>CM038708.1:34779558-36170239 GCA_021613375.1 Megaleporinus macrocephalus
CATTTAAAATACTTACACAAAAACAGTAGTAGAGGTATTTGCCCATTTGTTTTGTTGTTTTTTTATAATAAACTAAACATTCTCATTTTGTTTTATATGTGATATTTTGATGGTATTGGACTTGTACATTGTTTTAAAGCAGGCAGGTCTTTTAAGATCAGTGTAAGAAGTGTATTTCCTGAGTTTTCCATATGATACGAGATGTAAACAGTGCTATTAAGTAACTGTTGAACCACAAAGAAGGTTTCCTGTAACTATCAGTGTGAGAGTCCAGGTGCACCATGATTCATTCAGAGATATTAAAACAAATTGTGCAGCATGGTTACTCAGAATAACTCCACATTGTGCACACAGATCATTTTGTTTGTTTGTTTTTCGGAATCTAACTGAAGATATTGCCTGCATAAAATAATAAATATTTCATGAAATAAATAAATAAATAATAAAATGTACAGATTACCTGTAATCTCTCTTAAGCCTTTAATTCTTTTACCCACTACACACCTTCTGTTTGTCACTGAAAACTAATATTTTGGACTTATTGCAGATTCAGATGAAGAGCTTGATGATAAACACGACCTTGAGAAGCCCATCGTCTAACAGGTATTCCAGTTAAATGATCGTTTTTTAATGATTATGTTGGAAAGTCAATCATTTTCCAAGATGTAGTTGTATGCAAAAGTTTGATCACCCACCCGCAATTGAACAACTAAAAATTCATTAACACATACTCTACTGAGCTCAGACCTCTGCACACTTGAATGCATAACTTCTGTTGATTTCCTGAATTTAACATGTTGGTAAAACACAAAACGTGGCCTGTGCAAAAGTTATAGTTTATCTATTTTTCCCTCTGAGTATATTAAATTCAGCAAGTAAACAGAAGTCATGCACTGAAATTTGCAGAGTCCTTTTAAAGTGATTTCTTAAGGGTTTGAACTAATTTTTTAAATTTAGAAAATCAACAAAACAAGTCATGTGAGCTGGGAGGTTTAAACTTTTGCATTCGACTGTAGATCGTGATCTTCTCAGACGTTCTCAGTATCAGTGCATCAGCAGATGTTTGTTGTTTTTCCCAGGAGTATCTGAACATGAGACTGCAGAACTGCCTCAGCGTATGTCGACCCAGCACTTTCAACTTTCTGTGGTTTATTATCTGATGTGATCTGGACGGTCAGTCAGCCTCGGATCCACCATCGCCACTTCTGCAGTATCACTGTCGGTGCGGCTCCAGCACTCCAAGCTATCGGTGCAATCATTTTGCAAAACCGCAAGATTTCTTTGTCATGTCTTAATCGACGCTGTGCCATATGTACACACGGCCCAGATGTTTACACGATTGTGAAATCACTGATGGACTGATATCACGGTTATGAAGGAATGACATGCTCGCTTGTTGTTTTTCTGCTTGTGCTACACTTTCGCTTCATGTTTCCTCTCAGCAGAGAGGCGGACATGTTCTCATTTTTCACCATCCCCCGTGGCCCTACTGTAGCAAACGGCTGCCGTTGTTAGTGTAAATGCTGTACCTTACATATTTTTGAATTCCACATTAAGGGTTGAATCAAACTGCACAGAGTCTAATACATGTGAACAGCATTTAGCTGGTTAAGGGTAAAGTTGCGACTACACAGCCACTATTACTGATGCTTCTGCAATATATAAATATATAATTATTATGTTACCACTAACACGCTAGCCGCCAGCCCGCATATGTGAAATTGATCTTTGAAGATTCTAGGCAGTGTAATTAGGTTGAAAGAGTTTGTTTACCTGCAAAACAACTTGCAAAATAAAGGGCTCGCCTCATTTTGCATGATCCTAAACTAAGTCTGCTATATTTACCAAGCATGAACAACACTTGCTCGTATTGGTTTGTTCATGTTGTGTATGAGGAAACATTCCCAAAAACCTAAAGTGTATTCTTTCGAAAGTGACTTCTTCCGTTACCGACTTTCCTCGTGACTTTCTGTGTTAATAAGTAACCGAGCCACGCTTACAGATAAGGGCTTCTGCACCTGGTGCTTGTGTTGCACCTTTAGCCTTCTGGATGTACACTATTTAGAAAATCAGCAATGAAATTCTCAATGCCATTCTTTTTCATGATAGCTGTGAAATCTTGTTTTTAAATTAGTTTTCTGTTTGTCATTTTGAATAAAAAAAAAAAATGAACTAAAAAGTTATAAATGTGTCTCTGTATAGTAGGATACCTGTGGACCAAAACACTGTGTGCATAAAATACTAGTGTCCTGGTTAGTTGCACATTGAGTTTTATGGAGGGGAAATGACAGACAGGAGTGTAAAGAGTAGTAAAAACACTTCTCAGAAAACCTTAAATATGTTCTGCTGCCTGATTTCTACATAAAATGTATTTATGTAGTTTTTTAAACACCTGCAGAACGACCCCGGTGAGCCCCATTGATCTTTTTTAACATATTAAAAATCTCTAGATGCTGTATGTGTATTAGCGCTGTGTATTGGCAAGAACCTGGTGATATAATGCAGGGTTTATGATTTAGCGTACAGAGATATATTGCTATACTGTAAGCACGGCTATAAACCAATGTTAAAAATATACATTTAGAAAATGCCATATGCATAGGTCTGCTGAGGATAATATTAGTCGCACACACTTACGCTACTTGTTTATGTTGGAGTGGAGGAGCCTAATGATTAGCTCAATTATGATTATATGGATTGGTAAGTGCCATATGTGTTAAGGAAAATTCCTTATACCTGTGTGTGTGTTTTAGATTTTAGATAAGATTTGAGGTTTTATATATATATATATATATATATATATGTTGCTGTCAAAAGAAGTATCTTCATAATATTTCCTTTATAGGAGACATCAAAACTTTCTTTACTTTTAGTTAGGGGTGCAGATGTCTGGCTACATTTTAGATTCAGAAACCTGGACGTTATATAAACATATAAACACTAATGTTTTTTTAGTTTTTACCACATTAGTTCTCTGAAAATCTCTTTTTATATTCAAACAAAACATATTATTGTAACTGAAATATCCCTAAATGAATCGATATTGAATTGAATTGAATCGAATTGAAAATCGAATTGAATTGGGACCTTGTGAATCGGGATCGAATCGATCCGGGGAATCAGTGGCGATACCCAGCCCTACTTTTAGTGTAATTAATGTGAAGAGCCTTTTTTTTTTTTATTCCGAGAGATTTTAGAGCAGTTGTTGTTGTTTCTTCGGTCTGATACTTTTTACCTCAAATTGTATAATCTAAAACGTGTTTAACACAGACTCTTTATGCTCCTCGTTCTCTTCATCCATTGTTTCACCAGAACACACATTTACCCAGAGAGCGAGAGATAGACCATACTAGTATACTGGCACCTACCAGCCCTGATGTTGTGACATATGGTTGGGCCCCGTTGGGCTCAGGTCAGGCACGCCTCCATAACGTGACCTGTGTGGAATGATTTAGTTTAGCAAGTTTTTTATATTTAAACTGTTTCTAGTTTGTTTTGAAGAACAGCTTTACCAATAGACTCTTCACTTTTCTAAAATATCAGTAAAAAATATAAAATTATCTCTAACATGGTTCTCTGTTAGCAGGACGTTAGGCAGGTGTAGGAGGGGAGTTATTGATGAAATGCAGGACAGGATTAGACTGCAACTAAGAGTCAAGCCAGTCTTTTTCAACTCCGTCATTATATTATACAGCACAGTTTCTTTCCCAGACTTGCACATTACTGCTGTTTGCACTGCCAAACAGCCCTACAGTGAACTGGACCTTTAGATGACCAGCCAGCTCAACTGATGGACAACATTTGTTGTTTGCGCTCCGGGGGGGCATAGTCTCGAGAGAAAGTGGAACAAGGAGAATGTTGGAAGAAGAGTAATCGTAGAGGTGTGTGATTGTTTTTGCAGGTTTTGTGTAAACTTATAATAACAATTACAGTAAATAACGATGACCACAGACTCATGAATCTTAATAACTACACATTTTACATTCTGTTAAAGTTGCAGTTTGTAAGTATTGGATATTTATGGCAAAAATAAAAGTTGATTCAAAAGAAATGAAACTTCTGACTCTTAATTTTACTGTTAAAATAATTTTGATTTTATAGCTATATGCAAAGTTTGGGCACTAGACATTATTGATTTTCCAAGTTACACATCCAGAGAACAGAGAACACATTTCTGTACACTGTAATACACAATTACTGTTTATTTACTGAATACATATAAAACAGTGTGGTTCATACTTTTGAAACAGTACCCACACAGTTCAGTTGAGATTTGCAGTGTGATTCGGTTAAAACAGACTGTAAATTATACATTTAGAGTTTCAGTATCGTTATAAATGACGGGCGGCAGGGTGGGGTGGAGGGGATTGGTGGAGTGTTATGTGCTACTTGTCTGTAACCACTGCAGCCACAAGTAAGATCAGAGAGCATCTCTCACTCTGCAGCAGCTAACAGCTAATATCAGCCCATCAGCTCTGCAACTGGGCTTGTTCTTCCAGTAAACACATTCAGCTGCGCTGCATGCAGAACCTTCACCACACTTTCCTACCACACAGCTTTCCGCTAGTCTTTACAGAGTCATACAGGCCTTTGATGATCTACTAATACCAAAAAAAGACAAAAGATGAAGCTGCGTTACAATCAAACCTAGAACTCTATATATGGCTTCCTCCTCGTTCATGTGATGCTGTGACCTGGAGACAGACGAGGACTGGAAAATATTTATATATGTATCTCAGAATACACGTGTAGTCAGAAAATGCTTAAGAATAGTCCTAAGAATAATAAATACGATATGGAAATTATAAATAAATACTTATGATGCATAATGTTCACTGTTCAGAATAAAACCTTGTGTCTTCATTTTGGTCTTTTTTTAAACTAATATGAAAACACCAGCTGTTCTGTACATTATAGGAAAGTGTTATGATGAGCAGATGATCGAGCAGCCCCTAAATGACCTGCACTAAAATATGTTTTTATTATTTTCCATTGAAATCAAGGACAGATTTTCTCCTTTTTTAAGACAGTTTTATACCCAAGAACAGCAACTATAAACAGAATTATAACTCTACAAAGCACTGAGTCTAAAAAACTACATATCAAAAGATATTTTTAGAAGCTAAATTCAACATTTCATATTAAAATAGTTGTAAATGATCTGTTTACAATGATTTTTGTGAGATTGTCTCCGTCAATATTTAATTACCAACGCGTCATTCTGAAAGTTACAGTTGTTGTACCTTCTTCATTGATATTGTACAGTTTTATTGATTATTTTTAGAAGAATCTCCAGCTTCCATAAAGTTTCCATAATGCTGTTCAAATGTTCATGTTGTATAATGTCAATGTTTAAACACACCTGATCAAATGAAAAGTTGATTTTCTAGGAGAAAGTAAGTTTTAAAGAATACTCTCAGTGTTTACTGCAAAATTTAAAGCACACTTTTTTTATTTGCTAAAAGTAAGATATTGAAAAAAAAACAATAACGTGTGTTTCAATTTTTTCTCCAAAATTTGAATTCAGCAAATTGTGTGTTAGAATTTGCAGAACTCTGCTATATATACTATAAACAAAACTTATTTTTATTTAGTATGAGCAGAACACATTTCTAAATTGAGGTATTTGCAATAAATAATAAATATTTGGACACTTCCTTTGGATAGACTTTGCAGGATGCATGTTTGGAAAGAATGTTAATTGCATCTTGTAGACATAAAATAAAGTGATAGTTTTGCCATTGATACGTATTTATGAACTAGTTTGTGCACAGGCTCAGGGTGGTCCCTGACTGGAACAGATTAAAAAAAAGGCTGATATATTTCAGGAAAGGTTTGTGTAGGTACTTTATTCGTTCATTAGGATACGATCAATGTCGTATGTTTCTTAACAATAAAGCATTTCAAACCAAATCGCCAACATCTTACCCATTTAATTACACACACACAGTAAAAAGCTGATAGATTTCACCCCCACCTTCTCTCTACCCCAAAGGATACGGGGAATAATTGTATCTTTTTATAATAAGATAATAACATAATGTTTTCAAACAAAATAACAAAATAAACATTTGGAGCCGGAATTTTTGTCAGTACTTTTTTCAAAATAGAATTTCTATAAAATATGATGCAACTATGTTACCTAACCTTTGAGTGTATCACACCAGTAACTATTCAGGACCTTTTATTCTGAGAGTTTGTACTAAAATGGATAACAGTGATTAACAGCAAATCTTAAAGAAACACATTAAGTTTGTGATTTTCTGCTTTATCACTGCGAGACTCTTTAGTAGGCTGTCAGATCAGGAACAATGCCAAAATGATTATGAAGACATCAGTGTTGAAACAGTGTTTCAGTGCTTTATTTGAACATTTTAGAAAAACATTTTCTAAAAGCATGAAATAAAGATGTAAATAAGTTTAGAATGAATAAAAACGTCTTTACAGGCTAATATCCACTTAGCTAACAACTAATAAGCCAAAACAAGAAGAGAATTCAGTCATAAGCACAATTTTCAACACCCTTAATAAAATGACATATTGATTTGAATTAGTTACATACATTAAATACAACACTATATATATGTTTTTTATTTGAAAATTCAAATTTAAATAAACAGTAGTTTGTTCTCTGTAAAGGATGTGTAACTTATTTCCTCTTGAAAAATAACATGTCGGAACATGTCATTACACCAGGGTTCCTAAACTTTTGCATAGACTTTCAACATTCAAAGACTGATAACAGAGATAGATTTATACAGGAGAAGTGTAAACAGACAGTGAACAGTGTATACAAACAGATGTACGTATAAAATACACATTATTGCAAACTTATCAGCCTGAAATTATTTATTTAGCAATTTTTTGTGTTTTGCAGAAAAATAATCAGTAAACAGAAATTAATCTTATGGGCACAGTGAGATCTGTGTCTAATAAAAACTAGTAAGTATAATAATGAATAAGTATTAAAATAAACGCTTAAACTGTTAATAGAAAAGAAAGAAGTATCACTGTGTGTCACACACATGTGAGTTTAGCATCACCACAAAGTACTTTACCAGTTAAAGACTGGAAACACCTACTCTTTTTTTTTTAATATCTTCCCATTTTTGTAATAATATTAAATATATTAAACTCATATTAAATGTATATGGAAATATTGGACTTTTTAACCTAATTTACGAGAAACACATTGTAATTATTTGATTATGTTTACTCCATGTTTCAGTTATGATCAAAATGAAATATAAAAAATATTATTTCTAATTGCTATTTCTTTTTGTTTGTTGTTTAGTTTGGATAGATACCAATTTGAATATATCCCCTTTAAGATTACTGGTAAGATAAAATCAGTTGTCCTGCTTTGATGCTGGACTGGATTTGCTGACAGTGTCGCTGTTTTCGGCTCTTCTCTTGTACAGTAAGACCCCCACAACACAAAAATACAGCACGTTCTTCAGCAGCAGAGACACGTATGTAAGATTAAACAGATACAGCTTCTGCACCAACTGAGACGCACCTACAGAAGAGAGAAAACAAAACAATGAGAGTCTTGCATGACTGTAAACTGCATTACAGCATTCTTCACATTTCTCACTCTAATTCCAGGTATATTCAATTTTGCTTGATTTTTAGGTAAAGCATTAATAACACAGAGTTAAGCTAATGGAAATAAATAAGTCATGGTAAAACCTTATTGTAGGGCAACAAAAAACCTATATGAGCTTATTGTGACTACTAACATATTTCACAAAAACAGATCCCAAGATCCCAAATATGTATTTGTTATTGATTTGTATTGATTGTCTATATTATTTATGAACAGGCAGAAGGAAATGCTACATTACATTAAAAGTTAAATTTAACTGTAAAGTTACAGTTTTGAAGATGCACACTTACAAACAGTCCTATCCTATCTCAACACTTGTGTTATAGGTATTCAGTCACTTGTGTTTGCACACAGCGAAATTTGTCCTTCGCATTGAACCCATCTGTGCCGTTAACACCCACATATACACACACTAGTGAACATACACACTAGGGGGCAGTGAGCACACGTGCCCAGAGCAGTGGGCAGCCCTATCCATGGCGCCCGGGGAGCAGTTGGGGGTTAGGTACCTAGCAGTTGGGGGCAGGTACAATTAAGGCAATTTAGTTGTGTCCTGCTGGTCCCGGGGATCGAACCAGCAACCTTCCAGTCACAAGAAAAAAACCCTTAACCTCAGGATCCCTAACCTCCCAAAATATAGGGGCAGTCGTAAATATAAAGATTGCTCACACACACACACACACACACACACACACACAAATATATATATATATATATATATATATATATATATATATGTGTGTGTGTGTGTTCAACCTTATTTTTCTGTGTTCTATGGAAACCTGTGGGTAATAAAAAATTGTGTTCAACTGTTTAATGTACAGACCCATTTCTGAACAAAATAAATTACAATTCTGACTAGCGTTATGAACAGGTGCCTAAAGTTAATCACTGGTAAATCAATATTTTGTGTCCTAGTTTTAAAATATCTTTACCAAAGCTTTCCTTGTTCTCTTCATTTTCCTTGTTCGTTTGCGGTGCACAGGTTGTAGAAGGCTTAGCAGGTGCTTCAGGCTCAGGTTGTTTTCCTGTTAATAACAAAACAATTTTCTCAGTGGAAATGTTCACGTGTCCTCACAAGTCAAGGTAAGAACCTGCTTCATGTTCTCCTGGCTAAACCAATGACTGAGCACACAGTATGGCAGCAAACAAACACGATGAATACAAAGAATCCATATAAGTTGCTTGACATGGGATATTGTTATACTGTAAATGATTGAGTGTGTTAAGATTCATGTGCTGCGTGTGGATTAAATCACAGTGCAGTGTAGTGCAGAGCAGGGAAGACACATGCAGCACGCAGTAGTTACCTTTTGGTATGGTTTCAGTTTTGACTGGAGCAGTACCACTGCTGTCGTGCTGGACAGAGCAGGTGAACGTATTGGAACTTGCATCATTTGTGTCTACGATGAGAATGCTGGTCACTCTTTTCACCGTCTCGCCCTCCTTATCTTTCTGCTCCAGCACGCCTTCCTTTACCATGGTATCACCTTTCTTCCATGTGAATCTCACCAGGTCTGGAAACATGTCCCTGGCTTGGCACAGCAGGATGCTCTTTTCATTCCCCTGATCAAATATCGGGTACACAGATAGTTTGGGTGGGTCTATTTGGGGATCTTTCTCTGTGGAGCACAAACAATGTTCCAAATATTCAGTAATCAATCAATTGCAGATAACACTTTTTGAATGAATATAGAGTTCATTGATTATGCATTTCTATCAGTACATTATTTACATAGCATACATAGAGACCTAAGAAGTGGTCAAATAGATCACACATCATGATGTCAAGGGCAGCAGCACTGCAGGCATTAATGTTGATCTTGCATTAAGGATGGAATTGGATTGAACTGATATAAACTGAATTAAGATTAATATTTATTCTGCAATCCACCTGGGATTATTACTTAGTAGATTTGTTAGAGCAGGGGTATTTAATTCGAGTTCAGTAAGGTCCAATTAGAGGACATTTCCTCAGGCCAAGGTCTGGACCATCATCATTTCTAACTTGTTGTGATTCAGTGACATATTCTGTTTACTGAAGTAGACTAGTATCAGCATCTTATACCATCAGCAACTGAAAGACCAACACACCACACATACCATTCAGTATATTTCTGAACTGAACTAAATTAATTATTCATAAAGCTCTTAATAAATGTTTTGTCCTTCCTTCAAGTAAAAACAAGGGCTACTTAAAAAAAAAAACAGTGCGTCTTAACTCAGTTTCACAAATTGGCATGTTGGTTTTACAGAGCGGTATTCTCCAAAACTAGACGAGCAGGTCCATTCCAGAACCGTTCCTGTTAAACAGTCAGTTTTCACCGTTGACTTTTCTGTTTTTAGAGCTCATTATTCTCTCTGACTCGCTTTAGTCTCCGGATGCTGCTCCTAGCTTCACATCTCACCTGTGTGCGCGCGCCACACGCCCTGATGTGCACAGATCTGATTGGCTGATGAGCCTTTGGTGATCTTACAGCGCACGTGATTGATCTCTTAAGAGAATTAAACCATTCTCAATAGTTTATCGGCCTATTAGTGACCCCTATGTTAGAATAAAGCCTAAATGCTACAGTGCTGTGGCTCTCCAGGCCTCATATGCCTGATGTACACTCAATACACTTGTCCGAATCTAACAAAGTATGAAATATAAAACTAAGGCCCAAAGAGGAATATTTGTCTCTTTATCCAATAATACACTAAATATTTAAGACCAATATTTGGATATAGTTCATACGAAATTATTCACTACTACCACGTAGGGCTATTGAGATCCCACCCCCCACTATTACGTCACTAATTGGCTTAAATGCATTAATGAGGACAGACATTCCACTAATGAACTTCTAATCCAAAAGTTCTAAATGAAAATGTGTTGTTTCTTTCTTTAAGTACTTTGACTGCTATCATCAGGGTTCAGGATTGTATAGTCACTTCTGACTGAATGTACATTTATGGAATATTCCTACTGACTGTAGATGATTGTATCTTTTGGAAGCTACATTTTTAGCATTTTTTCAGTAATTCTCTTAACTCATCTAAACACCTTTAAAACACAAAGAGTTTTAGTCTGTAGCTGGTGACTTATTTAGGACATAAACAGTAAGACATTTATGGAAACTGCAAACATCTGGGTTTTAGATTTCAACAAATTTGATCACTACTATTACCTTTTAATAAATAATTCTGGCTTGTGACATGTTGTAAGGATATACAGAACTGTGCGGACGTCTCAGGCACCTAAACACTTAACATCTTTTATCTTTTCAGTATGTGTGTTTTTTCTTCAAAAAACATCATATATATTTAGAGTAAAAGCAAAAAAACATAAAAATAGTAACAAGTAACAATATTGTCTTATTTTAAACAATCCTTTAATCTTGTGAGCTAGTTTGAAAAAGAAAGTTTGTTTCCAGATTTACTTGGATGCCTCTTATCATCAGTTCCATCACTGGCACACATGGTTTAACATAATGAGTTTTTATTTATTTATTATTATTTATCTAAATATAGTGTTACTGACCAGATAAACAGGTTTTATTATGTAATTTTGTCAGGTGCTTAAAACTTAGGCTACAGTATATAATACGTTTCTAGCACTTATGTAAGTAAGTAAGAATGTAGCTAAAAGTATTTTCTGTTACAAATATCAATAATTGGAACAGTTACTGCTTGTTAATTGAGTGTCATGTCATTAATGTAATTTAATTAATATGATTCATATTATTATTACATGAAGTATAGGTATATATCGTTGCTGTCCAATGGAAAACAAGTATCTCCAAAATTGCAACTTTACAGGAGAGAACAAAAACATACTTTACTTGCAGTGTAAGTCAATAGAACCAGAATTTTGAAGCTGTTTTGGAGCACTTCTATTGGTCCATTCATCATAAAATTTTCACACAATGTTAACAACCATGGGTGTATTCAAATGATGTAGAAAACTCAAAATCGACAAAATTAGAGATACATGTTTTCCATTGGATAGCGCCGATATGTTTTTACTGTAAGATTTAGCTAATTTCCCGGCTTCATCAATGTTATTATATTTTATTAGTATATGTATCTATTTTTTCAAAAGCTCCTCTGGAGACAGTGTAGTTTGGGTAACTGACTTGTAACAGTACTGTCTTTAGATTCTATTATATCTGAATATCAGTTTATGGTAGTGCTATGTTTGTATATTTGTATTTGTAACGAAGATAAAAATGATTAAACTTCTCAGAGTAAGCATTTGATCTGGGGTCCGCTTACATCGTCCACATGATACTGAAAACAGTTACACTGACTAAATAGTAAATGTTGAGAAGTTTGTAGAGTGTTTTTTTTTATTTAAACTGCACTACTAGACATTGTGAATAAGAATTAGAGGAACTGATGTTACAGTATATTAGCAAATGTTAGAGCTATTTCTGGAGAATTTCAGTCATTATTACATACTTAAGATGTACACAAGGTTTGATGTGTAAACTTACAGAGTCTGAAATATTCTCAGTGGCGAGTTAAATGACTGTAAAAAGTATTATTATTATTATTATTTTTACATAACATGGTTATGAATGCCCTGCCTGATGCCTGATACAGTGTTTTGATACAGATCTTTGTAGATATATCCAAATTTAATAACAGTCAACAACAAATACCCTTATTATCTATCAAAAGCAATGAAACTCTAATTATAGCACAAATGCACAGTTCTTACAGCAATATTAAAATCTGGACAAAATTCTTTTAGCAAGGCTTTTAACTAAGGGCTCTAAATGAAAATGCTTTTTCACTCTTTTGATTTAACTGTGTACCAGTTAAAGTGGACTTGTTAAACATTTAACTGCCCAATCTTGTTCCAATTAATAAACTTTTTTTCCATTCTGTCAATGAAAAAAAAAATTGCGTTCATACCAGTGACGATTAGTCGCGTTCCAGATCCAAATACTTTGTGTGAGTAGTAGCCTGAGCTACACTTAGAGTAAAACTGCACTACTAGACATTGTGAATAAGAATTAGAGGAACTGATGTTACAGTATATTAGCAAATGTTAGAGCTATTTCTGGAGAATTTCAGTCATTATTACATACTTAAGATGTACACAAGGTTTGATGTGTAAACTTACAGAGTCTGAAATATTCTCAGTGGCGAGTTAAATGACTGTAAAAAGTATTATTATTATTATTATTTTTACATAACATGGTTATGAATGCCCTGCCTGATGCCTGATACAGTGTTTTGCAATAGTTTTGAGATAAACATTTTTTCCATTCATGGCAGAGTGGTACATACAGGTTATAGTGAGATAAAGTAGTTCCTAAAGAGAACATACATATTTTTATGATCCTTAACATTACATTAATAATCAGAGGACTTTGGATAGTGGAGAGTGGATAGTGAATGAAATGGCTAGATTTCAGTTCTTATTGTCACAACTGTAAAGAAATGTTTCAGTCATTTTCTTTAAAATTTACATTTCTGGAAGGAGACTAGTAATAGAATTGTAGAGGCTGTAATATTTTATTTTATTGTTTTTTGTTCCAGTCACTAACAAATATTTTGCTTTGGTTCACAATGGGTGTTTATGATTACATCCTTTATAAAGTGCAGAGTAAACAAACTATTATGAGCTTTGAGCATTTAATATAAGTATACCTGATATCTGAGACATTCTGAACATATTTTTACACAATATTAACCTTTGACTTTGCAGTCTGGGGAGGCTAAAATAACTAATAAATCAATAAAACAACTATTAACCAGCCAGGGCTTGTACCGTTTTTTCTTTTTTACCTCCGCTGCAATGTTCATTTAATCAACATTTTCAGTTGTGTGTTTTTTAATCCAATCTGTGGAATAATTGTTCTTTTATATAGTTTATTTTAACTCTGTCTATTTGACCAAATTTAATTTGCTGCCCTCTAAAAAGTTCAAGCCACAATATACACTACATCAATTACAGTTTCCAATTTTGAATATTGTATCAGTTCCACATATAAAGTCTACATATAAAAAAACAGCAAAATATGTTCATACCAGTGACGATTAGCCGCGTTCCAGCTCCAAACACTTTGTAGTCATAGCCCACTTTGTGACAGACTACAACAAATACCTCTATGACAAATTATTTTTCAAATCTGGACAAAATCCCTCTATGTAGCCTTTTACTAAGAGCTTTATATAAAAACATTTTTTACCTCGGCAAAGATATTTTCATTACAATTTTTAGATTGTATATTTCACTCTGTTTCATTTAAATCTATATTGTAGAACTTTTAAGCCACAAATCAAACTGCATTAATAAAACTCCCTTAGTGACTCACAGTGATTCACCTTTTAACAGTTCTAACTAAAAAGAAATAGCAAATGGTTTTCATACCAGTGACGATTAGCCGCGTTCCAGATCCGAACTTTTTGTAGTAGTAGCCAGAGCTACACTTAGAAATCGTCTATAACAAATATTAACAACCACCTAGAAGTTGGAGGTTCTAAAGTTGAGATTTCATTTGTGGATCATACATTTAACCTGATGACTGGATTATGTCTGAAGTTTGTTTAAGAATACTGGATACGGGAGTTTTTGTGGAGTTTAAGAAGCTTTAAAAGGGACAACATTTATCAAAATGTCCCATCTTCATTTTGAAGTTTTTATAATTTCTGTAGATCAGAAAGTTTTTAGTGACATTTAGCCAGGTCCCAGATCTTTGTAGATATATCCAAATTTAATAACAGTCAACAACAAATACCCTTATTATCTATCAAAAACAATGAAACTCTAATTATAGCACAAATGCACAGTTCTTACAGCAATATTAAAATCTGGACAAAATTCTTTTAGCAAGGCTTTTAACTAAGGGCTCTAAATGAAAATGCTTTTTCACTCTTTTGATTTAACTGTGTACCAGTTAAAGTGGACTTGTTAAACATTTAACTGCCCAATCTTGTTCCAATTAATAAACTTTTTTTCCATTCTGTCAATGAAAAAAAAAATTGCGTTCATACCAGTGACGATTAGTCGCGTTCCAGATCCAAATACTTTGTGTGAGTAGTAGCCTGAGCTACACTTAGAGTAAAACTGCACTACTAGACATTGTGAATAAGAATTAGAGGAACTGATGTTACAGTATATTAGCAAATGTTAGAGCTATTTCTGGAGAATTTCAGTCATTATTACATACTTAAGATGTACACAAGGTTTGATGTGTAAACTTACAGAGTCTGAAATATTCTCAGTGGCGAGTTAAATGACTGTAAAAAGTATTATTATTATTATTATTTTTACATAACATGGTTATGAATGCCCTGCCTGATGCCTGATACAGTGTTTTGCAATAGTTTTGAGATAAACATTTTTTCCATTCATGGCAGAGTGGTACATACAGGTTATAGTGAGATAAAGTAGTTCCTAAAGAGAACATACATATTTTTATGATCCTTAACATTACATTAATAATCAGAGGACTTTGGATAGTGGAGAGTGGATAGTGAATGAAATGGCTAGATTTCAGTTCTTATTGTCACAACTGTAAAGAAATGTTTCAGTCATTTTCTTTAAAATTTACATTTCTGGAAGGAGACTAGTAATAGAATTGTAGAGGCTGTAATATTTTATTTTATTGTTTTTTGTTCCAGTCACTAACAAATATTTTGCTTTGGTTCACAATGGGTGTTTATGATTACATCCTTTATAAAGTGCAGAGTAAACAAACTATTATGAGCTTTGAGCATTTAATATAAGTATACCTGATATCTGAGACATTCTGAACATATTTTTACACAATATTAACCTTTGACTTTGCAGTCTGGGGAGGCTAAAATAACTAATAAATCAATAAAACAACTATTAACCAGCCAGGGCTTGTACCGTTTTTTCTTTTTTACCTCCGCTGCAATGTTCATTTAATCAACATTTTCAGTTGTGTGTTTTTTAATCCAATCTGTGGAATAATTGTTCTTTTATATAGTTTATTTTAACTCTGTCTATTTGACCAAATTTAATTTGCTGCCCTCTAAAAAGTTCAAGCCACAATATACACTACATCAATTACAGTTTCCAATTTTGAATATTGTATCAGTTCCACATATAAAGTCTACATATAAAAAAACAGCAAAATATGTTCATACCAGTGACGATTAGCCGCGTTCCAGCTCCAAACACTTTGTAGTCATAGCCCACTTTGTGACAGACTACAACAAATACCTCTATGACAAATTATTTTTCAAATCTGGACAAAATCCCTCTATGTAGCCTTTTACTAAGAGCTTTATATAAAAACATTTTTTACCTCGGCAAAGATATTTTCATTACAATTTTTAGATTGTATATTTCACTCTGTTTCATTTAAATCTATATTGTAGAACTTTTAAGCCACAAATCAAACTGCATTAATAAAACTCCCTTAGTGACTCACAGTGATTCACCTTTTAACAGTTCTAACTAAAAAGAAATAGCAAATGGTTTTCATACCAGTGACGATTAGCCGCGTTCCAGATCCGAACTTTTTGTAGTAGTAGCCAGAGCTACACTTAGAAATCGTCTATAACAAATATTAACAACCACCTAGAAGTTGGAGGTTCTAAAGTTGAGATTTCATTTGTGGATCATACATTTAACCTGATGACTGGATTATGTCTGAAGTTTGTTTAAGAATACTGGATACGGGAGTTTTTGTGGAGTTTAAGAAGCTTTAAAAGGGACAACATTTATCAAAATGTCCCATCTTCATTTTGAAGTTTTTATAATTTCTGTAGATCAGAAAGTTTTTAGTGACATTTAGCCAGGTCCCAGATCTTTGTAGATATATCCAAATTTAATAACAGTCAACAACAAATACCCTTATTATCTATCAAAAACAATGAAACTCTAATTATAGCACAAATGCACAGTTCTTACAGCAATATTAAAATCTGGACAAAATTCTTTTAGCAAGGCTTTTAACTAAGGGCTCTAAATGAAAATGCTTTTTCACTCTTTTGATTTAACTGTGTACCAGTTAAAGTGGACTTGTTAAACATTTAACTGCCCAATCTTGTTCCAATTAATAAACTTTTTTTCCATTCTGTCAATGAAAAAAAAAATTGCGTTCATACCAGTGACGATTAGTCGCGTTCCAGATCCAAATACTTTGTGTGAGTAGTAGCCTGAGCTACACTTAGAGACAGACTATAACAAATATTCCTAACAACCACCTGGAAAATGAAGCCTCCTCTTCCATAGTCTTTAGATTCTTAGTTAGTTTCTTAGTTAGTTACTTTCGCTAGTTTTATTTTGCAGTTATGAATATTGAAGGAACTGAAGATTTATATCTTGTGGTTAACTGAATGTTTGGATAATGTCAGGAAATTGTTTAGGACCTCAAAACATTTCTGGAGCAATGCAAAGAGACGTGTTTCTTACCTGTTACATAAAGTCTTGTACCTGCACCGAATCTCTTAATCCAGTTACCCACAATGACTTATACGAGCACAAAAAGACCTGAACTGACCTTTACACACATACCATAGCTAAGATTCAGCTTTTATTTTCAAAGAATGTATCCAGGCGGCTACGCAAGAGCGACTTTAAAAGATCAATGAACCTAAATTGAAGCTTTATGGTTGTTTGAATGAGTAATGTCAAACGACTGTTCTGTACAAGTTACAAAGTTTCAACAGTCTGCTATGCTTTCTAGAATTACACTGTTAGTGCCGTCCAGACGATGAACTAATGGAGAAATATTATGATTGCATCATTAATAAAATGTTTCAGACAAATAAAGATATGAAATGTACTTTCTAAAGTGAAGTTTAAAGTTGGATGCTTTTTGAAACCCATGCAAGCGATTTGAAAACTGATTTCTGTTTAGCAGACTTCATAAAGTAATTAATAACATTTCTAATTGATTTTTTAATTTAAAAACATTTAACCCCTGCTCTCCCATTTTCCTCTGATTTTCAGCTTTTGTTGAACTTTTCCACCGTATTAAATCTCTTTCTATATATTGCTTAATTAATTTATAACTTCTTATAATTCCTGTAGATAAACAAGTATTCACAATGTGTTCATACCAGTGACGATTAGCCGCGTTCCAGATCCAAACACTTTGTAGGAATAGCCAGAGCTACACTAAGAGACAGGCTGCAACAAATATTCCTAACAACCACCTGGAAAATGAAGCAACCTATTCCATGGTCTTTAGATTCTGAGCACAGATTCCAGTTGTGAAAACTTAAGCCGCAAATTCATTTGTACACCAAACAGCCGATTTAATGGTCAAAAAAGATCACAAACTTGTTTAAGGGACACAGAACTGGAGCCATGATTAAAGATGCTTTCTTACCTGTTACATAAAGTCTTGTGCCGGCACCGAACACCTTAGCTCCCACAGTGACTTATTCAAGCACAATAAACCCTGAACGGCCTTTCATACGCAGTAGCTCTGTTTCTGCTTTCATCTCTACTGACAATTTGCAGATGAGCTTGTTTTTTTTGCACTGAATAACTGAAGCACCCATGTTCATATTTGTTGTTTTTTTTGTTTTTGTTTTTTAAATTACAAAAATTAAAATACAGTATTATACAGTATGCTAATATTACGGCACATTTAAGCTATGTTGTATTTTTTTCAATATCAAATAATTTCCATATTAAATAAATAGCAATTGTGCTCAGAAATTAGAGTGAAATGCTATTTTAAGTGTATTTTCTTTAAGTGTGTCATTTAAACAGGGGTGTAAAACTTTTTGCCCATGACAGTATGACAGTATGGTACAGAGTTTGCCTGGTGTTTTAGCTCTGTCAGTCACTTCATGGTTCTGGCTGCTATTATAGCTGAACTGTGTGGTGTATGTTAAGAGTATTGTAAGAAAAGCCACGTGAGTGGTTTCATTCTCTCATACAGTCAAATAGGTTTTAGAGTGATACTGGAAATTTTAATAATTTAACACACTAGTCCTCCTGTGTGCTGAACCTGAATGTGAATTCAGGCACAGAAAGACTAAAGACAGCATTTAGAGAACAGTGTTCTTTAAAATAAAGGAGATAAATATGAGCATCATGCATTGTTGAGCCTCTTTACTTTTACAGTGAAACTGGGCCAACTGTTGTCAGGTTTTTTCTAGTTTCCAAAAAAACCTGACAAAATATTTATTTTCCAGGAATTATTATATTTTTTAGCCTTTATTTAACATTTTCTTTTCATTTAAATTTGCTTAACAGACATTCAGTATGCTTCAATGTGTACTACTTTATTAAAATTTTGCCTCTCTTAATAGATTCATATTTAAACACTGTATCACTTCTGCAGATAAAAAAAATGCTTTCATACCAGTGACGATTAGCCGTGTTCCTGATCCAAAGACTTTGTAGGCATAGCGAGAGCCGCACTTAGAAATGGACAACGACAAATACCTCTAAACTGGTAAGAATCTGGCAACCACAGCAACCATTTACATGCCCTTTAGTTTCAGCTACAGATAGAAGCTTCATATCCCAGCAGTGAATGTTAAAGATACTGGAGTCAAAGATTCATTTGTATTTATATGCCATGTAGTTCATTTAAAGAAGTTCCAAATTGGTTTAAGAACATTTCTGAGAACATTTTCTTACCTGTGACATAAAGTCTTGTCCCTGCCCCAAAGATCTTCCTCGCTCTACCCACAATGTCTTATTCAAGCACAAAAAACCTGAGCTCTCTTTTATACGTATACAGTAGATCAGGTAATGCTTTCATTTTCACAGATATGGCCATGTAGACTCAGTTTTAACAAGTGTTCATTTGCTCTGTTTAAGGTTCTGGCTGCTGAACTAACTAAGCTTCGAAGTGTTTGTGAGTGGTAATGTAAGAAATAGGTTAAGAACCGTGTTGCAGTGTAGTGTGCAGTCTTTGAAAGCAAGATTTAATGCCTAATTAATCATTTTAAACAACTCATAATGTACATGGAATAGATTAAAATGTTGAAGTCTTACCTGTTACATACAGTCTTGTTCCTGCACCAAATCTCTTTACCCAGGTTTCCACCGTGACTTACTCAAGCACAAAAAGACCCACTGATACACACTGATCCACATACAGTGGCTCAGACTGTTTTCCTTTAGACTGAAAATATCCACATCCAGTCTGTTTTGCAGGGAAACCGTGTTTAAGAGGGACTGCACACACTGAACAGACATTTTAGTCTAGACTAATAACCTAGTAAGAACCTAACTGAATAGGTTTACCTTGATCTCGCCACTAGGTGCTGCCATTACTGGCATTCTGCTGTCAAAAGCTCTTTTATATGAACCATTGATGTTCAGTATGTGCCCAAGTCACACACAGATGAAAGATCACAGACACTCTGATCTAATGTGTGGTTTCTTTAGGCGGTGAGAAACATTGCACTGTGGGTTTTACACTCTTTTTATAATTATTCTGGCAAAACAGAGCGTCTTATGTCAGTACCACAAACCAGACCATCAACTGGGCAACGGCCAATGGGGCCAAATTGAACATTTGAAAACACAAAAGCAAAGCTGATTAATGTATATGTACCTGTATATGTACCTGTGTGGCTGTTAAAGCAGTTCTGTGTTACAGGCTATTCATCACATGCATTTACATAAACGTCAGCAAAAAAATGAATGTTTAAAATGAGATTGAGGCAGGTTTTTTCCTAAACAGATTTTTTAAGGATGTTTTCAAAAAGATAATTGGCTTTGCTCTTATTTATTTATTTAGTTCACTTTTACAAACTATATTCCCTGACCATACAGTTTCTAAACGCTCATTACATTTTCAAAGTATATTTGAATATGTTGTTTGGACTAATTATTCATAGTTAAGCATTTAAAGGTAACCAATTTCATCATTCTCTTACTGAGTGAAAGTGCTGACTCTTATAGTATTGGTTTCTTGAGTCCATAAAACTCCAGAAGTCCCAGAACTTTTGTGGATCATCTCTATATCACTTTGTAAACCGCTGATGAGTGGTGTGACCTTGTACCATTGCTATACTGCTTTGGCCTTATCAGCGGTCATGAAATTTAAAAATTCTGAAATACCTCAAAGCCATCATGCTGAAACTACTGAAATGCACTGTTAACACATTACAGCACACAGTGTGAGTGAGCGCTATTCTAAGATACATACGTTTATTATTTTATTTGATTCAGCATTCTCTACTCTTATCAGCTCAAAACCAGCACCTAGTATCAGATCAGTGTCATCTCTAGAACCAATACATGTAAGTGAATTATGGGTTATTGTACCACATCTTCAGCATGATGATGTTAATTTTACATTTAAGACCTTTCTGACCTGCGTAAGTGTATTTTGTTGCAGTTGCAGAAAAATCAGTAATCAGATGACAAGTACACAATAAAATCAAAGTGATTAGATTTCAACCCTGCATAAAATCTATGTTAACTAAACCTAACTACGATCTGCAGTGTTTTACCAAATATATTTAAATTATGCATTTACTCAGATTTTGCTACTGCCTGAATCTACAGCAGCAAACTGATCTGACAGTGAACTCCTTTATTCAGCGCTTATTGCTTCAGAAAATTCTACAGTTTGACTGGATACAAATCAAGCTTTTGAATAGAAATCAAACAAACTTCTCTTGTGATGGCTTATCTGCCAAATTGAATGCTGATGTATGCTCCCAAAACATGAAAAGAAGTCTTGATAGCAGTAGAAAAATACAAATACTTTTTTTTGCATTTACATCTAATGTTTACAACGACCACTTAATCCTGGCTACCTCCACCACTGCACCTCTCCAGTATTTACACTTATCTGAATTCCCCAGACTTCATATTCATTTACCACATATTTATGTTTATTTACTCTAACTGCTGTTTGCACCTGTTCCAGCCACATTCTGACAGTGGTGGTTACTGCTTTTGCACATCTTGTACCCGTGTCCTGTTTTTTGCACAATTGCTTATTTATCTCTTTTAAAGTGCTGCACTGGAGACAGTGCCTGACAGTGTTTAGTCATACTGTACAGACTTTTATTTGCATAGCGACAATAAAGTTGAATTGAATTTAAATTAATTTTGGACAGTGTTAGACAAAATGCTACTTTTTATCTCGTTTACTGCTTACTGCTTTTTTTTCTTTCATTTAAATTAGTTAAGTAAATCATTTTTAGTGTCAGCAACATTTAAGTAGATCATTTTCTATCAGGCTTAGTCAAATGTTTCTTCTCTCAGTAATTAGTGGCTAATGTTTTTCTTAGTTTACTTTATAAAACAAAAAAGTCTCTGTCTCTCTGCATCTCTAGAAGCAATACTAGTTTCATGTTTTCTGAGCATGTGAGTGAATTATGTGTTATTGTACCACATCTCCGCATGATGAGACCTAAACAGCTTTTTGACTCCAGTGTAATTCAAAGTCAGTTTGTGGAGATTAAAAACTGATAACACTGAGTGCGGACCAGCAGTGGTAAGCAGTCAGTGGGGGAATTACATCATACATGTCCTAAGAAAAACATGCATCACTAACCTGCAAACTTTATAGGAGACAACAAAAATTGGCTTTTCATTTAATGTAAGTTCTAAACTATTCCAAAAGTATTTTGGAGCATTAATCATGAAATTTGAACACGATATAAAAAGCAGCTGATGTCTTCGAATGATGTAGTAAAATAAAAATCCATAAAAATGGATACTGAAAATATGCTATATGGTTTATCTGTTTAACCCAATTATTTAGGCTCCCTGAAAACAAATACAGGTTCAAACTGTCCAACCACAGTATTTTAATTTTGTCTTCAAGTTTGTCTTTGGACTTTACTCGCAAAATCTGCGATGGGACTGAAGCGATTAAGTCATGGTGTGGACCAAGGGTGTCCAAACCTTTTTAAAGGGGGCCAGATTAGATCATATCAAAATACTAAGTGGCTGGACTAAGGTATATATTTAAAATATTTAAAAACACAAATGAACAGAATAATGTATAATTATTAAACTTATAATTTCAATTTTACCGTAACTGCAGCAGCACAATATAAACAGAGTAAAAAAATGGTACAACCTGCTACAAATTTTGTCTGAACATGTGCCAAACAACATTTCTACATAAAATATCTTCAGTTTTTCTCATTTAGACTGTACATCACTCAGTCGCTATGCATCACCAAACTTATGGAACTCAATAACAGCAAGTCTTATATTTTATATTAATATTATATGTCGCATAATATATTACGGAATGGAGAACCTATCTCTAATGGTGAGTTTCACTACAGTGACACTGACATGGTGGTGGTGTGTTAGTGTGTGTTGTGCTGGTGTGAGTGGATCAGACACGGCAGTGCTGCTGGAGTGTTTAAACACCTCAGTGTCACTGCTTAGCCATTAGCATAACCATCTCATAGTCACCTCACGCTCTGGTCTTGTTCTCCTGTGCCCCACGTGCCTTGAACCACAGTTGTTGCTATGAGAGAAAATTCAGGGAAACATCCGGGGTTCTCGGGAAGAGCAAACAAGCACAGATGTAATCAAACTTGCATCTAGCCAATAACAAAATACCTATAAGCTCATCGGGAGTAGCGTCTTATATATATATATATATATATACACACACACACACACATACACAAACACACACACACACTGCTCAAAAATGAATAAATAAAGGAAACACTCAACTAATACATCCTAGATCTGAATGAATTAAATATTCTCATTGAATACTTTGTTCTGTACAAAGTTGAGTGTGCTGACAACACAAAAATCTAATTTATTTACCAATGGGGGCCTAGATTTGGAGTCACACACAAAATGAAAATGGGAAAACACACTACAGGCTGATCCAACTTTGATGTAATGTCCTCAAAACGAGTCAAAATGAGGCTCAGTATTGTGTGTGGCCTCCACGTGCCTGTATGACCTCCCTACAACGCCTGGGCAAGCTCCTGATGAGGTGGCGGATGGTCTCCTGAGGGATCTCCTCCAAGACCTGGACTAAGGCATCCGCCAACTCCTGGACAGTCTGTGGTGCAACGTGACGTTGGCGGATGGAGCAAGACATGATGTCCCAGATTAATTGGATTCAGGTATGGGAACGGGCGGGCCAGTCCATAGCTTCAATGCCTTCATCTTGCAGGAACTGCTGACACACTTCAGCCTCATGAGGTCTAGCATTGTCCTGCATTAGGAGGATCCCTGGGCCAACCGCACCAGCGTATGGTCTTACAAGGGGTCTGAGGATCTCATCTCAGTACCTAATAGCAGTCAGGCTACTTCTGGCGAGCCCATGGAGGGTTGTGCGGCCCTCCAAAGAAATGCCACCCCACACCATGGGCGTTGTAGTGGGGGGAAAAGTGGACCTGACTACCCAGGGCCCGAGCAGGGAGAGGGGCCCATGAAGAGCAGGGCTCTGGCAGTGCTCCTCCTGTTCCTACTTGCACAAAGGCGGAGGTAGCGGTCCTGCTGGATTGTTGCCCTCCTACAGCCTCCTCCACGTCTCCTGGTGTACTAGCCTGTCTCCTGGTAGCCCCTCCAGCCTTTGGACACTACGCTGACAGACACAGCAAACCTTCTTGCCACAGCTCGTATTGATGTGCCATCCTGGATGAGCTGCACTTCCTGAGCCACTTGTGTGGGTTGTGAGTTCGTCTCCTGCTACCACGAGTGTGAAAGCACCACCAACATTCAAAAGTGACCAAAACATCAGCCAGAAAGCCTAGGTACTGAGAAGAGCTCTGTGGTCCCCACCTGCAGAACCACTCCTTTATTGAGTGTGTTTTGCTAATTGCCAATAATTTCCACCTGTTGTCTATTCCATTTGCACAACAGCAAATGAAATTGATTATCAATCAGTGTTAATTCCTAAGTGGACAGTTTGAGTTATATCGTGTTGTTTAAGTGTTCCCTTTATTTTCTCGAGCAGTGTATATGCCGATGGAGGAGCACATGGACAACTAACCGCTGGTGAAGGCAGACTAAACCATTTTGTTCAAGAGGTGAGGGTGCCTGTCCTTAGACAGCATATGTAGGCTAGGACACACAATTCAATCCACCAATCAACTTATTTTCCCAAACATTATATTTACATTAGTTGTGCAACATTTATTGTGATCTTATAATGATATTAATATTTAAAGGAGGATAATGTTCCAGACTTGAGGCTCTGGTAACCCAGGGCTGTCGACACTTGGTTTCTTAGAAAAGTATAAAACAGTACTGACATTGCCTTCACAGCCTGGAATGGTACATCTCTCTACATAGCCATTTCCATTTCCAGTCTTGTTATTTTGCTGAATTGGTGAAGATGAGTTGGTGTATGTAAAATTTGGGGGTATTAATGAGTCAAGACAAGTTTAGGATTTTAAATATAGGCTTTGTATTTGAAGGAGGAGATAACAGTGTTTGAGGTTCTTGGTAATTCAGTTCTGTATACTGAAATCTCCTTATTCAGCTATGACCATGTACATACAGTTTTCCATTCGATGGCACCTTTAAAAGATAAAGTCTCCCCACAACATTATACAGGGCGTAAATCTATTTCCATAGGGTTGTACATTGAGCCCACTTATATTTTGTTTGCCACATGTTTGATCCTTGAGTCAATGAGATATTTAATAAAGATATTAATAAGTATATTTCACTGATTGTTAAATACAGAACTTTCTTTAAAATACTGCTTTACATATCTGAGTTGTGATGCAGAGTTGTCAGACTCAGAATATCTCTGCCATAAAATAGAGCTGATGTCATTTCCTGTGGGTGGAGCAGCAGTAACAAGCAGTAACCTGCTACTCTCTGTACCTCCATCTGTCCTCACATGAACCACACTTCACAGACTGATTCCCCTAAAACACAACACTGCCACCAATAATGATTTTGTGTAAATGAATTGTTAGTATAAGGTTTTCTGCCTGAAAGAATTGATATAAAGTAGTTATCTAGTTATGATGAAATAATTTGTTGTTATGAGATTGGACTTGTGAACAAACACTGCATATATTTAAGGTTTGATGCAACTTTAGTAGGCCTGCTGTACCTTTTATTTCTGGATAACTAGCATGTGGACCCCTAGTGAATAAGACAGGCAGAAGTAGACCTTTTTAAATTAATTAATTTATTAATTTAAGCATTGTATTTGGTGGTTATGTAGATAAATCCTACTGATTCTGCACCTCGTTAAAACTTAAGTGGCAAAAAAGTAAACATTTAAGTGTAGTGACTAGAACTTGGATGTGGTTCAGTGTTGGAACTTTCTGGTTGAACACTGTAGCAGAGTTATTGTAGAGGGTGTGAGCAGTTTGTTTCACTGTGGCTGTCCCAGTAGGCGCAGTAATAAACTCCAGCATGTTCCAACTTCACTGCATTCACTCTCAGAACGTAGTCGTCATCCTTGTCTAGCTGCACAGTGAAGTCAGCTGCTTCAGGATGGTCAGAATTACGAACTATGCTAGTGCCGGGTTTATTAACATACAGGATCCTTTTGGGAGCTTCTCCGTCTTTCTGTTGGTACCAGTGAACATAATCACCATCTTCCAGTCCAGTCACTTTACAGCTGATATAAGCTCTTTTACCCTTTGGCTTTGTACAGGAGAGCTCAGGCTGATCCAGGCTAGTCTGTCCCAGCACACCGACTGTAATAAACATTAAACTGTAAATCAGTCATTTTAATATAATTTTTTAGAATCCTAAATTATAAACATAAGAACTCACACTGATATGAAACTTACCTACGATCACAGAGAGGAGAACAGCGAACACGTGTACATACATCTTTCATTTAGTTGTAAAATGATGCCTGTGCTTCATAGCATGCTCCTGATCGCACCTTGGCTTTGTATGAACTCCAGTGTAATCAGCAACATACATCTCTTAGCTGTGACTCAGTGATGTCATTTCCTGTATATCAGACAATGTTATCTTCTGAAGTGTTTTTAATATTTATCACTATGAATAATAATAATAATAATAATAATAATAATAATAATAATAATAATAATAATAATAATAATAATAATAATAATAGAACTTAATTTCCTGGGATATTGTTTTTGACTAAAGATCTTTGCTCCTGCTGTGCATTTGTGATCATTTAGAATCTTGTTTTATTTTTCAGCTTTTATGCAGGTATATATATCAGGAATGTAAACTGGGACACTGGTGGTTATTTACAGTTTGTCACATCTCGTCCTAAAACAACATCATAGGCTGTGCTTACTCTGATCAACACCAGAGGGTAACAGCGTTCTGTATAGTTCAAGTTTCAAGACTGTTATTTTTATATTTTAAGCAGTAACAAGTGTAAGAAATGGAAGCTGAGTATTGACGGCCGATTCAAAAGTTTCAAAATGTGAGTTAAGAGAACTTTAGACTTTTTGAAAGTCTGAGTTTGGGAACTTGGTTGCTCTTAAGGTGCGCTAACAATAAAAGCTGTTAAACTCATTGCCATTTTGGGTCTTGTTGATTTGCATGTGGAATGTATTTGCTTACTATTAGAGTACAAAGTCAAAGCAAAAACAAAGTACTTTAAAAAAAAAAGTTTTAAAACGAGCAGTTTACAACTGAAATATGTAAAGGTAAGCTATTACTCTCAAACATCTCAAATACACTGTTAACAACATTACAGCAGTGTCACTGCATTCAGCTTTCACTACTTATCAGTTCAATACCTAGTATCAGATCAGTGTCGTCAACCAATACCGGTTGTGTGTTTTCTGAGCATGTGAGTGAATTATGTACTATTGTATTAATCTTTTGAATTTAAGACCTTTTAAGATTTTTTTGCAGAAAAATGCCAGTAATCAGGTAACACACAAAGTACACAATGAAATCAAAGTGATTACATTCAAACCCTGCATAAAATCTATATAAGTGAACTAAAGTAAACTACAATCTGCAGTGTTTTACCAAAGATATTTAAATTATTCATTTACTCTGATTTTGCAATCGCCTGAATCTGATCTGACAGTGAACTCCTTTATTCAGCTCTTGTTGCTCCATGAACTTCTACAGTTCAAATCAAACTTTTCTTGTGAAGGTTTATCTGCCAAATTAATGCTGAAGCGTGTAACTATTAACTACAGTTCCCAAAACATAAAAAGAGAGCAAAATCTTAAGAGGGGTAGAATGTAATGGAAATACAAATACTTTTGTATTAACATCTACTGTTTACAACCACCACTTAATCCATCCTGGCTACCTCCACCACTGCACCTCTCCAGTATGTACACTAATCTGAATTCTCCGTACTACATATTCATTTAATATATATTTATGTTTATTTACTCTAACTGTGGTTTGCACCAGTTCTAGCCACATTCTGACAGTAGCAGTTACACTCAGTAACATCTTTTACCTACTGGCTTTGCACATACTGTCTTGTGTGTCTTTTGTATCGTCTTTTGTATTTGCACAATTGCGTATTTATCTTTTTTCTGCTTGTTTAAAATTGTAACTTTTAAAGTACTGCACGAGAGAAGTAGCCTGACAGTGTTTTAAATAATTCTTAGTGTTAGCAACACTTAACTGGATCCTTTTCTCTTAGGTTTAGTCAAATGTTTCATCTCTCAGTAATTAGTAGCTAAAGTTTTACTTACTTCATAAATTATAAATTAACTATATAAATTATATAGTTAAATAAAAAAACACAAAAATGGAAATACATATTTTTCTTTGGAATGCGACGATGGCTATACGTGTTCAACCCAATTATTTAGGCTCCCTGAAAACAAATACAGGTTCAAATTGCCCCACCACAGCCCAGGGAATTCATATATTTCTGCTCTCTCCATGAGAATTATTTCCACAATGTACGGGTGGCCAGGTGTATTGTTTCAAGTGTGATATATAGTGAGTAAACTAATTATTGAACACCAATTTTTTTTTAAAGTAAGCATATTTCTAAAGGTGCCGTTGCTATTGAAGATGTTGGTAACAAGCCATTCAACACATGCAAAGAAATCAAACCATATATGTCCCTAAATTATGTGTAATAATGAAAAATGACACAGGGATAAATGATTGAACACTTACTGAATAAAATTCTTCGTACAAATGCCTTGTCGTTGATGACCGCTTCAAAACGCCTACTGTATGGAGAAACTCGGGAGTGATTTTGGCCCATGAACCCAGGCATTGCTTAACTGTGATTTTTGACTCTTTTTCAAATCCTGAAGGTTCCGTGAGTTCCTTCTATGAACTCTGAGCTTTAGCTTCTTTCATAGATTTTCAATTGGATTCAGGTCAGGTGATTGGCTGGACCATTCTAGCAGCTTTATTTTCTTTCTCTGAAACCAAATGAGAGTTTCTTTGGATGTGTGTTTGGGATCACTGTTTTGCTGAAACGTCCAACCTCATCTTCATTATCCTGGTAGATGGTAGCAGATTTTTATCAAGAATATTTCGGTACATTTGTCCATTCATTCTTCTTTCAGTTATATGAAGCGTGAAAAACAGCCCCCACCATGATGTTCCCACCTCCAAACTTCACTGTTGGTATGGTGTTTTTGAGGTGATATGCAGTGACTTTTGACCTCCAAACATGATGTGTATTCTGGCATACAAAGAGTTAATTTTGGTCTAGACTATATTCTCCCAGTATTTCACAGGCTTGTCTAAATGTTGTTGAGCAAAATTTATACGCTTTAACATGCTTTTCCTTTGAGTGCATTACTTACTCTTTTTTGCTGGTTCCAGGTCTTTCTGTAGCTCTTTACAGGTGGTCATTGGTTCTTGGACATCTCTTCTAATAATTCTTTTCAATCCCCTGTCTGAAATCTTGCACCTGATGGCTGGTTTATGGTGAAATAATGTTCTTTCCACTTCCGGATTATGGCCCCAACAGTGCTCACAGGAACCTTTCAGTAGTTTAGGAATTCTTCTGTAACCAATGCCATCAGAATGTTTTGCAGCAATAAGGCTGCACAGGTCTTGAGGGAGCTCAATGGTATTACCCATCATTAGATGTTTATTTTGAGGCACCTTGTTAATGAGACACCTTTTTATAGGCCATCAATTGAACCAGCTGATATTAATTTATACCAAGTGGCAGGATTGCTTTTTAAGTACTGCTATATTTCAGCTGGTGTCATGACTTTCCATGACTTTCCATGGCTTTCTATTGCTTTTTACACCTTTCTTTCTTCATGTGTTCAATACTTTTTCTCCCTGTGTCATTTCTCACTATTACACATAATTTATGGCCATCTATGGTTTGATTTCTTTGCATGTGTGGATTGTGATGGATTGTTACCGACATCTGGTGAGAATTTCATGTCAATAGCACCTTTAGAAATATGTTTACTTAGAAAATTGGTGCTGTATTCAATACTTATTTCACCCGCTTCATAATGTTGGATAGTTGAATAAATTTCATGGCAAAAATATGATCTTTTTTCACCAAATTACTCCATCAGATTTTAGCTTTGTTTACTGTTCACACAAAGCAAAGGTGCTGAAACTCCACTTGGGTGCATTCTGTCACAATGCACGTGAGTGCTGGCTGTTGGCAAACGTTAGTTGGTGAATTATAAACAATTATAGTAATCACATTTTAGACCACAACTCATAGGCACTGTTCATCAGTAGTAGTTCCACTCAGCTACAGTTTATTTCCGTTCACAGTGTGTACAACAAGGTGCAGCCATGGCGACAGTTTCTAACATACAGTAAAAAGTAGAAACCCTGGTTCGTCCAATCATATCAGACTTTCTTAATTGTAAGCCCATCACAGCAGACCTTGGGGCAGGTCTCTGGCTTTGAGTTGTAAAGTAATAGGCAGTCTGCTGTACGTTGTTGGATAAAAGTATCCGAGAGTCTTACAGTCAACGTACAGAGTGAAAATACCCACAGTATGAATGAACATTTCGTACATTTTGGTCAGCACAAGTGGCTGTCGGGTTTGTACTAAATCTGTGTTTACGTGAGGTAATGAAATGGGTTTAGGCTAGCAGTAACATTGGCTTAGTTAGTTAGTAGGGAGAACATAGCAGCATAGTAAGAGAGTGAAAAATGGACAGAAGGAATAATGTTACTGATAGTTGTTTATTTTCTTTGTTTATATATTTCTCTTCGGTGTCTGTAAACAATACAGTTTGTTTGAGGTTCTTGGTAATTCAGTTCTGTGTACTGAACTCTCCTTATTCAACTACAACAATGTACATACGGTTTTCTATTCAATGGTATCTTTAATAGATGAAGTTCCCACAACATTATAAATCTATTTCCATGGGTTTGTACATCAAGCCCACTGTTTCTTCGTTTGCCACATGTTTAATATTATATGAAGTTATGAAATAACTTAAGTTTGGGAGAAGGACCACGCCCAAACTCCGCCCTTCCATCGTTACACGCTCTATATAAACCACTCCTCTGCCCTCACCTTCTCGTGACGAAATTTGCACCCCACCACCTCCCCAGCTCCTCCAACTCTTCCAAAATCTTACTTACTCTTCGCTTGGCAAAAAGGGGAGGGGGGGGGTGGTCTGGCTTCAAAACCTAGCAGCAGAAGCCACCCAGAACTCCAGCCCCAAGTTTCTCGGAGTTCCCCCGCCTTGTCCTGCCTTAGTGGTCCGCATTTCCCAAAACTCATCTTGCGTCAATGAGAAAAATATAATGTACATACTAATAAGCATCTTACACAGATTGTTAAATGCAGCACTTTTACATATCTGAGTTGTGATGCAGAGTTGTCAGATTCAGAATATCTCTGCCATAAAATAGAGCTGATGTCATTTCCTGTGGGTGGAGCAGCAGTAACTGTGGATGTTCTTTGATTGGCTGCTCCTGCACTGAAAGAGGAGTGTCTGACACCTGCTACTCTCTGTACCTCCATCTGTCCTCACATGAACCACACTTCACAGACTGATTCCCCTAAAACACAACACTGCCACCAATAATGATTTTGTGTAAATGAATTGTTAGTATAAGGTTTTCTGCCTGAAAGAATTGATTTAAAGTAGTTATCTAGTTATGATGAAATAATTTGTTGTTATGAGATTGGATTCATGAACAAACACTGCATATATTTAAGGTTTGATGCAACTTAAGTAGGCCTGCTGTACCTTTTATTTCTGGATAACTAGCATGTGGACCCCTAGTGAATAAGACAGGCAGAAGTAGACCTTTTTTAATGAATTAATTTATTAATTTAAGCATTGTGGTTATGTAGATAAATCTGATTCTGAAGCTCGTTAAAACATAAGTGGCAAAAAATAAACATTTAAGTGTAGTGACTAGAACTTGGATGTGGTTCGGTGTTGGAACTTTCTGGTTGAACACTGTAGCAGAGTTATTGTAGAGGGTGTGAGCAGTTTGTTTCACTGTGGCTGCTCGTGTCCCAGTAGGCACAGTAATAAACTCCAGCATGTTCCAACTTCACTGCATTCACTCTCAGAACGTAGTCGTCCTTGTCTAGCTGCACAGTGAAGTCAGCTGCTTCAGGATGGTCAGAATTACGAACTATGCTAGTGCCGGGTTTATTAACATACAGGATCCTTTTGGGAGCTTCTCCGTCTTTCTGTTGGTACCAGTGAACATAATTGCCACCACCCAGTCTTCTCACTTTACAGCTGATATAAGCTCTTTTATCCTTTGGCTTTGTCCAGGAGAGCTCAGGCTGATCCAGGCTAATCTGTCCCAGCACACCGACTGTAATAAACATTAAACTGTAAATCAGTCATTTTAATATAATTTTTTAGAATCCTAAATTATAAACATAAGAACTCACACTGATATGAAACTTACCTACGATCACAGAGAGGAGAACAGCGAACACGTGTACATACATCTTTCATTTAGTTGTAAAATGATGCCTGTGCTTCATAGCATGCTCCTGATCGCACCTTGGCTTTGTATGAACTCCAGTGTAATCAGCAACATACATCTCTTAGCTGTGACTCAGTGATGTCATTTCCTGTATATCAGACAACGTTATCTTCTGAAGTGTTTTTAATGTTTATCACTATGAATAATAATAATAATAATAATAATAATAATAGAACTTAATTTCCTGGGATTTTGTTTTTGACTAAAGATCTTTGCTCCTGCTGTGCATTTGTGATCATTTAGAATCTTGTTTTATTTTTCAGCTTTTATGCAGGTATATATATCAGGAATGTAAACTGGGACACTGGTGGTTATTTACAGTTTGTCACATCTCGTCCTAAAACAACATCATAGACTGTGCTTACTCTGATCAACACCAGAGGGTAACAGCGTTCTGTATAGTTCAAGTTTCAAGACTGTTATTTTTATATTTTAAGCAGTAACAAGTGTAAGAAATGGAAGCTGAGTATTGACGGCCGATACAGTTTCAAAATGTGAGTTAAGAGAACTTTAGACTTTTTGAAAGTCTGAGTTTGGGAACTTGGTTGCTCTTAAGGTGCGCTAACAATAAAAGCTGTTAAACTCATTGCCATTTTGGGTCTTGTTGATTTACATGTGGAATGTATTTGCTTACTATTAGAGTACAAAGTCAAAGCAAAAACAAAGTACTTTAAACTTTAAAAAGTTTTAAAACGAGCAGTTTACAACTGAAATATGTAAAGGTAAGCTATTACTCTCAAACATCTCAAATACACTGTTAACAACATTACAGCAGTGTCACTGCATTCAGCTTTCACTACTTATCAGTTCAATACCTAGTATCAGATCAGTGTCGTCAACCAATACCGATTGTGTGTTTTCTGAGCACGTGAGTGAATTATGTACTATTGTATTAATCTTTTGAATTTAAGACCTTTTAAGATTTTTTTGCAGAACAAAGCCAGTAATCAGGTAACACACAAAGTACACAATGAAATCAAAGTGATTACATTCAAACCCTGCATAAAATCTATATAAGTGAACTAAAGTAAACTACAATCTGCAGTGTTTTACCAAAGATATTTAAATTATTCATTTACTCTGATTTTGCAATCGCCTGAATCTGATCTGACAGTGAACTCCTTTATTCAGCTCTTGTTGCTCCATGAACTTCTACAGTTCAAATCAAACTTTTCTTGTGAAGGTTTATCTGCCAAATTAATGCTGAAGCGTGTAACTATTAACTACAGTTCCCAAAACATAAAAAGAGAGCAAAATCTTAAGAGGGGTAGAATGTAATGGAAATACAAATACTTTTGTATTAACATCTACTGTTTACAACCACCACTTAATCCATCCTGGCTACCTCCACCACTGCACCTCTCCAGTATGTACACTAATCTGAATTCTCCGTACTACATATTCATTTAATATATATTTATGTTTATTTACTCTAACTGTGGTTTGCACCAGTTCTAGCCACATTCTGACAGTAGCAGTTACACTCAGTAACATCTTTTACCTACTGGCTTTGCACATACTGTCTTGTGTGTCTTTTGTATCGTCTTTTGTATTTGCACAATTGCGTATTTATCTTTTTTCTGCTTGTTTAAAATTGTAACTTTTAAAGTACTGCACGAGAGAAGTAGCCTGACAGTGTTTTAAATAATTCTTAGTGTTAGCAACACTTAACTGGATCCTTTTCTCTTAGGTTTAGTCAAATGTTTCATCTCTCAGTAATTAGTAGCTAAAGTTTTACTTACTTCATAAATTATAAATTAACTATATAAATTATATAGTTAAATAAAAAAACACAAAAATGGAAATACATATTTTTCTTTGGAATGCGACGATGGCTATACGTGTTCAACCCAATTATTTAGGCTCCCTGAAAACAAATACAGGTTCAAATTGCCCCACCACAGCCCAGGGAATTCATATATTTCTGCTCACTCCATGAGAATTATTTCCACAATGTACTGGTGGCCAGGTGTATTGTTTCAGGTGTGATATACAGTGAGTAAACTAATTATTGAACACCAATTTTTTTTTTAAAGTAAGCATATTTCTAAAGGTGCCGTTGCTATTGAAGATGTTGGTAACAAGCCATTCAACACATGCAAAGAAATCAAACCATATATGTCCCTAAATTATGTGTAATAATGAAAAATGACACAGGGATAAATGATTGAACACTTACTGAATAAAATTCTTCGTACAAATGCCTTGTCGTTGATGACCGCTTCAAAACTCCTACTGTATGGAGAAACTCGGGAGTGATTTTGGCCCATGAACCCAGGCATTGCTTAACTGTGATTTTTGACTCTCTTCAAATCCTGAAGGTTCCGTGAGTTCCTTCTATGAACTCTGAGCTTTAGCTTCTTTCATAGATTTTCAGTTGGATTCAGGTCAGGTGATTGGTTGGACCATTCTAGTAGCTTTATTTTCTTTCTCTGAAACCAATTGAGAGTTTCTTTGGATGTGTGTTTGGGATCACTGTTTTGCTGAAACGTCCAACCTCATCTTCATTATCCTGGTAGATGGTAGCAGATTTTTATCAAGAATATTTCGGTACATTTGTCCATTCATTCTTCTTTCAGTTATATGAAGCATGAAAAACAGCCCCACACCATGATGTTCCCACCTCCAAACTTCACTGTTGGTATGGTGTTTTTGAGGTGATATGCAGTGCCTTTTGACCTCCAAACATGATGTGTATTCTGGCATACAAAGAGTTAATTTTGGTCTAGACTATATTCTCCCAGTATTTCACAGGCTTATCTAAATGTTGTTGAGCAAAATTTATACGCTTTAACATGCTTTTCCTTTGAGTGCATTACTTAATCTTTTCTGCTGGTTCCAGGTCTTTCTGTAGCTCTTTACAGGTGGTCCTTGGTTCTTGGACATCTCTTCTAATAATTCTTTTCAATCCCCTGTCTGAAATCTTGCACCTGATGGCTGGTTTATGGTGAAATAATGTTCTTTCCACTTCCGGATTATGGCCCCAACAGTGCTCACAGGAACCTTTCAGTAGTTTAGGAATTCTTCTGTAACCAATGCCATCAGAATGTTTTGCAGCAATAAGGCTGCACAGGTCTTGAGGGAACTCAATGGTATTACCCATCATTAGATGTTTATTTTGAGGCACCTTGTTAATGAGACACCTTTTTATAGGCCATCAATTGAACCAGCTGATATTAATTTATACCAAGTGGCAGGATTGCTTTTTAAGTACTGCTATATTTCAGCTGGTGTCATGACTTTCCATGACTTTCCATGGCTTTCTATTGCTTTTTGCACCTTTCTTTCTTCATGTGTTTAATACTTTCTGCCTGTGTCATTTCTCACTATTACACATAATTTATGGCCATCTATGGTTTGATGTCTTTGCATGTGTGGATTGTGATGGATTGTTACCGACATCTGGTGAGAATTTCATGTCAATAGCACCTTTAGAAATATGTTTACTTAGAAAATTGGTGCTGTATTCAATACTTATTTCACCCGCTTCATAATGTTGGATAATTGAATAAATTTCAAGGCAAAAATATGATCTTTTTTCACCAAATTACTCCATCAGATTTTAGCTTTGTTTACTGTTCACACAAAGCAAAGGTGCTGAAACTCCACTTGGGTGCATTCTGTCACAATGCACGTGAGTGCTGGCTGTTGGCAAACGTTAGTTGGTGAATTATAAACAATTATAGTAATCACATTTTAGACCACAACTCATAGGCACTGTTCATCAGTAGTAGTTCCACTCAGCTACAGTTTATTTCCGTTCACAGTGTGTACAACAAGGTGCAGCCATGGCGACAGTTTCTAACATACAGTAAAAAGTAGAAACCCTGGTTCGTCCAATCATATCAGACTTTCTTAATTGTAAGCCCATCACAGCAGACCTTGGGGCAGGTCTCTGGCTTTGATTGTAAAGTAATAGGCAGTCTGCTGTACGTTGTTGGATAAAAGTATCCGAGAGTCTTACAGTCAACGTACAGAGTGAAAATACCCACAGTATGAATGAACATTTTGTACATTTTGGTCAGCACAAGTGACTGTCGGGTTTGTACTAAATCTGTGTTTACGTGAGGTAATGAAATGGGTTTAGGCTAGCAGTAACATTGGCTTAGTTAGTTAGTAGGGAGAACATAGCAGCATAGTAAGAGAGTGAAAAATGGACAGAAGGAATAATGTTACTGATAGTTGTTTATTTTCTTTGTTTATATATTTCTCTTCTGTGTCTGTAAACAATACAGTTTGTTTAAGGTTCTTGGTAATTCAGTTCTGTGTACTGAACTCTCCTTATTCAACTACAACAATATACATACGGTTTTCTATTCAATGGTATCTTTAATAGATGAAGTTCCCACAACATTATAAATCTATTTCCATGGGTTTGTACATCGAGCCCACTGTTTCTTCGTTTGCCACATGTTTAATATTATATGAAGTTATGAAATAACTTAAGTTTGGGAGAAGGACCACGCCCAAACTCCGCCCTTTCATCATTACACGCTCTATATAAACCACTCCTCTGCCCTCACCTTCTCGTGACGAAATTCGCACCCCACCACCTCCCCAGCTCCTCCAACTCTTCCAAAATCTTACTTACTCTTCGCTTGGCAAAAAGGGGAGGGGGGGTGGTCTGGCTTCAAAACCTAGCAGCAGAAGCCACCCAGAACTCCAGCCCCAAGTTTCTCGGAGTTCCCCCGCCTTGTCCTGTCTTAGTGGTCCGCATTTCCCAAAACTCATCTTGCGTCAATGAGAAAAATATAATGTACATACTAATAAGCATCTTACACAGATTGTTAAATGCAGCACTTTTACATATCTGAGTTGTGATGCAGAGTTGTCAGATTCAGAATATCTCTGCCATAAAATAGAGCTGATGTCATTTCCTGTGGGTGGAGCAGCAGTAACTGTGGATGTTCTTTGATTGGCTGCTCCTGCACTGAAAGAGGAGTGTCTGACACCTGCTACTCTCTGTACCTCCATCTGTCCTCACATGAACCACACTTCACAGACTGATTCCCCTAAAACACAACACTGCCACCAATAATGATTTTGTGTAAATGAATTGTTAGTATAAGGTTTTCTGCCTGAAAGAATTGATTTAAAGTAGTTATCTAGTTATGATGAAATAATTTGTTGTTATGAGATTGGATTTATGAACAAACACTGCATATATTTAAGGTCTGATGCAACTTTAGTAGGCCTGCTGTACCTTTTATTTCTGGATAACTAGCATGTGGACCCCTAGTGAATAAGACAGGCAGAAGTAGACCTTTTTTAATGAATTAATTTATTAATTTAAGCATTGTGGTTATGTAGATAAATCTGATTCTGAAGCTCGTTAAAACATAAGTGGCAAAAAATAAACATTTAAGTGTAGTGACTAGAACTTGGATGTGGTTCGGTGTTGGAACTTTCTGGTTGAACACTGTAGCAGAGTTATTGTAGAGGGTGTGAGCAGTTTGTTTCACTGTGGCTGCTCGTGTCCCAGTAGGCACAGTAATAAACTCCTGCATGTTCCAACTTCACTGCATTCACTCTCAGAACGTAGTCGTCCTTGTCTAGCTGCACAGTGAAGTCAGCTGCTTCAGGATGGTCAGAATTACGAACTATGCTAGTGCCGGGTTTATTAACATACAGGATCCTTTTGGGAGCTTCTCCGTCTTTCTGTTGGTACCAGTGAACATAATCGCTACCATCCAGTCCAGTCACTTTACAGCTGATATAAGCTCTTTTACCCTTTGGCTTTGTACAGGAGAGCTCAGGCTGATCCAGGCTAATCTGTCCCAGCACACCGACTGTAATAAACATTAAACTGTAAATCAGTCATTTTAATATAATTTTTTAGAATCCTAAATTATAAACATAAGAACTCACACTGATATGAAACTTACCTACGATCACAGAGAGGAGAACAGCGAACACGTGTACATACATCTTTCATTTAGTTGTAAAATGATGCCTGTGCTTCATAGCATGCTCCTGATCGCACCTTGGCTTTGTATGAACTCCAGTGTAATCAGCAACATACATCTCTTAGCTGTGACTCAGTGATGTCATTTCCTGTATATCAGACAACGTTATCTTCTGAAGTGTTTTTAATGTTTATCACTATGAATAATAATAATAATAATAATAATAATAATAATAATAATAGAACTTAATTTCCTGGGATATTGTTTTTGACTAAAGATCTTTGCTCCTGCTGTGCATTTGTGATCATTTAGAATCTTGTTTTATTTTTCAGCTTTTATGCAGGTATATATATCAGGAATGTAAACTGGGACACTGGTGGTTATTTACAGTTTGTCACATCTCGTCCTAAAACAACATCATAGACTGTGCTTACTCTGATCAACACCAGAGGGTAACAGCGTTCTGTATAGTTCAAGTTTCAAGACTGTTATTTTTATATTTTAAGCAGTAACAAGTGTAAGAAATGGAAGCTGAGTATTGACGGCCGATACAGTTTCAAAATGTGAGAAATTTAGACTTTTTGAAAGTCTGAGTTTGGGAACTCACGTTGCGCTAATAATAAAAGCTGTAAAACTGATTGCCTGATCATTTTAGATTGATCTTGTGTAGATTAGAATACAAAGTCAAAGCAAAGTACTTGTAAATTTAATGGATTGTTATTTTTGGCTCTCTGTGTGCTGCTTTTGCTTTTAACTTTTATTGCCTCCTTTTATAACTAGTGCCTTTAAACCTCACTGACATCTTTACTTTAGACTGAATCTTCAGTTTTCCCTTCACTTTTCCTGGTACTCTGGAACCTGAAGATGGGCAGAAACAAAGCTAGTATGGTTTAGTGGTTTAACCTAAAATTAAACCCATGTTAGTCTCAACCTGTTACAGAGCTCACAATAAAAAAATGAGTGAGTTGGCCGTATGTTAATATTTAACAACTGCCTATATCAATGGCTGTAGATATATGACTCTATATCTACAATGAAAGCGTTACTTGGTGTATTAACACATGCTGGTTTGAGGACCAGTCCTGTAAAAATACTTTGTTGTTTACTGTATTTAGTTGTAGCTTTTCCACATTTTCAAAGCCTGTGCAGTCTGTTGGTTGCTTTTATAGGCCAATTTGCCATTTCTTTTTCTTTACCTAATAAAGCACTTCATGATAGTAGCAGGTGGATCATCCTAAGTTTTTTGTTGAGTTTTAAATAATTATTCTGATTCTTATTAACTAATGATTCTTACACTCTTGAAATGTATGGGTCCTCAAGTGTTCTTTAATGAATTAGATTAGAGAGTAACAGTGAACAGAACTCTCCTTTAAAATTAGGAGAAAAGGTGACAAAACAAATGCTGCTCGTCTCCTGCTTTTTTCGAAAACTCACAAAGTTCCACAGAACTGGACTGAACATGGATGACTTCGAGTCACATCAGAGTGGAAAGAGAATTAAACGTATCCTGAGATGGTGACTCTATGACCTTTTATACAGGACAGCAGCCCCCGTGTGGCTAACGACAGACCTGCACACAATGTAACAAATTAGGGAACAAGCTCAGGATGGCAGCATTAGACACATGAGAAATCTATTACAGCTAGGGGTCAGAACACATAGTTCTAAATATGACCATTCCTTTTACTAAAGAACTCTTTGTCTTGGTGTTTTTGGAGGGGTAATCATATTAATCCATATGACATAAGACAAAGTCATTCACTTTATATGTAAATGCAGAGAATTATTTGGTTATTTTTAATATTTTTGTCATTTTCTTTGTTGGAAAAATGTGTGGACAAAAAAGAAGATAATTATTTCCCAGGTAGCAAAACATGAACAAGTGTTTAGACGTGGTGCTTGGTGAGATTTGTGCTTAAAACTAATATGTAGGCCTAATGCATTTATTGTAATTAATTTATGGCTTGACTGTAATTCTGTTGTGGAACTTTAAAGTTTCACTCTGACTGAGTTACTGTAGTGGATGTGAGCAGTTTGTTTCACTGTGGCTGTCCCAGCAGGCGCAGTAATAAACTCCTGAATGGCTCAACTTCACTGCATCTATCCTCAGAGTATAAACATTGTTGCTCCCTAACTTCACACTGAAGTCTCTTGCTTCAGCAAGGTTGTCATTATGAACAGTGCTAGTACCACCATAATTAACATACAGGATCCTTTTGAGACCTTCACCGTCTTTCTGTTGGTACCAATGAACATGATTGGTGTTGCTCAGTCCGGTCACTTTGCAGTGGATGTAAGCTCTCCTGCCCTTTGGCTTTGTCCAGGACAGTTCAGGCTGCTCCACTGTCTGTCCCAGCACACCGACTGTAATAAACATTCAACTGTAAATGAATTTATGTTTCAAATCCTAACTTTATTGCCATAGAGACTCACACTGCTATGGTACTTACCTAAAATCACTGAGAAGAACACAGAAAACACATCTACATACATCTTCCATGTAGTTCTGAATTGAAGTCTGTCTTCATAAAATGCTCTCAACTCAAGTGTTATCTGCAACTTAAATGCCTCAGCTATGATGTAATTTCCTGTATGTCAGGCAGCTTTCTGTTTTTTCTAAGGTAGAGTTTGAAACATAGTAATAATAATAATAATAGTAATAATAATAATTATAGTAATAATAATAATGCAGTCCCAAATCCCAAAAAGTTGAAATGATTCAATATTCAAGAGTTTTACTGTCACATGCACAGCAGAACACAGGTACACTGTACAATGAAATTCTTACTTTGCTGTTCCTCCATTCACCAAATGATATGTGAAATGCTATTAAAAACAGAAAGCAATGATTTATAAATGTATCTTGACCTGTATTTAAACAACAAACAAACCTAGTTCTTCATGAGAAAACATGGGTAGAGGCATCAGCAAAAAAAACAAAAAAAAACTACAAGGACTTTTTTTACCCTCTGCAATGGACAATAACATCAGAACATTTAGGAAATCCAGAGAAATCTCCCACCACAAATGAATGTATGTCAGCTTCAACCACTCTGAATGCACAGCTTTAAAGACTGACATGTTTCTGTCACCACATGGGCTCAGGACTACTTTGAGTACATTGCCAATAAACACAGTTTGTTGCTACTTTTACAAATGTCCTGTACACATGAGCAGCCATATATCAAACACAGTGAAAATATTGTATTTGAAGTATCATGGTCTGATACAGCTTATTGTTTGAAAAGACTAGATCGATTTTCTGTGCTTCTTTTAAACACTTCTAGTTCAGTCTCGGGGGTCATTCCATTGTTCTCAGATCACAAGAAACCTCTTTGCTTGATTAGATTTTTTTTTATTACTTCTTATAATTATGGCTACTTCACAGATACACATCTTTTCAGATCCATAGCACTGGATCTGAAAAGCCAAACAGCCAAACAGTTCCTATACTGTTGGTCAGAGCTGCACATCGACATGGAGGAGCCTCGGCTCTGCCCTCTTTTTAGAACTGCCTCAACTGTGTGTTGTTGATGGACTTGCATGAATTTCTACTGGATTAAGGTCTAGACTTTGACAAAGCCATCTCAGATGTAACACTTCTTGTGGTTTACCTGTTCTTTTTTTCTGCCGAAACCACCTTCTGTTGAGGTTTAGTTCACAAGAGGATATCCTGTAGAATTTCTTGATACAATCCAGAAATTATTGCTCCATTAAATGTTTGCATGCTGATTGAACCTCTCAATCCTTTTTATTACCAATACCAAAATGAAGATTGTAGATACTTTTGCCAATAAAAACACATAATGTTAAATAACTTTTAAATAGGAAAAACTCTTAGTAAGCATTTCTGTAATGAAATAGTTGTTTGTTTCTTTATTCGTTGTTATTACTTAAATGAAGATCTGAATGTAGAAATGTATGTAGAAAGATTTCACGAATTTTCAAGCACCACTGTATAAATACAAGTATAGGCCAAATATACTTTTCTGTATACTTCAGCAGAAGCCAAGTATACTTAAGTATAATTTTGTAGAATATAGCTCTAGTAAGTACCAACAAAGTAGACTAAAAGCATACTTAATTTTTTAAAACTATATATAGTAATAGCACCTTTGAACATTGGAGTAGGAACTGGGGGATGGGGAGGGGGGGACTTGTCCCACCCACTATCAGAAACCGGTAGATTTGTTCCACCCAAAAATTAAACCACAAAAAAGCAGAAACGGTTTAAGAACACTTTATTTTAAAAGCTCGTGTTGGCAGCCTTTGTAATTTACGTGCTGTGTTTGTTGTTAGAAACAGGCTCTGGTTGTTCGGTGGTCTGGGTCTTTCTCTTTGTTAAGGTTTGTGTTGAGAAGCCTCTTCAGAAATATCCTGCAGTCAGCTGTTTCACTGAACCGAGCTCTCGCCTCACTGGAGCGTCGGGTAGCTCACACCAGCTTTAAACGCGAGTTCAGTGATTCAGTGAGAACAATGAATAACAACAATGACCATATATACTGCTATAAAATTGTATGATAACAGATTTGGGTTAGCTAATGTTTGCATTATCTTTTGTCAGAAAGCACTCTAAAACGTAAAGTTACATTACTCTCTGGCCACGCCCTAAACTGCAGACTGCTACTACATTAAATGCATAAAAAATAAAACATAACAAATAAAATAAATAAACGAAGGAATAATTAAAATGACACAAGCGTTAGAAGTGCTTTCAGTAATGCAGTATGTAATGTTCCAGAGAGTGCTGTTTGGGACACAGCCTTACTGTCTAACATTAATGTTAGTCTTGTCTAGTCTGAAAACCTTAACATACATTAATTTATCATTTCATTTCAGCAATATGCCACCAAAGAAAATAATAATTCTTTCGGTTATATATGTATATAATCCAGACATTGCATATATAATTTAAAGGTTTTCTAACAACAGTGTAATGTGGAGTATCTTGTTTATTTTTTAAAGTGACCGGATTTATCTAATAATAAACAGACAAACAGCTAATGTTGTATTTTGTTTATTTATTTGCAATTTACCGTAATTCTGTAATTGTGTTTCTACGTCACTACACATATAGTGATTTACTACCTTACCTACAGTGGAATCAGCTTATAGGTAATATTTTAGGGGATAGGGTGGGCTTTGATTCATATAAGCAAATGTGCCCCCTCCCCTCCCAATGTCAGACCCACTCCTACACCCTTGCATTTGAATAAACAAGTCCTGTGGAATCCTCAACATGTTCATTTTGTCATGTAGATTTTTTATCTAATTCAAAATAAACAATCATTTTAAATCATTTCAGTGGTAGTGATTTCAGGCTGCAGCTAATAAATAAATGCAAATGTTTGAAAAAAAGCTTCACACACTGCATGTTAAACTAAAAACAAAATCTGAAATAAAAGGCAAAAACGTTTTTGAGTGAACTTCCTGTTTTCTTTAAAAAAAAAAGGTTTCGTAGTGTCAGAGTTTTTGTACAGGATGTGAGTAATAACTGTCACTGTGTATCATCCCAGCAGGCGCAGTAATAAACTGCAGAGTGGCTCGTCTTCAGCGTTTGTATCTTCAGATCGTAGGAGCCTTTGGGCACAGTGAAGTCTTTTGCTTCTTTAAAATTAGAATCAGGAACAATGCCACCATCTTTGTTAGTATAAAGAATCCTTTTGAGAGCTTCACCGTCTTTCTGCTGGTACCAGTGGACGTATGTTGTGGTCAGATCGGTCACTGAGCAGCTGATATACACACTTTTACCTGCTGGCTTCGACCAGACGAGTTCTCTCTGCTCCACTGTCACTCCCAGCACCGCTACTGCAATCAACAATAAACTAGAAATCAGTCTTTATAAAACATGTTATTTGTTGAAATCATATTTAATAACACTGTTTGATCTTGTACTCACCTTGAGTCAATGAGAAAAATATAATATACCTATGAATAATCATCTTTCACTGATTGTTAAACACAGTGTTTTCTTTAAAATACTGCTTTTACATATCTGAGTGGTGATGCAGAATTATCAGTTTTAAAATATCTCTGCTAGAAAATACTGCTGATGTCATTTCCTGTGGGTGGAGCAGCAGTAATAGTGAGTGTTCTTTGATTGGCTGCTGCTGCACTGAAAGAGGAGTGTCTGACACCTGCTGTTCACTGTACCTCCATCTGTTCTCACATGATCCACACTTCACAGACTGATTCCTCCATAACACAATGCTGCCACCAGTATGTGGTGTTTGTATTTGATATACACACAATGGGGCTGTTTGATGTGATTTTGCTCACAACATGAAGCAGAACTGTGCAGGTGTATATAAGATTACAGACAATTTTTAAAAATTGATAAAAGTATTTTATTATATTATTTTTTGTTTTGATTTTTATTATTTTCAATACATGCCGTACAATTTCAATTTGTGCCATAAGAGTCAACAAAGTCCTTTTTATTCTTGGGGATCAAAGAATTTTACCCATCTTATAGCATAAAATCCCACTGTATGTTCCATGTACCGTCTCACGACCCCCTATTTAAAAAAATATATTAATAGGTGTATTGTGACACCCTGTTCTCTACACATGTGACACACATTTACAATTCACTATGTTGAAATTCTTTAAAAAATGTCATACCCAGTTTAATACTCATTTAGTCCAGAATTTAGAATGGTTCTCAGATATTACATAGACTCAAAATCGCAAATCTCACTTTATCATATACTGTACTGCCAAAGGTACTCGCCTTCACATGCATATAAGTGACATCCCATGGGGTTTAATATGATGTTGGCCCACCGCTTGCAGCTATAATAGCTTCAACTCTTCTGGTAATACTTTCCAGATGGTTTAGGAGTTTTTATAGGAATGTTTGACCGTTCTTCCAGAAGCACATTTGTGAGGTCAGACACTGATGTAGGACGAGAAGGCCTGGCTCACGGTCTCCGCTCTAATTCATCCCAAAGGTTTTATATCAGGTTAAGGTCAGGACTTTGTGCAGGCCAGTCAAGTTCTTCCACACTAAACTCGCTCATGTCTTTATGGAGCTGCTTTGTGCAGTCATGTTGAAACTGTTCCCACAAAGTTGGGAACATGAAATTGTCCCAAACCTCTTGGTCTGCTGAAGCATTAAGAGTTCCTTTCACTGGAACTAAAGGGCCAGGACATATTGAACTTCATGTCCAGGTACTAGCCTCTACTGCACTGGCCGAGGCTCTCATTGATTGAATAAATCTGAGTTCAAAAAACTGCTCGGTTATCTTTCCACCACTTTCTGTGTGTAAAGAAAAAGAAAAGGAAATGGCTGCAGCTGATAAGTTGAGTTACAATTCTTCCACGAATGAAGAAAAACTGTTTGGTGACAGTGGGCTCTAATATAGGTAGTTAATATAAAAGGGGTGTCAGACGATTACAAACACTGCACACTGATGGAGTTACTGTAGAGGATGTGAGCAGTTTGTCTCACTGTGGCTTCTTCTATCCCAGCAGGCGCAGTAATAAACTCCTGCATGAGTCAACCTCACTGCATTCACTCTCAGAACATAGTCGTCTTGTGTTTTTTGAACATAGAAGTCTCCTGCTTCAGGATGGTCATTGTTAGGAACAGTGCTAGTGCCGGCTTGATTAACATACAGGATCCTTTTGGGAGCTTCACCGTCTTTCTGCTGGTACCAGTGAACATAATTGTCACTCTGTAATCCGGTCACCTTACAGCTGATATAAGCTCTTTTGTTCTGGGCCTTAGTCCAGGAGAGCTCTGGCTGCTCCACTGTCTGTCCCAGAACACCGACTGTAACAAACACCATAATAATTACCAGGATGTCAATTAGCACATTATTTCAGTTTTAGCTTCATATTCATTCAACATCACACCAGTGTTACTTACCCACAATTACTGAGAGAAGAACAGCATACACGTCTACACACATCTTTCATTCAGCTGTAAAGCATGTCCTTCATAAACTGCTCTCTCCTGCACTGGGACTCTGTGTGTGCATGAACTCTGTAGTGCAATCAGCAATCCCAGCTGTAACTCACTGATGTCATTTCCTGGTTAATCATAGTTCTGCAGCATGTTTTAAAAAAAAAAAAAGTCAGTTTAATCATCCCTCAGTAGAGCTCAGCAACACTGAAATGAATAACTTTTAACATTTTTAAATAATGAGTATTGATAGCATTTCTTTAAAGATCATGAATTTAAACGTACGTTTGTAAAATATTTTTCTAAAAATATAAAAAGTAACTTTATTTTAAATACTGGCATTTAAAATACAGTCTATATAAAACTGTGTGAGACACTGGTCAGATTAGTTTTTTTGTTTTGATGATTTCCTAAATAAAAAATTTATACTACAGAAAACATATCTCTGCACATTTTAATACACAATTACTGTTTACTTGAATTTCTGAATTTAACATGTTGAAAAACATAGTCAAACATAAGATGTGGCTCGTGCAAACTTTAAATGTAATTTAATCGTGCACTGTTTTCCTGCAAGTTTGCAGAAAAAAATAAATAATTTTGAAATTCAACAAATCATAGTTTGACTGGGGATGTTCTTTGCAAAACATTAATTTAATAGTGATCTCTGCATTCTGATTACATATTACCATTCCATGTAATAATAATAATAATAATAATAATGCATTTGTTTTTTAATTGTCAGCTGTGTTCCACTTTGTAGCTGTAATACCAGCATGCCGTCACAATCCAATCCTGAGATGTCTCACTTGAAAATGTTGGTTATCATTTGAATTTCATAAGAATTTTAGCATAAATGGTCCAAAATAATTGGAATTAAATTACACATTTACTTGCATTAAACATTTTTACTATTTGTGCCTAATCTGGTAAAGCTACTATTTTGGAGAAACATGTTTTTCTTTAGACAGAGACAACATGCAGAATGTAAACCGATGCAGAATGTGGTCCATCAAGTGCTTAAAACACACAAAATGCAGTGCTTATTTTGTTAGACACCAAACAGTAACAGTGCTCAGTGTTTTGGTTCAGGTAAGAAGACTTCACAGATTAGAAATATACTTTGGTTCTGAGGGGGTTTTGAATGATATACTAAAATAATTTATTGTGTTTTATACATTCTCTACTTTCAGTCATTACATTTCGAATACTCGGCATTTGGATTTTTAACATAATAATAATAATATTAATACTACTACTACTACTACTACTTCTACTACTACTACTACTACTACTACTACTAATAATAATAATAATAATAATAATAATAATAATAATAGTAATAATAATAAAAATGATTACACCTTTCTTGGTTATTTTCGAGTCTCCTACAGCTCTGTTAATCACTCTGGGCACACCTAACATTTCATAATTTTTTGGAGTGTCCTAGTAGATTCAAAGTTATTAAGTTGTAGTGGCAGCATAACACAGTAATTTTTAACAGCCATCTTTTCCAGTGATGGAAAAAACTATAGATCATTTACTGAGATGTTTCACTCTGGCAACTGTACTTTTTGAAGTTTAAAAACCACAGATTTTTTTAGTTAGAAGAAGTTTTTAGTTTTTAATAGCCTCTTTTTAAACAGTGAAATAAAACGTGACTGACAGGAGAAAGTTAGTCTGGTTGGTGTTGTATTTAAACTGACACACTGTACTAATCAATGGCAAAAGGGGGTTAATGGTGAAGATGCTGAAAAAAAAGATTGGAGGTAGACTTGAAAAATGAGCACTGCATTTCCCCCACACTCTTGCCTTATCAAGAGCCATTTCCTCAGAACTTATCTTCATTTTTAAGTTTTCTAATTGTTTGAACATGCCAATGGTGTGAAAATAGAAGTGCTCAAAAATAGCTTGGAAAAAAATTCTGGTTTCATTGTCTTACATTCAAAGCAAAGTATGTTTTTGGTCTCTCCGATAAAGTTGCAATTTTGGAGATACTTGTTTTTCATTGGACAGCGTCGATATATGGCCTAGTGACCAGAAAGCAAACTTGAATTTGCACTCATCCCTCAGCACTACCTGATATTGCAGAGTGAGATGTGGCCCTGGATTAACAGAGGAGGGGCCTTTATTAAATTTGTTCACAAACTAGATGCTGTGGCATCACTACATGCGACCAGTTTGTTCTTTTTTCTATTTTCTAGCTCAGCCGAGTGAAGCTCCAGCTAACTGCATCTCCTGCTGAAGATTAGAGATTTCTTTTAGCACTTTCTGGTCTTACAAGCTTAATATACATCACTGCTCTTTCTTGCACAGTTACAGATTTACTGTAGATAGAAATTAAATTAAACACTAATTAAATACTGTAGATAGTCTTAGCTTGGTTAGTTAACAAGAGCAGTGTTAGCCCATGTGATGCTAGGTAGTTAAGCTATCTGGCTAGTCTAATAGCAAGCCTGAGTACTTATTTAATTACTTCACTTTCTTCCAACATGGACTCATATATTTAAGGTAAAAATATTATGGAGCTGAATCTATTAGCTTGCTTTATCATCAACATCATACATGTTATGTTGACCCAGGGACTTATTTATATTACCCTGAGATCAGTACATTTAATAATAACAATTAGTAAATAATAAACAATAAGTAAAGTTGCTTTAGAATATTCTAGGAACATCATCCAGTCTTGACCTTGGGACATTGTACAGTCGTGTTGACCCAGGGACTTCTCTCATATTAACCTGAGATCAGAACAGTTGGTAATACCAGCCGCAACAAAGTAGATTTCTATAACCTAGGACCATACGGGCCATACTTGTTACAATTGGCCATACTTGTTCCAACAACTATTTAAATAATTTAATTAATCTTCATATTGTGAATGAGATTTATTGCAATTCTGAATGATCATTTAATAAAACCAGGAAACAGTAAGTACAAGTGAATATAAATAAGTTTCATTTTGTATGGACATTGGCAGATTGTATTGATATTGATTTCATTAGCTTAGCCCCATTAACCTAATTATTTTGTCTTTCTTTCATTCTTTTTGTTTGCGGAGACAGGACTCTCTTCTTCACAGAAATTTAAAAGGTATGTGCTCATAAAAATGTTCAAAAATTTGAAAACTGATTACAGTCTCTTAAATCGAGTAATTGAATGTGCAGTGATGCTACAATGTGGCTCTTTTTTTACATAGGAATTTTTCTGCATTCTCACTGACTGAGGATTTATTGGCCACATTAGATGAACAGTTTACATTAACTCAGTAACCAATCCAAATGTTATAGGCTTAATGGGAATTCTCCCCAATCTCCCAAATATAAAGAAACAAATGCCCTTAAAATCTGAAGTAGAACAGAGCTCACTCATGTTTTTACATAACTTTGAAAACTCATTTCTTTCTTACGACCAAACTGCACTGACCCAGAACAACAGGATATACTATTTGGAATGATTGACAGACAATATACATTAATAGAAGATTCAGTACAGCTTGAAACAGTTCTTAATCATTTAAAATATTATGTGATAATTAATAAATAACAAAATAAAGAATAATTAAAATTTACAAAAAACATTTTTCCTAGTCTTCTGTTTTGTCCATACACTGCATACACTCTGCAGACTCTCTTTAAGCCAGGCAAAAATGTGCACACCTTCTTTTTCGGGAAATAATCCAAATAATAATGAATCACATTAATTTAACAGTTAAATATTTTTGCAGTAAATAATGTACATCTGCAATAAATTATTTTCATACATCCATACCTTTCACAAACATATGCGTGTGCTTTGTTCCACCAGGGGGTGGGATAGGTTCAGTTACTAAGCTAATGTGTAAACTCATGTGTGCACATAAGTATAAGAACGTTCATTCAATGTTGCATTCCAGTGTTAATTTGTTGTAAATTAGGGTTTAACCAGCCCTCCCTCCCTGCCCCAAATTCCTGATTGTAACCATGTCTAGTATAGTGGATGAAGTTGGTTTCTTATTCTTATTTTCTATTCCACCTTAATAATGCATTCAGATGCTTATAGGGGCGCTAGTTCATAACTACTGCACTATTTAAGGGGCAACAGAAATTTGAGAAAGAAATTAACATCAGCCTTAACAGATTAGAATATCAACTTCAGCGCAAGGGTATGAATATGGTAGTGACTAATAGAACAGACAGCTCTACAGAGTGCATTACTTTTTCCATCATCAATGTAGCAGTTTTTATGTTCACTTAAAAAGAAGAAGGTGGTCTGTGCAAACAAAAAGATGACATAATGATAAATGAATCTAATAAGATTGTACGATGTCCTCAGATCAAGACTGCACGTTATTCCTGGAACTTACTTGTACTGTTATTATTAACTGTACTGATCTCAGGTTAATAAAAAGAATAAGTCCCTGGATCAACACAACTGTTTGATGTCCCCAGGTCAGCACTGGATGGTGTTCCTGGGTGTTCCTGGATGTTTCTGGATGTTCTGCTAATGTTCTGCTAATGTTTTGCTACAGTTCTGCTACTGCTGTTATAATTAAATGTACTGATGTTAGATAAACATAAAAGAATAAACTCTTGTACAAGACATCCACTTGGTTTCTCACTGTGTCACTCTATAACCCCAGCAGACACAGTAACATGTTGCTGAATGATCTATCTTTATGTTGAGAATCTTCTACACTAATGACTTTAGGAACTCAAAACTCTTTTTTGAGTGGTCCCATCATTGATTTCCACATACTGAACCCTTCTAAATGGCTCATTGTCTTTGTTATGATACACCTGAATGTTATATAGAAGAGAATGTGCATTCTAGAATTGCAGACTTTGTAGCAGCTTTAGTCATTAAGAGCTTCTGATGCAGCTTCACAGCACTGACCACTGCTTTTATTAAATCCATATGTTGATCATCTTTTTAGTTTCTTCATTTGTAAAAAATCTGTAGGAGAATAAAGAAGAGGTTATTAAGCACTCCTCGTTAGGAAAACGCTTTTCTCTCCTAATAACCTGTTCTTGTAGCAGGTAAACTCAGTTACTTTAGAAGGTCTGTTGAATGTTATGTAACAAGTATTTACTCTCCAGTAATGAATTGTTGTTTTAATGGATAACAGAAGACCAATTGCAGTCTCACTTTTTTCAAATAAAATGTTAAAGTTTTAAATTGTTTATGCCTCAGTCTGTACAATCCCTATATAGAAATTATTTTGAATGTAATACCTATGTGGCATTAAAAAGACCAACTAATTTACTAATCTGTTCCTCTACTCACAATATAGCAATATTCTGCAAAGAGACTTGGGAAACAAAGTAATTTAAACAGAGAAAAGAACATGTGTTACAAATCAGTATTCATGCAAGGAGAATGTGTGAGAGGCTGATGCTGAATAGTTTAAAGTCACATTATCTCCTACATGACTTTGAAACTAGAGAAATACAAAGCTGAATAGAGTATTGACATGATACTACTGTCGAAAGCCAGCTTGGTGTACACATGTTTTTGATATAAGGGGAGAAATAGGATGTGGCCCTGGTATTATCTCACTCTACTGGGATATTCTCATTCAAGTGTTTTGAAGCTTTTTCTGTGGACAAATTTTCAAAAACACAGAGAAGAGAAAAACTATTTGGTAACAATTTAGAAATATATATATATATATATGCATTTTCATTAATACAATTAGTACATGTAATATGTTATGAGTCATAATTAATATACATAAAGTTTCTGTGTCTCATGCATGCCTTAATGCAGGAGCAATATATTCATTCATGCTGTAATTAAGAGACTAATACTATCAGTTATAATTAGTTATTTGTGAAGTTCATACAGATCTTCATGACAGTTAGCACCTAAACCTAGTGAATACCTGGATGTGGAACTGTCAGGTTGCACTGTAGCTGAGTTACTGTAGAGGATGTGAGCAGTTTTTCTCACTGTGGCTGTTCCAGTCCCAGCAGGCGCAGTAATAAACTCCTGAATGACTCAATTTCAGAGCTTTTACTCTCAGAACATAATCATTGTTATTTTCTAGCTGCACAGTGAAGTCTTTTGCTTCAGGAAAGTCGTCATTATGAACAGTGCTAGTACCACCCTGGTTAACATACAGGATCCTTTTCAGAGCTTCACCGTCTTTCTGCTGGTACCAGTGAACGTAATTGTAGTTCTGTAATCCGGTCACCTTACAGCTGATACGAGCTCTTCTGTTCTGAGCCTTAGCCCAGGAGAGCTCAGGCTGCTCCACTGTCTGTCCCAGCACACCGACTATAATAAACATTACACTGTAAAGGACACATTTTAATTTTATTATTTAGATTTATAAACATTGATATGGTACTTACCTACAATTGCTGAGAGGAGAACAGCAAACACTGCATACATTTTCATTTAGTTATGTAATGAAGCTTGTTCTTTATAAAAGTAAATCTCTCAACTGTGACTCAGTAATGTCATATCCAGGATACCAGGCTAAAAACTCTTTGCTCCTACTCTCATGGGCGGGGCCAAAGCAGGGGCCGGGGAGGCACTGGACCCCCCAGATGCCACCCCAGATGACTGACATGTCACGGCACCGGAGTCTTGTTGAAAAGAGCCGGTTGTATTTTTTAATGGTAATACCTGCTGATTGCTAGGTCCCTCCTGTGCAGTAGTTGGCGCTATGTACCACAGAGTTCTAATCCACCCCACAGTGCTGGCCTTTCTTTCTGTTTCTCTAATGATTGTAGAGGAATGCCGTTAGCTACTTTAGCTGATTTAGCTGATTGCACTGTTGGCTTAAATGAATTGTGATGTGAAGGTTGTGTCTAACGTGTCAACCAGCTGAAAAGATTGAATACTGAACTTCCATCTACAGTGGTCTCTATGTCCTGACTTCAGTATCAGTGAGTGATGGGTAAAATAAGTTACTGAAAATCTGTCCTCAAGTACAAGTACAATTACTTATACTTACAATTAATTATGTTCTTCTGAACTGAGCGTTAGGTAGCTTGTCTCTTAGACAGAAGTCTTAAACTTGGTGTTTGCGTGATTAAGCTCTGCGCTATGTTCATGTCAAGATGGGTTTTTTTTAAACAGACAGGTTGTGGGGTGTTTGTATTTGTTTTTGCGTGTGTTTTTACATTTACATATTATACATTTTGTACATTGTTAATAAACTACAGATTTTATACACAGATCGTATCTCCTGTGTGCCTAAGATGAAACTTTATGAAAACAGTAGAACATTTACAGATTTTGATTGCAATTGATTGTGCTTCTTCAATATTCATCGTCCAGTCTGTGGACCCCCTAAAATAGCTTTGGTCACCCTCTGGCCACCCCGAGGATAAAAGTCTAGCTCCACCACTGCCTACTCTCTACCTGTAGCTGTGATTTTGGCATAGGCGGAAGGTAAGCTGGGACATTGGTGGTACATCACAACACATCACTTCCCACAAGTCCTAACAAGTGTGTTACAAGCAGTGCTTACTCTGATTAACACCAGAGGGTAACAGTGTTCAGGTCGTGTCTTGAGGAGATAGTTTCTTTATTATATTTTAGTAGATAATGTTTTATTTTCATCATATGAATGTGATTCAAACATGAATAAAAAACAGCTTTGGTTTTAGACACAGTTAGCTTTTATTTGTTAAGCAAAACTTTTTTTAAAAATATTTAAATAGTATTAATTCAGTAATTCATGATTTTTACATATGTCAGTGTGTTTATTTAACCTTTTCAAGCTTTTCCCAGTATTATTTGCAGTTATCATCTAATACCTGCTTTGACTACTTCATTAAGCTAAATCAAGATTGCTGAATGAACTGAATAAATTCATGCAATGTCTGGAGCGCCCAGAAGAAATCTGGAACTAAACTTCTTTCAAAACAAGATGCTACTTTGTATTGTATTCATGCTTATTTACATCTGTTCTAATGAAATCTGGTGGTCTTACTGGTAAAAATACACTTACTGCTAAGATAACGGCTTTCAAACAATCAGCTTAAGTTCCTATGACTTTTGCACAGTAATGTACATTTGCTCTTCTGGGTTACATCAGCTAATGTTCAATCTTGGAGAGTCTCTTGTTTCACTGTCCTCTCCTGGAGTTAACTTGCTGTCTTGAACTGTAGATATTATACAGATATTGTTCATGTTTGTGTTATTTGTTGCTTTAATGGATTTAAATGATGTAAAGTGCAGCTGTATTAGGTTTGGGAGATTCTGTTTAAAGCTGCAGCCTCTCACAGTGTTTTTGTGCAAAACCTCAACTGGTTTTCTCACTGTGTCAACAGTAACAGCATTGAAGTCAACAGCATTGTGTTGCCTGTGAAATGTTATTCAGATCAGCTCTTGTATTTAATGGCTAGTATGTAAAGCTGCTGTAAAAAGAAGATAAACATTGATTGGTTATGTGTAAATAACAAACAGGGAATGAAGAGGATGACATTTGTTTTCAAACTCTATTGCCATCTAAAATGTCTATTCAGCTCCTGATGAAAATAAAGTAAACACTACTAAATTAATTTCTTATAAATGAGGGAGATTAGGCTGAACTGCCTATCAGTCAAACACACTTAACGTTTCATACTGTCAGAGTTTTTGTACAGGATGTGAGTAATAACTGTCACTGTGTAGAATCCCAGCAGGCACAGTAATAAACTGCAGAGTGGCTCGTCTTCAGTGTTTGTACCTTCAGATCGTAGGAGGCTCTCCTTACAGCAAAGTCTTTCGCATCAGGATAATTAGAATCAAGAACTGCGCTACCAGAACTATCGGTATACAGAATCCTTTTGAGAGCTTCACCGTCTTTCTGCTGGTACCAGTGGATGTATGTTGTGGTCAGATCGGTCACTTTACACTTGATATGCACAGTTTTACCTACTGGCTTTGTCAAGAGCAGTTCACTCTGCTGCACTGTCACTCCCAGCACCGCTACTGTAATCAACAATAAACTGGAAATCAGTTTTTATAAAACATGTTGTTTGTTAAAATCATATTTAATATCAGTGTTTGATCTTATACTCACCTTGAGTCAATGAGAAAAATATAATATAATTATTAATAATCATCTTTCACTGATTGTTAAATGCAATGCTGACTTCTACAAACTTGGGTTGCAGGCAGGGTTATCAGTTTTAAAATATCTTCACCATAAAATAGTATTAATGTCATTTCCTGTGGGTGGAGCAGCAGTTACAGTGTGTGTTCTATGATTGGCCACTCCAGCCCTGAAAAAGGAGTGTCTGAAACCTGCTGCTCTCTCTAATGCACTTATTTAATCAGATCTGTGAGACTGTCAGGCTGCACGGTGGCAGACTTATTGTAGAGGGTGTGAACAGTTCGTTTCAGTGTGTTCAGGCTGCCTGAGACCCAAACCCAGTAGGCACAGTAATAAACTCCTGCATGTTCCAACTTCACTGCATTCACTCTCAGAACGTAGTCATCCTTGTCTAGCTGCACAGTGAAGTCAGCTGCTTCAGGATGGTCAGAATTACGAACTATGCTAGTGCCGGGTTTATTAACATACAGGATCCTTTTGGGAGCTTCTCCGTCTTTCTGTTGGTACCAGTGAACATAATTGCCACCACCCAGTCTTCTCACTTTACAGCTGATATAAGCTCTTTTACCCTTTGGCTTTGTCCAGGAGAGCTTAGGCTGATCCAGGCTGCTCTGTCCCAGCACACCGACTGTAATAAACATTAAACTGTAAATCAATTTGAAATTTAATGAATTTTAAATATTTACTTTATAATCATAAAAGCATTGAAATGGTGCTTACCTACAATCACTGAGAAGAGAACAGCATACACGTCTACATACATCTTTCTTTTCATTTTGAAAGGATGTCTGTTCTTCACAAAATACACCTTGACACTGATTGTGTTTTAACTAGTGTTATCACTAGTGAGCAGCTGTGACTCAGTGATGTAATTTCCTGAGTACCAGTCAGCATTCTGGCTCTTGTGGGGTAGTTTATTGAAGATCTGCTCCAACCACAACTATAATAAATGTAATGATTATAATTCATTATTATAAAAAAGTATTTTTATGTCGTGAGTTACCTTAAATCCAAATTTAACAACCATTTGCTATTTTTTTAAAGCACTTTTGACTCTCAGTATACTGGAAACTTTTCAGGACGAGAATGTTGGTACTATTTTTTATTTTTTTTTGCCTTTTGTATTACATTATTGCAAGACCTAAAGCAACATAGCAGGCATTCATCATCATCAAAGGGTTTCAGTGTTGAATGTTTTGGTTGAAGTTTCTAGGTTGGTACCTTATGTGTTCTTGAGCAGTTGAAAGAACAAGAATTAAACAATTCTGCTCTTAGCTAATGCGTCCTGTTGAACTAGCATTGTTCTGCCTTGAAATAGACTATATGGTCAAAAGTATGCAGACATCTGACCATTACACCTATATGAGTTTGTTAGACGCCTCAGTTCAAGATCATGGGCATATGCAGATGGCCCTCTCTGTGCAAGCACAGCCTACGCATATCTGTGAAGACTGTCCATATTGAGGCCTGGCTCACAGTCAACGTCCTTGTTCTTCCCAGAGGTCATCAGTCAGACTGAGGTCAGGATTCAGTGCAGGCCACTAGTTTCTCCAAAGTCCAAACTCTGTCTTTATGAAAAGCTTATTATGGTTTGGCTTCACTGGAACGAAGGGGCCAAGCCCAAACCTTAAAAAACAGCCCCAGACCATTATCCTTTCTCCACCAGACTACACTGTTGGTATCGCCACCACCAAAGCTAGTAGTAGCTCAATAATAGCACTTAGCTCACTTGGGCAAATCCCACAAGGCAGAAACCTCCCACATGATAGGTTGATTGGTCACTCTAAATTGCCCGTAGGTGTGAATGAGTGTTGGCCATGCGATGAACTGGCGAACTGTCCATGGTGTATGTCGTATGTCGTCTTGACTACAGAAAATGTTGCTTTTCATTCACAAACATTCCATCATATATAGTTTAGTATTTGTTTGCTTTACTGCTGTGAGCAAATAAAGGTACACAACGCTGCTGTATCTCTCATTTTTTGTTGTTTTCCAGTTTTTGGCATGATTTGAAAATGCTTGTTGCTTTTTACATTGTGTGTAAGTTTTATGAATGGACCAAAGGAAATTGCCCAAAGTGACGTATGACCTGGAAAGAAGTGGAAATAAAAATACAGCATGTTTTTCTTGTAAAGTTATCAGTTTGCAGATATAGTGATAAATCGATATTCATCTAAACTGTTATGTGTTTTTACACTGTTAGTGTATTTCAATTAAAGTACAGAATAAGGTCTGAAGGGGGTCTTTCTTAGCTCACAGTAGTTTTTGTACAAAACATCAACTTGTTTTCTCACTGTGTCACTCCAGGCATAACAGGCGCAGTAGTACGTTGCTGAATGCTCTGTGGTTAAGTTGGGAATTTTCAAAACCAAATGATTATTTGCTTTCTTCTCTGACTTTAGGAACTCAAAGCCAGGTTCATTTTTAGTGGCTCCATCACTGATTTTCACATACTGAACTCTCGAGAATGTTTCACCTTCTTTTCTCTGATACCAGTGAATATAACTGAAACAGTTTGAAGGGAACGTGCATTCTAGGATGGCGGTCTTTGTAGCAGCTTTAGTCATTAAGAACTTCTGGTGCAGCTCCACAGCACTGACCACTGTTAAAGAGAAAATAGGAAATGATAAATAAATAAATACAATGAGCTAAATATAAAAAAAAATTATCATATCTTTTAACATATCTTTATGAATACAACAAATATGACATTATGAGATGGAAGAGAAAACCTTGATATAATGAAACAATAGCAGGTTAAACTTACCTGCACTAATTAGGAAAATAGTCAGCAAGAGGGTAAAGTGCAGATGCATGGCTGCTGTTAGGAGCTCACATGACTGCACCCATAGCTGCAACTGGAGAATGAAAGTTATAATGAAGGAGTTAGTCATTATTCGCCCCCTTCTGGTAAACTCCTTATTCTAACATGGATTGAGATCTACTGACTTTAAAGGCCATAGTATGTAATTTACATGGCTTTTTGTATTTATCAAACAGTGCAGTGACCCCTGTGTCCTCTGTTATCCTGGAGGAGGATAACATCAATAGGGTAAAGGTGATCAGTCAGAATACTTTTCTAATGATTTTAAATGACCATTTCCTCTGACGAGACAAGGTGACCAACTCAAGCCAGCAAAATATCTTAACAGAGATTGGACCCTATCACTGTGTAGCATTTAGGCCTGGCCCACTGTCTTGTGATGAATCTAATGTTAATCAAAGCAGGTCTACCATAACTGAGGGAGGTTGTTATAAACTACAGTTTTTCTCTTATTCTCCTTTGACTTTCTCTTTTGTATGCAAACAGATCATCTTATTTCTGATCTTGTCAAAAATGTCTTCCCTTTTTGCACAGTACTGTATATCACAGACCTCTCAGCCACAGAAAGTGATATACAGTTGGTCAGTAGGTTCTCAGAATCTGGTTCCTCTACTAGGACTCCCTATTGCATTCTAGACTGCTGAACCCCTCTTTCTACATATTTCAGCCTTTCAGAATACTGACAGAAGACCACAGTTCACATCACTCATATGACCAGCCTTCTTTAAGGGGGTAGGGTTCACAGTGAGCTTTACCTTAGGATACCCCCCAGAATCCAGTTGCTAAATGGAGAATGTTTCTTATTTACTGGTCTGCGTGGCCTCTTGTTCATGTCTCTTGTGTTATGCTTGCTTTCCTAGTAAGGTATTTAGCAGCTGCTTTGAGTGTATACATGCATATATGGTGGCATTAGAATGCAACAATATGAATGATAATAGAATCAGTAGAAAGCCCACACTATAGAAACTGATGTGGAAGACAATTTCTTTTTAATTGCCAGAGTGTGTGTTTGGTTGGGGGTGGTGGTGGGGGGTACACGGTGTACGTTTACATCAAGTGAGTTTGTGCTGTTGTACTTGTATTTGTACTTTTACTTGAGAAATATGTTTGTGTGCTTCGTCCACCTCTGGGTTCTGTTGAATGTTTGATGCTTTGCTCAGAGTTTTTGTACAGGAAGTGAATAATAGCTGTCACTGTGGCTGGCTCTGTCCCAACAGGCGCAATAATAAACTGCAGAATGGCTCGTCCTCAGTGTGTCCACCTTCAGATCATAAGAATTAGACCTCTGGTTCACCTTCACAGTGAACTCTCTTGCCTGTGGGTGGTTGGAGTCAGGTGTAAGGCCACTGCCATCATTTCTGATGTAGAGAATTCTTCTGAGAGCTTCACCGTCTTTCTGCTGGTACCAGTGGACGTATGTTGTGGTCAGATCGGTCACTTTGCAGCTGATATAAACACTTTTTCCTGCCCACTTCGTCCAGACGAGTTCTCTCTGCTCCAGTGTCACTCCCAGCACCGCTACTGTAATCAACATTAAACTAGAAATCAGTCTTTATGAAACATGTTGTTTTTTAAAATCATATTTAATAACAGTGTTTAATCTTGTACTCACCTTGAGTCAATGAGAAAAATATGATATACATATTAATAATCATCTTTCACTGATTGTTAAATACAGTGTTTCCTTTAAAATGCTGCACTGAAAAAAAACATTTATGCACTTGGACTGAAGAATTACCAGTTAAAATAGTGGTGATGTCATTTCCTGTGGGTGGAGCAGTATCTTATCAATGTGAGTCTTTGTTAAGAAAGAATTTTTCAAAACTAATGTAAGAATGACTAGTGCTGATGTAATACTGATGTAATAACAGCAGTAATACTGTGTGGTCTTTGATTGGCTGCACTGAAAGAGGAGTGTCTGACACCTGCTGCTCTCTGTACCTCCATCTCTCCTCACATGAAGCACAGCACACAGGCTAACTCCTCTATAATGCAATCTGTCACAAAAATGTTTTATTTTATTTTTATTTTTTAATAATGTTTTATTAATGCTTTTGTTTATTTATTTATTTATTTATTTATTTATTTAATAGTATGTGTTTGTTTCTTTTGCCTTGTCCTGTGCTATTATCTTGCCTTTGTTCACATTCTAGTGTCAAAAATGTTCCAGTGTTCCAGAAAAGTTGGGCTGCTGTGTATAATGTAAATAAAAACAGAATGCAGTGACTTACAAATCTCATAGACCCATGTTTTATTCAGAATAGAGAGTAGAACACATATCAGATGTTGAAAGTAAGACAAGTGAGGAGACCAGTTTCTGGAGTTTTAGGAGAGGAATTTTGCCCCATTCTTGTCTGATGTTGGATTTCAGCTGCTCAACAGTTCTGGGTCTTCTTTGCTGTTTTGTTTTGTTTTATAATGCACCAAATATTTCTATTGGTGTAAGATCTGGACTAGTGTGTTGCTCCTAGGTGGATGAATCAGAAAGTATCCATAATGGATTAAACTTACAGCTCTGTGATAGAGTTATTGTAGAGGATGTGAGAAGTGTGTCTCACTGTGGCTGCTCCAGCAGGCGCAGTAATAAACTCCTGCATGACTCGACTTCACTGCATTCACTTTCAGAACATAGTCGTTACCCTTCACATAGTCATTACCCTTCTCTAGCTGCACGGAGAAGTCTCCTGCTTCAGGATGGTCAGAGTTATGAATTGTGCTAGTGCCGGCTTCATTGACATACAGGATCCTTTTAAGAGCTTCACCATCTTTCTGTTGGTACCAGTGAACATAATTAGTGTTGCTCAGTCCGGTCACTTCACAGCTGATATAAACTCTTTTCCCCTTTTGCTTTGTCCAGGAGAGTTCAGGCTGTTTCACTGTCAGTCCCAGCACACCGACTGTAATAAACATTACACTGTAAATCAGTCATTCTTACATTGGTTGTTTAAAATCCTTCCTTAACAAAGACTCACATTGCTATGATACTTAGCTACAACTGAAGAGACAAGAAGAGCTCAAACATTTATAAGCATCTTTAGTTCAAAATCAAGTCTTTACTTAAAAAAAGCTCTGGCTTGCACCTCTGCTTTGGGGTTGCATGAACTCCAGTGTTATCTGTAGCATACGTCTGTCAGCTAGAGTGATGTCATTTCCTGGATATCAGTCCATGTATATAAACTGATATAATGTCACTTGATCTCTTTGAACAATAACACTACCTGCACAAAAGACATAAAGAGAAAATGCAGCTGAAGGACAAGTGCTCCCTCGTCCTTTTTTGCACTATGCTTGGGTTCTTTCATTAACAACTCTACTTTCAAGGATGTTGAAGAGCTTAAAAACAAGAATGACACCGTTGGAGTTATAGTAGTTGTCCCTGAATTGACATTTTACACTTTATATATAGTTCATTTTGACTTCTTAGCTGCATCTCCAGGTCTTGGGTGTGTTCTGCTTTGCAGCTTTAAGTCAGGCTTTTTCATTATGTGAACAGTGCCCCTAGTGGAGCATCACGGTAAGTCAACCTCCTACAGTACTGTAATACATCCTATTTATTGTAACATGGTTTTTGAGACTTTTGAGAAGTTTTAAGACTAGTGGGATACACCTTTAGGCGTTAAATGATTCATCTCTCAGAGAAAAAATCTCAGGAGCTCTTGTAACAAAACAGAAGTTGTCTAAAAACATACTCCTCAAATAGAGTTATGAAGGGTGTAATTTTCTCTGTACAAAGGAATCTGTCAGAGCCCAGTGGCAGTGACACAGCAGTGAGAAGACCTTTAGATCAGCTAATAAAATATCAGCCAGAGTGGCTGGAATGTAGTTAAAAAGCTGCAGTCAGAGTGTACAATGTTGCCCAATCTTCAACCCTGACTTTTGCAGCACTGGCATAAACGTTGATGTGATATTTTCTGCTTTTGTAGTGAGTTGACTTTTAGAAGTTCCCCATGTCTGACAGTCTAGCAGACCTTAGCAGATTTTAATTTTGGCTTTATCTTCAGATTTTAGATGTGTGCTCATCATATATGTGTTCTGTCTATTATAAGATCTACATTAATGATCATGGCTCATTAAAAAGGGCTGGAACACATTTACTGTAATACTCACCATATAGCACAGCACCCTGGTCTGTCTGTGACTGCACATCCCAACACCTAGTTCTGATTGCTCTGCAATATTGGCTAGAGCTGCAACATGACTCTCAAAATGCATGTGATGAAAGAGGTGGCATAAGGACACAGTGGCATGTCTTATGGTGGTACCAGCACCCACAAAATTTTAATTGGCCATCCCAGGTGCTTTATAAAGTATAACCTGGTGACTACTAAAGAGTGTTTGCAGACTGACAATGTATTAAGGCTGATATTGGACATGAACTACAGATTATCAGACAAATATCATTTAGTTTTGTGCTTTTTAAAGCCACGTATGGCCCATTTACTGACATTTAAAAGATCTAACTTAATAATGGCCATCGCAGGAGATCAATTATTCCATCATTATTTCACATTAATCAGGAGAAAGGGAACATTGTATAAGCGCTGTAGTATAATAAGGTTTGAAGGTTAAGCTCAAGCAGCATGGGTGTTTTCAGTTATTGTAGAGGATGTGAGCAGTTTGTCTCACTGTGGCTGCTTCTATCCCAGCAGGCGCAGTAATAAACTCCTGCATGACTCGCCTTCAATTCTTTTACTCTCAGAACATAATCGTTATTGTTCTGTAGCTCCGCAGAGAAGTCTGCTGCTTCAGGATGGTCACTGTTAGGAACAGTGCTAGTTCCAGCTTGATTAACATACAGGATCCTTTTCAGAGCTTCACCGTCTTTCTGTTGGTACCAGTGAACATAATTGTCACTCTGTAATCCGGTCACTTTACATTTAATATAAACTCTTTTGTCCTTGGCCTTTGTCCAGGAGAGCTCCGGCTGCTCCACTGTCTGTCCCAGAACACTGACTGTAATAAATATTAAACTGTCAATAAAGCATTTTAATATTATTATTCAGATTCTCAATCATAACCATAAACACTCACAATGATATGCTACTTACCTACAATCGCTGAGAAGAGAACAGTTAACACGTCTACACACATCTTTCATTTAGTTCTGAAATGAAGGCTGTTCTTCATAAAATGTTCTCAGTGGCACCTCAACTCTGTGTTTGGGTGAACTTGTGTTACAAGCAAGATCAATTTCTCAGTGATGTCATTTCCTGGATGTCAGTCAGCATAAAGATATAATGTTAAATATATATAGAATATAGATAATATAACAAACACCTTTATAAACACAACAAAACATATTTTAAGACAGAAGAGAAAACCTTGACATGGCAAAGCAGAAGCTACTTAAATAACAAGTTAAACTGACCTGAACCGATTAGTAATAAATGTTAACTGCAGTGGGAGATGTATAGCTGCTGTTAGTGTTTGGAACTCATGTGACCTACAGCTGCCATGAAAGGGTTTCATTAAGATGAGTTAACAACACTCGCCCCCTTCTGGCAAACTGCTTGGTCCAGCACATCTCCCATAAGTGTTCAGATGCTAAGTCTGAAAGCCATGCAGTCATTTTCTTATGTATTAAATCATTCAGTGACAGTTGAACAGAGAAACAACCGCACTCTACACTACTAAACAATGTTTTAGCCTCCCAGAGGACTGACCCAGGACCACAGTTTACACCGGCTGTCAGTGAGGAGGTCACTGCGAGCTTTAACAGAGAATATATTATTTTTAAAAGTGTTTTTACGATATCGGGAGCAACATTTTACACAAAGTAAACATTTTACACAAAGTAAACATTATACACAAAGTTAAATTAATAGTTTGTGCTTTTGGGCTTTAACTTAAAGAAAGACTTTCATCAAATACTTCTTTAGAGAAGTATTTGCACTTTTACTTGAGAAATATGTTCGTGTGCTTTGTTCAACTCTGGGCTCTACTTAATGTTTCAACCTCTCAGAGTTTTTGTACAGGAAGTGAATAATAGCTGTCACTGTGGCTGGCTCTGTCCCAACAGGCGCAATAATAAACTGCAGAATGGTTCGTCCTCAGTGTGTCCACCTTCAGATCATAAGAATTTGACCTCTTGTCCACTCTCACGCTGAACTCTCTTGCCTCTGGGTGGTTGGAGTCATGTGTAAAGTCACTGCCATCATTTCTGATGTAGAGAATTCTTCTGAGAGCTTCACCGTCTTTCTGCTGGTACCAGTGGACGTAGGACGTGGTCAAATCGGTCACTTTGCAGCTAATAAACACTCTTTTGCCTGCTGACTTGGTCCAGGAGAGGTGACTTTGCTCCAGTGTCACTCCCAGCACCGCTACTGTAATCAACATTAAACTAGAAATCAGTCTTTATAAAACATGTTATTTGTTGAAATCATATTTAATAACACTGTTTGATCTTGTACTCACCTTGAGTCAATGAGAAAAATATAATATACATATTAATAATCATCTTTCACTGATTGTTAAATACAGTGTTTTCTTTAAAATACTGCACTAACAAAAATACGTACTTGGACTTTTATTAAGAATTACCAGTTAAAATAGTGCTGATGTCATTTCCTGTGGGCAGAGCAGCAGTAACGGTGAGTATTCTTTGATTGGCCACTCCTGCACTGTAAGAGGCGTGTCTGGCCCCTGCTGTTCTCTGTACCTCCATCTGTTTTTACATGATCCACACTTCACAGACTGAATCCATCATAACACAATGCTGCATAGTAAAGCTTTATAATATTACTGCTGATTTATCTATATAATATATTCTTATGATTGAGTTTATTTTGTCCTTAAAAGCCCACAAGTGTAAAAGAAGTGCATGAATTATTCAGTAATACTTTATTTGCACAGTCCAAATGTACACGCTTTCTTTATGCTTACTTTGCTTTGATTTAACATTTAATTACATATTTATTATTTTTAACTACATATTAATTCTTTATTTCTTTGTTGGAAGAGTGTGCAGATAAATGAGAAGCTAATAATTCTGATGGGCTGGAGTTTGGAGGTAACCAGGGAGCGATAGGTAAACTGTTTAAACTGTTTAGGTGAGTTCTCTAATATAATGAGTACTTCTGTTGAAAGTGTGTAGGCCTAATGCATTTATTTCAAATCAGATTGAAATGATGTTGTGGAACTGTCAGGTTGCTGTAGTGAGTTACTGTAGAGGATGTGAGCAGTTTTTCTCACTGTGGCTGTTCCAGTCCCAGCAGGCGCAGTAATAAACTCCTGAATGACTCAATTTCAGAGCTTTTACTCTCAGAACGTAATCATTGTTATTTTCTAGCTGCACAGTGAAGTCCTTTGCTTCAGGAAAGTCGTCATTATGAACAGTGCTAGTACCACCCTGGTTAACATACAGGATCCTTTTGGGAGCTTCACCGTCTTTCTGTTGGTACCAGTGGACGTAATTGTTGTTCTGTAATCCGGTCACCTTACAGCTGATATAAGCTCTTTTTTTCTGAGCCTTAGCCCAGAAGAGCTCCGGCTGCTCCACTGTCTGTCCCAGCACACCTACTATAATAAACATTACACTGTAAATGACACATTTTAATATTATTATTTAGATTTTTAATCATAACCATAAAGAGTTCCATTAATATGGTACTTACCTACAATCGCTGAGAGGAGAGCAGCAAACACTACATACATCTTTAATTAGTTCTGAAATGAAATCTGTTCTTCATAAAATGCTCTCACTGACACCTCCACTCTGTATGAGCTCAGCATGTGTAATCCACAATGTTAATCTCCCATCTGTGACACAGTGATGTCATTTCCTGTATTTCAGTCTTGTTTTTCAGAGATAAATAATAATAATAGTGTATTAAAGATGTGACTTTTAACATTTAACAGCATTTAAAATATTGATATAAACTTTATGTTGATCTTAAATGTCAGAGCTATTTAGTATTTTCTTATATTGTATTAGGTTGAGGTTATGAAAAACTGCTGAAACCTGCTGCTCTCTGTACCTCCATCTGTTCTTACATGAAGCACAGCTCACAGAATATGTCCTCCATAATAATGCATTTTCTCTGTTCAAGGTGATGTCATCTCGTATCACAGTCCTTATTGACTGCCTACCAGCCTATTTGGCACACCCTCACACATAGAGAGCTGAAACAGTAAATTGTTAGCACTCTGAACCAGCCCTGTTCCAGTCTAGCCTGGAAGGTGGATCGGGTATCAAGCAGTTCTACCTGACTTTCAGGATCAGACTCTGGGTCAAAGTGACAAGACAGGATTAACACCATTGTGAGAACAACCATAGTGGTTTGGGGTCTGAGCTCGAGGCAGGATGCCGCTCTGGCCATTAATTCATAAAAACAGAGTGGGCAAGCTGACCATTCAGAGTGCACCTGGCTCATCGGGAGGTGGGACTTAAAGACACAGGAGCTTAAACAGAGCATTTCAGACAGGGTAAATCTATTCTAGTAGATCCCAAAAATAAAACTCTGTACTTTGAAAATAAGTATAGTAGATCCCCTTTAAGTTACATTTAACACACACTTAATTTTTTCTAATTCTAAACCCAACACTTACTCTTAAGCCAAAACCTAACCACAACCCTCCTCCCAAACCAAACTTTGGTGCCAACCCTAATGCTGTTTGAAAAATCTAATAGTAATTTAAACATCTATGGAATGTCTTTAAGAGGGTGTTCAAATAAATCAGGACGTACGCTGTTCTGATTATTTTAGCCATTTTTCATCATTTGACTTGTTTTAAGTTTACTCAACATTAATTCTGATTTTGATCATTTTGCTATACTTTCATTTCAGATCTACTAGTGAGTCACCCGTAGCTGTGGAAAGTGGATGTAGTTATAAAGCTTCATTCTTTGTTGAAGTGGTGTGCAGATAAATCAGAAGCTAACGCTTCTAAAAATAATAAATCTGTTTAGATGAAGTAAAGTACTGAGTACTTCTGTTGAAAGTATGTAGGACAAAAGCATTTATTTCACTTCGACTTTAAAATGGATGTTATGGAGCCTTTGGGTTTCACTCTGATAGAGTTATTGTAGAGGGTGTGAGCAGTTTGTCTCACTGTGCTGCCTGACTCCCAGCAGGCGCAGTAATAAACTCCTGAATGACTCGGCTTCACTGCATCTATCCTCAGAACGTAATCATTGCCATTCTGTAGATGTACATTGAAGTCATTTGAATCACGATGGTCAGTGTTACGAACAATGCTAGTGCCACCTTCGTTGACATACAGAATCCTATTGAGACCTTCACCATCTTTCTGTTGGTACCAGTGGACATAAGTTGTGCTCAGTTGAGTCACTTTACAGCTGATATAAGCTCTTTTGCCATTTTGCTTTGTCCAGGAGAATTCAGATTGTTCCACTGTCACTCCCAGCACACCTACTGTAAGCAATATTAAGTTAGTATAATTATACATTTTAATATTTATACATATGTATATTAACCAAAGACTCACAATGAACTTACCTATAACAGAAGAAAAGAGAACAGCACACACAGTTATAAGCATCTTTGGCCAAAAATCAAGCCTGTACATAATAAAATGCTCTGGCTTGCACCTTTGCTTTGTGTTTGCATTGACTCCAGTGTCATCTGTAATACATCTTTCAACTAGGGTTTAGTGATGTCATTTCCTGGATATCAGTACTTGCATATGCATAGATAGGTCATCTTCATGTGGCAAGTAATAATAGTACTTATAGTAATTGGGCTATTACATTTGAACCTTTTATGCTGAAATATTACCTCAACACTAAAAAGCAAGAGAATAAAGGGCAGAATAAAAGATTGATAGTACAGTAGACTGAGGTGTGGACTATAAGAATTAAGTGGTTGTATGTAGGTGCAGTAATGTAGATGTTGTACTTGTTTTTGCCCTGGTCCATTTCTTACACTATGTTTGAGCTCTTTTACTTTTTAAGGATGCTGAAGAGTTTAAGAAGCAGTAATTTAACATGCACAATTACGGAAGTCACTTAACAGGAAGGTACATTATTCACTGTTTGAATATTTTTTCAGGATATTATAGGCACATTTTGAGTCCTCAGCTCCATCTTGGATGTGTTCTGCTTTGCAGCTTTATATCATGCTTTGCTACTGTGGGAACTGCGCCACTAGTGGAGCATTATGGTAAGGGCTGTAATGAACAGTGCTTATTTTAACTAACACCAGAGGGTAACATTGTTCTATGTTAAAATAGAAAAATGTAAATTAGTGGTTATTCAAGAGCACCCATTTCTGCACTTGGGCCGGGTTGCAAATGATTTGTTTACGTTTATACATTTGTGCCTATAATCTTTACTAAGGTCTTAGTTTTCAACTCTCATTTTACTAAAGTCAGTCATAAGTCTTAACAGGGAACATCTAACTGCCACAACTCACTTTTCAAATAGAATAGACAAAAATTAGTTCCAGAGTTCTTAAAAAATATATATAATATATAATAATATAAAAACATATCAATTCATTACAGAAGTATTGTATCACAGAGCTGCAAGTCAACTCAATTCAATTGATCTACAGCTTTGTTAATAAGAATAAGATGCTTATTCAGGTAATACATTTTTGATTTAAAAAAATTATGGTTGTGGGTCCATGTATGTGAAATTGTTTTCTTGGCTACTCATGCAGAAGAAACAATCATTTGTGCTAAAACGTTTGCATACACCCAAAACTGTATGTTTTGAGGACAGTGGTATAGTAGCATTAGTGGTTTTAGAAAAACACACAGTAATACTCATCCAGAAAGATGTTGCATAAGGGCAAAACCATGGCATGTGGCTAAGTGACACTTCTTTCCTACATCTCCATCACAGTTTTGAATCACTCAGTCCATAAACATGTCTTTCTGTCAGATCTTAGCTTCATCTACCTTGTTTGTTTCATCAAATCATTCATTAGTTTAAATATTCTCCAGATTTACAGAACAAGACTAGAATATCGCTGCTACATAAATAAAAATGTCCAGTTTAGAAAAGAAAGCTGTGTAGAAGGTCATTTTAATACTTGTCTCTTTATTCTTAAATGTGCAGCTTTCCAAAACAACAGTCTCTGACTAACTGACAGAACAACAGCCTCAGTTTAGGCCTACAGAGTCTCACTGAAGGGGCTTCAGGTTCAGAGTTAAAAGCAGGGTGATGATAAGAGCTGTATGTCAAATCACATCATTATGGAACATGATGAATTGTGAGGTAGATTTTAGTAAAAGTTTCAGTAACAAATGCTTGTTTATGGTTGTTTCACAGTACTAGGGGTGCATGGGCTATAAAACATTTAGTTTTTCGTTTAATAATTTTAAAATGTCAAAGTCATAAATAACATCTCTAATACTACTAAACCATAAACATTGTTTCTACTAGCTATTAGAGTACTATACTCTGTACAACTATACTGTACTACTAGCACCGTTTATGATCAGTTGAGTTGAAAGTGTAGCCCATATGTGATAGACACTTTCTTAGTAGATGATGCTATAGGACATCATAATGTCCTACTTAACTACACATAAATTCCACATTGCTAGTTTGGGCCCCACTCTGCCTCCACAACATTTGTTTATTATTAAGGTTATTTTCTTTTGGTTACATAGACATAAATAAATACTGTAAGAACATTTTGTGGTTTAGAGCTAAAAATACATTTCATTTAAAGTAGTTTAGATACGTTCATGGTAGATCGGAATAGAACAAATCCAAATGAAGCAAACAAAGTCTTCATGTCTTTAACAGAGTAATGCTGAATTAACATTCTGTGTGATCAAGAAATCAAACCGTAAAATCAAATAACTGTTAAACTGCAGGCTGTTTTTTTTTTTATGATTTAATTGAAAAAGCACCATGAGGGTCCAGGTGCGTCGTCACAAATGAACATTCATTCAGAGGCAGTTACAGGAACTTCACCACAGGGTTACTCAGAATAACACCTCAGCCTATTGCATGCATTTGTAGTAATATTACAGTTACGCTTTACTGGTATTACTGTGACCAGCTTGGCCTTTACTTTTGTCTTGAGTGTTTTATGTGTTTTCATTTTTTTATTTTCCAATAACTCAACTAAAAGACTTATTAGATTAAATCAGAGATTGCAAGCAGCATAACGAACATACCAACACTCATATATAATGCATTTCCTCAGAGCTTATGTGCTACTTGTTGTCTGTAACCACTGCAGCCACAAATAAGATCAGAGAGCATCTCTCACTCTGCAGCAGCTAACAGCTAATATCAGCTCATCAGCTCTGCAAACTGTACTGAAGCTGCTGTTTTTGTTTTTTCCAGTAAACATATTCAGCTGCACTGCATGTAGAACCTATACCACAGTTTCCTACCACACAACTTTCCAATAGAAGCACATCTTTAGTGCAACGAAGGGTGTTACCTGTGGTGAAATGTGCATTAACTATGGCTGTTCATTAGTTACCATATAACCCACCAGTTTATTACATTTAGCAGAGGATGTGTTCACCTACTTTCACTTAGAAAATCAATAAAACATGTATTTTGACCAGAATTGATATTCTCCTTGCCATAAAGAATAAGAAAAGGTAAATGATTTGATGAAACTGAACTAAATCTTTAAATGAAATTAAGTGTTATATTGTTTTAATGAAGATTTAATGTACTTTAATTTGTTACATAAAAGTTTTGGGTTTTGGGCAGGGTGCTGGTACATTATTAGAAATGTAATTGTAATTTAACATATGGTTAAAAACTCATGTATTGTTCATACTTTTGTATTATTCAATAATAATTATACTACTACTACCATTATTATTATTATTATTATTATTATTATTATTATTATTATTATTATTACTACTACTACTACTACTACTACTAATAATAATAATAATAATAATAATAATAATAATAATAACAAATGTAAATAAAAAGTGTAAACTGATATCATAAGCTTGACATTAACATTTTAGTTTTAGGAACAAGGTTATGTTATAAATATGTAAAGTAGTTGTGTGTTTATGCTCATCTCTTGTAGAGTTTCTTGCCTTAAAATATATGCCACTCTGAAAGTTAATTGTATCACATCTACATTCTTAATGTTATAAATAAAAATGAGAAATGATTTATGAGTTATTGCCATTATAAGTTCATCATTTTGGACATATCTCTCTTCTTTTATTATTTTTAGGTTTTAGTTATTGTATAATGTTCCTGTTAATATTGTATTAGAATAATTAAAAAATAAAAAATAAGTAAATCTATAATAAATAATAATTTAAATCTAAAGAAAAAAACACTTGTTGTCATTGGCAGATGATAAAATCCAGACCACCTGTGTGATATAATCAGAATATGTATTACTGATGTAGAGCCAAGTGTTTGTTTAAACATGGGGAAATGCAGCTGCTGAAACAAATCAGTTTTATTTTTCATATGTTTCATGGTTTACGTTCAACAAAAAGATAATCGACTAAAAATAAAAAACAACAAACTAATTTATTACAAATTTCAGCAAGAAAGTTACGGAAATACAGGTAAGCGCAGTATTTTCCACTGACTAAATATTACTTATTTAAATATCATACTAAACAGTATCCTTACACAAAACTAACAGCTGTAATAACTAATATTTTTAAAGTAGCAAATGAAAACATGACTATCGAAGAGAATTCACAGGTGGATTACACAGACAGAAGGTGACTGTGGAGTGATATTAAATGGATGAACTCTCAGTCTCACAGTTCAGAAACGGTAATAATTCAAGAAGTTAAAATATGAAAAATGCTGAAAAAAGTAAATATATGTGAAAATTTTAACTTTTCAGTTGTCTGGCTTTGAAGTTGGACTGGATTTGCGGACAGCTTCACTGTTTTCAGCTCTCCTTTTGTACAGTAAGACCCCCACAGCACAGAAGTACAGCGCGTTCTTCACCAGCAGAGACACGTACGCAAGATTGAAGAGATGGAGCCTGTGCACCAGCTCTGATGAACCTGCGGAAGAGTGTGCAATAAGTAGAGTACAAAGGTTTGACATTGATTTGAGTTTAAAAAAATGAAAAATACTGGGTAAATATTAGTGTGTCTTAACTTTTGCACAGGCTGCATTTTCCCAGCATATTAAACAATATCAAAAGCAAATAGCAAATAATCTGTAATTGTGCGTTACAATTTGCAGGATGTGTTATGATCCCTAAAACTTTTAATATATTCATACCTTCACTTTAAATTATAAATAATTTTATAAATATATATTATGACAGAATCTGTATTTTTTCTGTATACCAGAAAGCTGGTCCTCTTCTGGGGGTGGACAGGTTTGGGCTGTTTCAGAATCAGAGCCTTTCAAAGATTTCCCTCCATCTAGGAAGATTACACAGTGCAGTGCAATCAGTGCATATTCCTTTACAAATTCATAAGTTTAAAAATACTTGTATGTCAAATTACTAAAGTTATAGCACTCCTGAAGTAATATATGAATAATTGTTAATGAGTCTAGTCTGATATGTGGTCTTAAACACATTTCTGTTCACAGTGTTGTACCTGCTGGGAATTGGATGTTATAGTGTTTATCCTCATGTTGGACAGAGCAGGTGTATGTATTAGAACTTGCTTGCTCTTGGTCTATTACGAGCATGCTGGTCACTCTTGTCTTCTGACCCTCATCTTTCTGCTCCAGCAGGTCGTCTGTGTCTTTCAGCACCACTTCCTTGCCATTTGGATCCTTCCACGTGAACCTTACCAGGTCCGGAATCATGTCTCTGGCTTGACACGCCAGTACGTTCTTTCCATTCTTAGCATTGGAGACTGTGTACTTAGACAGTGTTGGTCCCTTTGGTACATCAGCTGTATTAACACAGAATTATGCAGACATTGAAAGATTGGCACACTGAAATAGTCTCTCAGCATTTCAGAGGACACACTGAGAGACGAACTAACAAAGTGGCAAACTAAAATAAAAACAACAAAGTTGTTGGGCCGTCAGAAGATGCTAGAACAGCTTGAGTCCAGCAAGGTAGAGTTTTTGGAACTGTGCTGGAGGCTTGGATCACCATTCTGTGTTATGAAATAGTGGTCAATAAGAGTATTTCTTTGTTGTGTGGACATCTATGCTCCTAAAAATGAGTGGTTGTCATAGCTCATAAGAATGCTTTGTACAAAAAACTGAATTTATCAAGATAACAATGCAGACCACCATATACCAAGATAGCAACACTGGCTACTGACTAGTCCTATAATGTTTATAAAAGGTCCTCAGTAGGACCTCTTAAGTTTACTCTACAGGTTTTCAGTTGGAATTAGACTCTTGATACTGTTATCTTTGAGACATTTGTGTGGCTGGTATCTAAGAGGATCTGTTAAGATATTTATTTGCAGGAAACAATTTGTTCCCGCATGATTTGCAAACTCTTTGGCCTGAAGGTGTTGAAGGTGTTCTAAACTGAGATATCGTTTGGACTGTAACAGTGAAGTCTCCATCCAGGACTGAAGCATCCTCACCAATAATTGGACAACAAACCCTTTTCTGAAGTAGTTCATTTTTATTTTAGTTACTAATAGCACAGATATTTCCACAAGTGAATGAAGTGTATCAGACTACCTCTGATAATCAAGACCTGGAGTAATGGCCAGTGAGGCAAGATCATGTCAGCCCAGTGCTGAGAGGTATTTTTAGATATCTGAATTCCTGAATTTCTGAATTTACTTGGCTTGAATGGCCAGAAAAGGGCTGCAATGTCCTGTAGTATATTTGAAATTTGCCAACACAAAACACAAAACTATCTAACAGACAGATTTAAAACAAAATGTTTAAAATAAATATCCATACATTGTGATTGTATATGTGTCAGTGTATTGGCTTGATCATTCCCCTCCAGGGAATCAAAAACATTTCATTATGTTATACTGTATTTATGCTTGTTTGAATTTATTGTGATGTTTAATAAATTTTTACTGGTAAAAACACACTTACTGCTATGATAAGCATGTATAAAGTACAAAGCACTGTAACAGGCAGTAGAGAGTACATGCTGTACTGCCTGAGGTTTTCTTGATTTTAATGTTTTATTAATACCACTCATTCAACTACTCATGTATTTGATGTACTACACGTCAGGCAAGGTGACTTCAGGATATAACCAGCTTATTCTCTAAAACTCTTCAGAGACTATTATTATCATATGAACAATCATTCTGCACGGTGGAAACAGATGTGTGTCATTTAAACAGTTAAACAGTTTCTGCTTAGTTGTTTTTAGATTTAAACTCAGTTATTACATTAACAGTCATGCATTTAAAACATACAGTTTAATTTATCTCCTCAATTAGAAGGGTCACATTAATTATGGGTGAACGCCTCAAATTCCTCAAAACTCTGATAATCTTTAATGAAGCACATTCATTAATTTATTCTACTGGATTTTATTCTTGAGAGCTTCTCATGCTGCTAATTGTGATAAGTCCTGTGTTTTTACATGAATTTTTGTAATCCTTGTTTTGAACAATTTTACATTTTTACCATTTTCAGATAGAGTTTCAGTGAAAGACCAGACGAATAGGCAGCAGTGAAAGTTTTGCCTTTGTTGACCAGAAATGTAAATTTTTATATCAATATCAATTTTATTAAACATGTGCGAGACTGCAAAGGTTTTTGTAGCATACGAACAGTAGCCTGTATTAAAAAATGTTTATACCAATTTTTTTTACACTTCCTTAAATACATCACAGTGTTTAGCTCAGTTGTTATCTCATATTTGAGAACAAACTGGGGAAAAACAACAGCAAATAAAAATTAAAGTTTAAGAAAGAAGAGATTTTTAAGTGTCACACATGTTTTGTAAAAATCTCAAAAAACAATTCTATACATTTTTATGAATATGCATGTGCGTACATTGTAATTGTAAAGTTAAAACATAAACAGTCATATTCAGAGATTTAGGCAAATTTTCATTAAGACTTCCAATGCTTACAGATGAGACACTGCTTAAAGGTGGTTTTGGTTCCAGTTTTTTAAGCAGTGTTTTAAGTTATTAACTGTTAGTTCTTGCAAATGGAAAAATGTTACATGACCTTAACAACTGATTAACTGTAGGCAATGAAGGAGCAGAGAAGTATATTCACACTATTGACAATGAGCCCTGTTCTAAATACAGATATTTGTAATCGTATCCACACTAATAATCAGGCATATACAGTCTGCCGAATAATAATCTGTCAGATATGTGCTGCAGATCCAAAGCACAAATATAACTTTTTTTCTGTGACCAGTGTTGAACACACTGGTGTGAAGAGTCTGTTGATGAGCCGTGTGGTTAATAAAATATTCTGACAACATCTTCATCTTCTTCTAGTTTCTAAAGGAGTTTAAAAACTAGAAAACTAGAAGGTTTTCTTACCTGTCACGTAAAGTCTTGTGCCTGATCCAAAGACTTTCTCACCACCCACAGTATATCATTCAGAGACAAAAACACTACAGTCTTCACAGATACAAGTTTCCAACAGGCTCACTGAAAATGTTCACAGGGAATTTATCTAGGCGGTGAATAAATAAATCTAGGCTGTTCAGAAACCTGATCCACCCAATTGAAGCTGCAGTGGTTGAGTTAGTGTTTTCTACAATATATTATAATGCCAAATGCTAAATTAGCTCATTATCTTCATTAATACTCATTCACTCACAGTCTGCTTGTTTGCTTCTCTAGAGAGTTTTTATTTTACCCTAGGAGCACAAGAACAGGACATAATGATGTTTTAAAGTTTTAAAGTTGCTCAACATGTAAAACATAATCATTTGTTGCTGTTTTTCTTTGTGAATGGGGTAAATTAGCAAATAGAGCTACAGAACAATCTACAAAGTAGCTGAGTGAGCTTTAAAGATACTGTGGTACAGGATGTACAGGGGTGGGGGTCATATTTCAACTGTTTCTTTATTAACAGTAGCTACACTATAACTCAATATAGTCCACAAATGTTGACTTCAATGCTCATTGGTCAAGTGTTCATTTTCCATTCATAAAGGAGTCTCCAAAAATGCATTAACGTTATCAAACCCAGCATCTTGGCAGTGGTTCATTCTGAGATTTTGTCAGTGGTGTCTTTAACTTGTTTAAATCTGCTCACAGAATGTCTTTGTCCAAAATGATCACAGTAAAGTGGATTAGCATGTAGAATCTGTGCTTTCTGTTTGTTTCTATCATTGTATGAAATAGACGTCTGCTATTGCTGTGAGTATTTGCAGAACAGTTCATTCGGAGCACAATTCTGTTCAGTATTTTTAAGTAATATTCCTATTTTTGGTGTGAGTTTTGCTGTGAGACTACACAAATAATATAAATATTTGACTGTTGTATATCTTCTTTGAAGGTGAATTAATAGATTTATTGCTTTTATTTTTGAAAATATTATTAGTAATTATGTAAGTGTATTATATGTCTGACATAAACATATTTCTGTGTTTATACTAACCAAATGTAAGTTATTATATAAGACATTTCCCAATGACGCATAACTCCTCCCCCATCTCAAGAAAGAACGGCAGAATCCAGTAAGCGGGGGTGTCTGTCCGGCCCACCCATAAATTACTCAGAATCAGAATGTTTTGTACATATAAAGATATTGTCTTATTCACCAATGGTACACTTATAGGTACCTGCCCCCTACAGTAAGATGCACTATGACACTGTTATGATGTAGCACAGGGGCTTAACCAAAGGTTATGGAAAGGGGGGCAAAGCCTGTACTAGGGGGTCTAAGGACAAATACCTGGAATTAGGAAATAGAGTCTTGTTGGGATCGACTTCCAGCTGTAGTATGCCAATTATACCAATTTTAGGTTTGGTTATTCTGTTAACACCATTGCTTTATGCTAATTTAGCCTTTATAAGCATTTCCAAATAGCAGCTTTACAGGAGAGAGCAAAACCTGTTCTTCACAGTGCAAAATCAATTTTAGAGCATTTCTGTCGGGCCGTTTACTATAAAATTTCTTCCAGATGTGTTGATTTTAAGGACTTCAGACTTGCTTGATTAACATTGATAAAAGACTCAATTTGACTTTGACTTAGTATTCATGACTTGAGACTTGACTTAGACTTGGGACAGATACTAAGATACTAGATACTGAGAGGATATATATATATATATATATATATATATATATATATATATATATATATATATATATATATATATATATATGGAAGATGGAGGCTCCAAAAGGAGCATTTAATTTCGACAGGTCTGTAGTAGACCTCAGAGAAATCCACGAGCAGTCTTCTCAGAAGTGCAGGACTTTTGGCAGCTTTAGGCAAGAGTAGCCTAGCGTGTTTATGTGTTATGTAGGGGGTGGGAGGGCGGGTACAGTTGCCTCCTGTAGATAGACAGTTGGGGTTCTAGGAGTGCAGTTGTGTATTACATCTAGCTAATGTTTGGGAAGTTCGGATCCAGCCGAAGCTGGTTATTGGCCTATGTAGGCTAATAACATCCTTACACAAGGCTGCAGTTTTCTCTGACAGAGAGTTTCAACAGAAGTTAGACCTGCTACTCTGGGAGACTGTAAGAGAACTGACAGTTTGTTGTGCAGTTCATTTACAAACCATGTTATTCATAGCTATAAACGATGTTAGCCTCCTCAATTTACTTTATTATGATGACTTACACGTTTCTTCAATAGCTCCTTATGTAAACCTTCTTCTTCTTTGCTGCCATCCTTACTTGCTTTTCACACCCATGTGTCTCCCACGTGCGTTGCACAATAAATCTCATATGACTATAAAGCTTTCCTTCCAGTTTTGGTGCTGCTAACAACCAAATGTAGCAACAGAGTCTCACGTGACAGCAGCACAGCCAATCACACTGGCCATATGTGTTACGGGGATGTAGGATTTAACGTGATCTAACCCTTTCTGCACCTCTAGGTTAATGAGACGTTCTGTCATCAGGGTTTTTTTGGAGGGGATTAAATTACTGTTGGGAACAATTCAATAATCGCTGAATATTGGTGGGGGGCACAAGTCACTTCCGTCCATGCTAATTGGGATGACATCCCGAAATGTCATCATGGTAGTAGGTAGCTCTCACCACAGCTGATGTTAAAGTACAGCATCTAACATCAACCTTCTTTCTGAAGGCCTCAGAGAGCTCTTTGTATCTGGGCTTGGCTATCCCTCTCACCTCAGCAATCCAGAGCAAACCAGACTCAGTGTATGACATAGAGTCCTCCAAAAGCAGCTCTAAAGATGTTCTGATCATGTGCTGTTTCTGATGATACTTTTAGGAATTTGATAGAAGATTATATATCCGTATTTTATAAATATCTTTAATAAGACAAAGGTGTTCAACGGGTGTCCTAGTTCTTTCACGTTTCTTTACTTTTGTTGCTCTGTAACAATACAACAGCATTTCTCAACATTAAACCTAAATTTCAACTCTTCATGTCTTTAAACTGATTTAAATGTGGAAACTGAAGTTAGGGTGTAATCATTTGAATGACTTGACTTGAGACTTGCTTGAATTATAGCAGGGACTGGAGTTATTGAATTTTTCCACAGTGATTTGGGACACGCTTGAGACATGAAGGTTAAAACTTGAGACTTGCTTGTGACTTGCACGTGACTTCCATGTGTGTCCCACCTCTGATTTCTACTCATTGTAAAGGACAGCTGCTCAAATGATAGAGAAAAGTCAAAATTGGGAAAAAAAATGGAGATACATGTCTTTCTTTGGACAGAGATGGTATATTACATGTTTTTTTCTACCCCTGCTCTGAAAACTAGAATAGAACGATAGATTTACTGCTGGTCACCTGTAAGACTGTGAAGGTGTTTATTATCTATTGCTTGTTAATCATGATTGTGTTTGTGTAAAATCAATGTGTTTTTGACATTTAACCTTGGATACGAAGATCTGTATAAACGTATATGTGAATAACCAAACATATCCTGAGTTTATGCTCCAAAACCCTTTACTCTTCAGTCTCATGCATGTACGTTTGGGTGAACGTGATGCTGTTTCTATCCTGTGCCCTATTTGAAGCAGAGATCTGGGCTGTTACATTTAACGCAAACCCTATCAATACTTTGGTGTTCACGTCTACACAGCAGAAAGAAGAAAAGTCCACAGAGAAAACCTTTATTATGAGCTAATGAGGTAAGAAATAAATTGTCACTTTGATAGAAATGTAAAGTAATGTGTGGAGCTAATTCAAATATAAAGTTTAGGCATAACAAAGTCTTGCCATTGGTGTAATCTCTTTTAAGGCACTGTGAGTTTCTTGTTTCTTGAGCTTTAATAGACCATTTGCTGAATACAGTTTCTTCCTGTTGGGGGTCTCATGTTTCTGCTTTAGGTGTTTTTGTACAGGATGTGAGTAATAGATGTCACTGTGCACCATCCCAGCTGGCGCAGTAATAAATTGCAGAATGGATCGGCTTCAGCGCTTTCACCTTCAGATCATACGTGTCTTTGGTCACAGTGAAGTCGTCTCTCTCAGGATGGTTACCATCGGGAACGAGGCCACCAGCTTTACTAAAATACAGGATCCTTTTAAGACCTTCGCCTTTTTTCTGTTGGTACCAGTGGACATAGGTGCTGTCATCAGCCGGTTCCACTTCACACTTAATATAAGCACTTTTTCCTTCTGTCTTCGTCCAGGAGAGCTCACGTTGTGTGACTGTCAGTCCCAGCACAGTTTCTGTGATCAACAATAAATTTGTTAATCAGAAATGCAATCTAATATTTTTTTAGGAAGAAGATGTAAAAAATGTAATGGCCTCTCTTTGATGTGGTACTCACCTGCGGTCAAAGAGAAGAGTACAGTTAATATAGTAAGCATTTTCATTCTTGTAAAATAAAATATGAACACTTACTACAACACTCTGTTACACCTTTTCTGTGTTTGCATGAACACTAATATTGAAGAACTCTTTTAGCTGCAAGCTAATGATGTCACTTCCTGAGGAGGAGATTGGTGAAGCTAGACTGGCAGCCAAGTCTGTATTTATTAGATTGTTACTTGATATAATTATTCAATAATAATAATGATATTGTCAGTAGAGTTTAATAAGAAATGATATGTTTTCTAATTAAGGCTAGTTTAAATGAATATCTGCTCTGATCTGTTTTTTTTTAGGTACTTTTATTCCTGTACAGAGGGAGCAGAGTAATTACTTATATTTACTCAAGTATGAACCCATTTCCTTAAAAGTTTGGAAAGTAGGCAAAAAGCAAATAGCAATGCTAACAGATAGCAATGATTTACTTAGGTCTACTTTGACCTACATTTGCACAATAATAAGATATAATAATAATAATAATAATAATAATAATAATAATAATGACAAGATATGTAATTTTTTTTATCTCACCCACCAATTATTAGTTATACAAACAGCAATTCTGAATTGAATGGCTGCAAGATTTAAGACTATCATTACCTTAAAATGTGGTGCAGAATTGGACATAAAGGAAGTATCAAGAAAATGTGTAGTTCTTTATGAAAAACAAAGGCTTGCAAATCCTTTTCCAAAAAAAAAAAAAATCACAATATTTTAAAGGCTTACTGGAATTTCAGGGCTACAACAGAGAGCACCCCTGACCTTCGACCCCTCAGACAGCACGGAATTAAAAACTGGACTTGGGAATACTGGGAAAACCCAGTGTCAACAGACAGTCATATGTCATTAGTGTCTAGAACCGCTGCCAACTTCTCTAAGCTAGAGCCCATCTGAAATGAGCTGACGCCCAACAGAGATTATTAATTCTCTCGGACAAAGAAGAAAATGACCATCCACATAGTAAATATCAGCCATAACATTAAAACCACCTCCTTGTATCTACACACATTTTATCAGCTCCACTTACACATACAGGTGCACTTTAAAGTTCTACATTTATAGACTGTAGACCATCTGCTTCTCTGTGTACTTTGTTACTCTGTTCTTCAATAATCAGGACCCCCAAAGGACCACCACATTTTCAGTACTGCAGTGACACTGACATGGTGGTGGTTTGTTAGTGTGTGTGTTGTGCTGTTACAAGTTGATCAGACACAGCAGTGCAGCTGGAGTGTATAAACACTGTGTCCACTCACTGTCCACTCTATTAGACAGTCCTACCTTGCGGGTCCACTGTGTAGATGTAAAGTCTGAGACTGTAGCTCATCTGTTGCTGCACAGTTTGTATTGGTTATTCTCTAGTCCTTCATCAGTGGACACAGGACGCTGCCCACTGGACACTGTTGTCTGGATAGTTTTGGTTGGTGGACTATTCTCAGTCCAGCAGTGACACTGAGGTGTTTAAACACTCCAGCAGCACTGCTGTGTCTGATCCACTCACACCAACACAACACACACTAACACACCACCACCACGTCAGTGTCCTTACAGTGCTGAGAATGATCCACCTCCCTAATATAACCTGCTCTGTGGTGGTCCTGTGGGGGTCCTGACCATTAAAGAACAGGATGAAAGGAGATAAACAATATACACAGAGAATAAGATGAACTACAGTCTGTAAGTGTAGAACTACCAAGTGCTCCTATATGGTATGTGGAGCTGATGAAATGAAGAATGTGTGTAGATACGTTGAAGTGGTTTTAATGTTATGGCTGATCGGTGTGTACTCAAGCACATTAGTAAATAAAGGAATCTACTTTTTACTCAGTTACTCAGTTATTCTAATCATTCAAATTTAATTACGATTTGTTTTTGTATTTAATTTGATTATGTTTTACTGTTGACAGCGTCTGTATGGCTTTGTGATTTCTTACAGCTTTCATTTTGGAGCTTTAGCATTTTATATAAAACCAAAAAAATCCCAAACAGAGAAGAATAGAGCCTAACAAAGTCATCTGCTGATAGATATTGGATTTACTTCTTCCCACTACAGTTTTATACTGATACTTTTATACTTTTAAACATGTTATTCATTTTACGTTGTTTGCTGCCTTACAATGTTGAGTTAATTGAATTAACAGAACAAGAATCTGTGTTTTGTGCCCAGAAACGTATTATTTTTCGCTCAGTTAACTTTAATTAAGTAATAAGGCAGCTGGGATATTTTTTTAAGTTGTACTTTCAATTTTACTTCAGCCATTCTTTCACTTCAGAATCAATATTTTTATATAGTGTATGGGTTTTGACTGCTGTACCCATCTCTGTGTCTGCATCTATTTTGCGACCTGTTTTTATATTACTGTGTAAACAGCGCCACCGGTGGGCCAAGTAACTTAACAGGTGGTACTTATTCTAACTGACGCTAGAGGGTAACAGTGTTACAGTGTTTGTTTCCAGAGTTTCCTCCCTTCTTTTTATTTAGTCTGAGCAGAGAAGCAGTGAAAAGTTCATGAACAGAAATGAGCAGTCTAGCTCCTCTAATGATTTAACTACACATGTTGGAAAAATGAAACACAGCTACGGTCCTCAATAATGCTGTTTCTCATCAACATCATCTTTCAGAACGAAAAGGGCAGTTTTTCCATACAAATATTAATTCATACACATCTTACACTCACAACTGACTTTTTACTGGCATATGTATTTGCACTTACAGCTGTATTCAAACGTTTTGGCAACCTGGTCATATGACTTCTGTTGATTTGGTTAAACATTCTCTACAGAGAACAGCGAGCACATTTAATGCACAGGTACTGTTTCAGTGCTGAATTTAACATATTCACTGCACACAGAAAAATATAATATCTGTATTGGATTTATAAGTTTAGTTTGTTGCCAAAATATTTATGGAAAACCAAAATTATGCTCTCAGGCTTGTTTTCTCGGGTAACAGTTATTTTGTGGGGTTATCCTTAAAGTTGTATCATAGATACCAAGAATATGCGTTGTATATTTAAATTACTGTTAAACCACAGAGAGAAAAAACACTGTGAGAGTTCAGGTGCACACGCGCTGAATGTACATTCCGGGAAGAAACGTTGCATCAGTTTCACTGAAAAGGACGCTGCAGTCTTTTCTGAGTTTTTATATTAAAATTTTCATACATAACAGAAATTTTGAACTATTTGAGAAAAGCCACCGTATTTATGTGTTTTCTGGGGTTTTTTTAGAGAAAGTTTTTTTTTGTTGTTTGTTTTTAACTTTACACTTTAGCAAATTGTAAAGTTACTTTAAAAAACAAAAAAAATATTTTAATAAATTGCAATCAATTTATTGACAGAATGCAACAAACTAAATATTGCTCTATTAAAGTTTTGTTACAAACATTTGCAGCTTTGTAATATTTTTTTTTATAAATAAAAATAATATAATTTAAGGTGAAGATTTAAAATCATATGAATCAGACGCTTCAATGTAGTTTAATTCAATCTGCTATAGTTGGTAAATAAAGAATTTCACTAAAAAGTTATAAACAGTACTCCAGCTATCAATGTTAAGTCTCTATATTTAATTACTTTGCAGATTATAGATAGAAATTTTGGAACTGTCTTAATTCTCAATGCTAATGTTCTTTTTTTACAAATTCCTACAAAGAGTTTGAAACGTACATGTTGCATAGTGTTAGAATAATAGCAGAATCAGTTCATACTTGCACTTGCATAAATGCATTAGCTTTATATTCTTGAATGTTGACAGACACACAACCATTTGCAAAAGTGTGACAGTTTCATTGACCATCTACAGGGAACACACTTCTACACATGAAATGCATAATTAAATACTTAATTTTTTTACTAAAATAAATGATTAGAAATAAAAATATATGATCTAATGTTATATAGTTTATTTATTCTCTGTGAAGAGTGTGTAACATCTTTTCATTCAAGAAATAAAAAAGTTCAGGAGTGTTGAACTTCTAGATACATTTGTATGTCTTTTAGACCCCTTTTTATTTAAACGCATTCCATTTTGTTTGTAAATGCTCTTTTTTGGGGCTTTTTCGTGTCAACCTTTCCACTTTAACAAAAATGAGTCATATAAATGATCACGCTACTTTTCTGCTACTTTTTCATACTGTAACATGGTGCTATTAAAATGCTTTGTTAAGGGAAAAGTTTTATATTGTAATTTTGTTTTTGTACATTATATCAAGTTTAAAGTAATAGCATGTTAATTACTGCTCTGTTAAATTTTGATAATGAACCACATTGCAGATTATTCCAATAATTGATCTAAATTAAAATGCTGTATAATATCAAAAATAAAATGACAAAATTCTGTACTTTTGGTAAAAGTTAAAATGTATAATATCAAAAATAAAATGACAAAATTCTGTACTTTTGGTAAAAGTTAAAATGTATAATATCAAAAATAAAATGACAAAATTCTGTACTTTTGGTAAAAGTTAAAATGCACTCAATTGTAAGGTATCCTGGCTGCTTACAGCTTTCTGTTTTAATAAAATTAGTAGGCAAATTGTATTTTAAGTGGGTTCTCTACAGACAATGCATTAACTTAGTTCACCTGGAAAACTTCATCACGTTAGCCTAGATATGTTTCTGGATTCTGGTCTGTTTGTTATAGTAATTGTAGCTGTACTGTAGGCTAAGCTGTATATGTTGTCCTGCTGTCACTGAAACATAATTAATGCTCTTAATTGTGAATTTGTTATAAAACTGAGAGAATTATCTGTTATTTTTAGAATAGTAGTGCATGTTGAAGAAGGGGGGAGGGGTGGGGGTGTAATGTGCTGCTTGCTGTCTGTAACCACTGCAGCCACAAATAAGATCTGAAAGCATCTCTCAGCTAACAGCTAATCAGCTCATCAGCTCTGCAACTGGGCTTGTTCTTCCAGTAAACACATTCAGCTGCACTGCATGCAGAACCTTCACCACACTTTCCTACCACACAGCTTTCCGCTAGCGGCATCACTTTAGCATTAAACTGCACTCAGAGTTAATAAACAATAGAAGCATTAGTTTTATATGCTTATTTCAGAGTAGCGTTGTTGTGCTGCATGAAACATGAAAAATAAACTGTTAGCAAAATACTGGCAACAAACCACAAGAAAAATAAGACAAGCCTATTTTTTTCCTCCATTAAGCAGAGCACATTCAGCCGCTTGCTGTCATCAGTGCTCATGAAGCAACTCTGTAAACCTACAACTTTTAGAGACTCAAATTCCACTTAACTGTGTAGAGTCTGTTCTAGACAATAAATAGACAAAATGCCCTTACATGGATAGATTCTGCTCTGCTGCTACTTAAATTTTCACTTCTTTTACTTCTTAATGCATTTTTATTCATTAATTATTATTTGATTACTACAACAAACCCTTGGGTTTTATTCACTTTATTTATTTACTGCATGTACAAACAGTGTTACATAGAAGAGAGGCAGGAAATTAAATATACATACAGGCCTTTAATATGCACTACCAGTCAAAAGTTTGGGTTTACTACTTAAATTACTCTTCTAAAGTTTTTACTGACTTTGTTGCAGGTTAAACATGTTTAACATTATTCTACTGCGATATGATTCATAGAAACCTGGAGAAAAATAACATTCAGAGTACAGAATAATGAACCTTGCTGTAGATCATTCCATAATAAGTGGAAAAGCAGTATAATACCAAGAAAAACATTACAGTTACATCACCATCAAGAAAGCCTCAGATGTCAGAAGTGGTGATCAAACATTAATGCACAAAATCTGATAAAACTATTGCAACTAGAAAATAATGCAAATAGAAAAAATATGTTAATCTTGAAAGAGCTTCTCAGCATGAAGTTTCTGTTACTGAATAAACAGCCTAAATTTCTAATTTGTGCCTAACTTGCACTATAAAAACAGTTTATGAAAACAGTCAGTTGATATGATAATGAAGAAAATGAAGAAAATGAATGTTCATACACAGAATTGAAAGAATTGCAAAAGTCTTAAAATGGTAGTCAAAATAAGCTAAAGCTTCAGGCTACAGCTTTTCGCTCAATATTTATATGTAGTTATTCATTATTGTTGTTATTATTTTTTGTATCAATGGATGTACACATTTTGAAAAACTAAACTAAACTAAAGTGAACTCTGGTAACATTTTATTTTGTTTTGTATTAAACAGAATTTCAGTAACACATAAACAACAGCAGTAAAGTAGCAGTACTGAAGCATCCGAATACACCGAAGTGAAAACGATCAAGATGTATTGTTGATAAATTACTCACAGTTGATGTATTGTTGACATGTTCAACTAAATAGTCTAAATATATTACGTCCATATGTATATAAAACCATGGGCCTAATCATATTCTTTACCTAAAACTTAATCCTAACATCACCCTCAAACCAAAACCTAATCCAGTTAAACCCCAGTTTGGTGTCAGGAGAGTGTCAGCAGCATATCTACAAAAGTATGTTGTTGAGAAGGACTGTTATCATATCTGTTACATGTTCAGTGACATCTTAACATCCCCAGGTATAAACTTGGCCTCTCCAAATAAAATGAAATTAAATTAAATTCAACAAATTATCAATGAATCTAATAAGTCTCTTAATAACCTACTGAAGGCATTCAGATGCTTCATAGTTGCTAAATCATTGCTATGTTGCTGTTATGTTGCTGAGAGTCTGTTGAGCATCTAATTCATCTAAAAAGAACCCTCCAAATAAGGTGTCACCACTAATTATTATCTTATTCAGCTGAAATAAATCATTTGACTAGGCCAATATGATATTAGGATGTTTTTATTACAGGGTAAACATTTAAATACAGATCACTATATTGACTTATTCTGGTATGTAAAATAAAGAAGAGATTACTGATCCCTTGTCTAGTACAGTGTCTTAATCGAAGCAACAGTGAAATGTTATAAAGAATCATTTTAAATGCAATACATGAAAATGACTAATACAGGAAGATAAAATATTCTGTTTCTTTCTGAATGAATATATATTAAATGTAAGAGAAACTGGTAAGAGAACATCATTCAAACCTTCTGGACTCTGGAGAATCTTAGAGAAACTTTCCAAAACTCTCCACTTCTGTCCTGTGCAAAAGTTTGGGCACCCCTGGTCGAACATGTTGGGCTGATTTTCTAAATTAAAATAATGGCGCACACTTAAATACAACAATTTCTTCTACAATTTGAGAGTTTAACACTTTTTTTAAAAATCACATATACAATGTGCCATAACCTCTATTTTGAAAATGTGTTCAGTGAAATAAATAAACAGTAACTGTGCCATACATTGTGCAAAAGTGTGTAGAAGATGTGCAACATATTCACATTAATTCATCAACAAAACAATGCTATTGACAAGCGGTGCCCAGACTTTTGCAGAGCATATGAAGCTCTGGGTTTGCTCTATTGTTCAGGTTGGGTGGATTTTCTGCTGACAGTCTCACAGTTTCCGGCTTTCTTCTTGTACAGCACGACACACACAAGACAGAAGTACAGCACGTTCTTACTCAGCAGGCCCAGATATGTAAGACTGAACAGACGGAGGGTGCGCACCAGCTTGACCGACCCTGCAGAGAAGAACAACACAGGAGTTTATAAATGTTATATAAGGAATATAACAGTTGGATCTCTTCTATTCACTTTCAAAAAATGTAAAGCTTTCTAGTAGCAGTCATTTGTTTACCATCATCTTCCTCTTGTTCATGTTCTCCATCTTCACCTGCCCGGTCCTGCTGTTCTGTTTGTAAGGTTGGGCAGGTGGGGACAGGGCTAGGATTTGGGTCAACCTCAGGTTCTTTCTCTTCATCTAAGAAACATCAAAAAGCAATGAGATTTTTCTATACAGGATGGTTCTGGGTTCTTCAGCAAAAGTAATTATATATTCTATGTAGAACCATCTGCATGCTTAATTGATTCTACAGACTAATGGAGAATGTGTATATGGTTCTGTATGGTTCTATTGTTACGTCCTCTAGTTGCATCAAAAACTTGACATCATAATGTCAGCAAAGGACTTTCAGGTGTCATAGAGCCAAGTTTCTTTAAAGATCCATACACAATATATTCCCCATCAGTCTGAAGAACCATTTCACCATGTAAAAAGCTTTTAAGCCCACAGATGGTTCTATATAGATAAAATCATAGTTTTGTACAGTACTTCATGTATTTAGTATTTCAGTACTCTTCACAAACATGGTACATGTTTTTTCACTGGAAGGTTGGATTTCACTCCTACTTCAGAGTCAGATTAAGCTCTTCTCTATAGTCTTCAGCTCCGATAACTCTGCAGAGCATGGCGTACTGTGAGCTGCTAGTAGGTTGAAATGATTGAAAATAAATGTTCTGATTCTCGAGTGTAAAGGTCATTTACCTGAGCTGCTTTTTGGTATGATGACTTTCTGGTCAGTACTATCGTGTTGGACAAAGCAAGTGTATGTATTAGATAAAGCTTTCTTGTCATCTATAACAAGCATGCTGGTCACTCTGGCCTCCGGACCCTCTTCTTTCTGCTCCAGCAGTTCATCTTTATCTGACAGAACCACTTCCTTGTCATTTTGATCCTTCCATGTGAACTTCACCAGGTCTGGAAACATGCCTCTGGCTTGACACAGCAGTGCGCGCTTTCCATTGCTCGGTTTGGAGGAGACGTACGCTGACAGTTCAGGTTTCTTTGACGTCTTATCTGTTTTAACACAGAAAGTAGTCGAAACTGAACGATCAGGAACTGATATTTCAGAAATCACTTCCTGGACTGTAGTCATGTTAAAATGTATAGACTAAAATGTGCATTTAATTTGTCGAATTTTTAATATAGTTTTTACACACAAAGTATTCTCTAATGAATATGTCTGATCAAGAAAAACAGAATCAATGAGAATAAAATGAAACTACTGACTACTGAGAATATGTGGTGACACAGTTGTTCTTTCCACACCAGTGGCTGAATGAATATTCTTATTCATATTTCTCTTCTTTGAGTATGGTATACACCTCATTATTCCTGGTGTCACATTCTTAAACTGTTCTTTATTGTGTTTTTATATTTGTTAGGGAATTTGGTGCTCGGAGTTGCGTAAAAAAGAGTACAACTGATCTACTACAAACTACTCATACGATGTGGAACCAAGCAGATATTTGTGCACAAACAATGAATCAGTTTCAGTTAATCAGCTTCAATGCACAAAATTAAGTACCAGAATTAAGCAAATCATTAACATATAAATTACTATCAGCATGCTCTAACTCATGGGTGGTGTCAGTAGTATTAAACAAAGGTAAGTTATAATACGTCTTTAAATGGAGCATGGAATAGTTACAACATTTGTTTATACTGATTTGTACCAGTACCTGTATAAAATAGTACATCCACTTTGTACAGGATCGCCATGTTGCACAAATTATTAGTACTATTGTTACTTTCCACTGTTCCACATATTATTGGTATTATATTAAATAAAACTGTAATGTAAAAAATGTAAATAAAAACAGAATTTTCACTGATTTTCACATTTCAAATTTCATAGACCCTTTTTTTATTCAGAATATAATAGAGAACATGTTGAAAGTGAGACATTTTAACATTTCATGAGGATTATTAACTTATTTAAAACTTGACGGCAGCAATGAGGAATGAGGAGAAAATGAGGAGAAAAGTTTTGGGAGAGGAATTTTGTCCCATTCTTGTCTGTTGTGGGTTCTAGCTGGGTGTTTTTTTTCTGGGTGTTTTCTGCTGGATTGCACAGGTTCACGTTTTTTTGCTTCATCCGACAGAACAGTTTTCTATTTTGCTTCATCTGACTACAGAACAGTTTTCTATTTTGCTTCATCTGACTACAGAACAGTTTTCTATTTTGCTTCATCTGACTACAGAACAGTTTTCTATTTTGCTTCATCTGACTACAGAACAGTTTTCTATTTTGCTTCATCTGACTACAGAACAGTTTTCTATTTTGCTTCAGTCCATGTTAAATGAGCTCAGGTCCAGAGAAGACAGCAGCATTTCTGGTGTTTACATTATAGCTTCTTCTGTACATGATACAGCTTAACTTGCATTAGTTGATTGCACAGTAAACAGTGTTTACACAGTTACACAATGATTTCTGGAAGTGTTGCTGAGAGCATGCAGTGATATTTCTAGTACAGAATCATGCCCGTGTTCTTCCACGCGCACAGATTCTTTGGATGATACTATGTATTGTAGATGGTGGGATTTGTAGATGGGTGTCTTTTTTGGTTCCACAATTTTTTGACATATTTTTTTGCCCATCTTTGCTTCTGAGACACCCTGCCTTTCTACAATACTCTTTATATATCAAGTCATGTGATTTTTTTTTATTAGTACCACTTTCTTCAGCCTTTTGTTGCCCCTGTCCCGACTTTTTGATTGGTTGCTGAGGTAGTATTTAAGTATTAGATTAGTATTAGTATGGACTAGTTGCTAAACATTTTTCAAGAAATATAAAATGTCTTACTTTGAACATCTGATATGTGTCCTATGTTATTTTTTGAATACAGTTTGAGTGTATGAGATTTGCAACTCACTGCAACTTGTTTAATTTATATTTATTTACAATTTACACAGCATCCCAGCTTTTTTGGAATTGGGGTTGTAAATCCAGAATTTCTCCCGGGTTGTTCATATCTCCCACCATGGAGATATAACAAATTAGCAAAATTTGCATGCGCTCACTTTACAAACAGATTTAACCATTTGTACCTTTAATGAATAAGGCCTAATATGATGTTCAAAAACATAATCTGTTCTGAAACATAGAAATCAGATTATATAAAACAATTTAATATAGAGGTGTGAATAAAAAGTGAGGAAAATTTGCTGCAAATAACATTAATATGTTTTAATATGTTTTCTGAAGAATGCAATTATCTCAGCTTTGCATTTTAATATTTTGAATTAAACTTGATATTTTAAAAACATTTAAATTATATTTATTTTTCTCTGTTTCTTGTTTAATTATATAAAAAATGTAAAATTTTAAAAACCATTTACTCACAGACTATAGCAATAACTATTGTAAAGCAACTCGAGTAATTAATAAAATAAATGGTATATACTATCGATAACATAAATTCTGAAGTAAAATAAATGAACCTAAGACTAAACACTGAAAAAGATATATAAGACACCAGATGTTAAAATGTAATTGTAGATCATCTTTAACAAATATTTTACATAAGCTTTTGTAACACATGTCAGAATGTGTTTAGCCACATTAGCTTGCCTTTAGTTGCTTAGTTTCTTCTTTTTTATTTTTTCTAGATCACTGTATAAATATTCACATACCCGATTTTAGAGGATCCTTTACATGACCATAAATGTTTTATTATATTTAGAAAATAACAAAATTTTACAACATTTAAAATGGAAAGATTTTTCACTATTAAAAATAAACAAATATGTATACAGTCATATGCAAAGATAACATTTTTTGCATTTGTAAGTACTACAGGGAGGAAACTTCAATATAGCATGTCTTTTGCAACTTTAGTACACTATCTTTATTTCTATTTATCTAATTTTAACATATTGGCCTGATATGTAAATAAAAATAAATGCACCATAACTTTTGCACAGACCACATTTTTATATTTGTACCCTCATAAATAAAAACCAGCAAATAAACGATACCTGTGCTTCAATGTGCAGAAGAGTGTTCTCTGTAGAGGATGTGGAACTTTTTTCACTTAAAAAATCAACAAAACATCTCATTTGACCAGAGACACACAGATTACTGTAAATGATGTGATATGTATTTCTATGCTACATTTAAAAAGATTCTATATGTTTAGAAGTAAACTAAGACAAACATTGACCCTGGACTGATTGTGTGAATTATTTTTGTACTAAGTAAGAAAACAATTGATTAATTTAATCAGTTTTACAGGAAATATTTGTGCATTAACTATGCTCATAACTGAGTTCTTCATAACTGGTTTGGATATATGATATATTTAGGTATAAGTGTGTAAAGTCACACTTGTTGACCATGTATTTTGTAAGAAAAGCATTGATCAAACTACGAATTCTAATTAAACAAATACAGTTAGTCCAATGTGACAAAAACATTCCATCTTTAGATTTAGAGTCAGGTGGTTTCACCTAGTTTCACATTTACATGTATAAACAGTAAAACACTAAATCTGTTTTCTTACCTGAGACATACAGTCTTGTTCCTGAGCCGAACACCTTTTCATCTCCACAGTGTGACACACAAGAACAAAAAGTGCTGAATTCACGTTCAGTACTGTATCCTCGGATTCCTTCCAGTTCAGTCAGTATATTTACTGGGATTTTTAATTATTTTTATTTTTAAAGCGCCAGAATCAGAATCTGACCACTGGGTGCTGTCATAAAAGCTATTAATCTGTCAAACCGCGTCTACAAAGTATCTGCTCTTCATTATTTTTCCTTCCTGAATGTAGATTAGAATGTTTTTCTTTATGATGGTACAAATATAAATTGTTCCTGAACGACCCCCATCTGGTACATTAGCATGCTGTAGAATCCTCAGTTGTCAGATTAAGTAAAAACTAGCCATTGTGCTTCTTGTCATGTACACTTTGACTACATTGAAGCTCTGAGTAGCCAAAGACTCATATATGAGTTACTGGTTGGTGTTACACATCCATTATGGTCAGTAGGGGTTAAACAATATATTCTGAAGTGCTAGAAACTGAATGACAGAAGTAGGAGGTTTAATACACATTCAGAAAACAGCTAGCTCATCAAGAAGTGCCTTACTGAGGCCATGGGAGGAAAATACTGAGAACCTACTCAGTAATAACTGAGCAAAGACTGCCAAGTACACGACTAGACATAAAGAGCATCCTTCCACAACTAACCATTCTAAACAGCCACCCATCCCTCCATCTATCAAGGTATACACCTTTCTGTAATCAGTACAGAATCTAAAATTACCATCTAGAAAGGGGGATTAGTATACATGAAGAACTTCATGGGCTGAATGCTGTGAGATAATCATAGCGTGAATGGGCTGTTTTCTGTTGAAGCACAGAGAACATGTGAAAACTGATGGATAGTGTAGTTGGAGAAGTCTATATGGAGAAGGTATGAGAGGCAGATTGAAAGTAAAAGTCAGGACAGAACAGTGTTCCAGCTCAGATTATTTGTTTACAGAGAAACTGTGAATAGTTATTCTAAAATGTGTGAAATAGTGTTAGTGTTGAAACGCACCTCAAGTTCAGGAAGCAGCACATTCAGCCGGCGGTCATAGTTCAGCAGCAGGGCCTGCCCACTCCGTGTCCATGGTAACAACAATGGGCAGGTTGTGTCTTTGGAATGTAAAAGTATACAAGAAACTCAGAAAACAGCACAGAGAAAGAGCACAACACAGGTCTCAGGCTGTCTGGCAGCTCTTACTGTTTGTTAACTGACTCTAACACTCTAACTCTGCTAAAACAACCAGTTCCTGTAGAGGAGCCTGCAAAAGAACAGAGCCTAGTCCCGCCCTGAACTACCAAAGTCCCTGCACAACAACTAAGCCAGTCTAAGCATTTTATATTAAAACTAAATGACATGAACCAGAGTTTTATACTAAACAGAACCCAGACCTTCTCTGACGCTGCATTATTTTTCATGTTTTTTTGTGTAAATGTCCATATTAAGTAAGCACATTAGCCAGTGTGATTAAGTGGAGGTCAATCATGTTAAGCCCTTCATTACGAGTCAGCTATAGACACAGGTCATCTGGATGTCCGGGTGATTTCCTGGTGGACTGGCTGGTCAGTATCTGAACTAGGCAACTTCAGGCCTGGTGCCAGAACAAAATAATCTAAATCATCTGAAAACTCTGCACCCATGTGTCCAATCCACCAAATCAACATAAACCGTCAACTCATTTACATTTCAACAGCACCCAGCGCAACCATAAAATACAGTCAGTACAAAGCGATGCATGCAGACCCCTGCACACCAGACACAGGTGAAGATTTACCACGTGATCACAAAGGAGTGTTCAACTGGTGTCACACTAAATGCATAAATGAACCAAAGTCTAAAATCTGGAAATCTAACATGATATTAGTCTAAAGTTCTGGGTAACTACTTAACACAGTCCACTAATAAACATTCATTTGGCACTCTTATAAGCAAAGCAGGTGTAACAATGTTCCCATAACCTGACACAACAGGTGCAGCCAGGTGGACTATGTCAAATTTTATGAAAGGCCTTTCAGAAATGCTTCAAGGTAAGAAGGCAGCTTTTCCTAACAAGTGAATGACCTGAGTAAGGGTGTTCCTGGGATAAAGTTAAAACTCGCGTCCTGTGTATAATGCTGTATAGGGAGCATTACTTCAGAAAACTCTGAAGTGGGAATGCGTCCACATTCAATCCCCATCATCAAAGAAATACACAAGTGAATGTGTAGCTAAAGTAATGGGTGGACGAGGAATCACATAGAATATTCTGAAACATTCTCAGCTTCTGGAATGGAAAAAAGAACAGCTCCACAGCCCAGGTCACATCACATCAGATCAGAACAGTGTGTGTCTGTCACGCCGGGGGGGTCGAGCTGAGCAGTGGAATGAGTAGCAGACACACTCGCAGGCTTTTAAATAAATGATACTTTTAATAAACCAAAACCAAACGAAGGGCAAACAGACAGGATACATTGACAGAGCTAACACGACACGACAATGACATAACCTCGACAATGACCAACAAAGACAGACTGCAAACACAGGGTATAAGTAACACAGGGTAACAAGAGGGAACAGGTGATGAGACTAAACATTAATGGGGAACAGGTGCGCGAGGCGGGCCAGGGGCGGAGACACAGAAGCACGTGACACATGTAAATACAGGCACATGGGACTGACAGAACGTAAAACACGGACTTAGACAGGGGAAGACGAGCGGGGCATGATAGTGTCTGAACACTTTAAGACTCCTGCTAAGCAGCGATTGGGCAAGAATTATGTAAATCATTGTGTTTCAGTCTGTTGTTGTATTTGCAGATTGTTTTCGACATGACCCCATAAAGAGGTTCATTGAGACAGTGGTGGTGATGGAAAGCAGGGGTCACAATGTCCACAACACAATTATAACCAATGCATTTAAATATCAAGACCACCAATGAACCTACATGTGTCCTCTGAGTTTTATATGTTATCATATAAAAATAGTATAATAGTATTTTATCATGTACTCCTCTGCTATGAACAAGAGCAGTGACTATTGGGTAATATCGCTCCTACTCATGTAACTAGAACATCTGGAACATCTGACAAATCTGAGCTAAATGGACTTATCGGGGTGGGAACAGACTGACTGAGATATTTTAAATCAAATGACTCATGAAGGTAGAGCTCAAAGTCGCGGGTGAATATCATCCTCAAGAATAACACATAACAACACATAACACATGATAAACTAAACATTGCCTCTTAGAAAGGGAAATGGTTCTGTTAGCTAACATTGGCAAGTTGTCCTATGTTGCTGGTGGTACTGATTACTGAGCACGTGTTAGCCATCTGACTCCAGCCTGGCAGCACCTGGATAAAACACTGCTAATTACTGATAGTGCTTATATTTGGTTCTGTATGAGTAAGGATGTCCAGTGTTGTGGTCCTGCCTCACCTCACAACTGTAAACTGCTTCTGATGTCATGTAACGTTTTTAAATGCACATTCAGTTTGAGGACGCCTACAGATTTTTGAAAAGCATTAGTGAGACTACATCTGTGATGTGATTCATTGTTTGTACTTCCCATGCACACACGCTCAAGTCCTTATTCAGGGAATAAAAATCATTATGAATCACAGCTCTCAGGTCAGCCAAAATTTCATTCAGATGTAACAACTTGTTGTTTATTAAAATTTAAATGTATCTGAACAGGAATAGCCAGCTCAGTGGGCTGACCCAGCAGGCTCAGTATTAAACTACAGAATGGTTCTTTTTCAGCGTATCCACTTTCAGACTTCTTGCATTTTCACTGAGAAGTCCTGTGCCTGGTTGTGTGAAGCCACTGCCCTAATTATAGTGAGAGCTTGACTGTTTTTCTGCTGGTACCAGTGGTGTTGAGAAGTGTATGCATGTTTTCGTATTTCTCACATAACTATATATTTTAGACATCTGGGTCTTGAATACTTTGAAGTGGGACATACCTATGTACCCAAAGCTTACTAGATAAATCCCATGTGGATGTATACAAGCGCCTTTCAGTGAAGTTGTGTGATAATGTTTTATGTTTAATGAGGGGCTCTCTTATAGCCCTGCAGTGGATTTGCATGAACGGCAGTCTTTCAGAATATGCAGCCTATAACATCCTGATGTCATTTCGTGCATTATACGTCTTTACAGTCAGTACTTTTTGCATGTGGTATATGTGCTACATCTCGCTGTGGTAACCAATCCAGCAGCCGCAGTAATACGTGGCTGAATGCTCTGGCTTTAAATCAGGGATTTTCAAAACAAAACTCTGCATTCCGTTCCTCGCAGATTTCAAGTATTCAAAAACAGGGCTGTTTCTGGCAGTTCCATCGTTGATGTCCACGTACTGGACCCTCCTGAGTTTGTCTTCTTTCTTCTGGTACCAGTGGACGTAGTTGCGACAGTCTGCTGAGAACCTGCATTCTATGATGGCTAGTTTAGAAGCAGGTTTAATCATTAAGGCCCTCTGTTCAAGCCTCTCAGCGCTCTGCACTGTTGGCAGGAGAAAAGCTTTGTGAGAAGTAAAGCATGTGGATCATCATGTGTAACATCATTAAACAGATAACTAATGTGCAGTTGAGTTTTAACATTCGCACTGACTCTGTGTGTTCTCTTTAGAGGAAAGTAACTTTATTTCAGTTAAAAAAATAATATAGTCAGGATATTTGGATATATGTTTTACAATATTGTGAACCCTACTTACCCTACAGTATCAAAGTACAGTGCAAACACAAAGCCGTACCTGTGATAAAGACTGCAATAACCAGCACCGCTGTTGAAATGGGTAGAAGGTGCATTGTTGTGTGAACACTGTGACACTGTGCTCAGCAGAGGAAGCACACAGGAATGTGTATAGACAAGTAAAGGAGAGGAAACAGAGGTACGTCTGACCAGTCTTACTGCAAGCACACACATTACATTAGATATGCATTACATCCACAGCCATTTACAAGATTGGAATCAGTACAGTCTGAATCACTGTTTCCAATAATATAAAACATGTGAGAGAATTAATGTAAACATCTAGAATACCTGTAGACAGGAAAAGATTAAATACCTGTATTAACATGGTGGGCTTCAAAGACCCCTAATAAAAATGCTTCTATTTTGCATTCTTTTCTTGTTATTACAAAGTTTTTCTTTACTAATAATATTATCAGTACAACAATCTCAGCTGAAAGTCGAATCTTTGTTATTTTAATCTGACTTCCAGAACTGTTTGGTGTTTGTTCCTCTTTTATATTAAAGGGGAAGTCCACAGATTTTTAAAAAAAGTCCACATAATAAAATGGTTGAGATTCAGAATGTTTTGGAATGAAATGCTCTATTTTGTTCGGAATTGTTCACAGTTGTGGAGATAGGAACCAGATATGTGAAGAGTCGGAAAGGTCTTTCACAGCAAGTTATTGTCTGAAATTGATAGATATATGCTGCCTGACACATTGATTTGTTCACTGGTGGTTTTGGATAGTAAATAAACTGCCTATATTTCTGTTGTAGACATTGGGACCCTTGTACTGGATTATTCAGACATTGTTAAAAAACAATTCCATGTACTGACAGCACGCTCTCTATCTAACAAGACTCTGATCGCTAACAATGACAAAAGCTTTTTATAAGTAGTTGTGTCTTTAAATGGCTAGTGTTAAAGTGGATGTTGTGATTGGCTCAGTTCCTCAATAGTCTAAATCAAATTTACACACATTGCACATTCCCTTCTTTTACTTACTCTCTACACTCCTCCCCTCCTTTCCTCAATTCCTCCACAGTGTTCCAGGAGAGAAGAGGAGCAGTAGAAATGGAGGAGCACAACAGGAGCAGTAGCAAATATTTCTAGTCGTAGCTAAAATCCACCTAAGAATCATCTAAAACAAGCCCTAACAAGACTAAAAACATCTGACCTCTCCAAAGACCTTAACATGTCCAGTGTAACACAGTGCAGAATCCTAAATATGTCTTCTTTCTTTATCTTGCCATAACTTTTCTTTTTTTTTCTTTATTTTAGTTCAATTCAATTCTTTTTACCGGTGAATGTGGATGGTAAACAAAATGGCTATAATTGTGTTGTGAACCACCAGCAGTGTAAAGAAATCAGGAAGTCAGTTAAATTCTCTACAGTGATCCATTTCACATCAAACACTCTGAACGAGGTACGTTTCAAGGCTTGAATTAAACAGAAATGTTTAAAGACTCGTCTTTAAATGCCAACCATCAATACTAGAAGTACTAGGTGCCCTTCAGTTATGACATTAATACAGAAAGCCAACAGAGGCTGGAATATTAATCACCAAAACAAATGCCTTAGGAATGAAGAATGCCATTTTAATCTGCAGAGTGTCTTGTCAGTGAGAGAGCTACATACGCACATCAGCTCACTCTCGTTTAATCAGTGCCAATTCCCCATTTTATAAGTCCCCCCAAAGTCTGTGCGATCCGTGACCCGCTTTATCGAAATCATGTTTGACCTTATATTCAGCATGCTGTACTCTCATGATCTTTAGGACCCTTGCAGAGTTGTGGCGGTAAATGGTTACCCTACCCCTGCAGAGTGAGGTCGTATATACCATATGGATCTTTGGCCCCTTCAAAACACAGGGTTGACAAAACACCACAACTTAGATCATAAAATATCTTCACAGTTTAAAAAACACCCAAATGCATATAAATCCACACACCATAAACAAGAAAACAACTGCAAAACAAAAAAATATATAAAATATATACATATATGCATACAAACCTTCTATCACAGTATGTTATTGGATTGTTAAATAAAGCCCATGTCAGTGTCAGCATTCATGATTTCTGCATGTCTTTCAGTCTACTTTATGATCTCCTGTTGTGTGCAGTGTCAGTTGCGGTGGCTGGAGTGGGTAATGAACCCTGATCTGCACCTGTGTGCTGTTAACGGCAGCACTTATGCGTGTTTCTATCAGCAGAGAGAAAGAACAGTTCAGAGCCACATGAAAAGCTGATTTTACTTCATGTGTTTTGCACAGTTAGGGAGAGGACAGTCAACAGCAAAAAAAAAAACATGTTCAAAAAAGCTATAGTTAGAACACCGGCTACATGCAGCACCAAAAGTAAAGGGTTAAGTTAAATATTGAGCTGGTACTACAGATAATGAACCATTATTGTTTTGTAAATTAGGAAAAAGGTTACAGAGATGACAGAGCAGTCCCCTCTAGTGATCTGGACAGTCTGGATGTTGGATGTTGGCCTGCTGAAACCACATTTACGCCTTAATCAGTCACGCTGAAGTATTTTTTGTTGGTGTATCTGTGTTATTTCTGCAGCAGTGCTTTATGCTGTGGATTGCTTCAAGTGGTAAAACAATGTGAACACAAAAAGTTATGAAAACAAAATTAATTTAAAGAATAAAGAAATTATTTAAAATTATAGAAAGTTCCTGTGTTGGAAAAGAGAGAGAATGTGAGAAGACAATATACTGGTTGAATAGAAAAGCTTATAACACTTAAAGGGGTCTGCTACTGATTTTCCTGCAGAATTCGGTCACTTAGTAAACAGATGTGTCATTCAGTCATTCAGAGTGGTTTGGTTTATGAACCAGTGGTGATGATGGGAACCAGGGTCCGACATCTTCAACACAAATATAGCCATTTATTTACTGTATAAATACTGTTTTAGGTATGAATTCACTTTTAAATTCTTTTAAAGAGCTTCCAGATCTTAGAAGCATATATTTTGCTCCACCACTTTTGAAGGCGCAGTGCCACCCCTGCCCTGCACGTACACCTCCGCCATGAACAGATTAAAGTTAATGGATTAACACACATTTAAACCGACATGTTATCACAAGATTGTCTCAGGCATCAGGCAGCATATCTATCCATGTAGTAACTTTATACGGGGGAGCTTTTAGAGGTGGATGTATCACCACCGCTGTGAACAATTCTGACTCGGTTTCTTCACAACAGAGCGTTTCACACCAAACTATGATATTTTGTTTATATGTAAACCAATAAACAGATTTAAAGGGGGTAAAACTGTCTGTGGGTAAAAACTGTACGAAACCAAAAGTCCACACATACATTATTCACATATATATTAGTTATTGATATGTGAGTCCAGTAACTCCTCAGTAACCTGTCTGATAAGTCACACACTGTCCCGGATGACAGAGTACGTAGTGAGAACAACTGTGTAGTTCGCGGTGTTTGATTTGGGACGCGCCCCCGGTTTGTGTACTGCTTCCCCCCAGCCCTCCAGCACGGTGTCGCCCCTCCACACGGCGCAGTAATAAACGGCCGCGTCCTCTTTCTGCGCGGTGGAGATGGTCAGAGACACTGTTTGGCCCTGAATCCTCCCGTTGAATCTGGAGGAAACGTCCTTCTCGTTGGTGCCCGATGCGGCTCCAGCTGGAAAGTGCATAATGCGGCGGATACCGTCTCCCGGCCGGTCTCTGTACAGGTGGACAACCGTGGAGCTGAGAGAAATCGAGGCGTCCACGCTGCACTTGATGATTTTGTTTCTCCCGATCCGCACAGTTTCCCACCCTTTACTGTAGGAGATCTGCGCCCTGGCACAGCCTTACAGACAACAAACAAACACAACGCTCGTCTGAGTGAAGCACACTTCAGCTGAACCCACTAAACTACCGGACAAACACAAACACAGCCTCACCAACAAACAGCAGCACAATAAAGCAGGTGGACACCGTTCGAGACATGATCAGTTTCATCTCCCAGACTCTTAAAGACTCTTGCCGGAGTTAAGTGACAGATTTGGGGACAATCAGAGCTGTTTAATACTCAGAGACACGCGTGAGACCCCACTGACAAGCAGCCCACTTTATCGCACAACGCACAAACAACAGCGGACGATCACATACCTACCTGCGCGGAGACAAGCCCCGCCCCCCGCGCCGAGACAAGCCCCGCCTCCTGCCCTTAAAACAAGCCCCGCCTCCTGCGCTGATTATAAGGAGTAATGAGATTAACAGTCTGCCAAAGGTTTTGTCTAAATATATGAAGAGTGGATCCTGCTAGAATAAAACAGTATAGACCAAAGTGACTGGTCACCAGTAGTGGTTTAAAGCTGGTATGCCTTTTACCAGTAAAACCAGCAGATGTTGTACTTTGACCATGCTGGGTTAACTAGCTAAATCAGCGCCAGACCAGCATAAACAGATCAGACTAACATGAAATGAAATGCTGTTGGTATTATAAGCGTTTTGTATGAAACCTCTTAAATGTGTGGCTTTTTATATGTACATCATAAGATGTATACTTTTATTTTCTATATATATTATTTGTGGTTATTTTTCTATATATGTACCAATTCTGATACATTTTTTCTTTCAAATAATTAATAATAATAATAAAGAAACAAATATTCCCAGAGTTGTACTATATAATGTACTTAATGTAACAGCATACTTAAGTGATGCTTTACACAGACTAAACTTTAAAGAATGTTCTCTACACATCTGTTGGTCTCCTGGGAGATTTTTCTTTCAGTGGCCTCAAAATGTCTGCTCATGGTGAACTATTAGAGTATCAGAAATAGGTATTTGATTGAACTGGCGCACAGTAAATAATAAAACATCCCAGTAAACGCCTTTATAAACCACATACATGGATAGTGAGCAACAGAGCCTCTGAAGCTACAGTGTTCTTAAATTTGAGCCAGTATGTAGTTCCTGAGCCGTTGACTGGACTTTGGTCAAAGGCTGACTTATTTGACAACAGGGGTCAGCAGTCATACCCTCAGCCTTACGGTTAGCTGAACAGTATAGGACAAGACAAAGGCCCGTGGCTCCCCCTGGTGGCCCACGTTTGCCACTGCACACCTGTGTTAGAACTACAGTGTAAAACTTTGTGAAGCACTACTTTGCAACAATAACTCTGTACACATACTCAGCACCGAGTTATAGATTATTATGCTTCACAGGGACATTTAATATATAATAGAGCTCTAAGCCACCAGGGGGCCCACCAGTATGTGATCATAAATGTTATTTATAAACAAATTGTCAATTGTTTACTTTGTACTTAATAATTTGTATTTTCTTTGTTATTTATTATACTTGAATAGTCATGTAGTTGTTTAGATGCTGTACTTCTCTGCATCGTACTTGTTTTATTATACTTGCCTTATACATGTATACACATTATACCTAGTCAAACCTAGTTTTTCATTCTTTCATATAAAACCACAATGGAGGGTCCTCAAGTGTTCAGAAACTGCGTTTGTAAAGGTTTACAGCTCCGCATCACTCTGTAGGTCCTTGGTGCTGATGCATGATTTGGCCACAAACAAGCTACCATCCCTTACCAGGAACATATAACCATACGAAGTCTCCTTTATTCACTTTATAGATAAATTAACATGGATATGTACATCACGAAAATCTCTACAGTGAAGACTAACAGTACAAACACAGGAGTGACTTTTACCTCTAAAACTAAACAATCAAGACGATGGTTACCGGTTAAACCAAATGACATATATTGCATATTTTGCAGATACCCCACCCCAAAACTCTCCCAGTGAGCTTCAGCTTAAAAAATATAAAGTTAAATAAATAGAATTTCTCAACACATAAAATTGCATTCAACATCTTTTTTCCCCCCACACATGTTCACAGGATAGTTTTCATATTTTATCTAATCATATTTATCTAATTCTGTAGTAGGGAACAATGTTTAGCATTCTGCAAACATTTGCCTGTACGATCCCAGATATTCTTCTTGAAACATTTTGCATGCTCGTCACAACTTAGGAGTTAATTCATTTGGCAAGAGCACTCGCGTCAGTCAACGAGTGTCGATGTCAGTTACGCCAAATGTTGTCACCACAGCCGAACACGCCCAGCCATGAAAACTACAGAGAACACTAACAATGATGCAAGGTAACATTTAGGTCTGAAATGTCTCAAAGAAAACATTGAAGTCTCGCGTTAACACTTAGAACGGTTAAATAGATCATATCACTACAAATTCTGATAAAATTTGCTGCAGAGCAACAAACTCAATACAATACACTTGGTGCAGAGAAGATAAGGTTACTTTTTTGTCTTTAGAGGAGAACTCTCGTTTTTTTAGTTTTCCTTTAAACAGATAGGGATTACATGTGGAGGTCACCACAGTTCCAACAAAGCACACATCAATTCGCTGCTGCTTACAGGTAAACAAACAAAAACAGAGAGGTCTTGGTTCGAGAGGAAGGTAGACCGTACTATCGCATCATGCTCTGTTATTTTCTTTAAGCTCTGAGTAGGGGTTCGTGTATCCACTCGTTTTGTTGATTGTGTTTTTTCCTCTTGGATATAGTTTGCCTTGTTCGCTCCAATTGACGGTTGTCAGTCAGGGCGCCAGACTCCATGCTAGTGGGTCTGCTCGTAGCTCTCGGCCGTTGCATGCCCTGCTCCGGCATGCTTGGAGGCTTTTAGCCCACACGCTGCGTGAAGTTCTCTGGAAACAGTCCTTTCTGAGCGGAGGCGCCGCGCTCTAGCCAGTCGTTCTCCCGAATGCCAGTCAGCCAGCCAGCATCCTGCAGAGCCAGCAGACACAGAGAGTCAGTACAAGCCAATCGCTCCTCGGGTACTGATAGTGTGGGCCGTAGATTCAAAATACTCAAAGATGGAAGAAGGCTATGTTTACATTACACTGATGGTTCACATTCTCTAGTGTAAGTTTGTTTACACACAGGGTTCTTAATTGTAATTGAATCAAATTCAGTTTTGTTAAATAAGAGCTGAACCAATTGTTTTTACAGTTTCTGCACAATTCAGTGGTTGAGGTGTACACAAAGTCGTTCAGACTGGTTTGATATAAAATATGAAAATTAAATTTTTATACAATATTACATATATTGTAGATACATTAGCTGACAGTGGTGGTGATGGGAACCAGGGATCAGAATGTCACATAATACAGATATAGCTATTTTATTTACTACCCAAAACCACTGGTAAGTCTACAAAGCTTTTTTTACAAGTTTACATATTACGGTATATGTATGTCGATGATGGTAAAACAGTGGGAAAAGTTGTCTTTGTTGTCTTTTAGTATTTTACATAATAATACATTTCTAACCATTCATAACCATTTTATGTAATAACTCTTTAGTCTGGCACCTTCCAACACCACTGTGAACAATTCTGACTATAGGTTAATCTAGAACAGGGCACCTCACACCAAACCACCCTTAATGACTCTGTTTTACTGACTTAATTATACAGAGATTTTGAAAATTCCCCTTTAAATGGAACCTGAAAGGTAAACAGCTGCAAATGAACTCAATGGTTTCGTGTTCACAATGTAAGGGAACGTTAACGGGGTACAAGACCTCACACCTTGTGTCAAATTACAGAAAATATTGTTCATCATTTAAATAAGCTAATTATCTGGCCCAGGCCTTGATGTTCTTTACCCATAAAGCAAAACAAAACAGTGACTTGGGATTCTGTTTTTACAATGGATCATTGGGACCCTAGAGTAAACCACAAATAAACCTGTAAATAAACAGTACCTCCATTTTTGTTGATTCTTTACACTTTTTACAGCAGTTCTGTACTTTGTGTCAGTATTTACAGATGAATGGACTGACAGACTGGCTCCTCTTTACATGAATTTACATGAAGTGGGAATGTTTTTGTCTTTTAATGTAAAGTTCATGTTTTCAAGATAAAAGTTTTTCATGGAACAGCAGCGACATGCAACTGACCCATGGCACAAAACTGTAATACCTGATCTTCTGCTAGCTCTGTGGGAACAACAAGAACTATGTCTCCTCTCTTCAGCTCAAGCTCATCAGGGTTTGCAGCCTCAAAATCATGCAATGTCTCAACCTGCAAAAAAAAACAGAGATATGAGCCAATGAGCATTTCAGAACATACAGAGTAGCCTGTTCATTAGATACATCCCACAACTTTCACACGAATAATAGCCAGTCACGCATTATGAGTCTGAGATATGTGGTAGATTAGATTTACTAGCATAGACAACTAGTGGATAAGTGGCGTCAAAGAAGAATGTTGAGAATTTTGCTGCCAAACAAACAACAGCCACAAACAGCCACATCACACCCTAAGTCAACATCTCAGAATGCATTACTTATCAGACTTTATGGCTACTAAGCTACAACACCTTAACACCTTTTCAGGTGCATACAGGTTGAGCTCAAGGCTGTTAAAATGCAACGTGTACAGTCGTTCCTCACATTATTAATCATTTTAATCATCACCACAGTAAGTTTCCACATTGTTATAAGCTGCCAGGATAGTGTGAGAGGGATGTGCTTGGAGGGAATGTAGCTATTTATTATTTTAAATGTATTTCTATTTGTACAGTGAATAAAAAGAAGAAAACAATCTAGGAAATACAATAGTGGTGAGAATAGGAATGTTCGGGGATAACAAAAAAAAGCTTATACAAAGTACTTTTCCTCAAAGAGAAAAAAACAACAAATAAAACAAGAGAAGATCAAGAGAAGATTAAATAAATGATTTAGATTAAATAATTATTAGCTATGCCGAATATTAGAGCAGACGTGTGCTTCCATGAACACACCTCAAACCAAAGTTCCACAAAGAGGACAAGTGACTTAACCACTCTCCTTTATAGCCATCAGTTTTTTTTATATCTATATATTGTGGAGCTGTCCCAGTGAAATATAGCTACAAAGCAGGCAAATGTGTGTATGCTATCACACTGATCATAGGGTGTATGCTATCACACTGATCATAGGGTGTATGCTATCACACTGATCATGGGGTGTATGCTGTCACACTGATCATTGGGTGTATGCTATCACACTGATCATTGGGTGTATGCTGTCACACTGATCATTGGGTGTATGCTGTCACACTGATCATTGGGTGTATGCTGTCACACTGATCATTGGGTGTATGCTGTCACACTGATCATTGGGTGTATGCTATCACACTGATCATTGGGTGTATGCTGAGGCTATAAATTGACCTTAAACAAGAAGCCTGGAGGCATGCCAGAAGAGGTGATGTCTTTGGCTATCTGGCTGTCTGGTGTCACATCATTTGCACTAATAGCTGTTGGAGATGTGATGTCACCATCACGGTCATCGTCGCCCTCATTGCTGGAGGCAGGTTCAATTACAACAGAAGGAATAGGCATCTTCTCCTGGGACAAGACAACAGACAGCAGTACATTAGCACACACAGTACAAATGAAATGTCGTCTCACAGGGCACACTTCCTCTTACATTATCTTACATTATTACATGTGAGTGTATAATTTGGAGGTCTTTTAGACCATCTGAAGTAACACACTGAATACATTAATACAAATAATAAATATAAGTCATAAATGAAAATATAAATCATGATTAATGAGAAAAAAAACAAGTAGTCACATAAACAGTTGCATAAAAAGTTGATTAATTGGTACCATCTCATTCTTCAGACAGTCTTTAAGCTAAATCCAGAGCACTTAAACAAACAAGCTGGTTCGCATCACACATTTGTCCCATAGTACAAAATCATGGCTGAATATATACCTCCTTTTCTGCACCCGCCTTACTGGTTTCACTGGCTGATTTGACCACTACTGTACCAGCCTCATCTTCTGGTTTTATCTCAACTGCACCCGCCTCATCTTCTTGTTTGGTCTCTACTGTATCAGCCTCATCCTCTGGTTTTATCTCTTCTGTACCACCTTCCACTTCCGGTTTGGTCTCTTCTGTACCAGCCTCATCTTCTGGTTTTATCTCTTCTGTACCACCTTCCACTTCCAGTTTGGTCTCTTCTGTACCAGCCTCATCTTCTGGTTTTATCTCTTCTGTATCACCTTCCCCTTCTGGTTTGGTTTCTACAGTACCAGCTTCATCTTCCGGTTTGGTTTCTACAGCACCAGCCTCATCTTCCGGTTTGGTTTCTACAGTACCAGCCTCATCTTCGGGGTTGGCCTCTATGGTCTAAAAGATTCACCCAGATGTGAGAGCCAGTAATTGAACACTCACTGACAGTCACTCATTTGGATGGATCGCTGCAGAGCAGCACATGGGAGAGCACGCAGCGTGAGTCACGATGAAGGGAGCAGGGACCAGTTTAACTGCTGTGGTTGAAACTGTCCTCTATGAGGAGATGATTGTCAGTTTAGAGGTAAACTGACTGGAGTTTCACCAACAGTCAAGTTATTTGAGTTGGGAAAGGTTCACTACGCACAATGAAGGGTTTGGGGGGCACAGATGTCATGGTAGTTGCCTTGCTGAAGTCACTGTGGTCATCAGCTTGGTTTCCTGACATCGGAGCTACAGCTATAAGCGTATATTAACCTTCCTCAATTCGTAATGCTCTTTGCTATAATGATATTCACCTCCTGAAATTGCAGCATTCAAGTTTGGGCTGCTACATTATGTTCAGTTCAGGTGGAATCTCGTTAAAAACAGAACTGGGAAATAAAACTGTTTTTTTTATTTTGTAAAATATGCTTAATGCTTAATGAATGTTTTATTTAACACCTCGGATGTTTGCAGTTTGCGTCGCCATGCAAATTGATCGTAATTAACGTCAGACCAGAGAAAAAAATAACTAACTAACTAACCATAAACAATAACAATACAAATTAGATCAGATCACAACATAGTGTAGCACAAAAGCATAGATCACTGGCCTGGTTAGTGGCAACTTGCGTGCAGCCGCAGTGAGCCAAGGAGATAACATTGCAGCATTTAAACAATATACAATAACAAACATAAAAACAACAATACAGTTGTAATTGTATCATGCCCTGACCAAGTCTGTCTCTCTTTCATGTGTTTATTATTAGCCCGTGGGGAGGTAATGGTAAAAGCTTTGTGTTAAATAGTTTTAAATAGTGTTTCTTCCATTGTGGATATTTAGCCCTGCCCTGAAGGGCCAGTCCTTTGCATGTCAACATAGCCTAGACAAATGTTGTAACTCAACTCTGAAAGTTCACATAAAAAATGTATTCGCCCCAGAAAGGAAATAAAATCATAAAAAATGATCTTTACACCTGAGCATGGTGTTACATTGTGCTCTAAAACTGCCAAGCAAAAAGCAGCAAATACAGTTTTTGAATGGCTTTTAAATCATAACATAGAATGATAGTGAAGAGTTCATTACAATGTAAAGGGAAAAGGGTCACCATAGAAACCAAAAAGGTCATCAGTGCCATCATACAATTATTAGTTAAAGTACAATACAGAATTGCTTTTCAAATTTTAATTGCGTTTCATTATTGTCTATTTTTTTGGTCTTCATCATTGCACTTGACCTTGTGGTGTCATGGTTCAATAACTTAAAATAGGTAAAATGCACCTGGGATAATAAAAAAAAAGAACAACATAACCAACAAATGAAAAATATAAGGAAAAACTGTATATAAACAATTCACCAAATGAATGTTCATATTAATAAGGGCTCAGCTCAGAAAACTCATGTGGATTTTATATCCACTGAAAGTTTAAAAGTAAACTTTGAATGGTTTTCTGAGCTAGGTTGAGTAATGGCACAGTCAGAAATGAAATATACTCTGTATTTTAAGGGAATGTTATATATAGTCTCCATCCACAAATTATCCACTTTAAAAACTGCCCCCAAAAAGTAGTTAAATAGTGTTGCAAACAAAAAAACCCCACTTATTTTATAAAAAAAAACATGACTCGTGTGGATACTGTTTTTTAATACACATAGGTATCCACATAGTTGATAAATACATACTGTCTCTTCTGAAGCTGCATTTCAATTCTGAAGACGCTTCAAGCTCAAATTCTTGGTACTTGGTAGCTATGTAGCTATGAATGTTAAAGTTTGCCCAACACAATGCAAGCTCCAAAGCTCTGATGAGGAACTCCAGCCAGGTGTTTGTCTGGTGTCCACATATTTTTACCATATATATTGTAACTGCTGCTTCGCCAATGCACTTATTTTCTCTTAATATCTTTCAACGCATGCTTGACTTCATACCGAGACAGTATATAGAACAGACAGCAGCTGAAAAGTGTTTATTCTCAGTGATATTTTCTGAGCGCTGAGCTAACACTGTAGAGCTGTGGTCTGTGTGTAGTGGGTAATGGTATTGAGTTTAATCAGTGTTTAGTTACCGGAGTCTCTTCAATAGGAGACTCTTTATCTTCTGCAGAGGCCTAAACACAAAGGAAACACGTGAATGATCATTTGATACAAACAGTCAGCAGAATAAAAATGTAGGGATCCCTCTCAAACAAATCTGTCCTTCTCTCTCTCAAAAGTCTTTAAATGTTTCAGATTAAAGACTTTACAATGGTATATTTCTAAAACAAAACAAAAAAAGCTAATAAACACAACAAATAAATACATCTGTGTTATGGGTGTCCAGTCTTATTAACCAAGGTCCAGTGGGCTACAGGTTTTCATTCCAACAAAGCTGGAAATCTGATCTGCACTTTGACCGAGACACAGTAATTAAACAAGTGGTTTATCCTGTTTGGAGAGAAAACCAGCCACACCAGCACTGTGCAAATAAGATCAGATACAATTGATCCCTTATAGTACAGTGCCATGAAAATACATGTTGATTTCTTCTATGTCAGCATATTGGCCACACTAAATGGCATCAGATTAGAATACAAAATGCAATTTAACACGAACATGAGGAAAAATGTCAAAAAGTAATTGTCCCTTAATCATACTGGCTGGGTTACATTTAGCAACAACAACTGCAACCAAACACTTCCTGTGACTGGTAATGAATACTGTTGATCACTGCCCTGCCACAACAACTCGGGTTCATGTCAAATTTTGTTTCTATCAGGCCATTCAGGGGTTAAATTGCTCTTGTGCTGCAGCTTGTTGGCATGCTACATAACCCAACTGCACTTGAGCCTTAGATCATGAACTAACGACTAGAACTTGATCTGCATGACTTTCTGGTACAGAACAGAAGGTTCTGTCAATGATGGCAAGTTGCCCAAGCCTTGAAGATAGCAAACACCATCCCCCACACCATCACACTACCACCACGTTTCTATAAGGCTTTGAGGGCCATCAAGGCATTTGATTGGCAAATGTGAGATGAGCTTTATGTTCCTCTTGCAGCTCTCCCACGTACCTTGTAGCTCTCACAGCTCTTTTATTGATAGAACCATGTGTACTGACCCTATCTGAGGTAAGCGAGGCCTGGAGTTTCTTAGATTCGTTTTAGATTTGTCTGGGTACTTTTGCGACTTCTTGAGAGGAGTCATTGCTTCACTCGCGAAACTGTTGATTTGATTTAGATCTGATCCAATTAAGTGTGACAAATATGTAAAAACAGAAGAAATCAGAAGAAAAGGAAATACTTGAATTTAGCATGACAGAATAGAATAATAATATTTGTGCTTTGACACTTAAAAACAATAATCACATTAAATGCACATACAAGTGAAGTATACATCACTTTCCCAAGTATCTTCATTATGACACAAATTAGAGAGAGACTGGTTTGCTTTGTTATTAGCTTCCCAAAAGAAAATGCTAATGCCTGAAGAAATGCCCGTAGACTGTACCGGTGATCTACTGTACCATTAATTTAGTGAAGTAACTAGTTAAGTATTACCAAAACCTCTGCAGGTGACTCCTCTCCTGATTCTGCCGCTGGAGCAGATTCCTACATACAGCAAAAAAGAAACTTCACATCTACACATTCTCAATAAACAGCATAAGCTGCTCCTACATGTAGTCAAACAGGGCTACGTATGATTTCAACTTGTCATTCAGGACAAATGTCATAGTTACCAGAGCCTCTTGGCTGACTTGCTCTTTCTCTGTGACTTCAGTTGGAGTTGTCTACACATACAAGGGGGTCAAAAAGTGATTTTTACTACAGTTACTACACATATCTAGATATGGAGGTATTTATACTCATACAGATGAAGTAAGTGTTATCAGTGCAGACTTGAACTCATTCCTCCACATTACACATTTTGTGGAGCCAAAACACAAAAGCTTTAAGACGTGCAAGTGCACAAGTACAACGACTGTCTAAATTTAGAAAAGACAGTTAGACTTTTTTTGTCTCGTTAATTTTTATACAAATGGTCAAGTCTGCACCTTAATAAGTTATTATGGACACAGGCTTGTGGCAACATACAGCAAATAGCATTTTACCATTTTACAGCAGGCAATATAAGATAAATAAAACAATGAATAACATAAATTAAATGTATAAATACCAAGAAAGATTGCTAATCTTTCTTTCGCACACTTTCAAAGACACAAGTTAAAAAATATATATTTACAAATTTTAGATATCTTACAAAAAAACAAAATAGGCAGAAATCAAATGTTGAAATATATAGGAAAGTAAAAAATAAATAAATATATGTAAAAATGCATTTTCACTGTCACACACATATTTAAAAAAAACAAAGTATTGTAATGGGGTTGATACAGGCTGTGCAGGCTGTTTGAGACTGATAAAAGGGAAAAATGCACATACCTCAGTCTGCTCAGCTGCCTCAGTTTCAGCAGCCACAGGAGACTCCACTGTGCTCTTAATGAGCAGCACAGCACACAGGAAAACATTATTAGCTACTGCTCTCAGCACAGCACTCCCATTCCATGTTTAAAATCCAAGAAGTATTTATGGGGTGAAAAAAAGTGTAAAACCAAAAAAATACGGGCAGAACGATAATAAATAAACTGATACTGATGACATGATGGAGGGTGGTGGTAAAATGAAGACAAAGATGATGATGATGGCAGTGATGATGACGATGATGATAAAAATGATGAAAATCATATCCATGATGAAAACGTTTGGAGAACTTTAACCCACTCACAGGAGCTGTCTCTGCAGGTGGGCTGGTAGCAGCAGTAGATTCCTCTGGTTCAGCTGTGATATCTGCAGGAGGAGTAGTGACAGGGCCCTCCTCGACAGCCTCAGCAACTGGGGCAGGGGCTCCCTCACCCTCTGGTGTTGGGGCCCCCTCACCCTCTGGGGCTGCCTCTGTAGCAGCCCCTGCCCCCTCTGGGGCTTCAGCCTCAGTCTCAGGCTTTACATATACACAACACATGCAGAAATTAGAAATAGAGTCTCAATCAAGCTTTTCCCTGAACCCACTCCAGTAGTTAGTTCGTTTAGTGTATCTGCTTAATAAGATCCTGATCTGATATTTGTTTTGTCATAAATACAGCAACATCAGTAGTAAAGTTAGTACATATAATCAAAAGTAGATATGCAGAGCCGACAATTATTTTAAAACACTACAAAAATATCACTTCATATTTCTCTCAGAAATGGCTCAAAATGTCTCAAAACTTTTCTTTAAAATTTTAATTTGTTCAACATGTTTATCCTTTTTTTCTCACTTCAGTGTGATGTTACAAATATATAAAATATATAATACAGTTGTTTGCAAAAGTACATGTTGATTTTCTAAGTTGACGCATTTTACACAGGGAACTTAAAGATGCTATTTTAATTTATTTGCTGAATAAAACATATTATTTGCCATAACGTTTGCAAATGACTTATTTTATACTCGGCTAAAAATGGGAAAATACCAATAAATGTAAATAAAAAAAGAAAGCAATAGTTTTTTAATCTCATAGACCCATATTTTATTTACAATAGAACATAGAACACATATCAGATGTTGAAAGTGAGATTTTACCATTTCAGGAAAAATTAATAACTCATTTAGAACTTAATGTCAGAAACGCTGAGCCAAAAATGTTGGGCTGGGGCAACAAAAGGCTGGAAGTCACATAACTGGGCATAAGAAGAGTCCTGCAGAATCAGGACGAGAGGGACCGTTCAAAAGCCTGCAACTCTGATGGTAGGGGGTTGCATTAGTGCCTGTAGCGTGGGCAGCTTACACATCTGGAAAAGCTTTATCAACAGTATTTAAAGGTGTTAGAAGAGCATCTCCTTCAGGGAAGGCCTTTCATGTTTTAGCAAGACAATGTTAAACCACATACTGCATCTATCACAGCAACATGACCTCACAAAAGAAGAGTCTGAGAACTTTCACCATTAAAACATTTGCCACATCATGAAACTAAACATCAGGTAAAGACCCAGCAGCTGGAATCCTACATCAGACCAGCAGGGGACAACACTCCTCACCCAAACTCCAATAATTGGTATTAATTTGCAGATGTTTACAAACTGTTGTTAATATATGAGGAGATGCTACACAATGGTAGACCCTGTCCTAACTATGAGATGTGTTGTTGCCATAAAGTTCTATATGAGTTTTCATAAAATCGTAAAATATCCCTCTTCCAACATCTGAAATGTGTTCTGTGTTCTATTGTGAATAAAATACGTCTATGAGATTTGCAAGTCATTGCATTCTGTTTTTACTTTGCATTCATTTTACACAGCTTCCTAACATTTCTGGAATTGCGAATGTATTTCCAATATGTTAACTTCAGCTAATAAATAGTAATGGTGCATTACTTTTCATTTTTATTTTAATTTTAGTTTATTTTAACTTAAAAAAAAATTGAAAACATTTGACCAGGGCTGCTTCAACTTTTGCATGCAAATGTATATATTAAGCATTATAGTAGAAAAAAGTTTAACTGTGTTTTGACCAAAGCTAGGTTGGTTTTAACCTCAGTTAAAATGTTGCAGGTCTGAAACAGTTGTTTTCACCTTCCGGTTAAACATAGTTCCACACTGCGAACATTTAGAGGATCCTGTCTGTTTACATCACCTCCACAACATTAGCATAAACAGAGCACAATAGAGAAATGTCAATAAAGCCCATATGGAATAAAGTATGGTTTGCTCCAATCTTGATCATTTCAGGATCTTTAAGGATTCAGAACATTATATTATTAACACCGCATTGTAAGAGCAGACACACAGCTTGTCCTCTTACCTTTATGCATCCATACCATTCCACCCAGGTATTAAATAACATGCATATGAAAAATGATTAAAGCTATGAATTTAAACACTGCTCACATAGATACAAGGCAAGAGAATTAAACACAGAACATCACTGACTGTCAGCTTAACCTACACAAAATAATGTGTTTAGTTTAGAGGATGCTCACAGAGAATTTCTTTTTTCTTAAAAACTAAAATTATCTATTTGGATTCCATACTTCCATAGAGAGAGAGCAGGAAACCTCAACAATAGAATGTGAAAATTGGTCCTTAATATATGCCAAATACACCCTAACAGTGAAAAAGGTATGTAGAACAAATATCTTCGATCCACTAGTTGACTTTGTGCATTGTTATCTAACTGCTGACACTGTTGACTGACATTCATATCAGATGACTACATTATATTTTGACAAACTAATGTGGTCAAATATAGCAAGGTGTTACGTCAAGCAATAATTACTGTATGCAATACACTTTTTTTGTAATCTTAAAAAAAACAATCACTTACCATTTTATCAAAGTCTGCCACAAATGCTGGTGCGGAGGCATCCGTCTTTGGAAGCAATAGGATGGAAAGGAAGGTAGTATTAACAAAACAAGTGTGTTTTTAAGAAATTGTAAACATACACTACTACATTAACGTCAATGTTAGTTGTCAAGCTTAGACATCTTCAAAATAGTTTCTAGAGAGAAATATTTTGAGGGGTTCATTCAGGAAAAGGTATTAGTAGGGATCATAACACCAGTAATCTAGACCATGATTCTTGAATTGCAGTCCTAAGGACACACTGCCCACTGCCCTGCCCAGTTTCAGGTTGTCCGTGCCCTAGCACACCTGATCCAACTCATCAGCTCTTTAAAAGTTTGATTAGGAGTGCTAGAGCAGGGAATATTTAAAACTGTGCATGACCTAGGGTTGGTGGAACTGAGGTTGAAACCTCTGCTCTAGACCGTGCTAGGTGCATTAACTAAAGACACTAACAGAAGAAATCAAGAAACATTTTATAGCTGTCACTACAAAGTCCCAACTACCCTACATGTTTAATAGTTACCTGAGCAAATCCATTAAAAGCTTTGTTGGTCACCTAAACCAAATCAAAGAAAGTGTTAGCATGTAGTCCCTCAAAACACTTGTATTGTATAAGTAAAAAGGATTGGGAATACTATTTGAAATCGCCAACAGAACTAACAAATATTCAAAGCAAGCACAGGACAGAGAGGAGCAAAGGACTAGGGTCTGTAGACTGTGGGGATTCCGGGGTCCGAGGGGGTGTATAGCAGGAAATTATTACTTCAGCTGCGGGCAGGAAAAGAGGGGGATCTCTCACTTAGGTCTACTCTAGGCTATACTACATAGGGGGAGGAATTCAGGTACCTCTTCCTTCTCTGTATCTATTTCTTGGTACAACTTTCCATATCTCCGATTTGCAACCTCATCTTCAGACAGGTCAGAGTTCTCTGGCTCTTTAAGACCGGCTGGGATTTCTGCAGTTGTAGTCTTTGAACTGGGATTGACGTTTTGACCAGGAAAAGAAGCAAACTGGTCTTGAGTCTGACTGCTTTCACTAGGCCAGCCTGCAGTGAAGTCCCCTTGACCATCAGATGAGAAGAAGCCACTGCTGCCACTCACCTCCTGCCAGGAACCCTTACTGGAGCTCTCTATATCAGCATCAGGAGGAGGGAAGGCTGCCCACTGGGCAAATCCATTAGACTGCTCATCAGAAACTGTCCCTTCCCCACCTGTTTCCCCAACACTTGCAGACTCCCAGCTTCCTGCCCATCCCTGGTTGCTCTCACTGGCAAAAGGATCTTGGGTAGTCTTACTAGCAAAAGGGTCTTTGGTTGTTCCACTGAAAAAGGGGTCTTCGCTTGTGTCATCTTCAAAAGGACCCTGTCCGGCCTCACTTGGGTCTTGGTTAGTCTTACTGGCAAAGAGGTCTTGTGTGACCCCACTTGCAAACAGGTCTTGGTTTGTCTCACTGGCAAACAGGTCTTGTGTGGTCTCACTTGCAAAAGGATCTTGATTAGTTTCATTTGCAAAAAGATCTTGATTAGTCTCATTTGCAAAAGGGTCTTGTGTGGTCTCACTTGCAAAAGGGTCTTGTGTGGTCTCACTTGCAAAAGGGTCTTGTGTACCCTCAGTTGCAAACGGATCTTGTGCAACCTCACTTGCAAAAGGATCTTGATTAGTCTCACTTGCAAAAGGGTCTTGTGTGGTCTCACTTGCAAAAGGATCTTGTGTAGCTTCATTTGAAAAAGGGTCTTGGGTAGTCTCACTTGCAAAAGGGTCCTCTTTAGTGTTGCTGGCAAAGAGATCTTGGTTAGTCTCACCAGCTAAAGAGTGTTGTATGCTGTCTTCATTAAAATGGTCTGGTGTGGTCTCATTAGCAAAAGGATCTCCAGACCACTCTCCTGCATCTCCTGCTTGGGATGCAAATGGATCTGAAGCTAAACCAGTTGTCTGACCCTCTGAGCTGGAACACTGAGGGTTAAAAAGATCCCCTGAGGTACTGGCATCTTTCTTAGGCAACTCTGATGCATCTGTCTTTGACTGCCCAAATGGATCTCTTTCTAAGTTGGCAAATGGGTCATTCCCAGTGCCGAAAGGATCGCCTCCTGATGTGGCAAAGGGATCGTTGCCAAATGGGTCACTCTCTGAGACACTAAATGGGTCTGAGCTCAGAGTGGATTCTGAAATATTTAACACTGAATTGCCTACACTCTCTTTCTGCTCTGTGGGATCTGCTGTGCTAGAGACTGAACTCTGCTGATCTGTCATAGCTGGCTGGTCCCAGTTAACTGCAAATGCACTGCCACCAAAATCTACACCAGCTGAGGTGTTCTGTTCTTGGGATGAAGCAGTATCATCTGCACCCCAGTCAGCAAAACCCTCTTGGGTCACACTACTTCCAGTGACACCCTGATTTGATATTGTGTTTGGTCCCTCATTTTCTGCAGAGTCCAGCTCATCATCCGCACTAATCCATCCTCCATTCTGACCTGGAGCATCCCCCCACTCTTCAGCAGTCTCATACTCAGATCCTGACCCATCCACATCTGTCTGTCCTGATAAATACCACCTGGTGCTGTCTCCCTCATCCTGTTCATCCTGTTCTGTGTACAGTTCTTGTCCACTTCCCTCTGTGGCCTCAGGTACCACCTGCCCAAACTCATTTGTGAATATGATCCCTGGCATAGACTGTTTTCTCTCGTCTAGCACTGCAGTTGGTTCTCCTGTGCCCCACGTTGCCTGCCCCCCTGCCCACTGAGACTGATCTGTGGCCCAGCTTGCCTCTGTGCCCTTCTGACCCAGCTGCTGCTCAGCCTCGCCAACCCCCACAGCACAAGGATCAGAGCCTGGGGTTGTCTCTGGGTTGTGTTCCATATTCCAGCTTCTAACCTCGGCTGTGGTTGCTTCTTCTTGGGGTGCCGCCTCTGCGGGCCAGCCGTCTGCAGGAGGCCAGCCTTGCCCATCAGTTGCAGCTCCCGAATCTTCAGCACTGGCTCCAGCGGCACCAAAGTCAGCTGTCCAGTTGGCAGTGAAGCCAGCATCAGGAGCCTGGTCAAGGAAGACAGGGAGTGAGAGGTTTCTTTCTGAACCATCATCCTTGATGAGTAAAGTAAAAACAGAACCCAGAGTCGGCCTGTAGGCAGAGGGCAAAGGTAAAGAAAATACAAAGACTTTGCATAATCACAGATGTCTACCAAACGTTTCTGGCCCTGCTGAAAATACAAACAGCAACAATCAAACGGTCATTGCACAAAACAGTTACCATTTACTCTGTGAATGATACATATATAAGCTATAAGTATTGGTTGTTACTTACAGGCTGGGCCTCAGTATTTCCCTGAAAAACAGGAATGTTTTTGTTAAACAAATCAACTAAACCAAAGACTTAACACAGACTGTTAAGGAAATCAAAAGTGTCCTGACAGATGCTGACATGAATCAGAAATGCTTAAAATAATTAAGTAACAGTGAAAGCAAAGCTAAGTCATTTGGTTCTTTTGGCAACAGAACAGATAAAAAACCAACACTGTTTAGTTTGTTATTTATTCCAGTAAACCAAAAAGTTTTCTTACCGCCCATAGGTCCCAGGGTAGTGCCTGTGGAAAGTAAAAAGTGCAAACATTGTATCACATTATTTCAGTCGTTCAGTAATTATGGCCAAAAATAATTCATATTTGCTACTAAAGGCCTAAGAGCACAGAATAATTGATCATGATGCCTTGTCCATTTATGCCACTGACTGAGTTGAGGCAGATAAGAACCTGAGATGAGGGTGATTGGGTTTGACCGATGGGTATATTGCTGTCCGGTTTGAATGGATCAAAGTCCAAGTCCAGGAGAGATTCTCCAGGCTTCTCGTTCGGCTGGAGAAAAGCAATCAAAAGGAAAAAAACATTAATTTCAGAGCAAAGATAATGGCTGTTTATAAGATTGTCTAAAAGATGTAATCACCTGTGGTGAAGTGACACTGATCTCAGGAAAGCCTCCGTCAAACAGGTCGATGATTTGCTCTTGTGCCACCTCCTTGGTTGGGGTGACTTTAGGAGGAGGAGGCTTTGGAGGCCCCATCTTGAGCTGATAATGACATACACTTAATTTATATATCATCCAACTTCTGATTCAGGCAACATGACTGCACTACATTGTAGATGTTAAATTTACAATAAAGCTCAGAAATCTGTAACTGTACGCAGCTGTAACTGCTACAGCTACCTAAGATAAACAGACGGCTACGTTTTACAGTCTGCACACTACAGTTCACTTACATCTTCACTCTGTACCATGCAGAAGAAAAATAAAGCAAACACGATTAGTCCTTCATTTGTATTCATATACACACCAACTAAAACACAATACTTTATTGGAGCATTCATAACTCATCACATTCTATACTCATCACATAAGAACCTCATAAGAATCATAGACATTTCATAACCAGTCCCTCAAAAGTAACTGAACATTTAATAACATGAGATTAACATTTCTGTCTTTCATCAGTTGCAAAGGATTTGCCACCAAGTATAAAGCTCGGTTTTATTGGACAGTGTTTTACTAGTGTTCATGTACAAGCAGGACTGTGAATCATCTAAGGTTCACCAAACATGAACATAAATTCCTTTGAGTTGAAGCTAAAACATTCACAGCACATATGAAAAAAAATCTTAATAAACAAATGTTTTACCATCTCACAAGAGCATGATGGATGTAGACATTTAAAAGCATTCACTGCATTTAAGCTCTTAAGCTGTTGGCATTGCAATGTTCTTTATGAATGTTTTCTGGCTTGAACAACAGTTTGTCCTCCACATTTAATGTAATTTGGTTCATATTTTAGTGTATTAGGAGCCCTCTGTAGGTATGAGATCCAGAACCCACCTGTGAGGGGGATTTAGGTCGAGGAGGACCGGGTGATGTAGGCCTCAGTGTGTGGTTGGGACTGGCGGCAGGGCTGACTTCTGGACTCTCATCCTCAGGAGGCGTTGGAGTCCTGGCCAGGCGCAGAGGCCCCGAGTCACTGAAGATAAAAAAACATGATCTGCCATTAACTACAGCTATAGGGGAGTAAGAATGCAACAATGCGCCACAATTCAACTGATCTTACAGATCTGATTTTAACTGATGAGGCTAATAATCAGGTATGTGCTCATTTCTTGCCAGACACATCAGTGTACCTAGTGTACTTTTAAGAATAATTTAGAATTGCACGATTCATGATTCACGAATCATGATTAAATTTGGCGTTACACGATACATTAAACTGTTTCTTTATGAATTGTTTCTGCATCAGATCATTGTGAGGTTTGGAGACTAATGGAAAACTCAGCAGTTACATACTTAAAATCTACCTGAAATCAAAATCCAACCTTATCACCTGGTTAGTTTAGGTCCCTGGCCATATTAAACATGACTCATCATAACATATTAATTGAGTAATAACATTCATCATATCATATCTATAAAAGATAACGTTCTTTTTCCTGCAATTAAAAACATTTTCTGATTTTTGATCACGTTCTTATACACATTTGTTGACACCATGTTTATCTAGGAAATACGACACAGTACAGAAGGAAAATGTTATGGTTTCTAATTCACAATGACTTTAAAAAGCTGAGAACAGTAAACATGACGTTCTGCTCAGTGCTATAACACACACAATATACAACTAACCACTACAGTGCTGCTAGTTTCTATGTAATGGTCTAAGTATACTGCTGAGACAAAAATGTCTCTGCCACAGAACTATGTACAAGCACTCTACCCTACAGCCCCAGGTTATCTGTCCTCTATTGTCTAGGTCACCTACCTTGTCTTTCTCCTATAACAAAAGGACAAGAATCATAGTATGATCAGCTCTTTCTCAGATAGAACCACACAACACTCTGAAGTAGACATAGTAGATCTATTCAGTTAAATAGCACTTCAGGACCGCTAACTTCACAGGACTCGATCTAGACATAGACGGTTATTGAGGAGAACACAGATTCTATTCAGAAAACTATGGATCATACAAGCTCACCTGGGTGCTCCTTGTATGGTGAACATTTTGTCTGAGTGTTGTTCTGCGAGTTTGTTCATCACTTCATACAGCTTGTGACACAGCTAGTGAAACAAATGAACAACAAAGCAGGGAAGTCAACCTTAAGAGAATTAATAAACACAAAGCAATGATCTGAAGAAAAGAACGATTCGTCACCTTTAATGACAATGCCATAAATATCCTACATGAAGAGTACACAGGCATGGCAACAGAGCATCCCGGAGGTGAAAATCTTTATATGTGTCATTCTTGTTATAATACAGTTGCCTCCTCTAATTTTAAGAAACCTGCCAGTTAGGCAAAATAATATGAATACATTTGATCTGGAATGCAGCATGAGCAGGAAAACATGCTGTTAGTGTAACGCATCAGTTATCCAGCAGAAGGCAGTAAAGAGGATGTTTGTCACTCTTAACAAAGTCAAAATGGAGGAGAAGCAAAATGACTCCCAGTACAGATTGTGTATCCCAGTCTAGATTATACAGGCTGCTGTTGTGACTACACTGTTCCTGAACAAGACTTTTAAGAGCTCTGACATCATAAAGCTGCATACAGGAACCTGAGTTACACCACCAATACCAGCGGTCACACATCCATACCCACACAGAGCAAACACCCCTCTCTCTGCACCGCTGTTATCTCTACATGCGGAAAGTCAACCATTGTTATAGGAGAAAAGAGAGAGAGAGAGAGAGAGAGAGAGAGAGAGAGAGATAGAGAGACAGAGATGGTGAGTGATAGTGTGATAAAGCAGCATCTGTGCTGAGCTTCACTCCGGCCCCCCGTTGGCTATGACGGTCTTTAGCCATGTACTGATGCCCACGGCATGGACGCCCACTGTGCTACTGCTAAAATAAGCACAATGCACTCGTCTGAAGCTACATCATGACATCTAGTGCTAATCTAAAGGCCGCCAGAGTGACAGGTGAACTGACCAATGAGTGTCTTTCAAATTTAAGGTCCTACATATAAAGCCCAGTTTGAAAAAATCTATAATATTCCAGATTGCAAAGATTTACCGCACAATTACTGTTTACAGCACACTGGCACAGTGGGTGTGCTGCTGCCGCACAACAAATAGGACCCAGGTTTGATTCCTGGCTGGGCATCTGGGGTCCTTTCTTTTCTCCCTGTCTCTGTGGGGGTTTCTTCCATTCCAGTCCAAAGATATGCTGTCAGGTGAACTGCAGACACTACACTGCCTCTAGTTGTGAATGTGTATGTCTGTGTATGAGTCTGCCCTCTAATGGACTGGTGATCTGTCCAAGGTTTCCTGTCTTCTGCCAAAGAAGCGTTGGGACAGGCCGCAGCAGCCTAGATAACATTCCTGCCACAGCCGTACCGTCACAGTCAACCATTCAGAACAATGAAAGCCTTTTTCCAGTTGGTGAGAAAAAGTTGCCTCCCCCGTGTGTTTGGCATGTCAGATGTTGGCTTATGTAGGAGCTTTAGAAAATTTGAATAATTATGATAATTACTTACTTTCTTCAAATTTTGACTTGGTATGTCAAAAAATAATGGTGTAGCATTTTGAATAATTCTCATGCTAAGTCAAAATATTAAGGATAAAATGTTCATTTATTTATTATAAACAATGTCTCAACAAAATATGGTCACAGTGTCACCCCGAAAGAGTGAAACTATTCGATTAAACAGGGCTGCCATAAAAAAGGACATAAGCACAACATGGCTATACTGCACTGGTCAAATGCGAACTAGGAGGCAGCACCTAGTATATCTGCATGAAAATATTAAAATGATGTACAGTACTTATGAGATATGCTACACTTGGTTTAAAACTGTGGTTCCCAGCTCTGGTCTTGAGCCCTGCATATTTCCTTGTTGTACCCACACACCCAATTAAGAAGCTCATATAAAAACCCATCCATGTACAGGATGGGGGCGACTCAATGTGACGTGGTCAAATACATAATGCTACTATGCAATTTACTGACTCCTGACTCTGTAGTGATGGCATACACACTAGGACTCATCTCTCAGAGCCTGGTACACTAATGGATGGAACCTGATGGATAATATAATAACCATTTAAAAGTCTACATAATATTAAATTAAATTAAACATATTTCTAGCTTAATGTGGACTAAGAAACGCAAACAGCACACGCGCTGTTGCTGAAGCGTCTGTCTCTTTTTTATGGAGGTTTCAGCAGATGTGCAGCATTGTTACAGAGTTAAATAGGCCATAAATATCTCCCCAGGGCCACTGATGCCTGCTCTGCAATTTAGTGAGCTCACACATGCCAAAATGCCGGCCTTTCATTTCTAATCGTCAGCTGCAGAAACCGGCTGAGAGGAAGATGAGAGTGAGCAGGCAAAAGCAGTCTCTCAACAGTCTCTGTCTCCATGGAGAAAAGACACCCTGTCTTCAGAGCAGAGGTTTTTTTCCTGACCGCATTCAAGCTGCCTGTCAAACATCTGCTCGTAATTCAGTTTGTTGTAGCCTGATATCTGTATTAACAGAGTCGCAGGAGAAACTACGACATGATGGGTGGTAAAGAATTCACAATCATATTTTTAAATAGCATAGCAACCTAAATAGCATATGTGCTGTTCTGAAGCAAATCAGCCTTTAATTTTAATGGTCATATCAGCAGATGTGCAGAACTGTGCAATAATATAGCCAGTGTTCTAGTTCCTAGTTCCTGGGTTCTACCTCCTACATGCATGTACACCTAAGAGATCCATTATATACATAGAAATAAAAAGGTACTGTGTGGAAAGTTACTGTTTTTCAGTTTTACACTACTTAAAAACACCAGTTACGCTTTATGTTGTTTATTTATTTCAAAACAGACTTTGATGAATACATCACTTCTACCACCCCCTTCATTCTCCCCTTCAATTGTTTCTCTTATGTTAACGCCATCTATGTTTAAAAAGTTTTTAATGTTATAAAGTTACATTTTAAATCTACGTTTTCGTCTAACAGTGACAGAAAGTGCCGGAGTGACTTACAAAAGAGATCTCCCTGTGGAATTTGGCTTCCAGGCTGCTGACACTCTTGAAGGTGTTCACATAAAACCCCACTCGACTGCAAAGACAAGAGAAGAAACCCGTTAGAGTACATGGGGACTTATGCCTGTTATCTGAAAGGGCCCACAAATGCATGAGAATACATGACCTGAGATCCCTGTGTCTAGTTGCAGAGAAATCTGTTTGGGTTAGACTAACGATGGCATTGCTTAAAGAACCCTTTCTGGCACATCGTTTACATGCAAAGCACCACAAACTAGCTTGTAACTGTCTGACTGAGTGACTGACTGTCTTACACTATTCTGCTCTTGCATTTCCGGGTTAACTAAAGCAGAAACAAGATTAAAATGACATTGTAGTGTAGCATAGCTCTCAAACACTGAGCTACAACATTCTCATTTTAGTTTCGCTCACTGTCATAAATAGTGAGACTAAGAAGCGAATGATGCACTGAATTAGGTCTAAAAAGAGCTAAAACACTGTATGTGTGGAACCCTGTTTACTGCTTCTGCAGCTGCTTACATCCTGCAGTCTTTGTACATACCAGTGATTTTCCGTGTCTTCCAAGAAAATGAAAACACTTGCATATTATCGCTCTCTAAAGAAAAACATCTCCATTTTTGTCCATTTTCATTTTTCTATATCATTTAAACACGACGGCTGCACCTTTGTGTCCTGTGAAAATTTTTAATGATGAATGGACCAATAGAAATGCTCTAAAATCACTTTAAATAAAACTCGTTTACATGAACTAGCTATGCTAGATAGAAGCCATTGCTAACTGTAGCTAGCTATATTCCCAAACAACGCAACTTCATTAGCCGCTGGTGTCGTCTTGCTAACGCTAAGCAGCCCCTGTGATACATTAGCAGCACACCAGCAACTTGTTTTGGTGCGACCTACTGTTTTGGTGGCCACAACATTGTGACAACGTTATATGACAATGTTGTAAGAACATACTGGCAACATTGTCAGTAAATGGGCTGATAAATGGTTTGTCAGTCCAGCTGTAACAGTGAGGTGTTTAAGCTGGACTTTTATTAGATGTCTATCTTGGTTGTTTTTCATTAAACCTCTGCTGGACATTTAATATTGACATTTAATGTCGTTGTCCAAAGAAAAACATGTGTCCATTTTTGTGGATTATATTGTTCTATATCATTTAAATGCAGCAGCTGCTGTTTACATTGTGTATATTCAATGGTGAATGGACCAATAGAAATTCTCTAAAATAACTTCTGCCCTCTCCTGTATTTTGGAGATACTTTTTTTCTTTGGACAGAGACAATATAATACTAAAATCTAGTATCAGAAAACAAAAACTTTTGTTAAATGAGACGGTAAAGCGAACAGCGGAGAGAGTCAATGCTAAACCCTGCCCGGGTCTAACTAGGACTGAGCAAGGCCAGAGGCTTTGTAAGGCAACTCATGATTGGATAGATTATGTAATTAGACTGGTGCTCCTTTAGTGAGCAGCCAGACGTGATCAGCTCTACACTGTATGCAGGAAACAGCTGACACAAATGCTGACAGCATACAGCTGACACCTCCCAAAACCCAGCGCTGCACTAAACATACCTACCAGCAGAGAAAGCTGCTGCTCTGCACAGAGCGATTATGAACATTCAGGCTTAGATACTAATAACTGGGCGCTCTCTGCAGTGACAGCAACACTGCTGCATATCTTCATATACACTAGCCATCAAAAGCAAACAGATCTACACGCTTTATCTGCTGTTTGTAATAGTGCCAACATATTAGGGACTAACTGGGTTTATTTAAATATATGTAAATATAAGTAGAATACAGTATTTGTGACAAGGTTTGTAACACTGTTAGGATGTCAGCACTGATCAAAAGCTTTTATCTTTGTGCTTTTAACAGTAGAAAACTGTTAAATCATTCAAAAAACACTGCAATGAACACAAAACCGCTTCATAACACAAAATTTCATACCTGTACAGTTCTATTTATATTCGCAATTCTGTTCATTTTGCACTATTTATATCTGTAGTTATTGCGTACACTGTTACAACTTGTTTAACATATGCTGCTCTGTGCAATCTTTGCATTTCACTCCTTACTGTATACATGTATAGTAATTTATGTTCTATTTTATATACCACCCCCTCAGATTCTGTGTACACCTCCATTCTATATATTTATTTATATACCACCACATGTACAATAACCTCAAATTGTTAGTCATATCGGTTTTGCACTTTATGTAAATAATAATGTATTTTGCACTTCTGGTTGGATGCTAACTGCATTTGATTGGCTTTGTACCTGTACTCTGCACAATGACAATAAAGTTGAATCTAATCTAAAACATAAAAAATTAAACTGAATGCAGTAAATTGCTGTTTTACTGTTTCAGCAGGTATGTGTGATAAATCTTTCAAGAATAACTGCAATTAAATATTAAAAGTCATCAAGCTTCCCCCAAACCTTTGACAGGCTGCCCTATGACTAGCCGTTATCCAGCTCAATTAAATAACCAACAAAAACAAAAAAAGAGAGCTCGCATAACACCCATTTGAAAAGAACTACACTGGCTACCTGTATCTTTTAGAATAGACTTCAATTTCTGCTTCGGGTCTATAAAGCTGTAAAGAATGTAGCACCAGCTCATATCACCGAATGTCCCTCTGTTTATGTTCCAACTTCTGATCTTAGATCTGCAGATACTTGCTTTTATATCCACAAGAGAACAGATTGTGTGTTGAGCTGATGCTACAGTTTGTTAATATATGGTTGTTGTTGTTTGATATGAGTAACAATGTAATGTGTGGACAACGAAGAGACATCACTGCAAGGTCTATCATTATATTGCATTGCCCCTGTTGATGTCCACTCTTTATTTACATGTCATTTAAAACCTGTGTAGCTGTAGATGCATGAAACACGTGTAAGCGCAGTGTGAAACACTGGGGCTGCATTACACTGCTAAACCTCAGCTGTTCTACAGTTAACTGCAGGATAGCCTCTAGTGACCCACAGCCACAGCCACGGCCACATAATGTGCAAGTGTATCGTTTTAGACAGTTTTACTCATTTAACCCTGCAGAGTTATTTCTTTTACTTAGAGTTAATCAGTTATAAACAAGATAAGAATTTATTATAAGTGTAGTGCAGTGCAGAAATACAGAGCATTCAATTATAAGCATCTGCAGTGCACCCACACTAGCTCACAGCTCCAGTTCTACTTGTGATACAAACCCACATCAAGTCCTGCATAATATATTATTTGATAATCAGTGTTTTAGCTTTTGCAATACAGCGATATGGAAATGAGCTCGCTACCAAATTACAGTTTTACCGCATGCTGTAAGCAGTTTGATTGACCTACAGCGTTTCTGTAAATATTTTGAAGATTAAAGCTGCTCAGATGATCTAACAAGCGGAAATAATATTGAAAATCATGCTAAATAATTCAGGCCTATGTTTACCCACTTTGCATAAGGGCTGACCAAGGTGATTGTAATATACTGCAAGTAAGGATGCATGACTGGAATCAGCCAAGACCACAACGGAACAAAAAAAACACTCAACTGAGTTTAGTTTACATTCCACCATAGAGAATCACTTTTAACACAACTGTCAATCATCTTTTCAGTCTTTTTTTAATTAATTAAGCAAACTGCCTCTGCCATTCCAAATCATGATATAATTCATTGCAGTTAATGCTAGAGCTAACATTTTGTGGTTATATGAGAGGCAGTCGTCATCTACATGAGGTGTTTTCTGGTATAGTTAAGGTTAACATTACAGATTACAGTTAACTTTACCAATTAATTAAACACCAGGTTTAAGGTACGTCCACACTTTCCACCCCAACTTTCACAGATCTACATGACCTTGTGTCAACTTTTCACCATGCAAACTAATTTTGTGACACCGGCAGTGCAAGATAACTGCCCTCGTTCTCTCTGGGTGGGCAGGAGGGCTCTCTGATGGATCACTCAGTATCATGCTAGCCAACACGGGCGTCTGTCAGACATAACAGAATTAGCAGTCAGTGTTTTCCTCCAAGTGTGTTGAGCTGTCCAATGACATGCGTTGGTGGCATCTGGTGGCACTTCACGTGTCTCGGAGGAAGCACATGCTAGCTCTCATTTCCTCAGCTTCCTTGCATCCTGTGAAACACTGAATGCTGCTACACCTGTACTAAAATGTTGTACTTAAATTTTGCCTGCTTCATTGTGCACAGTTACTTCTTACATTTAAAATAGGATTTAGTTTTGATTCATGCGGTTTTAATTTCATTTAAATAGGCCACTGATTTTTTTTTTTTGTGAAATGCCAGTTTAGCCCACAGTTTAGCTAATAGCCAGAGCTATGAGCTAGTGTATTGTGCCAATACAATACACTTAGCCTAGTTTTAACAATGGCTAATACAAATAAATCTAAATCTAAATCAGAAACGACTATAAGAATTTCAGAACAGTGCTCTGACTGATAAACAGTTACTGAAACACCACTGTGCCTCTGTCAGTTATTACACAAGACAACCACATCAGCAATCTTCTAACAATCTTCTAATATGGTTTCCATGCAGCTTCCTAAAAGACATATAAAGCATCAGTACTGCTACCAACCACCAACATGACTACCAGCATACACGCCACGCACACTGAAAACAAACAGCTGAAAAAAAACTCCTGCACAGCAATCTGATATTAGGAACCCGGCCCAGCATACATCAGTACATCTCAGCATCATACCTGTCCTCTGTTACGGTGATGGTGCCGATGGTGCACAGCTGCCATGTTACACAGCTAACTGCTGGGACTCTCGGGAGTTACTATCACTGTAATGAACTTCAGAGAGAACTGGCCAAATGAATTCAATACTATTGATAGAGGCAGCATGCTTGCAGAGTGTCAGGCTGTTAAATCATCATGTCCCTGTCATAGCCAGCATGGGAATTCCCTCTGGGGCAATGCACGGAGGCTTCAGTTACATAAGACACACGCAGCTAATTATTGATTTGGTCTTTTTAATGTAATATACGACAGCTGCAGTAAAATAAGAACAATGGGTTCAGGTGCTAGTGTTGGGTACTCCTGTCTAAATGCTAATGACTGTCTGCAGTAGCTCTCATACAGCACATTTACCTCTGCAGCATGCAGACCAGATAACACTCAGCATGACTGCACCTTTCATTGCAGCTCCTATAGGAGTTTTTATCTTTTTTCTCATGGAATGATGAGAGAGATAAACTATGAAAGATAGTGCAGCACAAGCAGAATTAAATCAGTCCAATTCAGGCTGTCTGCTGAAATGCGATTTCATCGAACGAAAAAGATCAAGATCGCATTAGTATGATAAATATCTGATACAACTTCGTATGCAGGCCAATTATAATTTCACAGCTACAGCTTTCACTGATGCTGTTGTTAGATCTAACCGAAGGCTAGTGTTAACTCAAACATTAAGTAACCAGGTTGCCTCAACTTTCTCACGTTTACTGAACTTTATATAGCAGGTTACGGAAAGTTAACAGTCAAGCTTTTGTTCTAATTTTGTTCTAATGTTCTAATGTTTTTTGTTCTAATTTCTGTTTAATGAACTCTCAATGTTAAGGTTTACGTTTCACTTACTTTTTGGGGGATTTTGCAGATGTTTGGTAAATGGTGACGCTCTAAAAAGCTCCCTTACGTACAGTTATTATATGAAAGAGTGATTTGGCAATGTGTTGCTGAAATAAGCACGCCCCATTGAAAAAGACGTCATCTGGATGGCAGCATATGTTCCCCTTTAACCTGTACGTATCATATAGAATTGAAGGTCCCCTTATCGACATGCAAGTCACCCAAGCCATGTGCACTACTGCACCCCAAATACCCTCACAGATGTTGGCTTTAAAATGTGCACTGATAACAAGCTGGATGGTTCCTCTCCACTTCACTTTAGTTTATCCTATATAAGCTCTCTGTTTATATTTGTTTTCTTCGATACAGTGAAAAGTTTAAGTCTGCATCTGCTGTTACAGACTATGGTTATCTGAAGATGGTTATCTGTTCTGAGCTCATGCAGTCGTTTCCACTACAGAAACATGACTGTTTTTAAAGTAGTGCTGTCTGAGGACCTAAAGCTCACTGCCATCTAATCACGACATCCTTTGCTACTTTACATTGAGAAACATTATTCTGTTCAATGGGGAAGCTTTTGCATTAAATAAGGTGTTGATAAACTGATGTAATGTTGTAAATATATTTTGTACAGGGTCAAAGCACAACAGAGCAGTGAACAGTCAATGTGCCTAATTAGTAAAACATAACAGCTACGTTTTACTTCCACAGCAGGGTTTGTGATGGTGGAAAACATTAGTATATCTGCTCCAAAGAGTGTTCAAAAGATAAATCTAACAGAATAAAAGCACACTCCTGTTTGCTACCCAGTTATGAGGATTCATTTAGGTGCATAAAACGGTGGGCACATTATTTTTAGATTTTTGTGGATTTTTTTTTTCTTTACTAGTAATTTTGTACATTCCATTAAATAAAAAGATTAATGTTTTATATCTGTCTGCAAAGCAGAGAAACAATAAAGACGAAATTACTCAATAACCTCCATCCCAACTGAGTACTGACTAAAAATCCCCTTTTCACTTTTTGTTTTAACAACTATAATGTTCAACAGAGTAACAACTTTGTGATTACAACAGTATTACAGTTTATCAGTTCTCTGCACTATTGACCCACCTGTCCCACAGAGTGGGCAGCTCATCCTGAAGATCCACATTCAGATCATCAAACACCTTCTGGGCTTTTTTCAAGTCTTCCTCTGCCTGCGAAAAAAAAAACATTTGGCCATTTCAGCTCAACACATGATTCATATTGAACTTCTGCTTTGAAAAGAATATTCACGTTACATAGACTGTAAAGTGAAGGAAGCATGTTCTTCTGTACCTTTGCAATCTTTTTTTCGCTCCTAACAGTGGAAGCCTGCAGGGTCTCGAGATGGTGCCTTGCGCTGTCATAGTCAATTAACTTTCTGCTTCGCTTTGCTACTCGTATCTAGAGAAAAGGAGGAGCGTCGTCAGACCTTTGCCATACAATTCCAGTTGGTCTTTGTTAAGCAGTGGAGATTATACAGCGCTCCCTCATCCACTCACCTAACGCAGAGACCCAAACATGAACTGTTAAACACTAGAATAATTGTTAGGATACCTTGAGATCAGGAAACTGGGTCAAATATGTGTCCAGTGCGATGAGCGTGGAGTCCACTAGCTTCTCATGGAAGTCTTCCCATAATGTATCACAGTTCTAGAGGAAAGTGAAGAAGAGTTAATTTTGAGTGCAAACCACTTTAAAAGAAATGATCAACAATGGATTTTAATTTTAGCCAGTTTTAGACACTGGCAGAAAAAAACAGATCCAATATGAATTATATTACAAAATGAATGAATCTGATTCTATAACACAAATCTAGTCAGACAAATCGCAGAATTGCAGACTGCACTAATCCGGTACCGCATGATAGTAACAGGACACAATCAACAGAACATACCAGATCAAATATTGCATCCAAAGAAAAGCCCAGTATAGTTCTTCCGGTGGGAAAGAGTGTGTCAGTCTGATCATAATAGCCTGCTTTTAGATCTTTTGTGAAGTGCTTTAATTAAAAATAACTAATTTAAAGGCTTTTGGTAGTGTAAAGAAGACATTTCTGATTTTGATACACAAGATTTCAGTATTGCTGTAGAAAAGGAAAAAGCCATTTCTATGTGCCACTCAAATTTAACTTAAAATAACATATAATAAGTCACGAGGTAGCAACATGTGTTACATGCAGCTGCAGTGTAAACTTAAGTGTTTTCTAGACTCTAGACATGTTTCTAGACACAGTAGGTATCAGTTTCATGTTTACCATAAAGCAAGGCAGTCAACAGTAGTGCACAGGGTATGTTGAGCAGTATCTCCTGAGAAATGAAGGCCTGCTTCAGGTTTATATGGTTGGAGTTAAATTGGTGCCCACAATGTTGTCAGAACGTTGAAGTGTAATTCCTTAGAAAGTTGTGACAACATTATCTGACTGTTGTGAGAATATATTGTCGTTGTCAGTACATTGTTACAACCTCCTAGAATCCTTCATACCTTTCATTATATCTGCATGGAACAGGTAGTCATAAAACATTGTTACTGAATAGTGATAACATTGTGAAAATATTCTGACAACATAACATCACGTTATGACAACGTTGTAACAACATTGTGACAACATGTGGGTTTGCTGGGCAGTAGCCACATATGATGTTGCCATAACTTCTTAAAACTCCTTTATTTTAAATGTTTTTTTTTTTTTTGTTTTTATACTTTGCTTGTTTTTTATATACGTTTATGACTATGCACTCTTGCTGTGTGGTAGAGAATTTGTTTTGAGTAGTTTGAGCATTGTACTTTTAGATGGCCTTCTTAAGTTAGGTGCTTCAGTTGAACATTTTAGAAGAAATATCACGATGGCAGCAGTTACAAGGTTTCAGCATCACACAGGAAAAAGTGGTATCATTGTATGTCTAGGAATGAGAATAATAACAATGATGACAAAAACTTCCTCAAGAACAAATTTAGGAAAGAAAGCTGCATGTCCTTGGTAAATGGGGCTCATTCTTTAGTACATCACTACTATCAGGGGCAGGATACTGTTCATCACACCTTTACTGAGACAAACAGATACTGATGCTTTAAAACTGGTGCTTGAACAGTAAGGGGTGTGTATTAAACCAGATTCAACAGTAACATAGGAGCATTTACTGATGCCGGTCTACAAACATGTCTACTGGTCTTGAAATTTGGTACTGAATAACATAGAGCTATTTAGTACTCAGTAGCATTGAAGTAGTTTAGTAGCATAAAAATATTAAAGCGCCGTCTCCTTACACGTCAGCCCAGTCTGCCTGGCAGTCACAGTATGAGAGGAACCTTGATTAAGCTTTTCCCAAACACCAAAATGTTTCACCTTGTTTTTAACACAAACCGCTAGCGGTACGAGACGTGTGACTCACTAAACAACAAAATTAACATTTGATTACATTTCTATTGCATCAGCGAGGGTTGTTGTAAATGAGGCTTTGAATGTGGCATCCACTCTGCTGCTCCTCTGAGGCTTAAAAGCAAATATTACAGACACAAATAACCAAAAACGGATGACGCTCTGGGTAAATGAAAGCAGAATACTCGGAGGTCAGTGCTTAGTCATATCCGGGCTCTCAAGAGCACACGTTTCAATAGACACTATTAATAGCTGCCTGCTTCCATCGACATCATCTGGGGGTTAGCAGACAGAGGGAGAGATGGCAGAGTTTGATTTTTCCAGGATTATCTGTGCATTGACCTTTCCCCAACACTTTATTTTCATCCATTACTACAGATTTGTGCATGCAAATCAAATTATCACTGAGTAATATAAGCAGTCTACATCACGGACTAATTTAGAGTTAGTAGTTTGCTACAAAAAGCTAAAGCATTTCATTCACTTGACCACTGTGTACATCATTTCCACTGTTCCAATATTCCATGAACACTAGTGATTACAGAGACCTGGTATCCTGGTATTATCTGCACCAACACTAATCTTATTAAACAGACTAAACCTGTGTGTAGATTGTAACTTGATACTGAAGTATAAAAGTGCTGTATAAGTAGTTACATGTGTATTCAGTAAATGCAAAAGGAAAACTGCAAAAACTGAAAAGGCTGACTGGCTGAAATTAACGTAGAGCCGCAGGCTGCACTGAAAATATAGGGCTGTGTTGCACAAACCACTAGCAGAAGAAATCAGTACATTTTGGTGTCAAATGTCAAAAATAAGTGACAGAAGCTGCTTCTAACAAGTTAATACAGCTGCTACAACACTCAGTGCACTGATGTATGAAATATATTGGGACTACTTCCAGACCTAGCTAAGTGAGACGAGTCTATAGTCTATATCAAAAAGCTACAACGTAAAACAGACAATGAGTGTAAACACAAGGAGATTTGCAACTACTTAACTTTGGTACAAAAGCTGTGGTATCAGCTCAGTACTCTTTATTGGCTGATACTCTCAATACAGATTTTGGAACTGGTACTAAAACAGCTAGGTCTGGATTGAGCCATCCCTTAATCAATTATTTTTAATCATTAACTCTTGGCAATCAGTGTATTGAGGTATTATATTTTATTTATGTGGAATGGATATACATTTAAAACATTTGTAAATTCAGCACATAATGTTTTTCAGTATGAAGCAAAGCAATTTCATGCTGCACTACATCCTGTGCTTAAGAACGGCTTACTGTAGCTGTGGGCTATAATATATGTTAGTGCAATCCCATTATGTGTTTCGAATTTACCAACATGCCGAACCCCCCTCAGTGATGCGCATGTCTGTCTTACGCTATAGCGTCGTTTAGGGCTCAGTGACCTTACCTGCATTTCACTAAAAGCCAAAACATTAAAGCCTTGGCACAGGCAGAGAGAACAAAACGGCCTGTCCTCTGTTGACCGAGGGAAGCCTGGCAGGCTTGCCCCCTCTTGCCTGAATATCTCTATTTTCAGCCTAAAACACTAGAGATCTTTTCACACCAAGGAATGCACACCTTACATTGTATTACCAACAAGCGTGCTGTTTTCTCCCAAAGGGTGACTCAGTCCTTGTGCACACAGAACGTGCTTGGGGAAATTCAATAGCGGCTCACCTTGATCTCACTGCAGCTCTTTTTCTGAGGTGTGTTTGAAATGCAAAGCCTGAGGCCCTCCCTCGAGTCGTTCACAGGCAGGTTTCTCGTGGCCCAGTAAACTGACACCAATATATGAGCTGTGGCTGACTAGTTCACAGATTCAAGGATTCAAGGATTCAAGGAGACTTTATTGTCATTCGCATCACATGTAGTACATGGGGTGGAACGAAATTGTGGTACCCAAGGACCCAGTTTTACCCAGACAGCAGTACTTAATAAATAAAATAAACATAAATATATAAAATATATGAAAATAAAATAAACAGGAATGGAGAAGGTAGCAGCAGAGTGTATTAAAGTGACTGGTGTCGTAAAAGTGTCAGTGCAGTAAGAGTGTCAGTGCAGTGGTTCCACTAAGTGGCGTTTAAAAGTCTTACAGCTTCCGGAATGAAGCTGTTCCTCAGTCTGTTCGTTCTACACTTGACGCTCCGCAGCCTCCTGCCTGAGGGGAGCGGGACAAACAGTGAGTGTGCTGGATGAGTGGGGTCCTTCATGATGCAGGTGGCCCTCTTCCTGCATCTGGAGGTGTATATGTCCGTGGTGGTGGGGAGGCTGACTCCGACAGACCTCTGTGCAGCCTTCACCACCCTCTGCAGAGCTTTCCTGTCTGCAGCAGAGCAGCTTCCGTGCCACACGTTGATGCTGGAGCATAGAACGCTCTCCACCACACATCTATAGAAGGAGGTGAGGACCGAGCTCCCGAGCCCAGCTCGCCTCAACCGCCTGAGGAAGTAGAGCCGCTGATGTGCCTTCCTGACCAGGCTGGAAGTGTTGTTGCTCCAGGTGAGGTTGTTGCTCAGGTGAACACCCAAGTACCTGTAGCTGGAGACCACTTCCACCGCAGACCCTCCGACATGCAGGGGGAGGTGGGCATGTCTGCCCCTTCTGAAGTCCACAATCATCTCCTTCGTCTTCTTTATGTTGATGCAGAGGTTGTTCTTTCTGCACCAACCCTCCAGGTGTTCTACCTCCCGTCTGTAGCCAGACTCATCACTGTTTGTGATGCATCCGACCACTGCCGTGTCGTCCGCAAACTTCACAATATGACAGCCTGGGTGGATGGGTGAGCAGTCATATGTGAGCAGCGTGAACAAGAGGGGGCTCAACACACAGCCCTGAGGGGAGCCAGTGCTGAGGATTGTGGTGGAGGAGGAGAGGTTGTGGATCCTCACAGACTGCGGCCTGTTGGTCAGGAAGTCCAGGACCCAGTTGCAAAGAGAAGAGCGCAGACCAAGTGAGGAGAGCTTATCTGTCAGTGTCTGGGGTATCATGGTGTTAAAGGCGGAAGTGAAGTCCACAAAGAGCATACGGACATAAGAGTCCTTCTGCTCCAGGTGGGTGAGGGCAGTGTGGACCACAGAGGAAATGGCATCGTCTGTGGATCGGTTCCTCCTGTAGGCGTACTGGTGTGGGTCCACAGTGACGTCGATGGTGGCTTTGATGTGGGTCATAACCAGTCTTTCAAAGCATTTAGTGACTATCGGCGTGAGAGCTATCGGCCGGTAGTCATTCAGACTTGTCACTGTGGACCTCTTGGGGACCGGGATGATGGTGGCGGTCTTCAGGCAGGTGGGAACAGCTGCCTGGGTGAGGGAGACATTGAAAATGTCTGCCAGGACCTCGGAGATCTGATCAGCGCACTCCCGTAGTACTCGTCCGGGTATGTTATCCGGACCAGCACTTTTCCGGGGGTTGATCCTCCTGAGGGTCCTCCTTACCTCTGCTGGTGTCACACTGAGGGGTACTTCTCCAGGTGGAGGGGTGAGTCTTATGCTGGGCGGGGTGTCAGGGTCCTCAAAGCGGGCATAGAATTTGTTGAGAGCCTCGGGCAGGGAGGGGTCTTTGGAACATTGTGCACAGAGCATTTCTAAAGGAGCAGGAGTTTTTTCTCTGTTATTGTCAACGGTGCCGCAGCCACAGGGGGCAAATACACGTACTATACATTAGTTGCTGGTAAAATGGGCTGGTGTCATGGAAATGTAAGAGTTTATAAAGAGTCTGAAATACGTATGATTTATGATGTAAACATTGTTAACGGTTTAAAACAAGCTGAACACTGTCATCATAGTTGTGGTGTCAAAGACAAGCCGTTAACTAGCCAGAAGACTGGACACTAGACAAAAACACTGGCCATATGGTCACCAGGAGTCAGAAGTCATGGCACTGAATAATAAATAAGGATGTTAAAACCACCAGCATGTTTCCATATGACTGGCTTTCAGATTAGGATGCAAGTGTAAAGAGTGCTCAGTTCTGAAAAATTCAGTAATAATAAAAACTGTTAAAAGGGCTTTCCACAATACGTCACAACATACACTTCTGAACATCTAGTCATGAAACCACTTCCCAACAGCATGCTTAACTACAAAGAGAACATAATTAATCTTGTTTATTAAATTTAGTGCAGAACGGTGTGTCAATGTTAAATATCAATCATTTAATTCATAATTGTTTAAAGTTGTTTCTAAACATATCACTACTTTGTCTTTTCCAGTTGATGCAATGTCAGAAAAAGTCAACACTGTGTCTTTGAATACTGTACTTTGAAAAAGACACAATACAGAGCAGCCAAGTTCAGCGGTTCAGAGTGAAATAATATCTTTAGTATACACATAACTATTACTATCAGAAAAAAATCAAGAAAAATGAAAAACGTAGCCCCAACATTTCCAACTGTACAGGTAGGTTTAAGAACTGAAATGACACTCACCTTTCCAATAGTGATAACATCATCCTTGCCATGCCAGTCAGGTTCATAGACTTCATGGAGCGACTGTGTCAGGTTCATAGAGGCCTGCTGCATTCCTGCAGTAACAGCACACAGAAGTCAGCACACTCCAGCATATTCAGCCGCGTGTGTATGTGCATGCGTGTGTGTCTGTTAGGATGAGTCACCTTTCACTGCCGCTATATAAGCCTTCATTTCCCTCTGTAGCCTGGCACCCTCCGACTGTGGAGACAAAAGCAAATGAGCCTCGGAACACAAGCACCTGCAGATCAATAATTACTCATGACCCTGTCAAGCAGTGGGCAGAAACCATGCTGCATATCAAATTTGTCACCGACAGACTGATTTTTTATTAACAAGCAGTGGAGTGAATTACATCTGCAGCTACTGACTCAATAACGGAAGCCTGAGGAGAATAATATTATGATCATACAGTCAGTTGATTTTATCCGCAAATTTAATGCTGGCATCCAGGTTTATGATTAGACAGCCTCTGGCGACTTGGGACTGCACGGGAAGCTGAAGTTGAAAGCATGAAGGAAGCAATCGTGTGCAGTGGTGAATGATTGCTGTCCATGGTGCTGAACTGGTACCTCTACAGCACGAGGGACTAACAAGTACTGTAACAGGCAGCCAACACAATTTAGATGCTAGCCATTTAACAGGCAGGGTTTCTTTAGGTTTTTGTAGCACAGTCAAAAACGCATTGAAGGGTCAAACTGATGCGCATGCACGATAACAGCTTTTTTAATTCTGTACAAAAGCTTTAAATCTTTAAGATGGTACCAGTGTTGCTGAGCAGCATCCCTATGAGCAGTAAGGCTATTTGTAAAGCTTTGTAACTACATATTTCAGTCCTCTGGTGGTAGAGTCACCACACACCATCAAATCACATATATTTTCAGTAATAAAGATCATGTATGGTAAACACTACAGTGCTTCAGTCTTCTAGCATATCATCGCTGTCCAATGAAAAACATATATGTCCATTTTGACCTCTCCTGTGTATATATATATATATACATACATGAAACAACCAAGTCATTCAGACCCTTCATTATGCTGCGCCCCTCTCTGTGTTCGAGACACTTGCAAGGTTTTGATCCCACTAGTGATAGATGCATCAACAGATCAGAAAGCAGAGCATGAAAAGGTCTCTGCATGAATTTGAAGGCTACATGTGATCTCTCAGCCGCATAACAGCACAAGAGGATAAAGGTACTACCTAAAGAAAGCAGCACATACCCCAGTGCTGTCAGACTGCCATATTCAGCCTGAGCTTCTCTGAAGCAAAGCTTTCAAGCAGTTGAGCTATTTTTTTATTTCTGTGGAATTACTGGTAGACAACGCTTGGCTTGTAACATTTTCTAGGCCGCTTTCCCAAAACGGATTGTTATGTTCGGTGGGTGTTGTGTTCTGAAAGTGGTGACACCTACTACTACACTAACTGTACTGAGCACCTGTGGTGTGGTGAAGAAAAGTATTAGTTGTTTTAGGACAAATTAGTTCAATCTTGATTTATTAGGACTTATGTTGGTCTGAATGTACTTTTTATTTTATAGCTCATGTCACATGCACAATGCTTCTTCTGTAAATCATACACTGTCAGAACAACAGGGTACTGTACAGGTTACACCTATGGTTATCTTAAGGTGCAAGCAATGTAAATTTATCCCATAAAGGTACAACAATGCTCCACCTGTGTACCCTAAAATAGGGTCATTGTGTTTTTGGAGGCATTTGTACTTTTTTTAAGAATAACTAAAAGTCTCACTCATGACACAGTGTTTATGTTATACTTAAAAAGGTAATGCAGGTAAATATAGTATAATTATTTTCTATAACTAAACAAAATAAAGACTCTCAAAGCTACCACCACAGTGACAGCACCACCTAAAAGAAGACATGTTTTGTTTCTCTATAAACTTGTATTATGATTTATGTATACGGATATACTAATGTATACTTAAGTATACGGACCCCATCTAATTACCTACTGGCACAAGCAAAGAAATCACTATTAAAACTATATTAACCAATAACTTTGCAGCATGTTGTCCCTCCCCCTCCTCCTCCTGTGTACTGCCATGATTTTTCCACCTCTGTCAACAGTGATATAATTATACCCATAATTACATCCTTTCCAAATATCCTGTTATATTCATACACATGATACATCAAGGAAGGAAAATGCTGTCTGACTCTCTGGTGAGAGGGGATAGGACAGCTGATTGATCAATTTCAATAACTCCAATATCTGTGTATTACTTTCAATTTTTACATAGTGGGTGTAAATAGTTTCTCTCCAAGCACAGCACATAATATGTTGGCTAACGTGCTAGTCTGTGAGCAACACAGCAGATGGATTTGTTTACTTATCTTTTGCATTTGAGTTTTTGGGAAGCAGCACGAAACGTTAAGTTCTATCAGTGATTCTAAAAGACTAAGGGTACATAAATCTGCTAAACCTTCATATATCTTTTTACTTTTTCCTCAACCTGCGCTATAGTGTTTAGTACTGATTCAGTGATGTAGCAGACTGGTGCACTGAGCCCTGTCAATCAGGTAAGCACATCAGAAGGTTAAGACCACACACAGCCATGTTTTATTATATTTCTGTATTACTGTTTTCATTCAAACATGGCTTTTTTAATATTTTACACTGTGGTACCTGAAACTTAGCCCCACTAAAACTGACCTAATGACACCTGCGCTGAAAAAATTATGATTCCATTCTGATTTGTTCATCTGCATCAGTGTGGCTCAGCTTAACTCTGTTCTTCAGGGCTGTTCTAGAAGTGTGGGTGGCTGCTGCTTCGCTAGGGGGTATTTAGTGTGAGCCAGGCTGGTGCACTGAGATGTGGGACGTGTTTTGGCTGCGACAGAGATCCTCTTGCAGTAGTGGCAGCGGCAGTACTGACAGACACTGACTCAGCAGCTTTTAGGCTTGGTCTCCTTCAGCGGTGGCCGGGACTGCAGAGGACTCAGGAACAGTGCACGCTGAAGGACAGCGATTCAGAAAAGAGGGGAGACCGGGAGAGGAGAGCAGGAGAGGAGAGCAGGAGAGGAGAGCAGTAGAGGAGAGGAGAGCAGTGCAGAGGAGACTTTTTTGCTCTAAGCCCTGGCGGGCTGGTGCATAAAGCACTCTAATCAGGATTAGCGAGGACAGGTGGAGAAGGCGGGATTAGACTGCTGCTTTTTCTCCACCAGATACATCACCACCAAGAAATACACTTTCTCTTCACTTCTCTCTCCCTCCGTCGTTACCTCCTGTTTCTAATACACATGTCTACAATCATCATAAGCTTATACATAGTACAGTATGAACAGTACAACACTAATGTAGTCACAACAGTCACACGACTTCACAACTTTAAACTGATGAGCTCCTTCTGAAAAACTGTATAAGGCTCTACAGGAAGCTGCAGTTCAGCCTCTTCTCTGAAAGGGTCTGAAATGATGTGTAGTGGTCTAGAAAATGTGTAAATTGAACAAAGGCAGCTGTTGGTCTTCTCAGAACAAAGGCCTGACCACCCTAGTGACCACCCTAGTGTCCGGGCCTGTCTGGGATTGAAAAGAACAGAAGCAGTAACAAAGGCAAATGTTTAGTAGTTGAGGTTTCTGTGTGATGCTCTGTTAAATGTATGTGTCATGTTTTAATCTGTGCTTTATAGCTGTTATGGCTTGTAAACGAATGAAATGAAATGAATATGTGGTCTCTGACTTGTGCACAGTAGTGCGTATGAATTTGATGAACATGTGTCGGGTTCAAACTGCCTCTTTAATCTTCCCATGTGGCACTGAGAGAGATTCTTATCCCTGGTGTCGTCAACAGAGCAGCGTGGCGCTAACGCTGTGTCAAAGCAACAACTGAAAGTTTTCTGAGCCCTAAACGGTGCCCGAACAGGTATGGCTGCATGTAAGCTCATCCTATTGATCAGTAATGCAAACCTTGCCCACCACTGTAGATCAAGATCAAAATATTGTTATCAGGCACAAAATTAAATGAGGAATGCTCCATAAACAACTACATGTCCTAAAAGCATGTCTTAGTACTGTCATTGCATATTAACCCCATTAGAACCTCAGATTTCTCGTTCCTTTATTAATCTTATGAATTTTAAAATTATTATGCAAGATACGTAGATATGCAAGAGACGAACTGATGTGCAGACCCACATTCAGACTATTAGGCTCACAGGAAACAAGACAGAAAGATAATAAACAGAGTTTATCAGGGTTCATCAGTCCTACATGAGAAATATCTGGGCTTGTCATGATAATCAAACGAGCAGGGCTGATCCTTCAGTTCAACTATGCCACTTATATCGTAATGCAGGGGTATTTAATTAGAGTCCAGTACGGTCCAGTTAGAGGAGATTTACTCAGGCTCGTCCGGACAGTCATCATTTCTAACGTGTGTTATGACTCAGTGCCATATCCTGTATAGTGAAGTAGCCTAGTATCAGCATCTTATACCATCAGCAACTGAAACACCAACACATCACACATATCATTCAGTACATTTCAACAATATTTACTGTTAAAACGCTGAACTTAATTATTATAATAATAATTTATAAAACTTAAAAAATGTCACGTCAAGTAAAAACAAGGACTATTTTAAAAAAACAGAAAGCTTTTGAAAAAAAGTGCATCTTAAAAGTGTTTATTTATAGAAACAGTAAATAAAACGTCTTCTTCTTAACTAAATTTCACAAACTGACATGTTGGTTTTACATAGCAGTATTCTCCAAAACGAGGTGAGCAAGTCTCCATCCATTCCAGGTTAAACAGTCTTCTCGCTTCGTACCTCGCCTGACTCCTGAATCTGCACAGATCTGATTGGCTGAGGAGCCTTTGTTGATCTTACAGCACACGTAATTGGTCTGTAAGTTCACTGCGCCACAAAGCCCGTATACCGTAAGGACTCGAAACGTTCCTCCACTTAATATAAACACTGTCAGAATTAAATCTTTCTCAATAGTTTCTCGGTTTGGGTCCACATCGGACAACGTCTGAGTCCGGACGTGGACCGCGGCCCACCTATTAGTGACCTGTGCTCTACTGTATAAAAAAGTTTGAGCAGGAAGAAATGAGGGAAGCACGCACTGCATCGCATTTTAGACAAGCCTCTTGTGTTTATGGCTCTCTAAAAACGTTATTCAGCTTCAGTGAGGCGATGCCTTAAAGAGGGGACTTCTTTACTGCTGGAGATACACTCAGGGGAAACGCCAGATAAGGCGTTTACAAACAGAGGCAGTCAGCGGATAACTGCTTCAATTTCTAAACTCTACGTAAACTGAACAGGTGTCACTTTACGTTGTGTCAGAATCTCGTGACTGAATAAACATTTTCCAAAAACTGCTTTGAACAAAATAGCTTTAATTAACTTACATTGTAAAGAGTAAAGAGGGTTTTTGTCTTCCTCTGTAAAGTTACTATTTTGAGGATACTTGTTTGTTTTTGGACAGTGACAGTGTTTTTACATCACAGTATACAGTTTTACATTGCATTTGCAGTTTATGCGCCAAGACTTTGGAACAGTCTTCCGTCCAATATTCGCCAAGCCACTTCTGTCTCTGTCTTTAAATCAGATCTAAAAACATACTTTTACAAACCTGCATCTGAACAGCAGGAGACTGTAGAGGTGTGAGGTGCTGCTAGCTTTCTTTCTTTCTTTCTTCTAAGCTCCTTTCTAAGTGATACTTTAGTTACGTCTTTTATTTGTTTTACTGTTTTAACCCAGCGTGTCCTGGGGATTGATTTTATGTACAGCACTTTGGTCCACTCAGGTTGCACTCATGTTTAGAGTGCTTTAGAAATAAATTCTTACTCACTTACTAAATATACATTAAAACATACATATACATTAACATATACATTAAAAGAAAATATAATTATGAATTTTGTTGTTTATTTATGTTTTAGAGTCAGTTCCCACCCAAGGAGCCCCGACCACCCACCCACACCCCACTCTACCAAAGTACAATTTCACAATGAGTGAGAAACACTGTATATGTCTGGATACAGGACGTACCTCCTGTCGTTTGAAGTTCAGCACACATTGTTCAAACTGCTCATCCTTCGTCTCATCAGCCTTCCCCAACTTCTGCAGGACCTGGAAGAAGAGGAAAGACCACGTCAGTCACTGCACGTACGCTCACGCTCATCTGCGTCAAGATGAGAAGGCCATGCTTTAATGTTCTATTAAACCAGTGTCTGTCACGTCCCTATCATCTCCAATAAAGCTGATATGGTCCAGGACATTTGACCAACGACCTTAGCATCATCATCATCACCACCACTACAAAGCGAACGAAGACAAGTAAACATATTAGAGTGAAGGGAAAATAAAATAGGTTTTGAAATGACTGCACTAAGTCATTTGGTCCTGGAAAACAAACACCACAGTAGTTTAGTGTCTGGTAAGAAAGTGAATCGCTGGAGAGAAAACAAAAAGCATGTGGCACACAGCCAATAACACGTGGAGTAAATCCTATTAGAAAGTGTGCTTTACTGCTTTCTCCCCGTCTGCACTCTAAGGTATAATATAAAACAGAATGGTTAGAAGATAGCAGAGCTGAGAAAACCTTGGTCGTGCACAGCTACATAAAACATTACATAATATCTAAATAAGCAACTTATACATAGAACTGGGGTTATTTCAATAAGAACAATGTTAAACTCCATAAGAGCGCAAATGTGGTTTAATTGTCTTACGTTCATGACTACAATATATACTGCAGTTACTAAATAATTTATAAAGGTTACTGAATAATAAATCAGATTAATAGGTTAATAACAATCCTTCAGTTTAAAGGTTAATAGTAATTTATTGTCCATTATGATTTTATTTATTTATTTGATTTTTTAGTTTTTTAGTGTAGATCAGTGTAATTACATTTGGAAAGCATGTGGGTGGAGCCTATATTTGTATAAGATTAGCATTTTTGTTGCGAAGCTTAATCATGAACCATACTATATCACTATATGTTGGGTTCTACTGTAAGGGTGCTCAACGTGGCCAAAGTTCTACTCGCAAGCATTCAGTTGAGAAATGTAGCCTAATAACACAGAGCTCGTGAACTGGTGGTCTGGTCAAAGTGTGTTCCTCTTGGTGAAAAGGGCCAGACCTTATTTCATATAAAAATAATCACGCTTAAATTGCAATATATGTCAGAAAAATAGTGATTGTTCTAAATTCTTCATCTGTAAATTTGGTGTAATCAAAATCTAAACACCTTGCTGTGTTGGTCAAGTTGCTCCCTTGAACTGCATGTAAAGAAACCCTAACAGAGCATTGCTCAGTGCCTTTTATTAGAGCTGTGTCAACAGACGCAGTAGGACCACCTACTAGTGCAGAAAAAGGAAATTCAGCTGACACGCAAAACAACCAATCACACGTTATTTGGCATAACATATAAAATAATCAGTCCCTCAAGAAACACAGAAGTACACGAGGGCCGGAGCATCTGTAGCTGAGACTACGGTTTGTTTGGCTGAAATGGTGCAAACGATACGCACAAGTGTGTATACATGGAAGTGCAGCCAGCCAATCAAAATTCGGCTAATAGAATTCTCACCAAAGATACTAGACTCTGCTGTGGGCTGAGCATCTGTGGCTTAGACACCCAAATCTTTTAAATAGATCCCCAGAACTTCTCTCGACCCATCTTGTCTTGTCTTTCCAGTGTGGTTGAGGAAAGTAGAAGTTACTGTAAACTATGAAAATGAACGAAACTTCAAAATTTAAGACATTCTTTTTCAACTGCCTGTCACACGCAGGCACGTCACACAGGCATATAAACACAACAGAGTATGTTAGAGCTTTCAGTTCACACTATATCATACTGCATGCTAAACCCTGCTGACACACCTACATGACCTGGATGTGGTTTATCTAGTGTTTGTATCTAGTGGTGTAAAACAGATACATTTGGACACCAACCATATTTTGGCTGATCAGCTACATCTGGAGTGAGTGGAAAATTGTGTAACTTGAGTTTTAGTCAAACAATTATTTTAACAATGTCAAACGAAGGCTTCACTGATGTGTTTTATGCTGGTCTAGAAATGTACACATAAAAAACACTGATTGTTATGAGCTCTGATTTGCATATTGTAGCCTACTGCAATATCAGTGCTGCAGTGGTCAATATTATAATAACGATTAACATACAATATATTACGTCCAATTCTACAGAGTGCCTGAGAACCCAAAAAAGTCCAGCCAAAGCAAGCCTCATACCTCTACTCAGCCATAGATTCTGTTGGCTTACGTATCCTCAGAGGCAACACATCCATCACCCCTAATGAATGGACTGGTGTAAAAAAATTGTTGTTGACTGATGTTGCGAGGTGTAAATACATATAGTGAACAAGGTGCAAAAGCTGGATACTAAGCCAGTCACACTCAGTCTGACTCAGCGGAACACTGAATTGGTACCAATAAGGCACTCCAGTGGAGAGTAATGTGGCTGAGCTGATACACTCGCCGTACAGTGTGACACATACACACAAAAGGGAGGTGGAAATCAGGCTTTCCAGTCTGTTATGTTCTTCAGCCAAGACGATGACCCTAGTCACATGACCCCCCCCCCCCCCCCTCATCCTCCCACTCTGACTAACACATGAAAATGGCTGCCACTAGGAAGACAACTGCTGCCCTCTGAGTAAATGATGCAGATCCTCCTGGCATCTGCGGGTTTTGAGCTTCATGAAGGCATTCCTAAACTCTCAAACGCTCCCCTCTAGGATACACCGTAAAGAACTGATGTAGATCTACTGAAATAAATGTTCCTTAAATAAAGCATATTTCTGTAAAGAATTCTGGGACATACAGGTCAAGCTTCAGGTCAGGACTTCGTGCAGTCTTGAGAAAGAGGAAAGGGCTTCCCAGCGTTCATTGTGACTGGTATTACTGCAGTAACTGCTGTATTTTAATGTACAGTACATGGTGTGATTGATAAATGAATAGTCCTACGCTGTATCTAGACAAACAGCACTACCACTGACAGTGTAAGAAACTACTTTCATACCACAATATTATGTTGTGTGATACTGCATCAACTCAAAAACACAAATCATTTATTTAAAGTAACAGTTCACATGCAAAGATTGGTGCCAGACAGTGGTTCATTTTATCTTTTGTTTAAAACCCCGACTGCTACATAGCAATTTTATAATCTAGCCAGTCCACTTCTACTCCAATATCAACGACAAGCTTAAAGGTGCACCACCAACACTAGCTTTGGCAAACTTATGTATGTGGTTAAGGTTTATTTATGTATTTATATCATTGTGTGTTTTTACACTATGTAAGCTTTCCTAAAATTTGATTTAAAAAATCACAAAATATTGCCTGGCTAGCAGTATTGCAATCTATTAAACCAAAACCTCAGAATCACAGTACATATCCTGTTGGCCAGGTTCTTGCCAATACTCAAGATGATCGCAATTATAATTCTTAACCATGCCACAGAATGCTAGCTAGCTAGATTTGTCCTGGTTGTCTATATCAACAAACCGTGGGGCCTCAGACAGCTATGTGTGCACATCAGTAAACATATGATGTGGCCATTAGAAAAACAGGAGTGCATTACATGACACTATATAAATATTGTAAACAAAAAGTCAACCTGCTGCCATTAAAATGACTGTACATGTACTTTTATTACAGTGCATGTTTTTAATGTTATGTTCCCACTGTAGTAAAAACGCATCAACATTTAAAACTTTTATGTGTCTTTGTATGTTCCATAACAATTGCTTTATTACTTTGGCGTAACTATGCCAGACTTACCTTTACCTGTAATAGTCATGACAGATGCCATGGCGTTTGATACCATTATGACTTATGTCACTAATTTCTGCTGGGTACTCAAGTTATCCGTGATTATGCTATCTATCATAACAACAGCATATAACCTATATATATAATATGTCTATGGCATGGTTTAGTCAATGCTATGGAGCAGAATTAAAGTAAAGTATTACTGTATTTTCTTTCTTTAAGTTATCAACAATGCACACTGAACCATACTGAAGCAACACAAAACCAAATCACTGCTTCTGTGTGCGCTTCATTTAGCCAACTGGCATTGGTACTGGTTGGACTCTTTCAAAGCTGGCGTTGCTTTGATTCATTCAGAGTGAGCACTAAAGGCCAAGAGACTCATCTTCTGAAAGACTATGAAAACTTTGATATGTTCTAAACATGAAATCCACAGCTGTGTTCACAAATAGAAGGAGAGATAGCGTATTGTATGATTGTATGATTTTGACACCAGCGCTTAGTAAAAGAACAAAAAATCCCAGACTCATAATACGTTTTTAATAGAAACCAATGGGCCAGTGCAGAAGCACCTGCCCAACAGTTTATACTATAAAAGTGTTTAGACACAGCAGATGAAGTGTTCACTGATGTGTTTCAATATTACTGGAAGATATATCAATATCCTGCAACTGCAATATGGTACTGTGTCCATGTGATGCGGTTCTAGTTTAAATAATCAAATAATACTAACTCACAAATCTAACACTAAAGCATAGAGACTGTGAAATTCACCAGTGCTAAAACTAACACCTACAGTCCTAAACTGGCACAATACAGTTACACAGCTCTCCTGTAAACACTGTACTTGTTAATTTAACACTTCTGATTCTGCTGTGCAACAGCTCCCACACACACAACGCTATAAAACAGAGGACCACTGTGGAAATACGCCCTGCAGTTCTATAGTGTCTTTATTCTTACTGATATTTAGAATTTGCGGCGTTTCCTATTCAGACTAATATTTGGCTGATATGGCAAAAATAAAACTGTACCTGTACCCACGGCGTAACCATTGTGATATTCATGCTCACCAATAATATGGAACATTCAAAACAATAAACAGACAAGACAGTAAAAATAAATTATTCTTATTCTGGTATTCATATTTGTATATTTCCAACAGCAGTATGTCTGGTGTTAATGGCTCCCAAAAAAAAGCCTTTTTTTTATTTAATTTTATTCTATTCCACCACTGCGGTCAACAGCAAAAGTTGGGAAAACTGAACTCTAGATGGATCACTTGGCTCACCACTGCAGTCCGTGGAATGCTGCCACAGACCAGTTTCCAGTTTACTGTCGTCTGTGTACCACAAACATGTGAAAGCACGTGTAAAAGCACTAATCACAATAAGAAAAACATATTGCTACATTGCCCACCTTCATTTCAGAGTTCTTTGTATTTTATTATTTTTTAATATTTAACTAAACTGTACTGCTTAGAGTGTGTTCCTAAGCATGAATCGTCACTTCACATACAATACCCAGTGTGTTTGATAAGTGTGTCCTTAAGCAGTGTGTGTCACGCTGCGGGGATCTGAATAATGTCACGCACACATAAACAACAGGAATAACACAGCTAGAGCTGCAGGCTAGCGGTCGTATTCCATCTGTGTATCTGCCTCTCTTTCACCCACTGTCACACATGTCTACCTGCGGGGGACATAGCGAGCATCAATAGATAGTTAAGTCATTATCTCAGCAGCCAAGATTACATTCAAAACAGATTATGCACTACTATCGTCCTATGCTCTGATCATTTGATGTATTTAACCTCAATAAAACAAAGAACTGAACATGAAAGACATGTTTTCTCACTCCCATTGCCCTTTGTGAGCAGCCATCCACAAACCCAGAGAGCACTGTGCTCTTATGATAATAACTGGGCAAAAAATGTATTTGACCCCTCATCCCAAGTGTAGTTGATCAACCAGGACGCACCTGATACCTATAAGATGGTTGGAAGTACATTATATATGAAAATACTGTAGTAGCAGCCATCTTGAAACCAGAATCTGGTGAGCACTTTTTAGCATTTTCACAGATAGACGGTATCAAAAACGAGAGAAATCCACATTTATGGACTGCAGTCTTGATGTTTTTCCCACGTTAAGAAACAAAAACAGCAACCAGCAAGCTTAATTTCCCTGTCAGAGCCAACAGGGGAACTAAATGGGGGAATAAATCCTTGAACACTGCAATCCGTGAACGTGGATTTCTACTTGGTTTCTTGCTTGAGGTCGACACACCAGCTATTCTACTGTTTCCTGGATCAGATATAGCAACAGTATGTTTGAGAACACTTCACAACTTGATGATTTGAGACGAGTGTGAGATGGTTTAGTCACGCGGTGTGCTTGATGCTGATTGGTGAGAAGCTTGCATTACTTGTTAGCTACATTAGCCCTGTGGCTCCAGTGCAGAACTACACAAGCAGATTTTTTTAAAAAGTGTATTTTTCAGTCTGTTTGTGCACATGAAATCACAAATATCTCAATTTTTTTACATTCCTGAGTAAGAAGTTGCAGGTGCAGGAACTCAGCAGCCGTGCTGCTTTCCACATGGCAGCCTGGCATTAACCTTACGCCCAACTGCCTGAGACACCGTGCAGCACAAGCAGCCAGCCTATGAAATATTAACAGAGCTTTGGCCCCAAAAGGAGACAGTGGCCACTGCAGAGCCCTTCTGTCTAATGCACACCGAGGCGCGACTTCTTTTCTCAGCATAGTACTCTTTCCAGACGTGTAATATTAGCGATGGTCGGTTTTGGCTGAAAATGAAGAAAGACTTTATTGGTTCGCACCGCGGGGAATAGAGGCAAAACGAGGTGTTAATTATGCATGTTGTCTCGTGTTCCGCGAGAGCCCTGTATCCGCCATGCACAACACAATGAGGCGGTTTACAGGCTGAGTCCATTTTCATGAGTTTCTGCTAAAATTAGCATGACTGATATTACCAGTAACTCATGATTATTAGATCTTAGACACGTTACGAGTGTCTCTTGTTGAATGGGAGGTATTTTGTCACAGCTGGAGGTCAGATCGAGAGATCCCTTACAGCCCTTATCATATTATCTGTCATGGCACAAGACCTCACGTTCCACTGAGGATGAACCCAAACGGAGAAAGTCAACAACAATGTTAACAAATTCTATGATGGATGGAGACAATATCACCATATTGTAAACTGTAACTGAAAATGTATAGCGAACCCGTGTTGTGATGGGAAGGGCCTGCATGATTCTATTTCTCCTGGGCAAGGCTGAACAAATTCATAATTTTTAAATCAACATCACAATCTGAAGATATTCAACTTTCGAATCACAGAAGCCGCAAATTTAGTTATATTGTACATTGTTCAGAATTGGGGAGCCTAATAATGGACAGCAGTCTGAAACACTACATTCAACATCCAAGTCTTTGTGGTTTAAAAAAGGTCTGATGGTTCATTTATAGTGAATAACTGGGTTTAAATTGCGATTTTGGCCAAATAAATTATTTTCCCCAAATCGTCTAGCCCCAATACAGTGATTCATTTCTGTTTTGAAGCCTTCTACAATGTCTTTCTACAACTAATAAAGAAGGATATATTATGCAGCTCTACTCCAGACTCATTCAACTGCAGTCAATTGAAAGTGATCAGAGGATTCTAGGCCTCTGGGATAAACCAAGTACTGTTGAACTGAGTGAATAAACCGTATGACGACTAATACATAGCCTACTGTCTATCATCTCCCCCCGAGAGATGTGATGATTGTGATATACCAGAGAGAATCAGTATCAAGAAGCTGCTCGAAAGGACAGATTAATTCATGACTCAGATAAAGCTTTCCTGAGTTCTAGGTCATAGATGTGAATGTGGCATTAATCTTATGTGCCCCCATAAAACCATCAACACCCCTGCAGTGGAAAATAAACCGAGCTAACCGTCTGAATCCATCTACACCACATAACGGTCACAGTGCGCCTGTCACTTTCCTTTGCCTGCTCCGCTGGGGAGGACCATGGATATTAAAAGAAAAGCAATCCTCTTACATGACGCTCAGACCATGTGGGGGAACACCAGTACTGCCGTGCTGTCTAGCGGAGCTCAAAACCTATTGGGTGATGACCTGAGCTGGGGAAAAAACAACAAGGCCACCACCAGGAGATAACCAAATATAAAGAAAGAGTGATGGCAGGCCAAAGGTCCCATCCTAAACAGGATAGGCGACATCCACTTCTATTTATAGGTTATAATAACCCGGTAAAGTTGTAGCGTTTTTACGTCCCTGGCAAGACAAGCCAGGCCCAGGCTTTTACAAATGGATGACAAACCCATGAGCAACCACTACCACCGCATAGGCGAGGGGATCCCCTCCTCCTCCCCTTCCTCTGACCTTGCAGGAATAATACAGCTCTGAAACACAGCTTTCAGCATGGAGCTGCTTCTTTAAGCGATGGTGAGGAGCAGCATTAATAAATGAGGGCTTCTGACTGCAAAAGCCTTGCTGGGTCCACCAGCAACGTTTAACCTGTCAATTCATCCCCCTGACATGATATGATCTAGCCAGCTACGCAATGTGCCCCCGCAATCATAGTGGGGTCAGCTATTTGCCCTCAGGGCGCCCTATATGGCATATGAATGTACAAAACGCTTGTCAATGAGCTCTTTTTCCTAACACAGCTCAGGTTTGTGAGGGAATCCAGCTCCGTGCCTCGGTATCTTTCCACTGGCAGCTCTGGAGAAGATTGCAGGCTGACATTGCAACTGACAGGAGACGTGAGGGCAATACTTGGCCAAGGAATGCAGAAGCATAAGCCTGGTGTTCATGTGTGAAAAAAAATAAGAAACATGGGAGATTTTCTTGTCGAATAAGAATGTTTTTGACGGCCATCGACCATAAGCTGTACCTGCTCCGCCTAAACCTACCAGAGCATCTTCCCTGACAGCTCCTCCTGACAGAGAGAATAACCGCCGCTGTCTTCTCCTCTCGGCTAATTTCCCAGCGAGCAACACGCGCCCAGGAAGCACTAAAGACATATGTCGAGCGCCTTACCTTTTCCTGAGCCCTGCTGAGCCTCTTCTGGACGTTTTTGGCGAAAATTCCCGTCTTTATTTCGGCCATGGCTGCTGGTACTGAAGCGAGCCGAGCGTTTTCAGCACCTACGGGGAGAAGCGGAGGAGGGAGGAGCCTCTCTTAAAGCGACAGGACCCGGATGCAACACGATCTACAACCCCCCCCTCTCCACCCCCCAAAAAAATAAAAAACGTTTTCGTGACACACTTCGCTAAACGACACGAAATGCGGCATTAATTTGAATTCTTAATCATAAAGTACACCCTATAGAAGTCGCATTTTGTCCAAAGTGATTGTTTTTGGTTTTTTTTGACAAACGCTTCTCGTCTCACTCTGTAAGTGTAAGTGTAAGTGTGAGCTGGCTCAGGATAATAGCTGCCAGTGACTCACAGCTCCTGCTTCTCCGGCGTTTCTGAGGCGGTACAGTCAGGCTGCTGCACCGTTAGCTAACAGGATAATGGGCCACGGACCCGTTTAGAGAACCTTAAACTGTAAATTCTGAACGGCAGTTCTCAAATAAAGTGTATAACAGCACAGAACGGCAAAAGAAAAAGAAAAAAAACAGTGCTTAGTGAGTGTAGGTTTATTAAGAGTATTAGGAGATTTATAGATTCTTGCCCACTGATATGATATTAATAGATATATGTCGTAGTTATCCGAATTTTAAATTTGTTTATTTGTTGTTTTTACATAACTTCAAAAAGTTCCACCTCTGACAGAATATTATTAACAGCATTTCTCCTTCTATAAATGAAGTCACAGCATTTTGTGTTTACTTAGGTTATCTTTGCCTAATATTAACAGTGATTTGATGATCTTAATTATTTAAGTGGGAGAAATATGCCAAAGTAGAAGAAATTTGGTATAGAGTAAATGGTTTTTCATAGCAATGTAGCTATCATTTGCTGTGGTTTTATTTATTTTTTTATTTTTGTATTTATTTATTTATTCGTTCATTTATTTGGTTTTTACTAACATTACATTATATATATTTTCGCCTTCATTCACAATAAGTTCAGATTCTGGTGTCCCTCTACAGATCTTTTTAAGAACATTTGGTTCTATTGCAGATCCTGCAATGTCATTGTTTAGTGGCATCATCAACCCTGCAGTGTTAGTAACTATTTGAATTGGTAATATTGTAATCTAACTGCATAATTGTATTGTTAATGTTGCATTCTGACTGGCTAGTTGCACTGTCAATCTTGCAATCTGATTGGCTGGCTGTATTGTCAGTCTTTAAGATCTTACTGGCCAGTTCAGGAGGTGCAGTCAGACCTGGATCCCTTCAATCAGATCTGATCTCTGTCCATCAGAGTAGTTTATAGTTTCTGGTCACAAACGTAATGTTGACCATCACTGCTTCTATTGGCTACATGATTTTAATCTAAACCCTATGTGATACGTTTTCTAGCTGTACATTTACAGTAACTCTTATAGTTCATATGTGTAAATTAATACAACACTGGAAATAACACTGTCAGGAGCAGCACTGCAGCACTGAAAATACTAAAAAGTGTCGAAGAGTAACTTGGCACTGAAAAGAGATCAAGAGATTTCCTGTGTGTAAAATCCTGCCAGCTAGTGGACAAAAAATGTATTGCATACTCAATTCAGGGAACTGGTCAAATGCCACAAGGGTCTATTTTTATCTAGGCAAGTTTACAAATACATACAACAGACAAACATTAGCTGACAGAGAGCGAATTCTAATTCAAACATTACCTAAGCTTTAATTTTGTTTTTTAAGAGACTGCAGGTAACTTGAAAAACACCAGTGCTACTTAAGCAGCTGATGAAGACTGCAGGTGGGAATGGGAAACTTCTGTATTACTGCATCGGGTAAAGTAACAGCAGACAGTGGAGAAGATCTGCACAGACAAGTAGAGAGCCTTAAGGACACTAAGAGTGAAGAAAACCCTGTAAAGGAAGCAAATCAGGGATTCAATGAAGGGTCTCTCGAAACACTGGAAACAGTAAAAAGGTATTTATGATCAAGTAGACTACTTGGGTTTAGTGCGAGGTTACTGCAGTAGGCAATAAAGCGTTAACACACACACACACACACAGCCTGCGATAAATCATTAGTAAATGTTTTACACATTCCTCTTACTTCGTGAAGCGTGTCATCTGACTTTCTGTTAAAATAACTGACTAATATGACAAATCAGCGACCAGCAGCCGTTTAGAGAACTACATTTCCCAGCATCCCCACATAACCGGAAGTTGATATTCTCCGTGAGGATTAGCAGCTTATCGCTAACCCTTGTTGACAGTTTGGTTTCGTGACCAGTTAACAGGTAAATAAATGTTTAAAGAATTAATTATGTCATTGGCCTACAGAATTAGTTATATTGAGACATATGTACATTTACATGCTCCATTCATTATGCGAGCAACACCTAAAGCGCTACGATAGCTAACTTAGCTAGCTGTGTTAGCAGGATATGTAAAGCTTATCCGCAGCCTGTACCTGAACAGCTTGCGGAAGTACAGCTACCTGCCGAAAAACTGACTCTAAACCTTATTTAATGCGCATTATTAACAAGTTACTAACAAGTAACAAGTCCGGCGTTTCTCTTCTGTCCGTCCAGGTGTGTCACCTGTGCAGGGGATGCAGGTGGGGACTCCCTGACCGCCTTCACCATGCGACCTGCTCAAGCAGGTGGGAAAGATGCACAAAAACAAAGTAACAAGCCTAACAGAGCCAAAACCCGACAAACTGTAAACAACAGTCCCGATTCCAGCGGGCAAAGCCAAAGCAAGAAATCCAGAAAAGTTCCAAGGTAAGTATTCTAGTTATGTTAAAGGGACACTTCACCCTACATATATAATTGTAACAGTCACCACCATCTGCTGTAAACATGCTAACTCGTACAGTACAGCAGTTTTACAGTCCGTAGAGAGAAATTTTCCCATTTAAAGACTAGGAAAACCCCTTCTGATGATGTGTCTTGAAGGTGGGAGGAACGTTTGGAAAACTGCAGCTTTTTTTTGAATGCGGAGGGAAGGCAGAGAAGTTAGATAGTTAATGTAAAAATATTCTATTGCTGCCAAATATCTGTAATAACCGTCAGCTGAGGAGGACAATAAGCTTAAAGGAGCAATATGAAAAAACATTCTAACATTGGCAAGAATGAAGTAATTCTGTCAAAATGTCAAAGACGTCTTTGCATCAGGTTGATGTACTAAAGTTAGTGTGCTGACCAGCTAGCCTTGGCACCCCGTTTTTTGTACATCAGTTCACTTTGTACCCCAGAAAGCCATAGTGAGTCACTATGGCATCTAGTCTGCCATTGGTCCAATATGAGAGGATGAAGAAATAACTCAGCCCCAGATTCTAAACTCTTTGTCAGTCATGTTAAAGCTGCCGCTCCCAGTTAGATTATTTAAGAACACGTAGACAGTGAAAGGAAGAGTAAATTCAGTGTTCTTGCCACTTGACTCTTGACTGCTGTTCCAAACAAAAGAAGTGATATAAATAAAATCAAACAGGTGTTAACATTGGCTTTTCATCGCTGGGCACGCTATGGATAGGGATAAAGTTTGTTGCTGAACTCTTTTAGAACAGCTGTTAATGCTAATACTAGGGCGGAGGGAGTGTGTGTTTAGGGGTGAACACCACAACCTTCTGGTGTTTGGAGAATTAATTCAACAGGTTACATCATCTTACACATTGCTCCTCTAAACCTAAAGTTAGCAACGGAGTAGGGTATGTTGATACCTTAATGCAGTTTGGCATTTGTTCTCTGCCAAAAATGTTATAAGCTTGTTTTTGGAAAGAAATCAGTGCTTTTTTTTAGCATTTTGTTCGATATCAGATGTGAAAGTTACCATAATGCTAGCATGGTTATGTTTATAAGCCTATAGGTGAGGAGTTAGGCTTGCAGTAGGAATTGGGAAGATATGCCCAAAGGATACTGTATCTACATATATCCTGTATCTTAGATAATACTGATGAATGACAACTTGAAAATTAAATACAATAATCATTGGAATAACTGTTAAACTATTGAGATCAAGGATGAGATGCTGCACTACAGAATATTACATAAAATTACATAATAGTATTTAGTTTTTGCACCCTAAGCTAGTGAATAATGCTCATCACGCTGGGTGCAACTGATCTCCCCTAGACCAGCTCTGGAGAATCCCAATCAAACGGTACAAGCTGCTGGTCAGCTGAATCGCTTTCATCATGGAGAAGCCAGAAGGCTGACCTCAGACATGGAGCCTGCACCCGAAGAAGACAAGCTTTCACGTCAGGATTGCCAAAGTCCAACAGGGATATCCGGAGCAGAGGATGAAAACAGGTACTACACTGCTAGAACATTTGTCTTGTGAATTAGACCAGAATGAGTGAAGCTTTGTGCTCTTTAAATATCTTACAGTTTGACAAAATTCTGTTTAATCATTCACAGCGAGGTGGACCTGTACAGGGGAGCAGAGGAAATAGAGCAGGAAAGACAAGAGAAGCACAAGTCACATGCAGGTATGACCATTGATCATGCTCAGAGATTGGAAGATTTATGCTCTGTGGTGTTTTTCCTGTGATGGAAATGTTTCTTATTTACGCTCTTCACAGCAAACCAGCTGACGTGTGTCTACAGACTAACATCTAACGGTTATCTGTAGCCAATAACTTTTCATTGCTGCAGTACAATTCATTGGAGCTTAGGGCACATGTATTTACAGTTACATATGGAACATTCCACCCAATGTTTTCTTATTGTGCTTCCGCAGTAAAAAATATTTACAACATATTTACAGGTATTCAGACCTTAGAAATTGACACTGATTATGATTACATCAGTTTAAACCAAGACATATGCTGAGATAGTAAATAGCTAATTATATACAAAAGCATAATTTATAGAGGTCACTGGTCCGGACCCAGACATTGTCCAATGCAGACCCAAACTGATAAACTATTGAGAGGTATTTAATTTTGACAGTGTTTATTTTAAGCAGTGGAACGTTTCTTGTCTTTACAGTATACGGGCTTTACGATAAACCAACTGTTTTAAGCAGGAATGGAGGTATATGTTTACTCTTCCTACAGGCAGCTCCAAACCAACAGTCCATTATGTAAAGAGAAGACACATGCTTTATTTACTGTTTCTATAAATAAACCATTAAAATATGCACTTTTTAAAAAGCATTCTGTTTTTTTTTTAATTTAGCCTTTGTTTTTACTTGAAGTGAGAAAAAAAAACTATTAAAAGTATAAAATAATTCATTCAGATTAGCATTTAAAACAGTAAATATTGGTGAAATATACTGAACAGTATTTGTAATTAATATGTCTTTCAGTTGCTGATGGTATAAAATGCTGATACTAGGCAAGTATACAGGATACGGCACTGCATCATAACACAAGTTAGAAATTATGGACCTTACTGAACTCTAATTAAATACCCCTGATTTATAGGGTACTGATGTCCCAATTTTTTTTATATTTAAATGGAAAGATTTTTATTTAAATGACAAAAATGTATAAAAAACTTTAGTCAACAAATGTTTTCCCATGTTCTAACAACAGTGAAATATAAAGAGCTGTAGTCCATCAGTGTTTTTAGCCACACTTGTGTATTTCAGAGTAGGAACTGTGATGATGCCCCTGTCCCACATGGTGGGACATCTTGTTGTGAAGTAAATGAATCCCATGTAAATCAGTGTGTAAACTGAGAATTGCCACTAGAGAAACACATTTTTCTGCCATTAAGTAAACGTTACTTGTGTTTTTGAGTCGTACTGATAATAAGCTAAAACTGTCACTACTGAAACCTTTGGTAAAGTTTTGATAGTGTTGTGATTGTTTGGTATTGTTTAAAATGTAATATTTCATTATTTGTTTTAATAAAATATGCATTACTTAGGTATAGGGTCACTCCAGACAAAGTCAAATCAGTTGAAAGTCCAAACTGTGTTTTGAACAGTCAGTAAAATGATCCATTAACGTTAGCTTTTTAAAGATCAGAATCTTTTGTCACATTCATATTTGCTGTGACTTCATTCAGTGATATGCACACTAAATGTACTGCAGTGCTATGAGAGACACTAAAAAGTATTTATTAAATATGAAATTGTTTTAGGAACACGTCATTATATGATAAGCAATATACTGTAATGGTCTGATAGCAATATCACCACTTTTTAAAATATGGGGTTTCCGAGTGTTACATTTGTTGTAGCTTTATTCTCAGTGTTTTACGGCTTTCTCAGTCATTACAAAGTCATCTACGGCTCTGCTCTACAATTTCACTACGGTTTTACAGCTTCCTACAGATTGAGTTGAAACCGTGATGTTAATGATGTTTTGGAGCAGTACAATCATAATAGAATCATTTTGTGCCTGCAGCAAACACATCAAATCAAAACTTTTCACTTGATTTCAAACTTTTGAACACTAGTGTGTATTTTACTCAGCTCCCTCAGTGCCTAATTTTGAGGACCAGAACAGTGTGGCTGCTCCGGAGTGTCTGCTGTCCTACAGTGAGAGAGAGTGGAAAGGCAACACCACCAAAAGCCGCTTAATCAAAAAGGTATGTTTTTTTTTTTTTAGCAGTTATGGTTATGTGTCCTTCTTTACAGCCCAGTATTTATACGTGTCATTGCCTTTAGGGCTACGAGGCGATAGGTCTGACATTTGAGAGTCTGCGCAGAGTGAGAGGTGATAACTATTGTGCTCTGAGGGCGACCCTCTTCCAGATCCTCAGCCAGTCCCAAAAGCTCCCGCCGTGGCTCTTAGACCCTGAAATCAGTCAGGTTTGATCCCATCGTTTCTTTTTCAGTAAACATAAACTACTGTACACTGCAGTCCCTATTTGTGTCTGTCATATATGTAAAATAAAATATATTTTTGTTTATAGTTTTTGTATAATTTGAGCTCAGATGTCCTTTACATTGTGTGAGGATTTCTTGATGATTGGACCAACAGAATTTCTTCACATTAAAACTCTTACAATAAAAAACTTACAATGTTTTTTGCCATCTCCTGTAATATTACCCTTTTTAGATACCTGTTTTTCTTTGGTCAGCGACAATATGTATGTGTTTGTTACTATTATAGTCCCTGTTTGTCTGTGTATGTGTGTGCTATTATGGTAATTACATCATTTAGCATGTATATTTCTACTCTTTTGTCCTAGTGGCTAAAACAAATGCAGTCTATGCTGGATTTAGTAGAACAGTGGAGGTTTCCAATTAACCCCAAAATTGGAAGGGGAGCAGTGGAGCAGCTGGAATGCTGTCTGAAGCGCTTAAGAGCGAGGGTAATTGTCATCCGTAACTTATTTATCTTCTGTCAGCATATCTAATACAAAGTGGGGTTTTTTCATACCACTAAAATCACAGGTGAAGCAAGAGAGGCGTAAAGCCATAGTGAGTTTGCTTACTTATCTTATTTAGACAATATTGGTTTACTGCTTTATTAAAAAATACTTTACATAGTAATTTCTAAGGGCTATTAGATGTCATTTGAAGCATTTGCAGCCCTATAATTTATCAGCGAATGATTGTATTCTCAAAAAATGAAAAACATTCACTTCAGATTGGGTATGTCTCCTACATATTCAGTACTGTAGGAACAGGAGGTTGTAGAAAATGGTTCAGGAAAACAGGCATTTTTATTCCAATAATCAGGTCCCAATTACAGGTCCTTTACACCTTACTACATAATTAATTACATAGTTACAAACAGACTTCATTGGCTTTTGGCACATCTGACTGTATAATTTAGTTATTCAGAGCAGTTTGATGTGCATCTTAGAGCAACTTCCCAACCAATGCTAACATAGCCATTTTCTTTACTGTCCAGAACTGTGGTTCCTATCACTACCACTGTGAACAATTCTGACTGCCCATTTTATATCCAACCACTCTGAATGCCTTTGTTTATATCCTAATGATATTCCTTATGCCTTTTTTTTGTCTTTACTCTTAATATGACAAATGCTGTTTTTATAATAACATGCTTTTGTTTTGCCAGCACTAACTGAGTGAAACTGTTGCTCATTGATTGTAGTGTAATGGTTAAATTGATCTTGATCTGGGAGATTTTCTGCACTACTTATATTTAGCACCTAGTTTTTCTGTGCCTGTAACTCTCAGGGATGTTAATGTGATTCTACACCAAAAAGAGGATTTTTTACTTTAAGTTTTTAAGACTCTTTAGGATATTTCCCTCTAAGATATTCCTCATATATCATCTTCAGTGGCAGGAGGCGGTGCAGTGTGCGGATCCAGTGGAGAGGGAGGGTGTTTGTCAGCAGGTGTTTGTGGGTCAATGTGAGGAATATGAGCTGCTGGAAGCCCTGAAGTTCCTGATGCTGAAAACAGCCGTCCAGCTACACTCAGAGATGGAAAAGGGCTCACAGGTTCCAGAGTTCTGCTGGCTCCTCTTTGCCAGAGACACTTCCAAATGTCCTAGGAGTTTCCTTACCAATCACCTCAGACACGTAGGCTTCAGCGGTGGCCTAGAACAGGTGAGAACTCCATCTACACTTAGATACAGAAAAGAACTGTAACATCTGTATGTTTCATATTAGTGGTATGTTCTGAGTTGTGTTCCAGTGCTGATGTGCTGTCCTCTAGAGGAAAGTCCCTATTTTTACATTACAGTTCAGTAAAAAGGTGGAACTCGGTTTTGGTAACATTAAAGCAGTTTTGCAGGTACATGAGCAAAAGGATCCCTGTTAGCCAAATGATCTGTAGATAGTTTGGCTGAATCTAATCTCTAGACTTTGCGGAAAACCCACCAGTACATGGTAGGTGACCGTGATGAAGCATTGTGTCTCGTTTTCTATCTGATGCAGGTGGAGATGTTTCTGCTCGGGTATTCGCTACAACAGACAATCCAGGTCTATCGCCTCTACAAGACCGACACTGAGGAGTTCATCACGTACTATCCAGATGACCAGAAAACAAACTGGCCTTGCCTCAGTCTAGTCACTGAAGATGACAGGCATTACAACGTACCTGTTCTCAAACAAGCCAAACGACCGTCCTCCAAGTTTGACAAGTCAGGCAAACCTATATGGAACGTCCCCTCAGGTGGCCAGGGCCAAGAGGACCATGTTACACATCTGTAGAGAACGCAGGACACAATCCCACACATGCTGAGGAGCGGGTTTGGCTGAGAACTCCCCCTGGAGAACTGTGTAATGTGTAATACAGTCAATGTGCAATTATCGTTTGAAATATTTTTTGTTTACTTTTTCATTGTTTGTGGGTTTCTTTATTTAACTCAAACAGCTGGCAGGCAGTTTGTTATAAAGCACTTTCTTGCACAATTATCTCAATTATAACTGAATGCTGGTGCACACTTCAGGGTCCACTTGCTTTGCATAAATAAATGACATGAAATATACATATAAATGGAAAGAAATTCATTTTAAATGAGAAATTGTCAAATCTAAGAACACTTCTGCTTTTTGAAAAAATGCTTGTATATTTAAAGGGCAATGACTGTTGTACACATTAAATGGTAAAGCAGAACTATTCTGACTGTCATGTATTTAATTTTTAATCATTTCTAGGAATTATGAATGGAATTGTAACTGCTGACTGATACTACCAGGAGCTTCTTTTATTTCTACATGTCTTGACCCAATTAATCTGACATGCTGCAAACATAAATGTGTTTTTTTGAAGCTTTGATCCTGATTAAATTTTAACCAAGGCCGTAACCACAGTAGTTAACCAAGTAACAGAAATCCCACTACTGATTATTTCAATGAATTATAATGCATTACATTGCAGTGCCAGGGGTGATTCACATTGGTGTAGCCTTCCAGGGATCAGTGTGATGTTGTAACAAGTCTGAAGACAACACATTTAAAAGGGGAGATAGGAACCAGGAGTTCTGATGCCTCCAACACAAATATAGCCAATTTATTTACTACCCAAAACTAAGAATAAAGCTACACATGTCTTCTTAGTTTATATACGTAATGCTGATGATGTTAAAATAGTTCTAAACATTTTCCTTAAGTACTATTTTACCTTCGTCTTGTGTGTTCCTCTCCTGTTTTAAGGCAAATGTCTATGTATCAGGTGTTAGCCAACATATTTTGTTTCCAGCTGCATTAAGTGTAGGTTTCTACAGAATGTAGCATCCTAACCAATTCATAGTGTTGAAATCAGAAACATCATTTCCCTTAAACGTTGTAGTACTGGCCGTCTTTAGCATCTACACAACCTCTCAAAAAATCCTATAATCCAACTAAATCTGAAGATACTCCAGTTAAGTCCTATTTCTTGCTTATACAAATCTGGACGCACAAACAAACATAAGTGCTGCTTTGTGAGCTACATTATGAAGTAGGCTGTGACAGTAAGATAACTATCAAAACTAATGTAACTATAAACATTAATAAAGCTAACTCTTTTTCATAGCTGGACACATATGTTTATAGACAAAATACGGTGCTGTCTGGCGAGCTGTCTAATCATCAGGTTTATGTATAGCGAGAGCAACCCGAACTAGAAAAGTGCATTTCCTGAACAAAATGCTGAGTGATTGTGCAGATCAAGCAGTTTCCAGATATGTTTCCAGAGTATTACTAAGTGGTTGCTATAGCTTTACAGTTGATTGCTAAGGTGTATTTGGCAAACACTATGTTATCTCAAGTGGTTGCAAAGGTATTCCAGCTTTTTGATAGAGTGTTGATAGGTGGTTGCTATAGTATCCCATGAGGTTACTGGAATAATGCTATGCAATTGCTATAGTATCTCATCTGGTCGCTATGATGTTGCTAGGCAGTTGCTATGGTATCATAGGTGGTTACCTGGTGAGGGTCAGTATGACTGTGGATTAGACCCATAGAGGAGTATGGATTAGTATGGCTGTGGATTAGACACATAGAGGAGTGAGGGTCAGTATGGCTGTGGATTAGACACGTAGAGGAGTGAGGGTCAGTATGGCTGTGGATTAGACACATAGAGGAGTGTGGGTCAGTATGGCTGTGGATTAGACACATAGAGGAGTGTGGGTCAGTATGGCTGTGGATTAGACACATAGAGAAGTGTGGGTCAGTATGGCTGTGGATTAGACACATAGAGGAGTGTGGGTCAGTATGGCTGTGGATTAGACACATAGAGGAGTGTGGGTCAGTATGGCTGTGGATTAGACACATAGAGGAGTGTGGGTCAGTATGGCTGTGGATTAGACACATAGAGGAGTGTGGGTCAGTATGGCTGTGGATTAGACACATAGAGGAGTGTGGGTCAGTATGGCTGTGGATTAGACACATAGAGGAGTGTGGGTCAGTATGGCTGTGGATTAGACACATAGAGGAGTGTGGGTCAGTATGGCTGTGGATTAGACACATAGAGGAGTGTGGGTCAGTATGGCTGTGGATTAGACACATAGAGGAGTGAGGGTCAGTATGACTGTGGATAAGACACATAGAGGAGTGAGGGTCAGTATGACTGTGGATTAGACACATACAGGAGTGTGGGTCAGTATGACTGTGGATTAGACACATACAGGAGTGTGGGTCAGTATAGCTGTGAATTAGACACAAGAGGAGTGTGGGTCAGTATGGCTGTGGATTAGACACAGAGGAGTGCATGTCAGTATGGCTGTGGATTAGACACAGAGGAGTGTGGGTCAGTATGGCTGTGGATTAGACACAGAGGAGTGTGGGTCAGTATGGCTGTGGATTAGACACATAGAGAAGTGAGGGTCAGTATGGCTGTGGATTAGACACACAGAGGAGTGTGGGTCAGTATGGCTGTGGATTAGACACATAGAGGAGTGTGGATTAGTATGGCTGTGGATTAGACACATAGAGGAGTGCATGTCAGTATGGCTGTGGATTAGACACATAGAGGAGTGCATGTCAGTATGGCTGTGGATTAGACACATAGAGGAGTGAGGGTCAGTATGGCTGTGGATTAGACACATAGAGAAGTGTGGGTCAGTATGACTGTGGATTAGACACATAGAGAAGTGTGGGTCAGTATGGCCGTGGATTAGACACATAGAGAAGTGTGGGTCAGTATGACTGTGGATTAGACACATAGAGGAGTGAGGGTCAGTATGACTGTGGATTAGACACATAGAGAAGTGTGGGTCAGTATGGCTGTGGATTAGACACATAGAGGAGTGTGGGTCAGTATGGCTGTGGATTAGACAAATAGAGAAGTGTGGGTCAGTATGACTGTGGATTAGACAAATAGAGAAGTGTGGGTCAGTATGACTGTGGATTAGACACATAGAGGAGTGAGGGTCAGTATGACTGTGGATTAGACACATAGAGAAGTGTGGGTCAGTATGGCTGTGGACTAGACACATAGAGGAGTGAGGGTCAGTATGGCTGTGGATTAGACGCATAGAGAAGTGTGGGTCAGTATGACTGTGGATTAGACACATAGAGAAGTGAGGGTCAGTATGGCTGTGGATTAGACACATAGAGAAGTGTGGGTCAGTATAGCTGTGAATTAGACACATAGAGGAGTGTGGGTCAGTATGGCTGTGGATTAGACACATGGAGAAGTGTGGGTCAGTATGGCCGTGGATTAGACACATAGAGAAGTGTGGGTCAGTATGACTGTGGATTAGACACATAGAGGAGTGTGGGTCAGTATAGCTGTGGATTAGACACATAGAGTAGTGAGGGTCAGTATAGCTGTGGATTAGACACATAGAGAAGTGTGGGTCAGTATGGCTGTGGATTAGACACATAGAGAAGTGTGGGTCAGTATGATTGTGGATTAGACACATAGAGTAGTGAGGGTCAGTATAGCTGCGGATTAGACACATAGAGAAGTGTGGGTCAGTATGGCTGTGGATTAGACACATAGAGGAGTGTGGGTCAGTATAGCTGTGGATTAGACACATAGAGTAGTGAGGGTCAGTATGATTGTGGATTAGACACATAGAGAAGTGTGGGTCAGTATGATTGTGGATTAGACACATAGAGGAGTGAGGGTCAGTATGACTGTGGATTAGACACATAGAGGAGTGTGGATCAGTATTGTAAACAAATGAAGCTATTATTTGTTTACAATAAGAAGTGATTCCAGACTACCTGTCTTAACTACAACACCCATCTATAGAGAATTACAGAACCATCACCTGCTCAGTCACTTACACATGCCAGTGAAAATAATGTTCTAGTCTGTATTATATGTTAAACATTAACAGTTGAAGTTAAAACTCAGTGATAGCTTTCATTCTTTAAATATCTTTTTTGTATATGATACAATTTCCGTTTCCCTTAATGTCTCTAAAATAAAACTTGAATCGGCCGGAACAGAAACTGCAAAGGGAAGTAAATAGTTCTACATGAGTGAACACTGTTCTGTTTGTATAAACTCAATTAAACTAATAGTGATGCATGACGCCATGTTTTCTGGAATCGACTCCTATACATATAAACAAATGTTTTGCTGAATCAGTTGTTTAGGACTGAATCAATTGTTTAGGACAGAATCAATTATTAGCACTGAATCAATTGTTTTGGACTGAATCAATTGTTTAGCACTGAATCAATTGTTTAGGACTGAATCAATTGTTTAGCACTGAATCAGTTGTTTAGGACTGAATCAATTGTTTAGCACTGAATCAGTTGTTTAGGACTGAATCAATTATTAGCACTGAATCAATTGTTTAGGACTGAATCCATTGTTTAGCACTGAATCAGTTGTTTAGGTCTGAATCAATTATTAGCACTGAATCAATTGTTTAGGACTGAATCCATTGTTTAGCACTGAGTCAATTGTTTTGGACTGAATCAATTATTAGCACTGAATCAATTGTTTAGCACTGAATCAATTATTAGCACTGAATCAATTGTTTATCACTGAATCAATTGTTTAGGACTGAATCAATTGTTTAGGACTGAATCAATTATTAGCACTGAGTCAATTGTTTAGCACTGAATCAATTATTAGCATTGAATCAATTGTTTTGCACTGTACAAGGTGATGAAGATAAATTCAAGTACGTGAACAACTTTTAAAACAAACTCTCCCACCCACACCCCTCCGCCAAACCCCCCACCTACACCCCTGCTATGAGGCATAACAATCAGAATCTTCAGCGTTTTGATTCTGCAGCGTTTCTATCACAGGACTGTAATAGGTGGTCCCGTCCACCAGAGGGCGGACCACATTCATTTTTGTATGAGACAGTCTTATACATATTTGTTAATGTCTGTGCTTTACTCCTCCTGTTTTGTTTGTACTTTAGAGCAAATGCCAGTTTGAATTAAAGGTCCTATCACTTGTGTCTGTCCTCTGGCTGGATTTATGATTCATGATTCTCTGATCATTTGGACTACAGTTCTGTTCAAATTGGCCTGTACTCCCTATAAAGAGTACTATTAGATTAAAAACTTAAAATAACAACATTTTATTTTTTAGTGTGATAATAATCTATTACACGTTCTGTAGGGAGCAGTGTGAAACACAAACAGCTTTGTATAGTGCAGCTGGAAAGAACCTGAAGTAAGTTTAGATTCACTGAAGCTCTTACAGTCACAAGCCACTTCAGCCGCGATGACGATGATTGTACTGACAGTGAACACACTGCCGTCTCACCTAACTTTAGTAATTTAATGATATGCACTGATAGATCCCACTGTGTGTCAACAACCACTGTGTCAAACCTTTCATTAGGAGTAGACCAAGAGAAACAGTTCAAAACAAGTACAAATATAACAAATATAAATATAACAAATATTACATTAATTTCCATTATAAAAAATGTACTTGTATTAGCCTGTTTGTGATGGGTCAGAATAAGCTGGACAGACTAAGCCTAAACCGAAACTAAAAGGACTTCACTCACATTGCAATTTAGTCCAAGACTAGGTCTAAACCACATCTGGGAAACGGGCCCCATTGTTCCCAATAAATGAGATTGAATGTGTTGAGAGATTTACGTAATCTTTCATCTATTTGCATATCTAGTGTCAGCTTATGCCATGAAATATGCAAATATACTACGATGTCAAAAGAACAGCACTAGACGTCAATCACCCCACTAGTGCACAGTCACTCTGATCATGACGCCCAGTTTAAAGTTTACACCATCTTTGAGTAAACATTGTGGTAGAAATAAAACTTCCTAGTACGTCCAGCATTCACCATCTATCAGCACAGGAAGTAAAGATTGTTCTTTTTCTTTAAAAAATCTAATTTTAAAGCACAAACTTATGAGGCATCAGCAAAGCAGCTCGGATGTCTCCACATGTATGTGCAGCGTTGTACAAAGAACAAAGCAAAAAAAAGCTCATCCTAGCTTTGTAGTCAAGACCACCAGAGACACAAAAGTCAGAGCCTGAACCAAGACCTAGACATATCAAGTCTGATTTAACATTAAATCCGACTTGTTAAGACTTGTTAAGTTAAGACCAAGAAAATGTAAGGATTTTTAATAATATTAAAATAAAAAAGAAGGGATGTGAAAACTAAATAATGAATATAAATATATCATCTAACGTTATTATCAGGTTACGTTCTGCTCCTTTTTTGAGGATTTTGGAAATAATGACTGTTACTCTGAGCAGCTCTGGTAATAATGATTGTTTCTCTGAGAAGTGTTGGTAATGATGACTGTTACTCCGAGTGGTGTAGGTTAATATGACTGTTGTTCTGAGTAGTGTAGGTTAATATGACTGTTGTTCTGAGTAGTGTAGGTTAATATGACTGTTGTTCTGAGCAGTGTAGGTTAATATGACTGTTGTTCTGAGCAGTGTAGGTTAATATGACTGTTGTTCTGAGCAGTGTAGGTTAATATGACTGTTGTTCTGAGCAGTGTAGGTAACAATGACTGTTACTCTGAGCAGTGTTAGTAATAATGACTGTTACTTCGAGTAGTGTAGGCTAGTATGATTGTTGTTCTGAGCAGTGTAGGTAATAATGACTGTTACTCTGAGTAGTGTAGGTTAGTATGACTGTTGTTCTGAGCAGTGTAGGTAACAATGACTGTTACTCTGAGCAGTGTAGGTAATAATGACTGTTACTTTGAGTAGTGTAGGTTAGTATGACTGTTGTTCTGAGCAGTGTAGGTAACAATGACTGTTGTTCTGAGCAGTGTAGGTAATAATGACTGTTACTTTGAGTAGTGTAGGTTAGTATGATTGTTGTTCTGAGCAGTGTAGGTAATAATGACTGTTACTCCAAGTAGTGTTGCTTAAAAAACTGTTACTCTAAGCAGTGTTGGTAATAATGACTGTTATTCTGAGTAGTGTAGGTTAGTATGATTGTTGTTCTGAGCAGTGTAGGTAATAATGACTGTTACTCCAAGTAGTGTTGCTTATAAAAACTGTTACTCTAAGCAGTGTTGGTAATAATGACTGTTACTCCGAGTAGTGTAGGTTAGTATGACTGTTGTTCTGAGCAGTGTTGGTAATAATAACTGTTACTCTGAGCAGTGTTGGTAATAATGACTGTAACTCTGAGTAGTGTAGATTAGTATGACTGTTGTTCTGAGCAGTGTTGGTAATAATGACTGTTATTCCGAGTAGTGTTGCTTATAAAAACTGTTACTCTAAGCAGTGTTGGTAATAATGACTGTTACTCCGAGTAGTGTAGGTTAGTATGACTGTTGTTCTGAGCAGTGTTGGTAATAATAACTGTTACTCTGAGCAGTGTTGGTAATAATGACTGTTACTCTGAGCAGTGTTGGTAATAATGACTGTTACTCCGAGTAGTGTAGGCTAGTATGACTGTTACTCTGAGCAGTGTTGGTAATGATGACTGTTACTCCGAGTAGTGTAGGTTAGTATAACTGTTGTTCTAAGCGGTGTTGGTAATAATAACTGTTACTCCGTGTAGGCTACTATGACTGTTACTCTGAGCAGTGTAGGTTAGTATGACTGTTGCTCTGAGCAGTGTTGGTAATAATGACTGTTACTCCGAGTAGTGTAGGCTAGTATGACTGTTACTCTGAGCAGTGTTGGTAATGATGACTGTTACTCCAAGTAGTGTAGGTTAGTATGACTGTTGTTCTGAGCAGTGTTGGTAATAATGACTGTTACTCAGAGTAGTGTAGGCTAGTATGACTGTTACTCTGAGCAGTGTTGGTAATGATGACTGTTACTCCGAGTAGTGTAGGTTAGTATGACTGTTGTTCTGAGCAGTGTTGGTAATAATAACTGTTACTCTGAGCAGTGTTGGTAATAATGACTGTTACTCCGAGTAGTGTAGGTTAGTATGACTGTTACTCTGAGCAGTGTTGGTAATGATGACTGTTACTCCGAGTAGTGTAGGTTAGTATGACTGTTGTTCTGGGCAGTATTGGTAATAGTGACTGTTACTCAGAGTAGTGTAGGTTGGTATGACTGTTGTTTTGAGCAGTGTAGGTAATAACGACTGTTACTCCGAGTAGTGTAGGTTAGTATGACTGTTACTCTGAGCAGTGTTGATAATAATGACTGTTACTCCGAGTATTGTAGGTTAGTATGACTGTTGTTCTGAGCAGTGTAGGTAATAATGACTGTTACTCGGGGTAGTGTAGTATGACTGTTACTCTGAGCAGCTCTGGTAATAATGACTGTTACTCTGAGCAGCTCTGGTAATAATGACTGTTACTCTGAGCTGTGTAGGTAATAATGACTGTTACTCTGGGTAGTGTAGTATGACTGTTACTCTGAGCAGCCCTGGTAATAATAACTGTTACTCTAAGCAGTGTTGGTAATAATGACTGTTACTCCGAGTAGTGAAGGTTAGTATGACTGTTGTTCTGAGCAGTGTAGGTAATAATGACTGTTACTCTGAGTAGTGAAGGTTAGTATGCCTGTTGTTCTGAGCAGTGTAGGTAATAATGACTGTTACTCTGAGCAGTGAAGGTTAGTATGACTGTTGTTCTGAGCAGTGTAGGTAATAATGACTGTTACTCTGAGCAGTGAAGGTTAGTATGCCTGTTGTTCTGAGCAGTGTAGGTAATAATGACTGTTACTCTGAGCAGTGAAGGTTAGTATGACTGTTGTTCTGAGCAGTGTAGGTAATAATGACTGTTACTGCAGCCCTCAGCTGATGTTTGAATTTTGGAACCAAAGCACAAACAAATAATACCCAGTTAATCAATCAGGAAAATAATTAATTAGATCCTAGTTAACTTATATAGAGGCATCACACCCAGCAGGTCTTGAAACACAATTCCGAGTCCACCCTGCTGTGAGACCAGGACAAGACCAAGAAAGTTTATTGATGGTCTTGAGACAAGACTTGAGGTTAAGACTACATTAACACTAGCTTACATCATCTGCACTGCACCATGTGTGTCTCTTATATGCACAAAAAGCCTACTTTTAAATAAAACTGATATAGCACACCTAGATCTGCAGTAAACAATAAGACATAGCTGCATTTTTTTCAGGCTCATCTATTAATCAATAGACACAACAGGGTCCCCATTTACACACTTTCTGTAAAATTACTAAGCAGATAATAAGAGCATCAATTCCACAGGTTATTCATACGTGATGGCGTTGTCCAAAGCTGAAGACAGCCGTCTAGATGCCATGCTGTCTCATAAGTCAGTGCCTTGGAAAGCATGGTTATCCAGAACATGTCAATTTTGGTGATTTCTACTGCTTTTTCCTAATCGCAGATTATTATGGGATTTGTAAGGCAGTAAAAGAGCAGTGTTGGTAATAATGACTGTTGCTCTGAGCAGTGTTGCTTATAATAACTGTTACTCTGAGCAGTGTTGGTATTAATGGCTGTTATTCGGAGCAGTGTAGTTTAGTATGACTGTTGTTCTGAGCAGTGTAGGTAATAATGACTGTTATTCCGAGTAGTGTAGGTTAGTATGACTGTTGTTCTGAGCAGTGTTGGTAATAATGACTGTTATTCCGAGTAGTGTAGGTTAGTATGACTGTTGTTCTGAGCAGTGTAGGTAATAATGACTGTTACTCCGAGTAGTGTAGGTTAGTATGACTGTTGTTCTGAGCAGTGTTGGTAATAATGACTGTTACTCAGAGTAGTGTAGGCTAGTATGACTGTTACTCTGAGCAGTGTTGGTAATGATGACTGTTATTCCGAGTAGTGTAGGCTAGTATGACTGTTACTCTGAGCAGTGTTGGTAATGATGACTGTTACTCCGAGTAGTGTAGGTTAGTATGACTGTTGTTCTGAGCAGTGTTGGTAATAATGACTGTTACTCAGAGTAGTGTAGGCTAGTATGACTGTTACTCTGAGCAGTGTTGGTAATGATGACTGTTACTCCGAGTAGTGTAGGTTAGTATGACTGTTGTTCTGAGCAGTGTTGGTAATAATAACTGTTACTCTGAGCAGTGTTGGTAATAATGACTGTTACTCCGAGTAGTGTAGGTTAGTATGACTGTTACTCTGAGCAGTGTTGGTAATGATGACTGTTACTCCGAGTAGTGTAGGTTAGTATGACTGTTGTTCTGGGCAGTATTGGTAATAATGACTGTTACTCAGAGTAGTGTAGGTTGGTATGACTGTTGTTTTGAGCAGTGTAGGTAATAACGACTGTTACTCCGAGTAGTGTAGGTTAGTATGACTGTTACTCTGAGCAGTGTTGATAATAATGACTGTTACTCCGAGTATTGTAGGTTAGTATGACTGTTGTTCTGAGCAGTGTAGGTAATAATGACTGTTACTCGGGGTAGTGTAGTATGACTGTTACTCTGAGCAGCTCTGGTAATAATGACTGTTACTCTGAGCTGTGTAGGTAATAATGACTGTTACTCTGGGTAGTGTAGTATGACTGTTACTCTGAGCAGCCCTGGTAATAATAACTGTTACTCTAAGCAGTGTTGGTAATAATGACTGTTACTCCGAGTAGTGAAGGTTAGTATTCCTGTTGTTCTGAGCAGTGTAGGTAATAATGACTGTTACTCTGAGCAGTGAAGGTTAGTATGACTGTTGTTCTGAGCAGTGTAGGTAATAATGACTGTTACTGCAGCCCTCAGCTGATGTTTGAATTTTGGAACCAAAGCACAAACAAATAATACCCAGTTAATCAATCAGGAAAATAATTAATTAGATCCTAGTTAACTTATATAGAGGCATCACACCCAGCAGGTCTTGAAACACAATTCCGAGTCCACCCTGCTGTGAGACCAGGACAAGACCAAGAAAGTTTATTGATGGTCTTGAGACAAGACTTGAGGTTAAGACTACATTAACACTAGCTTACATCATCTGCACTGCACCATGTGTGTCTCTTATATGCACAAAAAGCCTACTTTTAAATAAAACTGATATAGCACACCTAGATCTGAAGTAAACAATAAGACATAGCTGCATTTTTTTCAGGCTCATCTATTAATCAATAGACACAACAGGGTCCCCATTTACACACTTTCTGTAAAATTACTAAGCAGATAATAAGAGCATCAATTCCACAGGTTATTCATACGTGATGGCGTTGTCCAAAGCTGAAGACAGCCGTCTAGATGCCATGCTGTCTCATAAGTCAGTGCCTTGGAAAGCATGGTTATCCAGAACATGTCAATTTTGGTGATTTCTACTGCTTTTTCCTAATCGCAGATTATTATGGGATTTGTAAGGCAGTAAAAGAGCAGTGTTGGTAATAATGACTGTTGCTCTGAGCAGTGTTGCTTATAATAACTGTTACTCTGAGCAGTGTTGGTATTAATGGCTGTTATTCGGAGCAGTGTAGTTTAGTATGACTGTTGTTCTGAGCAGTGTAGGTAATAATGACTGTTATTCCGAGTAGTGTAGGTTAGTATGACTGTTGTTCTGAGCAGTGTTGGTAATGATGACTGTTACTCCGAGTAGTGTAGGTTAGTATGACTGTTGTTCTGAGCAGTGTACGTAATAATGACTATTACTCCGAGTAGTGTAGGTTAGTATGACTGTTGTTCTGAACAGTGTTGGTAATAATGACTGTTACTCCAAGTAGTGTTGCTTATAATAACTGTTACTCTGAGCAGTGTTGATAATAATGACTGTTACTCCAAGTAGTGTTGCTTATAATAACTGTTACTCTGAGCAGTGTTGGTAATAATGACTGTTACTCCGAGTAGTGTAGGTTAGTATGACTGTTGTTCTGAGCAGTGTTGATAATAATGACTGTTACTCCGAGTAGTGTAGGTTAGTATGACTGTTGTTCGGAGCAATGTATGTAATAATGACTGTTATTCGGAGTAGTGTAGGTTAGTATGACTGTTGTTCTGAGCAGTGTTGATAATAATGACTGTTACTCTGAGACATGTAGGTTAGTATGACTGTTGTTCTGAACAGTGTATGTAATAATGACTGTTGTTCTGAGCAGTGTAGGTATTAATGACTGTTATTCGGAGTAGTGTAGGTTAGTATGACTGTTGTACTGAACAGTGTATGTAATAATGACTGTTGTTCTGAGCAGTGTAGGTATTAATGACTGTTATTCGGAGTAGTGTAGGTTAGTATGACTGTTGTTCTGAACAGTGTTGGTATTAATGACTGTTACTCTGGTAACGTAGCGACCATGCGGGCGTGCTCAGTTTACAGTCAGAAAGCGCGCTCCTTCTCCGTGACGTCTGTCAGTGGGCGTGTTTTCCCCCACGTGCCGTGAGGGCAGAGCGGAGGGGGGGGCGCGGGTTTAAAGGCGGAGGATCCGTGCGCGAGGCCGATCTACCGCAGCACGGCGGCGGCTTCGCAGCGAATTAATAATAATAATAATAAAACACGCTCACGGTTTTTTTCCATCGCTCTCCGGTCATTATTTACTTGTTTGTTGCTTGTTGTGTTTTTGTTTTTCTTCGCTCCGCCGATGGACGAACAATGGAGAAGCCGTCCGCAGAAATTTCTCGCCGCCCTCCTTTCTCCCCATCATTGTTTATGATGCTGCTGCTGCTGTTGTGTAGGAGGGCAGGGACGGAGCTCGTCTCTCTGGATTCCTGCTAGAAAACAAACCAGCAAACACTCGCACGCGCACTCACTCTCACACCGCTACACGGGCTTCTTCTCCTGGCGGACAGCAGATGTTCGCAGGTCTCTTCTCCCGGCGACATGGTGACGTTCCCGGCTCTCGCCCATTACTGGCCTCTCATCCGATTCCTGGTTCCTCTGGCCATCACCAACATCGCCATCGACCTCGGCGAACAGGCAAGTGCACCTCCTCGTACACACACACACACACACACACACATACACACACACACACACAGACGCGACCGGCCGCGGATTTTTCTCCGGGCCTCCAGCCTCTATACCGCGGCTACACTTTAGCCTATATGCTAGTAGATTTACCTCCGCTGAGGCTGAGGCACTGCAGCAAAGCGCATCTCCCTCAGGACGCCTGTTCCCCGCGTACGGACCGCCACACCGCGCTGGGCCCGTCACTGAATTGCGCTGAAGATTATTTTCATCAGGCCGGTTCGTCAGAGATGGGTAAACAGCGCAGAGCATCACAAACATGGACAGATGGCCTGAGCGTGCACGTCAACAGCTGCCCATACAGGACATCACCAGCAGCACGAGCTCCATTCAGCCCGGACAATGCAGCCCCAATCTGAGGCAGATGAATGTGCACTTTTGGATGGGCTGATTTTTTAGGTGGGGGGGATGACTCCTAACCTCTGAGTGCACTGCCCTTGTTTTTGTTTACAGGCAACGAGAGAAATAAGGCCTAGCTGGGTGGGTTTTGTGTTAGAGCCTACAATGGGCCCACCTTTCTGTCAGGGTGGCTTTCTTTACTGCCAAAATGTGAAAAGGCAGCTCAGTGCAGTGTCCTAACATCTAGAGACCGATTTCCACTTAAATCATATGTGGTGTCATCCTCACTTCAAAGAGGGAACAAGTCTTATTCTGCTGCTACTAATACTGATACAGGGCTGTGCATATACTGTACTGATGTAGTACTAATGTAAGGCTGGGCAGGTGTTAATAAACCATAAGCAGCGTTTTCTTTCATTGTCTTGGCAATGGCTGTTTTTTTATTTATGATGAAATGATTTTACTCCTAACTAAGTCATGCTTTAGTATTGAAGCCCCACGTGTCGCTCCATTTTACCATTTAAATGATTTTCTCCATAAATCTGACCTGCAGGCTTTGCTAAATGGTGAATAGAGTTCAGTGGGTTCGTTGTAGTCTCCTCATCTCTGACTGGTTACAGAAAACAGCTATTAGTGAGGAACAGCCAGCGACAAGTCTGAAGAGCGGAATGAATCATTGCGGAAACAGTATTTTTAACTAGCATTTGTCTGACTGTGCACCGGACGCCATAATCCTTTGGTAGTTACAGGGATGTGTTCATCAGACACTGGGACTTTTCCTCCACCCCCCCCGGTGAAACGCTTCACTGGACGTCCACCTACTCGCTGTCTAATTGCGCTGTTCCTGAGGACAGTTAAACACACTGACCAACAAAGACGTAGGCGAGCAGCAATTTGGTTACTTCACCAACAAACATGTATTGTGGTGTGTTGTGAAATTAGGATGGGATGGTTGTGCAAGAGTGAATTCACTTTCTGACAGTTCCACCCACTTGCATGTGGTGAGGCCTACAGGTGCACCGTAAATGTAAATGATTCATGGACTTCTTAACTAAGTTGAGTCTTACCTAACTCATAAGAGGCAGCAGGTGAAATTGGAAGCATGTGGATCGCTTGCATTGGTGACACTACCTCAACCTTAATTACCTTTCATCATGTTCTACATATGCATTTGTAGTAAGATTGTAAAAGTATACTGTACTGCTAACCTTCTCAGCCCCAAGAGCCCATATGTTTGACCACACTTCAATCGATCCGTGTTATAACTACATATCATGTGTATTAGATAACACCAGAGAGGGACCAATCAGTGTTATTGGGTCCGATACCGATCACCTTTCAGCATGCTCGTCCAGGCGGGGTTGGATTATAGTGCTGTGCTCACATGTTTGTGTAGAAAAAAAGCAGTTCTGTATGTCATAGTCATGAATGGATCATCAGAGGAGAGCTCTGTATCTTTTTGTTTGAGGTGGGAAAAGGCAGGATGCTCTGTTTATTTTTTTTTATGTTATAATACTGGGCTCATCTGAAATTCACCAACGATGCATCCATGGCTTCCAAAAAAAATTAATGTTCAGTTTATTTTACTGCTGAGGTCAAAGGCAACAGGTGGGAATGTTGAACTCCTGAAAGAACGTTTCTCGGTGGTCTGCAGAATGACTGCATGATTTTAATTGAGGCTCTATTGAAAACAATGTAATATCCAGTTTGCCTGTGAACACGTGAATTAAGTCTTTGCTCGGTCTGCTGTTTTCTGATACTGAACTGAATGATCAACTGATGTACTTTATAAAGTAGCTTTAGCTGCTGGTCAGATTTGGTAAAAAACTGCCTGACAGGCAACCTGTTTTCTCTATCAGCACACTTGAGACCCCCGGTTTTAATCCTGCAGTCAATAGCTCTGTTAATTCATGTAGCATGACGGTCCAAAGAAAATCTCCAAAATAGTAACTACACAGGAGAGAACAAAACATGTCTAACTTTCAGGGTAAGTTAATGTAAAGAGGTTTTATTCTATGTAATTTTAGAGCATTTCTATTGGTCCATTTGTCATGAATCACTCACAGGATATAAACGACAGCTGTCGTGTTCAAATGATATAGAAAAACTGACAAAAATGGTGATGCATATCATATTTTGTTTGGACAGCGTCAAGATAAGGAGGAACTACTGTGCCCTGCGACCATGGGGCCTCGCCCAGGGCTGCAGCGATCCTTAACTCGCGAAATACAACTCTAATGTTTTAACATCACAGATAAGCTGTCAAGATGGGCTGAGTTAGAGAAATATCGTCTGATCGCATGTTTGATTGATACATATCTGTCCCATCTCTGAATAGACACATAGTTCATAGTAGTTAGTGAATAATTGAATAATAATTAATAATATTAAAGGTATAATAACTAAATAATAAGCTTAAGGTTCTAGGGGTTAACAGAACTATCTTAAAAGCTTAGTCTTTGTCCCGACCAAAAGCCATAGCCTTAAGCTCCAGTTCAGAGTTTCAGAAAGATGGAATGGCAGCCTCTCCGCACATTGTGCATTGCCTCAGGTTATAACTGGTTAGTGAATCAATAAGAGAATCAATAATGCATAACAGAGAAGATCACGTTTAACAGCTGTATTAGGTGCTTATAGTTCTCTTTTTATAAAAATATAATCAGTACTTCACTGTTATGGCTCTCAGTCGTTATATTACAGTCGTTCTGTTTTGAAGTACTTGGAAAATTAGGCTGAAAAACATCACAAATGCCATAAAAATAAAAAGCCTTATCAGCTGCAGTATTCACTTGATATAGCCTTGCACTCTCTGAGTCTATCTGTGGGGGCCTATTCAAATAAAACAAGAACCCGATCTGCTCCTGAGCAGCAGAATATAAGCAGGAAGGAGAACTGCGTACTGGCGGCCCTGTAGTCTATCCGCCCCCACTAACAGACATCTATTATCTTTTTGCACACTGTCGTAAGGCACTGGAGATGAATTGGTAGCTTCCCAAAGGGAGTGTGCGCACGCACACACATCACTGACACACACACACACACTCACAGAGGGAGGGAGGAAGGAGAGAGAGAGACTGTGACAGAACTGCAGAAGAATATGGAAGATAAGGACTGGTGTGAACTGGGGCTTTACTTGAATTATTGAAAGAGGCATCCAGACACTTGCTTTCGTTCTGCTTGTGCTTGTGTTGTGAGTGCTTGCTGCTGCAAATGAGTTGCCTCTGTGATATTTTTACCTTTCGATTGTGTCTTTAAATCGGGGCTAAAAGAAAACTGAACATCACCACTTCGTTTGCTATCCTTCATAGACTGTCCACTTACATGTCGTAGGTTGTGGGTAGATATTCAAAACAGGTATTGTATGGTACTGTGGGGTAAAGTCAAAGACCACCCTTCATTTATTTAATTTTACAGTCAAAAGAGCCTCTGAGTGCAAGTTATTCATGTTTCGTGAGACATTCTTGTGGGGATTAGATATAAAATAAGTCTACTGGTGCAAGGGTGGGGAGGGGAATAGTCATAACTGGACTTTCAAAATGAATTACAAAAAAATCTGAAAATAAAATTAGAGTTTAGAACCATTTGCCATTCGTGCTTACAGACCTCTACGTTTAACCCATCCGTGCAGTGAAATACAAATACACACATACATTAGGGGGCAGTGAGCACCCTTGCCCAGAGTGGTGGGCAGCTGATAAAGACTTGGTAGACCACAAAGCTGTCATATTGAGTACTTAAAGCTTTCAGCTTTGCATTAAATCCCTTCAATGTGGTAAGACAGCTCAACACTATGGGTCTGACCGGTTGTGAAGCTCTCAAGAAGTCTTTACTGAGAGAAAGAAAATAAATAAAAAAGAACATTTGCAAATTAACCCAAAGAGCTGCTGGTGTTATCAGGAAAAGATGTCTTCAGCATTATGGTGAAAAAAAGAAAAAGCATCCAATTCTGAAAACTGAACTTTAAACTATGGCAAATAAGATCCCTGCAGAAAACTGGAAAGAGTGGTCGCTGTAATAAAGGCAATGGGTGGAAACGCTGAGTACTGAATAAAGTGCCTCTATTTAAAACCTGTTTTGACTGGAAGTTAAATTAGTATTGGGTGGGCTTTTGCTTTTGCACAGCATTTTATAGGTATACAGCTACTGACCATAGCCTATCTTTGATATTGTTTGGATGGCATGGTCGAGATGTCAACATGGCAGAAGTATGCTACAACTATATCAGGCACAGTAGTGTTGTATGTGTATATATTGTGATTTTTCTTATCTTACTGTTAAAACACACCACTATATGAACCGGTTTGCCAATGTTTACAGTAGCACTGCGCCCTTGTGCTGCTTGTTAATGTTGGAGTGGAGCTGACAATGGATTAAAACACTGCCACCTAGAGGGCAGAGGTTTAAACACAACACACAATGATTCCTTGTCTGCCAGGAATCTGTGTATCGATACTGTGTTTTTGAGAAAAAGTTTTGATAATTTCGATATTTTCTTACACCCCTGATATATATAAATATATAGGTAGAAAGATGCATTGTTTGTGTTAATCCTTCACATCATATGTTCATTATTATTGCTGTGGATGTGTCACATGTGGCAGATTTGCAAATATCAGTTTACTTTCTGCACAGCAGGATTGTTCACCTTAGTGATCAATGTTTGTTCTCAGTGCTAAGACTGAGACTCAGTAACTATGTCTGTATGTGTAGATGTGAAGGTTGACATAAATATCATCCCTCTTTCTGACTTGAGGGGTTTAGTGTGGTGCCATGGAGGAAGGACACAGAAGGGTCACCGTCTCAAGGGCTTTGTGGAATCCACTATCGTACTTTCTCTTAACTAGGTCACCTTTATCAGCCAACAGACGGCAGGACGTAAAAAGCAGAACTGGATTGCCTTTAGGCTGCATCTGCATTGGCTGTAAATAAAGATAATGAAGAAGCCAAATAAAGCTGTAATCTTTAAAGCTACATACTGTAGGACAGATAATTACACAATACTCTTAACAGGCCAGGATGATTGATTAAAAATATTTATCCCTGCAGTAAGTTTCATCTGTGAAATCCTATATGGCATTAGAATAATAAATAAGGGAACGGTACATAAGTTTAGTAAAACACAGCAAGAAGCTTTTGTTGTTATAAAAAACTTAGTAATGTTGATTACATGAATGCAGTTAAAATAGCACAGATTCTTGTTCTTGAGTTAATTGAATGATGACTGATGGGCTGAGGCAGGTATTGTAACCCTAAATACTGGAGAGCCGTTGAAAAATTGACAAGGCATGAAATCATAATGCATTGTTTATTTGTTTGTATTTAATGCAAGGCAGTAATAATAATACTTTATTTTGCACTAGAACTGTTTCTTAACAACTTTAATAGCTGTATAATAAGGAATTTGTGGGTGCTAATCAATTAACATCACTACTGTTAGCTATCGTAACTCAGTTACCTGGGAGGTTATTTAATTGCACAGTCACACAGCGGCCAACAACAGTCACGAGTGTGCTCAACTAACGTTATTGTCTGTAGATCTTTGTTAGAAATCTCTCAGTAAGATGTCAGTTATTGTAGTAAATGATGAGGAAAGATGGTTCCCACCAGTGTTTAATTTAGGCTACTTTACAATTTATTTTAATGCTTTTTGAACAAATAAGCTCTTGCTGCCCAGATAAACATGCTCTTTTAGATGCCTGAGAAAGTGGAAAAAGGCATGATGCAGTAAGTCTAATTACAGGGAGTCCAGAGGCAGAAGGAGTGGTGTTGGAGAAAGAGAAGAAGGAGAAAGGTCTCCAGACAGTGGGGGTATGAGTATGTTGTTTAGTATCAGCGTTTTCCATCAGCTCAGACCTCTGAACTATTTCCATTTGATCTTTGTACACAGTTGACAGGGACAGACCTCACAACACTGTTTTTCCAGAGAGGAATTTGTTGTCAGAGGTCATCAGAAAACTTTTTTTTGTTTTATTTTTAGACATTTTTAAATGCCTGTTACATTTTCTTAACTTTTCGTGACAAATGAAGCTATAGAAATTAATTTTGTGATTTGCAATATAACAACATTTATTGTTAGTCTGATAAATGACTTTACGTCATAGTGTGCTTCTCTCAGCATAAATCGGATATTCTCATTAAACAGGTGCTCATTACTACTTTACATTTATTCTGAGCTATTAGAAAGAATATAGCTTGTCTAGTCTCATCGTGTATTTCCATCTGTTCCTGCAAAGTATTTGATCCTAGCCAGGAAATTTGTCATTTTGCTTCCTAAATAAAACAATATAAAACTGTAATTCATCTAATTCAGCCAATTGGGAAGAGGTTAATTAGGTGGTGCAGGAGTGGGACACTGTTATTAGAACTAGGCTGTGTAGGAAACTTAACTCTCCAGGTGGAGGCTTGAAGAGCTCGGCTTTAGGGCACAACCAGGTTTACCCAGTCAGTCCTGGGATTCAGCCAATAGGCTACCAGAAGAGGTGGGAGTATACTAGGTCTTCCAGCATACAGGCCTATTCAGAGTCCCATACCAGTGTATAAGCCTATTCACAGTCCCATACCAGTATGCAAGTCTATTCACAGTGCCGTACCAGTATGCATGCCTATTTACAGTCCCATACCAGTGTACAGGCCTATTCACAGTCCCAAACCAGTATACAGGCCTATTCACAGTCCCATACCTGTGTACAGGTCTATTTACAGTCCCATACCTGTGTACAGGTCTATTTACAGTCCCATACCTGTGTACAGGTCTATTCACAGTTCCATACCTGTGTACAGGTCTATTCACAGTCCCATACCAGTATACAGGTCTATTCACAGTTCCATAACTGTGTACAGGCCCATGCATGGTCCTATACCAGTATACTGGCCCATTCACGGTGTGATACCAGTGTACAGGCCCATTCACAGTGTGATACCAGTATACATGTCTACTCACAGTCAGATACCAGCGTTCTGGCCTGTTTTTGCTAAAAAAACAAAAACACGTTTAGTTTGAAAACAAGTAGACGGAATTAACATACGTGTGTATTTCACATGACCTGCAGATCCATACAGATGTGCATCAGAATGGTGACAGAACACAGCCTGTAGCAGAGCACAGATGTTTAAACAACGAGCAACATGCTCACTGTAAAAAATGTACAGGTTACAGAAAACGTACGGCCATATGGACAGAGTGAAACACATGAAAAGGGTGATCGTGGGTGTGACTTTTTCTAGTTTGTGTAGATGCAGTCTAGGCTGTTTATGCCCACAAAGAACCTCAGACTATTAGCTTCCCTCGCTAATGAGCACTTCTTTAATGAGAAGACTAGAAGCAGAGCCTTGAATGGATTAGTGGCTTGTCTGGTGTGTGCGGCGCTTAGAATACTGCTTAAAAGAAAATGATTAATTAATCATCGCTGCTTCTCAAGGAATCAATTTCGTTTTCCTCTTTTTCTGTGCATCAGATTTGATGTGTTGGTGCCACTACGTTAAAAAATGCATCCTTTTTTTATCTGAATACATCATATATGGTGTGAATAGGCCTTACCCATGGGTACTAGTTGTGTCATAGCCACTGTGCCTGTAAACTATGAACAAACGCAGACACAGAGGGCAAAAACATTTCCAATTAGTATTTCCCATTTAGCTGAATGGCGGCATCTGGGATGTTTCAATCATATTTCAAGTTATAATAGAAATGCAGTAGTCAATCAGTCCTGTATAGTCAATCGAGTCTGATTTAGTCCAGTCTGTTGTACCTGAGAAATTCAGACCTGAAGAAACATAGTGCTGTGTTTGCCGGTCCCAGAAAAGCTGCTGCCTGCTTACATGCAGTGTGAATTCCGCTGTGGTATTTGAGAGGGTCTCATGTTTTTTTGTTAATCCAGCGTTGGCTGACGGCTCACTCTGAACAAGTCTTCATCTGGAAATGCTCTGTACTCTTTTGGTTTGATCTCACACGTCTCCTCTCTTCAGTTTGAGAAAAAAGCAACAATTCACTTCAAATCTCTTGGAAAACTGGCTTCAGGTTTACTGATACAGCTACAGCTACTACTGTACGTATGTAGGTATGGTGGGCATTGTTACAGTTGCTAAGCTATGGAGGACCTACTTGGTGAATCAATTTGCTACAGCACCACTCAGAGGCAGGCCTGTGTTGCAGGTCTATTTAGTGAAGACAGAAGCTTGCTGATTGGTGGGTGCTGCAGCTAAACAATGACAACCCCATACTTTCATTTTTACTGAGTTTAATATTGAGACCTTCAGAATTAGAAGAACAATTAGAAGGTTCCAGACCCCGCTGGACCCTTGCTTACATATGTGCGTTGTAAGAAACTTTGTAGGCCAGATGTAATTAAGTAAAAAACTAATTTTTGCTAAGGAAAAAAATTGTTCCAAGTGTTTCCAAGAGGAATTAACCTACATATGCAGCTATAATATAAAGCTAAGCTTTAAAGAGTTATAACATAACGTCAACTCAGCATTCAGAAAACATCTTTATAATCTAAAAAACTGTCAATCTGTTAAACAGCTTTGCTCTCTGCTTTCATCAGGGGACGTGTTACTGCTAGACTGACTGCATCACCAGAATTACTCCTGTTTTATGCAAATTCTTTGACCACTGAGTGATCGTCTTAAGCCAGTAACCTTTTTAGCATTTGTCAGCTTGGACATAGCCTCCGGTGATTAACTCCTCTGAGCTGACGCATGTTCTAAGGTCTACGTGCTGTCCACCATAAAGGAACAGTCTGACATGTGATTTTACGATGAGTCAGTTAACCCAGCAGGCCTCAGCTCCCTCAAGGCCATGTCGAACACCAGGAGAGTCCATGCGTTCCCTTTCCTAAAATGTGATACAGTTCAGTAGCTCTGTTAATAATAATAATTGTTAATATTGTTTATATTGTACATGCTATAAAAATGCAGCTCCTGCAGTTTAAAAGCTGCACTGTAAGAGATTGCGTTTTCTACACAAAAAACAATTTAGACCTGTTAGTTAGTTTGTGTTGCACTGGTACGAGTGGATCAGACCGCAGTACTGCTGGAGGTTTTAAACACTGTTTACTTCCATTCTACCCTATTAGATACGGTACGTCTTTGGTCCATCTTGTAGAGTCAGAGACACAGTTTGTGTTGGCCATCCTCTTATCCTTCAGTGGTCACAAGACGCTGGTGAACACACCACCACCACATCAGTGTCCGTGCAGTGCTGGGAATGATCCACCACCCAAAATAACAGGCTACCTGCTCTGTGGTTGTCCTGTGGGGGTAAATAGGGGCTGACAAAGTATGTATTTACCAAGTAAAGTAATTAGCCATATTGACCCGGTGTAACCCACATTACTGAACTGCTTTAACAGAGGCTACCTAGGTCTTCTCAAGACTGTCCCAGTATGTCATTTTAGTGCAACAGTAAAATCACAGACCTGACGCCGTCTGCTAACCCGGCACCCCTTACAGAGCACCCGGTGGGGTTTGACGCCAGCTCTGTTGACGCTGATTAGGAGTTCTCAGGTGGTCCACTTTGGAAAAGTACACAGACATGAGCTCCTAAGCCTGTTATTTTATAGTCAACAACATCACATGCCAAAGACGGATACATGGTAGTTAAAAAAGGGGGTTATAAATTTAGTGGTGTAGTTATTTTTGTCTTCCCTCGTTCCAGAAAAGTGCTGCTATGAAAGAAGGGAATATCATGCTTGTCAGGTGTTCAGTTACCAGATCATATTTGGTAGAGTCCATAGAAATCTAAAGATTTGTGTCTTATTCAGAGGGACATTTCATGAATGATATGTAATTGGCACGCATGTACTGGTTTACACTCCAGACACAAGCTCCCTTTGTGCTGCTGAATGATGTTTATTTAGTTTCAGTAGATGTACTGCTCTACTGCAGAATAGACTGCATGCTCAGAAGGAATTTAGTGGCTAGGTTTGGCCTCAGGAACCAAAACAGACCGAGCTCCAGGTGGTGGAACGGATTGATAAACTGTTGTTCTTTCTCTTGCTTCTCTTGCTCTCAGGCTTTGAACAGAGGGATCGCGACCGTCAAAGAAGATGCGGTGGAGATGCTGGCCAGTTATGGCCTGGCCTATTCCTTGATGAAGTTTTTTACTGGGCCTATGAGTGACTTCAAGAACGTGGGGCTGGTGTTCGTCAACAGTAAACGCGACCGAACCAAGGCAGTGCTCTGTATGGTTGCTGCTGGAACTGTAGCCATCATTTTCCACACTCTAATAGGTTAGTCATGGCATGCATTTATCACTTTCCGACACCTTTCATCTCTCTCACCCCCACAGACCCTACATTCATTTCATTTACAGTCAAAACAGTCATTAAGTTCAAGATATCCATTTTTCAGTGTCAGGAAAAAAAATGGAAAATATATATTTTAAGAACTTAATGAAGAAGTATAAATGCTACATACTAAATATGCTTGCCTTTATAACAGCTGCCATTCTTTTGCTTTCAGTTGTTCAAAGAATTTTGGATATTTTCCTCACCTACAAAGTTTATTAGAGTTTTTAGTCTCAGCAGTTGGTTATAATTTCTGCCTCTGGTGATCATGAATAATAACAAACATAATTAAAGTTGTTGGGGTCCATCATTCTGAAAAAAGCAGCTTCTTGTGTTTGACGTGCCAGTTTCCACATTCCACTTTTCTTGGACTTCCTGACAGCTACACGTTAATTATTTCAAACTCGCCGTGTCAAGTGGAATGATGGAACCAAGAATCTCAGTGTAGCTACCTTTCCTTTCTAAAAGTGTACATGTCTTTACTAGAGACCATCCTGACTCTCTGCTTTTTAAAGGTGTGAGTCTGTTTGACCTCCGCTGTCGTGCCAGATGTGCTCAGGGTTATATTTTTACTCTGTACACAAACCCTGACGATAATGACTCGGCAGGAACACCGTGTCCGCCTTATGGTTCCATCCTGTGTTGACGCTCGGAGTTTTGTTCCAGTGTGCTGTACACATGCTCGCTGTGTTCCTCTTGGATGGATGCGTTCCTGCCAAGCTGTTGTCACTTTCTCATAAATAGACAGCGACATGGAGAAATGGCGTCATTTACACACTGTTATTACAAGTCATTAAGCAGTTTGTGTAAAATGCTACTGTCCTCCTACTCGGTGCACCAGAACCGTCTCATTGGTCACTCTCGTATTTACCAAATTACAGAAAGTTGGTGTAGCTGAGGTCAAAAGTAGGTGGAGTTTTTACGAGGCTTAAGATGGCAACCGTGTCTTAAAATATGAGATGATGTTGATGATAGGATGAGAGCCCACATTGTCATAACTTGGCCACATGCTTTCCTCTTGGCGTCCACATCCTGACCACATCGAGCCGAGGTCATTTTCACCCTGAAGAGTGCGGTTAAAAAAGGGTGAGCACTGAGGCTTTGCTGCGTTAGCAGTAGTGACTCAGAGGAGAAAATTAACTAGATACGCTTTCTTACTCAGGGCCTGATCTGCCGAGGCTTTTGTGGTGGTTTCAGGTGCGACTGTAACATACTGTGTCTGCGTACAAGCCTAAAGGTGTAGATTTATATATATTTATAAATATTTGTGAAACAATGAGGCACACCCAGTTTTATTTAAAATAATTAAATTTTATATATATATATATATATATATATATATATATATATATATATATATATATTAACTTATATAATTATTTAAAATAAAACTGTGTGCCTCATTGTTTTACAAATCAGTTAAAATAATAACATGGGATAGAATATCAGCTACTCGTTTCGATGTTCCTAGCATGTGATGCGATATGCAATATGTGCTTGCAGTCTATCTCCTCCCCAAATTTTGTTATATAGTATATATATATATATATATATATATATATATATATATATATATATATATATATATATATATATATATATATATATATATAGGATAGCATTTGGTGGAAAAGAATTTCTTTCACTAACAGAATAATCTCTATGGCTGAACTTTTGTTTTCTGTTTTATGGTAGTGCAGGTAGTGCAGGTAGTAGGCAGTGCTATACACAGTTTGTCTGATAAGCCTCAGTCTTAATAAGTCCAACGTTCATTTCAGGCACTTTGTGGATGCGTATCGCAGTCGAATAATAAATTAGCTAATATATAATGGACCTTGCAACTTGATTAGGTTATGATACTTTTAGCGTTCAGTGCATCATAAAATCTAAACTTTCTGCACGTTTTGATTCAGAATTACTTTTAAAAATCACCAAAGAAATGTGTTGGAATTGTTAGATGCCCTTCATTTAATGTAAAGACGTCATTAAAATGTAAATGAGCATAATGTGGCCATTTAACGTGAAAGGTTGTACATATGAAATAAAATAAAAGGGATAAACAACAAAATGGTGGGATGGTCAATATATGGTTGAGGGCTAATCAGCACCTTCAAGTCTATTTATATCTTTGAAGCATTCTTCAATGTCTAACTGTAACGTTATTGCTTTTGCCGTCCTGTCCCCCTCTCTCAGCCTACACGGACCTGGGCTACTACATCATCAACAAGCTGCATCATGTGAACGAGTCAGTGGGCAATAAGACCAGGAAGGCCTTTCTCTACCTGGCTGCGTTTCCTCTGCTGGACGCCATGGTGAGCAAAATTTCTCATTGAACACGCAGAATTCTCGCTCTGCCTGCGTCCACTCGGCTCCCTGTCGGATCTGGCGTGGCTCTGGTGGACAGATGGAGCGTGTGTCTGCATTTGCATTTGGGAGAAAGTGAGTGTGCATGTGTCTACGTGGGTGCACGCTCTGCCTGTAATGCCTGTCTTCCCTGCCTGCTCAAGTCTGGAGCACTGTCAGTCTCCCGGTGAGGATGTAACGCCACACTGAGCAGTTCGGCCTCACTTCTAAATGGCGCAGTGCGTCCATAAGGTCGCTGTACGGCGGGTCAAGATTACGCACGCATTTACTTTGCTCTTCAGTCTGGAGGATCCTCTTTGATGGCCAGTGTAATTGCCCGTGACTTGCGGCTCACTTTTTATGAGCTTGTGTGTGTGTGTGTGTGTGTGTGTGTGTGTGTGTGTCTTCCCAGGCCTGGACTCATGCTGGAATCCTATTAAAGCACAAGCACAGCTTCCTGGTTGGCTGTGCCTCTATCTCTGATGTCATAGCTCAGGTAAGGCACATGGCCGCATGTGTATTGTTGAACATACAAACTTGCCGTGCACAGCCTTTATAAGTTTAATGAACAGAGAGACCTTCCCTTATTCATTTCATTTTCAGTCAACATAGCCATTAAGTATAATTTATTCATTTTCCAGAGTCAGAAAACATAATGAACATATACAGAAGTGTCAACAACTAAATATTATATGTATATATTTTTTTTCGCAGTATTTATTTTGTCAATATTTACCTTAATTACAGCTCCAATGATCAATCTATTGTTCTGAGAACACCAGCAGCTTCTTTGTTTGGTGTGCAAATTGTCTTGTTCACAGTAATGCCATTGCATTATCATAGTAGAAGGCTGGACAGAAACACTGTTGGATTTTCTCTCAAAAAAAGCCTTTTGCACAGTAATGTATATAAGCTGAAGATAAACAATAAAACAAGTAAGATGATGCCTGTAGACTGATTGTGGGAGTGTCTTAATTAATAGTTAATTCGATTTCGCTGGTTACATTGTAGTAGTTAGTAGTGGATAAATACTACAGGAGAGTTTGTATTCATCTCTCTCTCTCTCTCTCTCTCTCTCTCTCTCTCTTTCTCTCTCTCTCTCTCTCTCTCTCTCTCTCTCTCTCTCTCTCTCTCTCTCTCTCTCTCTCTCTCTCTCTCTCTCTCTCTCTCTATAGATTGTTTTTGTGGCCATATTGCTGCACAGTCATCTGGAGTGTGTGGAACCTTTGTTGATTCCCATCCTGTCTCTGTACATGGGAGCTCTGGTACGTTTTACTATTGTGGGCCTGGGCTACTACCGAAGCATTCATGACAACATCCCAGACTCCAGTGGCCCCGAGGTTGGGGTATGTACTGTTTAAACTTGTTATTACCCAGTATGCAAATTAAATAGCATATATATATATATATATTTTTTTTTTTTTTTTTTTTTTTTTTTTTTTTTTACTATTTTCGCATCTTTGCTATTCTCGCATTATCTTTTTAGAATCAAGCTGACATTAAGTATGCAAATTAAATGGCCTAACTTTTTTCTATAAAGAATATCTACAAACTATATATATATATATATATATATCCTTATACATGGATGGGCCAAAGGTTTATAGACTGAATTGGTAGTTATATGTAAGTGTATTCAAAATGTTATGTCATACTCTACCGGTCAAAAGTTTTAGATTACTACCAATCAATCGTTTTGTGTTCTAAAATGTTTGACTGGCATACGCACTGTGTGTGATTAACTATCTCCCCATTGTTTTCTATCATGTGGCTCTTTTGATGTGGTAATAGAATAGCTCAGTGGTCTAACACAAAGTGACTATTGCAGTAGTCCTCAAGCATGTGTGAATGTAAGGAACCCGGTTTCTGCACAGTTTTCGGCTTTCCATAATAACTGGCTTGATGAAGCTTGTCAGCGGGGTGGGCTTTTTGAGCAGGCATTGCACAATAATGGGTATGTTTTCTATGTGAGCGGGTAGCATCTGATTTCAGTCTGATTTTGTTGAAGCTGTTGAAAGTGCCATTACCGAGGCCGACTTGATGTTCACGCAGGGCTACTCCAGTGTTCGTGGAAAGGAGAAGCTTGAGTCACATGACTCACCTTGGTCATTTCTTCACTCTCTTCCTTGTGCTGACTCATTGTGTGTGTTGGCTTTAGGGCGATGCCACCATTAAAAAGATGCTGAATTTCTGGTGGCCCCTGGCCCTCATCCTGGCCACACAGCGCATCAGCAGGCCCATCGTCAACCTGTTTGTGTCTCGTGACCTGAAAGGGAGCGCTGCAGCCACTGCGGTCAGTGAATTCACACCCACACACGCATGTACATAAACCACAGCTATGCAAACATTACACAGCGCTCCTCGTGAGGGTGCATTATCTCAGTAAATCAGGTCTGTGAATGTTCTCTTATCATGAACCCTCGCTGTGTTAATGCGGTCATCTGACATGCACACCCTGTGAATCTCCGTTTATTTGCCTGAAGTATTTTATGTACACTACCGCTCAAAAGTTTGGGATCGCAGTGAAACGTTCTTGGTTTTAATGGAGTATCTTCTTTCCTTAACACAACAATGGACTGACGGGTCTCTAAAGAAAGTTGTTTCTTTCTGGCCATTTTGAGTCTGTCAGCAAGCCATCAACTGCTAATGCTTCAGATATTTAACTAACCTAGAATGTTGTGCTTCCTTTTATACTCACTTATTAGTAGAATGTTTTTCAGCTGTGCATCACAATTGAGCAAAAATGTCCTAACAACCAATTAGCCCAATAACATCCTTAACTTGGATTGGCGGCCGTACCAGGAGATTTAGACAGAGGACTGAGAATTGCTGATAATAGGACTATATGCAAAATAAGCCTCTATACAAAAATAGACTTTAATACAAACATTTTTATTCTTTAAAAATAATCTAATACACTTACATTCATTGTCAAATGGACAATATTGTTTGTGAATTGCATGAAAATTGCATGAATTGCATGAAAGTTGCATGAAATGAAATTCTAAAGTGATCCTAAACTTTTGAGCGGTAGTGTGTATGTTTGTGTTATATACTCAGGACCGTGTCTCCTGTATTTGGAGCTAAAAATACACTAAACTTGTTCGGAAGCTCCATTTAGACTGTGCTGTGAATAATGTTGGTTTTACAGTTTGTTCTCTTGCAAAAGCCCTTTGAGATGTATTGAGCATTTCGGGAATACCAGACAGCAGCTGCAGCGTGCATGTCCTCAAATCAATCGTTCAGCAAAAACTTGAGTTATCACAGTGTTATTTAGTTGAACAGCCAAGACGTGTTTGATGTCTTTTAATGTTTCCTTCTTTAGTTTTGTGCTAGAACTACGAGGCTAATGTTGCCTAAACGTTCAGTTGAGTACAGGCGGAGTGGCTGCTGCTGCTGTTTAGCTTTGTGATGGACTTTTTATTTTTATAGATAACAGTATGTCATACAGTACCAGGAATCACATAAGTAAGTCATCTTGGCACAGTTTGGGGTAAATATGTGATGATTTAAACAGGCTGCTTACGTCATGCTTACTACCATGAATAAGCTTCTGTTACATGTTAACTACATTACCCTCCAATGAAAACATCAGAAATCAGGCATGTCTGATTTAGTGTAAGAAGGAACCTTTTAAGGTTTTTTTTCTGAACTATTGGCGCGTGCAGCAAAGGTACCGTTTACACCTGGAATTAAAGCTATTGGTGTCAACAAATACCTGAATATCAAAAAAAAAAGGTAATTTGTGGACTATTTTGCTTTATAACACCCTGCATGTAACTCCGTGAATGGATTTTGAAAACATATTTCTAACTATTTTATATAATTATTTTCTGCAGATATCTGGCTCCTATCATGACCACTGTAAAAAAAAACCTGAATGTTACACAGTGTCTGAATGACCTCTAGCAAAGGAGCTCTGTGGTTGTTTATTTCTGGTTGTATAATGTTGGGTGATTCTGGACTTTAAGAAAACAAACATCTGGTTTATTTGCTGTTGTCTGTCTGTTCGTCATCCATGTTGAGGTGGTCAGTGCAGACATATAACACAGTGTTTGCAGTGTAAATGTGAAGGTGCCTTGATGCGTCCTTGACGGCAGTGAGCGACCTCCTAAATCAGTTGCGTCATCACAGTGGAGGCGAAAGCAGCTGCACAGCTTATTTTTTCATCTCCTCTGTTAGCAGTTCAGATTATCTAAACATTACATTTACACAAACAAGGACTCGCAACGCCTCCCCGTCTTGCAAATGCAGCAGGAGGCTGACGTAGTGAATGTGGCCAATAAGGTTCCTCCGTTCACAAAATACAAGCACGCATTCAAAGCACTTGGAGGTGCTGGCTGTGAGGGACTACATGTCTCACTGTCTATGTTTAGAAGGCCAAAGAGCGCACTTTGCATTCTGGGCATCCTCCTCAGAGAATGGCTATGACCTGTGTGTGTGCTCAGCCTGGCGGACCGCCATGCACTCATGACAGGCAGGTGATAGCGACGGAGGGATTGATTCTCTTTTGATTCTGCTATGTAATTGTCACATGACCTCGGTGACTTGAGCTACTGTGCCAGATGACTTTCTATCTCTCAGTAATAGCTGCAGAGGGAGGTTTCTCTGGCCAGGCAGGTCAAAATGTAGACAGTTGTGTGATTCACTTGACACTACTATTACTTATTGTTGACCCTTTTATTGCAAACATGTGGTATTATAAGTGGTGATGAGGTTGTGATAATTTGTGATTATTTCTTTCTAGGCAGTTGCAGTTCTGACAGCTACATACCCTGTAGGTCACATGCCGTACGGGTGGCTGACTGAACTCCGGGCAGTGTACCCTGCTTTTGACAAGGTAAAGCTTCTTTGAACTCCTGTAGAGGCATTTCAGTTGATTTTAGAGGCCCACTGAGACTGCATGCCGTTTAACCCAAATTTGAGACTTAACACTACGTTTACTCTACTGTGAAACATGATTAGACTGAGTAGACAGTTTTCCTGCCCGTGTTTTTCCTTGAAGCACTGCACTTAAACTGTCTGTGCGCTGCTTCTGCATATACCGTGGGTAAGTATCCACTTTATACTCAGAAACATTGCACAGACATTGCTTCTGGAACCCAAAACAACTGCACGTGTCATAAAAAGCTAACTTCACAACCAATAGATAAAAATGTTATCCGTGCATTATGTCCTTATTATAGAATTTCTTAATTTCCTCTTGATATATCATTCTTCACTTGTAATTGAAGTTAATGTAAAGTTGGAATTAAAAATACTGATAGTTCTTTATAGCTTGGTGCTCCTGTTGTGCTGCTGTCTATTTCAGCTTACCTCGGAGAAACTAAACATTATTGTATGTCTCATGTGTTGAGAGTGTTTCCACTTGTTTTATTTTAGACATGTGGCCCACTCCTAAATGTGAGTGTTTATGATCTCACTGAGGTCATTGTGCAGGTATAGGGTCCCACCAAACCAACAGTTTTCCTTCTAAGTAGGTGGGAAAATTTGTTCCAGTGACAATACACACCACACAAAACCCCTGTTTACCACAAAAACCAGTCATGGCTGTGTATGAAGTATAATTTTCCCAGCCTCCACTTCTGCAGAGACCTGCTTCTTTTGTTGGCACCAACATGTCTATAAGTGCTCGCCTGCCATTTGACAGTGTGTAATATTTATGGATAAACAGAAAAGAGGAGTGTCTCACGCAGGCGAACAAAGGGCTGACTGCATACTTGGCAAAAGCTCTCTTCCCTGTAAGGCCATGATCTTACCCTGATCTTTGTGCTCCAGCACAGGATCTCGGATTAACTGATGATGCCTGTGCATAAACATGCACACATGCACACAATGAGTCAGCACAAAGCAGAGTAACAGGGAGGGAGTTTTCCACTGATAACACCACCAAGTAATTCAATTTAAACACACACACACACACACACACACACACACACACACACACACACACACACACACACACACACACATATATATATATATATATATATACATATATATATAGTCCTTTACAGGAGAGGCCAAATACTGTCTTTACTTTCAATGTAAGTTAATGGAACCAGAATTTTACAGGCTATTTTGGAGCATTTATATTGGTCCATTCATCATGAAGTATATAAACAACAGAGCAGTCATGTTTAAATGATATAGAAAAGAAAAAATCGACAATATATATATTAGACAGCGATCAGCATAAGGCAGATCTTTACATTTGGCTAATGTTTGATGCTAAATCGTTTGATGCTGTGCTATTGACATTAAATACCGGCATTGTATTTGTTTCTGCTGTTTGTCCACAAATATTTTTTCTGCCTCAGGATGTTAAACCAGGTAGATGTAGATATTAGATGTTGGATAACAGTATCAGACCAGAAGTCCCATATGAGTGCATCCTAGTTTAAAACTGTAATCCACCCTTCAAGGCTGTCTTTGATTGGGGAAACAGTCACACCTATTATTGCAGGTTGTAAGTTATATGACCTTTCACAGTTTTCACTTCACAGTTTAAATTTCAACCATAGTCAAAACCACATCCACATGGTCAGTTATACCACTTGCTAGCAAAATTAGTAGCTAATAAGCAAATAAGCAGTGCGAAGCTCATGTCGTGGGTCAAGTGGTCTCAGCCTCAAATGCTCCATATGTACGTGGAAGGTTTGAGATATTGGGTGAGTGTTGAGATTTGACTGGCAGTCTTTGTGTCTATGTGTACGCACTTTTCCAAACAGTTATCCACTCTGCACATAGTGTGGACACAAGCCTTTCAGAGATGAGTGCAGATATAGTCAGTGGGTATAGTCAAACTTTTGTGAAGCTCACAGCAACTTTTAGTAGTTATTCAAGATTTGTTTTAACTATAAAGTGAGATATCCACGCCTGTTTGCTGTCTTACATAGCTGTTTGTTTTCTGCGTGGGTGTTTTTTTAATGGTAGGCCTGTTTTGAAACTTGCCAGCCCCTACAAGTCACACACAAACACAACGGCTTGTGCTGCCTGTCTTGTATGTCAAACAGCCCTTTCCTGTCACAGAGGGTGGTTCGTGGCCACGCCAAGCCAGACACCCTAACAAAAGGAAAAAGTCTGGCTTGCGAGATTGTTGATCAAGTGATTGACAACCTTGTTTACCAATGAAGTCAATCAAAAGTACCTACTTCTCAACACCCAGGAGACTATCATATGCTTCATTTTACCCACCATGATGTTACTATTAGAGATGGAGCTCTTAGCGTTTTGTGAGGTTGATAACAATTGCCCCGTTATCCTTTAGCACTATTGGCCATTGCTGATTCCGATCAAGGAGGAGAGATGATGAGACATCATCAAACAAACCAAATTGTTTTAACAGCCCTAGTGTTGCAATGCAGAGTCTAACAGCTTAATGGCCAAATGCTATATGCCTCAATGCTTTTTCAATTATATTTTTCAGGCACAAATAGCAAGAGGTTAAATGTCTGAACGATTGTTGGTACAAACTTATAATAAGAAAAAATACATACTGCAGTCTCACAAACTTGAATACAAATTTTAGCAAAATATTTGAATGCAGAATGTAGAGATGCCTTAGGCGCATCAACTGGCCATGAGCGTACACTTGGGTTTTCCTCTTCTTATTTTAGATATTTGAAGCAGTTGGGAGCTTATTAACAATATTATGTGCTATCTGTTTGCCTGGCTGATACTCGCCATACTCTGTTGGATGATTTACTCTAAAGTGTTGTATCCTATTAAGGGCGTTATAGTTAAAGTGGTGTTTACACTGCTTACCTCACAAGCCACATTACTTTTTCAGACTTTGCTAATAATCTTGGCTTGGAATGAGATATAAATTAAATATCAGCCAAATGAAAGGAATATTAACTGGCAGGCATTTACACATGTAGAGCAAAAATCAAATTGTCCAAACTCCAATCTAGAGCTGATCAGTCTTTGCGTTTCTTATACATGTACCTGTTATAATCAGTTGGCTGAATCAACATTGTTTGCTGTGGTACACTTCATGTTTCATTTGGCTGATTTGGTTGCAGCACAGGGTCATTTTGAGTGAAGGGCCTGAGGCCTGGCCTAAAATGATTTTCATGTTTTTAATGTTTATTTTTTCAGGTTTTAACATATGAAACTTGCCTGGTGTGCTGCTAATTTCCTGATCCAGTGCCGTTTTTGTAATCCTTATATTTGCTTTCTAGAACAACCCAAGCAACAAGCTGGCTAACTCTGGCACAACAGTCACCAAGTCCCACATCAAACGATTCACGTTTGTTTGTCTGGCTTTGTCGATCACAGTAAGTAAAACCTCAACCTCTGTTTCACCCTCATCCTTACCTTCACCCTCATCATTTGCCTCTACAGGCATGATCTCACCTGCTTCAACGTCACTCCTGTAAAGAAGTGCAGCATCAGTACCCCCCCTTCCCCCCATACCTGTCTGACATTAGCACCAATATCTCTGACTCAACACGCTTTCCTTGCTGCTTGTGTTCTTTTTCCTCTGTTTGCGTTGGATATGGGTTAAAAAGGAGATTTAGAGGAGAGTATCTTAGTGCTGGGTTTATTGAAACGTGCTTGAGAAGACACTGCAGATGGATACTAACATGAAGAACATCTTTCAGCTTCTCACTTTCAAAAGGATGTAATTGATAATACAGTTGCAGTTCTTTTACAGCAGCTTCTAATGAATAAAGAATTTGGTGGTATTTTAATAATGAATTCACTCTAAATTAAACAGACTAATTATATGGTTAGTAAGTGTAAATGACAGATTTTAAATATTAGTCCTGACTGTCACACACATGTTATTGTATAAAACAGAGATCTATCCTGAACATGTAACTGAACGTAACTTTAGGCTTTAAGCTTGTGATATCGACTAGTCGCTTATCATGTGATTATGACACTAACAACAACACTCAAGGACACTCTAGAGACACTGTAACAATGAGACACAAAGCTTGGGAGGCAAAGGGCAGAGATTTTAATAAACCACAAAAACGATGTAAAGGTTCCACAAAAAAAAAAAAACAAAGCAAAAAAGGGAGAGTCCAACAGAGGAGTCAAATAACAAGCAATGGTTCAAACACAGACCAAGACAGGCTAAGCATTAAACGGCTCAGTAAACACACACAGATAGTGGCAATACCTCGCTAAGAGGCGTGGGCATGGACCAGGTATAAGTAGTCTCGTTAATGAGGAGACGCACAACAGGTGTTTTAGCAGGGGTGGAGACAGCTAGTCTTCTGGAGAGGCAGACGGGTGTGCGTCTGTGTGACAGACACTTTAGGGGTATTTATTCAGAATTCAGTCCAGTTAGAGGAAATTTGCTCAGACCAGGGTCCGGACCGTCATAATTTCTAACTTGTGTTATTATTTAGTGCTGTATCCTGTTTACTGAAGTAGCCTAGTATCAACATCTTATACCATCAGCAACTGAAACACAACCTTATAATACCATTCAGTATATTTCAGTATATTTACTGTTTAAATGCTGAACTGAATGAATCATTTATATTTGTTCCTCACTTCAAGTAAAAACAGGGGCTACGTAAAAACACAATGTTTTCAAAAATGATAACCATTGTAAACAGTAAAACAGTAAAATCGTCTTCTCGTTAATGCAGTTTCACAAATGGACCTGTTGGTTTGGAGCTGCCTGTGAGAAGAATAAACATATACCTCTCTCCATTCCTGCTGAAACATTTCTCCGTCACTTCTCTTTATTAGAGCATGTATACTTTCTCACTCACTCTATTCTCCGACTTCGTAACCCGTATACCTCAAAGACAAGGGAAGTTCCATCGCTTAAAATAAACACTGTCTAAATGAAATCGTTCTCAATAGTTTCAGTTTGGGTCCGCTTTGGATAACGTCTGGATCTGGATCCGGACCTGGACCGTGGTCCGCCTATTAGTGACCTCTGACCTAATGATTTCAGGGCTACCCATGTGATGAAAAGGCATCTACTGATTTGTGGTTTCGTTCTAGCGTTTCTCCACTGATCTGCAGTCCCTCAGAAACTACATATTAAACACTCTTCTGTTTGAGTTATTCAGGTTACCTTCGCTTCAGGAGAGGGAGCATGAAACCCTATAATCCTGTAAAGTTTGAAGTTGGTCACTCTTATTTTCTCTTATTTTCACCAATTTGCAACGCTTTAAATTTCTCTGGCTCTCTGGACCCCCACCTCTGGCGAGCGTCTTGGCAAGGCGGCCTGGATTTTTAATATTATGCATTTATTCATAATGACATCAGCAATTGGTCAAAGTTGACTCAAGTTTTATTACATGACTGTCAACTGTTGATCTAAAGTGATACAAGCTCTAGACTGAATATGCAGACAGTGAAACCCTAAACACCTGCATTTTCTTTGCTAATCCACATATAACGTCCCCACAGTCCAAGAACTGTCCCCTTCATAGAAAACCATTCTGCGGGTTGTTAGGATTTACTGCTATTATGAGCTTAAACGTCTGTCTTTAATCTAGACAGCTGCCATAAAATGTCATTACAGGCTACCATTAGCTTACACCCTTAACCTGCCCCTTTCACTGAGACAGCCAATAAAAACACTGGTCATTAGCATAAAACAAAAACACCAGAGAAATAAATGAGAGTAAAATATCTCTCTATCAGTGTAACTAATAGTCCATATCCAGATCATGAAAAGGCCACTCCTAGCGAGTAGGGACGGAGTATCGTAGTATTTTGAGAACAGATTAAACATGTTGTGTCGTCCTGTTAGCAACATGATGATACAATGTGAGTGACTGCTCTGAAGAAAAAGAAAGAACTGCAGTGAAGAACTGCTCTGCCGGTGGTTTGTGTCTGTGGCTCCACCTTTCAGTGCAGCAGTCTACGGTTCATGTGTTTAATGTTATGTTTTAAAGCACAGATGTGGTCAGATTGAAGCTTCTGAGTGCAGCTATGGGTGGAGCAGCGCCCGCTGACTGCCCGCCCAAGTGCTTTTAGAGACAAGCTAAATGATTCATCTTAGTACGTTGCCTCAGAAGTTAGCATTCTCATAGGATCCTCCCTGACCCAGTTGAAGGGCTGGAGTCTGCTGCCCTGAAACAGTATTGAATCATGACATTCATCCTGTCTTTCTCTTACTCCTAGTTTTGGACTGAGTGGGAAATAACGAGTTATAGAAAATGGATAAATTTGTATTCTGCTGAGTATTTTCAATTTGCTGAGTGAATGTGTATGTATATAAATTATTACATTAATTCAATTATAAATTCCTTAAATAAAATTATAATAAAATGATTTTAATAATCCTAAAATAAAATTAATTAAATTCCTTAAATGCATAATTCTAATGTGGTTTGCCATTTTCCAATACCACACAGACAGAAAAAGAATTTTGTGAATATGAATTCATTACTTCTCACTCATCCCTCTTTGAAACTTTCAGTCTATACCACATGGGTGTCTATAGATGAGAGGAGAGAGACCTGTTATTATGATTTACGTTCAGTAAACGTTGTTCTGGCACTCAGTACAAGCAGGAGTTCACTGGCCCGTTTGCTTGGCCTCACATGTCTGATCTGGTTTATTCACCTGCACACCTTGTTCTTTTATGTTTACACAGGATTCATTCATTCGTTTCTATTTCTCCACATTCGGATGTTTGTTTTTCAGGCTCTGAACCTCCAACTGTTGGAGATGTAAACAGTAAGATGTGCACCGAATGCAGGTTTAATGGCTGTGCAGGCATAAACAGGAAGTAGCTTTTATCGTGTGCCACGCACTGATGGATACTTGCTTCCAGATGTGTGCTGGGGTGTCATGTAAACAAGCACGCCAGTGTACTGACTCTTCACACGCAGTGGTTCGGACACGGAGCTGTAGGTAGAACCTTCATATTATATGAAAGATCTTTAATGTGAAACTAAAATCAAAACTTCTTCATCAAACAAACACACAGATCACTGTATCATATCACATCATCTAAAAATCTTGCTTTCCCATTATTTTCCCTCAGATTCCACCCATTGATTATGTCACTGCACACCTCTCATTGTCTTTAAAGCTGCACTATGTAAGGTTGAGGGATTTGGAGACTTCTTTGGTCTAAGTGTGCAGAAATGTTATGGGCTTTGCTTTGGACCCCATTGAATGAATCTGTTGGCGAGCAAGTTTATAGAGTATTTAGCGAGAACTCAGTGAAGGACACGTCTTCTGAGGGTCTGAATGAAATAATCTACTATTGTTATGGAATCTTCATCAGTATAACTTTCAGGTTGCTTTGAACGCCAACCTAGCGCAATATTTACTAGCGGACTGAGCAAAAGCAACGGCAGCCTCTCACAGTTATACTGTAAACCTCTTGTATTTCAGTGATTCAGTAGACACACATGAACACTGCAGACTAGAATCACCCACACATGGAAAATATAAACATAAGCACGTTATGTGACGCTTCTAACTGGATAAAAACGTTATTCATCCTCAAAGCAGCCTCGGCTTATCGTTTGCTGCAGTAACACAAAATATTTGGTCTCTCTAGACTCTCTGGACTCTCGTCTTAGTTTATTTTTTACATCGTTTGAACGCAGCTGCTGCCGTTTACATTTTGTAGTGTAAAATGTCCATTCAAGTTAAAGTAATTGTAATCTCGTTTAATGGTCACACATGGTGGTCAGTTTACTTACAGGCAGGTTACAAAAGTTGTGTTACAGAACCAAGAACAGTGTTTCTGAACACCCAAACGTATCAGCTGCATCTGTTGTTGGAGTTAAACTTTGGAACGATGCTAACATGGAATTATGAATATGTAGTTCACTTTCAGTTTTCAAAAAAAATATATGTAGGGTAATATTTGAACGTTACAAGTGTTATTTTTGGGTTCTTCTTTTTTAAACAGTTTTTTTATGGGTATCTTAATTTGTTATGTAGGACAGGCATAATAATAATAAGCCTGTGCCTTTTTAGTCTCTATTTTGTTGACAATATTTCTCATGCTGATAGTCTTTGTATTATGTGATGATTATTTGAATGAATAAAGAATTATCATCATCATGTAGTGATAAGCAAACACAAGCTGGTTTATAATAACAAAAACCGTGAGCACCAACAGAGTCATTCTAACTAGACACGAAGAGCCCAATGTATTAAGCCTTTTGCGTCAAATTTGAGTGCAAATTGGACGCATTCTGTATTGCTTCTCTCTTTCATGCATATGCATTTGTGGGAGGACAGTGCAAAAATGGATGGAGGTATTGGAAGTGAGACTGATGACACATTCCAACATTTGGGCCACTAGCCTGGGACGGGTTTGCCAGCTTTCTAAATCAAGAAGAGTGTCTCAGATGCTTGTTGTTGGAAGACTTCCTTTAGCATTGGCAGCAGTCATAGAAGTTGGAAGGGGGCACGAGCCTAAAAGAATATTTACCAACAGAATAACATTATTATCACGAGATGAACGTGTGAAACAACACGGTTAACAACGTGCCTTGTTTGACTGCCTTTAAAAACCTGGGGCGTAATGAGCTGCAGCTTCAGTAAACCAAACATTCATTTCTGGCACATGGTGGGTGCATACTTTAGTTACATGAAGATACATTTGGTGCTGTGCTTGTGTGTGTACATGTTCTGGCCCTTAGTTCAGTCAAAAGTGTCAAAAGTATTCACATTGATTACTCAGGTAGAAGAACAGATACTAGGGTTTAAAAATCAACTCAAGTTTTTTACTCCAGTAAAAGTGTAAAAGTACTGTTTTCAGAACTACTTAAAATATAAAAGTAAAAGTAATGTAAGGAAAAAAATGCCATTAAGGACAAAAGCTTAGGCCGCACCACAGGGTCCTATAGTGCACTAGCTCACCTTCACAAAGAAAAAAATCTTCTAAAAGCCATAATGACTGTAATGTTATATTACAATATTAATGTTGATAAATTTGGGATGTGCTGGGCTTCCTGTTTCAGCCGCATATACGGCCATTGAAAATGAATGTAGTTTAGTACAATGTGAATTTATTAAAGAAGCATATCTGTTACTACTGAGCATTAACATGTGTTTCATAGAGCAGAAGATACGATGACTAGTTGCCTATAAGTATTGTAATAGTGCAGTCAGACTTCCATGACATGTTATTAATAATCTTTACTGGAATGTAAATGTAGATGAATGAAAACAAGGTCAAATGAAATAGGAGTAACGAGACTATTTTTAAAATGTAAGGAGTAGAAAGTACTGATAATGGAGTGTAAATGTAAGGAGTAGAAAGTACTGATAATGGAGTGTAAATGTAAGGAGTAGAAAGTACCGATAATGGAGTGTAAATGTAAGGAGTAGAAAGTACTGATAATGGAGTGTAAATGTAAGGAGTAGAAAGTACTGATAATGGAGTGTAAATGTAAGGAGTAGAAAGTACTGATAATGGAGTGTAAATGTAAGGAGTAGAAATAAAAAGTCATCTGTAAAATAATTACTCCAATAAAGTATAAATATACAAAATCTCTACTTAAGTAGGGTAATAAAGTATTTGTACTTTGTTAATTGACACCTCTGAGTTCAGTAGTGGTGTAAGAAGCAGACTCCTAAGATTGCATGCCTGGAAGACGACTTATCTTTGAAATTCACCTACATAAGTCTATTTCCTCAACAAACTCACTCGAGCGCAGTGATTACCATGTTTAATCTCAAACTTTTCAGCATGACAGTGGAGTAGTGCAGCTTTCTTCTTTTCCTTCACTCTGTGTCGTTGTATCATTAGGGAACAGCTTGTCTCAGGCAGTGGAAAGTCATGCAGTACTCAGTTAAAGGAAACTTCTAACAATAAGAGCTATAAAAAACGATGATTCATGATAAGCTAAAAGGCCTAATTGTAACATCGAGCCTGTGTTTGAGAATTAGTGTGTTTGAGAATTAGTGTGTTTGAGAAATAGTGTGTTTGAGAATTAGTGTGTTTGAGAATTAGTGTGTTTGAGAATTAGTGTGTTTATGAATTAGTATGTTTGAGAATTAGTGTGTTTGAGAATTAGTGTGTTTGAGAAATAGTGTGTTTGAGAAATAGTGTGTTTGAGAATTAGTGTGTTTGAGAATTAGTGTGTTTGAGAATTAGTGTGTTTGAGAATTAGTGTGTTTGAGAAATAGTGTGTTTGAGAAATAGTGTGTTTGAGAATTAGTGTGTTTGAGAATTAGTGTGTTTGAGAATTAGTGTGTTTATGAATTAGTATGTTTGAGAATTAGTGTGTTTGAGAATTAGTGTGTTTGAGAAATAGTGTGTTTGAGAAATAGTGTGTTTGAGAATTAGTGTGTTTGAGAAATAGTGTGTTTGAGAATTAGTGTGTTTGAGAATTAGTGTGTTTGAGAATTAGTGTGTTTGAGAATTAGTGTGTTTGAGAAATAGTGCGTTTGAGAATTAGTGCGTTTGAGAATTAGTGCGTTTGAGAATTAGTGCGTTTGAGAAATAGTGCGTTTGAGAATGAGTGTGTTTGAGAATGAGTGTGTTTGAGAATTAGTGTGTTTGAGAAATAGTGTGTTTATGAATTAGTGTGTTTGAGAATTAGTGTGTTTGAGAATTAGTGTGTTTGAGAAATAGTGTGTTTATGAATTAGTATGTTTGAGAATTAGTGTGTTTGAGAATTAGTGTGTTTGAGAATTAGTGTGTTTGAGAAATAGTGTGTTTGAGAAATAGTGTGTTTGAGAATTAGTGTGTTTGAGAAATAGTGTGTTTGAGAATTAGTGTGTTTGAGAATTAGTGTGTTTGAGAAATAGTGTGTTTGAGAATTAGTGTGTTTGAGAATTAGTGTGTTTGAGAATTAGTGTGTTTATGAATTAGTATGTTTGAGAATTAGTGTGTTTGAGAATTAGTGTGTTTGAGAAATAGTGTGTTTGAGAAATAGTGTGTTTGAGAATTAGTGTGTTTGAGAAATAGTGTGTTTGAGAATTAGTGTGTTTGAGAATTAGTGTGTTTGAGAATTAGTGTGTTTGAGAATTAGTGTGTTTGAGAAATAGTGCGTTTGAGAATTAGTGCGTTTGAGAATTAGTGCGTTTGAGAATTAGTGCGTTTGAGAAATAGTGCGTTTGAGAATGAGTGTGTTTGAGAATGAGTGTGTTTGAGAATTAGTGTGTTTGAGAATTAGTGTGTTTTAGAATTAGTGCGTTTGAGAAATAGTGCGTTTGAGAAATAGTGTGTTTGAGAATTAGTGCGTTTGAGAATTAGTGCGTTTGAGAATTAGTGCGTTTGAGAATTAGTGCGTTTGAGAATTGGTGCGTTTGAGAATTAGTGCGTTTGAGAATTGGTGCGTTTGAGAATTAGTGTGTTTGAGAATTAGTGTGTTTGAGAATTAGTGTGTTTGAGAATTAGTGTGTTTGAGAAATAGCGTGTTTGAGAAATAGCGTGTTTGAGAAAAGCGTGTTTGAGAATTAGTGCGTTTGAGAATTAGTGCGTTTGAGAAAAGCGTGTTTGAGAATTAGTGCATTTGAGAATTAGTGCGTTTGAGAATTAGTGCGTTTGAGAAATAGTGCGTTTGAGAATTAGTGTGTTTGAGAATTAGTGTGTTTGAGAAATAGTGTGTTTGAGAATTAGTGTGTTTGAGAATTAGTGTGTTTGAGAAATAGTGTGTTTGAGAAATAGTCTGTTTGAGAATTAGTGTGTTTGAGAATTAGTGTGTTTGAGAAATAGTGTGTTTATGAATTAGTGTGTTTGAGAATTAGTGTGTTTGAGAATTAGTGTGTTTGAGAATCAGTGTGTTTGAGAAATAGTGTGTTTGAGAAATAGTGTGTTTGAGAAATAGTGTGTTTGAGAATTAGTGTGTTTGAGAAATAGTGTGTTTATGAATTAGTGTGTTTGAGAATTAGTGTGTTTGAGAAATAGTGTGTTTGAGAATTAGTGTGTTTGAGAATTAGTGTGTTTGAGAAATAGTGTGTTTGAGAATTAGTGTGTTTGAGAATTAGTGTGTTTGAGAAATAGTGTGTTTGAGAATTAGTGTGTTTGAGAAATAGTGCGTTTGAGAATTAGTGTGTTTGAGAATTAGTGTGTTTGAGAATTAGTGTGTTTGAGAAATAGTGTGTTTGAGAATTAGTGTGTTTGAGAAATAGTGTGTTTGAGAATTAGTGTGTTTGAGAATTAGTGTGTTTGAGAATTAGTGTGTTTGAGAATTAGTGTGTTTGAGAAATAGTGTGTTTGAGAATTAGTGTGTTTGAGAATTAGTGTGTTTGAGAATTAGTGTGTTTGAGAAATAGTGTGTTTGAGAATTAGTGTGTTTGAGAATTAGTGTGTTTGAGAAATAGTGTGTTTGAGAAATAGTGTGTTTGAGAATTAGTGTGTTTGAGAATTAGTGTGTTTGAGAATTAGTGTGTTTGAGAATTAGTGTGTTTGAGAATTAGTGTGTTTGAGAAATAGTGTGTTTGAGAAATAGTGTGTTTGAGAATTAGTGTGTTTGAGAATTAGTGTGTTTGAGAATTAGTGTGTTTGAGAAATAGTGTGTTTGAGAATTAGTGTGTTTGAGAATTAGTGTGTTTGCATAGTGCGACATTCAGAATGATGGCATATTCAGAAACAGCTGCTACGTGGCTGTGCTGGCTATTTGTCGGTCACTGCAAGAACTCTCAGTGTTTGTTTCTCGATGCCTCCGCAGCTCTGTTTCGTGGTTTTCTGGACGCCACACATCTCCGAACGGATCCTGGTGGACATCATAGGAGTGGACCATGCCTTTGCTGAGCTCTGCGTTGCCCCGTTACGAATCTTCTCTTTCTTTCCGATACCAGGTAAAGCTTCCACACTCTCAAACAAAGATGCTCAGACACAGACTGCCCAAGCTTGCCTTGTTTTAAAGTTTAAGAAAGTGAAAGACGCTGCGAGAGTTGTGTTGCCATTAAACAGTCATTCACCAGTAATGTACTTTCAGCTTTTCTTGAAACACTTAATTTCATGTGTTCAGGTTCACTGCAAGTGTAGATATGAAGAGCACATTCTGTGCTTTTTGGTAAATTACTGGTAGCATGAAGTGAAAATCTTTTGAGATGCTGAAACAGAGTGCTACTGAAGGCTGACATCCCAGCTGATGTCTGCATGTTAAAATAAGCCTGCTTAGTTTCTAATGAACGAATTCACACGGGGCCAAATGTGACCTCGTAACGAGAGCATCCGGGGACAGCCATGAGACGTGTAAGGCTAAATGAGTGTGGGAATGTAAACTTGCTAGGGTGGGAACAAATTAGGTGTGAAATTTCTAAACGTATCTTAAACCACACAAAGACACAATTCAAAGTAGGGGACGATGGGGCCCTTGCCAGCGTTGTCCATTGGATGACAGGCCTTTTGTTAGGATGTAACATAAGTAAGCATGGCTGAATGTCCCCCAATAAAAACTCCAGTTAGGAGTGTGTTGTGTGTGCTGAGACCACATTACATGCAGTAAAAGAGAGCAGGAATCTTTGTTTGTGGCAGATCTTGCCCCAGTGCAGTACCAAAAAGTTGAACTAGGTTTCCTCCAGATGTGTTTTCTCATTACAAGAGCACATCTGGCCCCACAAGATGCTAATGTATGACTTCATGCCGACAGAATAGCTTCTCATTTGGGTTAAAGACGTTTAGAAAAGCTGGGTGTCCTCAAACGCTCTCATACACGTCTTTTAGGAGGAAGATGCTCCTAGACATGCTACAAAAGCTTGCTGGGAATTTGTACTTCAGTGAACCGTTTGCCAGCAGTTGTGTAACTTCACACAGATGATCCTGCTCAGGATGGACAAACCGCCTGAGTCACAGTCCTGCGTTACATAATCCAGCGGAGCTTAAGTGGTAGACTTTGGCTGCTGTTAAAGGAGCCGCTCCATAAGAGGAGGTGAAGGGAGGCGAAGGTCAGAAGATTATGGTCAGGCTTCTGGAGGACAGACTTTTCAGGCGAGGGCTTGTGGGGGGTTTTGCTAACAGACGAAACAGACAGAGGTCTAATAAGAACACAGAGAGATAGAGAGAGAGAGATGGAGAGAGAGAGAGAGAGAGAGGGGAAGAGCATAAGCATGACATCAAGGCAAAACAGAACAGTCGGAGTCTTTTAGTGAGTGATGAGCGGTTGCCAGGGCTGCCATGTGATTGAACTCGCTGAACTGATGGTGCAACTAAGCGTGACCTCCTTTTACTGTTGCTATTTAAAAAGTGACGGTGCGCGCTCACCTGACCGGTTGGCTCATGACCCTGAAGAAGACCTTCGTCCTGGCACCCAGCTCCGTGCTGCGAATCATCGTCCTCATCACCAGCCTCATAGTGCTGCCGTACATGGGGTGAGTGGGCACCTCCTGCAGTTGATCTCCTTTTCATTACTGTCAGACGTTTATCACCACTAGGCTTACAATTGCTCAATTACATTTATTTGTATACATTCATATTTTACTTTTCATTATTACTTCATTAAATGTCAGCAAAGGATAACGTTTTTGATACAAACCTGTGAAGGCCCAATTTAGTTGCTGATCATAAATATATAAATCTTAATTTCTTTTATTCCATGTACTTCATCATGGTGCTACTGCTCTACTTCCAGAGTTTCAACTAATTAATAGGAAGCTGTAAAAGGAGAGAAGACATTTTAGAGAATGATTAACAGAAGGTATAAAAAGCAATGGTCACCAACCTGGATCTTCCTGTGGAGTCTAGTTCTACCTAAAATCAGCTAATTAACATCTTCAGAAGGGCTTGGTTGGGCAGATCATGCCATCAAGTTGCAGGTTGGAACTAAACTTATAGATGTTTTCATGATGATACAAAGAAACTATACATTAAAATGATGTTATAATGAAATTAAACAACCAGAATATTGTCTATTTGAAATCTAGTGATCAACCTTAGTAGATAACCTATCAATAAATGACTGTAAATATATATAGAAGTATATTTAAAAATATTAATATAACAATCAGTTCTAAACTTTTTGAAAGATATTTTTTTTTTTTTTTAAGTCTAAGTGGTAATACAGCCCATACTCTAAGTAGAATACTTTGATTAAACTGGGCATTTCTCAACTGACAACAAATTTATATCTAAATAAACTAAATAAACTACTGAACTAAATGACTGTTCAGCCACGCTTTTCACTGTAATATGACATTAGATCTGTTACATATTAATATAAATAAAATTATTGTAAAATGCTAGAACACCATAGGCATTAGGTTTATTTGTTGGAATCATAAACATAACTGTAGATGATCCCACAGCTGCAGGGTTTAAGGTTATGAATGTAATTGCAAAGGGTGGAAAAACATTCTGTAGTGTTGCTTGTTCTTTAGACTCTTCCCTAAGCAGGTGAATATGATGATTGTGAGTGTATTTAAAGAGAACTCCATTGTCCAAGGGTGTAACTCAATAATCTATGATTATTATCAAATCTTCATCAGTATAATGACCTGAACAGTGAGAAGAACCTTTATTTGGGTGTGCCGTTGATATGTAGAGACGCATGACGCGTGAGAGTCTAAATCTGGCCTGACACCTCCGACTAAAGTTATTATTTCAGGTTTTACCGAGCGACTCGCAGCACTGCACCATAGTTTAATGTGACGCAATGCTCAGCAATGCTATTTCTTTTAAATTTGACATAGTGTGTCTTCAAATGTTGGTGCGGCCTCAGCCCTTCACTTCAGTGAGAATTGACTTTGAGGGATATCCAGTGAGTTGCATTAGCTCAGTCATTTCACATCCCTATCCTGTACTTCAGTGTATACCACAGTCTGATAGCTCTGAGGCTGTATGCTGTTCTCTAAAGCCAGACTGCGAGACTGACCCGGACTGTGGTTTTTAACCTACCTTCAGCCCGTGTAGTTTAAATGACGTGCATAGGCATTCACCTCGGGACAGGCTGTCGATCAAACGTTCTCTAAAACAGATTGTTTGAACAGAACCTGCTGACATTGTTTAAACGTGTAGTGGTCTGCACGTGGTTGAGGGGGACAATTAAAATAAGTACAAATCTCACGGTCTACTTTTCTGGAAACTACCAATTTATGGGCTCCATCATATTAAATAGAATCACAATTATAGACTGAAGTCTCTCTGTTGCACAGTCTGTCAGTCCCCCTGTACTATTCGTTGGTTAGTTTCTGACCACAAGACGGCTTTTGAGCAGATATTGTTTGGGTGGTGGGTCATACTCAACACAGCCGAGACTCTGACATGATAGTGGAGTTTTTCACCTAGTGGACATGTTGCCAGAGTTTTTAGACACATCAGTGTCATGGCTAGATTAAGGCTGGTCCATCACCCAAACATATCCACACAAGATCAGCTCTGTGGTCAAAAACTGACCACTGTTGCTAATACAGCCTCACCAGCAAGGTGAATTTCAAGGGAAGAACTTGAGTAATAAAGTGGTCGGCAAGTATACGCTACTCTATTTCAGCAGAAATTGTCTGCTTGACCGAAATTATCTAAGACTCATTATATGTGTCCGTAAATAGCTGAAGGGTGTAGTTTGGGTCACTAATCATAGTGCTGCTAACACCATGAGATAAGAAAGTGTGTTTGAATGTTGTTGTGCTTGATATGTCTTTGCTGAAGTGCTGTAAATAACTGTTTCTACTTCAGGGTGCATGGAGCCACTCTAGGAGTAGGTTCTCTGTTGGCTGGCTTCCTCGGAGAGTCCACAATGGTAGCAATTGCAGCCTGCTACGTCTACCGGAAACAGGTGAGAGAGCACACATTCAGGTGGTGGGTCAGGTTTATTTTCTGCAACTAAAGTTACGTTAAGTCAACTCACTAAACCGTAATTAGAGGTTTGGCATGCCTCCCATGGTGGGAATTGGTAAAGTGACCAAACTATGACTAACATGACCACAATAACTGTCCCACTATACAGCACAGGAAGAGGGAGGCCACATGCACCATATTTACACAAGTTTGTAGACACATCCTCTAATCACCTACTTCAAGGTACCACTGCTGACACAGGTGTTAATTTGCACACGCACAGCTTGTTTAATCCCCATAGGAAAGTGTTGACTAATAGAATAGGACTCTGTGGAGCAGCCACACATGAACCTAAGGTCACCATGCCCAATGCCAAAAGTCTAAAGAAGTATAAAGCTCCCAATTACTGGGCAGTGGAGTGATGGTGCAACACTGAATCCTTTTATGATTGGTGTTCGTGATTCAGTACCTATCGTCCAACATCAGCACCTGACTTCACTACTGCTCTAAACCCCCCTTTATTGCCCTTGACTTCAGGAGAAAAGGTGTCTATAAATTTTCATACACGTTCAGCAACCCCTTGCATCCTGGGAATGTGCGGGAATAGTGTCATCACAGAATAGGCCACTACAATCAGGATAAAAAAGTTTTATCAGAAGTCAGAACAACAGACAACCCCTCACTGTAGAGCTCAAGCATTGAGGCCTGTACTGTTCTTCTGGTGCACACCAGATCTTTGTAGACCAGAGTCTATTGTTGAGGAACAGTTGCTCTTCTGTTTTTCACAAGCACCACACTTATTGAATATACGCTCTCAGTCCTACTGATGTCTTTGTCTTTCACATGTATCATACTGCAGATGTTCCTACTGAAAACCAGCCATTAGAGCAGTCTCAAGCTGGAGTCACCATCCATCCATTCTCTTTTAAAGTCTCTTAGATCTGTCCCCTTGCCATCTTGATACTATACGCTAGGATGTTTCCTATATTGTATCATGCAGAACTCTAATCGGGAAGCATCTGCATTCATTATGTTTCTCCTCTCATCTATTCAGGATCATTTACCATCCATAAGTATCTGCACTGGGACCACATGTGAAAAAGTCACTCTACTTTGATTCTAATGCGATTGTGCTACTCCATCCCTATAATGTGTGGAAGTAAGCAGCAGTCGACGTCCACCTTTTTCTACTCCCAGAGTCTAATCAGCTGTTCACTCCTTCCACAGAAAAAGAAGGACTCTGAGGGAGAGGTGGCCATTGAAGGCGAGGACTCCGCCCCCATGAACGAGGTCCGATCCGGCCGGATGGACGACATCATAGAGTTGCGAGAGGAGAATGAGGACGAGGAGGAGGAAGAGTGAGCAGAGGGTTCCGTTCAGCACACCCAGGATTTTAAGGGACGTCCATGTCCAAGCGCATTGGAATTATTACTACGTCCCTCCTGGTTTCAAACGAATTACTCATTCTGGGCTGCTGCGAGGACCGCACTGGGGGGGAAACCAGGGAATCCTCTTGCTTTTCCAGGGCAGTTTTAATCGCTTACTGCCCCCTGCTGCTGCTCTTTCCCCCTGCCAGCGCCAGAAAGCCCTTTGCAGTTTGTGCACAGAGAAAAAAACGCTTTAAGGAGGGGGCTTTAGTTAGAGAACCGCAAAGACGGAAAGAACGCAGCTGTCTGTCTTTGTGTTAGATATCGTTAGAAAACCGTGTACACGTGTAGGAACCCACCTAAATGTCTTCCAGCTGTCATCAGGAATCTCCGGGTGCAGGACAGTGAAGATAAATCGATTTGTACCAAAGCAACTGTCGCACGCTAACTGCTTGTACTCTAATCCTCTACTCAAGCTCTACTGTGCTGCCGTCCTTACACGTTTATAAACCTTGACAAAAAAAAGAGAAAGCAAATACTAAAATGCAGTGACTCCATCTGCTCGGAATGTACATATCTTTCATTGTTGTTGTGTTTTTGTTTAGTTTTTTTTTAATCTTGAATATACTGCAGAAAGAGAAGAGGGGATTTCGTTCTGGGAGCAGGCACCTCTCAACCCAAATGTTGCTGCACAGCTGTGAAGAACCCGTGAAATCTTTTATCAGAGAAATGTTCACAAAAATAAAAAATATATATATATTACACAGATTTTTATCAGATTTGAGTGTGAATTGGATTCATAGTAATAATATATGACTAGATGAAAACAAAAAAATGGCTTCGGAGTGACAGGTTGGTTGGCGTTTGGGCCATTTTAGAGGCACTATTTTTTTAACATGCTACGTCATAGGTGTATAAAAGCTGGTACATTTTTGTATGGGTGACGTTGTGAAGTCTGTAAACGGTGGGGAAGGGCGGGATACTATCGGTGTGTGTTTTCATGATCATGTCTGTTGCAGTATTTTAAAGAAAAACGAGAATAGAGCGTATTTAATTTGGGCATTTATTTTGTATCTCAGGATGTACATTGTGGAGAACGATGCATATAAAAAGTATCTTGAAGTCTAGTTGCTGATTCTTCTTCTATCCTGTAGTACGAGTTTTCTCTATCGACCACACTGCACAAGTATTTATGATGTCTACAGCATCCGTTTCTGTTTGAGTTAGTTTGTGGTGAAGAGCAAAGTCTGGCCAAGCTCCTTTTTGTATTCAAGGAAAAAGCCGAAACACAGTAGAAGTTCCTGTTTTTTTTTTTTACTGTCTAATAAAGACAAGGACAGCTTTATTCCACAGTGATTAAATGAAGACAATGTGGTTCAGAAAGTTGCATTCTGTCCTTTATTTGTGTTTTCTTATTGGTTTCTGCTCATTTTCACTTCAAGGAAAGTAAAAGTTACTAAAATCAAGGAAAAGATCCTGGTTGTGTTCTACAAGGTGAAGGCCTATAGGAAAGCATTGGTCCTATAAAGCAGTGGGTCCTGGAGAACACCCTGACCTACACATTTTAGTGTTTCCTCTGCTCTCAACATGCCTTCTCAAACTAAACACCTCATTAACAAGCCCTGCAGGACTGGATGCGCCAGGAAAATACTTGATTGTGCAGGACAGGGGTACACCTGGACCAGGGCTGGAACCCTGACCAATAGGCCTTCTTTATTTGGCTGCTACAGAAAAAGTAGCATGTTTACTGAAACATATGATCACTAATTGGTGGAGAGAATAAAACATTCCAGCTTTATACACACTCACATATCCATGTGTTGTTTGTAATTGTGAAGTATTTTGTGTTTTTATGTTAAATGAGGAAAACAGAGCACTGGTGAAATGTGGAAGTAAGGAAATTTGTTTTGAACGAGTATAAAAGGTCTTTTTATTATTGTTTTATAGCTGTTTAATTAGACATGTAAAACATTTTCATCTGTTAGATAATCACTGCCTTAAAAATAATATCCCTAATGTCTATATCCTGATATGTTTATGTGAAGATGAATGAATCAGAAGGGCCTACAGTTTTGGACAGAATGTAGAGAAAGCAGCCAGCACTCTTACCTGTTTACCTGTTTACCAACCTCTTACAGTAATATCTAACACAAGCATCTGCCTGAGAAATAAAAAGAACTGCTCCTCCAGCTCACAGTGCCTTATACTAATGTCCTCCGTGGCAAGCCTTGTTGAAAGGGAGGCTCCACTGTTGTCCTAAAGGTTTACACAAGCAGAGGAACACTACACAGTGTCAGCCCCTACAGTATTAAAGGGGAACTCAACCATTTTTTCATAAATTCTACACAATTGAAATATAAATAATGTCAGTTATAGTAGAGAAACTTACTGACTCCTGTCCTTAACAGTGCTGGTAACAGGAACCACAGCTTGCAATGATGAAAGCAAATATACTCATTTTATTTACTATCCAGAGTGACCTGTGAATCTACATGTCTTGATGTGTAATCGGTCTATTTTGCCAAACTACGCCCACTGTTTACCTCTCAGCTGAAAACAGATTTCTAAAAATACATGTGAGCCAAAATGTAGAGCTATTATAAAACAATATCTCAGGCGCCTCACATTTAAAACCATTCTTCTCTTTAGATATCTGGTTTCTATCACCACCACTGAGAACAGTTCTGACCTGGTATGTTTGTTGAATGTTGCATTTTAGATCAAATCAGAGTCTTAAATAGTCTGTAAGGTTTAAAATCATTGGAATCATGTTTTGGATCATGCCTATTGGTCTATTTATCATAAATGTTCTCACAGTGTAATGGGCAGCAGGCTTTGTTTAAAATGCTATTTTGTAAAATAAAAACAACAAAATGAGAAACTAAAGAAAGAAAGATGTAGTGAGGTTTTGATGGGAAGGCAAAAATGTTTCTCACTGTCTCGCTCTCTGGTCTTCTCTCCATTTTAGGTTTTATGAATGTTTTATGCATGTTAGGTGTGCATGTGCTATTTTGAAACTAGAACTAGAATTTAGCTTTTATCTTAGAATTGATCTTGGATCATAATACCAAGAAATAAGCTCTTTCTGATTGAATTAGGCAGATTTTTAAAAATATTAAACTGAAGAAGGTCCATACGTCTGGGTAACATCCCTGGAGAGGTTGACAAATGCCATCCTGCTGGCTAACATATTCCAATCAATTGTAATCTAATTCAGTAGCTAAAGATTGAGTTTTTGTTCTTTCCCCAATGGACACCAAATTCACTTACATCTGCTATTTGACCCAAATGACTTGATTCGTCTGAAATGATCCAGCTGTCTCTGGACATCAAAAGCTTCATTACAGACCTTCCAGGTCTGTTTAAGAGAGCTAGTAATGCAGTGGCGCCCTCTGCTGTGTGCCTGTACCTCTGCAATAACATCTGTCCACTCTGAGCGGAGGGGAGTGAAATGTGCCAGGCGTCACCACCTCCACCCAGTAACACAGACGCTCTTAGACCTGGCATTGTGCCAGGAGCTCCATTTCAGCCTGGAGTAACTAGAGAAGCTCTATACTATCGACATCAGAGTGCACTCCTTCTGAGCTTCACACTGACGACCGGATCTGTGTGCATGGCAGCCGTGTGCTGATCTAAATCTAGCTCACTCGGGCACGCTTCTGGCATGTTTGTGGCTTGTGCGTGACACTGTAGCTACTTGGCGATGCACCATTTATGTACTTTCCATAGGTCCTCGAGGCGGCCTTAAAGAGGGCTGATAGGACGTCATCATAAAAACACATTCTCCGTTTCACTGAGTGAAATTACGTCTCTAAGTAAATGTTCTCTCGACTACAACTTATGAAGAAGTAGAAAAGTTCCAAAAGTACTCAAGCCCTGAAGGAGTTCAAGCTGCAGCAGAACTGTGTTTAGCATTCCTGACTGACTAGAGCTACAGCACTGATCTGACTCAGGGTGGTGCTGTAGCAGACTGCTTCACTCAGTTGGGCCCTCATAGCCAACCGTAATGAGAAGACCCCTGAATAAACTCTAAAATACTGAAAAACAGTTTTCACAAATATTGCACATGTGAAAACACAATTTCCTGAGAGATACGGTGGAAGCAGTGAACAGTTACTCTGAAGCTGAAGACAAAAGAGAAGACGTGTCAGATCTTAACCGATGTGAGGATGACCTCATCATCAACGAGCATTTCCAGAAGAAGATCTGTGGAACATGTTGTCACTGAAGCATCAGCAGCCAGTCAACGCTGGAGAAACTATAGAACATGGGTCCCCCCTGAATACCAGGGGCTATTTCACACACCATATGTATCTACACACTTAAAGGTGCCGTAAGCGACCTTAATCTAATACACTTCTTGTTTTTGCTAACGTCTCACAGCCTGCTGGCTGTCTACTCTGTGAGTACACTTTAAAAAATCCAGTGTTGGTACACAGCCCTGGCTCTGTAAACAGGAAATAAACAAAGTGGCTTTGGTAGAGACACACAACACTTTTCCAGCCAATCAGCAACAGGGGATGGTCATGCTCATGAGGCTGAGCCATGCAGTGAAGTCTATACATTGTCAGGAAGGAGAGATGGCCGAGAAACAGCCGAAAGGGGGAAAAGACGTGAAAAACAAAGACTGAGAAAGAAGTTCTTAGATCAGGCAAAGGAGAAAAGCCTTAGTGGGTTTGATGAGATGAAGACTGGCTTCTGATTCGCCAGCTTCTTGTTCAAATTTTCCTGTTCCACCTTAAATGCATCATTAATAGTGATAATTAAAAAATTAATTGCTTCACGTGTCTGGGTGCAATTCAAACTCAGTAGGTTTAATTCAATTTAACATCATTTCTATTAGTCAATTCATCATATAGTGCTCACACAATGTGATGGTTTTAAAATGACATCTGATATTCTTTTTTTTAATTAATATTATTTAATTAATAATGTTTTTTTTTTTGATATAGCAATAAAAATACGGGTTTATTCTCTCACTCTCCGGCCTTTTCTCTATTTTAGATTAGTTGAACAGAAGCATGGGTGAGTACGTGCTACATGATGTGCAGTGTTGATATTATTAGACTCAGAGTTTATAATTAGCTTAGGAACCAACTGAACAGTCCAGGAATAGACTATAAAAATGATTGACCCGTCTCCTTTAATCCCTGCAGTACATGGCATTGAAGGTATGGTAGAGTTTGTTCACAGTGAGGGTCATGGCTCTAGATTTGCCCTTCTGCCCAATTGGCCCTGGGACAAAACCCTTTAATAGACAGTGCCATCATAACCCTCCCTCACTCCCTTCCTCACTCTCTCACTCACCCTAGTGGCCTCTCTCATGCCTAAACATGGATCTCTTGCACCACATGTTTCAGGGAAGCTGATGTACTCTTCACCTCTGATAGCGTGGCCAGGGGTCATCGGCCCTACTTCTTCTGAGAAGAACCCTTGAGAGAGAGGGAGAGCGGGTCATTTCAGCTGTAGATTAGGACCGGCTGTAAATCAGGCTTCTCTGTGCTGTATGGATGGCTTGAGCAACATCAGGCCTGCTCTTAGAGGGGCTCCACTGAAACAGGAATGCTACCCTTTAGGCCTTCAGCTAGTCACAAGGTGTGAATGTCTACTTTTTATACTTAATGTGAAACACAGATGTGAATATGGGGTATGACTGGTTATGGAATCTCAACATATGGTTGTATTGTGATTATGGAAAGATGTGTACACCACATGACCTACAATCTCCATATTAGATTGTCTGTACACCCTCTGCTAACCATCACAACAAGACAAACACAATTTGCATCTAACTGTGTTTCATTAAAATATATATAAAAACATATTTTTATATACATTACACTTGGACCTGGGCCATTGTGCAGACTGCCACACCAACAAAACTGAACCAGTAAAGTCTAGTAGGCAAGTTAACATCTTTCACTAAGAATGAAGGTCATGGCCCTCTTGAACATGCCTATCTTTGCATTGTGCCGATAGATTTATAAGACATAAACCAACATTTTGATCAGCATTACTTGAGGTTTGCTTACAAAACTGACAACAATATAATGTTGTTCTGTCTCCCCGGGTTATGCATGTTCAATTCATTTCCATTCATTTTATTTGTATAGCTCAGTAGACAACAAGCTACAGTACAAACAGGTTACCAGAGAGCCAAGTTCAGACCCATGATGAACAGGCTGAGGGCAGAAGTGGCAGGATGACCTTCCAAAGAGCAAGAGGAAGAAGCACTGAGAGGAACCAAGACACAAAGGAGGAACGATGGCAGATCTGGTGATCTGCTGGTCGTGTCAGGTAAAAACAGAACTGGACATGTAACTGTAGAATTCCACTGATCTTTTCAGAAAGTCTTGCATAATTCAATCAATGTAAAGAAAGCCTTTCACAGTGGTACAGTTCAAAATGTTCCACTGTAGATAAACCAAGTGAGATTTCTTTACAGAAGTGGGTGTATGAATCAGAGATGATGTCTATAATGCAAATACAGCCATGTTACTTATATAATGATGAAGATGGCCATTTGGGGGGGTAACATTTTGCCTTTCAATGTCCTACATAGGCCTCTATGCCGTGAGTGGATTTTGGATTTTTTAATGCATTTTAGGCCAAAACCTTTTCATAAAACACATTTGTAACAGTTTTGCTCAATGTCTTTCTGTGAGATAACACTCCTCAGAGCTCTGGTTCCTCTGCTGAAAAAGAAAACAGCCAGTCCAGACCAGCATGCATTGGAGGCTGATTTAATCTGGTATAGTACTGGTCTGGTGCGGGTTGGTTACCCATCTTGGTCATGTTGGTTGCTGGACCAGCGTACCAGCATCCAAGACACAACATATTGTCGCTGTCCAAAAAAAAACATGTATCTCCAAAATGGCAACCTTACAGTAGAGAAAAAACCTTCTTTACTTTCAAAGTACGTCAACGCAACCAGAATATTTTGCAAACTATTTTGGAACATTTCTATTGGCCAATTCATCATAACATTTTTACACAAAGCAAACTGAAGCAGCTGCTTTAGAAAGTAATAAAGAAAAAGAAAAATTAACAAAAACGGACATGTTTTTCTTTAGACAGTGACGATATGCTGGTTTTACTGGTGACCGACATATTAGCTTCCAGTGCTGCTGACTAGCAAACCAGCATCCAAAACACAACTGATGATCAGTCATGCTTTTTTTTATTTATTTTTTTTAGCAGGGTCCCAGTACCACCACTATGCATTATTTTGACTCGTAGCATTTCACATCACATCACTCTGAATTATTTTATCTTAACGACTTGTTTATTGCCCTTCCAGTCTCCATTTAATAGTACTGTTTCAGGGAAAAATGCTAGTGTTGCCCGATGTGTCCACTAGAGGGCGACCCTAACCGCAGTTTAAAGAGCCCATCAGTGTGCGGCGTCAGATCCTCACCTACTACCCTTAAACCCAGATGATGTGATGGAGCCGTGCTGGAGTCAGCACCACTCTTCTGCTAATCGCATGCCATATTAGACAGTGTTTCTTACGTAGTGATGGGAAAAATAAAAATTTAAGACGACGAGGCCTATGGTGATATGGTTAATAGTGACTGTGGTTAGAACCTGTAGCATATAACCTGTGAAGTCGTGTCAGTTCAGCCCTAGATGGACGAGTATAGTTCACCTAACAGTATTTAATGAAACTACACCGTTGTCCGTACTTTATTTCCATGTGTTTGTGGAGAAATATCCCCACTCGTGTCTGTTAAACATCACTAAACTGTGTGTAAGTGCTCTGTGGCTGTAAACGCTGTGAGTAACGCTGTCAGTGGAGGCTCCGCCTTTAGCCTCATCACACAAATAACTGCGCGAGGCGATGTAGTTCCCTCTATAAAACAGTTTTGCCGCGTCTGGTCCGGTAGATAAAACACAGACACGGTCTGATGTCGTTATCGGTTTCATTTCGCGCCGCCGGGATCAAAGAGACACCGCGCTGGTGTTCCCTTACCTTTACTACGCCACCAGCATTTGGCGGGAAACGGCAGCGTGCCGGCGGATGGATACCTAGAGTAAAAAGAGCTATGAAAATCCGTAGTATTAAAACGCGCCGCTAGAAAATCCTGCAGTAAATGAAATCACGGTCGCGCTCAGGATCTAGCCGTGCAGCGGGAGGATTGTCTCTGAAAGCCGGTGCGGTAAACTCCTGCCCTCGGATTACTTTCGCGTAATCGTGCGACTGTTTAAACCAGCTTGTGCTTTTTTTCGCCCACTGCTACGGTGAGTGTTCAACTTCAGCAGCTCTGCTTCTAAACTCCTCTATTACTTCACTCTGCTATTTCATTCAGTTTCTGGTTGTAGATCTCAGCTTCTTGTTAATCCTCATTTAAAGCATTTGGAGCTCTTGGTTCAGAATGTACGTCATTTTGTAAGCATATTTAATTTCTTAATTGAGTCTTGATTTTTAGGAAAGTACCAGCTGTCACAGGGGGCTGAGTTCATTTTAGATGATTAAACTCAGTGGCTGCTTTTTCTGCACACACATTTTATCTGCTTCCTTTGACTGTCTGATATCTTTTATGTAAGTTAGCTGGAGTTACTCTTTTTTATTTTAATTATGATACACTGGTGTTGGGTGGTGGTGCCGCCACAGTCACTCCATCTGAATGCCACTTTCACATCACGCCTCCTCCTGTAAGTGAGAGAGGGAGAGAGAGGAATTGACCAGGACACTAAGGGGACTATTATGTTGTTATCTTTTCAGGCAGTCAACATGCCGCTGAGTTCAGGCATGGCGAGTAGTAAGAACTACGATTACGACTACGACTCGTACCAGCCCTACTTCTACTTCGACAACGAGGACGAGGACTTTTACAGCCAGCAGCAGAGCCAGCCGCAGCCCCCGGCTCCCAGCGAGGACATCTGGAAGAAGTTCGAGCTGCTGCCCACCCCTCCGCTCTCCCCGAGCCGGCGGCCGTCCCTCAGCAGCCCCTTCCCGTCCACCGCCGACCAGCTGGAGATGGTCACGGAGTTTCTCGGGGACGACGTGGTGAACCACAGTTTCATCTGCGACGCGGACTACTCGCAGTCCTTCCTCAAGTCTATCATCATCCAGGACTGTATGTGGAGCGGCTTTTCCGCCGCGGCTAAGCTGGAGAAGGCGGTGTCCGAGCGGCTCGCCTCGCTGCAGGCTGCCCGGCGGGAAGCTTCGAGGAGCGGCTCGACCGGGGACGGCAGCCCTGGGCGCCTGGGCTCCAACCTCGGCTACCTGCAGGACATTCACGCCTCCGCTACGGACTGTATAGACCCCTCTGTGGTGTTTCCTTACCCCCTCACAGACTGTTCAAAGCTAGCCAGGCCGCCCACGCCGGCTCTGCCTCTGGATACTCCGCCGAACAGCGGGAGCAGCAGCAGCAGTGACAGCGACACCGGTGAGTCAGACATGCTAAGCTAACGTTACAGGCGAAGCGGGTTTTAACGTTGCTCAGGGCTTTCCAGCGTGTTACAGCGTGACATAAAACTGTTTTTATGTACGGAGTCACCTCTCACTGTTTGTACGTCTTTTAGAAGCGTGAGAGGAGAGATTTTGTACTGCTAGCTTGTGGTTGGTTGCGTAAGGAGACAGACTCCCCTCCCTTCATGTGTATGAGCTTTGTAGGAGAATTAAACACCTCTTTTCCAGGGAGTTTAAATTTTAAACGGCTTTGAGGAGGGAGATCTAATTTTCAGACGCGGGGAAAAAAACGATATAGAGAGTTTATGAGCAGTGAAATGCAATTCTAGGAGTAACTGCCCTCGTAGACAGACATATGGTAGCAGAGTGGAGTTAAATGGAGCTGCGCGTGCTGAAGTGGGTGGGGACTGGTGTGAGCGCGCACGTGTCTCCCAATTTGACAAGTTCTCTCTTTCCCCCCCTTTCTTCTCTACGCAGACGACGACGACGATGAGGACGAGGACGAGGAGGAGATCGACGTGGTGACCGTGGAGAAAAGGAAATCCGTGAGGCGCTCGGACCCCGTGGTGCTGAAACGCTGTCACGTCAACATCCAGCAGCACAACTACGCGGCGCAGCCGAGCAGAGGCAGCGAGCAGCCCGCCGTCAAGAGGCTGCGCTTCGAGGGCGGCAGGGCGCTCAGGCAGTCCAGCCACAGCCACAGCCACAGCCACAGCCACAGCCACCGGACCTCCGACTCGGAGGACAACGACAAGCGGCGGACTCACAACGTGCTGGAGCGCCAGAGGAGGAACGAGCTCAAGCTGAGCTTCTTCGCGCTGCGCGACGAGATCCCGGACGTGGCGAACAACGAGAGAGCCGCTAAGGTGGTCATCCTGAAAAAGGCCACCGAGTTCATCTCCAGCGTGCAGGCCGAGGAGCGACGGCTCCTCTCCGTCAAAGAGCAGCTCAGGAGGAGGTGTGAACACTTAAAACAGAGACTGGAGCAGCTGAGCAGCTCCTGAGCCGCTCTTCTTTTTCTCGGACACGGACTCCTGTTTTTAAAGCCTTTTCGGAAAGGTGGCTGCGACGGATGCACGGAGGAGCCAGGGACCCGCTGTGGGTGTGGCCAGCACCGCATCACTGTTGCAGTCGGACTTTGATTTATACTATTATAAATTTATTTGTATTTAATTTTATTTTTAGTAACGCAATGGTCAGCAGTCTGTTCACTGTTGTCTTAACTTAATGTTTTGTTTTTGTAAATTTTTGTACATATTTGCTCAGATGTATTGGATATACTGTACTGATTTGAATCATAAAAGCGTTTCTTTATAAATTGTGTTTGACTACATTTTTGCCTCGCATAGTCTTTATTCTGTCCGCCGCTTGTTCGGCTGTGACTACACTCTGAGTTGGGTGATGCGCTAGAGGATCACCAAAAGGTGTAGGTTCACTGGTGGCATTGGATAATGCCTCAGGCATCAAGACCCCTGGTTACAGCCACCACTGTAAATGAATCTGTATGACAGTCTTGTAGGTTTCTCTACAAATGATCAATTCCATGTCAAACCACTCTGAATACCTTTGTTTACATCTCAGCCACTGAATTATACCAAAACTCCTGCTGAAATCAGCTAAATTCCCATTTCAGGGAGATGCTCAGTACATGTCACACCATATCTATCTACACAATGTTTAGTTTTTTGCTTTATCTGATTGGGCTGGGCAGTGTAGATGCTGAGAAAACATTGGAGGGGGCTTCAGGGTCTTGATTGGCAGTCAGCAGGTTTAATTGAGAGAATATTAGTAGTCTTGGCCAACTTGGAAGATGAGTGGCTCAGTCATAGCAGTCGAGCTCTATTTCCTATTATACTGGGTTGATTTTAGGCTTAGATTATCTGGTTAAATTGAGAACCTACTTCAGAAAGATCTGATCAGTAATATGTGTATGTCCTGGAAGGGGTTTTAGTTAGTGCCATGCTGCAATGCTTTCAAAATGCATATCAACACAGATATTAACACGTTTTCTTCTGTGCTGTGATTAGAGTTCTTAGTGAAATGGTGTATGAGAGAGGGTCTCTGAGCTAGCTGAGTGTTCTCTCTTGATAATGGGTGGGGGTTTAAGAAAGCAGAAGTGAAACATGATGTTAAGTTGCTTACTTTTTTGCATGGTGATGTAATAACGAACAGGTGTTTGAAAGACAAGCCATTACATGTAGTTCAAAGTGAAAGAAAAACTAAATTATTGTCTTTTAAATAATGTAGTATGTTGAAATACACCGTTTGTCCAGGGTTAGTTCAACTCAAATAGACGCAACCACAGTTTTTTGCGGTTTACGTTTATGGTAAATTGTCCTGAGCCATAGTTGAACTTAGTTGAAACCTTAATGCAGAGGCAGGATATGCTGCAGACCAACAACCCTAAGAAATACCGCAGCAAGAAAGAAGCAGCCACATACCAAATCATGTAGCCTCTGTATTTCTCTTATAGTTTAGTCTTTGTTCCTTTCATAGGCCTCCCAAAGTAAAACCATTCATGGTGAAGGCCTACCACCCTTTGAAGACCCCATCCTGTAGGAATGTCAGTGCCGCCTGCTATTCAGGCACATTCCATGTCCAAACCATTTTTGGTTGGGTTCTGCTGATAGGTATGATTTAGCTATGTCGTTCACTCGGATATGTACACCTGGTTTGGGTTCAGTTCCTCAAATTAGCTCTATTTTGTAATGTATTCCAGAAGCCCGGTGATTTAAACAGACCAGGTTTCAGTGAATGTAGAAGAATCTGTTTACAGTCTTCAACGTAACTGTTTTTTATGGGGAAGGAAATCATTTGGTGAGTCACAAACAGTATAAAGAGTAAAGTGTGAGTGTGTGTGTGGTAAACAAGCATACCCAGTCTGGCAGCTCTAGAAGTCACACTGTAAGTTCCTGAAACTATATAATGTGCATCGTCTCTCTTCTATTAAGTTGTTCCTAGCTACGAGTTGTGGTGAACATGGCTTTATATGTTTCTCCACATTTTGCTCGCTGAGTGGGCGCGTCAAGGGCGACTACAAGGCTTTATCACAGGCATGTACTGCATTAGCCTTGATTTCCGGGACGAGAGTGCCGTGGCAATGGCAAAGGCATCTGGGAAATGAGAAGATATTTCTAATATAAGCTTGTGGCATGTTTGCTGCTGAAGCAAATCAAACAGCCACTGAGATGTGTTGAGGCAGGATTTAATTCCTTCTCCCTTCACACCTGGTGCAGACAAGCAGTAAGACTGGCAGTACTCGACTGCATGGTCGCATTCTGGATGCCGGTGCACAACACATGTGTGACAGGATTTGCATTGGATTTGCATTACTTGCCCAATCCGTGCATCTGCACTGAGGATATGAAACATATAAGAATCGTTCGAGAAGCCCAAATATTAATCACAGCTCAAATTTGTGTAATAAAGAAATAATTTTAAGTAATACCTGCAATTCTGCAACACAGGTGCAGAAGCATATCTGCTTAAATGAGAAGCCCACTGATTAAAAATAAAGTGGTTTGATACAAACCAGACATCTGAAGTATTGAACACCTTAAAAATGCAGATGAAATGCTTATCAATAAGCGGCCAATACGTATTTAATGTATTTTTAAAAACTAAGAAATGTCGGATGGTGCTGTTTTACCGTTACATATAATGCATTAGCTCATAAGACTTCACTTGTGGTTTAGTCTAATAAATAAAAGGCTAAAGTTATGCCTTATACACCGTAACCCCTTTCCCCTCCACTATGAATAAGTCTGAGTCTGTAGGTGATTATCTATTTTGCATCACAACCTCTAAATTACTTTGTGCGCATCTGAACTATTGAATGCTACTTTAAAGGACTACACTGTTCTGCATGTATTGAATGTGTACACTCTGAAATCACAGCATTACCGTTAACTGTCTGCTCCTGTCCACAAATCAATACACCTCCTACATGCAAGCATTATATCAGCAAAGCACGTTGTGTTGTCCTTAAATGAACCCTTTAATAGTCCTAATCCATTCAGCACTGCTCTAATGAATGTTTTCCTGGTCATTTGTCTAACAGTATATCCGACAGGTTTATAACCAGCGATTTGTTGTTGTGAAGGATTTATTAGGAGCTGTTGGAAAAAGAAAAGAGAAATATGTCACTGCCACCATTTACTGATGTGCATTATTTTTAGGAAACAGGGAGAAATATAGGTGTTCAAATCAAGCAATATATGTGTGTACATGTCTGTGTGTTTGTGGTTGGGTGGGGGGCAATTGCAGAAGTGGCAAAAGCAGCAGTAATCTAGTATACTCAGAACTGCATGTGTTCTCATTCACCAGGATGTATTTACTAAGCCAGCCAGATCAACTTTGCTATAAGTAAGGCAGTGATGGGGAGCTGATTACAAACTAAAAGATTCTTTGACTAAAACACATACAGGTAAACTTTTGTCCTGGGACAAACCTTGTCCTTGTAACTCTTGCCCTAGCAAAAAACACAGCGATTATCTGGAACACGTTATTACTTAAGGCCTCTGGTCAATAACTTTGGGGCCCAGGACCCCTAAAATCTTGTTGGTCCAAATAAACATACTGACACAATTATGCATCAACAACTCCAGTTTCCTGGTAACATGTCTCTCTAGTTAACGTCCTTGAGCATTTCGCAGATCCAACTGTGTCTGTTCATCTCCCTCGTATTACTGACAGTGAACTGCTGTGTTCCTCTAGCATGTAACATACAATAGCAAACAACAACAACTACCTAACAACCACCTAATATGCACAGCAACGTCCTAGCAACTACACAGGATACCATAGCAACCAACAGCAACACTCTAGCAACCACCTGGGGTACCCCAGCAACTGCCTAGCAACACTCTAAGAATCAACTGGGATACCACAGCAATTGCCTAGTGACCACGTGGAACACTATAGCAACTGCTTAGCAACACTCTAGCAGTTACCTGGGATACCATAGCAACTGCCTAGCAACACTCTAGCAATCATCTAGAATACCATAGAAACTGCTCACCATCAACCTGGGACACAACAGCAACACTCTAGCAATCATCTGGAATACCACAGGAACTGCCTAGCAACATTCTAGCAAATCCCCTGGGATACCATAGTAACTGCCCACCATCCACCTGGGACACTACAGCAACTGCCTATCAACACCCTAGCAACCACCTGGGATACCATAGCAACCGCCTAGCAACACTAGGAATCAGCTGGGATACCACAGCACCTGCCCATCTTCCACCTGGAGAACTATAGCAACTGTCTATCAACTGTCTATCAACCACATGGGATATGTTAGCAACTGCCTAGCAACACTCCAACATTCAGCTAGGATACCACAGCAACTGCCTACCATCCACCTAGGACACTACAGCAACTGCCTAGCAACACTCTAGTAACCACCTGGGATACTATAGCAACCACCTAGTAACACCATAGGAAGCTTAAGCAGCTTATTTTTCTTCAGGAAAAATCTATTTCAAACAGATTCTTCAACACTGTCTATTTATTATTTAGTAATTTAAATCATAACAATACTTTTATATTACATTATTACTGCATCCCAGCCAATTACTGACAGTAAGATTTCTAGATCCTCGTTATCTTCTTCAAATAGACAGCACAATATCAGAAGATTAGACGTAGGGAGTGTAAGGAGGAGATGAATCGGGCTGAGGGGTCTCCTTCCCTCCCTTCTCGCTGCTGAAGGTGCAGAGCCGCCGTCTCGTGACGTCAGAGCGGGGACGCGATGCGCGTGCGGCGCTGGAGCACATGGACGAGCGCGAGGGCGAGATTTAGCAGAGCGGCTAACGCTGAACGCTCCTGGATGCAGAAACGGGAGATTTACGTGCCCGAAAGTGGAAGAACTGGGGCATTTTTGAAGACAGCTGAACGAAATGGGATTTCTTTTCGCCAGAGCGACTTGCAGGAGGAGAAAACGACATCCAGGCTTTTAGCTGAGCGTGCGTGTCTCCTCTGAGTGCTCCTCCTGCCACAGGTGTGTGAACGTAGTACGTGTGTTTCTAGACCCAGAAAATCCGTGTACAGTCGTTGACATGCCATACGCTCGTTAGAAAAGGGGACTTTTAAACCCGTTAAGATGTAAAATGTTTGATAAACAAAGTTAGCATTTAGCTTCTCTTCAGTGCTTTATCATTGTTTTGCTTTCTGTCTCAGCATCTGTAACCTAATCACTTCGCCCTTATTTAGTCATGCAGTAGTTTATTTGTCTCCCTGTAGGTTTAAGTGGACACCCACATGGTCATTTACTCCACTTTGTTTGGTTGGAGAAAGTGTAAAACTGTTACGTTTGACAAGATGCAGTTCTTTTCATAAATAAGCACGTGCATTGTGGGACAAACCCAGAGGACTCACACAATCCCAAATAAGACCCCCTTCCTCGTGGTGGTTGCCATGGAGGCTGTTTATAGGCTTGAGCCAGTAAACCTGATTAGCTGTTTGTGTGGCTATCACCTTCAGCCCTTCTTTGTATGTGTATACTGACCTTAAGAAGTTAGTCTATGAGATGATGCATCCACTGCTGAGAGATTTGCAGGGGATTTAAAAGGTCTACATCAGCGGTCACCACCGCGTCCTGCTTTCTGCTGGCAATGAGTGATGTCACTGACCTGTGTTGGTGGCTGTCATCCAGGCAGGGCTCTTTCTGGATATCTGGAAACTCTTCCCTTCTCATTAACGCCGCACTGCTTCACAGCTCTTTAAAATGAGGGAAGGCTGAGCTTGACCTTCTGGTGGCCCTAAAATGAACTCTCGGGTGCAAAGCCGTTCCATGCCAATAACCGCTCCCCTGAGTGCCCACTCAGCGCTCCCAAGTAGCAGTAGGTTCCAGCCTGGCCGGTTGCACTGTCACCATGATTTATCGTAGTTAGCGGGGCTCGTTTGCAGCAGCCACACAAAGCCCTCTTTTCAATTAAGGCCGCAGTGTCCAATTGAGGTCAAGGTCTGCAGTGGGCGTCATGCGGAAACAGAGGTCATTGTTGGTGACCAGGGGTCGAAGGGAAGGATAATATGTGACTGGGGGCGCTGAGTCGTGCTGGTGCGGACATATCGTTTGTCTCACGTGTAGCGAGCGCAGACATCATCATTCACTGGCTGGGATGCACCTCGGGGAGCCTTTGGCAGCTGGTGGAGCAGACTGAAGTGATTGCTGCCGCGGTATGGCTGAATTGGTTTTGATTAGAGAAGCTTGAACGCTGAACTGAGCGTGCAGGATGGCAATATGTTGAACTTAATGGTCCAGGCAGTGTTTCAGTTCCCACATGGGCCACGGACGTAAATTAGATATATGGATTGTTTGGTTCAGGAGATCATTTCGAACTGCTCTGTCAGCTCATATGATAATTCTGTAGGTTTTGAGTTGTTAATGCCACGTGTGCTGTCAGATTTAGGTCTTTTCTGCTTACAGGTGAACCTGCTGGGTAAGATGAAGGTCAAGCTTGCATGACAGCTGTACTGACCAAACACAGGATCCTCCTTGGCAGTGTTGCCCAGACGTATCTATATTTAACCATGTGAGTGTCCTTCAGGGAGAATGACCTGGAGTTGCTCCTGATGGTGGCAAAGTGAGGCCTGGCACAGAGCTTTTTATGCTTACTGTCTCTGACGTGGCACTAATGTCACAGCGGCTCGTCCTGTCCCCCTGTCTTGGAGGTCAGTAGAGCCACTGGCAGCCTCCCAAATTCTGAGAGCTGCAGCTAGCGCTCTCTCTGTCTCCCCCTCTGTTATGGACTGCTGTATTTAGGAAGAGTCTCTGTGGAGAAAGAGAGGAAACTCCAACTTTAGCATGACACCAAGAGAAGTCTAAATTGCTTCATGGTTTGTGTGTTTTTTTGTGTAATTCCTCAATTCTGTTGGGACTGTGTCTTTGCTGGAGTGACTCATGACTCGTGATGCTGTGCTTTAGTAGTTGCAAATCAATCTTACTGAATGTGTAGGCATCCTCAAAGGCCAGGACTTCTAAGTTGGTGAGCTATGCAAAATATTTTCCTCCCTTGTGTGTGCTTAGCTGACACAACAGTTAGTAAACAATAACGAATGAAGTAAGAAACAAGAGCCATTTGTCTCCCTCAGACACCGCAGAGGTTTGTGATGTAACCGTGCAGGATCACTGTAAGCACCCCTGTTATTCAATCCACAATTAGGTCAAATATACACTTCCCTTTGTTGTCACAGGTTTGAGTCACTCCCTCGTGAGGTCATTTATCCAAGCATACAGCCAGTGTTTACTAACAGCTGCTGTTGCTTAAAAAGCAGGAAAATGAGTTTAGTCTCAAAGGTAATGTTTCATGTTTAATCACTGAGTAAACCCATTTTTCCTCCCCCTGTCGTCATGAATCATCCAGATCAAATTGTTGTTGATTATGGGACAGCAGCCGCTCGGCATGGCCGACAGTAACAGCAGCCTTGAATAGAGGAGAAAGATCTTTCCCTGTCCTTTCATGTGCTCAAGATGAGTAACCAAAGGCTGACTGAGTGTAGCTCTTCTAGCCCAAGCCCTTGGGCTCCCCGGGGAGGCTTGAATTGCTCCGAAGACCCTTTTGCGTAAGGGAGAGGAGAGGCTGCCATCTGGAGAAAACGATACTATCGCCACTGGTTCCTGTCATTTAAAGTGCTTGGTCTCTTGGTGCTGTGCCTCTCTCTTTCTTTAGGGTTTGTGGGATGTAGCCTGGATAAGGCAGCTTCCCTCCCTCAGTTTTAATGCTGTTATGTTTCTGTCTGTATCTCTTTTGCGTTAACACAGCATCAGGGATCCCTGTGACTTCGTCTTTGTAGTGCTTGTATGCATAGACCTGTGTCTGTGTGTGCTGGAGAGTGGAATGTCACTGGTGTTCTACCAGGTACATGTTGACATATAGACACAACACCGCCAAAGTCGATGAATTATTCAACCTGGAGACATACTAGGAAGTCGCTGAACAAAGAATCAGCAAGTCACATTGCAAATGTGAAATGCAATACAGCAGAGGCTCTCCATGTTCTCAGGAACACAGCTTCTAGTGATCAGGTTACATCTGGAGAAATGGGTAGAAGAAATTCCTGGAGGTTATTTACTGTGTTCATCTTTGTCTCTCTCTCATTAGTCAGACATTTGTACACACACAAAAAAAAAGATTTGCTTGGGAGACACGTATTTTATTCTTCCAAGTTCAACGCCCAGTGAAGCTGACTTGTGGTAGGCTAGATGCCTCAGCCATTACTCTAAGCCCTATTGTTTACACCATGGATCACTGCGGTTGACCAGCAAACAAACCACTGAGGAAGCGAGAGTTCACACGTCAGACACCCTTGGAGGTGTGTTAAGGCAAAGTGAGTAAGCTTTTAGCTGATTTGCCGAGGTGGCCTCTTGTCTGAGGGCGGTAATGCTGATTAGAGAGGTGTTAGTTTAGCCTGACTGGTAGGGGGCTTCCTGGAACAGATGGGGCAGAAGAGGGAGGAGACATGTCCTGCTACCCAGTAGTATTGATTCCCCTTTCACTCTCGCGTCGCAAAGTTACAGAACAGATGCCGGCACAGATCCTTTCCCCGCGGTGGAGCACTGAGGGGTGTTGTCGCCAGCCAGGCGAAGGTCAAGAGCTCAAGAGGTGACAAAAAAAACGAACCTAGGACCAAAAGCAATACAGCAGTTTCAGAAATGAGTAGCTCATCGGTCCTGCCGATCTTCTGAGCATTATGAACGAGGTGTCGTTGATCACCTAATCACTGGGCTACGTGTTGTTGTGAACTTGAGACAGAATTCTTTGGTTCAGGAAGAAGTACATTGTTGACTGATTTCTTAGTAGTACGCACACAGTATTGGTTTGAAAGAAAACGGAGCCTGACTGCAGCCTGCTCCCAGTGCTCTTTTTGATCCAAATGGTTGTTCAACCCGTTTGGTGGATACTGCACATTCTAAGGCTTTTCTGACCTTGGGTGTTAAAACAATAAACCTGGTTTTATTAAACCAGTAATTGTAGGGTAATACACAAGCAACAGGTGAGAGAAATGAAAGGGACAGTTGTAAAAACAACCCCATACCCCAAACCCCCCCCCCGTTTGCTGGGCAGAAAGTGACAGAAAGCCGTTGTATTTTCTGAAGGCTGAATCTAATTAAAGTCCACTGAATTATTAATGAATTGTAAATGCCCAAAATAGATTTCCTGAAGTCAAATAGCGAGTGACATTTAATTAATAGTGTAGTCTTAAAATATTTACTGTTCATTCTTTGAACACGGTGTTATATTACCTAAGCATTATTTCTAGTAGCTCTGCGATCATTGTAGTCGTCTGTTTGGCAGCTTACAGAGCATGTTCGTGAGGCCCTTAATTAAATATGAATGCTGTTTGACGTTCTCTGTGAGTGTGGACCCAGCTACATTTTGCTTTAGGCCAGCATGTAGACATAATGGCATTATTGCATTTGAAGTGGAGTAACCAGCAATCTGCACTCATTATTGGTGCCCTGAGGAACTTGAACTGGGCTGACTCTGTGGTAGCTTCCTAAACGCAGAGCTCCTCTTGCAATTAGGCACTCTGGAGAGCAGGGCGGATGCTTCAAAGAGAAGGAGCGAGCCAGATCAATTATGACAGATCACTTCGCTAATGGATGTAGACTGATGAAGTAAGGACGTCCTGTTTGGTGGGCATTTCTGGAAATGAATGGGATACAAAGACAGAAAGGGCTACAGTGGGAAGTGTAGTTGATGTAAAATTATACTATTTTTAAAAATAATGTGTTCTAGCAAATAGGGGTGTGTTTAAAAAATAGATTTTTCGATTCAAATCGATCTTCATTTGAATAATTCGATATCGATTCGTACAAACCCGAGATCCATCTTTAAAATTACCATTCCAGCCCACCCCCGTCTTGTGTGATCGGCCGCTGTTTTCCGCGCAACGAGATCTGGCTGGGGGCACACAACAGTTAAGCATGGCTGGAGCACGAGTGAAGCCACCCCAGAACTTAAAAGCAGATGTCTGGCTACATTTTGGATTTAGAAACCATGACGGTATGTAAACATATCAACACTAATGTTTTTAGTAATGTGAGGGTTCCTTGTACATTTATCGTATTAGTTCTCTGAAAATCTCTTTCATATTCAAACAAAATATATTATTGTAACTGAAATATCCCTAAATGAATCAATATTGAATTGAATCGAATCGAATCAGAATCGAATCGATCTGGGAAATCAGTGATGATACCCAGCCCTACTAGCAAAGGTTGAGTATTTTTTGTAAGCATTTTACTTGAGGGGATAAAACGGGTGTTGAAATAAGCAAGTAAGTGTTGTGATTTTCTGGAAATGTTAGCAGACTTGGTTTAGAAAGCCTCCCTACAAGAGAATTCTGAAATGCCATTATATCTGTGCAGGATATGACAACAGATTTTTTGAATGGTTGATCCCTTGCCCAGTTACACCCCCCCCACCGCCCCCACCTCCTCACGCATTTGCATTCTCTTCTAGTCTTCACGAGCCAAAGTTCCACCAAATTTGCCCTGGGGTGGAGCTGCCATCTATTTCAGTAAGTAGGCTTTTTGTGCCAGCAGATGGTCATTGTGTTGTACACAGAGAGACGTGTATTTCTGCAACAGCTGATTTACCTCTGGGGAGAGACAGGCTCCAGTAGCTACTGCCAGATCACTTTGAGTTTTCCTGAATGCTTCATATTACTCAGGATCCTTGGAGCCAGATGATACACGCCTTTCATTTGGAAGGCTGGGTCTGGTAAGGCACCCGCTTCATCCTGCATGGGAGTGGCGCGTTTAGCTTCAATTTCCCTCCACCCCTGCTGGGATTAACTCCCCAACGTGGACGCAAGGGAGCCGCCTTGGAAATCGAGGAGCTCTTCTCTTAAACGTTTTCAGTCTCATTCCAGATGTAACTCCACATAATGAACGCTGTGACCTTCCTGAACACCCGCAAGACAGACTTCAGGGTGCATGTTTGTCTCGTGGTGGCCTGTGGCCAGTTTGCAGCTCTAAGCACGAGCTGAGGGAGATGTTTACGTAAGTCCGTGTCTGTTTAAAAGCCGAGGAAGGCGACGCTCCTCCTCAGGCCCCGCGAAGCCCACATAATGACAAGAGTGTTGAAATCAGTGCGGCGCTGCTTTAGATGCCTGAACTTGCTCTCAAGGGAGGACTCGCTGCTCTACGATTTTGGTTCTTACTCCAGTGATGGCCCACTGAAGTGTCTGTTTGAAGAAATGTTTTGGGGACAGTAGGATGCTGCACTTGTGTTGATGTGTTTTGGCTGGTCAGCTGGTAATGAACTAATCAGTGGAGCTAGTGGTTCTTGGTAATTGCTGCTTAAAGATTTTCTTGTGGTTGCCTACCAGTGTAATGCCATAGTATTGCCATAGTCAGTTTGTGAGCAGTGTTTCCGCTTCCCTGGAAATAGTTGGCTTGTCCGTTCTGTGTTTTTGCAGGAGAGAAGTCTGATCGTAGATCAGTCTCCAATGGCTGTGGAAAGAAGTATAGCCTCAGTCCTGGTATGGTTCCATTTATTTATTTTTTTGGTCAGGATCTTTATTAGGCACCTATTTCTTGTGCCTTATTCTTCACTGGAGAGCTGGTGACTGAAGAATGACAGTGGCTTTGCTGGCACACTTGACGAAAACAATTCAGTGGTCATCTGTACAGCCTATTTCAGTGACGACAAAGGTTTTCACTCAGTATTATCGACTGTTGGTGGTTTAGGCAGGTCCCCACTTCCTGCTATGTAAGGCAAGTCAACACGAAATTGCTTCCGTTTGTAGAAATCAAGACGCTGAATTTTTCTGAAACTCTGGAGTTCTGGATTCCACCTTTTTGTTTCACATTATGTAATCTAATTGAAAGCAGCTTGTGCTTAAAAATAGCCCCGAGTGGACGGCTAGGAAACGCCCTTCAGCCAGAGGAAAATAGGAGAAATAAAACTTCCCATTAATTGTTTAGTCATGACGTTGTTTCGTTTATGTATTTTTACACGAGCACCGTGTTTACTCTGAATTCACCAGCAGAAGTTGCTAACAGCCTCGTATTGCTGTGAAAACCAGCCCCCTCCAGCTCTCCTAATGCCTTATTATGGTTGCGGCGTTGCCATGTCTCTCCCTCAATCCCTCTTCCAAGCATGACATAGTGATTTACTTATCTCTCCCTTCATCCTTTCCTCCCTGATGGCTGCATGCATTGCCCACATTCTCTCTTTCTCCCTCTCCCGCTCTCCCTCTCACCCTTTCTGCCTCTGCTGAGTCACGGTGTGTATTTTCAGATGTGGAATTCATGATAGCGGCAGTACATCTGGGTCCCTGCTACTCATGTGGCCTGTCATGACAGTCAGGTTACTAGAGGAGAGAACTTAAAGGGGGGCATTTGTCACTCTCATTAGTGAGTAACATTCAGCCAGAGTCCAAACTAGGACAGAGTCCCGAGAGCTGCAGTGGCTATTCTGGATCTGCAGTCTGTAATGTACACACGGACGCTGCCAGAGGTCTTAAAATACTTCTCCCTCCCTTGCTCGTTCTCCTTCTAGATCACTCCATGTGCTGTGGCATTTTCTCCTGCAGTCAGGGCAGTGAGGCAGGGCAGTGAGTTCATATGCTGTTTTTGGTTGGTGCAGAATAAGTGTCTGCCTCGGTCTATGCTGTATCTTAAACTTTTTCTCATTGTTTTCTTTTCTCTCCTTTTCTGTGTCTTTAACCCTTTCAGACCTGGTGTGTCGACAGCAGTGTTTTCCTGATGTCACCTTTCAACCGTTAACTACACTGGGGGCGGATATAATGACACATGCAGCCACATTCGGCCTTGTGAAATGTATCAGCATGTGGAACTTTCAGCATATTAATTTGTTTAATCAAATTAGCAATAAAAGCTCTTGAGCTGTGAAGTGTATTCTTATTCATGTGTGATTTTATACGTCCATAGAAATGAAAAGAAATCACATAATTATATGAGAAAGGTAGACTGCAGAGGTCTGCCTTTAAAGGGTTAATAACTTTAATTTCTGTTCCTGGCAAGCTCTCTGGAACATGCCGTGAATGCCAAGGAGTGTGAGAGAGAGAGAAAGTGCTACGTAGTGAGAGGAAAGTAGAAACCTTGAGAGTTTTGAGCAAATATCATGTCTCTCGTCAGTATAGGAGAGTCACTGAACAAATCAAGTGCTTTAAGGCTTAAGCATTTCAGAGTGTGCCAAGTCCCAACCCGAAAGATCTTGCCCCAGAGCCAGTGGTTTAAAACACTTTTACCGTAAACAGCCTGGAGTTCTGCCCTCGGCATGAACAATGCCCTGGCTTGGCTGCCAAAGCACCACTACCCTGCATTCAAAACTAATGATGCTTCAGTGGACGCAGTGATGAGTAACAGCTCGACTGGATAGCTTTTCCCCCCATAGACTGCAGTGATAGTCTGTCTCTAATAGTGGTGTATTGTTGATTTTTGTGGGGGAACGCTCATACTGAAAGGTAAATAAGTCCAACTGGCAGCTCTTTATTTTAAAATTCCTCACATTTTCCAAATATTGGAGTCCATGTGAGCCACTGGAATGAAAAGACATGGTTAAATGGCGCCAGTTTCCATCTGTGCTTGGTAATTAGAGTGGGAAATTAGCGCTTTAGTCCACCAGTCACCATAACTGTGTCTGGATAGTTTAATGAAACGTCCTTTCCTAATGTTTTTTCTTGATTTTGTCTAAATTGCAGCCCGTGATTTCACTGAATATATTGACACAGCTGACCAAAGTTGACCCACATGGCAACACAAATGAGAAAAAAACATGTACTCCCATTGGAAAGGGTGTTTTATTCAACTATGAGCATTTTTTAAATGATCAGTTATGAATTAAATGCCCTTCCATACGCTGCCCAACCAAGGAAAGTGTCTGTTTAAACAAGAAAATACTTAAGAGCCTTTGATTGGATAATCACTGCATTGATTAATGTTTTAGCAGGCAACAGTTATTTTAAATCTTAGTTGATACAGTGATTATCTTCACATTACTTAAGTAGCCATGTGGGAAGGTACGTCCTGCGGTCATGAACAAACTGTTACTGTTTCAGAACAGTGAAATTATATATAAGTCAATCAAAGCAAACAGCTAAGGAGATTAAGGAGCTGAAATATTTGGAACTGTGTTAGGAACTGTCCAATGCGTTATTGAAACCTAGAAGGTCATTAGAGAACCATCAACTTTGTGGAAGATATGTGGTCAAGATAAAATCCTGAATAACTGTGATTGGAGATCACCAAAAGCTGTGATATTGAATAGTAAACAATCAACAACAGAACTCACAGCTATGTTTAATAGTGAAAGTAAGTGCATTTCCACACACAGATCAGAGACAGGGCTTCAGTTGTCTAGGTAAAGATTGGATTACCAACTTCCAGAGTGATAGGTGTGTCAGTGTAAGAGGGGAAGCAGTGCACCCATCATGCATACTTCCCACTGGACGAGCCTCTGGAGGCAGGGTTATGATCTGGGGATGCTTGAATTGGTCAGGCTCAGCAACGTTATAACAATAAAAATCAGCTGACCATCTGAGTGTACTAAATAACCAGGATATCTTGTAAATGGATTTTTCCATAAGGTCTAATGCTCCTGTCAAGCAGGCTCATGTCATTAGTACGGTGTAGAAGTAATTTTCCCATTAATTAGGCTGCTGTCACATTCAGGAACCTACAGCATTATAATAACTGTTGCACTATTTAATTTGGAACAGGGAAACACTTAACAGGAAGCTGGCTAATAAGCAGTTGACCTCAGCTTCATTGTTTCAGTGCTGGTAGTGTTTATGTCAAGGAGTAATAATAATAATTAATATGCCTTCTGGAGTTTTGTGGACAGCGCTGCTCATATATGTGCTATGGTAGTACATTTTAACAAGTGTTCCTTTTACTTCTGCGTTTTCCAAACGCTGCTTCAGCACCAAACTCAAGCTGGGGCATCAGTGTAAAACGTGAAAAGTGATAGTCATCATTGTTCGTTCAGGGGGCTACTGTAGAAACACTGTGGCTCCACATGGCAGCAGGTCGAAAGAATACCCACCACTATGTGGATGTGAAGGGCTCAGTCTAAGCTAATGAAAAAACACAATGATTACTACTCACAGATAAACATACACTAGTGATAGATTTGTGTACTATATTCCATTTCTGATTACAGACACCTCCCTAAATCTTACACTCTCCTTTAAAACTTAGTTTTGTATGAAAATATTTTATCAGCAACAGGTCATATGTGTAGTAAGTAAAGGTTTGGGTATGTTCAGTTCAGTTCAGTTAAAAGAAGTCTCGAAAATATTCTCAGCTCCCCAAAACGAATGACCTGATTCTGAATCATTGTTAACAGTAAAAAAAAAAACCTTTTTACATACGTGTGGATAGAACCGCACAGCAAAAAGAGTCAGTAATTCAACTACCAGACCTTCCTGTTTGACAATGTTCATTTTGTCTGAGGTGTCATTAGTGTTTACGGATTAGTACCACCTGCGTCTAGGACCCTGTGAGCAGGAGGAAGTTATCTGCAGCTGGTGATTGTCCAGTGTAGAGGTTGCTCAGCTCCAAGTGTAAAAAGGAGTTCACTGTGCTTGTCTTGCAGTGAAGGTCAGAGCAGGAATGCATGGTGGAAGTTACTTAAATAAAAGAGTTGGGGGAGGGGAGGGGAGGGGGGGGCAGCATACCGTCTAATCCTGCCAACAGGAAAGTAGCTGGAACACCTAAATGAGTGTTTTGATATTTCCAGCTCAGCATGTGAGCAGTACTAAACGACTCCTGCGCTCTGCAGAGGGTGAGCAGACACCTGTCGCTGCGTCTCTCTATCCAAATCCACATTCACAGCCTAATTTATGATGTACAGCTGTAGCAAGAAGTGTGTTGGCAGCTTCTGTTGACCTTTCAACTTTGAACAGTGTAAATTAGGGGGTAGGGGGAGGTCATTTGAGTTTCTCTCTGGTTTCTCATTTATGCTTGCTCTGCAATATAAGCTCAATGCTGTATTACATTTATTGCTTACTATGCTGCCCTCATGTTTTTTGTCTTCTTTTTTTTTTACCCCCATGGTGGTTCGATAGTGAGAGGGCTATTCTGGTCTGAGTGCTATGCCCTTGCTTGGAGCTGCAGAGAGTGCATGTTCTAGGAACATCCTAGGAAGTAAGAAGAGTTTGCCCCGTGGTAACTCGTTCCCACCCTTTGTAGCTATCTGGAACAGCTGTGGTGGGAAAGGGATCTGTCCACCACGGTCTTACTTTAGAAACATTGCTTTAACCTAGCGATTTTGTTAGGCCAGTCCAATCAGGAGTCTATCAGTTTTCATTTTGGAGGCATAAAGAACATCAGTACGAGCATTTGTTGTGTTTTTTCAGTGAATGAACTGCAGTTAATGTGGTAATGGAGTGGTACTATATGGTGTGTATATATATAGTGTTGCAGAGGTATCTTCTGAAGTTAGCATGTTAGCCAGCTAGGCCTGCCCCAGCCTTTTCTGTAATAACACTTCAACACTCTTGAGGTGAGAGTGAGTCGATGTAGAGTTAAGTTAAGTCTGTCCAACATGAGAGGATGAAGAAGTGGCCTCAGGATATTCTGAAATTTCTCAGCCATGTTGAAATTTTGTCCCCATGTAGATCATGTAAGCTCAGGTAGCCAATAAAAGGAAGAGTAAACGCCATGATGGCTGAAGCTCTTTGCAAGCGACCATTAGAAAGACCGCCGTGGCCCGTTCTCTCCAACAAACCACGCATTTAGAAACCAAACTTGTTGGTGTTGCTCAGAAGCTTGTTACGTTTACTCTAGATGGTAAGAAGTGAGTAGGGAGTTAGGGAGACTGCTTTTGCCCCTCCCCCTCCACAGATTGACAGATTTTGTCATCTGAAAAATTGCTCCTACAAAAACAGTGTAGATTTGTCTGATATTTTAAACTTCTATTTAGTGACGTATTTATTGCACTCTGGAAAAGCAGAAAGTTGAAGTTGCATTTATCAGTTAGCATTTGTAACATTTATCTGTAATTGTAATCCAACTCGATCTAGTTATTTTTTTTAACACATTTTTATTAATTAATTTGGAATTTGGAATTTTTATATAAACATCTTTCAAGCTCCCCCCACCCAACCCTAAACGTGGAGCCTTCAGTTACAGAAAAATGATATTGAATAAAAGAAAATAAATAATAATCATCATAAAAAACAAACAGTAAACAAACAAAAAAAAACAGTATGCACATTACATCTGTATGCCCCCTGTAGATATATAAATAATGAATAGAATGAAAGCAAGTTAAAGTAAGGCACATTCTTATTTGATAGATGTTAGATTTAAGGAGTTAGGAGATCAGGTGTTGATTCTAGAAATATAATAAATGAATCCCAAATATTATGAAAAATGACTTTTTTGTTTAATTGTACGCAAGTCTTTCAGTCGCTAAACAGGAAGAAAGTTTGTTAATCCACATATTCAAAGAAGGACAAAACACTTTTCCAATGTCTGGCATTAAGATGTTTTGCATGTAGTAAGCAGAGGTTAAGCAGATTCCTCTCATGTGTTCTCAGAGCAAATGTTTCTGGTATTAGTCCCAGAATGCAGATCTTTGGGCATACAGGATTTTTTTTGTGAATTAAAAATTTGTGTCAAAAATTTTTGGCCAGAATTTTTTTGCCACATTTCCACATACAGTGAAACAGAGTTCCCTTCTCTGTTCTGCATTTTACACAGCTATCAGGGATATTAACATTGAATTTATTACGTTTTTCAGGAGTTATATATCGATCTAGTTCTACATTTATAAATTCATAAACGTTGACACATACTGTATTTAACCTTGGAATGAAATTGTGATATTTTATAAAAGGCCGTGTTATAAAGCAGTTACTGTGCGAGCGTTAAGGTCTCTTAATAGCAATAAAGATGATCATTAATCCTCGGAAGCTATCCCTCCTCCCTAAATGACTTGCGCAGACACTTGGCCTATTCATGCGATCCAACATATGGCGTCACATATAGCAGCTATGTTTAAAGTCTTACGCACAGCCTACAGCGCTCTCAGTTGCCTAAGGAAAAGTGCAGAGCTGTGTGCGAGTGGTTGGGTAGCGGATCGGCTTTCACGAGTGAAAGGCCAGCGGGCTGCCATGGCAGCCTATAGCTCAGCTGCAGGGACATGTCAGCAGCATCCTGTCAGAGCGCACCCTCCTCCCCTCCCCTCAGGCGCCAGCCTGGCCTCCTCCATCCTATTGAGTCCACTGTGTGAGGAAAAGCATGTTTAAACATCATCTCTGAAAATGCAATCTTATAGTCAGCTTTGCTGAACACTTTGTGAATGGGTCGCCCTGTGTGTGTCTGTGTGTTTAAAAAAACACTCTCAAAGAAAATGAATGAGGGCTTTCTTATGTGCTGGTGTAGAGAAAATTGACTAGTGCAAATGTTAGTGTATTTAAATGGGTATATAAAGTGTCCTGAATGAACAGAATGAATCTGTTGCAGTATATTACAGTGCAGATGTGAAATTTGTTAGTTGTTTATAAAGGGTGCAGGTTATATTTATGATAATATCTTGATTGCTGTGTTAACAATGTGCGAGCTGACGTTATCGAGTACGCTACTGACGGGGGCGGAGAAAACAACAATCAAAACACCCCGACATTGAGGACCCATACTGTGTGCTAGCATAGGCTAAAGCTAGCATAGCTGCCTAAACAACACACCTAAAGCTGAACATGAGTGAACACACTGCACCAGGGGAAGAAACTCAGACACCGCCAACCTCGCAGCCTACCGCCTAAGATTTAACTCCTAGGTGAGGATCATCTTCACTCGCGTGGAGCTGGTCTAGATCTGGAAAAACTGACGTTGCTCAAAAGACAGCAGTTTGCAGACTTTGTAAGAAAGGAGCCGATAAAGATCTCTCAACAGCTAACCTGCTCCATCATCTCCCAACAAACCACCACACAGATTATGAGGAGTATGAAGAACTTTGGGAGCGTGTCGTCCAAGACAAACCTAAATCAGCTGACGTGTCTAAACACACACTCAGCAAACTTCAGCAGAGTTATTCACTAAAACAGTGCCTTCACCCGACGATGCTGGGATTGGCTTCAGAGGCCCTTTCTGTGAACATCACAGTGCAAATCTGCCGGCAGAGTCAGGCTTTAGCAGCGTTGGTGCTGCTCAGCTGACAGCATTAGCAGGAAAACTGTCAAACCAGAGCTGGCAGTAGATAGCAGAGTCAGCTGAGTCGGAGCAGGCCCCAGCTGGAGAGGGGGAGGAGAGGCAGGCCTGCTGGTGGAAGGGGGCTGAGCAGTAGGAGGGGCCGTGTGATCCATTCCACCGCCCCCCCTCCACCTCAAGCCACAAGGCTGTGAGGGTTCACAGAGTTCATCATACCATAGATCTTTCTCTGTCTGCAGAACAGTAGACTCACTGTCAAGCCCGAGAGGAAGCGTTTCATACAGTCATCCAGCTACTTCTTAGTGTTGAACATGGTTTTCTTTGGGGGAATTACCTATTAACATAAGTGGTCTAGATTTGTTTGTAGTAGTAAAAGTGAGAACTTGGTCTGGGCTGAGACACAGCACGCTTGTGTGCTTTCAGTTATTAGAACGAACGCCATTGCTTGTGTCTACGTTATTAGCCCCAGACTTCTTGTCTGTGCTGTTACTTTGATAATCAATATAGATTCTGATCAGTTATGCTAAACTAATAAAGTAGACTGTTTCCAAGCAAAGAGGATTGTTGTGTACGTTGTGTATGTTGTGACCTCTACTGACAGGTTTTATATGAACCACCTAAATGCAAATGAGAAGTGCAGACCTCTTCAGAAGAGCCACTCGAACACGTAACTGACATTCAAGAAGAAATTTATCATTTCCAGGTTGGTACTTTCCGGCTAGCGGTCAAGTCTCTGCAGGTTTTTTACGCTGTGTGTACACAGAATCAGTACTCCTGCCGTTACGATTTGCAATGCAAATGCAGAAGAACTTTGTTGGAATTCATTTGAATCGTTCTATCAGATTTTTCTGTCAACAGTTTCAGGCTTTCGCACTTATCTTCAACGGTTGTGGTTTGTCTGTGCTTGTGTCGGGGGGAGATTGAGGTGGACCAAATGCCAGTATCACAAGTCAGCCAGGGAACCGCTGTAGTTCTGTTAAAGGATTACACCCTTGCTGCGGTGAGGATAGAAGAAGAGAAAGTTTTGTGGGTTTTTGACTGTTTTGCTCTAATTATCATGAAGCTGTTTGCAGTCGATATGAGCTCTTCAACAAGCAGAATACCTAGAGGGCTCAGAGGATTGGCTCTGTTTTTCCATTTACTGTACTGAATGTAATCGTAGAGATGGGCGATTCCCAGCGGAGAACCATTGGAGGTGCATTGTAGTCCAATTAAATGTTCTGTGTTCTAATCGATTAGCTCAATAAATGCTGAAATGAGCTCTTCTGACAGATGCTGAACCGTGAAACTCCAAAGGGACAGCTGTGTGTGAAGCAGAGAAGCATCTGGAATTAGCTGCAGGTTTGCGAAGCGTAGGCAGTTATTTACACCACTTTCTGTATGCAAATTCTGCCCCGTGGAGATCTTTGATTATACAAGTCATTTTCCTAGAAGGAAACAAGGCTAAATGCGAGTCATCATCCTCATCCCTACACAGGACTTCCTGCTTAATAAGGAGCTATAAGAAACTGCTTTGCCACCAGCCACATGAAGAGAATGGGCGAATTGTTGCGGTTTGACTGTGAAAACAATGCTACGTCCTCTTTTCATAATATTTTCCTGCCTTGGGAAGACTCACAGTTGTGATTATAACCATGACTCACAGCAGACGCTGCTACACGTTTCCGCCCGTGTGCTTGCTTTGACTATTTTGTACTTCCTCTCCTCCCATTCTTCTGCTCTGCCATCCTACAACAGAGCTGGCACACTAGGCCCTGTGCTTGTTTTGTATAGAGGACAGATGTATAAGCCCTTGCATTGCATATGGTGCATAATGTAGAATTCTTGGGGTTTGGAAATGAGCTGGTGATAGGTTGTCAGCATGAGGCCATTGAGTCCTTCTGGCTCTCCTAGTCTACTGTCATAGAACAAAAGAACAATCATATGCCCATCATTCCTGTAGACATATTGCGGGTGGTCTTGCTGGGTAGTGTATTGAGAGAATAGGACTTACGAGGGCCGGTGTCAGTCTCTCTCGCTACGCAGAACAGGATATAAGTGCTTTAGGCAATGGTTAGACTATCAGTTTCCGTAGAGTACAGCTACAATGAGCTGTTCTGTATTATATAATTAGGCGAGTCATTGATATTCTACAATTCTGTCTGTTCTTTCAGCTTGTCCAGGGTCACCACAGCACTTTTATTAAGCTAACCCAGAGAAGAAAAAGTCTCCCCACCCACCTTTTAACGCCTGCTTAGTATTCCTTTTGGCAGCCGTAGACATGCATTGTATTTAAATAATGTGTCCTCTGTTCTTCTACACTGCCCTCATAACTGCTGACTGGAATTATTCACTCAGACATTGAAGCACGAACCTGGTATAACACAGCTATCTGCATAACTTAGCTGAGATCCATCAGATCAAATGCCATCAATCCTTCAATCCATCAATGACCGAGCAAGGCGTGGGCCAATGACATCTGATTAGGGTTATTGACAAAATAATATCTGGATGTTTTCTGTAATTTTGTTGGTAATGATAATAATAATGTTTGTAAAAGGCTTATATTTTACTAGCTTGCATTTCCTAAAGGATATTAATATCCATCCATTATATTTTGCTTTATTCGCGAGTTGGGGTCACGGGTGGGCAGGAGCCAATTCCAGTGTCATCGGGTGAAAGCAATGTTTTAGTGAATGACTCTGCTGAAGTTTACTGAGTGTGTGTTTAGACACCTTAGCTGGTTTAAGTCTGTCTTGGACAGCGTGCTCCTGAAGCTCTTCATCCTCCTCATACTCTGTTCATACTCCTCACACTCTGTTCATACTCCTCTTACTCTCTTCATACTCCTCACACTCTCTTCATACTCCTCACACTCTCTTCATACTCCTCACACTCTCTTCATACTCCTCTTACTCTCTTCATACTCCTCACACTCTCTTCATACTCCTCACACTCTCTTCATACTCCTCTTACTCTCTTCATACTCCTCACACTCTCTTCATACTCCTCACACTCTCTTCATACTCCTCACACTCTGTTCATACTCCTCTTACTCTCTTCATACTCCTCACACTCTCTTCATACTCCTCACACTCTGTTCATACTCCTCACACTCTCTTCATACTCCTCTTACTCTCTTCATACTCCTCACACTCTCTTCATACTCCTCACACTCTCTTCATACTCCTCTTACTCTGTTCATACTCCTCACACTCTGTTCATACTCCTCTTACTCTGTTCATACTCCTCACACTCTGTTCATACTCCTCTTACTCTGTTCATACTCCTCTTACTCTGTTCATACTCCTCTTACTCTCTTCATACTCCTCTTACTCTCTTCATACTCCTCTTACTCTCTTCATACTCCTCACACTCTGTTCATACTCCTCACACTCTGTTCATACTCCTCACACTCTGTTCATACTCCTCACACTCTGTTCATACTCCTCTTACTCTGTTCATACTCCTCTTACTCTCTTCATACTCCTCTTACTCTGTTCATACTCCTCTTACTCTGTTCATACTCCTCACACTCTGTTCATACTCCTCACACTCTGTTCATACTCCTCACACTCTGTTCATACTCCTCACACTCTGTTCATACTCTTCATACTCTGTTCATACTCCTCACACTCTGTTCATACTCCTCACACTCTGTTCATCCTCCTCACACTCTGTTCATCCTCCTCACACTCTGTTCATCCTCCTCACACTCTGGTCATCCTCCTCACACTCTGTTCATCCTCCTCACACTCTGTTCATACCCCTCACACTCTGTTCATCCTCCTCACACTCTGTTCATCCTCCTCACACTCTCTTCATACTCCTCACACTGTTCATCCTCCTCACACTCTGTTCATCCTCCTCACACTCTGTTCATCCTCCTCACACTCTGTTCATACCCCTCACACTCTGTTCATCCTCCTCACACTCTGTTCATCCTCCTCACACTCTCTTCATACTCCTCACACTGTTCATCCTCCTCACACTCTGTTCATCCTCCTCACACTCTGTTCATCCTCCTCACACTCTGTTCATCCTCCTCACACTCTCTTCATACTCCTCACACTGTTCATCCTCCTCACACTCTGTTCATCCTCCTCACACTCTGTTCATCCTCCTCACACTCTGTTCATACTCCTCACACTCTGTTCATCCTCCTCATACTCTGTTCATCCTCCTCACACTCTGTTCATCCTCCTCATACTCTGTGCTAGTTTTGTTGGAAGATGATGGAAGAGGTTAGTTGTGGAGAGATCTTTAACGGCTGCTTTCTTGCAAAGTCGGCAAACTTTCAGATCCAGACCAGCTCCACGTGAGTGAAGATGATTCTCAACTAGGAGTTAAATCTAAGGCTGTAGACTGCGAGGCTGGCGGTGTCTGAGTTTCTTCCCCTGGCGCTATGTTCACTCATTCTCAGCTTTAGCTTTATCGTTTAGGCAGCTATGCTAGCACACAGTATGGAGACTCTCAATGCACACACGCTGCAGCCTGTATTACAGCATGAAGCAGGGAGCGCATGGAGTTGAGGGGTTTTGATTGTTTTTGTTTTCCTCAGTCAGTAGTGTACTCTGTAATGTCAGCTCGCACATCGTTAACACAGCAATTAAGATATTATCGTAGACAAAATATATTGCACACCCCTGTGTCTGACTATTAATTAATAAATCTAATTTATTGACTATTAATCATTGAAATAGATTAGCCATTGGTTCTGCTGCAACCAACATAGTTTAACTCAACACTGTGTTTTATAGTCATGATTGCAGCTACACTGATGATCCTGTAACTGATCAGGAGATTCCATTCCTCAGGTTGATGTGCTTCTCTTGTTTTTCCAGGCATTACTACTGCTGACGTCAGCATTCCACAGGAGATTGTTGGTGATTAATGTTAATATAGAGGAAGTACCGTGCACTATATTTAAGTCTGAACATCTGGCTACCATGCGTGTTGGTTTTTCTTCCCTTTTGCTAAACATCTGCAACATTTTATTTCTATTTTTTTAATCCTCCATGTGACTCATGTTTACATTATTTTTACACTAGACTATGAGCCACCCAACTGTCTGATATATTTCACAACTTCCTTACTCTTCAACAAAGATGCTCTGTTAAAGCTAGAAGCGTGTCGTTAAGATAAGGATATTAGAGGCTGCACAGTTAATGCCGCTCAGACCTTGATCAGTTTGCAGTAAGTGAATTCACTGGCAATCTTGTGAATTTTAGTAATATTTATTTTTTGGACAAGAAAAAAAAGGTTAATTGGTTGGTTGGTTAATTTAAAGAGCCGTCCTCACAGTTTCCTCTGCTTCGCACGTGCAAGGGGGTTTTGACTGTTGCTTTTTGTTCTTTATTTTCATAGTTTCAGCTCACTCGTCTGAAACCAGGGCGCTTACGTTTAAACTGCATGTCATGGAACGTCAGTGTCGGAAGGTGAACACAAAGTACAGGCCAGGCATGCATAGCTAATGGAGTGCTTGCACACTTCGCTTTTGCCTCGTGAGAGAAACCATTACACGATCCCGTTTCCCCTCATGAGGCAGAATTGAAACTAGGCTGAATTCTCATCGAGGTTAAATAAGTTCTCTTGGACCCCACGACTCTGAACAGTTGAATCCGTTTGACGAGGAGGTCTCCGACTGGCCTTATGTTCTGCAGTGATTATCCAATAAACTAAATTTCAGATTTTTAAAATTTTCCATTCATGGAAAGACACACTGCTCTGTTTTGCGTGATCTTAAGTGATTGAAATTGTGTTTATGCAGATATACGCATCACACAGGATGTGCTTATACTAGAACACACTACAAGCGAGCCTTATCTCCTCCCAGGAAGTGTTTACTATCTGCTTTAGATGTGTTATAAAAGGTGATGGCTCATGCCGATAATGAGGCATTTCGAGAGTGAGAGGAGCAGTTAACAGTTAAAGCTCCGTCTATTCCGTTTTATAACCGCCAGGTCAAAGTGTCAGTTGGACACAAGTGTCTCCTTTTTTCACTTTCTCCTCTCTGCGCTGTCAACCTTAGATTGTGTTTGTGGGTTCTCTCTGTTATATGTTGTTTTCTCATCCTGTGCTTAAGTGAGCAACAGATATTTGTGGAGTGCACTGCAGTCGGGGGGTTGGGAGGGGATTTTGTACTGACGGTTGCTGACTTACTTTTTCCTGGGTAGCAAAGGGACCCCCCCCCAACCCCCAACAGCGTGCGCTGGGATCTAGCCAAGTATGTAACACACACCTATGCATCATTTGAATAAAGTGCTGTAGTTTCCATCCGTGTTTCACGTGGTTCACAACAGTGACACCTGATCCTCTGCCTTTCTGGAAAGAGAAAACCAAAACCTTACTACAGCCTCAGAATAGTCAGAGGCAAGAAGCCGTGTCAGTCATTCATGTTTTATGCATTCCTACTGGCAGCGAAAAGACTACACAGCAGCTCCATTCTTGGTGAACCCGTTTTAATAGACTATGAAATTCAAATGAACGTAATGGGTGGAGAGATGGTTTATGATGGAGCCCAGGCGCAGATGTAATAGGCTGAAACTATGCCCTAAGGCTAATGACTCCCATGCGTGCCCTCTTTTTGGTGCCCATCTCTTCAGGTCATTTGGAATTCAGCTGTTATAGGACACCTATAGAGTTTTAAATTTGACCCTGAAGCATGTCTGAGGTGCAACACAGTAGACCAATCAGAAATAACCACGTACTGCATATAAAACAACCACAGCTAACTGGCCGCCTAGTATACTATTCAGCAGTTGACCCTCAAGCCAGAGGCAAGGTGGGTATGTTGGCCTACTGCTTGGCCGAAAAACAGACCAGTGGTCACCTGCATCAAATGTCTTAAGTATTCCTCTTAGACTAAATCTTTAAGAAATTAAATTAAAGGAGCACATTAAAAAATTAAATAAACTTTACTGTCAGGTGTTGGAAACTGAAATGCTAAAACATAAGTAGGGTCTCAAAGTCAGTTTACAATTTTTTTTTTCTGTTTGTATCCTGTATTTCCCAGGAGATTTTGTATGCATCTCACTTAAGGTGAAGAAAAAACTTTTTCAGGAAAAAAATTCACTTAAAACGTTTTCACAACTGGCCACAGGGCCTTAACTCTAGTTAATATCACAGTTGCAACATTTGTCCAAAAATCTACTTCTCTCAGAGTTATTTAGTCCTACAGTTAACCATAATTTTAAATATTTTTAAATATAAATATGTTTGATTTGTTGCAGTTTTACACATTCTATATTTCCTCTTTTATAGTGTTTATAATTCCCCATTTTATGTTGATAATCGCAAGAGACAGATTGACTGCGATGTTATTGTGTAAAGAAGAAATAGTTGATTGATATATATATATATATATATATATATATATATATATATATATATATATATATATATATATATATATATATATATATATATATATATAAAAAAAATGACAAATGTTAAAACTATTCCAGTTTATTGAGCCAGCCCCAGTTTATAATTTGTTTGCGGTTCCATTTTGCCCCTGTGTAGGGGATTGAATTGCACCCAAGGTTCTAGCTTCATCTGGAGCTTGCCATGACGTTTTGGCTTGTGACTGATCACACGGCCAGTGGTTTCTGCACAGCAATTGCCCTGTTCGTTCTATTCCAGTGAGAATTGGGTTGTGAATCCAGCTGACTGAAATGGAGAGTTGTATGCCAGCTGTATGTATGTGTGTGTGGGAGTGCATGAGTGTGTGACATACGAGGGTTTGGTGGCAGCTGTCTGTGGAGGCTCAGCCAGTCCCCAAATGGAATGAAAGCAGAGAATGTACTTGCCATGACTGAGGGACACCTGCTGTGTCATGTCATTCCTCACGTAGTCTGAAAGAGGGGAAAAAGCCACATGTGAGAGTTCTCTAACGTTCTGACCTCATCAGCTGCTCAATACATTAAATAATAAAGCTTAACAGTCTGTAATTAATCTGAAAACGAAGCTGGTTGCAGTCCTGGGTTGACCTGCTAGGTGTTTATTGAGCACGGACGCAGTGTCTCTTCATTATCGCTGGGTCAAAGCCAGCATTCCTCGAAGTAGTGGCTTTAATCAGGCACAGTATTAATGTGTAACAGTGTAATCAGCCACAGTGAAGCAGGCAGAAAGGGAGTGTCTGAGCTGCGTGTCCAGGTGAGCTTGCTCTCATGTGTCTGAGCTAAGCCTTTTATAGACTTTCCCTCTCCTGCACTTTCACTACAGGCTCTAGGAACTCTGCAGATGTCAGGATGTCTGTTTGCTGTATAGAATGCACCATATATTGGGTATTGGGGCACTATAAGCAGATCTGAGGAAAAAATAAATGGATCTGATCAGTCTGGGTAATAAATCTAGTTCTAGGTATCACAGAATGGCTTGTAATACAGCTCAAGGTGAAGCATGTTATGATATGTGGTGATAATGGCCAAAGGTAGGCCGACATGAGCTTAATTAAGAACAATGGTTTGAGTTGTATAGCCAAATGAGTTCTTCTATGTAAAGCTGTTTATGTAAGTGTTTCTTTGTTCAAATAAGTGTCAGTGTGCTGCATTGTCTTTCATCACCTCTGAAGCTCCTGGGTACCTGTTTTGTGTGAGGTAATGTGGAAACCTTTGACATTTGACGGTTTGGTTTTAAATGTGACTGTAATGTGTTAGAGACGAAGCGTCTCAAGCTGTAATTCAAAACCTGACTTTGATTGTGAGTTAGCCTGCCGCTCTCGCTGTCTGCAAGCCTCTTCGTTTCCTTCTCACAGCTGAAATAGACAATAAGAACTGAGTTTTCCTTTCAGCAGTTTCTGAAATGCCTGCACTTCCATGGTAACCGCAGCAGAACCCACATAACTGCATAGCCTTCATATGTCGGGTGAACTCGAGAGCAGCAGCAGGTTCCTCCAGGAGCCTGAGGAGCTATCGACACTCTGGCCCTTCTCTGCCCTACTTCTGCCCACAGGCCACTCATAACCCCCTTCCCACAGACGATCATCTGTCTACTGCACAGCTCTTTCCCACAGGAGCTCACCTTCCTCTCAGCTATTTTTAGACTCTTCCTACGCTGCTTTTTCCCCTTTGTTAATGATTTGTTTCCAACCAGTTTCGATTGGAGAGAAAGTGATCTGATTTCTTATTTTTCCTCCCCCGTAGCCTCTGACTGACATATTTTTATTTTTTTGACGCCAAGGTCTTTATGCATGTGCATGTTTTTAATGCTGGTTTAGAGAATGTAACGCTGGGCAGATGAAAGTCCTTTAGACTGATGTTCTGAGGTATTTCTTGCCTCAGCAGCACTAAAGCTCCGCACTCAGCAGTTGATATCGATCTGTGTGTGCAGAGAGGCATCTGCATCACCGGGCCACGTGACTTCTTCAGGGTAAGCAAGTTCGTTTGGTCATTTGAGGTACCAGTCTCCCCTCTTTTTACCCAGTCACTAGCTGGCTGCGCTCCAGCACAGTGCTTACCAACGTCTACGTTTATAAACCCGAACAAAGCAGGTCTACTGCAGCTGTTTATGCTCGTCCACCATTATGTTTTGACACGGTAGCCTTTGTTTTTGTGGTGAATAAGCTTTAAGTGTCACCCAGTTTGCACCAGTAGGACAAACATCAACGCTGTTACTGTCTAGGAGCAGTAATTTGCATAATGTGACAAGAGAGTTAACAAAGCAACAACAAACCACACATATTTCTTCAGAGAGTCCAAAAACACTTCAAAGCCTTTAGAAGCCAGTAGATCATGTGGCCCTTTTATTGGAATTTAAAAGTTGGTAAATGCTGCTTTAAGCCACTCATTTCATTACATTAACAGATACATGTTCAATAGAGTAGTTATGACAACCATGCTAACATTGGATGAATGTGGTTTCCTTGGAGCTGGTGTTCTCGTGTAAACACATAAGCTTTTAATACAGAACGCTTCTCAATGACGTATGTCCTGGTTCTACGACTGGGAAACGCTTCAGCCATGTTTCATCCATTACTTTTTTTCCCTCCTTGATTTTAAATTGCGTCAGTTTCAACAGTACCTCGTCACTGATGACAGTTAGCATGTTCTCTTCTGAGATTGCTGGATTGTTCAGGCCTGCCTTTTGTTGGTGTTGAGCCAAGTGCAGGGCAAGATTCCAAAACTACACGGCATATCCAAGAAGTAATTAAGTGTGTCAACCTTCTGCAAGTCTCAACGGTGTCTGAGATATTGAAGTAACAGTCTCACGCTAACTCTGCCCTCTGTGAGTTATGCCATAAGCTGCTCTCAGCGTTTTAGCTGCATAATTAGCTGCATACACACTCGCAAATGGTGCAATTATACAGTTCTGACTTTGAATGCCATGATTCATTAGCAAGGTTTTTTGTGTGTGTCTGACTTCATCAGGAACATGTTATTTCACTTTCTGCTATTCCAAAGTCATACCCAGCGCTTGACCCATTTCAATGACCCTTTTACCAGAGAACAAAGATAAAACCGAACAAACACACGGCTGATCTGGGAAGATGGGTTTTTCGGGGCTTTGTGACATGAGTGTGACATTCTCAGATTTCACACAGCCGCTCGGCAGCTGGTGGGCCGCTGCCAGTCTGGTTTGAGTCATGTGAAGCCTAAGTCACCTGACTCGTGTAGGGGTATTGTTGCCTAGGCTGGTCTGAAGACCCAGTGACATTTAACCGTAGAAAAAAGCATGCAGGCCACGTCAATTGTATGTGGAATCAAGGAACAAAAAGTACTTTCTCTGCTTCAGGTGGTGGAGATTTTCAAACACAGTGTTCACTCACTGTTCACCCAACACTTACAAAGTGAAACAAGTAAGGTATAAACCAGAGACAGTAGTGCATCTGGTGCTGCACAGTTTGTGGTGGTTATCATCTAGTCCTACATCAGTGCCCACAGGTCACTGAATAGGGATATTCTCAGTCCAGGAGACTCTGAGCACTGCTGTACCTCATCTACTCATACCAGCACAGCACACACTAACACCACTACCAAGAGGTCAAGTCAAACTAAATCACATATCGTCATACACAACAACTAGCAGTGAATTTCTTTGACAACTGCATATTTGACAACTTATATATATGTAAGTGTGTGTACAGTGAGCACAGCAGGGGTCTCACAACTCTTGGGGGGCTTCAGTACTGAGGGTGTGGGTATGTGAGAAACGTTTGCCTGCACTGCTTGTGGGCTGTTCGTTAGGAAGTTTGCTGTCTAAAGTCTTGGATGAATGAATTACAAGATCTTCCAACTTGGTGATGCGTTTGGAGGAGATACTAGTGTTAAATGCTAAGTTGTACTCAGCAAGAACTAAATGGACATGATTACCTCTCCTAGTGTCTAGATGAGTCAGTGTTGTATGGAGCAGAAGATGAAGTGGTTGTGGCAGTTAGCAAACTGTAGTGGGTTCAGTGAGTCTGACATAAGAGAGGTCACCAGCCTTTCCAAGCACTTCATCATGTCTGATATAAGGACCTTTTGGCATTAGTTATAGAGGATGGCTGGCGGGGGTATCTTTAGAGCAGGAGCATTGATGGGTTGTTTAAAACAGGTTGGAATGATGTCCTGCGTCAGGGAGAGGTTATACGTTTCTGAACACCCGAGCCAACTGGTCCCCACAGGCCTGAGAACTCGATTGTAGGTGCCATCTGGTCCCACTGCTTTTCTTGCTTCACGTTGCTCTCCATAGTGATAAGAGAGAACTGACCCTGCACACGTCACCAGCCACGCCAGTGGCGCTGTTGACGCTACCGCCTGCAACCCCGAAGTGAGCCTAGAAATTGTTCACCATAGACTCGTCCACACTTACCTATCCTGAGGGTGGGCTTTTTGTTAACGTTCTAGAGCCATTATGCCTGAACTGTGACTCTATTGTCCTCCCACAGTGCCGCCTTCCTCACGGCCTTGTACTTGTCCATGTTCCCACTAATGAGCCCCTCGTTGTAGGGTTTTTCCGCTTCTGGTTATGGAAACAACTTGATGATTTTTGAGACCATATTTTCCATATCCGTGTTTGCCTGAGGTGGGGTATAGATGGTGCTGTCTATAATCAAAGTGAACTCCCATGAAAGGTAGAAAGGGCTTAACTTGGCAGTGAGCAGTTTCAGGTTGGATGTGCAGGAGTGTGCGAGAGTAACACTACTGGCATTGTTGCAACAGCTGTTATTTACCATCACACACTCTCCACCTCACCTCAACTTTCCTGACTCCGCTGTCCTGTCCATGCAGTATACCAATAAGAACTTGGGCGGCTGGATGGGGTGACTTGGAACCGCTGGGCTCAGCCATGGTGAAGAAGAGGAGATTGCAGTCCCCAATGTCTCTAGACGACGACAGTACCTGTTCTGTGGTTGTCCTGTGTAAGTCCTGACCATTGATGAACAGTGTGACTGGAGGGCGATTAAAGTATTCAGAGAAACAGATGAGCTACACCTGAATGAACAGTGATTGTAGAAACAAGTAATCTGCCACTGCGCAGGTTCTGCATCAGAATACATGTACAAACGAACTGTATCCACTTACCTTTATCTAAGATACAAAGATTTGTTGCTTCTTTTCTTTGCTCATAGCTGTTAACATGTTTCGTGCTGCCCTGACCCATGTAGACCACTTATAAAAAAGGATGAAAGGGTCAACCTTATTTCTCAGTGTTGCACCAAATTCCTCAGGTGCTGTACAGACAATGCAGCCATGAAGTTGCATTTGTTGAGTCCTTGTCAGCTTTGTATGTAAACATGTAGCCTAGCAAGCTGTAAACTAATAAACAGACTTGCTGTACTCGGAGTGAGGAGTTCTTGTGGTGAACAGAGTTGTGTAATGATGAGACAGTTAAAACTTGATGATTTAATTATCAGTTAAAATGCACTGTCTGGATGTATGTACCTTCGCTAGTGATTCGTTGGATTATTTGGGAAGAGTTTAAATAATCCTTCTGCATGTTTAAATTCTCCTGCTACTCTCAAGTATGAAGAACACACGTTTATATAATTATTTTTTATTTTATATTTCATTTCCAGTAAAAGCACCCATGTACACCTTTTTCCCATGTACACACTCAAACAGAACATCACACACAAACCTTACAACTAATATTATATATTGCTTTTTAGTTGTTTTGTGTCCACTCTTTGTCTTAATTACAGTTTTCATTGTTGATTTTTGTTCTTAAAAGAAAGTTTCAGGGATATTTTTCTACATCTCAGAAAGTGCAGTCTTAGAAGTTGGTTACATTTTTCCCCCAAACACTTCCAATAATAATTAGCTCTGGACTCTGGTTGGTCAGTCCATTGTTCTTAGAACACTGCGGCTTTGACATCCAAGGTATTTTCTTGTCTGCTTCCTTTTCTATTTTAAAGCAACACGTTATTGATACTCACTGGCGAGCTGGCAACAATAAATGCTTGTTTTTAAATCCCACATTTGCGTGTTAGGTTACTGGCTAATCATGCTGGTCTAATTACACCCTTTGGCACCGTGTCCTGTTTGTTGTTGGGTCATTAATTTATCAGGTTGTAAAGAACTCTCCTTTATCAGGTGTACCATGTGTGCTTGTTTGGCCTTGTCACAGAAGATGAAATATAGTCAGGTGAGTCTTTCTGCACAGTGTAAACACTCTGTAAGGTCATAGAGCACTGAGTCACGTGCTCAGTTATCCATTAGCATGCCAGCTAACTTGTTTTGTTTTTCTGAGAGAGACTGAGGGTCAGGAGAACATGTTATAAGCAACATGAACGGCAGTAGCTTCCAGTACACTGTCTGAAGCTGTTATACCACTGTGCGTGGTGTCAGAGTGCGGAAGGCACATTGTAATTAGCAGCTAATTGTTAACTGGAAAACCTAAAATCAACACGATTCATTCAAATATAAACCGTAGAATTGAGAGTTCTGGTTCGGAGCCATGTTCTAAATGAAATATGTAGGGTTTTTATTTTTAAACATTTCAAAATGGACACATTATCAGCAGAATGTGAAGAAATAAGCTTTGACTGTATGTCAGATGCGTCTGTATTTCATGTTCCAGAGAAATCTGCTGAAGTTAGTATGCTAACCAGTTAGCTCCAGCCTGTCCTGATTTGTAATACCACTTTGTCCCTCAAGAGGCAGTAGTGAGTCACTGTACCATGAAGTCTGTCGTCAGTCCAAGATGAGAGGATGGAGTAGCAATAATTGTCAATAATATTAAAGTTACATTATGTAAGGACTCACAGCCAATAAATAGAACGGCAAATGCAATGATATCTTTCGGCGAGTATCCGTTATACTGACCGATGATGCCAGTAACCACATTCGGCAGCAAACAAAAACCTATAATAGACACAAGCAAGACAAACAAGACTTAACATTGGCATTGCTGTTCATCTGGATACACTGTTGGCGAGTAAAGGATGAAGTTTGATGCTGCACACAACACTAATGCTAGACTGGTAATGAGGAGGGAGGAGGAGGGGCTGTGCATCTTCCCCCTATTGTTTGGTGTATGCATTTATCGTCTTACAAGTTGTGTCATCGTATTAACTGCTCCTTTAATATTCACATACTAATGATCCACATTAACTGAGTTCTTTATCAATGCGTTGAGATGTTAAGATTTGTATGGCCCATAGAACATAGTAGTGATAGGTGAAGACAAATGTAAGCATAGTATGAAGTATATGAAGTAAATGTCCTGAAAGCATACTAAAACATACACAGTGTTAAAACACTGCATCACAAGTTTTTGTCTAAGAACATGGATAATTGATTTCTTGTCTCTGGTAGACATTTGCCATCTATATGGTACTTGGTTGCAGTTAAAGTCCTAAACAGCAATAAGCTTTATTTTAAGATACCTAACACAACCTATTTTTTATTGCACCCTCCTATGTACATAAACATTCATACATGTTTACATTTCTATAATAAACAAACCTATATAAATACTGCTGTTTGCTGGAAATTAACTATTAATTCATGTTTGTTGGAATCGCTAGCACTTGTTGAACAGTTGTTTATTTGTTGGTGAGTTGGTTAGTCATTTACATGCCTAGTCAGTGTAGTTACAGTGATTTATGCAAAGCTGCGTTGCACAACAAGCCAAAGCCGAAGTTCTGCTCCCGCACACGCACAAGCTCCCACTATGGAGGCATTATGGATGCGCTGGGAACGAAGCTGCTTCTATTGAGAAACAAACAAGGAGCCTTAGTTCTGACAAAATCCTCAAAATGCTGCCCTCCGCTGTCTTTGAAACGCAGTCTCGGTGCTACACCTCCCAGCTATTTAGAGATGGGCTCTTGATATAACAGTTCTCTTGCTGCTCTGCCCTGCTAGGCGCTTGGGTGAAGCAAACAGTGCATCCAAGTGTTTCTCTTGCTGCAGGTCAAGTACTGACAAAGCCTCAGCCAGAGAGGAGTCAAGAGTCATGACCAAAATCACTCTGACCTGTTTTTTTTTTTTTTTGGAAACACATTCCAAGCCCTTGACTGAAAAGATTCTCCTTCCCTTGTTTAACAATAATCCCATTGTTCTTTATCACTCTTTTAAATGTTGTAATTTTTTGGTTTAATGCTTTTTTACGGGGCGATTATGAAGTGGTGGTGTTGATCACTGTTATATGTAAGTGTGAAATTGGAGGTAATTCAGTTCTTTCCTGTGATTGTAAGGCTGATAGAACGTCACCAGTTTAGCATCACCGCACACACGCTGTGGCTTCGTTCGGCTGTGATTTCTCTGAGATGCACAACGTCTGGCTTGTTCTAGAAGTTTCACAGAATTTCAGCACCAAGGTCACTGGGTGATAGCTGGCTTTCATGCTTTTCACGTTTTATAGATTTAGATATTGTCACTGTCCAAAGAAAAAACAAGTGTCTCCAAAATGGTGACAGCAGAGGACAAAAACACTCTTTACTTTCAGTGTAAGTGAATGGAACCAGAATTTATTTCATTTTTTTTCATTTTAGAGCATTTCTATTGATCCATTCATCATGAAATTCTAAACTGGTGACGTAAACAGCAGCTGTTGTGTTCAAATCATGCAGAAAACTAAAAATTGAAACAATGGAGATGCATGTTTTTAGGTGGACAGTGACGATATATAATCACTACAGAAAATATTGTTGCATTAAAACCAGTTGCAGAACCATAACAGTGGCTTCTTATTAGGCCTGTGTACTGGCAAGAACCAGGTGATACAATACCTGTCGTGATAGAGCGGTCACGATTCAATATATCACTATATATTGTGATATTGCAAGCAAAGTCATGTATTGCGATTTTTTAAAATCCTACTATTAAAACACACCACTATATGAACAGGGTTGTCAGTGCTTACAATAGCATTACACCCTTGTGCTGCTTGTTAATGTTGGAGTGGAGCTGAAAATCGATTACTGTCATCTAGTGGTCAGAGGTTTAAACACAACACACAATGATTCACTGTCTGCCAGGAATCTGTGTATCTATACTGTGTTTTTGAGAATCAATACAATAAACATAATATCCTGATATTTTGATATTTTGATATTTTCTTACGATATACTTCTTAGTGTGTAAGGGTGACAACATCCATATTCTCTTTATCATGGTAAGTTAGCTGACAGGTTAGCTGACAGGTACTTACATGGTTGCCCTGAATTTTTTTTAGTACTCAGTACATCCATTAAGTTTTTGTAAATTGTTTTTTTTTCCAATATTCAAAACATTCAACTTAAAGCTAGGAATGCCAGACCACCACGCCAGGAGCTGCAGGACCTAAGTTACGTGTAAGCGTTTGTCAGACGCTATACAAAATGCTAAATGCCGGATTTGTGATAAAAGGCTGACAAGTTTGATGAATCATCTCAAATATGTAAATAGTGATCCTTATCTGAGTACAACAGCAATCCAGCCAATCCACAGTGCCTCTGACTCTGACTGCCTCTGACTCAGTTATGTAACCGTAAATATTGGCACTTTTTTCCCAAACTCAACAGTTTTATAGCCGGTTTAAAACTTTAAATCTCACTCAAACAGCCCTGCGCGCACTCTCACACACACATCTCAGCCTCATTAGTGATATCGTATGACAGTTTTCTCCTTCATGTTTTTTATGCAGCATATGAAGCCCTGTGTGTAGCAGTTTGTTTAAAAATCCATTAGTGCTTCCAGCTTTCTGAGCAGAACAGGCTCTGCTGCAGCCGATTTCGATTCCCATGAGAAAGTTTCTCTGTCTCATCAGGAATAATTTTAATGAAATAAAGCCACTCTTTCTCAAAAAGCAGCACTTCACACCAGGGCTGGTCCTCGGGTGCTGTGCCGCAGCCCAGCGCAGTTCTCCAGCAGTCAGTGTTGAATAAGCCTCTTCAGTGCGCGCTTGTAAAACATTTATAGCGCTATTGAAATGTGCTTGCGTGATTTCAAGAAAGTGAAGTAATACTGCGCAAACTGGTTTAAAGAAAACAACTCTTGGTGCTGAGCCACACATTCATTTCCAGCTTCTTTTAAACTGCCTTTTTCAATAATGTCTCTTGCCTCAGTTTTTATCTAATCCTCAGTAGAGACGAGAAGAATTACATCTTGATGCTTTAGTTTCCACTTGAGTTGAGAGGTTTTTTTTCTTTTTCTTTTTTTGCATTAAGGGACAGTTCTTGCCACCTCCCACGAGAGCACGAACTTATGGAGAAATGACTTTCTCACTGACTCATCTTCTGCTCCCCAGCTGAATCTCTGAGTTATGGGGAGATTTCTGAGTGGGAGGCTGAAGGCCTCTGTGATTTCCTGCCCCTTTGTTGTAAACGTATGTGTGTCTCTTAAAAACAATATATGGATTCTTCTTACCTCACAAGTGGCTTCTTATTGGCAGAGTCTGGCTTTTTTTGGTGTGTGTGTGTGTGTGTGTACGTGTACGTGTATACATATGTGTGGTTGGTAGTGACGTGCTGGTAGTGTGCTTCCCACTCTTGTGGTCGTGTTTGTTTACCAGCACCGCTAGCGCTGAGTTTGCCCCATGTATGTGTGGAATCCGTTTAGTTTAGTTTTCACACAACATTCCAGCACATTGACACTTAAATACTCTCTGGTCTTTCCCTTCTCTGCACACAAGCCTCACCTCTTGCTTGATAATTTACTTTATAAATAACTTGCTCTAATTCCTGTCATGTAAACAAGAAATATATATCAACATATATATGTGTGCAATGAAAAAGATGTATTTCCATTTTTGTCTCTTGAATGTGCCAATAATCTTTTACATTGTGTGAAATTTTCATGATGATTGGACCAATAGAAATGCTTCAAAATGGCTTGGAAATAATTCTGGTTCCATTAACTTACATTGAAAGTAAGGTATGTTTTTGGTCTGTCTTGGACAGTTGCAATTTTGGAGATACTTGTTGGAGATGCTTGTGAACTGGTGTGTGTGTGTGTGTGTGCGTGTGTGTGTGTGTGTGTGTGTGTGTGTGTGTGTAATAAAATAATACATTAATTATTAAGTGCTTTAAGTGTCTTGTTTAAATGTTGAAGGATTTGGTGCCGTTAAAATTCTTGGGATTTCGCTTGTTTTGTTTTTGTTGAAACCTGATATTTACATGCAGGTTCAGCTGCTCAGTCAGCAGTGCTTTACTGATGGTGTAAAGATAAAAAATGTGAAGAGCAAACTATAGAATTTGTTTGTTAAGGGATAACACTGCATTGTCATACAGTTTTGAATGGCATACCAGGTGCCTCAGGTGTTCTATCGTGGTATAATTTTATGATCATCCCAGAGTTCTTCCTTGCTCTCACACATTTGGCAGTTCTTGTATGTGTGTAGTTTGTTCTTGTTTGCTGTACAAACATCATTAAAATAGCTCCTAATGTCATTTTTACGGAATCCCCAGAAGAGAGAGAGTGGTGAACTGTTTGTTTTTCTGTGGGAAATCTTAAGTGTGGTTTCCCCTAATGCCCTCACTCTTGGCCCACACTGATAAACTGCCAAACAGAGCTGTTGTGACTCATGACTGTCTCTGCTGAGTGTGTGTGGTGCAGATACGTCAAGCCGTTGTGGTGTTTGTTTAGTACAGAGATGCTACCGTTATGCTTTAACTGATATGAATAATCATGTGTCTGCTTTATTTACTGTAAAGCTCAGCCGTAAAAAAGTGTTTGTTCAGTGTCCCTGTCCTGATACTTCTACTTGTTTTGGGAAATGCCCATCAATAATTGAAAACAGTTCTGCAGGCTGCTAGCATTTGTTTCCATTCTCAGATTAAAATGCAGGACTTCACAGTCACACTCATTAATGAACTTTTGCAGCGCCTGAATAAAGAAACGATAGGCACAGTTTCACGACACACCAACGTGTTTCATGATAAGTCACCTTTTACTAGGAAGGTTTGGAGGTGATGATGTCATGAAATTATATCTTTCGTTAACCCCAACTGAATGCTTTCCTAAAAAGATATTTAGCTCTCTAAGGCGTGGCTATATAATCCATAGATGTGATGTACAATATGTAAAACACTGAATGCACAGAAAGATCAACATCAGCACTCACTTAGTAGTTAGTAGCTGTTGCTGTGCTCATAATTACACTGCATGGTAGTGCCGGACAGTTGCTGATTTATTGTTTATGGCTTGAGAAATCATGTTATTTTCTTTTCATAGATTTCAAATCTTCTCCACACCTACACTATATTTGAAACTGTCACTACAGCGAAATAATAAATAGCACCTAGCAGAGCTGGTAACCCTTGCATAATCTAGCGTTTGCGTACAGCGTTGCTACGTAGTGCGTACAGCAATTAAATGTTGGCATGCACCACATGAATAAACATATGCACCAGCTGGCCACTTCTTTAAATTCAGAAAAAATTCTGTGTACTGTGTAAACCACATTTCACACTGTTCACTCCAGCGGTCACTACCCCTTTCAGCGCCACCACAGAACAGACATTCTTTGGGTGGTGGGTCATTCTCTGCACTGCAGTGATGCTGATGTGGTGTGTTGGAGTACACTGTGGGGTGGAGTTTATAAGCTCTCACTGTTCTACTCTACTTCCACCTTGTAGAGTCAGACACTATAGCTCCTCTGCATAGTTTGTCGTATGTTATTCTCTAGTCCTTCAACAGTGGTTGCAGGCTCCCCACAGGATGCTGTTGTCTGGATATGTTGGGTTGGTGGACTATTGTCAGTCCAGCAGTGATGCTGAAGTGTTTAAAAATACCAGCAGCACTGCTGCGTCTGATACGCTCGTCCCGGTATGCAGAGCAATAGGTGGACTACAGTTGGAACTACAGAGTGCTCCTGTACGGTCTGTGGAGCTGATAAAATGAACAACAAAGAATAGAAACAAGGAGGTGGGCCTGATGAAAAGACCAGTCTGTGTATAATGGTGGTGTCAGGATAACCATAAAACACTGGCTGAAATAAATGTACAGGCCTTCAGTGATAAACTGCATTCAAACGCTTGTACCTTGGAACACAGTGCTGGAACTATAGGTTAAAGTGATATGTTTGAGTGATGTGTTGAAACAGCAGAGTAGCTGTATTGTACCAGTTTCTCAGGTATGTCTGAAAAAACTCTTCAGATGAAAGTCATTTTCATTTTGTGTGTTTTCTGTTTCTGTGCACATATGAACTAGAACTAGAATCCATTTAGGAAGTCATTTATATGATGGTGATTAATGTGTGTGTGTGCATTTTAACACCTGGATACGTTTATTTATGAACCATTCTATTGTAGAGTTTGCTTTATGTTTTGGATCATTGTCTTGTTGAAAGATAAATCTCCGTCCCAGTCTCAGGTCTTTTGCAGACTCCAACAGGTTTTCTTCTAGAATGGTCCTGTATTTGGCTCCATCCATCTTCCCATCAATTTGAACCATCTTCCCTGTCCCTGCTGAAGAAAAGCAGTCCCAAACCATGATGCTGCCACCACAGTGTTGGACAGTGGGGATGGTGTGGTCAGGGTGATGAGCTGTGTTGCTTTTACACCAAACATATGTTTTGCATTGTGTTCCACTTCACGATTGTGTCCCACTTGTTGTTGATTCTTCACAAAAAATTACAATTTCATATCTTTATGTTTGAAGCCTGAAATGTGGCAAAATGTTGAAAAGTTTAAGGGGGCCGAATACTTTTGCAAGGCTCTGTATATTTTGCTGGGAGCTGGACATTGAAGGTGGAGAATGATGCGAAGAATTGACAGCACAGTGATGTGAAGTCAAATGAAGCTACACTAAAAGGACTAAAATAGAGGCCACACAATTTGCATTTCCTGTGCGAGGCAGAAAATCCCCGAGCCATTTGTAGTACAGGAAGAGGCCAATGAGTTCAAGCCCTAGCCACTGTTTCTGTATTATTCATTCATAAAAAAAGAGAAATAGAAGTAGCTGCTTTATTATTAGGCTGATGCACTCAATGTTCCTTCATGTTGATGTTTTTCTGCATTTCTACAGAACGTGAAACCTTCAGTTGGACAGAGTTGCATGAAGAAGTGAGGCCGACTGGATCTGAAGAAGCTCGCGCTTCCGTACTGACGTGCAAAGGTGAACTCCCACCCAGCTATCACTCTACACCTCTAAAGTTTTCTTTTGAATACATCCAAATGTTCTATGGAGTGCTGTCATCATATCAATAATAGCATTCTCATTAACCTATTTGTGACCCTGTGGAGGGTCCACTGTGCCGTGCATGCCTATATTAGCGAAAGTGATGAAGGGCTCATATCCTCTTTCTTCTGTAGTGGCCCCCAGTTTACGAGAAACCTCAGTGTTTTTAGCCTGCGAGAGGAGCAGTAGACGGAGGCGACCTAAAGGGGGGATGGTTTCCTGTATAGGTTTTGCTTTTACTTCGACTCAGAAAGTGTGAAAAATGTAATACCTTTCTTAGAAAAGAGACCTGTTCTCCGTACGTCAGGCACACCCCACAGATGGCTGAAGAAAGCTTTAAAGATCCACTGTGCGCTTAACTGGTCACAGATGATGCACGCAGATTTGAATGTGAGGTTGCCGCGAGAGATAAAAACAACAAAAGAAAAGTAATGACGTCCCGATTGATGGTATACTGTGCCTGATATGCAGGTGTATATTAAATACTCATTAGGGAGCCATGAGGGAATATGTATCTGCCTGTTAGAAGGTCCACTGAGAAATTTTGACATGAGTAAGAAAAAGATACACGACTCACTTTCTCACTCTATCACAGCAGAGAGGAAATCAACACACCGGGAAAGTCTGTCTACTTGTCCTACTTGGCCTACTCATCTTGGTCATACAAGAGCAGCCACCTTAAACTACAAGCCACTTTAGCATTTCAAAACCGCATTTGAAATCACCGATAAAACTCCATGTACAGTTGACACCTAAAAATGTGGGTTTTTTCCTTCCTGCTGTTTTTTCTGGATTGTTTTGGCTACTTATCTATCTGTGCAGGGTTTTCCCCTAAGTTCTTTTATATATGGCAATAAATACTATTGTGTTACTTCAATTCAATTCGTTACTTCAAGCAATGTTTGATACACAACAATTTCAGACATCTGATCAGAACAGAAAAAACAATATTGCTACTTTCAACAGAAATTAATTAATTAATTTATTTTTAATTTTGTTCAACATTGGGTATACTGTGTTGAGCTAAATCCAGTTAAATGGGACTTATTTTCTCTCTTTACAATAAAACATGCTCTTGGTCAGTTTTCTAAAAGTACTGACATGTTCAGGAAAGTAGATTATATTGTATCGTTCAGCACGCTGACCATATATATTGTTGTTTTGCTCGGCCCTATAATGCAGTGTGAAGGGACAGCTCAGTATGCTTGGAGGAAAACACAGTCAACCACAGTCAACAGGCACCAAAATTGACTCGAATCAGGCGTAACTAAACTTAGATTATAACTAAATTTGCCTGATAATGAATATTTATGACACTTAAAATAAGGGATAGACTGGGACTATAAAACAGGCCTGCAGTTCCAAACAGGCCCAACACAGTCAGTGTACATGTACACACACAGCCCAACGATACATGCAATGTACTCCATGCAGATTTATATTAATTTAGTATTTGTATTAATCTAATTATATTTCATACATTTTTATTATTTTGGATAAACTTTCACACAAATACTTATTGTTTTGCCTCAGGTCTTATTTTAATAAATTCAAAGATAGTTTAAATAAAAGGGCATGAAGTGGCATCACACACGTAACGTAGGCTAGTTGTGCAAGCCTAGTGGATACAAGCTAACTACAGTGAGAAAACAGGCAGCACTGACATTGATATTGGCTTTGGGTACTGGTAAGTAGCCAGGCAGGGACACAACAAAGTCCCTGACAAATAAGGTACATGGAAGTGTCATATACCCACCTGCTCGCCTTCCCCACCAACCAACCTCACCAATGCCCCTCAGTCCTCCCTCACCGCCCAACCCGACCACTGCCCCTCAAACCTCCCTCACCGGCCAAAGTTTTTTAATTAGTGAATATAAGTCATATTTCTGAATGATAAAGTATATCCCTTTTAATAATCTTAATAATCAGTAGAATATTATCAGCATGATTAGGTTAATTTCCAGTTCATAGATGAAGCTTAGTTTTTATGAATCTTTCTCTAGTCTTTTTCCATCAGTTATTGAAGAACAGCATCATTCAGTCAAATGTCCAGTTGAAATATCACATAACATAAAACATTACTGTAGCAACAGCATACTATATGTCTCTCAGTGGAAGTCTGGGGTAAAAGAACCAGAAGGAATTCACTGTCTCCCCTCAGCTCTCTGATCTGATCTCCAAATGCTGTTTCTGTCTGAGAGTCCACATCAGCAACCAAAAAATCCACCACAAATTGTACACCCACATGTGTCCCGTCTCCTACTCCGTGCTATACCTCTGCTGAATAACGTGGGAACACTGCACAAAACCAACTGGAACAACAGACAGTGACATGCAAGTCTGCTCGATTCTACTGATTTTGAGCTTCTCTGCTTGTTTCTTGTGAAACCGGTTAGATTGAAACTCTAAGTGTTGCTCTATCTGTCTCCTAAGGTCAATGAGCCATGGAGCCAGGCCAGTGGTAGTTGAACAGACGGTCATTCTGGATATTTCCAGAACATTTAGACGGCCAGTCCAGCCCTTCTTGTAATACTGATTTACTGTGATGGTCTGGGGTTTACTATACTATCTATGACAGGAGCACCTGTTTACACCTGGTCACCTCATGCATGTTGAGTATCGGGATTAGATCTAGATACAACCGTTGTGGAACAACATGGTAAGTGAAGGTCCTGAAGTGGACTGTAGGCATACACAGTGTCTAAAAACAACTTGTGTATAACGGTGCTGCACCTAAAGCTGTACACTCCTACGAGTGCAACACACACTAACACGTCAGTGTCACTGATGCTCCACTGACTGTGTGAAGGAACATTTCCATCCAAATACACCAAGAGGTAGCGTAAAACTGATATGAGTAACTGTAATCGGATGCAGTTGCTTATGATTGGTGTACCTGATATAATGGTTATAAGTGCATTTATATAATGTATGTATGCATGTGTGTATAAAACCATTATATCACACATACACACACACACAGGTAGGTGTTTCTAAAAAATTGGCAGTGGAGGTGCATGGTGTCTTGGTTGCATGATCCAGTGGGACAAGCTCCCCACTGAGCAGAGAGACACTGGAAAACAGGTCCGGGCCGGTATGGTCTCCTGCAGTGAGCTGCCGTGGCGAGATAGTGGTAGAAGTTGCGCTGTAATCTGGATGAACAAGCCTGTGACTCAGCTGTCTTTTAACGGCCCAGTTCTCTTCCCGAGAACAGAATCTTATGCCCCCTCCTACACACATGAGCTTAGAGACTCGCAAACACTGGTGTTATCACTCCAGCCAGCCAGGAAATCTGTTGGGAAATAACAATTGTGCTTCAAGAAGCAGCTAAAAGCACATCCTCGGCCAAAACTCAGGTTCATGTTTTTGGAGCAGTTACAAAGAGAACAGCCCAGACTCCGTTCTGTGATGACTGATGTTTTCTCACAGTCTCCACACCCCTGCAGTCTACACTGGAATTATAATACAGTGGTCCTGTAAACATCTGTCACTTTTAAAAGCCCTTTTAACACCAGTGCTTTACCTGGTCCTCTTTTACTGTAGTAATAGAAAGCCCTTCTCTAAATAAAGATGTTTTTTCTCTAAATCTTAAATAAGAAATGAAGTGACTGGTGCTCGCTCTTTGCCTGCCGGTGGGGTTTTCAGTCATCCTTGGCTGCGTTGGCCCCTGCCAAAAACATGATTTTGTTGATGTGGGTTGACTTCACACAAAGGAAGGCCAAACTGAGCATTGCAGACCTCTCTGAAAGGCAAGGCCGAACGACAAGGTCACATTTTTCTCTCTCAAGTCTAAGTACGACACAGTAGACATGCGGTCGACAGGAACTCACTGTAGCAGCAGTCTGTTGACGTCTGGAGACGTGGAAATTTACACTTGCTAGGCTTTGATTTGAGGTCATTTGTAGCCTTTAACCAAGTACCAAGTGCTTACTCACCATCTGCAATGGAAACTGTTAGGTCCAAATTACTTTCCAGCTGATGGTGGTTTAGTTATGATGTGAGCTTTCTCCCTGCACTGCCTGGAATAAAATAAAAAGGATTTTATCAGCATTGTACAAGGACTGCATAAAACTTTCTTTCTGTCTGCTTATTGAATGTTGGTTTCTATCAGTAGCTACTAACATACTTGCCTAAGAATTTTAGCTTATGCTTCTCTCACTGGACTTCAGATTGTTAAGTCTTAGTCTCAGAGGCAGAGAGCTAAGCCAGTCATTCAGGTGCACTTTAAAGATGAGCTGTTATGCTCATTTTCAGTGTTCATAGTTTTATTTTGGAGCTGTACTAGAATAAATATTCACACTTCAGGATTTTCATACTGTACATTTGTGTGCACCTTAAAATGTGTCTTAAATGCTCTGTGTCTTTAAGCCCTGCCTCCAAATGAACCCACTCAGTTGTTGTGTTATGAGATGATGTCACACAAAGGGGGGGGGGGAATGGAAAAGTGTATTAGGTCCCCTTTGAAGGAGAAAGTACATGAAAAAGTTATGTATGTATGTATGTATGTATGTATGTATGTATGTATGTATGTATGTATGTATGTGGAAGGCTAGGCTTTGAAATGTACAGTAATATATTTAGTATTATTTTTATAAATTTTTTTCTACATATTTATTTCGTCAACTCAAGTTGACAACTTTATTTTGTCAAGCTTTTAGTACTGTGGGACAGTGGGTGGGTGGTCTACCAGGTCTTGCGCAGAGGGTAAGGTTTTAAGTTTAGTTCTGGAAACTCTGTTTTTCTATTTTCACTATTTTTGGTGTCCAGGATTCTGATTTTGGGGAATCCTTGTGAATTCAGTTTCACACTGCCACATTTCAGAAGAGCAGTAATTTGGTAGGTGCTTTTTCAAAAAAAAAAAAAAAAAAAAGCTGTCAGTGAAGTGGAGAACGTGTGTATGTCTCTCTCTCTCTCTCTCTCTCTCTCTCTCTCTCTCTCTCTCTCTCTCTCTCTCTCTCTCTCTCTCTCTCTCTCTCTGACCATCGTCATGGCAACAGCCACCAATCCAGACATGGCTGACATAACGAGGGAGCTATGCTTACGCATGTTTCCAAGATGTGCTAAACCCCGAATTAAAAATTGAAGCTTTCTGCACATCATAGCAGAATTTATACTTACATATACATGATAAAATCTGGCGGATCTTTAACACTGGACGGAGGCCAGACACTCTGTTATAGCAGCCGTATATAATGTACGTTTCAGACGCAGCGCTATATTTTAATACCTATATCTGAAGCTTCCTAAGCCACCAAATACATCTTGGCTTCTTTCCTCTGCTGTAATCCTGTGGAGTAAGTGCCTCCCTGCCCCAACACAAACTTTGGCTAACTGATTTCTGGAATTTTCTCCAGGGAAGTCTGTCCTACATTTAACCGGGAAACGCTGCGCGTGCACCACAGCTGGAAGGGCTTGGCTCTGGTGGGCCGTGCCGAGGATGCTCGGTAATGAGTGATGAAATATTGTGGGCTGGTGGAGTGTCTCAGGTCAGCAGTGCGATTAGCACATAGCGGAGGATTACAGTTTCAAACTCCGAATTGACGCCAGCTAGATCAACAACATCAGTTACAGTACAGGACCCTCCCCTGAACCCTTCCTTCCGCAGTCACATGCTGGCTTTCTTGGCCAGATGCTGTGATCAGTAGTGGACGTGTGTCTTTCAGGGGACTTGAAAGAAAGCACTAGTTTGGCACACAGACTGTTTACTTGGGCAGCTCCATGTATAGTTTGTAATTGTTATTGCAGGACGGCTCTTTGCTTGTGGTATGTAAGCAGAACTCAAACAGAAGGCTTAATGAATAGTTGTGATCAGCACTTACAGACCATCAACATTGAAATCTGTGAACTAAAGCAATTGTCCGTTATTCCCATCAACAAATGTATATTAATGTTTATAGTCAAATAATTCAAGCTGGTCTTCATCGATGCCACATTAATACTTCACCAGTAGGATTTCCATATGTTAAGAAACTCATACAGCTTTGTGAGCCCAGGTTGTTCATAACATACAGTCCTACAATTAAGAGTGAGGGTCAGTTTTATTCTCACTCAGCTTCCACAACCAACTCTTCCCCCAGTCACAGATTCGAATTGATAATGCAGAGAAGCCGTGTTTGTACAAATCAGAATTTTAAAGGCATTATCTGGTTGAGGTCTTATCCCCTTCCCAAACATTTAAACTGTTCAGCATGGAATCTCCGTCTGACTCTATAAGGTTATACAAGCTTGCAAACACACTTCAAAGGAATGTGTGTGTTTCAGAGCAAAATTTATTCTTTTCCATTACTTAGGTTAAAGTTCCTTTAGTGAGTTCCACTTCCTGTTAAGAGTTACAATCCGTCCAGGCTTTTGTGCACATGTTTGAATGTTCATATATTTTTAAACGTTTTTTAACGTTTTTATCCAGTTCATGCTTTTGTGTACAAAGTTGGGCAATGGTTGGTTCAGAATGAGAAATTTAGGTTCTGTAGCTGAGCTGACATCTGTTGTCCTTAGACTGCATCGCAAGCATAGCTACATATCGCTTAAATTTGGTTAAAAGCAATGTAGATAAATATAATAAAGAGATCAATAAATCAATTATGTGCAGGATGATGTTTCCACTGTTAGGAGTACTTTTTTTATTACTCTGTTGACCTGTATATGCTCTGATCACAAATATGTTCTTTTATGGCTTCTCTTGCACAGTTAGACAACGCTTTAAAATAATAGCTTACTCCTGACTTCAGGAGGGGCTTCTTAGGCTACAGTACTCCTCTGTAAACATAATAAATATACCTTGAAAGAATAAATAAACAAAAAGTTTTATGATTTAAGATTTGAAGGGATCAGTTGTTTGATACAGCCATCACGATTTTGCGTTTTGCTGTATACTGCAATATCACAAGCCAGGAAATATATATTGCGATTTTTAAAAATCCTACTATAAAAACACACCACTTATGCTAACAGCATTGCATCCTTGTGCTACTTGTTTATGTTGGAGTGGAGCTGAAAATGGATTACAAATGCATTTCTACTCATCAGAGGTTTTAACACAACACACAATGATTCATTGTCTGCCAGGAATCTTTGCATTGATAATATGTTTTTAAGAATTGATACAGTATCACTAAATATAGTATTGTGATACTCTATATTTTTTACGCCCCTATTTCATTCTCTGTAGGTGACTCCTCCACCAAGTTGTAGACATAATCAAGCTTTTATAGACTTACTCCCAGCCTTATATGTACACTAAATCTGCCCAGTTATTTGGAAAATAACCATCAATGTTGAGTTGTACAGTTCTTCAAAAGTTTAGAATGCCATCATTTGAACTGGTTATAGTTATTCCAGCTTACTAACCACTCCACTTTCAGTTCCTCATCAGCTAACCACTCGTGCATGTCATATGCCTTTTGTCAGCTCACCAGGCTAAAAAAAATAAAATAAATTACTCTCCTTATTTATGATTCCTCACTGAAATGTTATTCTGTTCCTTCTTGTGAGCTTATGTCTGTTTTATCTTGTTATTGTAATGCACACTGGTTGACAACAAACCAGTGTGTTCGACAGTTAGTGGCATCCCTTATTGTCTGTTTTCTGAGTGGAAGCCTCACAGATTTTAGTCCCAGCTTGACTCTCTGTAATTGGAAGTGGACATCAGATGGGCTCAGCTGAAGGATAGGAATGAGAATGGAGAGTGGGCTACATGGCCTTGGAAAAGCATGTCATTGTTAAATCTCTTATTGTCTGAGAAGTGTGTTATTCCCAGCTGTGCCTGCTTGTGTGTCTGTTCAGGATTTTTGTACTTTACGAATTGCTTTGGCCGTCTTTGCCAGTACATTTCTTTAATGAGCATCATGAGCACCATGTAGACTGAAATAGTTGGAGAGCTGTTGAGTAATGAGGGACTTTGGAGTGGTTAGATGAGGAGAAAACGCCCTGGAAGCAATGTAGAATCCTAGCCAATGCAATCCAGTAGTGGACAGCTCCATAACATCTTCCTGTCTTCCTGTAACTAAATCGTTTAGAACGGAGCACTCTGAAGTGTGGAGAGTGTGCTGTTGGCAAACACAGTGAGAGAACTGTGGGTGAATTAAAGAAGAGTGAAAGTACTGAGACAGACTAAAGCACATTTTTAGAAGAGCTGTGTTAACTCTGGCTTGGCATTAGTCCAGTCTTCACCATCTCCCTGATTGAGCTCCACTCATCAGCTAATTGAAAGGAGTTCTCCCAGATAAAAGCTCACACTCTTGCTCTGCGTTCTCATTGCCCTACACTTCATCTTTTTGGGCATTTTCACAGCCAAGGCAACAGGTGGCACAGTTTTTAACCACATGGCTTTTCTATGACCTGCAGTCTTACTAGGCGTGGATTCGACCTTGTTATGTGTGGCTTCCTAAACACAGTGTACCTGTTCTAAAATCTTGATTGGCTGAACCATGTTTAGAGCTGTAAATTAGACAGTAACTGAGGGTAATGCTTTAATCATTTTCAGTGTATCACTAGCAGACCCAGATCATTTGATAGGCTTCATGGGAGTGGGCATAAGGACCTAGCAACTAGTGTGCCACTGCAGGGAATTTTGAAGAAGTCTTGATGCGCGGTCTGATATGGTGGTAGGATTTAGCTAGCGATGCTTGAGTTTACTCCTTTTCAGACCGTCCATAGTGTACATACATTCCGGCTGTCTGAGTTTAATTTGTCCTCTCCATTGGGGTCTTGTTTTTGAATTGAAGCGTTACATTGCCTGTTGGTTGATTTTAACCTACGCGCTAGTTAATGTGTGTGTGTGTGTAATCTTTGGATCGGGGGGAAAAAAAAACACGTCCAACACTGTGGTCATTAGGCTGCCATCGAGGTGCTGCGTAAGCCTCATGTAACCTGCCAAATAAAGGTAGCCAAGTAGGAGCCCACCAAACATTTGTACCATGGGCCTGATAACTTTGTGATCAGCTAACTATACCTTCTAACCTGATACACCCAGCTTACTGCTGTATTTTGCCTGTATTAGTTGTCTTTGAGACTAACGCTGCTGTCCATTACTGCTGAATACTGTGATGTAATATCCCCCCCGGATTAGTGCTGATTCATGACCAGAACTGAAACATGCAGGGTTAATTTCCTTTTCAAGCGCAGAAGGACAGTATTGCTCAATTATGTTCCAGGTGAACAGGTCACATTGCACTTTTAGGTCACCACCAATGTCACTTGTTTTCTAGAGCCCTGATGCTGCCTCGACCTCACATGCGGTAAAAAAGTGCACCACAGAGTTGCTGGTCACTTTGATAAGAACCCAGCGTGTGGACCACCTGACTCACAGAGAGCAGGGACACGTCTTTGGCTGGACAACCAAGCAGTGTGGAAAGCCAAGTGGCGTAACAGGAGTCCTCCACCTGGAAGCAGTTCCTGGCACACAGAGTGGTATGACCTCACCTGAGATGACCGCAGAACCAGGAGTGACTGGACATTCTCCAGATTCCACAGGACAGGAGGCAGCTGCCATCCAGGAACAGCGACGGGTGGAGGAGAGATTATCCAAACACAGCCACGTGTGCCCAGCGGGCTGAATTGGAGCAGATGTTGTGAGCTGTTAACGTATGTGTATAATCATTTTTCTGAGTTTATAGCAGAATAATGTGACACCAGTTAGGCCCATATGTTTGAATGATTAAAGCTGAAATCCGGATATTAGTGAAGTGCTTTCATTAAGTGTAGTAATATAAGGCCTTCAGAAGAGTGGGGAATGTTTCGGAGCAGCTCGGGTAAAGCCCAGGTTAATTGAATTGCTCTGCGGTAGGCGCTGGGGATTGAAATAACTCTGCCTAGATTAATGTGAGGCCCGGAGAATGATGGGATAGCAAGGCTGCTCCAATAACAAGAAGGAGGTTCAGCAGAGGCTACACACAATCTGGCTAGACAGTGTTGTCAGTGGATCCCCGCAGTAATCCTCTTTTCCTCATGCATCACATGGTCACATGACCACAGTACCAGAGACCATAAGTCGTAAGAGACATGGTGCCTTTAGGATTTGTAAACAAACTAGCATGCAGTACAACTGAGAAAAAAACACAGACGATTGTCTGTCTGGCTCTATTTGCATTCATTGCTAAAACAAGGAAAGTCTGGCCATGTAGTTAATGCATTTCTCTTGATTCTCTGTTTGACAGGCTTTTGGTTGCTTCTCAACAAGGCAGATGTGTATCAGTCTCACAGAATACAGCATTGGTTTGATAGCAATTGTCCAAATTGGTACACAACGGTACCACTGGTAGTGGTACACAACGAATGGCTGCATGCGGACATGATTTTTTAAAAATTATCATTATGCGTTTGTTATCGAATACCAGTTTTCTTTACATTGTGAACAAAATAAACAATGAATGGAGGAACACAAATGCTCCAAAATAACCAACCCTTGTTCTGTTACTTATTAACATATCCTCTCTGTCCAATGAAAAACAAGCTTCTCCAAAATAGCAGCTTTACAGGAGAGCACTGTTTTTAATTTCAGTGTCAATGGAACCAGAATGTTTTCCAAGATATTTTGTAACGACACAATGTAAACGACAGCTGCTGTATTTAATAGCTGTAGAAAAATAGAAATCGTCAAAAATTGAGATACATGTTTATCAATGGACAGCGACGATATTAAGAATGTCTTTGTCACAACAGCGATGATATGAATCTACATTTCCCCCTTAGGAAGAGCGATGCTCGCTGGTGCCTGCCCCATTCAAGCTGTGAATGATCGTTTGATAAATGTCTTCCTTAAGTGCCCCTCTTTCTTGTTCTGTCTCTTTCAAGCCTCCCTCATTGAGTGGTCTTCCCACTGATATTTTATTGCTTTAGAGCTGGATCAGCTATCCACTTTGCCACTGTGCACATTTCGAGGATCAATATCGGAAGAATATCATGAACTCCACGCCCTTGCCCTGAGGAGCGCGCTGTCAAAGGAGCCCCAGCTCTCTGATGAGTGGCTGTAATCCTGGACATCCAAATCAGTGCTCTGGAGATTTTAGCCTAGGATCAGTGCATATTATATCAGGCATGCCAAAAGCCTATAACCCTTATACGATTTCCTCGTCGTGCTCTGTTGGAAAACGCCAGCTGCCCAGGTTTGCTTTACACCTGTATGCTCTTTGAGCACTGAGTGTGTGCAGCAGTTATTATTGAGAGTGTAAATTTGTTTACAGTGCGCGGAGGCCCACTTAGCCTCTATGACCCCAGACTGTTTCCAGCATGGTTCTTTTAGTCCTTTCCCTTGTTTTGCTCTCCCCCTCTCCCATTCTCTCCATCTCTCTCTCTCTGTCTCTGGTCCTTATCTGAGGGCAGCAGGCCAGGCACACGTGTCTTGGCGTTCTGAGAAAAGCCAGTTCAGTGGAAACCGATGAGCAAACATGCCGCAAAGGACGCGGAGGCACCCCGATGTCGGCAAATATTTGGTCATAAGTTCAAAAAGTGCCAGACGTTTGAAGTTAAACGACAGACCAGACTTGGCCCGTGCTGGAACAGGTGGAATGTGTCGCATATTTGAAAGTGAAGTGGCCGCGCAATGATAAAGAGATTGGACTAGAGAGCAATGTACTCTGGAGTATGACTACAGAGTTGGATTAAGCAGCCGTTTAGGGCCTGCTGTAGTTCTTATCAGGAATTCTAAAGGCTGCCAGTGATGTAACTATTGCAACCCACCTGTCGGGTCAGCTCCGTCAGCAGCTGAGAGACAGAAGGCCTAGTGATTGAGCGTCCCATCATGACTAATACAAACGCAATGGCTATAAAAACAAAGACTGATTCATTTGTGCCAGTTATTATTTGTATGATCCTTCTGTGTGTAAAGTCCAAAAATGTAATGCCTCTAATTAGTTCTTTATTTAAAACAACCGTCTACAGATGGTTATGAATGGATCGAATAATGGCTCGAATGAGTGCATGAATGGGGTGTCTTGTTCAGCCTGTTTCACTGGAGGGCTTGGATAACGGAGAACATGGACGGCATCTGTTGTAAGTCTTGGGCACCTAAGTACATGATAAGCCACGCAGTAAGTGATTTAATTAATTTTTTCTTTATACTGAAAATTGCAAAAATAATTTATAATGTGGTTGCTATGGTGCAGTGGGCTCTATACACTGTGGGTTCAATCACAAATCTTAATGAGGTCCCTACACTATACTGGTAAGAGACCTTGGGCAAAGAACTCAAGGTTTACCTTCAGCTACCTCTGTAAAAATGATGAAATTGTAAGTCGCTTTGGATGAGAGCATCAGACAAATGTTGAAAATGTAATTATTAATAATAACAATAAACACACGTACGAGGAGTAGTGTTAAGCTCTTTCATGTTTGTATTTGTTTATAGTTGATATCTTGTGGGCTAGTTTGAAAAACAAAGTTTGACTCCAGTCATTACTTACATTTGTTAAATAAAATCACCAGCACACTTGATATTACATAATTAGGTAATGAATAGGGAAACTAGGAACTGGATGATTATTAAAAATAACTCTACAAGGCGTGGGCGTGTGGTTAAACCAACACTTTAACAAACATAATATCAGTACTTATTTTTTTTTTTTTTAATTATTAGTGTGTTTCTAAACAAATAACTACTCGTTAGATAAATAGGATAATTTGTTTATTTATTTGATGTGTCTCTAGTTGTGCTGTTGTGGCATGATGAATGTTTTCAGACAAATATCATTTATAGAAGTGATGTTATGATGTTACAGTCCTCTGATGCAACACGTCATAAACAGTGTGGCTGCCATAAACAGTGGGGGAGGTGCAGAAAAATGTGATTTGGCTGGATTATGGTGTTACTGAGTTCAGCTTGTTGACAGAGCCAGAATTTTGTCCTGTTTCTCCAGATGCGTCGGCATCATGGGTAGCCTAGATCCTTCTGGATTGCTTGTCATTGCGTCACTTACCTAGCTGAGTGTGCGTAAAGGGAGCAAGCGGAATCTAGGAAATCCCCTTCTGCCACGTGGGGGCTAAACGCCTGCTCTGGCTCATGAATAAATTCCTGTGACCGGAGCTCGTTTTCCTCTCTCTCACTCTCTCTCTCTTACATTCCTAGCTCTGATCCTCACCACTCAGCCGTTCCTACGCAAGTTTGTTTTTCACAGTCAGGGACAAATGGCTCTGTGTCATTGCTGGACTTCCTTACCTGTGACCTTTCTGCTCGACGTATGTTTCACTGACTGGTCTTTTACGGCTCAAGTGCTTCGTATTAGCAGAGTAAATGGCATTCATATGAATGAGAAGTGTATATTACTTTCGAATGATTGAAGTACAGAAGACTCAAGGGTCTGGTCTCTGTTTCTGATTCTCTCTGTGGAGTTGTCATGCCAATCCATCATCCTAGACTCTCTCCTTCTAGTCTTCCTCTAAACCCCTCAACTTGATACACGAAGCACTCTGTATGAATAATGTATGTCACATTGTATGGCTCTACCATTAAAGGTGACCTTGGTTAATTATTGATTGGATTAGATGATTATTCCTCTGACCTCTGTATTAAAGTATGTTCTCCTCTTCCGCCAGGCTCGGCTTTCATGTTCAAACCTTTATTCAGAGTCCTCCAGATACTGTGATGTCACTAATGAATCTTTAATGCCGTTGTTCTAAACCAAGACTAATAGCCGCTTTGTAGTGAGCAATTATAAGATAAATCGGGAGTGGAGTGTTTTTGTTTAGCATTTGGTGGATTAATTTAATATTCTTGTGTTTTCTCTCCAAGCATCTTTTTCTAATTTTCATAAAGTGTTATTTATTTATTTATTAATTTATTTCTCGGTGATGTGCATGCATCTTTAGGAATTACATGTTATTTTTCAGCAGTTTAAAATGAAAGTGTCTTTTGGCTCTAGTATAATGTAGGCTGGACCCCAATATTTGACTATTTGGATATTTGGCTGTGGGTATTCAGTTTTTCATTTTAGGGATTTAGATGATATTATTATTATTATTATTATTATTATTATTATTATTATGTATGCCAATAAAGACTTGCAAACCAACTGTAAAAACTGTAATGTTTAGAGTTCTTGGAAGAAACTTGGACAACTTGAGGCTGCAGTAAATAACACAGTAAGAAGAAACAGCCTCTTCAGAGCTAACAGCTAAAAACACAGCCCACTATTCCGGAACGCACCAGTCCACCAGTATTCAGACTCTTCTACATAAAAAAACAGCCCACTATAAGGTGGATTAAAAACTGGACTACTTGCTGAAAATTAGCTAGTCTGGAAATTTGGATTTTTCAGTAGACACAGATTTTTTGGGTCCCCAAGAGTTTTAAAGTTGGGTATTTTAAAGCTGACAGCTTGCCATTGCAGGTCCCCACTTGGACCACCTTTTGCACAAAGCCTAACCAGTTTTTAGTCTCCTCAAACAGATTTTAAATGTGCAGATGTTACCTTGTGAAACTTTGTAAATAAACTGCTTTAACATGCTTGATGTTATAAGATTTTGTTGATAATGTAGCTGACACTGAAAATTATTTGCAAAACTAGGTTACAAAATGATAAAGTAAGAACTGAAGGAGAAATGAGTTAATTGCAGTGGAAAACGAGCCATGAAAAGTGGGCTGCCAGAAACCCTAACCAAAACACCAGTTGACCACCAGCTTTACCCTCAGCTGGCCAACAGTGGGCCACAATCCTCTTGCTATCATGAATGTAAAGACTTTGTACCAATTAAAGGTTTTATTTCTAGAATCGTATGTCTAAGCCAAGAACTCGTTAGGAGCTTTATTTTTTTGCAGGTTATTTCCATCCTGTGTTAAGACTTGCTAAAAAAACTACACGTTTCAGGAATAAATAACAAACAGTTGTTACGTTGTGACACTGCAGTACAAACTGTAAGCATGCATTGTGGATGATGGATGTTCTGTTAATAATAATGTCTAATGCAGCTGCATTGTTTAAACATCAAACGATCACGAGTTTGCAAACAATCACAATGAATCATTTAGTCGCATTTTTCTTTGTCTTGCTTAAAATACCATGAGAATACAGAATTGTGACCTAGTGTCGTTAGTGAGATTAAATTGTGGGCTGAGTGTATCAGGACACTCCTGTCTGACGTGTACTTATCTGGGACTATTTTTTGACTGTTGTGGTAAGTAGTATGTTTTTGTATGTCATCACTTTCTGTTTTCTTCCTAGCCAGGTGAAGGAGAGTCCTGGGTAACTAAAGCTAGTGCAGCATTAGATAAGTCCTATTTATCAACTTAATAGGAAAATGATTTTGCTAATATTCAGTGTTAAAATACTCACATCATAAAGCAAGAATCAATGTCTGTTATCGTAGTTCGCAGTTTCCTTCATTTCAAAGCCCATCGGAAATACACACATTTATAAAAAAAACTCTGAAAAGAGGGTTGTTTTTTTTTGAGAAACAACAGCTTAATAGTGCCTTCAGTGAGCACACTGGTTGACCTTGGACAGGCCAGGGTTCCATTGGCCTTCCTCTGACCAATGTCATTATGCCCTTGACCAACACACTTAACCTCCCATTGCTCCTTCACACTTCAACCCCAACACAATGGCCTTGATAAAGACCAAGAAGTGCTCAGAACTACGTTGACCTTAAAAAAAAATATATATATATCAGCCAGTAGAGTTTAACTACTCAGTTTTCGAGAATCCTTTTGTCCGTTCTGGAAATTGGGGCTAGTTTTCTGACTAGCTGTTGGGCAATTCCATGTTCAAGACATGATCGTATGATGTGAATTCTCTGAAACAGTCATGTTCGTCACTGAGAACGAGGCATTACAGCGATGGATTGAGACTGATTTGTAGTGACTGATGACCTGGTGAGCAGAGGGTCCAGACGGATGACAAGAAATTGTCACTCCATCGTTCTTCCACCAACGTGACCTTCCTGTGACATTCCCTCACTGCCTGAGGGGTCTTACTTTGAGGTCGTTCCAGCTGGGGGATCAGTATGTCCCTCTACAAAGACTGCCAGTGACAGGAATAGCGTGGCCTCCTGGGACACTTGACTGTGGACAGCAATAAATGCTCACTCACATCGATTGTGTGATGAGGAGGACCGAGCTGACTCAGCTGCTGCAGGCCAGCGCTAATCTTAGTTTGATTATTCTTGTCTTGGCTGCACACTGCTGTCGTTGGCTGCATCATCTGCATTACTGAATGATGGATGTCTGGAGTGGTTGGGTGTCCCTGTTTAGCATATCAAGCTCTAACTTTGAACCCATCGTGAACCCGTGGCTCATGTGAGTGATTCTTTTACTAGTGTACACACTGAAAGATAATTTATTCATGTTTGGATGGTGTGCAGCTTTGAGAAGTTCTCAGTGTCAGCTGGATCTCAGGAATGATGTAGGAAATGATGGGGTCATCACAAAACAAGACCAGAACTCTTAGACATGGCACTTGTGAGAATGACATTCATGGCATGTAATGCATGTTCCTGTGCACTGGGCATTTACAAAGTCCCACAGCATCTGAACAGAAAGCTGTGAATAACCTACTGGTGCACAGTGACCCCATACCCCTCTTTCCCACCAAGGGGGCGAGAATGTGCTGACACGCGGACCTGCACGCCCTCTCTGGACTGGCCAGACGGCTCCTGCTGAATCAGCGCTAAAGCCCTAGCAAAATGCTCGCTGACAACCACTGCAGTTAACAAAACGGTTTCCTAGAAGCTCAGAGACAGGCTCTTCAGCTCGAATTGGCCTGTTCAGCAGGCATGGGCGTGGCGTAGACTGTGGCAGTACATGGATGTTCCCTCTGCATTCTCTTTAAGTAATAATGGGGTTTTAATGGGGTTTTAAACTGCCCTGGAAGAAACATTGTTCGTCTGTAAATAAACTAGAGCTGCGACGTTCAGGCTTTTAGCACCATGCCCGAAATCCTGCCTGTGCTAGCTTGCGATTACAAGGCTGAACGTAAGTGGTGGCAGATTGTTGGGGCAGTACTAAAGCACGCTGCCAGCAGACAGGCACCCGGGTCTTATAAAGGGTTTAAATGAAAAATTTCTGAATTGCTTTTAGTTGTCATTTTCTATCCTTGGACCTTGTCTTTGACTGCAGCCACAGTGCCGGGGGGAAATAGAAAATTGCCATTGTGGAATTCTCACCAGCTCCTTCTGAACTTCAATGGTTCTTCTCCTGACTGGACAGACTTAGCATGTTTTTAATAATACCACTTCTTCAGAAGTTTAATTAGAACATAATTTATAATTAAAACATGATTAGAGCAGCTGTACACTTGCTCAGTTCATGTGTCCAAATTGATGGTACTTTTTTCCGCTTGCATGCAGTACAAACCTCTTGACTGTGATGAGTTGACTGTCAGAATTCAGGTGTCACTGGGCCTTTACTCTACCTGTGACTCAACATATGGCCAGCCGCAGTCTTCCATGTTAGCTTTAACATGCTTGGAGGAAAGTCCCAACCACAGTTATTTTTACATCCCTCGCTAGCTTTAGTTTTATTAAATTTCGTTTTTTTTTTACTTTTATTGATTGTTAGCAGATAAACATTAGCTGCAACTTAACTAGCAACTTAGATATTTAGTTTTTATAATAACATTTGATTGTTATTGTGATGTATTTCAGTGTAGTCATCAACCAAAACATTCCTGAGTGTACTGTGGATGTCGTCAATACTTAGTATTGAACAGCCAGTTTGTTTTATTACAAAGAGTTTGTTATTAGTCTTGTTTGTTTTTATTTATGCTCTGTAAAGATAATTACATTATAGTTAAATGCAGCTAAATCGGTGCATTTTATCTGAGACACAATATGAAACCATATTAACCTTACTGACCACTATGTTTATTATTTGAGCAAAAAAGGAATGACTGGAATATATTTATGGTACTACTATATTGATTATACTATACTACTGAAAGTTTTCTACTTTAATAAAATTCTAAAAGATTTTAGCTTTGGCCCAGTGGCAGACCTCGAAAGCTGTTACCATCCATCATGTCCTTCTCTAGAGTTTTCACACTTTCTCTCGGAGATCATGGATGTTTGCTTTCAGGGGTTTCCCTTTGTTTTATTTGTGCTGTCGTCAATGTTGTGCCAATTAGTTAAAAAATGTAATTGACTACAGATTACAGAATACATTTCCAAATGGAATTTGTATCACACCTAAAGTAGACTGAACCATTGCACTTTGAAAATGACTGGATGTTACAAACATCATGCTGCAGGAGAGCTCCATCATCACCACTAACATGTATCTGTATTATTGCCAACACGTCATTCATCTTTCATCAGGAAGCCCATACAAAATATTGCATATCCTCTGCTAACTGGACCTCAGCTAGCCTGAATGGTAGCATAGCAGCGTATAATACAGAGGACGGCTCATTTTGATAAGGGATGAACAGTCCTTTTAAAGTTGTTTAGTTATAGACCTGCATAGCTAGCTAGTTTCTATGCCCACAGTGCTACCAGGCTGATCGGCAGTCCGCTAGCAATTCAGCGAAGTAGGAAGCTCACTGGGTAGACAGTGTGACCAGCAAGCGTTCAACTTTAGCCAGAAAATAAAGGGCACCTCTAGGTTGGATGCAGAAAGCAGCTTTTTTGGCTGGCAAGCAGAGGTTACGCTGCACAATAACATTATGGTCTTCTTTGTGCTTTATGAATGAGAAATAATCCTCACATTTCCACGACACAAGTTCCTGCTGTGACTGCGTGACCATAGCCCACTGTGTTGCAGATTGTTTTAAATGAGGGGCTTCTAGGAAATTAATGATGTCTCAGAGTGAGTAACGCAGACTTAAGTAATCTTTGTATTGATTGTATTGATTTTAGGAATGAAACTGCATTCTGTTCATCACCCACTTGAATGGGACCTGTAACTAAATACAGTTGCATGTATGTCTGTATGTCTGTATGTCTGTCTGTCTGTCTGTAATACAAATCATATATATATATATATATATATATATATATATATATATATATATATATATATATTCTAAACACTGTTAAAACACAAAACACTGTTAAATGTGTTCTGTTACTCCCCAGCACTGGCCATATTCCTTGAATTGTCATCCTAAACACATGTGGCTTTCAGTTGGACGATTCATTCTGTAGTAGGCCTGTCTAGCAAAAGACATTGCCTACAGCACAATTCAAAAGAGTTCAGCTTGAATGATAAACCAGCTCCTTCCAATAGAAATTACAGAAGTCATTTTTGATAACGTTGGACAGACAGTGGTTTTGGTAAATCCTTTCGGCAGTTCTGGAAGTTGGGACTTATTTTTGATTAGTTGTTGGGCAATTCCATTTTCAAGACATCTTGATCTTATGATGTGAATTTTCTGCAACAGAAAGCAGAATGACTGGAATATATTTAAGATACTACTATATTTATTATATAGAAATCATAGAATCAAGAAACAAAATTGGTTTCCCCTTTACGTCCTTTACCTCCATAGCTTTTCTGCAGCTCTTCAGCCTGAGCAGTAACACAGGTTGTACTGTTTCCTTTGCTTTAAAGATTTAGTTTAGAATGATCCTGCTGTTTTCACAGACAGAAGTGAGTACAGACTTTATAAACAGGTTACATTACGATAAACTCCTGACAGTAACCAGATGAGCAGAGAAAGGCCCGGTCAACAGCTTTGTCTGTGTCAGGACAACAAGCACCTGGAAGGTGGTTCACATCTGTATGGAAGATTTATTAGACCGTGTGTCTAGTAGAGCAGCACACACACAGTTTGAGGGTATTTGACTTTTAAAATACAAAGGTACTCATAGGAAACACCTTTAGGTGGTACAAAACCTTTATCTCAGTAGTTTTTAAAGTTGTGGGTTGCAACTCACTGGCCGGTCCATATCAGAAATAAAAGGGGCTTAATTTAGTCTACCTAATTAGGTTAGAGCTCGCTGATCCAGAAAAAAACATGGCTCAAAACTTTTTAGATTTGATGTCCAGCTAAATCATTCCAATTGTATTAAAGCTGAATAGATTACATCTAACCATGGATCAAAAAGCTCTCTGTTATTAATAATTGTGTTATTTTTCTATCCCACAGTCTCACTACATGTGTAATAATAATAATAATAGTAATAATAATAATAATAATAATAATGATGATAATAATAATAATAATAATAATAATAATAATAATAATAATGATGATGATGATGATGATAATGGCGTATGCATTTTTCATTATTTTGGCATGTTTGCAACCGTGTCTGTTGATTGAAAGATAGTTGACTTATAGTGCTGTAGTAGATCTCAAAAGCCATCACTGGCCTTCATGTCCTTCTATATGATTTTGCGCACCAAACTGTGACCCTCTTACACAGCCTTGCGTCTGCCGCTCCCTTATTCATTTAAATAACTTCTGTAAAATTGACAGACAACTTTCTTTAAAGAACCCCCGTCAAATGGCATGCTTTGTTGATTTTAAGTAAAAAAAAATTGACACATGCTTCATCCTTTAACATGATGTTTTTCTACAAATGTTAGAGCACAATTGTTTGGGTGGGTTATAAAATAAATACTGCACAAGTGGGCCTTGGCATAAAGTTTTGGATCTCTTGCTTTAAAGGGGGTCTATTGCATTGCTCCACGCGGCTCCAAATAACTTTTATTTTAAAAATTATTATAATAATAACAGTCAGAAGTGTTTAAAAAACCAGCAGAGTCTTGCAGAGCGGAGAAGGGAAGACACAATAGTGCCTGAGGGAGAGCTACTTAAAGCCCATGTTTCTCTGTCTGCCGCCCCCAGGAGCCTATCCTTTATCTTCCATCTTTACCAGGATATAGGGCACCTGAACCAGTTAGTCAGTGTGATGGATCACCCTGCCTTCTGCCTCAGCTGTTTCCTGCTGAAACTTTCTATTCTCTCTCTCCCTCCCTTTCCCTCTCTCTCTTTTTTTTTCCTTCTGCACACCCAGCTGGGACCAGCTCCTCCATCAAACCCAATTGTCTCTGTGAGCTGACAGTTCCCTCAGCACACCAGCGGTTGACCGCTCTTTATTTGCACTGCCTAAAATAGCTGCGTTGTCAAGCATGCCTGTAAAATGCGGACGGAACGTTATCTTCATCAAAGCGACTGGCAGCGTCTCAGTAGTGCCACCGTCTCTGTCTCTGTTTGAGTATTCTGTCTCGTGCTCCTCTGATGTCAGCATCATTTCTTCTTTCAGAGAATGCTGTGAAAAACTAAAAATACTATCCCAGTATTTACAACCGTTTTCTGTCACCGTTCAACCCAAATGTGTCGACGCGAGCGCATGGGCTGGATTTTGATTTGCAAACTGCTCCCTCTATGCATTTGGGTTGTAATTTGTAACTCCTGCCTATGACATATTTTCAGATCTGTGATTTATTGGCTTTGCTGGATAAGCAGTCTGTTGCTACAGTCATTTTTCTCCAGTCACTGTCTACATATGAGGATTTGGTGGGGGCATGGTTTGAGCTGTTGGTGGCAGTTGTGCTTGGGGCAGGGAGTGCTGGCCCTGCTTGATGTCCTTTCCATCAGTCAGACACAGTTAAAGTGCAAGTGGACAACACCTTGGCGTACTGTCACTTCCAATCTGGGAGGGCTACTTTAAATGAGTACATCAAATAGACTGTGAATCCATAATCTATGTGCTTGGGCTAATACACCCCCGTTATTGCTAGAGGTCACACACTTATTTTGTCAAATCTACACCACTGCAACATCACGTCTACGTTTGTTTTTGTTTGTTGGATGAAAATGTGAATAGATGCAGTCACGTGCAACATGCATACACGGGTACATGCAGTTGCATACAATATGCGTATGCAGGTAAAGTGAATGTGGTTTCGTTTTAGTACCACTGAATGTTTTGGAAACATACAAGTGTTGTGCCTGAGCTGAAGAGATCAACTGACTCCCAGTGGCTCTGGACTCCTCTAAGTAAACACTAATTCAGTTTCATTAATTTTTGTCCTCGGATCCAGCCCTGGTCTAATAAATCTCACTGGGATTCCATCTCTTAAAGCTGCAAGTCCGTTATTAATTATCTGACCAATTATCCTCGGTGCTGCTGTGGTGTAATTGCCTATTAACACCTGTGTCTGGAGAACTCTCTTTCGGCAAATTATTATGTTCGTTAATGGGGTTAACATGAATGGTTTATTGTTGGGCCCTGATTGAGAGCAGATGTGGGGAGGCAGTTATTTACTATAAAATGGATTGTGAACGAAATGGACTATTGAATAATCTGCCATGTATTTCTTCAACCAGTTCCCTCGCTGAACCGAGAGCAGTGTCTCTCTGTGAGAGACGGTCTGGCCACTGTTTCTGTAGCTGTGTAATCTCTTTATATCATGCTCTCAGCTTCCAGTAAACGCTCCCATTATTGACTTGAACGACAGTTGGCCCTGCTGAAGCGAAGTGAAAAGCCCTCTATCCCGTATGGATTGAAAAGCTCTCTATTCCGTATGGCCTGGAACCGAGGCCGCTTTAGGGCGAAAAAAAGAGAGAAAAGTCATGTTTCCGTTTCTAAAGCTGTTCTGTTCACGGCCACCAAGCAGGTGTGCGTCAGCTGGACTCTCGCTTTTCCCGCCGCCAAGAAAACAGAAACAAATGGCTCGGGGAGGAAGGGAACGAGAGAGAGAGAGCGAGAGAGCGAGAGAGAGGCACAAATCTTACCCAAAAGCCCCTCATTAGGAGGTGTGAGGGAGTCAGCTGCTGCTGGAGGGAAGGGGAGCGAGGGAGGCAGCTGGAGGCAGCATAGAGAGGTCTGTGTAGGGCTGGAGCTCGGCCAGGCCTAGGGGCCCGCGCTCACATTATATAACCCTACAGTGGAAAGCAAACATAGCTGTGCCACGGCTTGACGATATACGAGCAGCAGCGAGTATGCTATGAATTATAAACAGCCAATTTAGCAAGAGGATTGAGAAAGAGAGAGAGAGAGAGAGAGAGAGAGCGCTTTCATCCCAAGAGAGGTCTAAAACAAGGACAAGGCTCAGTCTGCAGAGTATGTGCTAAATGGAGTATTACGAGAAACGTTCCTCGCCTTCGTATTTACGCTTCTCGAGAGGTCTTCTGGGGGGAGTCGGGGAATGGAATTCAAACAGTATGACCCTATATTGACGTGATTAGATACAGCATTTCAGAGCCTTTGTATCACCCCTTTGATGGTGGTAACCTTGAGATGCCCCAGATTTGACTATGGCCTTGTCTGGCCTTGACAGTTTGGATACATGGGAGTTATAGCATTCTTGATACTTGATGTCCTAAATGTTCCATTCAGGTAGTGATTTTAATTAATAAGAAATAAGAAAATTCACTTTAGTTAATAAAAAAATGTAAAATTTCCTTCTTTAATCACTATTCTAGGCAAACCGTTAAATAAAGAAACCATCAAAAGAAAAACGCATATCTCCAAAATGACAGCTTTACAGAGTAGGGTAAAAACCTACCTTACTAGCAATGTAGTCAATGGAACCAGATTTTTTCCCAAGCTCTATTGAAGGATTTCCATTGGTTCTTTCATCAGGAAGCTCTCACACAATGTAAACAGCAGCTTCTGCATTCAAGTAATGCAGAACAATCAACCAAAATTAAGATACATGTTTTTCTTTGTGCAGCAACAATATTTAGGAATTAAATTACGACCGTTGGGAGTCTAATAAAGATGTTAGTGGGCATAGTTATCACAGTTGCTGCAGGGCCTAGCGCTGCTTCCCCACCAGAGTACACTGCCTGTAGTAACGTCCCTACACAGATGGAACTGTTACGGAAAGAAGAAAGAAGGAGAACTCTCTCTCTCCTGCTATTCAGCGTGTTTTTTCCATTTATTCTGACGTCTCAGTTTCAAATGTCAGATCAAAAATGATCTTGTGTGCGTGGTGGGAATTCAGATGTTTATGCTCATTGTTTAATGCTCTTCTCTGTGCCCTGAGAGACTGAAGGAAAAAACCCACATCCACATGTATATGTAAGGTGACAGTTCTGCTGAGCACATGCAGCCAGCCGTAGAATGACAATAGTGGGATTAGCGTTAGCTACCATCCCCACTTCCCTTCTCCCTCTCTGTGTCAGAATGCTACGCTCATCAGTTACCCCGGCGTGGATCCACGGGCATGCCTGGGCCTATCCCGCCACCCAGCTCCTCTCACATGGAAAAAACCCCATAAGGTCTGATCCCATGGGATGAGTCCCCATTGAATTCCATATTCAGTCACATAAAGGATGGTTTAGCTTGGGGGACCCACACAATTCTGCCTTCTTAGCATTTGTTTATTTAATAGATCAGTTGCACCTTCCAGATCAGTTTTAATAACAGTGTTCAGATTGATATGAAGGTTCCAAAAGTCAGCATAAAACTTGCATTCATTTTGGGACAAGATGCTTTGATTGCCATAAGGATGCCTGGTTACTGGCAGAGTTCATGTAGTAGTATCTAGGTGACTGCAATGACCTCCATCACTTATTTGTCAGCAGATAGTCTGCCTTTGAAAAAGCCTCTGTGGCGAGTATTAGCGAGCAAGCTAAACATTTACCTTCCATAACAAAGTGTAGAAATCTGTTGTAATACATTTCTTACTAACAAAGGATCAGTTTGAGTCTTGAGTCACGTCAGAATAATTCTCCTGATACAGTAAGAGATTCAGTGCTGTTATTGAAGTTTGCTGAACTTTGGATAGAGCAAACTTTATGCATTCGCCAATAAATGTTTCTGGTAAAGGTTTCTGTAAATCTGCATTGTGTGTAGTAGTTCACACAGTGAGAAACAAAACTATACAACTCTAACACTTTCATAGACATTATAGTCATGGCATAACATGTAAACTGTAAGGAATGAGACCTTTAATGTTCTTTCAAATGTAGGCAATAGTTTACTTAAGTTGTGTGTTTTTTTTTTTAATGAAACTAAAAAAAGTACAATAACAATACAGTATGAAGGAAAAAACACACTAAAATATGATGCACACTCGTCGCTGCTAGTCACTTTGTAAAGTCTGATATGATTTAAAAGTCAGAGGTCTTACGTCTTTACCTTATTAATGTCACACACAAGCTCCAAAATATCAGACTCTATGTTCAGGTCTCAATGTAAAAGCAATGTTATACTGATGAATATATGATGACAATAGTGGTCCTTTGATTGAGTTCTCTTTGAATTCTCTTCCAAACCACTTCCAAATCAGATTCCTCCACTTATGGGGGTTGAAAGTACAACCTCTGTTACGAAATGTTTCCCAAGTCCTACTACTAAGTTAGTGTTACTACTAAAACTCTATTTTATGCAAGGGTTATTAGAATGGAATACATATGTTCTGTTATGTTTAAGTACATTAAACATTTAGTGAATGTAGTTACTAGTATATACAGAGTATTTTTTGTATATTAGTTTAGTGCAGTGTAGACATGGAACCCATACTTTCACTAACTTTCACTTGAAGAATGCTGCATTGTATGTATTTACGTCAACCGACATTTTGTGTCTTTAACAGAAAAAAAATATTTCTGAATGCAAACTACATAAATAATATTAAAGCAATAATATGAAAGCAGAAATTTCATTCCATAAACCTTTTTTAAATTCAGATTAAGTTATATTACTACTACTACCGCAGCAATGCTTATTTTTGAGCTCAAAAGGCTCAGAAGCGCTTTTGCCTTCAGCTGAATTAGAAAACTCGTTGAATGACAACAAAGTGCCATAATCTGAGGCTTCACCAGTAAATTTAATAGTAATGAGATGCAGTGATTAAAAACCAGTGTTTGTTTTCCTCACTTTACTGCTTCACTTATCAGAGCTGACAGTTGAGCAGCAAACAAAACAGTTTTTATTGGTTGTCGTCTTGTTGTCACGCACAGTTTTACATGTAGTGAATCCAGAATCTCCTTTTTTGGTCCATAATTTTCATTTCAGTAAGTCTCTATTAATTATTATTGTTATTATTATTATTATTAGAAACATTTTCATGAGGCTTACAGTTAATACTAATACTTTGTCACGCCGGGTGATTTGGTGCCATAATATCATCACCGCACTCCAGCCTGCAGCCGTAGACATGATTGTGCCGACTCGATGAGCGTCATCTGTCAGACTTTTCCTTCGGCGGTCGCTCAAGGTGTCTGATCACGTCTCTCCTGCCGCTGTGAGCCCTTATATCTGACGCCAGGAATCGCTAAGACATTGCAGCTCCCTCTCCTAACAGACGTGCCCACAACAGGCCCTCCTTTGCTGAGCACCCGACACATCAGGCTCGCAGTAAAAGTGTCAGCTGAATATGGATCATCTTCAGCCTGATCTGTAATTCTGAGTGATATATAGCAGACGAGCGGAGATGCAGAGGCGCACAGCAGCTGTGCACGCTTAGCGTCCAGTGTCTTATTTGCAAAGCCACTTCTCAGAATCATTGTAATTTACAGCGTCCCATTGAATGGCAGCAGTGATTGGGCTTTAGCCTGCCTCGCAAACTGCAATCTTGGAGATTTATCTTTGGGATGGCAGGAGGTTCTCTGTGTGTGTCCCGTGAACAGCGGCTGTACTGTAACAGGAACGCGTCAGACGGCGCAGGAGTCACCGAGTTCATGCCTGCAGCTCGTCACATTATTGTATGAATTCGATCAAGGGCAGCAGCAGCACAGGGCTCTGTACAGTCTCAACTCATACAAACCAAACAGGCCCACCGCACCGTGGCATCCCTACCACAGCACAAAGAGAGGCTTACATCCATTCAGCAGTGTCCTAAATATCATTGTGATAATAAAATTGTGTCTAAGCAAGAAGGGTTAGTTTATTAGCTGAATAGGCATCGAAACCCAGAAGAGATGTTTTATAAATGTTTTAGAAAAGGTCTAAACATTCAAAGCCTGGTGAAGTTTTCACTCTTTGACTTTACTAAAGACCTCAATTCAGCTTTAATACCTACTTATTCTCCTGAGTTTAATCATTGCCATTTACACTTGCTAGCTAGGTCTCTCCACCAAACCTACAATGTGACTAGGCTGGGAAGGTGAAGACTAGCACATCCTAAACACTCTGAAAGAAAACTCAGTTATTCTCTCTTGAGCTCCTGACAACATGACCAATGCTTAGGTTGTTGTGCCACTTGGGAGCTCCAACTCATGTCTTTTATTATTATTGTATTACTGTATTGACTTAACACAACTGTTAATTTTACAATTTGGAAAAATCTGGAAAAAAATATTACTGACTTCCTCTTTAAACTTTGCACACTGTGAATAGAATAGCGCATGTTTTTCCAAGTTTTGGTGTTTTGTGCAGTTTTTATTATTATATGTATTATTATTATTATGTATAGTGCATTCATTACTATCAGCTACAACAAGTGAACATTTGGAATGGCTCACTATTGAATAGTTTTGTTTGCTTTGCTGTTTGTGTTGTGACATTGTAAAAGTTGTGTTTGATAGTTGAAATGGGTAGAAATCAACCTCCAGGCTATCTACCAGGTTTTCCTCAGGCACATCAATCTGTATGTGTAGTTTTACTTTTAAAATATATAGACATGTGTGAAACGCTGGCTGAAGAACTAAAACTTTAAGGGAATAGAGAATTTCTGAGAAGTTTGATAGTAACTGTTTCTGAGCAGTGATCGGAGGCTGAGAAAATAAGGTATGAGAGCAGCCTGCTAAAGAAAGAACAAAAGGTTAAGCATACGGAATAAACTGACCTGCACTTTCTCTTTACCATTTCTGCAGAGTGAATAGACATTACGTCACACCAAGGCTATGAAGATTTTCCCCATTCCGATTGTCATCATGAGGGGAAAAAAATTATCTTTAGACCCACGAAGGACAAAAGAATGAGGTCAGTGGTGTTCCTGCTATCCCCAATCCCTTCATTTACAATAACTGTACACGGCTTGGAATGAGTTTCTTTCTTGCATTCACGCTGTGACATTGATAGTAAATCCTTTATTAAAAATAGAACTACACTCACACTTTAGGACCGACTCTTCAGACTCATAGCCGTGAGTGATATTATTATATATTATTATAGTCATTATTATAGTAATTTTATAGTCAGTTACTTTTTACTCAAGTGAAAGCTTTAAAACTGCTCTAACATGACCCTAAAGTAAAACAATACAAGCATTTATTTAAAAATCAGTTCAAATTCAGTATTTAAAACAGGATATATTTTATTAAGGTTTATAGCTGCACATGTATAAACAAAGAGAATAGATTTTTTTACTCCAACACGTAGGGGTTGACTCTAGACCATTGACTGAAAGAGAGGAAATGGTTAGAGTTGACTCTTCGATATGTCTTTCATTGTATTTTTCATTTTGACAGAGGCGAGTAAGAAAATGATGAAAGACAGGAAAGACATAATGATTGTAATCTGTAGCTACTCAAAATTGGGATGAATAGAAGAAAACTTGTTGTGTATCATTAAATCAAGGCAATGTTTGTTTTTTTTCAGATGAATAGAGGAATAGATTGCTAAAACTAAAATAACCCTGTTTATGAAATGAAAAGTACAGATACCTAAAAAAAAAAGACCAACATTACTTGCCACCTCTGCAGTAGTAATGTTGATATGGGCAACATCACCTAGTGTTGTATTGTATGTGGAATATGAATGTGGTTTCTATGGACTCCTGTAAGGATAAGTTTGTTGTATATGTCTGTTTTTGTTAGTTTGTTTGCTGTCCAACTTCATAAATGCAGTCTGGCGACCCGTATAAGTTTTAGCCCCTCAAGACGTCCTCAGAACGGCCAGCTTGCTGTTTCAATAGAAATAATGGCAACATCCTGAATCAAATAATGCTTGTCGAGCCATTTCACGGCTACTTTAAAGGGCAATTTCAGCGTTAAACTTTTACGAGTGGCGCTGCCGCTGCTGTCATAGCAGGCTGGAAAGGGCACTCAGGGGATTACAGCGAGCACTCATTGGCTCCCTCCCTCTTTCTGAGACAGCACTTTGAGTCTGTCCTCTATCAGCTTGAATTTGTCACTGGCAGGTCCCCGGAGTAGAGGATTTACCTTTAGAACAGACAGATTCTTATCTTCAGGAAAACTTTTAAGCAGCTGTGGCCTTTTCTCACACCCGCTGAGACCCCCTGAAGTCTAAATGCTATTTATTTATTTATTTATTTATTTATTTATTTAACTCATTGTCATATTATGCAGATATAGCCATTTGTCCCTGACTTTCCATTTAAGGTAACCCTAACTGCAATTAAGGAATTGCATTCTTCTCAATAGACAGTCATCTACTATACAAAAGCAGCTTGGACCCTGTAAGACTGTCAGTGGGCTAGAATGTGAAATAACCTCTGGATGTAGGATTGTAAGTATGATGTAGTAGAGCTTTGGAAAAGATTTCATTATCCTTCATTGTCAAAGCTGGAAATGAAGAATTATTTGAGAGTTGTTCGGAAAATGCTTCTCTCTTCCTCTATGTGTTTATCCTGAAATGAGGACTGCCGAAGACAGAGCCGGCTCTGGGCTCCAGTCTGCCTTCTTCAAAGGGCCGAAGGAAGGTCTCCTTAAGACAACGCCATGTTGACAAACTCGGTAGTAAAAGGAAAACAAACAGAAGGAAGAGACTAAACATCTGACAGCTGCATGCCAAGACTGGAAAAGCTCACAACAAAACTTTGCCTCTCTTGCTGCTGAAACTCCTCTGCCCGAGCTGCGGAGCCACAAAGAGTCATTGTGGGAGAATAAGAAGTCGATTGATCGGCTGTTTCGCAGAGCTGACAGATTTGCTTTTATTCGCGCTGCTGCAGCCGCCTCTCCGCGCTCCACTCCGAACTAGTCCGTTTCCCCTCCACCAGCTGCTCCACTGCCGGACTGGAGGGTGTGAGAGTGTGTGGTCGCCATGGCAATGCCCGACTAGGCTTGGTGACGGAGTGCGGCTTGGCGCGGCGCCAGGGTAATGGGCCGGTGCCGTCTCGTTTGTTTTCTCAGCGCGGTGTGTCTTTGTTAATGGAGACTGAAAGGCAGGGCATCACAGGCTGAGCTGAAGGGCAGGTTCAGCCTTCAGAAGCCAAAAGAGCCAAGCCCAGTTAACTGCACACACCAGCTGCTGCGGAATCAGTGCCAGCCACACACCCCAACCAGGCGCTGTCAGCGAGTGTGTGTGTGTACAGTGAGTGTGTGTGCACTTTTATACTATTGCTATACTATTATACACTTCCGGTGTGTCAAAACAAGCCAGAAGCAAATATTTAACAGGAAACTAGAACCTCATTAGAGACCTCGACGACTAAATACAATATTGTAATGCTTTTAGCAGTTATTGTGTGCACTCTTTGTCTTTATTACAAATGCCTTTGACAGACATGTGTTTCCTTCTACACCTCCAAAGTTCTCAAAGTCCTCAAAGTTTCTGGCATTTCCTGCTTCTCATAATCAATAATTCCAACGCATGCAGTGATGAGATCTGGACTCTGGGCTGGTCAGTCCATTTTTTCTGAGAGTAGCTTCTTTCTTTGAGTTGTAATCTTTTCCCTTGTTTCCTCAGTTACTGCTTCTTGACAGTTATACATCCTTTTAGACCCATAGCATTGAGCTGGATGGATGAACGGAAGCACCTGTAGGTTCATTATCAGATCTGAGGCGAGATTGAAGCTGCAGTTTCTCCTCACTCTCTTACAGGTAATATGATGGTCGTCAACCAGAACCCGTTTTGAGGACTCCCTCTTTCATTTATCATTTTTACTCATTTTCACTACGTCTTGAGAAACTGTTCCTTTGGTCTTCCTAGTGAAAATGCTTTATCTTTTATCTAATCTTCTCAAACATCTCTGCTGAAAAATGAACAATGTGTGTTTAGGTTGTGTCTAGATAATGAACAACAGAAGCGTGCTGTACCTTGTAAGTGCATAAGTGACTGAGGCCTCTAAAGTGAGTCAGTTTTATTTCAGCTTTGAGGAAATCAGTTGCAGCTGTGCCTATAGTTATTTTTTTTTTTTTTTTGAAGGTGTCTTTGCCACTTTAACAAAGTTTCATCTTCTGTTTGGACCTGACAAGGACACCGAGTTGTCATGCCAGTAATTAATTGAATAGTGAACGTGTCCGTATGGAATTGACTGTCACATCTCATGCAGCATGACTATCTGCTTTGTATCAGCTGTCCAGCTGATCATCATTAATTATTATACTATCACTCATTTCTCCCTCATAATGAAGCACTAATTAGTGCCAGCAAAGGACATCTTGCCAAAGAGTAGCTGTCACACTAAAGGCCTATACACATGATCTCATTGAGCTCTAGGCGCTTTATTCAGTTATTAGTTTTAAGACTTGTTATTGAAACGAACATGCGTAGCAGTTTAGTAATGTACAGTGTTTAATGTACAGATGTGTGATGTGTAATGCTCCGTCTGCACTAAAACACATTATATAAAGTTTCACACTAAAAACGGGCTCTTCTATTGACACTGGAGCCGGGGACAGGAGGTGTGCTGCAGTGAGGGGTTGATTGTTCTGGTCGTCTGTAAAAGTTGATGTTTAAACAGTGCTGTTGCGTTAGAATCTACTTTTACTCACATTCGAGTGTTGTATTTGTGTGTTTGTCCTATCTGGAAAGCATATCACTGCAGTCCAACTGGAAACTTCAGCTGCCCTTTACTTTGTGTGAACCCTTCATAACAATTGGATTAATAGAAACCATTCAAAATACTAAAGATTACACTGACTTGCAAATAATACATATCTTCTTTTCTTTGTATTAAAAAGTTACTGTTTTGGAGATAAGACCTGTTATAGCAACAACGTTTAAATGCAGCCAGTCAGATAAAATTACATTTTGTTCATTTTCTGAGTGAATGTAAGTTACAAGTCCTCTAACTTCATTAAGCGTTTTCGTACAAATGTTGGTGCACAATTTTTGTTTCTATATAAAACACATTTTATGTTTTATATGTTCCCCAAATTTTTTAATTCAGCAAATAAACAGCAGTTGTGTAGTAAAATTAGCAGAAGTGTGTTATCTGTAAAGTACGTGGAACGTAAAATCAGCAAAACGTCTCTGTCTTGCTCTAAGACCATAAGTTAATAAAACATGCTTTAAAATAATCAAATAGTAAACGAACAAAAAAAACAGGAGCACGCAGGCAGTACACAGGTGCACCTGTCATTTCTAGAAAGCATAGGACCCTTTGCCAAATGTCAGCGGTGCATTCTCAAGACCCTTCTTGAAGGTTACTAAGGACCCCAAGTGGCAGCATAGGGGAAAAAAGTGTGTCCCCTCCACTGCAGTGAGTGGCATCACCATAATTCATGTCTTCAAGGCTGAGGCAGAAGCAGGTGTGATTAAAAATAGGTCTTAATTCGCTTCTAAAACGAGGTCAGATCGGTGGATTAAAAAGGGAAACAATAGGGTGTGTGTGTGTAACTGGGCTAGTTTCTCGGAGCTGCTCCTTATCAGCAGGTGCTTTGGTCCTGCGATGAAGATGAGGTGAAAGACATCTGTACGACTGCTGACTGTACATTATAAATAACAATGCAGAGCTGGAGAGGAAAACCAGAGAAGCAGCAGCACGTGGTCTGGTTAAACTCGCGCGGCCGAACACACTTTTCAAAGAGCTTTCAGAGCACTTGCTACAATCAGATAAGTGCAAGCTTTTTTGCGGCACCGTTGCCATGGGAGACAGGAGTGAGTGTGCGTTTGCTGCGAGATAATGAGGCGAAGACTGCTTGAGTTTTCAGGCACTATTAATCTGGAGATCTAAAAACACCTGCAACATTAAAACAGTACATACTGCGCACACACACAATGGAGGCTCTCCTGCGTTTGTTTGCATTGTAGTTTATCTTGAGTGTCTAACAGGTGGTGGTTCGAGGAGCACCTGAAGATTTTCAGATTGTTGGGCTCGTCCACCTGCTGCTTATTCATAGAAACACATATGCACACTGACTCGTTGGGAGAATGCTGAGAATGGCTCATGCTTTCTATTGGGGTCGTCATAAGTGCTCGCTTCTGCAGTTCAGAGCAGTTACAGTCGTGTGCAAAAGTTTGCGCAAGTTTTGTTGATTTTCTAAGTGAAAATGAGGTACATAACCTCCACAGGGACCACACGTGTGCATTTTAATGCGCAATTACTGTCAATTTAGTTGAATTTAACATACTGGGAGTGTAATAACACTGGGAAACATACTGGGGAATCTACTTACATTTTATTTTTTTCCCACTACCTGCAGAAATTGCAAAAATATTTCCTATAGCCTTTTTTTGCATTAGCCAATAAAAGTTAGAAGCACTTCTTCTGCCATCTTTTAAAATGTTTTACTTTTGAGTTAAATAAGAAAAATGCCTCCACACATATACTAAAGTTAGTTCTGAGGACACACACTGATTATGCAGTTATTTGTGATAACAGTACATACAATTTTTCTGAGTTGGTTATGAAGTACACTGCAGCTGGCCATTACAGAGTTCCTGCTCTAGCACATAAACAGAAAATTCATAACTTATACGATAATTTTTGACCTGCAGCCCGTTTGGTCAGAAAAAGTGTGTTACAGCAGAACTACAGCAAATTGCAAACCTGCCACTAAGCTTTTGGCAGCTGTATCTTTAGTAAACTAAACAATTTGAAATAAGCCAGAAACGACCAGAATAGAATTCCACAAACAAGATGGGCTGTAAAATGCTTTAAACGTTCAATATGTTTTTTTAGTTCCACATAAACTAAGACCATCAACAGAATGTGAAGAAGTATGTTTTGACGGTATGTCAAGGAAATCTGTGTCTGTGTGGCAGAGATGTCTACGTTTACGAGACGGACAGACCAGCTAGCTCCGGCCTGTCCGTCTCGTAATAACACTTTCTACCTCAAGGGGCGATAGTGAGTCATGGTAGCGTTGAGTCAAATCTCTCCATCATAGGAAGATGAGGAAGTAGCACTGCTCAGGTGCCATTTTCTAAACTCTTATCAATCATTCTGAAAGTTCTGCCGCCGGTTAGATCATTTAAAGGGAAGTTAAACGACAATAAACTCAACAGTAAGTACAACAATGGCTGTGGCTCTTGGCAAGCAACCGTTATCACCACAGCCACCATGGCAAGAAACCACGTCCTGCAAACCAAATGAGTGATATAAATAGCAGCGGAAGAAATAGTGATGGTCACTATGCTTCTTCTAGACTAGTAAAAGTGAGGAGGGAGGAGGGACCGTACGTCTCCTTAATAGGGGTGGACACCACAACTTTCTAATGAGATGTTTCTTCTTACTGTTGGTAGTATGAAATCGACAGATGACCTTACAGCCCAAAACGCTACAACTTTGTAAGCGGAAGGAATTATTTTTAACCATATCATGACTGAGTTGGCCAACTGGCTTGTGCCTGTGATTGAGCAAAACTTTTGATGTTGTTCTCTTCCTGTTGGTTAAGACAATATTATTTATTTACTTACTCAGCCTCATGTTCCATGTCTCCTGGTCAGTGTAGACCAGGTTTTGTTAAATAGTGATTTTGACAGATTTGTACTGTTCCAGCTATTGCTAATGGCACATATTGTGAATTCTTTGGCCAGAAGGTTGTTTAAACAGCTGAAAGGTTTGAGTGCTGACATCACAACATGAGACTAAAATGACTGGGCTTTGGCATTATGCCCAAGGTACAGCGGTCACAAATACTCAAACATATGACGTTGGTTTACTCTAAATAACCTTGGTTGGTTTTTAAAGTCGTATTTTTTTTTTTTTGTGAAGCAATAACATTAATTCGTATTAACATATTGAAAAGCAACGTCTCCCCAAACCTTTGATGGCCAGGTTGTGTGAGTGCTCGGAACTCTACATGAGCGAGGCTTTCACAGAGAGAAAACTCATGGATGTGAAAACGTGTCCTCATGTGACGCCGCCTGTCACTGCGTGTGCATCGTATGACATGACATGAAGCGAGGTTCATGTAACCTACCTCAGAACCCGTATCTGTTTACTCTAGATACCAGCACTCTGCAAATACTTTGGCCACATTTTGTTTCACTGCTTATGTAGCTATGCTGTGAAACGTGTCAAAGGGAAAGATTAATTATAGGTTGAAGGTCAGCGTGCATCCTGTAGAAGCAAAAACCTTTCAGTTAAATAACTCTCAATTAAAAACCCAACTAAACAGCTTCCTGCTACTATTATAAGTGTGGAGACTTCAGAAGGCTGGCGAAAAGCAAGAATACTCAAATATGTTGGCTGGCCACCTCCTTGTATCTACAGACTTTGTTCATTTAATCAGCTCCACATACCAAATGGGAGCACAATGTAGTTCTACAGTTACAGACTGTAGTCCATCTGTTTCTCTTTGTTCTGCCACCTTTACACTGTTCTTCAGTGGTCAAGAGCCCAACAGGACCACCACAAAGCAGTTTTTGGTTGTTGGATCATTCTCAGCACAGCAATGACACTGACGTGGTGGTGGTGTTTTAGTGTGTGTTGTGCTGGTATGAGTGGATCAGACACAGTGGTGCTACTGGAGTCTTTAAACACCTCAGTGTCACTGCTGGACTGAGAATCGTTCACCAGCCAAAACTGTCCAGACGACAGTACGGGTCCTGTGTCCACTGATAAAGGACTAGAGGACAAACAAGGTAGGAGTGTCTAAAGGAGTGGTCAGTGAGTGGATATATTCTTTTAAAAAATAGCCAAACAATACCTGCTTTTTGGGGGTCCTGATCACTGCAGAACAGGATGGAAGTAGGCTAATAGAGAAAGACAGATAGACTACTAAGATTGGATGGTCACGTACATGATGCATTGTAGATATGAATTTTATTGTAGGTGTTTTAAGAAATATAACAATGAGGTGTGTGGTTGTTGTAAATTGTGTACTTACACATGTAGGGTTGCGCCCCGTTTCTAGACACGGTTGCATTCTCTGTGTTTCCGTTATCTCCATATCTACTGTATTAATATTGACCTGAATCCTATTGATTATTTCTAGTTTTAAGTACTCTGATGTGATTTAGCACCTGGTAACTTCCTCTGTACATGCAGAATCACAATTTCTTTCATTTCTTTAACTGTATCGACTTCAGCAGTTTTTCCTTTAAAGCGTGTGATATGGCTTGTGGAGTGCTACACCTATCAGCAGTGATCTTTTGTTAAAAGGTTATCAGATAACACTTCCCTTTTGTGTCTAACGATGGTGAATACATTATTTACCTTGGCTTTAGAGCCTGTAGCCAGCAACTCTTAAGAAATCTTCTATATTAGAAACAGACTTAAGAGCAAGAACAATGAAAGCACTGGACTTCTTTAGTGAAAAATCAGATTTACACAATTTTCGGATCAGACATGTTCAAATCTTGCTTCTTTGGTTTAAACCTGGATCTACGAGGCTGAAGTCCACTAGAACTCAATAGTGCCCCAAATATTTTCTGTAAATGCCCACAACATTAAGAAAATCCTGGACAACTTTAATTTAAAGATGTTCGTTTACGCTGCACATTTCACTCCGGACAGTTTCTTAAATCTTAAGTACAGCCCCAATCCCCAACATCAAGCTGATTCAGCCACATTGCGTGATTTTTACCCACCTTTTGAAGACTGAAGCAGATCTGAAAGTTTCGTTGTGAGTAACCACCTTAACCTTAAGTTTTATTGTATTTCCCTACATATTTTATTCTAAGGCCAAACCATGCGCTTTTAAATGGGAGTGTAAAACCAAATCTGGACGTTTTTCACCCCGATCAAAGGCACATACATGTTTATGTATGTCATGCTCAGTGGAGTCTTTACAAATATATTGAAGTTTTTGAGTGACTTTTGGCTTCTAGTGTTAGCTAGCAACAGTACCCTCAAAGCTCCAGTACTACTGAACAAAATATCTTAGAACAAAATATCTTCATCTATAGAAAGTAGAAACGTATGCAAATTAGTTTTTTTGGCCAAGCCCTTCCTGTTGGTTAGAAATCCCAATAATAGTGATCACGTCAGCTAATGGCCCAGTTCTCTGAGTGTCAATGTGCTTTGCTTAGGCCAGAAAATGTCTGGCATCAGTGTTAGTTAATAGTTTTGCATGTATGTGGCAAGGTTTCTCTCAGATAATGAAAGCTGACACGAAAGAATCTTGGTTCTTGATGCAATTGCACACGGAAGACGCCTACTCAGCAATTTAACATCTGTGAAAATCACCCTATCCTAAGGCAATGAAAGACAATATTAGTGTCAATGTTCGCACATGAGAACAAGTCTCTTCTTGGCAGTGTTTGTAGCCGTCCAACAAAGCTTAAGTTTATCCAAGGCGCGGCTGGCTCGGCATTGCATAACGCAAGCAAGCCGGAGCTTTAACGACTGTTTCAGCACTCAGTGACTTGCACAGCTCTGCTCGAACATGAGCACCCCTCCAAAAAAATCCCAATTCTGCAGGAGGTGAAGAACAGAGAGGCGCTCCCAGGCCTAGGTAACGGCCGCCCTTCATCCATTAGGTGCTGCACCTCTTGTGTAATCCTTGAACCCACATTGAACATTCTTTTCTTCCCACATATCCGGGATAGATCTTGACAGGTAGATATACGACTGAGAGGGAACAAGTGGCAGGACAACCTTTTCTTCAACCCCTACTTCCTACTACACACTTTCTGGCAGAAGAGGGTTCTATGTAGTGGAATTAGAAGGTTTTTTGACCCTGGCATAGCTTTTTGGTGCTATATAGGATCTTTTTAAAATATTATTTGAGGAATTGTGCACACCAGGTTGTCTTTCATGGAGATTAAGCAGAATATATAATAAACCTAAAAAATAAATAAAATAATGGTTCTTTGAACTGTCACCGTTCCTTGTATAACCATAACCCTCAGCAAATAACCGATGAAGAATCTCGTTTTTCTAAATGTGCAAGCTGAAGTTCCGATTCAGCCTTTGGCAAGCATCCTCTGGGTTTCATCCAATCCATTTGAACCTGTGAGGTCGTGGTTTCCTGAGTGCTCTCCTGCTACCCTGCAGAGCTGGACGTCTCTAAACACCCAGAGTGAGGATTATGCGTGGATTATGATGACCTTGCAAATAAAAATCTGCTATTAATCAGTGAGCGCTAATTTTGGTGGATTAGGATACCAATTGCTGGTTTCACTTAAGTGACTTTCTTTTTAGCAAGTCTAGATTTACACTTTGGGTCGATGTTAGTGAGGGTCTGTTAGTGAGATTACTGTGTTAGTACTAAAACAAGATTATTACAAATGTATAACTATAATCAATCAACTTATTCATCAGTCACACCACTATGTCTTCAGCTGTTTACTCTCACATTGCCCCTTTTCTTGACACCAAAGTACCACCTGTGTGACAAGCAGTTTCATGTTGCCCCAAGGCTTCATATAGTGTATTGGAATTTAACATAACCATCTCATGTATCATATGAACGTTACAGAGCAGTATATATCACTTTTGTTTTTATATGCAATGTATTATTGTCATTATTTTCCAATCAGCTGTTAATTGACGTTGCCAACTTCACCGTGTTGAGCTCTTCTTGAGTTCCAAATGAACACGACATGCTGGCCGGCCAGTAATGGCAGCTGCTAGACATTGGAAGTCATGAAGAGGGCTGTGCTTAACAGCCTGACCAAGCTCTGTAAATAACAGAGTGGGAAAACAACAGAATGAAAACGTCTGCTCCTAAAGGCCAGAAAAGCACCCCGACCTATCATTCTCCAACAAAAACCCTAAGTATTGGATTGGCTTGCCATACCTTTGTCTGATTTTTATTAGTTCCTGGAATGTTTTCCTGCCAGTCGCGCTTTTCTAAAATGCCAGCACCATTCTTGTATGTTCTTTCAGTCATCCCTCCTTTCACACCAGTTCATTTGTCTCCTTATTCTCAACCGGCCAACAATGCTGGTGCTTGCTGGTGAATGAAGAGGGAACCTCTGCCGTGCACTCAGACATGATCCAGATATGTATGTAATATTCATATCTGGCTTGGGGAGAAGAGGCCCACTGTAGCTCACATGAAAGTGGAAGCGATTAACCCCATGACACAGTGCTCCGTTTCCTCAGGTCACAGTCAGGGTAGAGATGGAGGACGTCAAATGCGTTTGGACATGGTGTCACGCTGAGCACATTCAACTCGGATTCTCTAAAGAGAGCGCCTTCATCACGCATATTGTGCTCGTCCCATTATTCTGACCCTTGCTGAGCGCGTTTGAATGAAGAGTGCTGCTGTTCCGCTGAATGTGTTCAGTACTTTGAGGTTTCGCGGTGGCACTCGGGGTCTCCCAACTCAAAGATGAAATGGGGGAAAAGGCTTTGAAACAGAGAAAACCCTGGAATCTTGGAAAAGAATAAGAGCGAAAGTACACTGTAAACATTAGCTCATGTAGACTTGGCTCGGCCGGCCAAAAGGTTCCAAATGTAGGAGTGCGTGGTTTTTTTTTTTTTTTTGATCCTCCAAAATAGACGCAACCCTAGCCTCTCATCTGCGCGTGCCAGTGGGTTGGTGGTAGCGTATGCTCAGCAAAAACAGCTTGGCCAGTCCTTCCTCCACATTCTTCAGGTTAACTTAACTCAAAACAGCGCGCCGTATTTATCTAGACCACCCCTTCGCCCGAGCATTGTTCTGCGCACTGTAAGTAATGTGGTCAGCTCTTAATGTTCATCGGTTGCAGATGGTTGTGCTCCAGCCAGCGAAAGCCGCAGAAGAGAGGCACTGTTGAGACTTTGCAGCGAAGGAATCATTTGGTGGTCCCGATAATGAGTTAATTACCCGGCTCCTCCTCGTTGGCAGGGTTCATAGAAAGGCCTATTTACCCGTTGCCTTTTTGAGTGACACATACTGAACATTGTTAGACCAAGGTTTACTTAGCATGTTCTTCATCACACTGTTTGTTACCTAGCTTGCGGTTGCCTGCCGAGCGCTGAACTTCGTCACAAAGGGCTGCCCTAACTCCTTTAATGATGTGTCTGTCAGTTGGGACTTAAAACGATTAACGTACGGTTTCCCGTGGAATGCGGCGTGCTAATTTGAGTGGATTGAAGGTCTTCTTATTGTTCTTGGTCCTGCCTACACATGGAGCACTCAGTCAGGCTTAGACTGTCATTGTAGATCAGACAGTCAGCCATTCCAGAGTGCCTCCAGACCTTACAACAACAAAGGAAACACACAGACAATGGGAGTTTTTACAGCGTCCGGAGCTTTTTCATGGCCCAAACATACATACGCGTCAACGTATCGCGATCTATCAGCGGGAATTTGGCAGAGTTTGTAAGTTCTTTAAACGGTAGAGATTAAATGGGAGGTCATGCCAACACCATTTTGCATGAAGTAACTGCAAATAGATCAAACCTGAATCAGTAGGCGATTCTGGAACGACCTCATCACGCTGAAGCGCCGCACAGAAGAGCTTCTTGATGAAGCTGCTGCTTTACTAAGAGTAAAGAAAACATATTAAATCATAGACGCAGGAGTTAAGGTATATGTTTTTTTTAAGAGTGCAAATGAAGCTCGTAAGCTTTTACCACACTCATGCGGCCTGCTTCACGGCTGTTCATGGATCGACGCCACATGCCGGTTGGTCCTGAAAGCCGGATTGTTCCGGCTATCTGGAGGTTCCTCCGTCACGCTGTCCTGACAGAAAGAAAACTCACCCTAAGGCCTGAAATACACTACCATTCAAAAATGTGAAATTACTTTTTTGGGATATAATATTGTGACTCATGTGGATTTAAATGCTTTTAGATGTTTTCTTCATTATGTTTGCGAAAGTTTGGATCAGATGATACATTTTGTTGATTATCTAAGTGAGAAGTTAAAGCGTCCTCTAGAGAACACACTTTTTTTATTTTTAACTCCAGCTCTCCAGTTGGTTTGTACTAATTTTCAGTAAAAAAAAAAAAAAAATCAACAAAACTTATTTGACCAGGGGTGTTCAAACTTTTGCATACGACTGTGTATTATGCAATATTGTAATAATCCCAAAGTATATATATTTAAATGTGTTTAACAGACATATAAACTGTTTGATTTATAGGTCTGCTAACAAATAGGTTTTATATTATAAAAAAATTCTGATCAATAACAGTGACTGATTTGGAAAAGCATTTCTTGCCTTCTTTGGTTTTAGCTGCAGCCAGTGTTTGTCTGCTTGCACATGACTCTGAGTTTAAGTACGTCAGGAGGTATAAAACACGGCTAGCTGTAGGAATGCAGAATGCATGCTGGCAGGCAGGAACATCTCTCCATTTCCATATGTGTGCTATACTCACTAACTGAGAGAGAGAGAGAGAGAGAGAGAGAGAGAGAGAGAGAGAGAGAGGGAGAGGGAGAGAGAGAGAGAGAGAGAGGGAGAGAGAGAGAGAGAGAGAGAGAGAGAGAGGGAGAGAGAGAGAGAGAGAGAGAGAGAGAGAGAGAGAGAGAGAGAGAGAGAGAGAGAGAGAGAGAGAGAGAGAGAGAGGGAGAGAGGAGAGAGAGAGAGAGAGGAGAGAGAGAGAGAGAGAGAGAGAGAGAGAGAGGGAGAGAGAGAGAGAGAGAGAGAGAGAGAGGGAGAGAGAGAGAGAGAGAGAGAGAGAGAGAGAGAGAGAGAGAGAGAGAGAGAGAGAGAGAGAGAGAGAGAGAGAGAGAGAGAGAGAGAGAGAGAGAGGGAGAGAGAGAGAGAGAGAGAGAGAGAGGGAGAGAGGGAGAGAGAGAGAGAGAGAGAGAGTGAGAGAGAGAGAGAGAGAGAGAGAGAGGGAGAGAGGGAGAGAGAGAGAGAGAGAGAGAGGGAGAGAGAGAGAGAGGCGTCTACATAGCTCTGTGTCAGTGCAGCTTGATGTCAGGCTGGGTGTGAGATGCCACTGACGCACTGGCCACTCATACTGCCCTCACGCACGGCCCTGTCCATCTGCTCCATTGGTTCAATGAGCAGTCCATGCCTCATCGTATTATGTAAGTGGGATCCAAAAGAGGGAAGGGAAGCGGGAAAGAGAAGAAGGTAGAAAAAGGAAGGAAGAAGACGACGAGAGGGAAGCAGCAGTATGCAAAAAGGGAAGGCCGAGAGACAAGACAGAAAGAGAGAATGAGAGGGGGAGGATATATTTTTAGGAGTCTCCAGGCTCGTCTGAAACCACTTCAGTGGCTCGGGCAGCGTGCCTGGAACTGCTGGGTTTCATTGTGCAGTGCGGTGTCCGCAGAGACAGGCTGTGCTTTGTGCGAGCGCACCACAGCCCGGGCACCTAACGAGGGGTTCCTACACTCCAAATAAAAGAGTGCAGCTGTATCAAGGCCATCCCTACTAAAAATAACACCACCCCCCACCATCCCCAAGTCCCCCAGTTTAATTAGAGCGACGTCAGGATTCCTCCTCATTCTGCCAAAGGGAGCAAGATGTGGAGGAGACTCACAGTCAACCATGACAAATAACAGCACGGCAATATGAGAGAATCGGGCCCTATAAGACATTACCTTTTGTTTTTTTCTTTCTGTAATGGGCCAGTACAGGTGTGTGGATACACTCCATTGTCTAGATTGGTAGACCTTAGATGATTCATGACTTTAATAGTGGAGTTTTAGGGATAAAAATATCTGTTTTTAGAGTAAACGGTACGACAATATCATCTTTCTATTATTTTTCTTAAGTGGGTGTGGACATATAACCTTCAAAATAAGGTGCCAGTCAAGGTGTTATAAAGTTAATATAACGTTAGGCTGTCTGTTTTATAGACGCTCAGATAAAAATTCAGTGAAAGGTTGTTTAGTCTTCACACACCCAGTTACTGAGCTTCTGTCTTCGGTACTCTTAGCTAAATAAAGATGCAGCACCTCCTGCCTCAGGCTGGAACTGTAACAAATGGGTTCACCCAGTAGGTCCTTCATAGCCTAGCAACTGTAACTATGCCTTAAAATACTTTGCAATGTGCTGTAGCATGTTTGTAGATCTGAAACGTTGCCCGATTTCCCCAAGAGTTTGTCAGAAAAAGAGAATTGTTGCTCATTTCTCCAACCCAGGACAACAGAGGAGTGTAAACTCTGTTACTGTGTGAAAGAGCTAAACTAGAAAAGAGCGTTTTGAGAAGAAGACTTGTTAACAGAATATCTTGCTGTCATCAAAGCGAGTATCAGAGCTGCTATGGCATGTGAGTTAGCAGCCAGCCAACATGGGACCCCGAGCAGCAAATACCAGGGGGTAGTTTGTTTTTTTGCTGAGATACTACATAAGAACCACGTACAGCTTCCCTAAAACCCTTCCAGTGGTCTGTGCCCATATAATATGTAATTAGAATTATATATAATGCAAATGACAGGTCACTGTTGCCCTTTTTATATATATGTTGTAACTGCTTTTTAATAGTTTTTAAGATGGTCTAATTAACAACTGTTCAAAAACCCTTTCTAAACTAGTCGCTCTACTAATTATGTGAAAGATATGCTGAACAAGACTACTACATGAGAATTGCTTGATTTATATGTCTGTTAATAAACAAGTGTTATATTATTGAACTAAGCAAATATTATAATAAATAAGAAATGAGTGATTTCAAACTTTTGAACCATGGAAGGAAAAGATTTTGTAAATGAGATTGTCATTAACCATACTTATTAAATGAACACATTTATTTTCCTCATTCTTATGTGTTGTCAGTGGGATTGAAGCAAAAATGTGGACTGTCTTGGTGACCATGTGGACCAGGTTGGGAACAGCTGTTGAGCTGCACTGGTTGAACGTGCATCTTACATGCCTATATGACAATTTATACTTGACAAAGGTCAAGTTTTAACTCAAACACCATCACTTTATTTTGCTTGTTAGTAATAAAAGGTAAAAGATAAAGCATTTGCCCCACGAAACCCACTATCACAGTTTACCATGGTTATTTTGGTTGTCCAAATAATATGATTCTGTTTCTGGCACAGACCTGCAGTTTGGGTTGGGTAAGCTTTGCGCTATTGATAGATTCTAAAATCATATTTGTTTTTTTATTCGTTTAGTTTTCCTGGCCGTAATAGTCCAGTACTGTGTATGCACATGCTTTATTGCAGTATGACTTGGGCAATGTTTGAGCTCTGGTCATCAAGACTTCAAAGAGATTGTCTTGCGTGACCTGTAAAGGCCCTCACAAGTATATGCTTCACTGTACAGCCATGAAAGAGTTAGGATTGAAAGCTAGACCAAAGGAACCATGGGACAGTTTAACTCCATATCTACCCTGACTGCTGTTAATATGTAATGAGCATCACATTAGCCCTGTCTAATGATTCCATAACCTGCTGTTTAATAATGGAAGGCTCTATAGGGTCTTGAATGCTGACATGGCCAGTCACGGCACAGCCAATAGAAACGAATTTAAATATTAAGGCAGCAGTGTCAGGATGATATTTGGTCCAAACACTTAACCAAAGAAATTTCACAGAAATGTTATGGTTCTGTATTCCTTTACTTCACCGAACATTCATGATATTATTCACACCTCATTAACATCTCTACAATTCTTACAGTAATGGCAATAGTATGTTTCCCCTTGGCTTCACATTGGCTAATGTGTTTAGTGTAATTTAACTAGTGCTTTGTGTTGCTTCTATATCAGCTGTTTTTCCATTGCCTTTACTGTACTAAGAGGTAATGATTTCCTCGTATAATACTAAAGCTAACCATGCATTTTAACCCTGCTGGTGAATAAGCGTGAGAACCTCAATCCTGTACATGGTCTGGAAGAAGGCGACACCATTTAGTTATTCATTTTTTTCAGTGGTTAAACATTTCCTGCCTCTTAGCTTCATTTCTCCCCCCTTACATGCATGGACTACATGATCAGTCTTGTGCTGTTCAAACTCACAAACAATGCTCAGTACCCAGTTCACAAACGCTCAGACCAATGGAGTCAGCCTATACGAGAGTAATGGTGTTAGTGCCGTTTGGTCGGCAGCAGTGGTTCAATAAAGCATTTCACCCCTCGCTGCTTCACAGTGTCAAGCGGTTTTATATGGTGTGTCAGCAGCGGACACTGATAGGAAGCAATTACTGGGGTCAGAGGTGAAGTGATTAGCAGTAATTATGGGTAGCGGGGCTGCTAATTGTCCGTGGTGCGCTCAGGCAAGGTCACTGGACATTGTCTCTGTGTCAGATTCCTAAAGTGACGGATTCTGTTTCTCTGGCCAGAAAGATACTTTTCACCCCACCTGATATCAGAAACCCCTATGTCTTTCTTTGTATCTCAAAAAGCTTTCCAAGTGCTGGCGGTGAGTTCTCGGAAAAGGCCGTTTTGTCGTGCACTTTGTCGGAAAACAGCCCACTCCCCCTCTCAGATGCGAGTCTGCATCCATGGTTCTTTTGTGTGTGCGAAATCCCCCCTCAGAAACCCTGACTAAACTTTGTCTGATGCTATCAGCAACTCGCTGAGGCAACCAGGCATGCATGTGGCCATTTCCGTTTCATGGCTCTTTCATGGCTCTTTTCACTTGCATGGAGAATGGACGATGAGCCGCTGCTGTTTTTGAAGCCCTTCGGCTCGTGAATGCCCATTCAGCACCTGTTTGGAAACACAAAGCTGTGTTTGTCTTGATGGACACCAGTTTTGTGCTTATCGCTTACGTTTAACTATAACAATGTGAAACAGATAAAAATCATTTTCTGCATTAGAATCTATTGGATCCAGTGGAATTGTGTTCCTAAATTATATACTAGAGTAGTGGTGAAAGAACAATGTGTGGAGGCGCCTCTGCAATCGAGGGATGACGATGCAAAGGAATGCCCTGCAAAAGTCAAATTTATGTGCCAACAAATTAAAAAGCTCTTTAAAAGCAGAAAGCAGTGGTTAATAAAATCTGATTCACAGGTCTTCAATCAAAAACACTACCAAAACTGTTGTTTTTAGAACTACACCTTTGACAATACTGAATCATTTGAGGACTGAGGATACCTGCTGGTCTGACTTTGAAAGCTTGGTTTTAGCTGATTGAAATAATCATGTACAGGCCTGAAAAAGACGTCACTTAGAAGTCAGCATGTGTTCCTCCGAATCGTGTATGTTTATGTTAAGGTTAGTGCTTTCACAGATATGCAGGTTACTCACTAATACCCCCATACCATGACAGACTTTGGCTTTTAAACTTTTTGCTGGTAACAAGTAGCTCTGGCTCAGAGAACACAAACCATTATTTCTACAGGCATTCTGAGAGGTTGACACTTCAGACCACAATACACAATTCCACTGTCCATTTCAGGCTTACTCAGGCACATAGGATTCAGTGGTGTTTTAGTATGTTGTTGACATTCGACTTCAGCTGTGCATACCACAGTCTTAACCTGCATTTGCGGGCGCAGAGGCAAATATAACAAAAATTCCAAAAGTCCATACCAGAAGCCTTCGTTGTGGTTTTTGGTCTTGCCTTTTTACGGATAGAGATTTCTCCATAACCAGTGAATCATTTGATGATATAATACAGAGGATAAATCTGGCCTTTCCTTTAGGCTCAGTGGTTGTATCACCAGTTAAGATTACATTAACACACATTATAGAACAAATCAAGTACACACTGAGGGCCTTAACTCTAGATTTCGCTGATGTTATTTGACTTTTTATTGTATTATGTATATATATATATATATATATATATATATATATATATATATATATATATATATATATATATATATATATATATATTATTATTATTATTATTATTATTATTATTATTATTATTATTATTATTACAGTTCTTTCCTCAGTATTTTCCAATTTAAGTTTAAAAATATTGTTAGAAAATTTCTCATCGACCAATAAGATTATGTAAGGTGGGGGAGGGAACAAGGCCTTTGGCCTAAATGGCCTTTTTATTTATATTTGGCATATTATGTAGGGGTTTGTAGTGGAAATTATTTATCTTTCCTTTTTTCTCTGTACTAACATTGGAAAGACAGTAAAGAGATTGTTAAAAGAAAGATTCAGATCAGAGATCAAAATATCACTTTCACCATGAACATGTTTTTTGTAATTTATTGTGTTTAAAGACAGACGACAGTGGATTACCAACTAACTTCTTTCTGTTTTTATTTCTATTTCACATACTGTGCCACCTTTTTGGAATTGAGGATTGTATATGAAAGGCAGAAGTGTGCAGCTCCAGTGTTGAAACAGTACAAAACTAATTTGGCTTGTGGAATGACACATGGTGACACACACAGGATGGACCAAAACAGCAGCCGTTTAACAGGCTTTAGCCCCAGACACCACAAAATCATTCCCAAACACTGCTGCTTTGCTCGTGCAGGCATTCCACATCCTTTTTTTTTTTTGCTGAAAGCAAATAGTTTTTTACTTAGATGTCTTTTCCGCTCCTACAAACTGGTGCTTGCTGAGTGTTTTTCCCCAGAGAGCTATTAAATGGCTCACACAAGGCCTAGCTTATGAACAAAAGAGATGTAAGATCAAGGGAGCCCTCAGGTCATGTTTTGTTGTGACCAGTTTATTATTTTTTTTATAAGGGTCAACATGATGTATTGGATTTGCCGTTTCCCCACAGCAGAGTTTTTTTATTTTTTATTTGCAGGTCTTGATGTCCCACACTGTGGCGTGTCCCCTGAAACCTGAAACAGAATATATTTCCGCTGAACATCATCATAAATCAACAAGGAAAGATGGTCCTCAGTTGCTATTTCTGCTCAAAAGCGTCAGCTGTATTTCCACTAATCCCCTCCACCTTCACAGAAAGAGAGCCTGTGTCTCACTCAGTTTTATACATATTTAATACCTTCTGCATGTGAGACAAACCCAACCAAATATTTACTGTTACATCTAAATGTACTTACACATTCCAGTGTAGATGCAGGCAAGTGTTGAATAAGGTCAAAGCCCCCCTCATAAATCAAACACATCATGTGAGAAATTCAGAGGCTTCTCTTTCTGGTTAGTTATAAAGTCTGCCATGTGACCTTGCACACCATGCAGAGTGTTGAGGCCCACACCAACTCAGGCCACCGGGAGAGAAGGCCTTGGGGTGAGAGGACAGCTGAGATGTTTGTTTGGGGAGTAATGCAATGGTCATAATGCTCACCTTGTAAGAAGAACACCAAGAAGGCCAGAGAACACCTAGAAGGCCAGCACTGGAGCAGAACTGTTCTTAAGGTTAGATGCTTGTAGTCAGTGAAGTTGCATATTATGGTTAAAACAAGATATATTATATTATATTAGAATATATATTATAATATACACATACTCTGCCTTATAATGTACTGGGAACAGGCTGGTTTGATTGACCCACATTATTAAAATTAGTTAAAATAATTGTGTGTTGAAACTTGATTCATTCTAGCATTTAAAGAATATAAAATAATGTATGTATATATTTAATAGTGGCCTATTTCATTGGCAACAAAATTAGGCCCATTGATTGATTGAGTGGATTGATACAGACATGGTAAAATACTGGTAAAACATGACTATTGGAGCTTTTGGTTTAGCTTAATTTCAGAACTTGGCTTCTGGATCTTTTTTTCCTCACAAATTAGGGATCATCCTTTTGAAATCCAAACGTGAGTGGCTGATTCTAGTGAGTTCCTTATGTTGACAGTTAATCTAACATATAAGGCCTTCAGTCTAGCTACTGTAAGCCAAACCACTGGGACAGCTTCTGAATCTGTTTAAATATGATGGGACGAACCTCCTGACTGGACAGTTTTCCTATAGGCATGCCAGGAATTGAACAGTTTGTTTTTAAGCAAAACTTAACAATAAGGGCATCACTGCCACACCTGCAGAGTTTAAGTTCAACATGACGATATGTTAAATTAAAAATAAGCTCAAAATTACAGACATGTATTTATAATTCTCAGAGCGTGTGCTCATATCTTACTGTTGTATACAGTACAGTAATGACTACTAAGCAATAAAATCTCATCCTGAGGAAAACATATGGAATTCTGTTTTACAGGGAATTCTTTGACTAGTTTATTAAAACCAAATTGAGTTCATTATTCAAATTCCGCATAGGTTTGTTGTGAAATCCTTCATTAGTCCAGTGATAGCACTATGTAACGTGCTTGTCATGTTCTTGTAACGCTTCCCCAGCTTAGAACAGACATGTGAGCAGATGCGTCTGCCTGTTTTTAAAGGAGTATGAAAGATTTTCTCGGCATTCAGCAATAACTGCCCCAGAAAAGGAGACAGAGTTAAATGACCCCTCTCCAACATTTAGTCTATAATCCTGAGAAGCTTATGCTAAGCCTGGCCGTCAGAGACTGCTACTTATGTGCTTGATGAGCTGGGTACAGGATTGCTCCAAAACTCTATTACACCGATGAAAGTCGCTTCGCTTCTGAAGCCCTAAGAACTACACGGGAGTGACTTCTGCAGGTCTCGAGTCAAACCACCCACCCGGTTAGCTGGGACCCACAATTACATTGAGCACAGGTCAGTCGCCCAGAATTGTCACTGTCTGTTCCTGCTCAGCCGCAGAAGTGCATGCGTGGGTTGGAAAGGAATGAAAGAGAGACATTAACCCTTTCTTAATTTATGAGCAACACGCAAAACATGTGGGTCAATGAAGGGTTTAGAAGTTATTTTTTTCCTAGCGTGAATGAGGCTCCACATTAAAACAGCCACACAGAGTAACAGCAAAACCGTGGTTCGAGTTAATTAGGGTGTGTTTCAGCTTTACGATATGAAATATTAAATTTCTGAAGCACTGCTATGGAAATATATATTTCATAAGTTGTCTATTAGTGAATGTTATGAATACTGCATATCTGATTTGGGGCAGCTAGTGGCTGGGTGTATGGGGTACTGGCTGGCAACAGTAGAGAAATTTCTGATTCCATTACGAGCCAATTTATTTATTTTGCATTTTATTGGTGCTTAAATTGCTACATATACAAATGTGGTGTGCCTGAAGGAGGCGACTGTAATAGAATTTCTCTGTTGTTATTTTGGAGGTGCAGAATTGCCCTTCACGATTAACACTTTTGTACCTGCTCTAAGAGTGCCTTCATGCCAGGGGAATGAAAGAGCTCCAGCTATTGTCCAGCAGGGCAGTGAAATGGCAGAATGGCTGTGTAATCCTCACACGCTAATAGCAGCAGGCTTTCAGTATCAGCAGCCAGTGTGGGAGCCCAGAGTGAGTTATCTGATAGCTTCCTCCACTCCTCCTTAATCAAACTGAGTGAAGCCTGTGTGAGGCCCCAGAGGGCAGTGTGGCTTGGTGCCAACGTCACAGTCGCCTTGGGACACACGGACAACCCCATAAACACATCTGTTACATGCTCAACAGCTAGTAAATGTTTAGGACATCATGTATTTGTCTTTTGGTGGTCGAATTAGTGTGTATTTTAAAATTTTAGATTAAAGCTACACCCAGCAGCAATTCAACAGCATTCTGAAACCAAGGAAATGATATGTAAAGCCATTTATCGGGACACAAGGCTTTTAACTGTTAAATAAAATCAGAACAAATGCAGATAAGCATATAAACAGTAAGTTATGAGCCCAAGTGTCAGTGGGTTAGTTTTTTTTTTTTTTTTTTTTTTCTTTTTTTTACTTTTCAAAGCTCTTCTCAAGGAAGTTTAGTATTTACAGTTACTACATTGTGTTATTGTCTTGCTGTCTGATGTTGAGAAGGATGGGTTCCCCTTTTGAGTCTCAAGGTTTCTTCCTCTTGTTCTCAGGGAGTTTTTCTACCTGTTGTAAAAAGTGTTATATAAATAAACCTTGAATTGATTTGGATTGAATCCAATATCTGCTTCAGGTGATCAGGTTCTCACTAAATAATATCTGGTGCCGATGATGAAATTAACAAGTCCTTGCAATGACTAAAGCTCAGCAAAAACCAAACTTGTTGTACCTTATTTATGTTTGTTTATATTTATTCTAATGTAATATATAATTGGCACAAACACATTCATATACATCTCTTACAGGAGTTAGGTGTAGGTTTAAGTTAAGATAGGAAGTGTTATTTTTTGCTGTTTTTAATAAGCCCTGTACTTTTCAGGATGGATTAGTCATATTTGTTTATTTGTATATATATATATATATAAAATACCAAACTGAAGTGACTTCCCTCGAGCACCGCTTTCAGATTCAATACTGCTGAACATGGATAGAAGTGCTTATACTGATAATGAGCACTCAGTAAGCAATATTTGTTCATTTTCCTATAAAGATTCATGTGTTATCTGTGCATATTTTGCAAGTTATCTTTTCCCCTAGAGGTGGAAGAACACGACTATTCAAACAGTCTTCCCTGCTGACTCGGGAGCCTAGTAAACTCCCAATGAACTTATCCATTTTTAATTTCACCGTGCTGACTTATTCATCAGCCAGACGTCTGTGGACACTGTGCGCTTTACGCTGGTGTTGTAGCGTCTGAGAGGTCACAACAGGATACAGAAACGTGACTTGCCCGCCTCCGCCATAGACGCAACAGGACAACAGTCTTTGTTGATGCTCATTGTGACAATGAACATCTGTCCTGCTCACAGCTAAGATTTAGCACCAGCAATAAAACGTAGGGGTAATATAGTCTTCAAGCTGTTAGTGCAGGGCTGGGTGACCGAGACGAGGCAAACAATACAGTTACTGCTATTGACTGACCGACTAGTGACCAGTGCAATCTCATAATAATTTACTGACCTGCTTCTAAGGGTGACGCTTTCTTTAGATGTTTTTTGGGAGGGTTTTTTTGGCATTGTGGAGGTGTAACGATGCGTTAGTGATGTGGGACAGCCACAGCAGTCCTAATGAAAAACTCTGAGCTGAGAGCTGACGGCCTGTCCTGCTGTGACAGGGGGTCACGCTGTGCTGGTGACAATGTCAGAGCACATTACACATAACACAGGACGAATATCTTTTCATAAGGGGCAATTAGTGCCGCTGCCTGCTACTGTATTACGACTTTAGAAGGAGCTCAGTGACCCACGCTGCAGTATGTGTGGTTTTTGCCTGGAGCTTACTAAAGTCCTGCTCCAATTTTCTGGTGAGTTTTATATCAGTGGTGAACCATGACTCTTGGAGCTTCACTTTCACCCTTATGGGATTTTAGTTGTATGTTAGCTCCTATGAACATATTTGATGTTTCTAAATTAAACTTGGACACGTGTCGTTTGTAAAAAACGTCCCACGTTTTAAATAAAGCTTGTAGACATATTAACATATAAGACCTTATAGCAGTGATTCCTTCAGGCCCTGGCACAGAGCTGTTACAGCAATTGAAAAAGCCGGGGTTGCCACCTGTTTAGGATTTCCCTAAATTTTCCAGGTTTTTCTTTGTCTTTCCAGGAAAAAAAAATATTATGTGGTCATATGTTGCTATAAAGTTGTTATAAAGTTTTGAAGAACTGCTAATTTTGTATCCATTCTAACTGTATACAAAGACTTAAGAGTTTAATTAGTTTAGACTTCCCTCAGAGTAGAGACACGTGTTTAGGAAAGATGCACTGATGGTGACATGCATAGGCACTAGACAGCACTCCAACATGATAATTGTGAAGATTACGTTCTGAGGCTGAACTAGGATCAGTCTGCCTTACAACCTAATAAACATCAGTGGAATTTAGCCAAAATGATCAAGCCACTAATCGTGTGTCCACAACATTTACAGCACTGAGGTGGCAACCCTAGTTATGTGCCTCGTAGTAGGTGGCATATAAAGGTCTTTTAGAAGGCCTAGTGTGACTTCTTGGTCAATTGGTGGACAATTGGTCCCACACATTGTAAATGTGAATTGTGTGGTTGATTCCATTGTCGGTTCCTAATAATGTTGGTGGTTAATCTGACACTTCAGTTTATCCTATAAAGGCTTAGTCAATGATCTTGCTTAGCTGTGTCTACCTACATATTACGAATAAAATAAAATGTGAAATTTCACATTGGGCATTTCTGTTCCTAACTGAAACTGGTCAGTGAAATAGTGAAATAGGAAATTCACTGGTAAAGGAAGATCCAACAATGTCTTCTGGACAGCACATGTATGCATTAGGTCTGTTTTAGCTGCAGTACAACTTTAAAAGTTTTGCTGAACTGAAGACAGCTCTGGTTTATTCTATTATAATCTAAAAGGTTCAGCCCCCTTAATGCTCGAGACCATACGCAAGCACGTATCTGATAGATGTTTCAGGCCTGCCCACAAACCCCATGTTTTCAGATGTTACCACGGCTAGTGCTCTGTGCTGCTGACTCACTGTAATGAGGACGATGATGAATGTGGCTTTCAGAGCGGAACCTGCAAGCAATTATCGATCGTGTGGCTGGAGGGCGGACTTGCTGGGGGCTGGCCATGTGGCACACAGTAGTCAGAGTGATGATTACGCAGCCAAGAGTTTGCATCTAAAATAGACACAAAGGGTCCTTGTCTTTACGATGAGCAGTGATTGGTTTCGTCTGTTGTTATTTGGATATGCTCAACATGCTGAGGAAATCATTTTATTGCACGCCATAGTGGGAGTGTGAATCTATCCTCAATCCTTTAATGCCTGGATTATGTTTGTACTGTATAGAATTATATACTTTGCTTTTCAAAGAGAGATTGGAGCATGTGTAGTGCTGTGAAAAAGTGTTTAAATACTACACTAAACATTTCTTCCTACAAATTGTAATATAAGTATAACTAATGTAATAAAACACAAGAATATTATTAGGAAACTTTTAAAGAAAACCCTTAAAAGTTGCATTTGCTAGCACCTATATCACTTAATAAATGTAATAAGTGGTAACCCAATTGTGCATAATGTTCAGATCAGACTGAAGATTTTTGGTTCTGTCAATTATGGCAAGGCTGTCAGGCCCTGAGGCAGCAAAGCAAACCCACAGCATCCCAATACCACCACTATGTTCCACTGTTGGTATGATGATCGTATTGTGGAATGCTGTATTAGCTTTACACCAGATCTAACAGAAGCCGTCACCCACTCAGTCCACAGAAAATTATTTCAAGAGGCTTTTTGACAGTGTTTTTGTCAAACGTGTGGGAAGCTGTATATTACTTTTAGTTAGATGAGGTATTTGCCTTTTAACTCTGATAACTTCTTCTAGTAGTGGAATCGTGAATCTTGACCTTATCTGAGGTAAGCAAAGCCTGCTGTTACATTATTGTCCATCTGGGATGTTTTTTGACTTCCTGGTCATTGCTGTGCTCTTGATGGTATTTCGCTAGGTTGGTCATTGCTGGGAAGCTTGGCTAATCCTGGGTGTGCCATTTTTAATTGATCCCAGTCATCAACAAAGAATTAAAAATGGGTGATATTAAGGGCTCCGTTACTTTTTTTAGGTATGGCTAGTTGACGCAAACTTTTTTCCTTCAGTTTATGAAACAATTATTTAAAAACTTTAATTTATGTTTATTCAGATGGTCTTATACAAAATTTTCATGGCACTTTTTAAAAACCTTAAAAAAATCGATGGATAACAGGCAGTATTATGCCTATTAACACACACAAAAGAATTTAAACTAAGTATATAACAGATTTTCTCTTTTTAATATTTTGACTGCAAATCAGTGGATTATTTTAGAAAATCATCTTTGTCTGAAGTCAATTTTGACAAATTGTTTCGGTCACTGGTCAGCCTTAGCTGGTCCGCCCACCCCTACACAGAGTGTCTGATATCTGTAGTAAGCTAAGCTGGCCAGAACTATCAGGATTTAGTTGTTTCCATACTGGTTGACTAGCCACACACAGATGTAAACACCCTTCTGTGTAGCGGGTGTGAGTGGAAACACTCTTCCCTAATCTAAGTATTCTCTGGACTTGCAGACACACAGTCTTATCATGCACGTTATTATTGAAATCCACAGATCTGTACGGCTGTCTGATTCTGATATTAATCTAGGCTGAGAGGTGTATTGTACTCGCTTTTTGCAAACCTCCAAAAAGGCTAAATGCATATGATATAAACGATTTGCAAGAAGTTCCAAAATAATTAATAATTAATGAAAACAAGTTGTAAATAAAAACATATATTCAAAGCAAAGAGTATGCTGACTGTATCAACCACAGAAATGAGCTGACGTACGCTCGCAGTAGTTCTTTTTCCATGCTTGCAGGTGTGCAGCCTCACAGTTTCACCCTGATTATATTGAGCACCTGAGTGAGCATCACAGAAGGCAGGTCCAAAGACCATGAGACCACAAGCCTTGGGTTCAGGGTCCGGAGATTTTGTTACTGTTGCCAGTAGCGTGTCATGACAATAACGAGTCTTCACTACACGAAATAAGTTCAAAAGCATGCCAGCCTTTATTCCAGCTCAATTAAGATTTGTTTCCTGACACATACCTGTGTTTTTCACTGTGGACGTGTTTTTTGTTGTAGTCCTGTTCTGTGAAACTTAACAGTTGATGTTGCATGTCACTCAAACAACCCTGTCCCATCAATGTAGGCATCTCTTGGCCATGTTATGTGGCAAACACACCGGATTCTGTGATGATAGGCAGAAGTTTGGCTTACGAGACAGTTGTTGTAAGTTGACACCTTTTGCATTCCATACTTTTGGTCTAATATGGTGAGTTTGCTGCCGGCCTAAAACTACTATGGTATTTGGTATATCAGTCCTGTGAGTTCACTGGTTTGGGTAATGCAGAACACTGAATGTTGATTTTCAGCTCAGTAGCATTTCATAATTTCGTAATGGAATGAACACAGAGATGCCACCTCATAGTTGCCTCTGTTGTAATACACTGTGCTCTCCAGAACGCTTAGTGAAGAAGCATAAAAAGACGAGTGTTTTGGTTTTTGTTTGTTTTTCTGGCCAGTTATTTTGGGCACTGATGAACTAATCGCTGCGTTCTCTCTTCATTTCGGCAATCACACAGCAAGTCCTCTCAGAGTCACACGAAAGTGGGACCTGGCCTATTGAACCGTATGGAAGTGTGACATGGACACAAAGACACAGGCTGCTCACAGAGGCCTTCAGCGATAATATCCCGTTGACAATGGGAGATAAGGCTATTAGAGAGCATACACAGGAAACAGCCGTGACAGCAGCGCTTTGTACTCTGTGTACCTAAGATGCCGACCATTTCTTATCTCCAAGATATACGAGCGATTTCCTGCTTTCCCTTGGCACTCATTCAGCTTTTGAAATGTGCCTGGCATTAACAAAACACTTGCACAGGAAGGAAGCTCCTTATATGGTCACCCAGTTTTGGCGCCAGGAGCTGTTGCTCACATCTGATTATTTTTACGATGGAGTGCACGTTAACCAAGAACTTTATTTCCATTGTGTATGTTTTTGCCACTTCTCAATCCTTTAAACTGCTGTCTTCTTATTCAGAGACCTGCACAGAGAACTGCTATACATTATTCCGTGTCTATTAACACCTATATGTAGTTTCTACAGCTATGATGAGACTATATACTGTAGGAAATGATTCGGACATATGTGCTCTAAACTTTTGCAGATCTTATTGTGGAAGCAAGAATTCCACAGCAAATGAACCTAAAAAAGACAATCTCATAAAGCCAACGTTGCAGAAGGTTTCAAACATACGATCTCTTCCACATTAGGTGTAAAAGGAGAAGTTTTCCAGCCGTTTACCACCCACGCTACCCGTCTTACATTTCCTCCATTTGACAAAGGAGCCTCTTAGCAGCTTGTCCCTTCTATCTCAGCCAAATATCCGTGACTGCGGTATTTGGCTCCATTCTTGCTCACGTTTGATACCGAGCTTCCATTTTAAAGGCCACAGCTGCTGAGGGAAATGTGCCCTACTAAAAAACTCTTTGAACTGGGGGCATTAGGTCAGCCGTATTTATTGGCTTCAGTTTGAACTCTTCCTCACACTTCCCTTCTTGCCACAGCAGTCTGGTTGACTTTGCATGATCTGTCTGGCTCTGGATAACCTGATACTTATTGTCTTGCATTGCTGCCACAGGCACATTTGTTACTTGCAGTTACTCAACCAACAGTGTCTGAACATGAAAACCAACAATGGCTTTTTCTTTTTTCTCTCTTTTTTTGGTCCCTAAACCTGTCACTGAAGTCGAGCGAAGGCTAGATAACTTCAGGAAACAGGCGTCTCTGAACGGCGGTGAGCTGCGAACGGTCTCTTTGGAGTAGCGTTATGCCTCACAATTGTCATTCTCAGCATGTTCTGTTATCTTGCCTATAGCAGAAGTAGTGCCGCCTCCCAAATGGCCGCAGCCACCGGCTCCACAGCGACGCTTCATGTTTCGGGTTGCGCCGCGCTTCTTTTTCCAGCTGTTATCAGCGCTCGCGGACATGTGGAGAAGAGGCTTGGGGGGCGGGGAGGGATGCGGGGAGCCGAGAGGCTGCCTAAGCAACAGACAGCGACCCCGAAACTAGGTCAGAGAGACGTGCCAGGCAGCTGGAGCTGCAGCCAGAGGGCATGCGTACACACACACCTCAGCACTACAGGATCAGACAGTGGCAGACACGCGGGACTCTCCGGCAGTGCTTTCTTCTTCAACGTGCGCTCCTAAAGGAAGCCTCCGAAGCTTAATCTGACTGCAGATTCATTCAAATCTCACCCAGTGGTTTAATATCTGTCAGGCTGCTGATACCAGAGTCTGATCTATGCAGAATAAAGTGGAAAACAAGAAACTAAATAAAATAAATGCAACAGCTGACGTGACTCGTACTGTTGTAGTTCTTACTTAGCGATTTCTCTCCACCTCTTCATATTCTTGATTTGGCATGTGCTCGTTTTCATTTTTTAATACCTTTACATCTAATGTGTGCTGTTCGAAGAAAAATGGTCATTTGAAATTAAACTGAAACTGGAAAAATCAGGGCTGAAATCATGTCGGTTGGATTGTTGTATGTCCAGGTGGTCTTCTGGACAATCTACGCTTCTGTCTAACTAATCTGAGAGGCTGACTTCAGATGAGCCCTCATTTCGTCTTTGACCTCTCCCAATTAAACCCTGAGATTAGTCACCTTTAGGTGTCCGTGAGAACCCCTCTGTCTGGCCACGTCAGGTCAAGAATGTTCAGATGTAGAAAACTGACTGGAGCAGTCTTTCTCACGACGCACTGAGCACCTTGGCCATCTGCTGTCCAACGTAGATGCTGACGAGTTGAGAAACAGATAATCCTGGGTCTGCCGTCGTTTGCCCATGAACAATGATTTTGATGTTTTGGCTCTAAACATCATAAAACTGGATTTTAAATGATTCTGTCAATATGATGTTATGGTATCAAGTTTAATTTGTTGGGGGTGATTATGAGCCTTTAGAGAAGCCCTACGGATGCCTGGATACAAAAAATTATACGCTTGTAGTGTTTTATTTTTTTAAATTCAACATAATTATGGTGCTTGTTGTAACTCTACAGGTATTCTAGTTACAGTCCTAGCTTCTTGTAATGTTTGGAAACAAAAGGGTTAAAATTTGGAATGTTATCCAATCAGGATGTTTCTCAGTGGTTTGCAGGTAACCACGCGAGCTCTCCCACTGGGTACAACTTCAGAACCTAAAATGATTGCAAACATGTTAGAAGAACTAACGTCATCAGGTGGATTTAGACAATCATGTTCTGGTTTGTAATGGGGGACCTAATTCTTAAGAAAACAGAGGTTCCCTCTAGTAGCCTTAGGGGGGTTTCAGATATCAGAGAAAAGAAATAGTAACTTTATGACAGTTTTCAGGAACTTTTCTGAAAGAGTCATTGTTAAGCGACCACATGAAACACTATGAGACGTTATTATGTGTTACCAACTCAAAGCCTGTAGATCATTACCAAAGCCTACATTCATTTACAAGCATCATGCGTGTTAGTAGGAGTGTTAGTGTCAGAAATTAGTGATGGTTGTAGAGCGGCTTTAATTTATTTTTCAGCATGACCACAGTTCGTCACTGGTTAACATGTATACTGAAAACTCAGACTGTCGCTCGCTGGCCATTATTTGTGTAAGACCTTCTAAAAGGCTGTACTGGCTCCTTAGGTTTCATACTGTTGCACCATGTCTTGAGTTTGTGATACTAATGTGTAGATGCTCCCTGATTGGTTCCCAACAGTTTCAGCAGTTCATAGAAATCAACGTCTACAAACAGAATAAGGCTTTGATTTTACATGAAACCTGAGGGGGAGTCTGTTTTAGTAAATAAAGATAACTTTCAGATATTGTTGCATCCATCCTGCAAACAACAACTAAAGAAGCCAATCATACACAAGAAAAGCAAGCTAACTTCACCGCTCATCAGACTGGACTCTCCTTTCACAGCAGATAATGTTAGCTCACTTTAGCATTCATTTCTGGCAAAACAGTGATTTATTTTTACCGAGCAGCAGGTGAGCGTCAGATCAGATCAGCTTGCTGCAGTAGAATCTGGGAAAATCTGTGGAAATGTGGATTTAAATATATATTCAGGAAAGAACAGCTGATCTTTGTTCTGCCAATAAAAATAAAAGGCTTGTTAAAATGTCTATGAAGGAGTGCTGAATAACACAGAGAACTCCTGCTGTCTCCTGGCAGCAGGACGCTTATCTCCCATCGTCCCCAAATTAAAAACTTGTAATCTTCAAATTCGGAAATTTCAAATTGCAAACTTCAGCAAAAGATGATGAGTATTTGAATGTAATGCTGCTGGTAATCACTCTCTACTTGTAGATGTACATGTGGTCTCAGAACAGTCTGTTTTTACTGTAACCGTCACAGATTACATGTACTCCTTTGCTACTCAGCCCTTGGAACCAGAGTCGTTCCCATACAACAGAGTCATGAAAATAGGAAAAAAGAGGGAGTGTAACTGTTGAGGAATTCTAAGCGACTCATTCTGAAAGAAAAACAGCTTATCTGCTGCAGTGTTATGTTAGTCTGTTGGAATGTTAAATGCATTTAACTTTTACTTTCGTTATATTGAAGCATTTTCCACACAGAAAGCTGTTTTTCCTTCAGCAGAAGTGAAGGACTCATACTTCTACCCTCAGCTCAAAGCAGTGTGGCATGCAAGATGCTGAGACAGAGGACTGATATGCAGGAAGGACTGGGTGAAGTGGCTGTGTTGAGTGTTTATCTCTCTTTTTCATTACTGGAAGGAGTGCAGTTGTGGCTGGCTGTTCATTCTCAGTCTGCTGTGAATTGGGAGCAGTGAGGAGCAGATTAGTCTAATGCCCCGTAATCTTGCAGTTACATAACTGCCACGCTCATCCTTTGTTTTGGTTTGAGTGTCTCTTTCTCTGTTGCCATTTACTTTGACCACTGCTTTCCAGCAAACGAAGGGGTGCCCGAGCCAAAGTGGAGTTGCAAGTAACTTTCATCAGTCGTTAGTATGAAACTAAAGCTGTAGTGGTTTTATATTAGGGAACGTTGCGAGGACAGCTGTGTTTGGGTTCACTATGTGGCATGTAACTCTCTGCGTAAATAACAGATTGCGAGTTGTTTCGTGTCTCTGTCAAGGTTTCCTGGAGTCTGGAGGGCCTCTCAGGGACACTAGCATTGAGAAGAATGCTCTTCACCACACACAGTGTAGAGGTCACTGCCTGGCCATCGCAGTGCATTTTCATTACTCTGAGAGCCAACAGGGGAACATGATAAGAGGAATCGATGTAGTCGTTTGTAACTGCTGGATACTAATGGGTTCTCCTAAAAATATATCAAATCCAAACATGAGCAGGTTTATGAAGAGAGGTGATTAACAGGTGACCCTCATGAAAGATGTTTATATAGCCTTAATTCTCTTTACATAGAATTCACCTTGAGCCATCAGCCTGGAACTAGAAGAAATTTGAGCTTAAACAAAGTCAGCTGGACAAAGCCATTGCTATGACAGGTGGTTGCTAAAGTAATGCTGTGCCTCCCTGGCGGTTGCTAATGTGTTGCTACATGGTGATTGGTCATTGCTATTGTATCTCAGGCGGTTACAAATGTGTTACTGTAGAATCCCAGGTTTCCCATATAGTGTCCTGCAAGGTTTTTTGTAGTAGCTTGAAAACATAGACCTGTGAGAGAGTTGATAAAATATAGAACATCAGGAAACACAATTAATAATGTACAGGCTTTCACCAGAGCACGGCGATGGACAGCGTACTAAATAGTCTGTAAAGTTTATATTTATATTTTTAGCAGTGATATAAATTGGATGGTAACTGAGTGTAGCAAAATAAATCATGCAAGAGCAGTTTTAGTGGTAACTTTGTTGGTAATGTAATCATAGTAGAGTTCATGTCTGAACAAGGGAAACACCAGACTCCATGTGTGAGGCAGTGTGTTAACTAAGTGTCTAATTAAACCATTAATCAAAACCATATATTTTCCTTTTTTTATTCACCTTTGTTATCTTTCAGTTATCCACTGTCGTGCTCCTGTCGCAGCAGAAGCTGTCATTAACGTGGCTGCCACAAAAAAGTATGAATATCTTGCTAGTAACAGTCGTGCAAACCGAATGCTTATATCTTCACATATTTGTCACAAACTGTGTAGAGTTTTGAGATAATTTCAAAGACTACACATAAACATAGACATTCACTACCAGTCAAACATTTTAGATCACTACCAGTCAAACGTTTTAGATACACTACCAGCCAAACGTTTTAGATACACTACCAGCTAAACGTTTTAGTACACTACCAGTCAAACGTTTTAGATACACTACCAGCCAAACGTTTTAGATACACTACCAGTCAAACGTTTTAGATACACTACCAGCTAAACGTTTTAGTATCACTACCAGTCAAACGTTTTAGTATCACTACCAGTCAAACGTTTTAGATACACTACCAGTCAAACGTTTTAGTATCACTACCAGTCAAACGTTTTAGTATCACTACCAGTCAAACGTTTTAGATACACTACCAGTCAAACGTTTTAGATACACTACCAGTCAAACGTTTTAGTACACTACCAGCTAAACGTTTTAGTACACTACCAGCCAAACGTTTTAGTATCACTACCAGTCAAACGTTTTAGATACACTACCAGTCAAACGTTTTAGTACACTACCAGTCAAACGTTTTAGTATCACTACCAGTCAAACGTTTTAGATACACTACCAGTCAAACGTTTTAGTACACTACCAGTCAAACGTTTTAGATACACTACCAGTCAAACGTTTTAGTACACTACCAGTCAAACGTTTTAGTACACTACCAGTCAAACGTTTTAGTATCACTACCAGTCAAACGGTTTAGATACACTACCAGTCAAACGGTTTAGATACACTACCAGCCATACGTTTTAGTATCACTACTAGTCAAACGTTTTAGTATCACTACCAGTCAAACGTTTTAGTATCACTACCAGTCAAACGTTTTAGTATCACTACCAGTCAAACGGTTTAGATACACTACCAGTCAAACGGTTTAGATACACTACCAGTCAAAGGGTTTAGATACACTACCAGTCAAACGGTTTAGATACACTACCAGTCAAACGGTTTAGATACACTACCAGTCAAACGTTTTAGTACACTACCAGTCAAACGTTTTAGTACACTACCAGTCAAACGTTTTAGTACACTACCAGTCAAACGTTTTAGTACACTACCAGTCAAACGTTTTAGTATCACTACCAGTCAAACGATTTAGATACACTACCAGTCAAACGTTTTAGATACACTACCAGTCAAACGTTTTAGATACACTACCAGTCAAACGTTTTAGTACACTACCAGTCAAACGTTTTAGTACACTACCAGTCAAACGTTTTAGTATCACTACCAGTCAAACGTTTTAGTATCACTACCAGTCAAACGGTTTAGATACACTACCAGTCAAACGGTTTAGATACACTACCAGTCAAAGGGTTTAGATACACTACCAGTCAAACGGTTTAGATACACTACCAGTCAAAGGGTTTAGAACTGTTTAATCTATTGATTGGTAGTGTACATGGCCACAATATGTTATTTCTTCTGTTATTTTAATGTAATAATGTAATTCTTCTATTAGAATTAAACTGGAGAACCTCACTGTTGTAAAACATTATAGAATACAGGTGACGTGACTGTGTGTGTTTTATTTGTGCATTGGAAAGTGTAGTATTTAATATGAGGCTGCTGGCATTGTGCCTCACAGAAACAATCACTGATCTCACATATAGCTCAGATCTGTGTAAGGCACCATATGGAAATGTTTCAAACATACAGGTGTGAACTGTGTGCAGTGTAAATTGTTTGAATGTAGTAATGAGCAGAGAAAAGGTGACGAGTTTATTGACTAATTCACTCCACAAACTCCGAGAAGCCATTATTTTTATTATATCTGCTAAATGGCCAATGTCCATTCATAAAGCTTTATATCGGTCCGCTGTTTGGGACTTTGATGGTTACTGATTGTGATGTAATTTATAGACGCTCTCAATGGCTTCAGCACTCCACATAAATCAACATATACTTTGAGTTCAAAAGGCATACATTTTATATGAAAGCTACCGGGTAGCTGATTGTCTTTGTTTACAGATTTTATCATTGGCATCTATTATAACCCTAGAGAGAAAACGTTTTTGTGAAAATTTACCTTTTACCTATTACCAGTCACGAGAGTTTGCTTTCTTTTCATGTTTAGGAACTGTTTATTAATGTTAGCTCACTTCAGCGTTAAAGTCTGGCAAGTTAACATTAGCAACGGTGTATTTCATATCCAGATACAATGTAGAATTTTATGGAGCAGCAAACGAGCACCTCTGTGAAGAGTTCAGAGTTTACTTTTGGTCACTTAGCAACTAAAAGCCGAGTTAAACAAGTGATTCCTTTAATAAAAATAGGTATTCCAACCCAAGCAAGTCTTAACTATCAGACTACACTTAAGACAAGGAGAATTCTTTTCCAAATCTCTACTTTTGAAATATCTGTTTGGTAATGGGAATTAGTAAGTGGTGCATGTGGTCCAGTGGAGTGACTGTGGTTGTAACCAGTTTTCTCAGTTGTGGTCATTACTGTACACTGTACCGTATGTCAGTTTGGACCGCAAATGAATCACCCTCATAATCATTTACAGAGCAGCTAAGGTGTGCTGCACACCCAGAAGAAAAAGAGAGTCTGGCTAGAAACCAGAAACCAGGACTATTATACTGTGTTTATTAACCCACTCGTACTGTGGGTTTTACTGCAGCACCACCCGAATCCAGTAAATCAGAGCGAAGTGTGCTTCCTTTAAAACAGTCACATCTGGTTCAGCAGATCAGGTTATTGTGGGTGACTCGCGAGTGAGTGAGTTTAAAGATCTGCACTCTGCAGAGTTTGTTTAGTTTGATTTTGTTGAACAAATGTGAACATTTCAAACTGTTAAAAACATTCACTTTAAAAGTGTTACTTCATGTGTGTTTATTTAGTAAATCATTTCTGTTCCACATACAATATTCCAGCTATACATTTTAGGAGATTGTAAATTACTTTAGATTATTATTTTCACATGTTTTTGCACATCCAGTTCAGCCCCTGTTTAGTCTTCAGAAGGATTTAACTGCAGGCGATGTTTTCCTCTTTATTAATTTTAGTTTTGGAGACCAGTGGTTCTCTTCCAGTCTTCTACAATCATCTCATACTGTTCTCAGGAATATTCTCACATCACATACTTCTACACTGAAGACACACCTGGTGATTATATACACTCTCCTGCAGTGACAGCACACAGCGCTCTGCCATATGCTTGAACTCTTCTTATGGATCGGTGGTCCTCCACGTCCCCCTGGGTCTCTGCAGTAAAGCATTACTCATATACTACAGCACAGCCACACGTCAGTCTCCCTGATCACTTTCAATATCCCCCTCAGACCAGAGACCCTCCCCCACTCCCCACTCCCTTCTGTCTCTGCTTTCTTTCTTGTGTTCTTCTCTCAGTGCTTTCTACAGGTTCTCGTTCTCTCCTCGATTCTCTCTTTCTTCTCTCCTGTCTATCTCCGCTGCCTCTCTCTCTTCTCTCTGTTCCTGTTCTCTGTCCCTCTCTATATCTCTCACTTTTGCTTTAGCTCTTTTCTCTGCTTCCTCTTTACCACTCTACATTTCTTTCTTCTCTCTCGCTTCTACCTCTCAATTACTGCTCTCTATCTCTGCTCTCTCTCTTCTTTTCTTCTCTACTTTCTGTGTCTGCTCTCTGTCCCTTTCATTTTTTTGTTCACTACTGCTTTCTCTTTTCTTTACTTTTTTTCCTTCTTTCTCCTCTACTCCCCCTATTTTTTCTTTCATTCTGTGTTCTCCTCTCTCTATCTCTGCTCTGTTTTTTTCTTTTTTCTTCTCACCCCACACTGTTTTTTGCCCCCATCTCTCTTTGTCTCAATTTTGTCTTCTCTCCTCTATACTCTGTTCTCTCTTGCTCATTCTTTTTTCTCTCTATTTCCTCCATTTTCTATTTAACTCTAATTCTTACCTCTTATTTCATCTCTCTATCTTTTTTCATCATCTGCTTTCTCTTTGCTCCCTCTTTATTTCTCTCTTCATCTCTTCCCCTATTTCATTCTCTCCTTACTATTTCTCTTTTTTCTTTATTTCTGCATTCTCTCTGCTCTGTATCTTTGCTCTCTCTCATTTTCTTACTTCCCTCTCTTTCTTTCTTTCTTTCTTTCTTTCTTTCTTTCTTTCTTTCTTTCTACTCTTCTCTTCCCTTCATCCTTTTTAATATCAGTAAAGGTTGATAAAACACTGCAGTTCTGGTTTTATCTCCACTCACTTTTTTAAAGCCACACAATGAACAGGTTACGGAAGCTGCGCACACGTACACATGCACATGCAAACACACACACACACACAGAGTTTCATTATAGCTGTCTTGATACTTGGGGGGGCAAGGTTAGGAACACATGGCAACCCTGAACTGAATGAAAAAGAGAAAATGCTGGAGAGAAAATAATTAAACTGTGAAGATTTTAATCATCAAGGTGTTTCCTCACAGAGATCAGATGAAATAGGTTTAAACAAACCATGAATGCTACCAAGTGGTATGAATGCAAATGATTCATTTCAGAAAAATGCTGGAACTAGTTCTAGATAATGTTCCAGGTGGTACTAGGCACTGTAGAGCTACACAGCACTGCAATCATAGGTACACCTCAAATTCTCTACAGTGTATACAAAAGTTTTTCTATTCCTTTCATTTGTTAATCGTCTCTGTAATGCAACTGCAGGGCTAATTAAGGTGGGACCACTTAATTCCTCCAGCAAAAAAGTAGCACATCTCAGATTCAGTACTGGTGTCATCAGTTTCATTTTGCAGAGTACGGTCACGTAAGAACTTTAGCTGAGTTTGAGTACAGTTGCATCAACCTAGCAAACAGTTACGCTGTGACAACTTACAGTTTACAACCTGTTTTGGTGTCCAATGTTGTCACAACATTAAAATGTAATTCCTCAGAAAATTGTGACAACAGTATGTTCTTGTCACCAACCTCATAGAATCCTTCATAAGTTCCTTTGTATGTGCATGGAACGCCGTAGACTCTTCCTAAGTTGCCAACAGATACAATAATACCGTAAGACAGTGTTACTTAATAGTGACAACCTTGAAACAAAGTAACAGCACCACCTTCTGACAGTGTTGTAGCAAATGATAAGTAATTAGACAACATTGTGATAAATTTGTGTCTTAGTGATTCTGCTGGGAAGCTAACGGAGACTACTCTCAGTGGAGTTTAACCAGACCGCAAACCTTACACGTAACCCTTACGCTAGCTTTAAGCTAAAGTTGGCTATTTCTAGCGGATTGGAAATATGATCAAGAGTCGGGATTTTGCACCAAAACAGCCAAGTTTGAGAAATGTATTTATACAACTGTTAGTGTTTGACACTACTAATATTTTGTAGTCTCACTTGTAAGTTGAATATTACTGGAGTTGTACTTAGTTCACCTCTAAATTGGAAAAGAAAGTAACCTTCAGCAACTAATAATAGGAAAGTCAACTGCCTTGAATTTGTATCACCACAGCTGCTAACTACTGCTCTGTTACTGCACATACAACAATCCAGGTATGAGACACACCTCTGATATTGCATAAGATGTGGCTTCAACTTTGTTTGAGAAGGGCCGTGGAAAGCATATAGAGGAGCTTTATAGAGAAAAGGCTTAGAAAATAACAGCCTGCAGACACACATTGAGTTCCTTCAAGAGAACTTTTTGGATTCACCGCCTTGAATTCACAGTTTGCAGCGCTCCATTATTATCCTGCTGAATGCCTTTAGTCTCACTGCAGCGCATGACCACTGAACACCAGCAGCCATAGCTTTGAGTGAAAGTCATCACACTTCAGCTGATGGAACAAAGGAAGCTGGCCCCAGCGCAGTGCAGTACAAACTCAGTGAACTAGATGAGTGTGCATCATAATATTGAAATCTGAACATGGTGCTGCTTTAGTGTTGTTAGTGTAATTGCTCTTGGACTACAGTTTTACTGACTTGATTAGCTTTTACTGCTTGGAATGTCTTGGGACTTGAGGGTTTTATTGCGCCGGCAGAGCTTTCGAGCTCAGATCATTCCTCTTTGAAGATACGGCGTGTGGGCAGTGTGTTGCATGTGATTTCACAACTGGAGTGAATGACTGCGCTGGCACTTGATCCTGTTTTCTCATGACTTGGACCCTGACCCCTAGATTTGATTTGGCCTTTCACATTAGTTCGCCTTTACATGAGCCTGCACCGCCTATGCGTTATGAGAACCTTTGGTAATAAGGGCGGATTTAAATTTTAGGGGGAGGGGCGGAAATCTACTTTTATTGTTGCTACTAGGAATTAGAGCAGTGATTCCAAAAGAAGAGTGCTGTTCGAGTACATCTAATAGTATTCAGCGCCATGAATCTGTTAAACAGTCTGCTTATATTTGTCTTTCATGCTGAATACATTCATTGGCAGTAGTAAAAGAAAGTTTTTTGGTTTTTTTGTTTTATCACAGAGGATTACAGACACGGTGATGTGACTCTAGACAGCAAGTAGTAGTGTGTGAGAGAGAGTTCAGGAAGTTCCATCTTAAAAGTTATTGTATTGTTAAATGATAAAATAGAATTCAAGTGACATCCTTTATAGCAGAGGTCACTATTAAGCGAACCACGGTCCGAGTCTGGACCCAGACATTGTTCAATGTGGACCCAAACCAATTGAAACTATTGAAAACGATTTAATTTGGACAGTGTTTGTTTTTAAATGACGAAACGATTCTTGTCTGTACTGTATATGGCCTTTGCGGTGCAGTAAACTCACAGACCAATCACGTGCGTTGTAAGATCACCAAAAGTGCTCTTCAGCCAATCAGATCTGGTCAGATTCGGGAGTGCAGCACACACACAGGCGAGGTACGAAGCGAGAATCAGCAGTCAGAGAATAAAGCGAGTCAGAGAATAAAGCGAGTCAGAGAATAAAGCGAGTCAGAGAATAAAGCGAGTCAGAGAAAGGCTAATTCAGATGCCGTGCTCTAAAAAAAGAAGAGTCAACGGCTAAAACAAAAAAAACATTTATTTGAATAATTAATTCAGTTCAGCATTTAAACAATAAATGTGTGTAATTTGTTTGTGTTTCAGTTGCTGATTGTAAAAGATGTTGAGACTAGGCACTGAATCACAAGTTAGAAATGATGACGATGATAACCTTGGCCTGAGAAAATTTCCTCTGACTGGATCTTACTGAACTCTAATTAAATACCCCTGATTTATACCCTTGTTGCTGTTGAATGTTGCCTTCATTAAGCAGCGATATTTAAAAGGAGTTTGTTATGTAAGTATTCCTTTTCTCCTGTCCTGCGCAATGAGAACATTGACACCGCCCAGAATAGTAGTGGACCATGAGAAGATATTTGCTGATTTTGAGTCTCTTTGATTGAAATTCTATACTGAAATCGATTATTCTTTTATTAAATATATAGTGGCTGATTGCTGTTGTTAATTTAAATAAATAAGTATCCCTACACACTGTATACAATATCATAAGAGCGCTGTTTAATACCCGCCAGATATCAGCTGGAGAGGCAGGTCCAGAACACTAGATCAGAAACAAAACAAAACACTTTGTTATGAAGAATATGAAGCTGGTTTTGGGTGTTGGGAGATCTCTCGGTTGAAAACACTTTGTTACACTGATTGTCCTAAATACTTTTCCAAGTGGATAGATCTGATATTTGTAAGTATTTAAATAGAACTTTATCAGTATAATGTTGATTTTAATACATAAACATCCAGCAAGAGCTTCTTTTTGAGCTGTTTCTAGGTCTGGTATTACTTCTAATCCCAGGTTATTACAGCATAAAGGATGAAACACCAGCACCATTGATCAGGCTGTGTTTTAGGGCTCTTTCAGGGCTATGTGGTCTCAGGGGTCATGACCCGAAACATTTTCATCCTTGCACTTGCACTCTGCGACCCTGATCTGTCTGGGAAAAACACAAGAGGTCATAAATGAGGCCAAACCTTAATCCACATATTCAACTGAGTATAAAGGCCAGGAGCAGTCGTGTTCTATAGTATCGCTATAGGATTGCAGTATAGGATTACAGTTAGCTGGTGAATATTTGAGTGGTCTCGTGATGCATAGTAAACAGATTAGAGATGGAGCAGCATTAAGTAATGGACATCTCAGCCATTTCTGAGTAATTACGTAATTCTGAGTAATCTCTGAACCGCGTCTGAGTGTGGATTAGAAGACATCACGTCCAGACAATTTAATGATAAACCTTCATCGACATTTTGACCCATTTTCAGCTTCATTCTGTGAACTTTACACCCCCAAAGTTCTTTTTACCAAAAAGACACTAAAGACTCCCTGCGGTGGGATTCACGTGACGTGCTAATATTGTATTTTATTGTGTTCTGCGTTTTTTGATGTAAGGAAATAACGTGCATTACTCAGGTTGCTCCGCAGTAAGCCTGTGTGATTGAGTGCGACTGATCTCTCTTTTTAAAAGCTGACTCATATTTCAAATGCGCAGCTGAAATTGGATACATCTTTGAGCAAGCTGTGATCGCAATTAACTCCGGTAATTACTCGGTATCGGTAATTGATATTTTAATGTTTGAATAATGGTATTCAAACACTAGAATGCAAAGGCAGAACACAGTGCTATAGAGTTACAGGAAAGCTGTGCATGACTAATTCTCCTCTTACAAATCTGAGCAGGATCTAAGTGTTTGCAGTTTCTCTCTCTCTCTCTCTCTCTCTGTCTCTCTCTCTCTGTCTCTCTCTCTCTCTCTCTCTCTCTCTCTCTCTCTCTCTCTCTCTCTCTCTCGCTCTCTCTCTCTCTCTCTCTCTCTCTCTCTCTCTCTCTCGCACACATGCTCACAGGAGGCTGAGACTTTGGTCTGTAAGCCTGCTTCAGAGTTCAGTTGCAGAGCTCTCTGGATATGTTCCCCGTGTTTTGGGGGAAAAGGAAAGGAGAAGAAATGGTTACATAACCCGGTGTTTGCTTAGCGCTGCTGGCCGGTATCTATATGTTTTATAACCCTGCCCGTATTTGACCACCAGAGCACTTGCAGTCTTGGCCAGTTCATATCTTCAATGTTCAGAACACTCCCATCAGGTTTTGCGATAATGCAGCTGAACTTCCAGAGTAGCTAATCTTTTCTTTATACGAGATGCTTGCAATAAAACTACCACTAAAGATGGAGCCGCCCCAGTCAAACAGTCATCTATGTCAGAGTAGAACTATTTGTGCCCGGGGCTGATATGCATAACACTTTTTAGAGTCAGAATGCTGATCTAGGATCTGTTCTTAATTGTAAGATCAGGGTAATAAAAGAGAAATCTGATCCTATCTCAGGACTTTCACTCTGAGTAGCTTTCAGAATGCAGGTCTCTTTCCTGTTGCAGTAGAGCAGTGGTCCTCTCTTGCCTTCATCTGTTGTTTGATCCTCAGATTATTAGATTAATAGCTTATAACCCACCTAAATAAGCATAGAGCAGCAAAATTGGACAGCAGCAATGGAAGTTAATATGCTGATCGCCGGAAAAGCAATATATGTTGTGCTTCGGCTGCTGGTCTGCAGGTCAACAAGCATGATAAACTAGCATAAACCAGCTTATGTTTCGTGCTATGTTTCGTGCTATACAACTATGCTAGCTAATATTGCTTTTATATATTACAATAATTATTAATAATATTAAAAATAATGAATAATATTAGCTAATATTTATTTATATTGGTATATGTTGATATATATATATATATATATATATATATATATATATATATATATATATATATATATATATATATATATATATTAATAACAATGTTTATTTGTTATTAAGAAAAATGTTACTAAAAAATAAATACAGATAAAGCTTTGGCCTTAAGGCTACTAAATATATATACAATCTTGGCAAATTTAAAGTATTTACTGAATGTTTATTCATTTTTTGTACATTGGTTTTGAGACATCAAGAAATAAACAGAAAGAGTTATTTTAGTTATAACAAGCATACACTGCATATGCTTGCGTGATTTTGCTTGTGGACCTCTGCAGTGAACATGTGCAGTCATCTGGGGTTTTCATGGAGATTGAGCACAGGCCTAGCATTGTTGCAAATCTGTAGTACTGACAACTAGAGATTGAGGTGTTATTGGGACAAAGAGAGACAGAGAGCAAGCAAGCGAAGAGCTATAGGCGTAGTACAAGAGGTCTCTGTTGTATTGGAACTGCCCTGACTCCCCCCAATCCCTCAACTCCCACACATGCATCGTAAACTTAGGGTGGCCTTAAGAGATAAAACGCAGCACACACATGGCTAAATGACCCTATTTTCATTTTCAGTCAGTGAAGCGTTGCTGGGGTTTACCCTTTGATATCCTACTGACCCTGCCGTACAAGGTACCCCCCTATGTATCACTGCGAAAGCCTTTCCTGACCTCTCTGTGCTTATTCAGCTCCATATAGCATCAATACTGCCTTTGTTGGCAGCCAGGAACAGCATGAGCAAGGCCTTGTTGTGCAAGAGTGATGCCAAACTACTCTGCTGTGGGTGTGTGGGGTGTGTTTGTGTTCATGTAGCAGCTGCTTTGCGGTGTTTGTTTTCCTCTGTGTTAAAGAGGTGGTCTAGTGGGGTCCAGAGGCCTACTGAACACAGACACCTTTAACACCTAGAGCAGGTATGGATATCCTTCAGATTTCGGATTTCTAATATTGGTTTATCTTGCTGTTTGTATGTAATAATGCAGAGAAAGCCCAGTTTAACATGCTGTATGGAAACAAATCTGTGGTGGGTAAAAGTGTCTTCTGGAACTGTGAACTAAGCTTATGTTACTGTGAACTAAGCTTATGTTATTGGTCAAGTTTTGTTTAATGGATAATAAGAGAAGACCCTGTAGATTCTACTTTGCTGAGAAAGATGCAGGTCACTTATGATCATGGGTTAGAAATGTGAGGTAAACTGTTTAGTCGAGTAAATATTTCTGGTCAACTGGAGTATAAACTAAAAGAAAAAACTGAACAAAGGAGGAGTGCGCTCTTCCCTGCTCTTGATTTTGAGGTGTAGTGAAAGAGCGAGGGTCTGTTTTCAAGTGAGGGCCTTGCTGTGGGCTTATTTGTTAATTTTTATTATACTTCATGCAGTATGATCAGTATTCATTTTCTCCAGTCTGTTTAAGTTACTGTTTAATACCTGTTTGTATTAAACTAAGAGGTTTGTATTGAACAGCACAGTACAAAACATTGTATTGTCACACTGCTTCATCCTCACACTCATCTTCTGGGCAAGGCTTCCTATCATTAAAGTTGTCCAGTAATAGACTATAATCTGTTTTAACTAAGCTATTTTTGTCTCATGTGATGTTAGTCAGTAACAGTTTTGGCCAACACTGGCTCTCGTGCTTTTAAAACTGTAGCTTGCAGGACCACACAGTCAAACCTGCCGCCTGCCAGTCATGTCAGTAAAGCAACACTTAAGGTTTCAGCCCTGAGTTTAAAGACTTTAAAGTTTGTGTTAGTCATGCTCTATTCCTTTTGTCAGTTCTGACCTGCTTTCACATGGACGTTGTTGGGCGCTGGACCTTCCTTAACCCACACTGTTTTTCTCCGGCAACATCGCTGATGCACTCATACCAGCACCACACACACTACCTACAACTACCATGTCAGTTTCACTGCTGTGCTGCTCCACCACCCAAATAGCCCCACCCGTAGCCTCTCTCCTGTCTTGCTTGAACGTTGTGCAAGACAGGAGAGAGGCTACGGTCTGTTACCGTTCACCTGTGCAGGTTCGCTGGAGTTCCAGTGTGGCTAGTGAGTAAGCACAAAGTGGATGATGGATTGTAATTTTTAGTGTAAATATTTACCCTCCCTCTTTGTGCTAGTGCAACGAGCCTCAAGGGGTTTAGGCACCCGAGTGACTTGAATCATCAGCACACCAGTCCACCAGTAAGTGCGAACGTGAGTCACTTTGTTATGAAAACAACAGGAGGCGTTCAGCATGGAGCCCAGGCTTATAGCCCTCATTTTCATTCAGCTGTCAGCTTCACTGCGAGTTTAATCACCCAGGTACGAGTAACCAGCACGGCCTGACTTTCAATTACCCTGCACACTGCGTACTGCGCTCAGACGCTGAGGACTTGGATAAAACGCTCGCCCGTTTCATTCGTTGAGGGCTGCCAGCTTTTTAATGGCTTAATTCTTACAATTTAGTCGCTAAGTGGCTCTGCACTGCCCGCAAACGTTTAGTGCGTAAATCAGCTCTGCAACTGAGATCGCTGCTGAATTCTCCTTCCAGAGCTTCACAAAGGCCGCTTGGCTTTATTATCATGTGTGTCAAACTGTGACTATTAGTGATAGAAGCACATCAGCCGAGGTCTAAAGTGTTCAAACTTGGTCAAAGATAAGAGAAAATGCACCTACACTGTGATGCTAATGTATATAACACCTGTGTGAGACTCTAGTGTTATGTCAGTAATGAGCTAACAGCGATTCAAATGTGTAATTTAACTACATTAACTACATAGAACTAGAAGCAGACGTTTGAAGCTTGTGCAGCACATTCCAGCATTCAGCAGACATACTAGCATATATTTGAGAACTTCTGTTTATCAGAGCCAAATTTATGGGAACCTGAGAAAATTCAGCCTTGACCTCAGATTTGAAGATTATATCGAACCTAGAAAAATGTCCATCGTCATCATCATGTCAGAAAAATCTTTTAACATTAACAGAAGAACACAAGGCACATAATCAACTCTTCTCTTGCTGTTTTGAAAAGTACATTTTATTGGGACACATGTATGTCATATAGAGTTACACCATTAATTGAATTTTGCTACATCCATAGTTTTAGCAGTGATGGTCTCAGTCATTGTAGAGAAGATGTGATTGGTTGACTCTACTGTGATTTCTTAATTATATTATTATTTTATTATCACTACATATATTATATTATATTATATTATATTATATTATATATTATATTATATTATATTATATTATATTATATTATATTATATTATATTATAGCTCAGCTTATTAGGTCCTAATAAATGGGATAGTTAGATCCCATTTATTAATTGTTGAAATGATCTGCATTTCAACAATCAAACAATTATTTTTTCCAATCCTTAATTAATAATGAAGTACAAGTATCAGCATGATACTTTAAGACAAGAAGCATGACGCATCTTTCAAGACATAAAGGATTCCTTACTAGGTATTTAGTCAGACTTCTTATAGAGTGAACAGACCTATGACTGACTCAAAACATGTTGGATTATTTACTGGAAATTAGCAGCACATTTATAAATAATAATAATGGAAGGAGCACAATAGAAGAATACACTGCTGTTTGTGAGCAAATTTCCTCTCTCCAGTTTGTGCCTGAGAGAGAGAGAGAGAGAGAGAGAGAGAGAGACTGAAAGACAAAGAAGGAGAGAGAGGAAATCGTATTATAGGTAATTAAAGCATTTGTCGGTATAAAGCCCGGCCACATGGCCCTGTGTGCTGCTCTGGGAGAAACTACTGTTTGGCCAGTGAGTCAGTGTTAAATCATTCACAGGGACCTCGTGTTGAGCGGTTAAAGGGAAATGACACTTCCTGCTCATGAATGAAAAAGATGTTTGTTCCACCGGACACAGTCGCTTTGCTAGAAGTGTTGTTAAACAGGATTTTGACACATGTTTTTGGCAAAATATGTTTAGGTTATTTACTGGATCCCTGCTGCAAAATTGTGAATAATAATGATTTAAAAAGGAGAAGCAGCAGAAGGACAGAACTCACCGGATTAGCGGTAAACACGCACAGAGAGTGCGGCATGTTCATATTCACATTTATAGCCCATCATAAAATCTGCCCATTAATATTTTAGAGGGCTTTCTCTGTCAGCATTAGTGTTACTGCTGCAGCGTTGCGCTCCCCATCAGTCTTCTCACCTCTAGAGTAAAGACTTGACGTTCATAGCATGGATTGCATTTCTGCATCTGTAAGCTAAAGCGAATGCACCGGGGAGCACTAGGACGTGCTTCCGAACAGAGATGAAGATTTTATACTGATCTCACTGAACATGCCTTTAGACAGCCAGGCTGAGAGACGCTGCTGTAACCTTCTATAACCTTGTGTGAGTATCTCTGACAGCAGTTTCCTCAGATAATAGTGTATAACAGCAGTGCTGATGATTAAAACTGTTTCCTCGCTTCTATAGAAAGAATGATAAGAATGGTAGGAATGATAATAATGAAAAAAGAATTTATGTTTATAATAGAACTGAATATCATTCCTTAGTTGTTATACAACATTGCAGTACTGATATAGCAAAAGCCATAAACTTAATTTTGAAAATATTTTTTTTGTGCTGTGAGCATCGTGACAAATCACAGACGTTCTTTGAGTGTTTGGATGGATCAATAAACACTAATAATTTTGTCTAATGTGTTTTTAATATATTTCAAGGTCAAATTGAAATACATGGCCAAACAATTGCAGTGTGTAATAGTTTCAGTACTTTCATTTTGAACGGTGTCATTTAAAGAAAACCTTCAGTCTACTCTGACTGCTCAGCTCTTCCACTCCTTTCTAACTAGTCAGTGACCAAAGTTCCTCCTCTCTCCTATACAGTCTTCAGTAGTTGCACTGTGTTGTATGCACCGAGCTTACTGGTAGGTGGGCATTAAGTGTCATGAGATGATGTCACTTTGTAACAGAGGAAATGGCTTAAATTCTGTGTGATTTCTGTGGGAAAGAGTTTTTTCCCTCGGGCATGTACTTTTGGTTTTTGCTTTTTTTATTTGCACAAACATTTTAAAATATCACCAGTATGATCATCTGTCGGTCCTTCCTGGATGCCACTGTGAACAGTTACAACTGGACATCTGAGTGCAGCCTATCAGAATGAAGTGGGAGGGTTTTTTGTTATGCATGCCGTAAATGACAGACCGTGTTATTAAAATTATACATTATAAATCAGTTATACGTTTTTGAAGTTGTGATATTTGGGATTTATTTTGTTAGAAGGCATCTACATATAGATCTTAAAAACGTGCATTATGACACCCCATCATAACAATCTTTAGGCATGGAAACATTTGGAGACCACCACTATATAGTATCTAATTAAAGTGTGTATTATTGTGCCCCTAAAATGCAACATAGTATTTCATCCAGAATATTTAGTCTCCACCTTAATTCCCCTCTAAACGCCCTCTGTCTAGAGTGATGGCTCTAGCTCTAGTTAGACCCATTTGAGGACATTTTACAGGTAAATTGCTAAAACCTATTAAAACATTACAATATGACTTTTCCTCTCCATGTATTCAGCCATAGTTTAGAATTAATCTGGCCTTCTATAGGCAGGGCTAAAGCTAGAGCTGCAACTCCATCTACAGGTCTTATTCACAAACACTTTCAATGTAGCACACATTCAAACACTCAAGCACTGACATGAGAAGTTTACTCAGTGCAGGGATGAATAAATATAACTGCATTGCACAATCCTTCCAACAGTCCGTTTGAAACGCCAGTTAAAGTTAACCCACAACACAAGACATGAAAGTATTTCTTCCTCCTCTGGTTCCAAACGGCCAATTGCAAAGCTTTTTGGAGGAACTTGAAACTCCAACCAAAACCAGACTAGAGACGGCACTTGCACTCGATATGTCTACACACAGGTTCCTGTCTGCATGTCTATGCCTAATTGATGAGCACAGGCTGAGGCAGCAGAGTGAGTCAAGTGCAGGCCTGTGTTTTGACTGGAGTGGATTAGCGGTACGCTGCCTAATTACAGTAATGTGATTACGCACTGGCAGCTGGGCCGCTGCCACAGGACTGCAACAAATCTACAAACATCTCCACCAGCATGCTGCGCCAGTCCCTTCACAGACACAGTCCAAGCACACTTTAATAATCAGAACAGAAGAGTATTGCAGCTAGACGAGATACGTTTTTGATTTGCAAACATCAAACAATGCAGACCTCAAGATTGAACATCTCACAGTTGAATAGCTTTTTGAATAGAAGCCACAGACAGAAGCATATCTGTCAAGAAACATGACTGTCAGCCAGCCACCAAACCACAAGACTTCCCTGCACTAAAAGGGGAATACCATTGATTCTTCCTTTAGTTTAGTATATGGCCTTACGAAAACGAGTTCAGAAGTATTGTGACACATCTTCAGCATAGGAATTACTTTAAATCACCCACCATGTTTGGATTAAAAAAATGTGAATAATAAAGGATAATCATGGTTTCCTGCCTACCATTACCTTACTCACTGTCTGTACTTTAGATTTGTGCCTTGAAGTCCCTCTAGTGCGAGATCATATGTAGATGTGTTGACCCTGTCTGTCTCACTGCTGCCATCTGCAGCTTCTGCCCTGCACTTCCGCAGCTCCTTATTATTTACATACGCACAAAGGCAACAAAGTGTCTGAAGTAGTTCTATGTGTGGAACAGCAAGTGTGGGGTTTGGAAAAGGTCCAAGATTGTCTGACATTCTCCAACAGGATGTGCAAGATTGCTAGCATATACCAGCCTTGACTGTGGCAGGCGGTGGGCTCAAATCTGACTGACTCATGTAATCCTCAACATTGGAATGGCTTTAGTCAGCCTGAGCTGTAGTCACTCATTCCATGTCTGCTCTAGGATTAGGGTAGAGGGTAGACCAGCCCTGCATGCAATAATAGTCATTCAAAATCTCTTGGCAGAAAGTTATTTCTGTGACCGGTGGGTTCAGACTTACATTTTACAGTTTCGATATTTAGTAAGTCTGACTTTTCATGGAAAGAAGCTCAATCATTCTGAGAGTTTTCTTCTGGTGGAAAAAAACTTGTGATAGCGTTGTTCCAGAGGATTCACTGTTAGACCCTTAGACAAACGGACAGCAGTATATGCTACGCCTAGAGCAAGACCTTGAGGTTGTGGGTTGTGACTGTCCTGGTAGTTGGCTATGACCTGCTAAAGGAAGGCTGTTAGCATACCACCAAGCATCCCTGTCTTGACAAGAATGTTTTGTTATGTGGGGTGTATTAGTTCCTTTCCACTGAGACTTCTTCATAACCTCCCTCAGTGTTGTTCTCACTTCTTCCTCGAGCACTTGCCCTTGGTGACTTTGTTTGTTTGTTTGTGCTGACAGCGGCGTTGAAGAGCAGCGTGGCTAATCTCGCCACCATATGGTGTTTGGTCTGCTTTATAGTGGCCTCCCAGAGAGATGCCGCTGTGGAATTACGGGTCATGCAACAGTGCTGGCAGAAAGTCACTGCTGGTGCCTCTCGCTGTTTGGGCATATAGACCAGGCCAGGTGAGCAGGCAGGGTTTTGGCCCTATCCCAGCCTCCACTGGGAAAGTGTCTCGCCCTGTCAGGAAAGCTATTAAGAAAACAGCACACGTTCCGTCCAGGAGACGCGCAAGTGGGGACGGCCGGTGCAGACAAAAACCCAGACACTAGCTCCAGGGCCACCAGACACGCAGACGTGGCCCGAGAGCACCAGGCAGGCTGAATGAGTGTGTGAGGTGAGGCTCTGCAGAGGTTGAAGATAAGAGAATGGATAAAACTGTAAATGTCCTCCCGGAGTGGGAGTAGAGTTTTCCCAGAGAGACTTACATCAGTGTTTCCTAGAGTAGCCCTGCACATTTTAGTGTTTTCCCTGCTTTAACACGCCCACTTCAGCTCAGGAAGTGCTTCTTAACCCTTTGCTATCACCAGTGCTAACAGAAGCATGGTGTAGGAGGTCCTGGTGGACCACCAAAACTGTCTTCATCAGATAAACGAGACTAATGATACTAAAGCTTTCATCTTTCAGAGAGAGGAGAAACCAAGCTCTACTTTTGCTTCAGATCTGAAGACCTCCACATATGTTTCTGTTTATCCTTCCACTGTGTGAAGACAACTCAACACTGAGTCTGAAAGGATGTGTAAATGTCAGGAAGTTGTTATTGAGAAAAGGCCCTGTGGGATGTGGGTGGGGTTTTATGGACTGATGAATCTAAGTTTGGAAATAGGATAACTTGTATCGTGAGAAACAGACAATGCAACCAACCTCTAAGACTGAACTGTGGAGTGAAGAAAATTATACCAGAGGTTTTCTTTGAAAAACTTAAAGCAAGTCTACAGAAAAAGCAGAAAAAGCAGATGACTAAATACTGAATACTGATTTTATACTCTGTTTAGTTTTTAGGCTTTTGCATAATTTCCTTATTGTTTTTATGACCCTGACAAAATAGTGACTTTGACTTACTGGTGAAATGAAAGGGTGGTCTCTTGACATTTTCAGTGTTTCCAAGAGTAGCCCCCGCACATTTGAGTGTTTTCCCTGCTCGCACTCACTCCAGCTCAGAAAGAGCTTGTTAACCCTTCGTTATCACCAACACTAACAAAAGTCCTGATAGACCATCAGAACTGTCTCTTTCTCACTTTAGGCTCAGTCTTAAACGGGATTACACTTTCTGTTTCTCACAGTTCAAGTTATCCTATTTAGAAATTTCGATTCATCACTCCACATGTCAGACGTCCAGTTTCTGTGTTCTGGTGTAAACTTTCTTTTGAACAGTACAGCAAAACACACGAATAGCTCTTAGTGGGAGCAGATAAGCAGAGACGGCAGAGTTGAAAGCCACTGATCTTACAGTTTGGTGGAACATTTAGGGCAGGGTAGTGTATTACTTTACCAGTAAACTCTCACCCCTAGCCTGGATGATGTGAAACTCACAACCCCTTTTTCCTCCCTCGCAGTGATTTCTCCAGAACGGTCAGCTGACCAATAGGCAGCAGACTACGCACGCTACATTCCATCTGGCTGAGAGAGACAGCGGGCCTGCCCTCAGCCCAGCTGAGAGTGAGAATGCACGACAGAGGCTTTCCCAACTCTGTTTTTCCCCTTTCCCTTGAATTCTTTGCCCATTTGGAGTGGAAAGATGACTGAGGTAAGAGTAGAGGGGGAATGTTTCATGTGTTGACTCAAAGATATGGAATAAGAAAGAGTATCCATGATGAGCAGTCCAGACACTGCATTAGTAACAAGGATGTGGGTTTGGAACCAGGCTGGCATGGTCCAAATATGGCAGTACAAGGCGATGAGGAAGCGTATGGTTTTATTAAAAGCAGGCTTTTCTGAAGCGTCAACAGACTAAAAAAGTAACTGTCTTAACTCGCGTGGCTCACTGATGATGCATGAACACTCGATGTGAGAAACCTCTTAAAATAAGCTCACATGAAAACGCCACTGTACTTAGTATTAAGCTCAGGCTTTAATTCTGGGGTTATGTCTAGAATTACTCTGGTTTAAAAGTCTTAGCAAAACACTAAATTTGCCTCTCATAGGCTTCCACAGGGGATAGACTGCTGCAGTAGCAGTGTAGTTTTGATTAGCCCAGTGCAGTGACATTGTTGTGGTATTATTTCTACATTAGTATAAGATCTAATGAATAGAACGTATCTTTATAGTGCTGCCTGAAACTATTTTGCTACACCTTTTTAACCCACATGTACTTCTGTTCATCTCTATTCTTATTTTAATTCTAGAGGAACTTCTAGTACAGAGGTAATCCAGTATAGCCAGAAGACTATCAGTTAGTAGTATCTGTTTAATCTGTAAATAACACTCACATTAAACTGTTTATATGCTTGTGGTTGATCATTTTAAAGCCTTAAACAGGATGCAGTTAAATCCCTGTAGAAGCTTGTGGGAGGACATTTTCTGCCAGTCACCTAAAAAAAAATCTCAAAGCCAGTTAAGATGATTTAAACAATGTTTGTTTTTAGGAACGCCCTGGTTACAAGAAGATAAATTAAACTATAGATCTATACACCAAATTCCAGAGACTATAAAGTACAGAACTGAAACAGCGAGTATCCAGCTGCAGAACAGAACAGACAGTAGAGACTGAAATGGACAGCTTCTTTATTTTGTTCAAAAGTCACAGCAAATATGGTCAATCAGTAAAAACCAGAGAGCTACCTTACACAAAAAAGATTTGGTCCTGCTTTGGCATTCAGTCAACTATTAAAAACATACACAGGAAAAACAAAAAGTTATTTAGAAGAAACACCGCAGCAGTTGAGCTTCTTTTCAGAATTAATTTTCAATCGCAGTACTACGAGACGATAAGATGATAACCACCAAACACCTTCCAAACTATACAGCAGGGTCTGCTGGTAGCTGCCACCTGATACATGGCCATTCTCATTTTAAACACACTGTTGAAGCAGTCTCATTACAAGAGGGGCAGAATCCTCAGTGTGTTGTAAGAAAGTACCTTTTCACGGACAGTGTCAGACTTGTAACATGTTTCTGATTTGCTTGGAGGTAGTATCGTCGTTCAGATGTTTTGTTGTGTACCTGTATCAAAGACAAAATGAATGACAATAAACAGGACAATCTTGTGAGACAGGAGTGATGCAGTGACTTTATACCTCATACAGGACAGTCGTTCACGCACAGCGTCTGCCCTGCGAGCTGTTCAGCAGACCTACATACTGGAAATTCTCACCCATAATAATAAAATTGTTTAGAAGACTTGTGTCGTCCAGTGTGCTGTGCGAATGTTAAAGAAGAGAGTTTTCTAAGCATGTACATTTGTTTAAGCATGTTTTTACCTGGTCACCTTCCAAACAACCCTTAGCACACTATTTAACGAGGTTATCATTTAATACCAGCCATGAGTTACATACTTCATGATCTAAAGCATGCAGCATCTTGACCATACATTACATTCAAGACATAAAAATAAGAATAAATCATATGAAGCAGACATGGTGCGGTGTGTGTGTGTGTGGAGTGGGAGCTAGAAAGTCTGGAGTGATTGGCAGAAAGCTTTGAATAATCAGTGCTTGGGTATGTTGGCTAATCAGGCAATTTGGCAACTTCAGGCTTGTACTTTAATAGTTGCATAGAAAAAAAATATTCAATTGTTAAATCTCAATTATTCATATGGCAATCATTCAACACCTAAAATTTTGATTGCGACAGGCCTAAACTTTTGTGTACTGCCTATAGGGAGCACAATCTGACGAACGCCGTACTGTAAACTACAACATGTATATACTTTGTTTATTTTTCACTGCCATTTTACTTGCTGCACTCAGTGTTGTTATTGTTATTGAGTGCTGATCTGACCATCCAAACTGTGACCATTCAATAATGTTTATCTGTGGAGTTTAGAGAAACTACCCACGTATTTCAACTTCTATGAATGAGCCAGTCAAATGCCTTACTAATGACTTTACACAGCCTTGGCTGGTTAAAGCACTCTAGTTTGAATAGTGAATTAGTGTCAAACACCTCTGCAGTAGAACAGTGTGGGAGGTTACAGACCTGAGCGCATTGAGGAGACCCTCTACCCTGTTGGGCGGCTGATCCCGAAGAACCTTAATGCATCCTTTCATCTGTGAAAAAGGAAAGCTTTAATGTTTGGGCAGTAATTGCATGCCAAATGGTATATGACTGCATGAAGTCAGCTGTACACAGGATTACTGTATGGAGTTTTACTCACATCAATTTTTGAGGACTTGACAAAAGCTCCAGCGGGATGGACGTAGTCATAGAGGATGATGACTCCCACCATCACACGCAGGCAGAATAACACTGTGTCATCGCTGGCGAACCGGCTCCGGTACTCCCTGAACTCACACACATACACAACAAATTACTATGGCTGTCTTACTATAAACAAACAAAAGAGAAATAGAAGAAAGCAGTTATTCACTCACGGTGTCTCTAACATGACTTTACACACACTGGCCATGGTGCTCAAACAGTCTGTCGTGTTCTCTATGGGTAAATCTGAATTCTGCCAATAATGAAAGAAACAGTTAAACAGACTCTTCAGACACAGACGTGAATATATCAGAAAACATTCATGGAGAGAAATCATGATTACTAACATCTGATACAAACTTCGTTGTGGCATCACTTAATGTTTTCAGCATGGGTGTGGCGTTGGCATAGAACAGAGACATGCGATTAGCCAGTTCGTTGTTCACCTCATTCTCCTCCTCCGTCTATAGACATAAAACAAAGCAGTTATTATATCCTAGTCTAGACGTGTGAGCAAGACAGATTTTCTAACATAAAACTTACTGTTGTTGCTGCTACTTACATGCAACCTCTAAGGTTTTGCATCATACAGTTTCACTTAATGTATAGGTTTAACTGAGGGGGGTAGGAGGGTGGGTGAGTAGATGGTTTCAGGTTGGGGCCGGGTAGGCAGGTGGTTTGGGGCTGGAAGTTGGGTAATTGGGATTTGTGGGTTTAGATGGGTGATTGCAGGTGGGCAGTCGGCTGGGTTTGGGGGGTATATTTAGTTGAGTATTATGTAATTTTCTGTCAAAGATATTTTCTGATGTTTTCTCAATGAAAAATTCAATGCGATGGAAAAGCATTCTTTATTGCTGGATGTTAAAAAAAAAAGATGCCGAGTCAGGCTGTGTATGCATCAGTAGTGGTGTGTAGGAGGAAGGAAGAAAACAAGAGTATGCAGCTACTAAATTGGCAGGGAAATCAAAATTTTTAAATATAGCTTAAAAACGTTCCATGCAGATAATCATGCAAATGGACCCCAGGCTGGAGGGCAGTCCGTGCTCAGTGTGTGCTGAAAAAGCAAATTCAGCTGCCCTGAAGTGTTCCATTCATTACTCTGGGCTGCAAATTGAATGTAAATCCTTCTTTAATGCACACTCAACATGCAGACATGTCCTAACTGCCCGTACACGCTGCTACAACACCAAAGCCCACGTTTCATTAGATGAGGGGGTGGCGATAATTATTCCTGACTGCGAGAGCTTTTAATTGGGGAGGCAAGGTCAAGCACACCCCCACCCCCCCGTCTCATCTCCTGTTTGGGACAGTAATGAGAGTGAATCCATTTGCATGCGCTCGCTTTCATCCACCTCCGCACACGCTCAGCCCTGTGTCAGCTAAAAAGAAGCTCCAGTGCGCGAGTTGTAGATGGATAAAAGAAAACAGATTGGAAATGAGAGGAAATGGGAGAATACTTCGCGTTTCCCTGAGTCAGGACCCCTGTTACCTAATGATCAGAGGCGAGCGGATCGGAGCGCCGCTCGTTAACCCCTCTGACCCTGGGGAACGCAGCATTACTAAAACATAAGCCCCACCATAATGAGGTGACTTTCCAGAAGAGCGCGCCGAGAAAAGCATCACACTTACTGCCAAGTTGTTGATTCGCATGCGGCTCAGCGTCCTCCGATAGTAGCTAAAATCATTCTGGATGGCTGGGTTGGTCATCTGGGGAGCAAAGATTCAGGTGAGGATTAAAACTGGGCCTTGACCAAACAGTCACTCTGCACTCTGATTTTTTTAAAAATCCACACAACAAAATTATTATTTTTTTTTAAATCCACATTACAAAATTAGAAGAACCCACTCTTCATCCGTCTCAGAGTTCACAGTGGGAAGGTTTTGTCATGCAGTTAGCTGGGACATGTTTACCAAAGTACACTGCAGTTGCAGGAGAGAGAACAGAGAGCATGCATGTTCACCTTTCCCAGGTTATTAGTAGATGTCAGCTTTCGAGGAAGCTTATAAAGCATGAACGCGCATTGCTTCCTGTTCTCTTTACTGAATTTACATACCTAATGAGCTCCCTACAAACAGGCTTCCTATCCACAAATGCTCTGATGTAATCTCTCAGGAATAGATCATTACAGTAATTCAGTATTACAGCAACACAAACACAGACTGAGCTCACTGAGACTTATTTGAAGCAACACTAATAAGTGCAATTACAAGATGTTTTAAAAGATTTAAATGTCTTATCTTTGTGTATATTTCTAGGTCTCAGCGCTGGAAATTGAGGTGTTATAACTCAAGGCTATAACTGAACTCCAGCCTAATTTCCTGACAATAAAGTACTTTTGTTGGTGTCTCTGCATAACAGCGTCTCCTAAATGCAATAAATGTCCAATATGTCCGCTAAGAATTGTTGGTTGTCAGTGGGGATAGCATTTATAAAACATTAATAAAGAAATTGGGTTGACATATTGCTTTACAGAACTAATCTATCATTTACCACATGGTTAAAATGTTAAAATGGTTAAAATTCTGCTCTACTAGACTGTAATAAATATTTTCAATACCAGGTAAGACTTTATTATTGCTTAATATCATCAGTCAATTTTAAACATCTGCTGATCATCTTTTTAGGAAAATATCTGCCAACAGTCATGATACCACTATTATTCTGTAATGAACATACTGATAAGCAGATCTGATTCCAAGCTTCGTGCAATGTACAATTTTCCAGATACTCTCTTATATAGCATCTGTTCTACAGGATCAGAGGTGTAGAGTTAAAGGTGGAAAAGAGAAAGTGAGGCCCTCAGCTTGCATTTCCTGAAATCTTGCTAACAAGGCAGCAGTCCCTGAAGGAAGAGAGTTTAAGCTCAGGCGTGTGCTTCCACTTGGTGCTCCTGAGCAGATGTCTCTGCTTGTGGAGAGCTGTGGAAGCTCTCTTATTCTCCATTTCCTATCATACTTTCATTTCGCCCTTTTCTTTTCCTGTCTCCATCTCTCTGCTCTGCACTTCACGACTAGCTTCCTCCAGCTGGTGCACTCTTTCTCAGGCTAAATTCCTCTTGCTTTAAAGTGCTCTATACATTAATTAATATAGATAGATTATGTTCCATATGTTTTGAGGACAATTTTTGCTAATTCTTTTTTATAAACACAAAAAATGTTTACTTGATTGCAGGAAATATGTATTTCAATAGTAACAAGTCTTAATGATACAGCTAATTTTCAGGCTTTTGGAGATCTAGAGATCACTTTTTGCTCTAAAATGCAAGGCTTTGACTAATATAAGACTCTGCATATGAACTACTACTCTTCCAGATTTGGTAGTGAATAAAAAAAAAAGAATAAACTCCTGACAAATGTAAATCTTTCACAGGTATACATTTAGGGGTTAGGATTTGAAAGATGATAGAAGAGGCAGTTTCGTTTCAGTGACTGATGAAGTTTACTGAAATGTCTGTCTTCCAGTAAAGCTGCAGAGATAAAGAGTTAACCATAAGTTGCCTAAAATTGTGTTGTTTGATGTGGGGATGTGTTTTTGCTTAAAATATTATTATAAAGGGAAGTAGTGTGACATGCAGTGGTATGAATGCTCGCTAAAAGTAACCAATGTCGGATTAAAACTAGCATAAGTATCATTGCAGTACGTGGTCTGGTCACACGTCACTAAAGTTAATCTCTGTTAGCTTGATTCTAACGGAAGTACCCACCTCACAACCTTTCTTCAAACTCCACAAAGTTCAGAGTCTGGTTAAACTCCACTAAAGGTGGTACTCCTGCCTCGCCCGTACTTAAGCTCCACTAAATGAATCTAATGGTTCCGGAACTGAAAAGAGGCTAGAAGCTGAAACTTGACACTTTTTTGCTTTTATAATTTTACAATTACAGACGTCTGTTTCTCTGCACACTTTGTTACCCTTCGATGGAGCAGGTAGTATTTGGGTGGCGGATCTCAGCACTGCAGTGACACTGACATGATGGTGGTGTGTTGTGCTGGTACACGTGGATCAGACACAGCATTGCTGCTGGAGTTTTAAACCCCTCAGTGTCACTGCTGGACTGAGAAAAGTCCACCAACCAAAATTATCCAACCAACAGTCCTGTGAGCATCATCCTGGGAAGTACTGGAGGATGACCAACACAAACTGTGCACCAACAGATGCGCTATAGTCTCAGACTTTAGCAGACCAGCAAGGTTGGTGAGTCTAATAGAGTGGACAGTGCTGTGTCTGATCCACCTGTACCAGCACAACACATCAACACCATGTCATTGTCGCTGCTGTGTTAAGAGTAAATACTAACTCTGTGGTGGTCTTGTGGGGGATCTGACGATGAAAGAACAGAGTAAATAGAAGCTAACAAAGTAACCAGAAAGACAGACGGACTACAGTTTGTAACTGAAGATCTACAAAGTGCTGCTATACGCTGATGAAATGGACAGATACTGTAGAGAAAAGGAAGTGGTTTTAATGTCATGGCTGATCAGTGTATCTGTAGTATATCATTAGAGCTGTAAACATTTTCACACATGCTTAAAATATCAAAAATCACACTGAATCTTGATCTCAGAGCTGAACATCGTATGAAACGTATGGAAAAGTATTTGGATGGAGGAGAAGGAGGACCGCCCGAGTCTCTTGGCAGAGAGCCTGTGGCCGTTCCCCTGCCTGAGAAAAGCTGGCAACAGGAGGAATCAAAGCTTCACCACACTTACCTTGAGCTCATCAAAGCGCAGTGTGAAGTGCAGGATCTCAGCAAACTGCCGTGCCAGAGCCTGCTCCTGCTCCAGGTGCTGCGTGGGGCTACAGCGAGCGCTCGTCAGAAACCCCAGCAGGCCCTGCAGTGTGCTCTCTACAAGAGAGATAGAACAGTGAAGAGAGAAGGTTACAGCGATTCTGTCTGGCAGGTAATGCAATAGACACACAGATAGAGAGACGGATCAATCAATACTATAAATCAGTAGCATGTTTAAGTACTGATGGATGAACAGACAGCTCGATCAATACTATAAATAGAGAGTAGACATGAGCACCGATAGTAGCAATAAAATGAAGGTAACATCCAGTGAAGGTTGCCCCTAAAAAGGTGGTCCTTATAATTCCTAGTTCTTTCTGAAAGATGAACAGAATGACTGCAGATTAGTTATTTCACTCGAATACTCTAAATGAGCAGAGAGGGCGAAACTCTCTGGCTGCCTCGTTAGAGTACCAGAACACAAGGGAACTAGAAGGACGCTTCTATTCAGATCGCATCCACTTGCATTTTTTCACCATCTAGTCTAATTCCTGGCAGAAGAACACAAATCCTGGTACCCAGCAGGGAGATGTGAAGTTAGCCTGTGCCTTTGAAGCCTCTGCCCTGCCTCTTCTCCAGAGAGCACTCTGATTGGCTGGTGATTATGTGAGATTAGAGGACGTGTCACAGTTAATTGGGTCATGACCTACTTCTCTACATGTAAGGCCCGTTTCACTCATTTGAATGGTGCTAGCCTACAGGCCAACAATAACAAACAAAACAGGATCTGTACGGCCTCTCTACCCACTAAGGGTTAAATAATCAAAGTTAAATCATTTTAGTGATTAGTAGTAATTATAGATGGCAATAAACAAGAAAAAGGGCTAACAAACACTATATTGATCAATAAACAATTAGGACAGAAAACAATTAGTATCTGATACAAGTTTGGAGAACAGTTTTTCCAGGATAGGTGAATATCCACTTTCACACTGCACCAAACAAAGAACCGGCATTCTTTACTTTCAGTGCAAGTTCATGTGAAGAGCTAGAATGCGAAGCAGTTTTGGAGCATCATATTTTTGGTCCAATTATCATAAATTCTTTACACAATTTAAAGAGTTTAAATTATGTGAACCTAATATAAAGGCAGTTTTTTTTTTTTTTTTACAGTGATGAAATACGAGACATATCAAAATATCTCTTTTAGCTATTCGGGTCATAAATTAGGCCCAACATCTGCAATGTAAACTGCCCTCATACTCTGTCTTTCTGTAGGGTCGCCTACCCTTCCAACAACATTTATGGGCGTGTGGATTACCTGAGAAAGTCACTACTGCAGGGTTAGATACATGATGTCATTTTCAATTAGATCCATGTATCGAAAGACCATCCCAACAATTTTTTATGAATTTGGCCAACAGCGTCCTAACAGCATGACTGTCATACTAAACACATATAAATATTTAAATAAATAAGTTGCCACTGTTGTGAGCTCACGCTAGTATAATGTGTCCAACTATTGTTTTTATGGCCCACCCCTGCAGTCGTCAGCGCTTCACACCGACCACTAAGTCAGTCAGTTTTAGGATAGTTAAAGTTGAATGCAGTCAAAAAATAGTTAGATAAATAAAATAAAGATAAATAAAGATAAATAATCCCAATAAAAAGTGTGGCATTTATTGACCTATGTGAAATCAAATGTTGTTTACTTTCATTATTTTAATCTTGTATGAATAAATAAATCAATTATTTTTTAAAATGTACATGTTGCCATTTTTCTTTAACAAGCCTGCCATCACTATAAAAGCACTCCACCCAGTTATTACAGATAAGAAGGCTCTGAACATTTGTTTCTGCCAGGGTCATAGTGATGGGTCACTGTGATGACAAAACATCTTTATTAAGTGCAAGTACAGAATTACACAGAAGAGATGGAGTGGCACATGTCACATCACCATCACCAGGCCAGATATAATTAGCTTATGAATTCTGCATCAACAGAGGAGTAAATTTTGAAACAGTTAATATGGTTTGTGCTAAAGGATGACTTTGCAACACTCACCTTTTAAAAAATTACACCAAGACTGTGAAACAAGCTTGTAGAACTTTTTTTTCTGTGAATTTGAACCCTGTTATCTGTGGTCCTACTTCCAGACAAAAAGTTGGCACATACAAGCATCAAAATCATGTGACAACTGTTACCAAGAATCTGGTGTAAGACAGTGATGGAGTGCTCTGCTAGTAGGCCTCATGTTAGCTAATGAAATGTAAGTTGGGTAGTGAACTAGCTGCTTTGTTTTGACTAGTGTTTTTTAGCAATTTTTGAATGCGTGGTCAGCTCACTCCGTCTCCTTTTTCAAATAGTCTTTTTACTTTTCCAGCAGACCAAATTACAGTGAAGTATTTCATCTCCTCCGCCATCACCATGACTAATTTCTCATTTCCCTTCTGCTCTCTTTCTCTTCTCTTGTTTAATGGGTTACAATAGCCTCTCTCAACTCCCTGTAATTGGTAAGAGAGTTCAAACCTTCCAAGTAGTGTCTTTACTCTGCCCACGATCTGAGCCTGGGTTCAGTTTAATGCACAATGACCCCACCATAACATTTCGGTCCTTTAGTCCTGACTGTGGCCCGAGGCATCTTCAGACCTCCAGACCAAACTGAAAAAGGTCTGAGCCAAGGCAAGTGTGAAAACCCTAAATGAAATCACAGTCAGTTGACTTGTCCAACTTCGAAATGGCTAACCCTCCATTCAACCCTCAGGTGAAGACAAATCAACAAACTAATACAGAAGTGTTTTTGTTTTTTTTTTTACTTTTTTTTTTAATTTATTATGAGGAAACCAAAGAACAAAGAACCTCGAATTAAAGAGTCATCAGAGTCTTTCAGACTCATAACCTCATCTTTAGCTGACATGCCGATTTAGAATTAACACTAAGTTATAAATGGGGACAAATTAACAACTCAATTTGACAAAGATTTGAATGCAGTGTTTATCTTGTTTAGAAGCATCTTGAACCAGGTTTATTTGTGGAAGGGGATAATTAAGGGGCTCTGACTGATCAGCAGGGGGAGAGATAACTTTGTCATGGGAGCAGAAGGTGAGGATGTGAATTTATACAGCGCTAGACAGGAAGAAGAAGGGGTTTCAGGTGTGTTCCTCCCCCAAAATTCAGTCATTACACTCCATTTAGTGAAAGAGCATGAAACTTTCCAGTAATCAAATAAATAACATAACAATAAATAACATGTATGTACAAAAATGACATTTTATTGACCTCAGTACAGGTCATCTCAATTTTGGAGGCGTGTGGCCACACAAGTCTCTACTTAGCTTTGCAGTGTGGTGAAGAAGGTTTTGCATTATCGTGTAATTAAACTTCTCCCTAAACAAATAAGCCTGCATTGCTAGTTTTTCACTGGGTGAAGGCTGTTGTGCCACATTTGTAATTTCTTCTGTATCCTTTCCTAATCAATCCTGCTGCCAGCCTCGTAACAAACTACTGCAAAATCTATGTGCAGAGCTGGAGACTGCATGCTTGAAGTGATGAGGGCGATGTGTCAGTGGATGAGGTAATGGAGGGTTGCCTCGCCTGAAGGGTGTGTTAATCCAATTACGATGGATTGCTGCTTGGCTAGAGGCTGCTTCCCCCACACATACACACTGTCTAACAACATGAACATGATATTAACATCATAATCATAGTGCCATTAACTGCACTATAACCTATGTCCACTACAGCACAGCTCTGCACACATCACCATGTATGCAGCTCAGCCCCTTTGAAATCCAATAAATACTCAACTAAAGTGCTTAAGGTCATGAATATGAGAGGGTGATGATACAAAAAAAGAAAGAAAAAAGAAAGAAAAGCAATTGCATACACTATCCGCAGCATGAGGGGTCTACAGACTGATAGACACATGCATGGAAGGAGAAAGTGGGTAAAGTGGAGGCTGACTAAGATTGTATAACTCCTCTTTAGCTGGGTGCTGACGCAAGAGTTCCACTAATGCACCTTGATCAGACGCAGATGATTCACTCTTCAGCAAAGATCAGCTCTCACATCACTGCCCATCACATCAAATCAAGCTCCATATAAAACTCTGCCTCAGGACTGTATGCAGCTCTAAACTCAGCCAGTGATCTAACCAATAAGCATGCAAAGTGGGTTAGTGGACCACACGTCCCTGAGAGAAATCACTCACACGCTGCTGCATTTACTGCAGAGACATTCAGCAGATAATAATGTTTAAGTTCATTCAGTTATGCTAATTATTGATAATTATACCAATTTCAAGTATTTCCACTATCCTGCAGTGCTTTCATATACAGTACCAGTCAAAAGTTTTGACACATCGATACATTCCATGTTTTATAATAATAAATAATAATAAATAAAATATGAAAACTCTGAAATAACACATGTAACTATGCAGTGAACTCTGTATTTTAGGGCTGCTCAATTCCAGACATTCAGGAGTCAAGTCGCACTTTTGATTCAAAGTGTGAGGAACTTTTTGTTGATTTCCCAAAAAAAAATAAAAAAGGTATATCTAAAAGGTGACGTGAACATGATTAAATTAAGTTCATACTATGCCATTACAATCGCTTGTTTGATTGAATGGGTCAGATCACATTCTGCAGGAAAATAGACCTCCGCCACAACAAGGATTGGTGGCCACTGTACTGGATCTTGGCAAGACAATTTGGAGAACTCTGGCTAAAGTAAGCTGACAAATGAGCTAACTCAATCATCACGTTTATTGATTCCTGTCTTAATTTTAAATTAAATTAATATTTTTTAGCACTGATAACATGGTTTGATTGTAACCCTCCTTTTTATTACAAATTTTAAATTTTATTTACCCCCCCCTGCTGAACAGGAATAATATCTCCGCAGATTCTGTCTGTTTTCTAGCAACACGTGTATCAGTGAGGCAGCGTGAGGAGCAGCGTGGAGCTGGGAGTGTAGTACACAGAGAGAAACTCTTTTATTCTTTTCTACCTGGTGTTGTTAATAATAGCTTAACCTCAAGTTTCCTCAGATGAAGTCAACCTCGCCCTGAGACAAGTTAAGACTGTGTGCAAATGATGTTGAGACAGAGATCACTCGTCTTTAGTACTACGCCATTCAACTCTCGAATGACTGGAATTGGAGAACTGACACTTTTAAGATTGACTCGTGGCTCTTTTACAGTATTCTCTCAAGCAGCTTCATAAAGAGAACCTGGGGATGAACCTGAGATTGGGGCTGAATTTAAACATAGACATCAGCTTCTGTTTAGGTTTGTCTTGAAACAAATGCTAAATTCTAAGAGCAGAAAACTGTAAACTGTGTACATTCAGGCAAGTGTGTTTAGAATTTTGACTGGTGGTGTAGAGTTGTCAGCGTGTGTGTAAGTACAGACACAGAAAAAGTTCATACCCAGCTTTAGCGAGAACTCATAAAACTTCTTCAGCTTCCCCACAAGCGGGACCACAGAAGTCCAGGCCTTTTCCTGCACACGCTCGTCATTCGGCTGCTGGATGGCCTGGACAGACAAAACAATATCAATCACTGTGTTTCATGTGTTTATGTAACTGAACATGCACTGTATTAACAAGATCACAATAAACAGAGTGCTGCTCTCCATAACGGCGGTGGTCCTGCAGAGCTTCCCTGACCCAGCCCTCTGTAGCTGATTCAAACTCTGGATGAATCAGCTGATTATATAACAGAGTTGATTCAGGTGTTAAAGCAGGGAGAACACAACAGCCTGCAGTGATGTGGCCATCCAGGAATGCATGTGACACAAATGATTCATGTCAGCAGTTCTCAATTTTTTAATTTTTTTTATTTTTGTTTAAGGCTCCTTTTGTGCAAAGTAAGTGCCACAGCACTGCCTCTCCCTCGTCCCCGCTCCCACTTCTCATCAAACTCCCCATCGGGTTCCCCGCCAACGTTCCCCATTATTTACATATACAATTCATAAACAGAACATTTTAAGATCAAAGTTCTTAACAAAAAAAATGGCAGCTGCTTTAGCATCCTCTTGTAGCCCCCCAATTCGAGAACTGCTGACATATGTAATCTTTAATGAACACTGCAGTATTCTCTACCTACTGTCTGTCTGCTACCTCTGTAGTGTCCATTACTATAGAGACACATTTCTCTGAACTATGAAAAAAGCTGAACTATAATAAAAGTCACTGAACAGTTGCTAGATTTTCAGAGTTTTCATAGACGTCTGTCTGGATGGATAGCAGTGCTTGCTGTGCTTGCCCTGTTGTTGGAAAACTGAATACAATTTAGTAAGAAAAGCTTTAATAACTTCCCCTCATGTCTGTCTCATCAGATATGAACTTAAAGTAACATTTTGCAGCTGCCCAATGGCTGCTATTAACAGGCGTAAACAAAAGTTTGAAATGCAGCAATTAAACAGCAACTGTTTATTAAAATGTACAGAGGTGTGCTATCTGTAGAGAATGTGTTATCTAAACAAATTAAACTAATTTGGTAAATCAATAAAACATGTATTTTGTTAGTGGTGCCCAAAAACTTTGCAGAAGACTGAGTACAGGAAAAGCACAGGAAAGCTGCCACTGATGGTAGGAGATATATATATCTCATCTGCTTCCTCCAATGCTATCCCTGTATCCTCCCTGTATCTTTTTAAACTGTGGTTTACACAATGCCACTGGACAGCTTAATGTGCTCAGAAGAGAATGAAAACTGCTGTTACATTACCTAATTGCTACATCATCATCTAAATACTGTTACTGCAACATTATCTAGCTAATGTTACATCATCTAGCTATTGTTATGTCATCTACCTGCAAGGACATCATCTACCTGCTGTGACATCATCTTGCTTCCAGTTAATTTAATATGTACTGTTATGTCAGCTGTTACATCTGTTACATGAATATCTGTTCTTATGTCAGTTAACTACTGTCAACAGGCATAGGCACTGTGCACTAGGAATGGGAGGAAGGCCAATAATGCTCTCTGTACAAAAGAGATGTTATTACTCGCAACTTAGAACTTTGCCTTGGTCTGCCTATCACCTTAAAACATACAGATAAACCATACAATAAAGTAAATGTATGAGTCCATGACTGTGTTTAGGACAATGGTCTCCTCTAAACATTCTGGTAGGTCTTGTTCTTGATGGAAGCTGCTCAAACTGTGAGATAAAAGAGGGCGGTATCATCTACAATTGTTTGTGAATATCTTCTGTATACCTGATGATATCTGCCCAGAGCTTTTCAGCTGTGCTTGCATAGATACCCATTTCTAAGCATATGAGACTTTCTACAAGGGTCTTGTTTGGCTTGCATTGCATGGTGCAAGAGCACTCACCTGTCTAATGGCTTCTCCTGCTCCACTGTAAGACTGCAGGTCCTGTAGAATGCTCATCGCCTCCTCCAGAACCTTGTTAACATCTTCCCACAGCTGCCTCTCTGCCTCTGTGGGCTGGGCATCTACATGAGGTATAAAGCTCCATTAATCACCATTACAGCCACACCTGAACTGTGTATGCAGTTACGAAGATGCTGCATGCATATACACTTACTTTCAAAGTCTAGGAAAAAGTTTCCAGCATTGTTGTCGATGTCCCTCGTTAGAACCTTGATCAGATTCCCCATGCCGTCTAATCAGAAACCTGATGAGAGGAAAAGTGAGTCAGTAATGCATCAGTCCTCTGTAGTATGTAAACACTGTACCATTCACCTCTCATACCACGATGTCCATACATCACAACAAAGCTGCAAAATCAGCCTGCTTTAAATTCCTTGCTTTTGTGATGCCAACCATCAAACATCACATTGACTCCTTGCTAATGTCGTCAGGTCACTGCGTTCTTGGTGTGAACTGCAGATGGAGAGCAGGAGGTAATTGCTAGTATGACAAGCTCTCAAAATGCCTAAAAGGTTGTTGTTCATGAAGGGAAAAATGCAGGAAATAGAAAAAAAAGGCACCAAAACGACACGCAGACCCTAATCTGCAGTCAGGATGAAGTCAACTTCCTATTTTCCAGCTTCTTATTTGAATTGTCCTGTTCCACCTTGAAAGCTGCAGTAGGCGCCAGAAAGTAAGTAGCACAACATTTAAGGTGGAACTAATGAATAAAAAAAAGACAAACAAATAATGTGCCATAACATAATTTTTCAAATGTTCTTATTATTTTATGTTTATTTTTCTTCAATATATTTAAGACAGAAACTGCACCAATCATTCAAACAGAGAGATGTTGAAAATGGCACATAGAACCAAATAAAACATTAGAAAAATGTTGGTCATTTTAAATAAATGCTTTGCGGCTGTCTGTGTGCGAGTCTTAAAATAAACTGAAAACATGTCAGCGCAAGTACTTGTTTAGGCTGTTCACACTTCTCACTGCCCAGTGTTGCCACAAACAGGCTCCCTGTCCCACCAGTACCACCATAACATCTGGTCACACACAAGCATGAACCCTGAACATCTGTTCAGGCCAGAGACAGGGAGGGAAAGCAGCCTTCACGTTTAGCTGCAGCTGGTGTGTCCAGCTTTAGTCCTGAAGAGCCAGAGTCCAGTACAGTTTCCAGCTTAAATCCCATGTAATAAAAGTAATAACAAATTGCTGGCCTGAAGAAGTGATATGTACAGGAAATCACCAAAGAGTGCTGGTCTAAGACCCTCCAGGACACCAGCTGGTAAGACCAGCACACTCGCCCACAGACCAATCATGATCTCATTTACCATTCATGATGGTAAACAGATAGCGATTGCTTTCCTTGTAAAGAAGAAGGTTCATTTGGTTATGGGTGGATTCCCTTCGGGTATTGTTCTGCCCTCTCTGACTCAAGCTGAATACTCTTTTGGGGTGTTCTGAAATGACTTCTCTTCTTTCAGGAATTGGTCACTTTTCCTGTGCATTCCTTTTCGCTGAGTCAACTGCCTGGTCATGATACAGACGGTTTAAAAACACCCACAACAGGGAGGCTACTCCGCTGTATCTGACCTCAAACTAAGGGAGGAACAGTAGTAGTACAGCCAAAGCTCTTCCAGGGAACATGCCCTTTAGATGTATTCTGATAGCTGAAGTACTCCGTCTTTAATGGTGCTACAAAGAAAGCTATATTAAGTGAAGACGAAGAAGAAAGTAGTGAATGTAACACAAACTTTCCCACATGAAGCTGCTCAGCTTAGATTAGCCGGTCTGAGGCTGTCTGAAACAGCTTGTTTGAAATCAAGTACCACCGCTGAGATACGATTTCACTCATGTCTGAAACCTGGTGCTGGAGTTCGAGGAGGTCCTAAAGCGTAGACTGTACTGTGTAGAATTCTTTTGTGTAACGTCATCACAGAGATGTGCAGGTAACTAGAGGGCAGTAGAGGTTCACTACTCATTTTTCCTTAAAAAAGAACACAACACCAATACTCCTGATGTTGTGAAATTAGATGATGAACAGACTCAACAAACAACAAAAGCAGGTAATTTTACATAACCTTATATTAATATGTAAACATTTTACATCACTTATATTAATATGCAAATAAAAGACAAAAGACATCTGACTCTTAAATATCATTTTTTATTCAGTCAACTAAAATAAACAATGTGAAAACTACGCTGATTACAATAAAAGACTAACATTACAATCTTGTGGCCAGCTAAGTTACAAAAGTGGTTTTGTCTCCTGGCTGTGCGTGAACCTAGAATTGTTTGTAAACAGGAAGCCCGTCCACAGGAGGCTTTTTGTACAAAGTATAGTATTTGTCAGCAGTACTGAGCGCGCTCAACCAGCTCGACCAACAGTCATACCGTGACATCCCATAAACCTCAAATCACTGCCATCTTCTCAATCACAAATAAATGCCCCAAAAATGTATATTGAAAACATACATACACCAGCTGAAGATCCAGCCTGGCAGAAACAACCACAACAACAACAACAGTTAAAGAACAATGACTCCAACAGCAACCAACTGTATGACTAAAAAGCAGACTAAATCATACAGTGAGGCTCAAGTGTTATAATAACTAATTTCCTTATGTATGGGTGTCCAGTCTGTCAGTTTCAACACTTCTAAACCAACCAATTAGAGCAAAGCTTATTAAAATATTAATGAGCAAACCATTAATGCCAAAACAGCTCATATCCTTCTAGGACCAGATCATACGGATATGTAAAACTGCATCAGGACATTTTTCAACCCCACCAACACACTTTTGATGAAAACATCAGAAAACTACTTAAAGTGGTGAAAAATGCTTCTTATGGTACCTTTCTAAACAACTGACAAACTAGTTGTTGGCTTCACTGGGGACTGTTACCACAGTAACTCAGATAACCATCACCAGGCATAGGTCTATATGACAATGGTGTAAAAAATATGTTGAATAAGTGATAGCAGCACTCTGGCATCCTGACCGTACAGATAACAGAGTCAGTATGTTTGTATGATGCTACATCAGCCTTGTGTCTCCAGTGCAAAACTAAAGAAGCTTCAGACACTGAACGTCTGGATCAACTAGGTTTCCGGTAGACGAGAAAACTCTACAGTTTTTACACTCTACAGGATTTTCATGCAACTATAACTTCAGGAGGAAGTTCAGCAGAGACAAATGGGGCAACTGCAGTAAAAGTAGGTAACTAGGTTTGTGCAACTGACCTACACTGTTCACTGCAGTGCGAGTGCGTATGGAGGAGTGTACTCTCTCAAGTCCCAGCGCACACTCTCCATCATGTGGTTGCTTATTCAAGCTACCAGAAGGAGCAAATAAGCACTAGTGTGACTTTGTCCAGGACCCCCAAAGCCCTCTGCCGGCTTTACACGCCAAATCCGGGATTCTGCTCATTTGACTACAACTGGCCCACCCTGCCCTCTGATTGGCTGAGAGCATTCTGCTGTTTCCATGGAGGCAAAAACGGCTCTCCAAACCAAAAACAAGCCACCAGCCAATGGGAGCGGAGCAGGAGTAGAGAAGATAATGCTCAGCATCTTAAAAGAACATGAATAAATGAATAATGACTCTTGTAGCTGAAAGAGACGCAGCTTTCAAAACAAGAAAGAGAAGCACTTTCTGCAATGACAAATAATGACAAGTTAATGCTTTGCATTTAATGGTTTCCTAAGATCTTTTTATAGTAACTCCTAGCTGTCCTACACTTGAGAAATGAGTGTGAGTTAAAATGCTGAGTGAACATATGTTTTCACGTTCTTGTATTAAAAATGACATTTTTCAGAATAAGGCAGGCTAAGCTTGTGGACAGTGAGTATCTTGCAGGTTGTAAGTAGGGCAAACGACTAAGACCACTCCTTGCTAAATGCTTACTGGGATGAGATATGAACAAGGAGGGGGTCTTTCTTAAAATCCCCTCAATCCTATTAGCAGAAAGTGCATAGAAGCTGGGTTGGAAATATGTCAGCTGCATGAGGCTGGAGGAGCTGGGCTTAGTGTTTCTGGGTGTGGACGCAGTGGACGGCATGCTGTCCAGTTTACTGCAGCACGATCAGCATGCTTCAGCATGGAGAACAGCGTGTGTATCCACGTGCCCACCCTTCTACTACGAATACTACAGCACAACCAGTGCAGCACGAGACCGCCCTTCACTCCCCTCCCCTCCCCCCACCTACACAGTGCAGAGCCGAGTCACATGGCTGAGGCGAGGCGGGGCGGGGCTCTGCAGTACTGGGCTGGGCTGCTGCAGTGCAGAGAGAGAGAGAGAGAGAGAGAGAGAGCGGGAGAGAGGCAGCGCCCCTCCTGACCCAGATTCAGCCCAGAGCCATGCCACACTGTGTTAGTGTTACACCCGCCGCCCTTAACTGACCTGCTGGCACCACAGAACTTATACATACATCCATGAACATACAGCTTTAAGAAAAACAAACCTTAATGAGAAATGGAAGCACATTTCAGCAAATCATTTTACACCATCTCCCCTTTTCCCCCCCAGAGTCTCCTGAGTGACCCTGTTTACAGTTGTTCTTTAACCACTTAAACCTAAAGGCCTATTTACTGGTTCACACGTTCACAACTACATTATTTTGTTAAGAAAAAAAACATGCATCCATTTTTATTTTTCTACACACTTTAAATGCAGCAGCTATTTCTTGATAAATGGACCAATAGAAGTGCTCCAAAATAACTTTGGGTCAGAGGGTCTGGTTCCATTGACCTACATTGACCTACATAAAAGGCTGTTTTTGGCTTCTCCTGTAAAGTTTTTTGGAGATACTGTTTCTCTGGACAGCTTATTTGCATGTGTGTTTCATTGTTTTGTGCATAATTCACAGCTGTTACTGAATAATATTTCTGGAGATGAACTCAGTACTAAGTCTAGGGTTAAAGCGTTAATGTGACCAGACGTGAATCAAACCGCAAAGTAATATTTTGGCCAAAAAGTCAAACATTTACACTCTCCCCTTTTTCTACAGATGCTAACTGACCAGTAAGAGCTAAAAGATTGATGAATTATATCTACACTGCAGTTCTTTTCTATAAATTAAACTTAAGACCTGCTTTACTACTTTACTACTATCCACTTTTTCCAGTCGTTATAAAAACTGTGGCGACTATGTTGAAAAATGTAATATATAATGGCGGCTCCTGCTATTCGAAAATTGCACTCCTCTGTCTGTTGTTGTTTGTTTTTAACCTAATTGTCTCTCAATTGCAGGTGGTAGCTACATCTTTTCTATCACACCGTGCTGCCAGGGCTAGGAGGGTGAAGGCTAGCATGTGCTACTCTTTTTTTTTAACTGCAGCTAACGCAACATCATTGTATGGCTCATCTCGCTTGGAGGAGAACATTAGCAGACAATTCTGTCTTCTATATAAATAAATGATCAATCATTCAGCCCTACACACAAGACATTAGGCTAAGAGAGGCTCGCAGGTTGAGTGATCATCTTTGCTCATGTGGCTCCTCATTTCCTCTGATGTGGTAAATTTGACTTTTCTGCTAAACTACTGCTTTAGAGATTGAGGACATCTCATTACTCATGCAGACATGATTCAATATGGATTTAATCCTCAGCATGAGTCTTTACATAAGCAGAAATCATTTTAATGACAATAACAGGCAGGATGGATGATTTGCGGACCGCCAATTTGCAACTCCTTGGAGGCTCCAGTGAACTCATGGTGGTGTCAGCGTCTCTCAGCAACAGGAATTCTTTTATAGTGTGCTGTAATATGTTCTGGCGTCGCTCTGCTTCTCTACACACAGCTGCCCAGATTTCCCTCTCTCCTCCTTCATCACTTCCCCTAAAACACACGCCCCTCTCCGCTGCCGAGCTGCCGCAGGGGTCAGTCTGCCCGCGTGACGTATTGATGAGGCTGTGTGTCCGGAAGCTTCTCTTTCTCCAACTTCATACCCAGAAGAAAACAGTGAGGAACGCTAGACTACTACAAAGAGGGGGGGAACAGACAGATGGGTGGCGCTGGCCAGCTGTGGTGACAGGGCTAACTCTAGAATCTTCCAGCCCAGCAATGAGACACACACACACACACACACACACACACACACAGAGAGAGGGAGAGAGAGAGAGAGAGAGAGAGAGAGAGAGCGTGAGAGAGCGTGAGAGAGAGAGAGAGAGAGTGAGAGAGTGAGAGAGTGAGAGAGAGAGAGACTCCACCCATTTGATTCGGTCTCAGTTGATTCATCGTATCCGGCTACTCTGCCGTCAGCACTAATAAAGATCTATTGATCCATCATTTGACAATTCACAAAGAACAGCCCTTAAAATTCATGAATTTAATAACCAATTCATATTCTGATTTCTTTACAGCCACATGGGCTGAGAGTTTTTTTTAACTCTGGCTCACTAGCACCACTCTGTACCTGGCATTAAAATTAGTTGCCTATTTAAATAACAGGAATCAAATAAAGTGCTATATTGAAAGTAGGCTAGCATTACTTAAATACAGTTTGTGCATTTACCCACCTCACAGTATTTACCTCGGTCAACGTGTGGGTTATACCATCCTCACTCTAATCTCTTTAATCTTCACCTCATTTAGTGCTGGACAATATCAATAAGATTCATTATATTCAAATAATATATTTTACAGTATAAAAGTCATGACATTTAAGATTTTCATTTCAATTAAAAATTCTGACACTGATACATACTATAAAATCTAGAAACTGTGAATACATCTATCTGCATCAGGTTGCATAAAATTTAAAAAATGCAGATATTTTAGCACAACAGCTTAGACCGTCCTCTAAATATTCTGCTCCTCCAGATTACAATATACACGTCATTAAATATCAGTTTGACATATCACTGACATCTACTCATCTGTGCAACACAGATACGTTTTTAAGCAAATATCTGTACATACTGATATGATTTTAATACTGTCCTATATCACCACTGCCAGAGCTTGTTTTAACTCTTTTGTTTTGTTCTGCTTCTATTACACTAAAGACTTCCTAACATAGCAGACACAGCATCAGTACACAATTTACCATTATTCTGATAAATTACATCACAGTCAGAACGTGCTTTTTCCAGCAGATCTTGGATATGGTCTTTATTTAAATAACAGTTAAATAACAACTACATGCTTGATAAAAAAAAAGCAAAATGATTTTAATTGGATTGACTGTCTCTGAAATGTTACATACATTTGTATATAGTTATATTAACATTATAGCTTTTATACTATGTTCACACAAACAGCAACCATGACTTCACTGTATTCAACTGTAAGCTCAACACATTGTAACACCTCCTGAGTAACCCTGCCAGGCTGATTACTGCTGTAGCTTAAATCCTGTTACATCCACTTGGAAGCGTCCTGTATGTTTTTGTTTTATCCCGCAGCAGGCAGATGGTGTAGCTTTAGATGTGCAGACATAAACAGTCTCACGCTTCTCAGTATCATCTCCCCTGAATAACCTCCCTAGATGGACATTTGAACTTTAGATGAACCCCACAATGACCCCTCCAACCCCCACCTTTATACACCCATACATATACACGCGCACAAACACACCCCAATGGGACCACAGCTACTGAGGACACACGGATGCCCCCAGGCAGAAGAGAGGCACTGATACCGTACTGATGCCCCCGCCCCTTCATTCCTTTCCTCCAGTACATATAGCACTGTAGGAGGCAGGGAGCTGGAGGGCTTGGCTCTAAAGTGTTAGTCTGACTATCTCAGTGTGTCACAGGCCATCTAAAACACAGGACACCGTCCGAAGTCACCACACAGAATTGCAATAATAACAATCTTGGTGGTCCTCAGTGGATGTTTGGCGCTGAAGTCGATTGAATAATTTGATGAGCCTTTATTATCTTTAACCTTGAAAATAAGCCAGACCTTGAAAACATCATCCAATCTCAGGACTCAGTTTGACACCCCAGATTCTGAGTGGCTGTGGTACTTATTAGTGTATGGGGGCTGTTTCTGGTGGAGTTTTACTGCCCCTTGGTGGACACAAGATGATCCTGCAGTGACTCAAACACTGCAGCCTGAAAAACACTGCAGGTCATTTAGTAATCGTTATTGTACTTCATATACCTAATATAACCATAAAAGTCAAATCATTCAAATCAATGGATCCAATCAAGTGGCCGGTTGGACTGAATTGTCTGTCAAGGCGACTAGAACTGTGGAATAAATAAATATTGAAATAATTCCACCTATTTTTAAAGATTAAAAGTTTAAATATCAGCACATCTGCTCACTATTCATTTTATGCAGATGTAGCTTCATATACAAGATGCGGAGTGTCTAGCCAATAATGTATACATCATCAACACTACATACACAGTACAGCTTAAGTGATAACATGTGGACTAGATCTCTGAAATATAAAAATAGTGTCAGTATATGTGTGAGATAGCAAATAGGTGCAGCTTTTAAATATCTGATTGTCTTGAAAAGCCACAAACAATTGTGGTCAAAACACTTGCAGACTTTTTCAGGACATATAGGCTTACGTATCATGCTTTTTAGTTTTTCTGAGGTTTGAACCACTGGAATAAAAAATAGTTTTGTAAGGTTTTTTAAGATTTAACCATCTCTCTGGTAGAAATCTTAGTTTTACATGTTACATGCAATTACACATGAGTTGTGTGGACCTTCGTTTTGAGCCTGAGCTTGTGTCATTAATAAATAAAGATATATGGTATAGTCCAAAAAAAACTCTTTACAGGGTGATTCACAGCGACAGAAAAGCACGTAGTGACAGAAATGTTCACAACAATGATATTTATCATCATACTGCGCACCTCTAAAAGCATATAATCAGCGTGTACACATTTTTTCTCTGACCGCTTATCTGAGTAAACTCTTAAAAATTGTTAATGTGTTTACTTCAGCGAGTGTTGGGTTTGGACTGCATGCTTGCGGTTGTGTGGTTGTTGTTTTGGTTTTCTTCAGCTTCTTGAACTTTGGCAGCGCGACAAGCAGCGGCACATACTCTGCTCTGACTCACGCTGGTCACTCAGCGGTCACAACCTTGAAGACACCTAAAGACTTTCACCTGTAGGTTTTGTCATACACAAGCAGCAGCCACATGTGTCACCAGCTATGTATAAAAAATTTTTGCTCCCACACTTTCCTTACTAAAGAAATTATTAGACGTGTTTGTGTTTCTCCTTAAAAAAAGGCAGAAAAAGTCATAGAAAACATCAAATCCCTGGCCTGGACTTATTCTCAGGTTCTATGGTGCATGCAATGCTTTGAAGGTCTCATAACCTACATCTTTCTTGTTCTTTACTTTAGAGGTTCACGTTATTATGTATGTGTGGTTTTACTATAAAATTTTTATTTTTACATGAACACTTTTCCACATTTATCCTTTGGAAATAAACAGGCTGCTGTTGTTATTGTTATTGCTACTTTAGGACGGATATATTTAAGCTCTGCTTTGATTGGCTCCCCTGTATTGTGCCTCATTAAAAAGCAATCCAGGTGAAAACACTCCTTAAAAATAGGCCATGCTAAACCACTGCAGGCTGAACAGGCAAGGTTGGATGCAGCTTGTTCTGGCATAAATTAAGTCCTGGTCTATTAAAGTTTTTCCCAAACATTTAAACACATTTCCAGAAACTTGGCTCAATTCATCAAAAACACTAAACACAAACTCAAGAGAGTTTATTACTTTTCAAAAAGCCACAAATCTTTGGCAAAATGAAGCGCAGCACTCAAAACCATGTTCTCTCTCCTCAACACTGATTCCTTTCACTAAAACAATACACACAGCTTTTATATGCTTCTTCTCCTTCACAGCATTAAATATACGCTGATATGACTACATCTATACACTACCGTCAAACAAGTATATGTATGCTTTGGTTTAATGAAGCCATGTTACACATTCAAATGCACATCTCATGTTAGTGAAGTGTAGGGTTACAAATGTGACCCATACTATGTAGTATGTAGCAATACAATGAGAAACACTACAAGGAAAAAAACCTGCAGATACAAAAAGATAACAAAATATATGTATACGTTGCTTGGGGCCTCATGCACAAGAGCAACATGAGTAAGACTTCTTGGTAATCAGGGTGTTGGAGTTTGAAGATCAAAGTGTACTTAATGATGCAGTTTGTGTTTAGAGATTTGCAAAACTGTGATTTAATATGATATCTGAGTGAGAACGAAAGAAATGCTTAGAGTTTAACAGTTTAGATCCATGTTGTTGATACATGAGCTTCAAGTTTTCCAGATTGAGTGCATAATTCCATTTATGTATGTATGCATGCAGTCGGGAAAAACTATAATACTATGTGAAGCGTTGTTGCTAATTTTATGGAAAAAAAAGACAAAACTGATTTTTACACACTGTAAGTTATGAGCAAAGATTCATGCACACTAACATTATTGAAATATACTACAAATGTAATGATGTGTTTCTAATGCTTTTATCTACCAAAACCCACACATGAAACATGTTTTGGTCTGTGTGTGTGTGTGTGTATATATATATATATATATATATATATATATATATATATATATATATATATATATATATATATATATATATATCACAGCAGTTCTCAGCTACAGTATTGGGGACAGCATGCACAGCTTAGTATTTTAGTGTTTAGTATTTTAGTGTTTTCTTTAGTGTTAATTTACCAGTGTGAGTCCAAAATACCAACACCTCCATGACGAAGGACCAGGACTAAATAACATGACATGCATGGGGAGTGGATACATTCAATAATTTACTACAGTAGTGTACAGCGTATGTGCAGTTTACTGAAAGAGCACAACCTGCTGTAGGGAGTTTGCATCTTGTTGATCAGTGGTCATCAGTTGGTTAACCGATCATCTAAATAGAGGAAAAATATTTTTAGGTTTAATCCAGTTTTCAATTCAGAAATTAGGATTCAAATAGATTTTTTGATATTTTATGTGTTACAAATATCTTGATTCCGCAGACTAAGCTCTAAAATACAACACAGGCTGGCTGGGCTCAGAGAGATAAAGGTTTTTAGAGCTTGCATGTCTGCAAAATAAATGAAATTTAAAATGTATCTATAAATCTATAACAGCTTCCACTCTTATGTAAAAGCTTTCTACAGGATTTTGGAATGTGTCTGTGCAAATGTTCACACATTCACAGTAATATCTGTTTTTGTTCATCCCAGCTGTTTAATGGAGTTGAGGTCAGGACTCAGTGCAGGTCAGTCAACAGTCCACACCAAACTTGTCCAACTGCCCTTTTTAGACATTGCTTTGTGCCCTGGGACACAGTCGGTCATGCTGGTCAGGAAAGGTTCTTCCCCAGACAGTTTCCACAAACTTGGAAGCATGCAATTGCCTAAAATGTGTTCATCTGCTGGAGTTAAAACCAACCCCATAGCATTATACCTCCTCCCCCAAACTTTACAGATGACAGAATGCAGTCAAGAAAAGTAAAGTTTGCATGCAGCTGTTCAGCCATGAAAACCCATATCATAAAGCACCCGGTGCAATTTTTTTGTGCTGATGTTAATGCCAGCGGTTAAAGCAGTTATTGAGGGTTGGTGGCTTATATGCACTGTGTGTCCCAGCATGCAGCAACCCTGCTCTGTAACTTTATATGGTCTGCCACTTTGTGGTCAAGTTTATAAATATTTGCTCTTTTTCAATAATACCACTCACAGCAGACCCTGGAATATTTAGCAGGATCGATGTTGGCATTTTACTATGAACTGAATGAGTTCTTCATAACAACTCATTCTTTTACAAACGTTTGTAAAGCAGACTGGATGGCATTGTGCTTGACTTTGCACACCCGGGCCAATGACGCTTAATGAAACACTTAATGAGTTAACTGATTAAGAGGGGTGCCCCAAGACTTTTGTCCTCTGATTGTACTTTTTATTTATTCTGATACCTGATACAGTGATTTCAGTCAGTGTCAGCACAACCCTAGCATTAACTCAGTAAACACTAATGTTACAAATAGCCTACTATCGCAACATAAGGCCCCTCCCTACACAAATTCGATTACTGATGGTTTCCACCCAATTAGTTACATTTGTAACAAGAAGGTAACAATGACAGTACATTTCAATACATTATTTTTCATGTTCAGGTTTTTATTTACATATTACACATCAACAAAATTTTATTTTTAGTGGCATTTCACTGTGAAGTCTGTGCCAACATGTCATGTCCTTTCTCTTTAAAGGGTTCAATGACAGGTTGCAACACAGCTCTAGAGGCACATAAGTCATGTACTTGGAAAGAAATCTGATTATCGACTCATGCAACCCTGGAGCGCTCTCGTTTTCAGATCACTTAAGTGCATATAAACATGTTGGATGAATTATAGCCGAAATCAGATTTTTGCTGTTATCTGATTCAGATTATCAGATATCATGTTGTATATACACATATTCTTCAACAAGGCAGACTCTGCCATTGCTTGTACCGGAAACCTGCATGGCTCGTGGTAAACAGCACGGGCGGGCAATACGGCAAAAATGTACTATCACAATCCTTGGTATTCAAACACAGCGGGAAATATTTTACTGATGAGTTTACTGGAATTATTTCCAGTATATTATTAATGAACAGAACTGCCTAATCCACTGCTGCCTCTCGCTGCTTCACTGAGCCACAGCACAGCAGCATGGAAGAATGCCACAAGCAGGAACAGGACGGCTGCGGGGCCTGTGAGAACATGCCTCCCCTGACGTGACTGCACAAGCTCTGCTGTCCTCACTCCTGCTTTTCTCTTACCGACACAATTACTACTTACTCTACATATACACACACCGCCTGCTCAGAGACAAGGCTTCAGAGTCTCAGTCAGGTTAATGAATGTTTGTGAGAACTTACAGTTTTGAAAGTTTCTCTTGTCAACTCTTTCAGTTTGGCACATACGATTATGGAGAAATTTTCAAGAAATTAAGTTCCAAAGAAAAGAGGGGGGGGTGTGGGGGTGTTGTAAATGACACTTTTTGTGTATTAAGCCCACCCAGAAAGACTAAAAAGGTGTTATTTCTCATGTGTGAACGTCGTAACTGTCCTGTTACTACTCCACACTGTTATAGTTCATCAGGATCATGCACCTTAGTACAACAGTACAACTAAAAGTGATTCAGCTGTTTTCCTTAACACTCAAAGCTGCCCAAGCTGAGGCATCAGGGAGGTTCATTTAACTGCATTAAACTGCACAGTATTAGCAGGTTTATTCAGCAGCACCCGAGTGCAAAGTCATAAAAGAAGCTGAGGTTGTGAAACCACGCTGTCTAAAAACACACACTGTCTTCCGAAACACTGGTTTCTTCCTCTTCAGCCAGACGACCAAGTCAAACTAAAAGCTTACACTTATAAATAAGGCTGAAAAGTGCAGCGGTCAGCTTCAGCAAATGGCCAAAGTTTTTACAATTATCCACTATTATCCACCATCCACCATTATTCAGACGACTGGGGACTAGGGACTGCTTTTTCTGACCAGTTATGGACTGTGACGGTCCAGTACTGCAGGACAATACCAAAGTGAAATGACAGAGAAAGAGAACTAACATCTTTTAACACAGATTAATAATGCAGCTCTGAATTGAGCAGGACTCTTACATGCCTACGTATACAGCATTCTCTGAAGGAGAGGTCGTGCAGAAATCCTAAAACCTACATTTGAAGTTTTGCATATTTCACACGTTGCACATTTTGCACCGTGTGACTTATTTTTCACATACTGGCATTCTGGTACGTGTAGCATGCAGCGGCAACCAATAAACCCATTCCTTAATGTTTTAAAAGGTGCTAAAAAGAGCTGGAAGCTCTGACAGAATTCCATGTGGTGGTGTGTTTTTATACTACAACAGTTTTCCTCAAATTACACAAAACCACAATGTATTGATTTATTTACAGGTAATTTAGTATCATCAGGTTCTTGTCAATACACAGCCGTAAAGGTTTCTTGATACACGCATCATTCATCTCATAGCAGCATTGCATTTAAACACTAATGAACGGTTCCCACACCCAGTTGCAGGTATATCCCACCTGATCTGTGCAGCTGTAAATAACCTCGTGCTTTTAGTGCCAGTATGGGGGATATGCACCCCTTGTGGCTGAGGATAGTATTTATTTCTTTTTATTAAACGTTTTACACACTACATTAAATCATAAAACTGGACTAACCGTGTTCAAGTACTAACAATATCCAAAATATATTCAGAAAAGCAAACTGTGTCGCAATTTACCTTGATTACAATAATCTGTCCCATCACCCAGTCCTACATGCAGGTTTATCTGATTCTGAATAAAGGTCTCTAAAATGTGTTAGCAGAAAAACGCCATATTTAAGTTCCCCGTAGAGAATGTGTGAACTTATTTTACTTTTTATTTATACACAGGGATCTGCAACCTCACACACACATACAGACATTACTCTTTAAAAATAAATAAATACATTTTAGAATCGTCATTATTAAGAAACTCAAAGCATAAACTTGTTTAGCTAATTTCTGTATGCATTCATACATCAGTTGAAGAGATGTAAAGTTAGTCCAGTGCTGCACAGAGTGCATGGCAGTGAAATTAAGCAGTTCACACTTTGTAGTGTAGAGAATGTACCGACCCATCACCCATCAGAGGTCACCTTGCTTTTCATGCAGCACTGTGAATTTTACTGTGGTTGTGCAACACTTTCCAGCAGAGTAAGTGCATTTACACTAGTCACCCTGTTACAATCACATTCTGTTAACATTTGCAAGATCACATTTACAGTTTAAACAGGAAAGAACATAAATCCATCTACATGAAACACCAGCATATTGTCCAACTGTCCAACTGTCTGATCTACCCAGCGTTCTCACCACACCGGCATCTTAGTTCATTCCAGCATACAGTGCCCTGTATACGGGTTATTCAGTTGGTTTAGGAGAACATAGCTAAGCCACGCACTGGCATTCTCATTTTGCATAAAAGTGCATGCATTGTGCTCTGCGGTGGCGTCTTATCAGAGTCCGCCATCTGACAGCAATGCAACACTAACAGGTGGCAGACGGTGAGAATATAAAGTACCACATTTTCATGCACAAAATTCGAAGAAGGTCTCATCAGATGTGGGTTACAATATGGATTTTACAGTACAACACTCTACAGGGCACACGGAGGGGGTGCAGAGTATGTTTGTACGTACATACGTACACACATACATACATACATACATACATACATATATATATATATATATATATATACACATATATGAGTCTAACCTCAAATTCAAACAGCATATAGACACCCCCACTATACTAATTTAAATCAAAACATTGTGTGTATAAAAACATGAACCAATATCGCTCTATCCTGAGGGTTTCTGTTGTCTTTTGTGAGAAAATGTCAATGATACAAACTAGGCCTCCCTCTGTACCGTTCACAGCTCAATTGAACTACAGTTGTATGCAAATGTTTGGGCACCCCAGAGCAAATTCTGTTGAAGTTACACATCCTATACAGAGAACATACATCTGTTACATTTCAGCACACAGCTACTGTACATTAGCTAAATTCAACACATTGGAGAAGGTTTGGCATAAACTAATGTTAAGATACACTTTATGTTTTTTTTTTTTTTGCCAAAAATGTTCATTTCAGCAAATAAATTTAAATTTTGTGCTAAAGTTAGCAGAAAAACATCATATTTAAGAGAATGTGTCAATTTATTTTCTTTTTTATTTATGCACAGGGATCTGCAACCACACGCACAGACACACTTACAAAACAGTAATTTTACAGAAGAGGGCAAAAAGGTCTTTACTTTCAATGTAAGTTAATGTAAAAACCTTTTATTTCAAGTCATTCTGGAGTTACGTTATTGGTCCTCTCATTATGACTTGTTCACTCATTTTTTGGGCAGCTTTGTGAGCTCAATGGAATCAAAACATAAGACAGGTGTTAAATATCAAATCCAATCTTGATCTCAGGAAGAGGGAGCATATTTGTATCATTCCAGATGCACATATTAACAATTATTATTAACAGTCTAAAGCATTTAAAAAGCATTTAAAGGACTTTAACAATATTACAAGCAGTAGTTGGTAAACCTGCAGACCATTCAGAACTAGTCCAGCTCCCTCCTTAGCAGAACAGAGCACTAATAAGTATTAGGCCTAATAAATGGTGGTCGACTTGCTGTAACACTGTCAAATACGGAACTTGCTTGACGCTGAAATTTCTATTTTGTATAAACAAAATCAGGAAGTGGCATGAACTGCCTTCACACAGAGGAAGTTTGAAACCATTTTGTATTATTGCTTCTGTTCTTGAGAACATGCTGCTCTCAATTCAGCGGTTTCAGTCAATTCATTGATGCATCACTTACTTTTTTTTATTTATTTGATCTGATGTGTAGATAATATGCAGTAGGAGTTTTGTGGTATATTGTTAGACAAGAAGCTAAGAAGACAAAAAGGTGGTAAATACATTCCAGTTCTTAACAGTGTCTCATAAAAATAAATAAATTAATAAATAAATAAATAAAAAGAAAAACATTATTTTCCACAGACATGAGCTTCCTACTTTTATTTATGAGCTTATTACTGATACAAATCATTATTAAATTAAAGGATTCACTCAAACGTGGCCTACAGTTTGATTTCTTAGTTGTAAAAGAGAAGAGAAGTCAGGTACAGGTAGATTTTCTGAACAGGTCCAGCAGCTGTAGTGGAGTCAACACTAACACTAACACTAACGCTGAACACTGAACACACTCTCACCTGCCTCACTGACTGACTGCCTGAGACAAACACTCACACACTTTCCCCTCCACTAACTGACCGCTCTGACTGTCCGGTACTGGTTACACTAACCTGATAAGCTCTCAGACCTGTATAAACCAAGCCCGGCCGCCAGACTCACCTTAAAAAAAGTCCGAGTAAATGAGTCCAACAGCGCGCGCAGGTAAACACAAACAGCTCAGCGGTTCATTGTGAGGAGCAGCAGCTCTGTGTCTCCATTTTCCGGGTTGGCGGTTGAGAAGCGCTGGGCTTTATGTCAGTCTGCCACTCAGACACACACTCCTAACTATAAAAGGCATTGATTTAGAGAGGGGAAGTGCAAGAATTAGCATACGCAGCTCCCTCCAGCACCAGCGAGGAGACGTCCGATTCACTGAACTGAGCCGACTCCTTTAAACTCTCGCCTTCTGTGAACCGAACATCGGAGCTAACTGTATATTCATGGGTTCAGCTGCAGAGTCCAATATCCTCTATTTCTGCTCCCTAATGGAGACTACACGACAGTAAGCCAGTCTAAATGTAAGGCTAGATTGTTCCTCGTGTGTTTCCTATATGAGGTTAAACTGTAATGGTTCATATTTGAATGTAAAGGATGTAAAGATTGTGTTTAGACTCGTGAATCAATTCATTGAAAAGCTCCGGTTCAAAAGAACCGACTCGTTCACGAGTCGCACATCGCAACTCAGCACTTGATGACAATTTTGGTTGAAGCAATCTTAAAGGAGCAATTTGTAAGATGATGCAATCTGTCGAATATGTACTCTTCACAGTCTCTTCCCAGCTGCTCAGCTAGCAAAATAAATAACTTACTAAATAAATGAATAAATAAAAGAGAAACGTTACCAATATCCTGCTCTCATCTGCACAAACCCTTTGTAGTTTGCCTTTGTAGTTTCACCCAGGCTCCACCCTCTTTCAAGATACATCATTAAAAGGGGGCGTTTCCAGACTTTAAACTGAGGGTGTGTAGAGAATCTAAAAACTAGTGTGCCACCACTAGAACTTCATTCATTAAAATAGCATGTGTAATGTAGAAAGCAAAGTTTGGTCCCCTCATGACCACTGCAAGGGAATCAAGGGTCTGCAGGTTCTCTATAATAAACCATTTTACATAAAAAGAGTCTGAAATATCTCCTGGAATAAATTATTCAGAAAATTTGAAAAATTGGCACAATTGCCTTTTAGGTGTTTTCTGATGTGTATACCCGACAACCACACAAAGAGACACAGCTCAGTTTCAACGTAAAATATTTATTCATAGATTAAACTCGATAGCGAAGTTGTTTCTTTTGACTAAACTTACAGTGCAGCAAGAACACAAGACGAAAACCGAGGGGAATGAGTGGCAAAAAGACAGTCTAAAACGATCCATTAGGAGCTGATCCAGTTCTGTCAAAATATGTAAAGCTCGCCTTTTCAAAGTTTCCTGACTTCAGCTGAGCTTTCCGTAGCCTGTCGTACAAAACGGGCAACACAAATCTATCACCAGTGAATGAATACCCAAGACTACATGAAATGTCTCTTATCTAAATGAGTATTTCACACGTTTGGTCCAATAACAGACTCGTAATGAGGGTTTAAAACTACACAGTATAGGCATGGTGCATCAGTAACTCAGTTCCACAGTATTCATGTTGGCTGTAGTGTAGTTTATGGAGCATCACTGGCTTCGCTTGTGTTGAAATCTTACTTTTTGTGGTTTTACCCCAGGTATAGCTAATGTATTCTGTAACACACCAAAACAAATGAAAATTCTTTTATTCCTCATACGCTCGAAAGGGACGCCAAAGATCCCTTTGCATACTGACGTACTGTAGCCCTATAAATGGCAAATACTATCAACAACAAATTAGTACTGGAGGCAATCATTAATACATCATCTTCTGTTAATACAACAATACGTTAAAAACCCTAGAGTTGAAAGCTCGTCTCCCTGGTTGAGGAAAAGTCAGGAGGCAGCGTTAAGTTCATTCTGAGCCATGTTACTGAGCCAGTCACTCATTGCTTTGATCTCCTGAACTCATATTCAAACGAAAACAAACAAATAAACATACAAACAAACCTAAAAACAAAATAAGTCACATTCCACAGTTATTGTAAGTAGACAGTTTAAAAAAAACAAAACAGATTTGCATCCTGAACCTGTATTACCAGTGCTGGTCAATGTGTGCAGGTCCACAACCGAGCCGCTCTGACCGCACTGCGAGTGGAAGGTCAGGTCAGTACACATGGCTTTAGATGGATCAGGGCAGACGAGCAGATACTCTTGGAGTTGTGCATATGCTTTATGCCACAAACCAAAAGGGCAAGAATACTTTTCCCCAAGTTCTGCAACATCTGATCTGCCTGTAAAATAGCTGCGAGGACACACATGGTTGGCCAACCGTGTGGTGTAGACACTAGGACACTGACCAGAACACCAGGCATCCTCTGGAGCTGGAGATGAGTCTTTACCACGGCACTGAAAGCTACGAGACAAATGCAATGACTGCTTTCTGGTTTGCTTTTCAGCAAGCAATCCAATCACCTTAACTGAGTTACAACAATTTATGCATAGGAGATGAGATGCTTAGAGGTCTACAACCATTAAAGTTTTCATCCCTGCTTATCATGCCACTGTACTTCTATCAACACTGCTATAATATTCACACAAGTCTTCATCCACTCATCCATTAGCCTTTCCAGGAATATTGAGAGATGACTCTGAAAACACTAAGCTAAAATGTATTGGGGTCAATTAGACTCCATAAGCAAGCAGGGGTTAACATACGTTTGCACACTTACATCATACATAAGTACATAAATATACACTTACGTCTGTGCATATGTATGTACATAGACACACTTAATATGGACATACATATAATTCCATATGTGCACACATACACCGAGTTACAGCATACACTGAGAAATGTTAAGTGCTAGTTTTCCGAGGATAGCTACTGCAAACCCAGGTCAGCATGCTGGGTTGCCATGGCTACGGTAATACTGGTAGGCAGGATAACGCAGTTTCTTTTTTAATAACAACACGTACTGTATGCATTTCACCCTTCATGTTTCCGAGAGTGTGGAACTGACTGGCATTTTTTCCTGTTCGGGTTTTTGAGATTTGGTTGGGTTACAGCAGCTATATACAGAGGAGGAGCCCGCAGTACGGTGAGAGGCGAGGGGCGGAGTTTGTGCTAGAGGGAGTGGCCTCACACCTGCCAGTCATGATGTCAGTCAGATAAAATGTGCACAAAGGACATGGGGAAGACCCCTTTCCTCTCTGGCTGACCCTCTATGTGTCCGATCTGAAAAAGACGAGGTAAGGTCTGCTGTAAAACACTGCATTTATTTAAAATTTACAGTTTAGGTTCAGTTTAATCTTCTTTACTCACCCACCACTCCTGGTCCTCTTCTCCAGTCACGACAATGACCTCTCCCTCAGCGAAGGTCAGCTCATCATCATTGTCGGCTTGGCAATCATAGATGGTCTTAACCCTCTTGATTTTGCTTTTTCCCTACAAAATGCAAAATGACCTGGTTATTGATGGAACTGCAGTAGAGATCTTCTAACAACGTTGGGCTTGTTTGGCCTAATGCAGACCAGCAGATCTCCATAATTTGTCTCGCACAGATTCAAAGTCCAATTGAAAATCCAATATTCCTGCCAGAAAATAAAAGCTTCACCAGAAACACTTAATTAACATCTGCATTTTAAGGAATGATGACTGAAGTGTTGTATACATACACAAAGAACAGGAAGTAAAATTGAAAAACAACCAATAAATAGCTGCAACACCCACGTGTTTCCAATCCAGTCAGCACAAAGAAAGTTGCAGAGTCAACCAACAGGCAGCTTACACATCACACTTTAACAACTCTTCGCTTTTAATAATAAATAAAAGATCACCATGACATCTAAAAGCAGAAGAAGACAAATTACTACCAAAACATAAACAAAAACTAAACAAAACAAAATAAAAACTTGTTCATCCCTTGAGAAGTATATAACTAAAGACTTGACAGTAATTTGTCAAGTCTTTTAGATAGTGTTTAGATACTGTTTAAATTATACTTCCTGTTCTTTGTGTATTTCAATAACAGTGCAGTCTTTTACTTGTGTGGAATTCTCCAGTCATCAAATGTTCCTGGTTTCACTTTTTTCTACAGTCCTTGCTTTTAAAAAGCAAAACCAGCCACTGTGTAGCCACTGACTTTAAAATGCAGACACAGTCCTGACCAAGCAAAGAAGTTGTTCTAGCTTTTTCACTCCATTTGAATTTTGGAATTTAATTATTTAATATTTACAGTCAAGTATCAACTGCAGTGCAGTGCAGTAGATTCTGGCCCCTTAATTCAGTAATAAACAGTAAGGTACCAAACCCCAGACTGATGAGCAGCCATGTTCTACTCAGTAAAGCAGCAAGAAGCTAGTTACTGCTGTGATGTCAGTGTTTTCAAAAAGCTGTTTAGTTTGTTCACTTAAAAACACTGAAAACAGATTCATTTCACTAAAAAAGGGACAAATTATAACAGCTTCCTGTCTGCACGTCAGCTACTCACCATATTTATCTTTCTTGGCAGTGGGACGGGCATCTCCACTGCACCTGCTGGTGCACCGTTAGTATCCTCGCTGGCCTGCCTGGGTGAGAGCTCTCCCTGCTGGCTGGAGGTTTGCGTCTCGGACAGATGTGGTTTAGGACTAGTTTCTTCTAACGTCGGCTGTTTCTGCGCAGGCTCCGTAGTCGTGGACACGGGAGGTTTTGGGGCGAGGTCTGAGAGCTGGGGCTTAGGTGGAAGGTCCTTCAGTTGAGGTTTAGGGGGCAGATCAGATAGCTGGGGTTTAGGGGGTAATTCAGATAGCTGCGGTTTCGGAGGCAGGTCGGACAACTGCGGCTTCGGGGGGAGGTCTAAGACGTGTGGCTTGGGTGGAATCTCGCCAGGCGTCAGCCTCTCTGCTGGCTGTGGAATTTTGGGCGGAGGCTCTGTGGGTCTGGTGATTGTGTCTGCGGCCCTTATAGGCGTGTCTGAAGCCCGAGTGGGCGTGTCTGAAGCTCTGGTGGGCGTGTCTACAGTCTGTGCAGGCTTCTGCAGAACCTCAGGTCCTTGACTGGGCTTATCCATTGAAGGGACACCGACAGGAGTCTTTCGTAATGCCACTGGAAGAAAAGAGGGCCACTCACTTACCCGGCAGTTATACGTCAACAGAATTAAACGTAGAGAAAAGAGCAGGGCTGCTACTATTCTTCAAGTAATCTATTTATATTCTTTGCTGCTGCCATCAATTAAAGTTCTATCTGTGTAATGTCTGCATATCTCATGAACACTTCAGTGCACTGTATGAAGAAGTGAATGAATGACCAATCACTGCAGTCCACTGTAAACTTGCATTTTAAACTATGAAGAAGTGAACTCACCTTTTTGAGGTAGTTTGGGTAAGACTCTTGGACCGAGTGTTGATTTTGTATTACTAGAAGTAGTGCTGCAAGAAAGGAAAAAGATTGCAGTGACGAACATGATGTTTCCATACAATAATTATGTAATGACACTGAGAACATGCGCAGCTCGAGATGTGCTGATAAAACACCTTTGCTGTTGCTGAATTCCTTCAAACTTATTAGCAGGGGATGTCCTATTTGCAGGAGGAGGAGTCGACTCACTTCCTGTAGATAATCAGAAAAAGATTGATATGTTACACTCTCATTTTAAAAGTTAAGAAAAGAGGAAACGCAGTCGGGTCTAACACAAGTGACTTCTGTTTATGTCAGTGAAGTGCTGGACCGTGGAGAAAAGATAGCAGCAATGTCACTTTTCCTGTCAGGAAGCTCGACGAGGTCACAGCGTCAATAAGAGGAACTGGACACTGTCGTCCATTACCGAGCTCGCAGCGCTAATGAAGGTGTTGGGTGTCGGGAGGAAGAAAGAGTTTCAGCAAAACCTTTTGCTACATAACATTCAGCTCCAGCATGAAGACTGAGTTTCTATCGTTTGTGAGATCAGCGAAAGGGCTTCACTTGAACTCACCTTTGCTCTGGGGGCCCTGGAGCACGGGGCTGGGGGGGTCCGAGAGCGTGCGTTTGTGGCCTCCTGGAGGAGGCGGAGGAGCTCTCTTCTTAGAAAGAGTGGAGCTGCCACTCATACATGGCTGAGAGCCCAACGGGAGGGAGGTGGGAGGTCCAGTGGAAGGAGCTGAGAGAGAAAGAGAGTGTATGAAACCAAACCAACACTCCTATAGACTTGCACTGAGCTCTCTCAATCTATGAAAGCTTCCATAGTGGAAGTGCTGATCTTCAATGTACGAGGCTGCTGGTCATGTTTTGTATTTCATTTTTTCCTGGTTTGAGTTTTTTGTGTTTCATTTAGCCTTTTTGACCTGATAAGTAAATGAGGTCCATTCTGATTGGCTGACTTCTGTTTAGCCTAATTTAAAAACGAGTACAGGCTAAAACTTTCCTTACAACTGTAGGCTGAATAGATGGACATACATAAATGCACTGGTTTTCATGATATCACAAAAAGGAAATCGAAAAGATTTTGGTTTTGTGGCTTAGTTTCTGTACATGGACTGTATAAACAATGTTTAAAAACTACACCATCACTTCAAATACACACTGAACGTTTAATTTTGTATAACATGAGTTCTTTAAAGGTATTTTTGCTTTAGAGAAATGGTTTTAACAACTTGGCCGGGGTTTTTTTTCATTTAATTATAGAAGCTATGGAAGAAGTCTCCTGGCACGAAGTATTAAATCTCTTAGCCTCAGTGCTTTGACAGAATTCTCAACTTTTGGTCATGTTTTCAATCACACAACCATTAGGCATGCTCAACACAATTAACCAGTCCTGACTGCGTGCCTGACCATCTGTGTTTCTGGTAATAGTCATGTGGTTACTTCAATCGTACAGGTAATGAAACTCTGTAGAGGTTTTAAATTAAAACACATTTAATTTAATGATAATTTATTTTTTGCTTCAGCTTTTGTAACACTGCATCCTCTGTATGTAAATATTGACATAAAAAACATCAAACGCAAAATAAATGCAAATGTAAAAGACGTCCTACACGGGCAGGCTCAGTGCAGTTAGAGCACCTCTGTGCTATACCGCACCTGTGACAGGTGTGACTGCTTTGGAAAGTGCAGCCTTAAAGTGTGGCCTGGAGCAGCACATTCCTGTTTAGGCATTAAGTAAACAGTGACTACCAATGGCACGCACACAGCAGGAAAAGGGAGTGTTCATGACACTCCAGCGCTCATCTGTGCGTGTGTCCACACTAGATGCACACGTGATGGGCGTGTAGAGCCCTAGGCAAACGCTCGCCTGTGCGAGACCAACAAAAACATATTTTCTTAACAAGCACAACATGAACGCAATCCACAACAAATCAGCACATGCAAATACAGTGTGCTTTTTGCTGCTGACTGGTGCAACTGTATTATTTCCTTCCTCATACTATAAACAGCCTCTTCACTGCTGCTCTGTAGTCTCTTAGGACTTCATACTAAGTATGATTTTTTTAAACACATTGTGCTATACTAAGGCATCTGTTTTGCACAGGCCATATTTCATGTTGTACTTTTTTCCAGTATGTTAAATTCAGTGAATAAACAGTGACATTAAACACATACTGTGCATTAAACAGTAATTAAATGTGCGTTCAATGAAATGTAGATGTTTAAACTTATTTTCACATAAACTGACTTAAAAAGGCCTGAATGTTGTTTTCTTATATAGCTTATGAAAAGACATGTCGCTGCTTAATTGACAGGATTTCCGCCCAAAATGCTGCTGAAACAAGCGTCCTCTACCTTTACTGGTGGGTTTGGTGGCCACTGTGGGGCCGTCCGTGCTGGGTGAGGACGGCTGGTCAGTGGAGGTGCTGTAGACGGGGTTGGCGAAGGCTCCGTAGGACAGCCGCTGTTTATCCTTATGGCCCAAGTAACCGGGCAAGGACAGCTTCTCTTGGGGAGAAACGCTGGAGGAGTGGCAGAAACTCTGAGGCCGCGGAGATCGTTCCTTCTTCACTGGGCTCGGCTGCTGGAATCACCATGTTCAGGACCGAGACACACAAGAAATGTAATTGGTCTACATGTCTACAGGACTGACTTGCATTGGTCTGCAAGTGTGTGCCTGCAGGTATTATATAGTCATCATGCCCATAAAACTCGTTCATTTATTTTAGAAAATGCCCAGAAATATGCCCCCTTTTAAATATTCAGTTTATACTAAAATAAAAAACTATGGGTGGGATCCAAAAGTGTTGTTGAAATCCTCAAAGCTGAAGCTTAGGCATAGCTAGAAAAGTGTCACCAACTTTGTAGCCGTAACTGTCAGCTGATAGCTGAAGGTGTTTACATTAGCAATGTAGGGTTATAAACATCCTTCTCCATAATTACAGTTCTATTAAAACAAGGTATAACACCCCTAGTAAACAGCATGTTTTGCTGATTAAAAAAAAGTGAACACATTATATATAGCAAACAAAATATATATACTTGTGGCAGACCACTATAAACATTCAAACCATGAAGTTATATAAAAGTAATAGATTATAACCTTTTAAAGATAGCAAATAGATAAGGTTAATTTGTGTTCATTGCAAAAAATACTGTGGAACTAGTAAAACAGCCTGTTTAGCTCTAATGGGTTAACATCTCTCTCCTGCTTCATTGTCCTCCTGTCTATAGAAAACAGTTACACTGGTTGGCTAAGAGAGCTTAGAGGCAGTACAAGCTGGTTACACATCAGCTTGCTGGTCACTATCACTAGGTCCCAGCTTTAAATGATGCTCAACTGCAAGTGATTCTTTTTAAATCCACACACAAGAGACCGAGAACACCCTGAGGTTCTGCTTCAGAATCAAATATTGGTCTGTTTCAGCAATAAAGCATGCCAGTCACAGGAGGTCAGCAGACTAACCTTGTCGTCCAGGTCATCATCACTTTCATCAATCTCTTCCAGCCGGAGGTTCCAGTCGTACTCCACGTGAACATGAGGGTTGAACTTTCCAGCAGCTGCCTCCACCAGCTACACACACACACACACACACACACACACACACACACAAACACACACACACACACACACACACACACACACACACTCACACCTTAAGCTCATAAAACTACCAGGGGTTTTCATTGCTGCTTAGGGGAGAGCAGGCCACAGCCTAACACGTTTTGGTATTTTTAAAGTATAAATACGAGATAAATATTTTTGTATACAAGCAACTGACAAAAAAACAAACAGCTAAAAGTACACTGTAGTCAGTAAAAGTACACTGTAGCCCACAAATAATGTATAAAAAAATATATATTTATAAATGCAAAATGCATTTACTTCCATACAATACAGTTCTATGTTGTTTAAACCTGACAAGCCTTCCAACCTAAATACATGAAGTATATTAATTCAAGTACATTTAAATGACAAGAAGACGTTTAATTATGATCAACAACGAAACAGCAACAACGCAATATGCCCACATAAACACTGAAGTATAATTTATTTACTGAATAACTATAGTGTGTTTTCTGCAGATCTGTGAATAAGGACCTAAAATACTTTTCTGAAGGTACTGAACTGAAGGGTCAGGTATCCTCTCATTGCTTAGCAGGTTTATTTCCCACACTGCATTACAACTAACCCCAGTATGAGGAGGTTGCACTTTAGCCTTGCTTGCTCCAGCTGTGAGAAGGTTTTATAATTTGTGATGCGCTACTACAATCACCAAGAGACTGTTACAAAAAATATAAGTATAAACTATCAGACTTAATGATCCAACAATGAAAAACTGTACTTTCATAAATACAGTGTACTTTGAAACATTTGCACGTAGCCTTGCTATGGGAAGACTACATAGAGATTCAGGTTACATTTGACCTCACGTTAGGTTGTGCAGCGCTCTCCCTGCTGCAACTACAAGGCCAGTCATCAAAGAAGCATTGCTATTGGAGCTGCAGTGGACACTAAGTCTGAGTGTACTCATTCTTCACACTTACAGGCTCCTCACACTGTGAGTTCTTCAACCTCCTAGCAATGTCCAAAGCCGTCTCCCCATTCTGATTAACTGAAATCACAAACAACAGGTAAATCGCACACGCTCTCATGTTTTGTATAGTTTAAAAAAGGCTGCACTTATTCCTTTACTGACCTATATCGATACACGGCTTGCCCCTGAGCAGCAGTTTTAGACACTCCGGCCTTTCGTAGGTGCAACAGTAATGGAGTGCAGTGTTCCCGCTGTCCGTCTGCCTGTCCAGAGAGCCACTAAACACACAGACACGAGAGAATATGACACAAAGTGCACATCCCTCTTTTAACTGAGCGCTGCTGTGCAAACAACACTGAGCAGTGTAGAGGAAAAAAAGTTCAGTACCTATTTTGAACAAGGAAATCAACCAGATGCAACGAGGTCTGGTCTGAAGTTCGCACAGCAAAGTGCAAAGCCGTCTCCCCGGGGTCCTGTCAGACAGATTCACAGACATTTAAAAAAAAGCCATGCTATACATCTTTGTTTTCAACTGTATCAGCTGTAGCCTAATTACAAGTTCTCAACTACAACTAATTTCAAACCATCTTCTGTAATCTAGTCTGAAATCAGGCCACGGATAACTAAGACATTTTCAGATCCTTTTAAAACGAGGGGTACTGAAAACTTGCTCTACAACTCTAACTATAGATGAGGTTTGACCTTTTGTTTTTGCAGGAAGGGCCTACCGCTTTGCATGCTTGAATGAAAAATAGTCCAGGTTTCGGATTCCTGGTTCCAGCTAAAGACATACCTCTGGACTAGATTTGAACAGACATACTATTTGGAAGGAGAAGCACGTGTTTCCAATTCAAGCAGGATTTTTCTAATAGTGACTTGAAAAGGCCACAAGGAGACACGACAAGAAATGATTTACTTCTTGCTTGCATTTTGTGTGGGGGCTTAAACAAGTCAACAATGGGCCGACATGCTCCACACACCTCCAATACAGTGTCCTTCTTAACACGTGTTCACAGAAAAGTGACAATCAAATGCATTTATTTTGAGTGCCTATATAAGTAGTTGCGCAGTAACACTGTTAGAATAGACTGGATATGACAGAATTTCCAAAAAGAAAAGTAGATATTTGGCAAAATCGGCTTTGCCCAACATGCCCAGTTTCACTCAGCTACAGTTAGTTTAAAGTGATTGCGTAGTGCTTTAAAAACTCTGTCGACGGGTTCTCCTCGATTTCCCATTGAAACTGTAACTAATTTAGACCCCATTATTGAACTGATGAACACTGGTACACAGCAGCTCCAGGCAGTTCAAGAAGTTGTTTTTCAAGTGTGTAGCTTGTCTGAGGGCCATACAAGCCACAGATGCCCTACAGGTCTAACCCTGAAATGTCAAACCACCATATGAAACAGAAACGTCCCCGAGAGTGCGACTGAGGGAAGATAAAAAAGCAGAAGTGAATCTAACACTACGAGTGCAAAGAGAACACTCGCTCTGCTGCTGAACAGTTCCTGAGCAGCACTTACACTGAACATTACATTCCCACTTTGATGAGGTGCTTCTTCCTGATCTAGACCATCAACCTGTTTCAATAAGGATTTCTCAAATAACCATATAACTTGAAAGTAAGGTAAGAAATATTAAAAAAAACCTACATTTGGTTACTGAACAACCAAAAGTACCAACATTACATGTAATTATAGTAAATGATTAGTATACTTTTAGATATAAATCATATAGATCTTATCTGTCCGGTTCATGTACTTACCTTTACTTGTTTGTTTTATATGCTCTCCACTGATTCGCTGTTATGGCTGCCTTGTTGTATTTTAAGCATATCTACTTTAGGACAGCAGATAAATTGAGCTATTTGGCTACAGTAGATACACTCCCCAAGTGCTTCTAAAGCTTGTGTGGAACTCTGTACCTGTCCAGCCTCGGGGAACGGTTCTAGCAGCTCGACCCCATCTGCATAGAGCTGCACCAGGCCCAGCAGGTCTCGAGTCCGCACTGCCTCGTATAGGTCACCTTGCCTGGCCGTGGCTGTGGTTGCTGTCCTCCGGGCAAACCGGTGCTCCACGTACTTAGCATTGATATACTCCTTCCTCTCAGTCCTACAGGAGACAGGAAGAGAGTGCTGCCTTCATACAGAACACCAGGGGTGTAGTCTACAACCTCACAACTATTATCAATACTTCAATTAGATGCATAATGTAATCTCCAATTTTACACCAAATTAATCTGGTCATGTGGACAATTTTTACATGTGATTGGTGGGACTATGCACACAATACAATACATATAAGATTAACAGAATAAAATAAGTTCTCCTTTTGCACAGTGACATTTGAAATATGATTGACAATAACATTCCACAATCAATGCAGCTAAATCACAACCTTCAGATCAATACCTTTATTTACACTCATAAAAAGCATCACAATACTAACAAGCAATTAAGCAATTAGACAAATGACTGACACTGCACAGGGGGCGGCTTCACTCACATGTCGCTTGTTGGCGTAGGCTTTGGTGAGGGGTGAGGGAGATTTCCTTCCAGGATTTCATTAAAACTATTGTTCCCTATGTTTTTGGCCAGCTGTGGAGAAATAATAACAGTGAACCACATTTACTCCGGTCTGTAAGCTAATATTGGTGAAACAGATAATTCAGTAGAACATTTAACTTTATATGCAGTAGTATGCAAAAGTTCGAGTATCCCTGGTCAAATCATAGGTGTTGATGTTTACTTAAATGTGGCATATATATGTGGCAGACTTATGCTTACAACTGTGCCTAAATGTTTATCGTAGTCACTGCAACTGTCCACCAAAACTCTGTATTATTTACACACACACACACACACACACACACACACACACACACACACACACACACACACACACACCATGCCATCTCAACAGTAAACATTAAACATGTGTAATAAAACGTTGTAATGATCTTCTTTTAGTAAACAATTCTATAAAGACTTGCAGACAAATTAGTTTTTTATCTCTGCAGAAACACATCAATTTCTTTTCTGTCTGACTTGGAAGGGACACTGAGCTCTCCTCACAAGGCTGCAAGTGAAAACAGCTGGGATTCCCGCTCTGCTAGTCTGTCATAGCAAAACAGATTCACTCCCAAAAATTGCTTCATTTCAAACAGTGAGTAGCCGGAACAAAACCTAAGGCTTTTTTTTTTATAAAATATGTATTCAAGGCATGGCTGAGACTATTTATTACATTTAAGTAATCAGTTTCTAAAAAAATAAACTATAATCTTCTATGATGTATAACAAAGCATAAACAGGCCTACGAACAGATATATAAGGCCAGTAATTGGTTGTAAAAAAAAAAGAAGGTTTAAGGGTGATGGTGATAAGAAACATTAATGTGGGAGGGTATAAATGGTAAAATATATTTATTTTCTCACTTTTGGTGCAGGACAAAGCATAAAGTTCAGGGGTAGTTTTATATATGACATGTTTTTGTCTTTTCCTTTGGCCCACGGTGATGCCCTCCCCCTGCATCCCACCTTGAATCAAGCCCTTTACATGTTTTTTTATGTATTTTACGGCAGTCATCTGAGACTAGCTACATGATGGCTCACATACAGGGAAAGATTGTTTATGCACCCAAACATCACTTTGGCCTCACCAACAGTTCTGAAGTGCCCAGTTTGTCCAGCTCCATGGACTGAATGCGTGAGATATGAACGCCCATCTCTCTGTGGATCCCAGAACACTCGATACACGTCAGGATGCCCAGATTCGTTGACAGCCATTTAGGCTCTGCAACAAAAACATACACACACATATAAGCTGGAGACTAGACACTGCTGAGTGCCTGGGGGGCACTGTAAAGGAAACATGTTGTTCAATTTAAATCCAGAAGGGGGCGCATGACTCTACATTTTGAAGTTAATGAGCAACACATTCTGGAAGAGCATCAGTAATTTGCTTTTACTGTTAACATCCCTTTTAGGTCTGATTGTGGGAAGTTCCTTTACCCAATATTATAATCTTTATAATAATAATAATAATAATAATAATAAGAAGAAGAAGAAGAAGAAGAAGAAGAAGAAGAAGAAGAAGAATGACTAGGCACCCTTCATGCTATTGGCAGCTCAAAGTCCTTTACAGACAGGTGATGAAGCTTAATAGTTTTGGAAGAAACTGTAAGTATCAAATGAATAAGATAACATACACAAAGCCGTAAACTTGATTAAAACATCATATTGGAAAAAGGACATTCTGTGAGGTAAGCAGGTGCTCTGAACTCATTTGGAGCCTTAAAAACTAATAACAGAACTTTAATTCTGCTGTGTTCTGTATGAGCTGGAGATGGACTGTTTCCTTAGGAAGCCCAGTAAGAAGAGCATCCCAGTAATCATCTTTACTTGTGACAAACGCATGAGCAAGTTTCTCTGCGTCGCTCTGAACAGAAAAAGGCCAAACTGTAGCAAAATTTCTCACATGATAAAAAGCTATTTACTGACTGTGTTTGCATGCGGGATAAAACAGCCTAGAGTGTAAGACTCCAAACAAAGGTTTTATACTTAAATAACAGGAATCCACTGTAACACAAATACACGAGCTGCATGAATGTGGTCGCTACAACTAAGAGGGAGGGAATCAGTGGCTCTCTGTCTGATATATATGTCACTGCTGTTCACATCCAATACTATAACTTTACAGGAGAAGACAAAACATTATTTACTTTAACTAGAAGTTCATGTAAAGAGCTTTTATTCTAAGTCAATCTGGAGCCTTTCTGTTGCTCCATTCATCATGAAATGGTCAGAATGCTGATTATTTGGTGCTCAAATGATGTAGAAAAAAAGACAGTAACAATATACACTGATTGGTTGAAACTGTAAACTGCACCCTAAAGCAATCATGTGATTTTTACATTCAAGTTCTTGTGAATCCTGCATTCACATGATAAAAGCATTACTGAATTACTTAAAGTAGTCAATACAATCAGATCTGTGGAACAGAACTGTACTGCTAATGGAAAACATGGTCTTTAGGGCCAAATGTGAGCAAATAATACAAATAAGTTTAACTGTGATTAACAAGTTTGATTAAAATAGGTTAAAACTAAGAATAGTATTATAATAAAATTAGAATTAGAAACATAGAATCCAACTTTAAACTACTTAAACTACTACAAAGAGATCATTACAGGAATTTATTTATCATTTAATAACTATTTGGTGTTCAAGGCAATGAGCAATGAGTAGTTGGAGTAATTCACTCCAAGTAATGAATGAAAAAATAAAACATTACTATTACTGTGGTAAAAGATTATAAACATGAACGTTAGTGTATAATAGTCTGGATTTGTTTATGTTTTGTATAGTATCACACAATGTGACGACATATTGCATTAGATAACTATGTTCATGCTACTCAAACGTCTTCAAACAGGAACTGTGAGAAGGAGATGGAGAGAGAAAGAGAGAGAGAGAGAGAGAGAGAGACAGACAGAGAGATGTAAATCACTGTACTCTCTCAGAGCACACAGACTAACACGTTGTCTAAATAAACACCACATGCCACAGTCTATTTTCACTATGAGATAAACACTGACAGACTGAATGTGATGACTCAGAGGAGCTGCACTGCGACTACAACCCACGACCCCCCCACTACCCTCCCACCCCGCCCCCCCTGCAGAAAGACACACGCAGGCGTCTAACCTGGCGCTCCGCAGTCACAGCACACTTCATTGCCAGGCATGCGCAGCACGTCCTCGATGATGGCTTTAGTGAGATCCTCCAGGCTGTCATCTCCTGCGCTCTGCTCACCGCGGAAGGCCATGTTCAGAGCCTCCTCCTTACTGTTGGTCAGCACCGAGATCCATCTACACACACCAAACATATGAGTACAACTTAGTACACATGTAGAACACATTAGCGCTGAGGTAAAGCACAACAGCATACAATGAAAACAAGCTGGTGGAATTTAACAGAAGTGTGTTTTCCTAAAAGTTACATGCTTTTGTTAGTTTAACAAAGTACATTAAGTTTGATTCCCGTCAATACGGCAACTAAAAAAGCGGGGTTGCTGATATATATCAGTCAGTATCTAACATACATACATTACAAATCAAATGTTATTCCCATATAACATTATTTTAATTAATTTGCTTTCCATGTTTTGGAATAACAGCAATAATAATAGTGTGTGACCCAAACCACTAAATATGGTGTTAAATAAGTCAAAAACTTATATTTTTTGAGGTTTAATTATTTAATTAAGTTAAATAGGTGACAAATATTATATATTCTAATAAAAAGTAATATTTTGGGCTCTCCAGAGCAGCTCCTACTTGTCCAGTTGCAGCTTTACAAGCTCTTGGCATTCTCTCAGGCAGCCTTGAGAGGAACCACCTGTGATAGTCCAAAGAGTTTGCTGGCATCTGAAAACTACACGCTGGCATTAAGACATTTTTAAAATAGATTATGTTTATTTTGGCAAATAAATTCATACTTAGTCACCAACATCACCATCTGTCTTCAACATCTGACTCAGAAATGAATTGAAAGTGTTTAAGCATGAGCCTGTAGATCAAAGTGTCTTTCAGATGAAATACAGACACTACCAATCTATTTTGTATACTAAGCGCATTGTGTACACACCAGTTCTGAGCACACCAAGACCCCACAGAACACATCACCCACACACACACACACACACACACACAGATTAGCGCACATATTTCCTACATTCAAAAACAGTCACACAAACACACACGCTGCTGTTACATGTGTTTATTTTCATCTCTACACAGATGGTTCAGCACGCTTACACACTTACATCACAAACTCCTGTTCGTCCTCTGCTTGAAAATGATATGTGCGGTTATCTGCAGAGAGAGAGAGAGAGAGAGAGAGAGAGCAGGTGAGGGAGAGAGAGAGGGAGAGAGAGAGCAGGTGAGAGAGAGAGAGAGAGAGAGAGAGAGAGAGAGAGAGGGAGACAGACAGAGAGTAATAGAGATGAGAGATGGAGGAAAAGTGAAGTGTATTACATTAACAGCACTTACACTGCACTTAGTCTACCTTGTGTAATGGATCTGTGTGTGTGTGTGTGTGTGTGTGTGTGTGTAAGGTAACCTCCAGTATGGCTTGGTGAAGCGTTTTTGTTGTTTGTTTGTTTTTTTACCAGTGTCATGTCTTAGGAGCCCGTATCCCACATTTGTCTTGTATCTGTGGGATACAAGCTCTTAGAAAATCTCTGTAAGTCATTTTTACTTATGCAACATATTCCAATCTGACTTCATCTCTCTAAATCTGGTTTATACTTTTTACGGTACAATCAGTTTATCCCTTACCCTTAAATAGCTGTTACTGTGCCTTTAAGAAATAAGTAAATACCCTCTGTTCTGATTGGATGCCCTGTTATTGCATCACACTCAAACTACCCAGTGACACTTCTTGAATGGGCGTGGCTAAACAGCTGTAGGCAGGTTGCTGACTAGGTAAATATATAAACGCTCTGGTTTCCTGACATAACAAAATTGAAATACTTTGTACTAATACTAATGTATAAGGTGTATAGACTGGTGAGTGAGCGGTACATAAACAGTATTTAAACTTTAAACTTCAACAGTATTTGCAAAGTACATCGGAATCTAAATAAAACATGAAATATTTCACTACTGCAACAAAACTTCTGTGCATAGGAGGAGCCTCATTTTACCCACGCCCCTGTATTTAAGTGCAGGAAATGAAACTGCATCATTGCCTGTCATGACCACACAGAGAGCTGTTAGATCGGATTGTTTTGAAGTAAATATGTCCAAAAGCTGGGAAATCAGTATGTCACATTAAGGACAATCACCAGCGAAACAACGTTTGAAGCTTCATCTGGTAGTCACAGTAGTCAATACTGAAACAATCCCTACTGACACATTTTATATTGCAGTGACAGTGACTAAATGAAATGTTTAGTCATTAGTTTTGATAAATAAAAAATAATTAAGGAATAGGGCAGAGGGTCGGCAACACCCGCCTAACATCCTTACGTGTGTGCATGTGTGTGTTTACTTACGGGAGATCAGGTCGAAGCACTTCTTATCCTCTCCTGGTTTAACCTGGCAGGTGAGCAGGTTAAGTCTAACTGGCTGCCTGTTGGACTGAAAAGAAACAGGCACTCAGTTTGGCAGTAAGGAAGCCCTCCTGGCGACAGCTTCACTAAAACTCAACTTTCATCAGCTCTGGCCTTTAGAGGGAAGAAGCCCTTCACATACAGTTCTGCTTGCAGAAGAATATAAAAGCAGCGGTCGGCATACTTACTATATAAATTAAGAAATTCATGTAAAATCTTGTTTATGTTAACTTCTTATATTTTGCTATGCCTGTCCTAACAACATCAACAAAACCTAAAGGCTCCCATTAAAATCACTGAAGCGGTCTACACCAGCTGTGAGCCGCAGTGTGTGACAAGGTGTGACTTTGGGCATTTTTGACAGACAATCTATTTCTATTTTTAACTTGTCACCTCGCTCTGCTTTCCCACCATCAACTGGATGAAGGAAATCTCATTCATAAATCTGATGAAAGGAAGGATCTCTGTGACCATTAAACAATTTGGAGAGAAACAATTGAGAGACTACTGGAAATTAGAGATGAACACGTGTTGTGTCACTGACTGAAGGATGCTTAGCTGGTTAGATACAGGTAGTTATAATTCTGACTCTAAGGAGTCAGTCATGGCCTGAAAGTTAGGGATTAGGTCTTGTGACGGTTCGATCCCCGGGACCAGCAGGACACGACTGAAGTGCCCTTGAGTATATTCACTAGTGTGTGTGTATATGTGGGTGTTTCAATGCATGGATGGGTTAAATGTGGAGGTCAAATTTCACTGTGTGAAAAAACAAGTGACAAAATAAAGTCAGCAAACCAGGCTGGGCTGTAACATGCTATTTTAATCTATGTTATACAGACTTTATGTTATGCAATGTTAAGTATAGTAATAATATAGTGATACACTCTTTTAAATTAATGTCCAAACCCCACAGCTGGACACGTCTGTCAGCAAAGCAGCTCTTTTCTGATAGGTTCACAGTGTATTTACGTTTTGACATGTACATTTGACGTTTCCAGTCTAATCTTTCTGCAGGCTTTGTGATATGATGTGATTCAACATTTGAATGCTTGCTCACTGACAGGACACGGTGTACGGCTTTTACTGGACTGTACAGCGCTACAGAGATCCCCACCACCCCGACTCCAAGTCTCTTTGGTCCAACTGCATGAAATGTTGTAACACATGTAAAGAGCAGCTACTGGGTTTCAAATTATCTACAGAATTACAGTGAGAAATGTAAAAATGATATGTAAAAGATATCTATCATGTAACCAGCTAGCCCCAGCCTGTCCTGTCTCGTAACAACACACTTGTCCAACAGGAGAGGATGAAGAAGCAGCGCTGCTGCAATTAAGTTTTCTAATCTCTTGTCAGTCGTGTTGAAGGTTCTGTTCAGGTAGCCAATTAAAGGAAAAGTAAACGCAACGATATATGAAGCCCATTACAATGACTGATACCCGCTCTCCACGTTCCACAGCAACCAAACAAAGCTTTACATACAGAAGCGAAACAGGAGCTACAGGGTGGCACTGCTTTACGTGGCTGGGGGCACTCTTGGAGAGTAAAAGGGTGCTGAGTAAAGTTTGATGCTGAACGTTTCTTCTAGAATAACTGCTGTAATTGCTGACCTTGAAGTAGAGGAACAGTGTGTGGATTTTCTTTGTTTATTACGCTGGGGTGGATTGCACAGCTTACTGGTTATATGTTGCCCCCTAGTGTTTGGAGTATGAATTTGGCGGTTTGCCTCACCTTACACATTGCTCCTTTAAAGAATCACGCAAATTGACAAATTGCCCACCCCTAATAACAACACGCCTGTCAGTGCACTATTTACACCCCTCCACTGCTCTGATGCGCTCTCATGTATGCATGGATATGCAGCGTTGTCGTTCTGTTGTTATGACATGCCTGATGCATGGCATGACTGCAGTGGGCATCATCACAGCAGGTTTCGCTGCGAAACAGTCAGAGGCCCCCCCGCTGACACCCCACTCCAAATTATTACTACATGAGTCACCGCAGAGTGAGGAGGAGGTTACCATGACAACCACACACCACCTCCAGCTCCCCCAACCCCACATTACCCCAACACCTGTATAAAACGAACAGCATTGGACAGGCGAATGAGAGCCACAGTGAGGGAGCATCAGCAGACGTCCTCCTCTGGTGATGCATTAGTGAACTTGTGCTCCCTGTCCTACTTTGTCTGGCACCGAAACTTAAAAAAGCAGCTGCCTCTGGGGTCTCAAAGCTGGACTCTGTCAGGAATGTGCTACTCACTGTAGCATGAGAGATGGTCAGGATGCCGCCCTTTACCGAACACTTCCTCCTCTGCCACACCTTCCGCAGTCTGGATCATCAAGAACAAAACAACAGGCAGGTCAGCAAATATATATATATATATATATATATATATATATATATATACAGGGCAGCAGTATTGCAGCCCTGTCTTAATGTTTATTTCTTTCATCTAGGGACCTGACAACAAGCAACCCTAAGATGAACTAGCCAACAGCCATAAAATAGGACTGCACTTGATGTGCTCTATTGGGATGTTGTCTATTTTGATCTCCTCTCAAACAAGGTTAGCATAATCACATACTTTCAACTTTGATGCATATTCAAAGGAATTCATTATGCAGTGTCTCGTGTCTAAATGCTTGACGCTTATTTCTACGACCAACAGATTTTCTATAAAACGGACCCAGCTGCTTGAAAGAATGCCAGGAGTGTGAAAAATAAATTTAAAATAAAGTCTTGATTTAACCCTTTTTGTTAAGCCACTACGTACTTTCATAGCTGTAATGTGTTCTCTTTATTCTAAAATGAACAAGTACTCTATTGTTAGAAGTCCACTCAGAAGTTATCATGTAGTACGCAGTTTAATTTGGATGCAGCTTTAGTCGTTCCAGTACTGAGGACCCATTACTGAATGGAGACGTGTTGGTGCACTCTAGACAACGTACAGTCTATGCCAAGTTGCTTCAGTCTGCATACTTGCTAGCGTTCGTATACTAGCAAAACATAAGCTTTAAATGGGTGCAGTGAAAAGTGAAGGGACTCTGCATTCGGTTGCCAAATATCAGATTTTTAGAGTAGGGTCTGGTTCCGACCTTGTTGAGATCCATTAAGCAGATTTAAATCTGTCAGGACGAGAGTTGTTTGAATCTACACGAGGGACAACAGACAGACTCACCCATCACTCTTCTTCATCAGATAGCCCTTCTTCTCACTGCCAAACTCCTTGTTTCCCTGAAGCTGGTGCATACTGTAGCCACTCTGCTTGCTCTGCGAGTCCTACATAAATGCCCATGCACAAACACCACAGGCCCAAAATCATTCATTAGCATTTAAAATGAAACATATATGAATGCCAAACAGAGAACCCCACGACTGAGCAAGTGCAAAGAAACCATCCTTATAAAAAAAAAATATTACATCATAAATCAATGATAAAATGTAGTCATATTCTAAAACCACATGGAAATAAACAGCAAGACACTGTAGCAACATTACTAATATTCACTTACTCTCCTAGACTTCAGTCAGAAGGCAGTAAAAAGACAGAGAGAGAGAGAGAGAGAGAGAGGAGGGAGTCAGGAATGTGAGAATAGAATTACAGCAGCCAAATTACAGAATATGAAGGTAAGCACGTCACACATCCAATCCAATAGGGTGTCATGTGGATGAAGCAGTACAGTACAATTTCATATAATGGAAACAAGAGCCATCTGGTTTGAAGGAGACACACAAAACATCAAACGCTTGGCTTTACAAAAGAGTACTGCTGTTTAAGCCTTACATTCAAAGTTGTTTTTTCTCTCAGGAGAACATTTAACCTGTAGACAAACACAAGGCAGACTGGTCTAGTAGTCTCTTGCAGCCTATAAATGTCATGGTTTGGAAAGCGAATTCTAGAACTTGAAAGCAAATTCAGATCCGGCTCCGTCTAATTAAATTTTTATGCTGAGGAAAGCATGTACCCCCCTCATTACACACTAAAGCAACTCCCTCATGTACATGAAGTGGCGTGGCTCAAAGATCATGAAAGCTTCAGAGAGGTTGGGGGGAAAGGGGGGATAAAAGGGGGGCATAATTTTCCATCTGATCAGTAACAGAAACATAAACAGCAGAAAAGAGAAGCTTCTTGATTGCGTTTGTATTTGAAGTAGACCCAGAACGCACCCCTGGGGAAGCCCATCAATAGGGTACCTACCTCTTTTTGGTCCAGCTGTAAGGAGGACTTGATGAGGTCTCTGAGAGCAGTGAGCTGTTTTTTCTCCTCATCCTGGGTTTGCTTTATCTAAAAATATAAGTTTGATTCATGCTGGTGAACCAGTGACTGAAAATACAGCGGCTTTCTTAACGTATCGTTTTCAATTACAGTGATAAAAGACCACTTTTAACCTTTGCGCCGCTACACAAGACTCTTTATTGCTAATTCTCTTCGGCACAGCTGAATAATACCAGCCGAAGGAAAACCATAAAAGAGTCTCAGCCTTGAGCCTGAAGTAATAAAAGAATGCAGCACGGTGGAGAGTTTACTCACATTATAGAGATCAGCTGCTAGTTTCTCAATGTACTGCTTCATTTTGTCAGCGGTTTTCAAGCCATCCTGGAAAAAGCTTGAGGAAAATAATTTGGGAAATTAATAAGAGTTATCGGCAACTGTTGTAAATTTTATAATGAGCCGGGAAGACATGCAGCAATGTGCAGAGAGTTGTACTTACTTGCATTGTGCATGATAATACTTGATGAGGTTTTGCAGAAGATCCACTCCCTTCTTGGTCTTTATCTCATTTACTTTGATCAGGTACTGCTCGAAACAACAAAAACCCACAGACGCAATCAGTCTCTCACAACTTCAGCAGATTTCGGTTCATATTTGATGGTCAAGTAGCATAACACCACTCAGTGAGCTAATTTTGAGAAAGACCCTCAAAGAAGCCTCAACACTACTGCATATAAAACTAACGACCCTAGACCGGAGAACACAGGGACTATCTCAAAGTTATAGGACCCTTTTTCATAGAGTATGTTGGTTTAATATAAAACATGTCTCGTCTCCTGTTCCACAGAATGGGAGTTGTTGTTTTGGGAAATATAAATTGAAAAGGCATTCGCAATATCGACTACAATATGCCAATGAGTCCACTAACCAACCACAAAATAGTTTGTGTAACCGTGTTCCATGATCATCCTCATGTTTTTTAAAGCTTTGAGGTGTTTAAGTTATCCATATATATAAATAAACAAATGTATATATATATATATATATATATATATATATATATATATATATATATATATATATATATATATATATATATATATATATTATCCATATTCAAAGAATTTTGACCAAGGTTTGAAAATATTTCTAAACCATACAGCAAAATGTTCAAGTATCCATGAACTGCTGTGTCAAAATGTCTGGATTTATTAAACCTTTACAGCGTTTATAACTTTACAGAACAAATGGTATAATTCTGCTGATGAACTGATATACTTTATAAAGTCATCAGAGCTCTATTCCCACTGGCTGATCAACTGTCCCTCCTGTCCAACCTGAGGACGCTCTCCTGCTCGTCAGCCTGAATGACGGGAATTACTACAGTTATCTCCCACTCTGACAGAGAACCTTACTTTACATCACTACCTCCTGAATTAGATCCTTTATGAAACATGTTTAAGCCGAGCTTCTTGTTGTATTCTGTTTTAATCTCGCTAGCTTTGTTGCTCTCTCTCTGTCCAGGGTCAACCAAAGGATGGGTTCCTCCCTCGATCCTAGGTTCCTCTCAAGGGTTCTTCCTTTTATCAAAGGAGCTTTTCCGTACAACTGTAGCCTCCAGCTTGCTTTAGGGGGGCTTGTACCTTGAGACCCTGTTTTACTATGCATGGACTTTTTCTTACCATCCTTCTCTTTATTTCCTTTTTTTTCATAAACTGCTTTTTTTGCTTTAAAGTTGCTTTGAGACAACTTTGGTTGTAAAAAGCGCTATATAAATAAATGTTGATTGATTGATTAATTAATTAATTGTATTTTATTAGCATCAGCAAATACGTATGTGACAAATATCAGATATCAGCATCAGCTCACGATTAGCCCACATCACTACATTCCTAGTTTTGGGAAGAGGAGGGATTCTACAGGAATGACGTATAAAGGGCTCTTTTTGTTTAAAGCCAAGGGTCCGCATGTGTGATCCTGCAAGGTGTAACGAGGGCAGTGAAATCGTAATGAGATGTTGTCATGCACAGTTTGCACACCGTGTGACACGAAGCGTACTGAGATTACACATAAGTGCACGGGAACGGGAAAGCAGGTGTTGCTTGATGTGGGCGGCTTTTTTGAGTGTGTCGTGAGAAAAGAGTATTGCACTACATGAAAACAGTCTTCCGTGATAATAAACAGACTCAGCTCCCCAAATACATTTGCCTGTAATAAACAAACTGAGCTCGGCAAACACATTTGTCTGTCGGGACTTTATGCATCACACACATCTTAACTTGCTCACATCCGTCATGCAGCTCTTTGGCTTGTGTTTAGCAAGAGAGTCATCATAAGACAGGCTGTGCAGCCATGTGTGCCTCAGATCCCCCTAACTTTGACGAGAGACACACGCTGCACACACACACTCACCTCACACATCTGCAGCTGAAAGATCCTGCGCTCCTTCTCCATCTCCTCCGCGATCTCGGCTCCAGTGATTTCGGTACGGATCATCCCGTGCTGCTTGGCGTGCTCCCGCTTCTCCTTCTCAATCTTCGTACTGACACACATCGGGAAGGAGAACACAGCCGTCAGGGCTCAGTGGCCTCGCTTCCTACGTGTGGCCATTTCATAATCTCATATAAAACAGATATCGATTTCCTTTAGTCCCCACTAACACCACTTTGTAACGTTTCATTATTGTGGCCTATGGTTTACCCCCACCAGCCAAATCACAGCCACAGACACAAAACACCCTGTTTAAATGCCATTACGGTTGCTGCGTAGACGACTGAAAACGTAACATTACTTACAACTTCGCCTCATAGTCCTTCCAGGCCTTATCGAAAGGCTTCTTGAGATCCTGTGGAGGGAAAATGTAATTAGTTAATCACAGATCTACGCTCAGATCTACGCTACTTGGCTGCCTACAGTCTGTGGACTGTTTAATAACAAAAAGGATTGTTTTGAAGGCTGGACTACGATATGCTGTGGAAATATTTCCCTGAAACGCAGCGAAGAAGAAAGAATTAGTAAATGTGCTGGTTAATGGTTTATGAGGCAGGCGCTCAGCGTGGGGGGAGGCGTTTTAGTCCAATCTGATAGCGTCCCACAGGGACCGTACTTATACCCTTCAGCTGCTTTTGCCTCGGAGAGCAGTTTCATGTGGTTTTCTGCTGAGTCAGAGAGACACAGAAGGGGGAGGGAGGAGGAGAAGGAGAGAAAGACAATGAGAGAGAGAGAGAGAAAGAATGAAAGCGAGAGGGAGGAGGCTGGGAGGTATTATGCACTTTGTCTAGTGGGCAAAACAAGGCTCATCACGCACTCAGAGATTCAGCTGATGCTGTACAATGCTCTCGCCTGGCTCAGTGTTCAGTGGAAGCCCACCGGCAGCGTCGGCGGAGTGTCAAACTGACCGGCACTTATGAGGAGTAATCATATAATAGCTACGTGTTGATCGGCGTGTTGATTGCCGAGTGTACGGCAGGTGGCCGACACCAGCAGCCTCTGTGACGCCTTTGCTCTTAATACAACGTCCCACGCAGTCTTTTAACCTCCTTACACACTTCACACTGTACAAAAGAGCATTACACACAAACAAACACCTACACACGCCGCTCACTGGCAGCCAAACGGCAGCTATTCGTTTTGCGCGGCGCTATATAAAAAGGACAGCGGCGTGCGGGACTCTCTAATTTAGCTTCAAGGAGATTTACAGTAGAGCTCAGCTCTGCCTGTCCAAAGGCACTCCTTTAAAGCCAGGCTAGGGTGGTAAATCAGGGAGTCCTTTGTAGTGACTCTCCTTTCCAATTAGGGCGGGCGGACAGCAGGGCACTGAATCTCACCCCTTTAACTCCTTTCAGGTCGCCTTTCAGCAGGGAGTCCAGGGTGAAGATCACATTGTGGCTGAGACTCTGGAGCTGGGAACAGAAAGGAAGAATTAACTGTTACACAGATCTTCAGCTTTGTTGATCCTAAGACTTATTGGTAATGAAGTATACAGACTGTTCTATAGGGAACCAAAAGTGGCTCTCATATAGCAAGGTTTGTCAGTTTCAGTCCTGTCAGGCTGGAGATCAGCACAGTTTAGTGATTTCCATGCTCAAACATCTGTTATCTCATAATGAGAACATCCAGGGACAACCATGAGGAAGTTTAGCTAAATGTGGGATGGGATTAGGGCTGCACAATATTGGATTTTTTTTTTTGTTGCTGCGATATATATTGCGATATTAAACAATGCAGGACTTTTCAACAGATTTAACCAAAAGTCACAAGAAGTAAATGATCATCATAATAATAATAATGCATGTTTCTTACTCTAAATGATCCTCCATGAAAGAAATGGCGTTTGTAAACAGTAACTTTTCAGAAATCCTCATTAATGTAATAGGGCTGTGTACTGGCAAGTACCTGGCGATACAATACGTATCATGATACAGTGGTCACAATTCAATATATCATGATATATTGCGATATTGCAAGCAAAGTGATATTATTAAAACACACCACTATATGAACAGGTTTATCAATGCTTACAATAGCACTGCACCCTTGTGCTGCTTGTTAATGTTGGAGTGGAGCTGAAATGGATTACAACACTGCCATCTAGTGGTCAGAGGTTTAAATACAACACATTATGATTCACTGTCTGCCAGGAATCTGTGTATCGATACTGTGTTTATGAGAATCGATACCGTATCACAAAACATAATATACCGATATTCGATATTTAGATATTTTCTTACACTCCTATAATGTAATAGACGGTTAAACTGTAAGGGTCCGGCTGGACCACATGTCTGTTGTAGATGCATAATAGTCCACGTGCGACAGCTCCGTTTCAACTTGTGCCTAGCACTTCTCGTACAACTCTGGGACGACAAATGAAAATTATGTGCAAAGGCATCTAGAACAGTTTTCTACTTTTAATAGCATCCAGATCTGACGTCACACCCGATATACAGAGCTTTGTGGTGGTTCTTTAAATGGTCAACCAAATTTGTTGCGTTGCCTCGTGTAGAGCAAGAACTGCAAGACACTGTCGACAAATAACATGTTTTGGTCAACACCATCCTTTCTGTAGCCTAAATATTTCCATATATCTAACACTGATTTCTTTTTTTTTTCAATTAAATCCTCCCTTTTTGTCTGACTATGGTGAATGAGTAGTGGTGGAGGGGCTGCTTTAGCTGTTGATCGTTAAGAATGAGTGGATGTGTTACTGTCTACGCATAAAAAAAACAACTTAATTAATCCACTACTGGTGCAAAATAAACAACACTGGGCAGTCGTAATCTTCCGCTGGTAGGTATTTCATGGAAAATAAGAACAGTGTGAATCTACTTCTTGTATCAAGCAGCAAAAACACTGCAGCATGACGTGTTTGATCCATTGGCCTTAAGTGACATTGGATATCCTGCGATGTGACTATTGCTCATTTCGCGATAACAATGCTGAAACGATATATTGTGCAGCCCTACATGGTATACCTCTTCACTGAAGGCAGGACTTTGGCTTGTGAACCACTACGTTCTCCTAATCAATCCTAGCCAGTTAAACTTGTTCAAGCCAGTGCGAGAGTAACAGTGATAGTCACAGATGGAGATTTTTATAAAATGTCAGAACAAATCTTCTCTGTTTTGCCAGATGTGCCACAGTCATCTCACCAGGTTTTTGAGGAGAGCTGCCAGTTCTTTGACCAGACTGGAGAACTTGATGAAGGCGGCCCCTAGGTCCGAGCTGTCTCGACTCATGAAATTACTGCCAAACTTGTCCAGTGCCTGCCCGTAGTTCTCCTCATTCTGCACATGCTCTGTGGGCCAAAAAAGAAATTCTATGAAAAACAGTAGGTCCAATCATACAATCCACATAGTCTGTCTAGACCCAGACGCTGCCTCCACAGAGAATACACTTTAAAGAAGTTCTGCTGTAATAACAGCAGCATCAATGCTTAAGTAAAGGGCTTCCAATCTTTGGAGGTCATCAGATTTCAGAGCTTAAATTCAAATACTATTCAGCTTAATTAAAAAATAACCAAATGAATTCACAGAGGAAAATGAGGTGAAATCTCACGACCTTCAGGATGCTTTTCTTTTTGCCAGGGTAACAGAATAATGACCTGATCACTATTGGCTCAAGCACAAAGAAAGTATTTCAGCACCGGCATTCTATTGTTTGTACAGACGGTGCCAGCTATTGTGTTGTCCTTTCCCTCAAAGCTACCCAAAGTGAGGGCAAACTTTGGCTCCCCCTGCCCCAGTGAGCACCCAGCGGGGGGGAGGCACCCTGAAAGCGAGAGGAACATGCAGCTGCACACGAATACACTTCTAGCATAATCCCAGCGTCAGCCAGGGCCGGGGCAAAACTCCACAGAGCATTCCAGGATTCCTGGCTAATCCCTGAACGAGGACAGCTTCCTGTGTAAGTGTCAGCCCACAGGAAGTCCATTAAACCAGCAAAGCCCAAAGACATTAAAGTCCATGCTGACGCTGACGTCTGCAGGCTACGAGGAGGGGGGGAGGGGGGGAATTAAAGGGACGGAGACTACTGTTTAAGCTGCCGTTCATAGAGATGGAATAATGCATCCATCTAATGGTCAACTGCATCCGTTTTAATAAGCCAGAATCAGTTCTAATAGACTAGAACAATAAATTTAATACATACATTTTTACATGTCTATTTTTAAAAACACTGCGTGTATCATCTTTGTTGGACTGCTGTGTGAACAGTTCCCAGAGTCACGTTCGTCTACTTCTTCAAAATCATTTTAAATCATACCAAGATGATGGACCGCCTGCAATAATACTATTGCAAGCCTCTTAGCCAATCACAGACACATCTTTAAGCCAATCACAGACACATATTTAAGCCAATCACAGACACATCTTTAAGCCAATCACAGACACATCTTTTGGCCAATCACAGACACATCTTTTAGCCAATCACAGACACATATTTTAGCCAATCATAGACACACCTCTAAGCCAATCACAATCATCTTTAAAGCCATTTCACCATCAACCGAAGACAAAACTTTTCAACAACATCTGCAGTGATAACAGTGGAGGCTGTAAACTGGTGAAAACGATCAGGCTTAGAAGGTGTTACAGAGAAACATTTAATTTAAGTAAGAGTAATCCTCGTCATTCCTTGGGATAATGTTTATATAGATTCTTAATGTTGAAAAAGTTTTGGATTAAAGCACCTTTTAACAGGCTCTACCTGGTATATTTATATATTTACTGACTTCAAAACTATTTTTTTAGCAGCATTAGTTTTCTGTGGGGTGGTGGGGTAATGCAAGTTCATCCCAGGACACCCGTAATGTAAAGAAGCTACTTAATTTACACACTGCCTTCAAACTGCAAAACATTTAACTGAGCTGTTATCCTGTTTGCCCCTGCTGTCTGTCTTTGCATACGCTCGAAAATGTCTACCTTTGATGTTCGGAATGGAACGCTTGAAGTAGGAAAGTACATATAGACTTGATTTTAGTCACAGAGAAAACACTCAGCGTGCCTCAAACCCTTTTTTCCACAGAAAATGATAGTGAGTCTCTTTACTGAGATGTCAGTCCATGCAGGATTACTATAACCTGATCTTCTTCATTTTATGGAAGGTGAAAGGCGCCTGAATCTCTACTGACGCGGAAGCACACAGTCAGTAAAAAGATCACCAAGAAACTCCAGTCAAAGTGATGCTACCCCTCCTCAGTGCTTGGGTCAGCTGTTCTTAACTTTGCTGACAGTTAGCTTGATAAATCAGCTCAGAGGGGACTGTGCAGCCTACCCATGTCGTCATTGTTATTGTTTCAGTGAGACTGCTGAATTATCTCATGTGTAAGATGACCTGTCCTTCGCTGGTTGGCCTTGCTGTGTTAGCGTTAGCACTAAGCTGAAGCTTTGGTATCAGCTCATATATGGAGCAGTTTTTTTAGCTCAAACCTCCTTATTAGCCATGAAAATACATGCTGTTCTTAATGGCAAGTTGATTGAAGATTTTCTAATTTCCTCTCTTTACTCTTCCCGAGATAATGACTGTCCTCCTGTCTTGTTAAACGCTGTTGGAGGACTGACCATCAGGGCCTCCTCCTCATCTATCACCAACCAGCTCTCCTGTTCATTTGTGCCAACCGCAACACCCTCAATTACATTACAACTACTGTGCCATCCAGATGTACCAGCATTGAGAGAGGATGGGACTGTTTCAGCTCACGACCACTTTACATAAAGACTCAGTCAGACTGCCCTCAGAGACTGCCTCTACCTGTGCAGCTTCTAAAGCTTTACCATCCAGACTTCAAACAGAGACTCTCTTAGATTTATATTTAGCTTATTAAACTGTAAACACTGTTTGAACAGAGGAGGACGGGTCTCCCCCTGTGAGTCTTGGTTCCTACCAAGGTTTCTTCCTCCAGTCTGAGGGAGTTGTTCTTGCCACTGTTGCCTCTGACTTGCTCACTGGGGGATACATGTTGTAACTGTCTGTTTTTAAAAATGCTGTAAAGCTGTTTTGTGATAGCATTGTTGTAAAAAACGCTTTACAAATGAACTTAAATTAAATTTGATTTATTTAAGCCGACCCACACCTGTTGGTCCTAAGAACATCAAAGGTACTTTGCAGCGTGTTTCTAAAGTTTCCGTTATGCTGTTAAGCACAAGTGCTATGGAGGCTACCAGGTAGCCTGAGCACACCTGTATAACAACAGTACCTAAGTGTGGCTGCACTTAAGAGCATTATGCAAATTATTGATTAAATTATAGCATGTGTTTAAAATTTCATGATGCACTGTTAGATAATTCTAAGGTCATTTATATTTGTAAGTGCTTGTGTGCCATGCCTGACTCCTTTTCACATTTCTTTGCGTGGCAATTCTGACAAACGGCTACATATATCTGCATGTCCCTGAAAAATACCAGCCCTGCACCTGCGTCACAGAATCACGAGACAGGATGGTGCGCTCTGAGGCTTTAAAGCGCCAGCATGGAGCTGTCCGTCACCCTCCAGCAGGACAGATGTATCGGGCTGTCTGTAGGACTGTGCCTGTGGAATGCCAGGCTCATCTGGGAGTGATCCTTACTGCTCTGTGTGAGCCCAGCCCTTGGCAAAACCACATGATTAGGTCATCTGTCTTGTGCAGCAGAAGGAGGAGGGCCCAGGCCCCTCGAACCAGAACCCGTCACTTCAAGCAAGTGACCAGCAGGGGGCTGATTCATGCAACCAGTGCACAGCTAAGAAAAAAAACTTGATGAAGAATCACTGGGTGAATAAAGCACTGGATCAGCTGCATTACAGCAAATAATCCTAGAAGCAACACAGAATTAGAGGAGTGCAGTAGAACTGCTTGGGCATCTTAAGGCTCTATATTTAGATTGTCAGATTACAAAATATGTGGCTGACCTTGAGAACCTCACTGGCTCAGTTCGGTCAACAGTCAACTGAGGGCAGTCCCTATTCAGAAAAGGAATGTTTTGCATCTGATATCATGACATACTGACATACATTTCTATCTATAATAAATATTTAGGCTCCAATATCCCTGCAGCTATTTTTAGTCCTGTGATGGTCTTTAAGGATAACTACATGTGATTCAGTGTCAGAACACATAAGCAGGCCTATTTGAGATTATTAAACCTCTAAATGTGGCCTGCAGCACACTTTAGTCATGTAGTTTGCACAATGATACCTGGAGTATGTTTGCTTCCACTGCTTGTTAGTTATGTGAGCCTCATAGCTTTAGAGCAAAGCTAATGAAAAAGAGCAAACTCCAGATATTAAACTTGTCTACGCCTTTCAAGGTTCAAGGCAAGCCAGTAAATCTGATCACCTTACAAAGCCTCAACACAAAGTCTTTCAAGACGAACAAGCCGAGTGCCAATAGGTCTCGTTTTCCGGAGCTAATTTGAATGTGCATGATTAGAGCGTGTCCTCACAATAAGATCTAATTAATCAGGATTGTGGCACGAGAAGCAGATGCAACACTGAGATTGCAGTGCATGCAAGCAGCTTTATTCTTAGCCTTTCCTCTAGAGTAACAGACGACCTTCACTGCTGACTGCTGCAGCGAAGCGTCAAGTGGCCGAGTGATGAATGCCAAGAACTCCCGCACACATAATGCTATGACTTCACTGAACAATACGACGAGAACATAAATAAAGCCATTAGTCGAAATGGAGAGTGTCTGTGGTTTTTCGCTGAGTCTGAATGTGGCTCCAATGGGTCAAAAGCTAATGGCTCTCTGAGGAACACTGAGGTCGGCACAGGGTCAGTTTATAAATCAGAAACCAAACAGCAAAGGCTGAGAGAGGACAGCATGCTGCTGTACATACAAATAGGGTTGGGCGTGTGTTTGCACGACACTGCATGACCTCATCGTGTTAATACTTCCAGAGTTAATCAAAAACGGCAGGTCAAGAAACGGAGAAAAGGTGAACGCTAACCAAAGGAAAGAAATGCCGGTGCAGGCACTTCAAGGCTTAAACAGGAATTCCACCGATTTCTGTACATGCCTGCATAAACTGTTAATATGTAAATGAAGTCGTTCGGATCGCTTTGATGTGAAATGGTCCGTTCAGAACTGTCAGAATTCCTCAGTGGTGGTGACAGAAACCAGACATATGAAGATTTTAATGTCACTAATGCCACATGCTGCCTAAAGCTTGAGGCACTGTTTCAGGATCATTTTGAGATAAGGCTTCAGCCTGAAATACATATTTTTAAAAACCTGTTTATGGCAGGAAGGTACATGCAGGCTGTTGTAAGTCAAAACAGTCCCTAAAGTTTTTGTTTCTAAAAGAATGACATCAAATGCACAAGTACATATTTGTTAGTATTTACCGATACGGGTTCTGATGCCATGCTGAATAACCTACTTTAGTCATCAGTAAAAACAAGTGCATCGTTATCCGTGTCAGATGTAGCTACTGTGTAAGTGACGTGCTTTAGCTAGCTGTGCTACATTAGTTATCTCAGATCGAGCAGCGCTGCAGTGGAAAAGACTGGGTTTGTGTTCCACATTAGAAACGTGCTTCAGTACAGCTGCGAGTAAACCATCTTTCAAGTTTTGACCCTTATTTGTCTCCTTCTGTAACGCAGTAAGAGCAGCAATCACATCAAAGACTAATACATCAGATAAGCTCACGTTCTGAGTTTTACAAGTTTTTTTGTTTTACTGGTTATGCTGTAGTTGAATGTCCTCTAAAGCCCAACATTCACCTGTGATTTTTAAAGTCTTGTGTCTTGTTGACAACTTACACTGTACGTTTGCATAGACCATCGACAAATATGCTCACATTGTAAGGAAACACTCGATCTGATGGACGTGCTTTGAGAAACGCAGCCTCTATAAACAACACTGTCCTTGAACAACTACCAATAAATCTGTTTCGTTCAGAAAAACATGCTGTGCATCCGAGTACTGAGCAAACTGAGCTACAGCAGCTCCACCAACCACGCTATGCAGTGAAACCTTATACGGTCTCTCTACTGCCTATTTGAAAAAGACAGTGTAAAGAAATCACTACATTATTGTTTATACCTTGTAATTCTCTTTAGTAAAACAGAGTACACAGTCAAATTGTTTATGTCTCCACCCATATCGGGTAAGCAGTTGCGACTGTGTGTTTAAAACAGGCTAAAATTGCACAGCGTAGGTCTTGCGGGAATTTGAGTGTTTACAGTGACCAACAAGCCTTTCTACATTACACCATTTTTACATCAGACTACTCTGAACACCACTTTACAGCTCAATGACAAAATTAAGCAGCAATTTTGAAAAATCGCTGGAATTAGGGTTATTAGCCATGGAAAGCTTTTCAGGTTATTAACAGCAAACTGGCAGGACAGCACCACGAAAATCTGATTTATTTATAAACACAACCGGTCAAAAGGTTTTAGATCTGAATTTGTATTTCGTCACTGTAGCTTTTCAGTTCAAAAAAATCAGATAACCTATCATTAGTGCACAAATGAATTTAAAAAAAATAAATAAATCTTGGTATTAAATCTTGCTATTAATTAACTGGCTTGACTATGTTTGTGCCATCTACTTCACTTGATAGGAAAAGGGAAAACACAGATAGCGAAAAACAAGAAGACAAAACTTGCACCAAACACTGTAACCTGGCATGGTGGCATGAGTGTAAGAAGTGAGCATATTCAAACACACTGCACCCACATTGGTAGCTCCGTATGGTGAGTAATGTTAAAAGATACTAAAAGCATAATAAAAAAATAAAAAAAAGTTAAGGTGTCACAGATGAGGTGTAAACGGCACAGCTGTGCTATTCTGTTACCATCGTCATTTAGGGGAAACAGAACTGTTCTGAAACTTTGACTGGCAGTGTATGTTGTCAATCGTTTCAAAAATACATGGAGAAGCATTGGCAGCTTTGATTTCTTCATTGTACACAGGCTCCAGGTAGGGCTGGGCGATCTGGTGAAAATATCTAATTGTGATTTTCCTGATCAATAACACAAATAAATTTTAAATACACTATTTATGACCACACTGCTAGTTTACAAGCCTTTCTGCTTGATTAAAACACTGAATAATTTATTAAACAAAATTTATTAAACATATATTTTAACTCTGCAATTATGATTTGAAGATTGCAGTCTTTCTCTAGCATGGGCTCAGTACCTACAGTTGCAGTCAAAACGATTCAACCTCCTACGCAAATTAGGTTTATTAGCAAAATTAGCTAGAACCTGGAGAAACCACTTGTTATAGCAGTTGTGCTGAGCTATCTGAATTGCCTTTATCTGATTGGTTTACTACAAACAACTTAAAGTTTGTACATTTTGCTAATGGACCTAATTTGCAGTGGGGGTTGAATCATTTTGGTTGTAAGTGTTGAAGATGAGCACGATCAGTGCTTGTTTTATTTCTAACAGCCTGAAACAGATCAGTTAGGCTAAATTAACATCCTGAATTGATCTTCTAAAGCATCGAACTGCGTCCATGTTTGAATTCTTCTGAAACCTTCTCAAGGTAATGCTATCCTCTGAGGTCACTCTAGACTGCTTAAAAATATATGAAGCGCTCCTCTTCTCCAGTTTAACACTTAAGGTCAGTTTAACCCACGAGTGAATGGGATCCCAGTGACGCCTAATTGAGGTCAGGTCTATATGCCGCACACACACAAGCTGACTGTTGAGCTCGCTGAGGAATTCGTCGAGGTTAAAATGAGTCTTCAGGCACTCAGCGCAGCGTCATGCTTATAAGATGTTATAGATGCTGAAAGCTGGTCAGGTTGGGTACGTCCAGACCTTTCTGCCTCAGAGGCACCTGGAGACAGCTGGGATGGGATGGGAGGAAGGGCGCATAGGAGGTGAAACACTTGAATGCAGCAAGGGTTGATTAATGATTACTATCATCAAATTGCAAAACAGATATCGCAGAAGGCTTCATTGAATTTCTCCTATATTTCAAACCTCTATCTGATGCTAATCTTATTTTTAGGCACATACTGTATATGTCAATGATGAAACCCATAATGAAGCATACAGATATACAACACACACAACAGAGTTACATTTTTTTAGGCATAGGCTGCAAAACACTAACATCTTAAAACACATTTGCACTGTGCTGAACTCTATCTCATGTATTAAATCACATAAACTTGTATTTCATCACTGTAACTTTTCAGTTAGCCAACAAGCAAATGGATCAGCAAAGATAAATCCACTATTTAGTAAGATTGCCTATTATAACTAATAATTAGTGTACACCAGCAACTAATTAACATCATTAAAAATAATGATAAAAAATTGCTCACAGTAAATCTTGGTATAAACTGGCTTGATTATGTTTGTGCTACCCACTTCACTTGACTGAAAAAGGGAAAACATAGATACCGAAGGCCAAAAAGTCAAACCTGGCATGAGTGTAAGAAGTGAGCATATTCAAACACACTGCACCCACATTGGTAGCTCCGTATGGTGAGTAATGTTAATTAAGATACTAAAAGCATAATAAAAAAATAATAAAAGTTAAGGAGTCACAGATGAGGTGTAAACGGCACAGCTGTGCTATTCTGTTACCACAGTTATCTTTCATAAACGTAGTGGTTTCCCTGTCATTCTGGTCTCCAACCCACACCAAAATAACCCTGTAGTTCACTAAAAACTCTTTTCAAACATTGTCTCTGTGAATGAGATTTCTTTTTTGGGGGCAGGTAATGCTGACCTTACACTAAAACAACTTCTCAAGTGATTTTAAATTCAGAAAAAGTCTTGTATAGTCTCGCATCATCTCGATCGTTTAGTTTAAGGTGGTCAAGACTGCAGCTCTTTTTCTCGTCCTAGCGTTCCGATCCAAGTACCGGAACGTCTAGCGGGTAAAGAAGGTAGACATGGAGGGGAGTCCGGCGAGGATTCGGAAACTGCGGTTCTGTAGGAAACTTGTGGAGCTGTGGAGTGAGCAGGAGTGCCTCTTTGACGTGTCTTCCTATTTATACCATGACAGAGTGGAAAAGGAAAAAAGGTGGACAGAAATCGCTGAAGCCCTATCTGTAATATTTAATATATATATATATATATATATATATATATATATATATATATATATATATATATATATATATATATATATATATAGTAATACAGTGGTCACAATTCAATACATTGCAATATTGCAAGCAAAGTGATATATTGCTATTTTTTTTTAAAGCTTACTATTAAAACACAATACTATATGAACAGTTTTGTCAGTGCTTACAATAGCATTGCACCCGTATGCTGCTTGTTAATGTTGGAGTGGAGTTGAAAATGGATTACAACACTGCCATCTAGTGGTCAGAGATTAAAACACAATGATTCACTGTCTGCCAGGAATCTGTGTATCAATATTGTGCTTTTGAGAATCGATACAGTATCACGAAACATAATATCCTGATATTCGATATTTTCTTATATCCCTAGTAAATAGTGTCAGACTTTAGTCTATTAAACATCTTTCAGAGTCTTTTAAAAGTCTTCTAGTGTATGGTTAGCACAAAATGTAACATTATTTTCAAAAAAGTGTCTCATGTGCAATGCTGTCTTACTGTGTCGAGTTTCAGGACTCAGGACGTTGACGTGGCTGATTAGCAGGCTGTTTTTAAGTAAGGTCATGTTTGATCATGGTATTGCTGATAGAGTAATTATTTTAGCTTTGTTTTTACCATTAGAGGGAAAATAATTTATTATGTTACTGTATAATTGCCGTATGTCACACAAGCTAATAGCTGCATTGCTTCTTTGACAAATAACTGATTAACCAAAATCACAACTAACTGATAAATCAATTATTGTAATAACGTCTGTTCGTATCTCTAGTACAGACTGTGCAACTACTTAGTGCAACTTAGTGCAACTAAGTAATACTGTATTTTCATTAAATCATAACAGTAAACAGTGGTACTGTAGTAATAAAAACTAATTTTACCTTGTTTGGTTTGAATAGCTGAAAGGCTGGAGTGGTGATGAGTGCTGATGTCACAGCAGAGGAATATTATGGATTTGCATCATTCCCTAAATAGTGCTGTCACGAGTACTTACATGCACGAAACTGTATCCTCTAAATAAACCTGGAAAGCCCCTAAACAGTGAAAGTGTCACGGCTTGCCCTGTCCTGGCCTGTCTGTCTTCTTGTCTGCGTCCTCCTGCCTATGTCATGTGGTTTTGTTTATGTTTTCGTCATGTGCTCCCTGTCTCCGCCCCTCACCTGCGCCGTGTTTATGCCCTCTCCCGCCTTCCAGGTGTCTCTTATATAGTGTTTTCCTTACACTCTTCTTAATCCCCGCTTACTGAGCATCTAAGCCGAGCCAAGCCAAGCAGAGCCGAGCGGAGCCGAGCGGAGCCGAGCGGAGCCGAGCCGAGCCAAGCCCCGTTTTATCCTTTTTATTTTATGTCTCTGCTACAGAAAGACAACAAGACACCACATTCTGGACAGCCCCAACCTTCTGGCAGGCAGTGCATACGCTAAAAAACTGAACATCCTGCGCTTACCTTGCCCCGAGTTGTAGATTGCTTTGACGGACTTCTTAACCTTCTGCAGGGCTGTGCGGTCCTGGTCCAGCGCCTGGAGGGAGAAGCAAAGCAGAGAGAAAAGAGAGGAAGTTTAACAAAGACTGTGAGGAACACATGATTTTCCACAGACTGGGTGCGTAACGTAATCATTCAGTTTGATTGCACACAGCGGGCCACACCTTACGAGGTGAGAGGAGCGCACGGGGGATTCCTTCTCTTGCTGTAACCATGGCAACACCGCAACGGCACAGGCAACCGCTGTCTTGGACACTTTTTCTCTACCCAGATGGGTCAACAGGCAGAGAGATAGAAGAAAACACCATGTGTCTCTGAGCGCCTTCTCTATTACCAACATTTTCCATAGGACCTCCATGACTGAGAGGACTGGCAAGAAAAAAGCCCACCCCACAGCTTTAACTAAAGACTAAATGATTTAAAACGGGGTCCGAATGGGGCTCCCATTATTCAGGAAAAAATCTCATTAAGGTTTGTTACGCACCTAGCACGGAGCTGCAGATGCATACAGTAACAACGGGTTCCACGGTCTAGGCTGAAGCCGGGTAGGTGGGGTTCAACTGGATAAATTACTCTGCGTACCACTGATGGAGCTGCAACATGCAGCTGCCTAGCAACAGCGGCACAATAGCAGCGCTGCTTACTGGGGGAATTCTCACACATGCTTCCATTCATTTTCTGAAACCCTCATCTATAAAAAACTGGACATACAGCAAAATATCCTGCATCAGCCACGGATCTGAACACACCTGGTAGAAAGTATGTTTTTCATACAATCTGATCCACAGGTTTCTGCTTAGGGATGCACCAATATTACTATTCATAGTGGAGAAACATACATTACAGTGCCAATGTTTTAGGCACCTAAGCTCACTGTTTAAAGTAAGAGCAGCAAGAACATCCATCCACCCACCCATCCATCAATTATCTTCCGCTTTATCCTGTTGGGCGGGGCCATGGGGGGGCTGAAGCCAATTCCAGCATCATTGGGCGAATGCAGGGTACACCATAGACAGGTCGCCAGTCCATCACATGGGCAACATACACTCAAACACACACACTCACACCTACTGTCAGTTTAGAGTGACTGATCAACCTAACATGCATTTTGCACACTATTGTTCATCTAAGGCTTTTTAAGACAATAAAACACCAGAAAACATCTAATGTTTTGATTTACTACTATTTTACAAATATAAACATCTCATATAAACACTCAGAAGGCACATGTAAGTTCACTGATGGTTTAGATAAAGTAAGTAAAATAGCTATATCAGACACTGTTTCTTATTAACACCGCTGTAAATAGAGTCCATGAGCTTCTCTACAATTAACCATTTCACATTAAAATACTCAAAAAGAATCAATTTGTTTATATCTTCATGAATTAATTCTGCATACATTTTTTTTTAATCTGTAGAATTTTAATATCCATCGCAATCTAGGCCTGGCATTGCTGCTATAGAGTTTCAGTGGGTGTTTTATTAAATGAAGGTTTCTATATCTAACAAAAATCTAACAAAAAGTCCATCTTAAAGTATCACCAGAGTGTTATTGCAAGGCATAGTGCAATCGCAGTACGCAGCAATATCAGTCACATCATTAACATTTTGTCTATAAGTAAGAATATAAAGTCACTAGGGGCTAATCTGCTTCTCTCCGTCCCTCGACAGCACACAACCACATACACGCACAAAATGTACCCAAAAATAATTCTGCCGGGCGGGGTCTTCAACAGAGCCCTTCAGAATTGATTTGTAGAAAAAGACAGAGTAGCTTCAGGCCACGCTCTCCGAGACGAAATCCCCCAACTTTCAATACACTTTCACAAGAAAGCTCTAAAAATACAGCAAAGTCTGCCTCAATCCACTGCTAATCTTCTCTCCCTCTGAAAGACTGTGTTTGCTGATGAGGGCAAAGTCTACGGTACAGGCCTCAGCCCGTTCAAAGCTAAATCCTACAATTTAATGAGCAAGAGAGGGAAAGAAAGGAAATGGGAATCATAAATAGCCGTGCTCATGCTGGCGGCGGAACTGCCGCGGAAGCCGAGACAGGAAACGGGTCATCAGCAAGCGTGATGCATCGGCCTCAGAGGCATGTGGCTGGCAGAGATAGTCCAGCCTTGAGATGACCTGCTTGCTATATGTTTACAGACGGTGGTGTTTCAGTGTACCACATCCTGGAGAGAGAGAGAGAGAGAGAGAGAGAGAGAGAGAGAGAGAGAGAAAGAGAGAGAGAGAGAGAGAGAGAGAGAGAGAGAGAGAGAGAAATGCAGTAATGCTGGGCCTGATTCTGTGCCAAAGCTGTAATACTCTCTCTCTCTCTCTCTGTGGTCATGTGCAGAGGCCGGGGTCATTTCCACAGGCCTTCATTAAGATTTCTCACCTCAGTCTGATTTGACAGGCTCCTTTTAGCAAACTATAACTCTCGATAAAAAAAAAAAAAAAAAAACACAACTGCAGCTACATGTGCCACACCAAGACGATTAACGAGAAACAGAGCTAACACGTGAGTGACAGCGAGTCACTCTGGGGGAAAAAAACTCATATAGGTTTATAGTTTAGGTATCCTAACCCAGTGGTGAGCCGTGACTATTAGAGGCAATTTGAGCCATAAAATGTCAAAACTGGTCAAAACATGAGGGAAAAAACCACCTTAGCGACAATGCTAATCTCTGCTAGAGCCCTATAGGACTCCTGTAATTTGTTAGCACTGAGCTAACAATGATTCACACAAACTACTCTACATGTAGGGCTTTGTAAGAGAAAATAGTACATCAGATGTTTAGATTTACCACTCATTTACAATTATAAACATCAAATATAAACCCTCAGAAAGCACATGTAAGTTCACTGATGGTTTAGATAAAGTAAATAAAATGTCTATATCAGAGACTGTAAGACCTGGTTATCATTAACAGCATGGAAAACAGAGTCTGCAAGTTTCTCTACTATTAAGAATTTCATGTCAAAACACTCTATTAGACTAAATTATACATACATTATTTTTAAATCTGTGGAATTTTAATAGCTATCGCAATCCAGGCCACCTCAGTGATAATGTTCATTTCTGCTGGAGCCCTATAGGACTCCTGTGTATTGTTAGCACTGAGCTCACGATGATACACATGAAGTTTTTTGATGTTCTAGATTAACCCTACATGTTTCTCTATCTTTGGGGCAATATAGTGCAGAAACAGGACTCCAGCATTTCCTGAATCTTATGGCAAGATTGTACATGTCTTCAATTTAAGACTCTTGAAGAGAGGCTGAAATACGTATCTCCTGCCTCTCACCTTGTGCAGCTGGTGGTTAGTGTGTCCTACGTTTTGTGTTAAATTGACCAAAGGACACTTCGGAAATCACTAAGGACTTACCCATGACAGCCGAAACCCCTCATTTATCCATCAGACACGTGAAATGGCATGCAAACGAGTTTAGCTCTTGAAATTATATTGAGTGTAAACACAAGCATTATTCTAGTATATTAAAAAAATACATTTACAGAATATGTTTTAGTTCCCAGAATTCACTAGAAAGCCCTGAGGCTCCTCCTCTGTCCTTACTTAAGGTAAAGTTTTTAGAAATGCTACAAAAAGCTCAGATTACATCTGCATTACAACTTTAGGTCCAGCTAGGTGTGTCGCATTTATTTAAGGTGAACACAATCATTTCCCACACTTCATAGCTTTCACACGCATATGTTTATGTTGCAGCAAAAAACTGTGTATTTCATCAGTGATATTATGCAAATGCTTGTAAACACAAGAAAGCTGAAAGCATATTCACTGATATACATCACAGTTCTTATATAAGCAACAACAGTTGTTACACATCATACACTGTAGTGTTATACAAAAAGAGTTTCAAGCATTTTTAATGAAACTCTTTGAAAGTTCATGTTTTTGAACAAAACCCTTCCTGAGTGACATTCCATTCACATTCAATACTGTACAATCAACAACCACAATAAAAATCCTGGTCCATCTCTCTTTTCAGCAAGAGGTGAAGTGGGACGAAGAGGAAAAGAGAGTGATGAGAAGTCACAGAGGAGATGATGAGAGGCCTAGCAGGTGCACTCATCATGAGACCAGCTTATCTCCACCATCCAGCTAATCAGCTCTGATCTCTCAGAGAGCATTCCTGGCTTATGTAGCTTCTGCACTTGATCTGCTCATTAAACACATGTACAGATACACTCATCACACCTACATCACCCTCTCACTTTGATTGGCCATGTTTGTTTTCCTTGTGTGTTATCTTTTTCATTGAGGTCCAGTTACATTGGTGTGGCTTAAAGCACCAAAAAGAATAATTTAAAGTTGCTAGTTTCAAACCTCTCATTCCTCCTGAAAACTTAAGTATGCATGGGGGGGTGGGGCCAAACTGCTGTAGGCTGAATAGGTAGACATATATAAACGGATTGTTTTCCAGTATATTACTTACAGTATATGGACTGTATGGACTGGGCAGCAAACGGTATGTTTTGAATTTAAACAGTGTTTATCAACTATATCAAACACTTTAAGTTCTTTTATAGTAGTGGTGGTATTACTACTACAGGCAAACCTGTACTTCCATCCTATCTGACTGCAAATAAACAGCTGCTAAAGCACCGCAACTGCCCGGAGACTTTATAGCAAAAAAAAAAAAAAACAACAAAAAAAAACATTTCAAAGCAAACACAGTCTTAATGGACCAGCCCAGGTTCTGAGACCATGTTCTGAAATCAACTGTCCCAACGTCACATTATTGCTTACATTATGCAGTACATAATATAACAGAACTCCAATTCTGCAAAGAGTGCCTTTAAACGTTTCGGGCATTAGCTACAGCGTAAAATCAAAAGGTTAGATATAATATTTTATTTTTTGTGTTTTAATGCTGACTTTCCTGATGACTCGATCTCACAAGTCATGTTACTTGATGTCACAGAGTCGCAGACGTACCAAACAAAACCAAATCAGCACAAACTTGTATGAATGCTGGCAATACCACGTCCTGCTCACCCTGGTTTACTGGACTTATCAGTTCTTTTTCTAAACACCATACAGACAACAATATTACTACTGTCAGTGGCGTCTTTTTAAAAGGTTTTAAAGGGTCAGTGTCCTCACACTCCTGTAGTTTGGTGCTTCTGAAGTTTGAAGTCTGAGGTTTGCAAGGTTTAAGTCAGCTAGATGCCACCAAGTAGTGCTTATAACTACAGATAGTTTCAGGTTATACTTGCATTCATGTGAACTCACAATTACAATAACCAACATTCAACCAATATTCCAACATGCATCTACACATAACACACCATGTTCCATTCAATATTTTCATTAATTGTCTACAGAAGAACAGAAGAACCTGTAGAACAACACTTCCTCTGAGTTTACAAACAGACAGCAATTTGCTGAACAAAACCAACAAACGTCTTGGACACTGCCTCAATCCTGACTGGCCCTTTAAGTAGGTCTCCAGCCAGGCAGCCAAGGCAAAGAAACTTGCACTCAGAACAGAGTGCAGCCTGCACACTGGCCTAAGTGCAGTCAGGTACTTTATAGCTAAATTACATGTAATCGGACCCAACACAGTTTATCACCCCGCTCAATTTACGGTAAAGTCCAGTAGTAAGCTCAATAGTAAAAGTTCTTTTGGCTACAGACTAAAGAGGAATCTTAAATGGTCTATTGACAAGTGTTACAGAGGCGCTGACTGTGGGCTCTAATTTAAAAGCTTTTTCACCCAAATCATTATTACAATATTGGACCTTCAATTTAATAACATACAAGAAACAACAATCTATAGTTAAAACTGCATTCTTCATCAAGTAAGCTCTCCGACCGGCTCCATTTAGACAGAGCACAAGAGCCGAGCTGGAATGTTTCTTGTGAAGGTTGTGATGAATTACTGGTATTCACTTTGCTGCCACATGCAAATGAACCTTCTAATCAATCACAATGCTTGTTTCTAAGTGCTGTGAGAATTTTGATTAACCCTCGTTCCAGATGTGAGCTGATCAGATGAATCAATGTGAAAAATCGCAGTATATCACTTTACTTATAATATCACAGTATATCACAATATATTGAATCGCTGTATCACAATACATATTCGCCAGGTTCGCCAGGTTCTTGCCAATACACAGTCCTACTCTCCTCATATTTTAGATACAGAAAGTATTTTAACTTATACTTTGCTTATACAAAACACAAATGCCTTAACACACCTGGTTAAAAGATGAGTTTTGTTTACTTTAAAAGCTAGTTTAAAAAATTAACTAAATAAAATAAAATAAAAAGTATCCATCCATCCATTATCTTCTGCTAGTCGGGGTCACGGGAGCCGAACCCAGCGTCATCGGGCGAAGGCGAGGTACACCATGGATGGATCGTCAGTCCATCGCATGGCCAACATACACACGCACACACCTACGGGCAATTTAGAGTGACCGATCAACCTAACATGCATGTGTTTGGACTGTGGGAGGAAACCGGAGAACCCGGAGGAAACCCACTCAAGCGCGGGGAGAACATGCAAACTCCACCCAGAACGGCCCAGACCAGGAATCAAACCTGGATCGCCTTGCTGTGAGGAGACAGTGCTAACCTCTACGCCACTGTGCCGCCCAAAATATAAAGTTCAGAAATGAAATATAAAATTAATACATAAACCACATTTTCTGTTTATTGTTAAATGTTAATGTTAAAGTCAGCAAGTAAAAAGTAACTATGCATTAAAATATGTAGGAGTATGTTTTTGTAGAGGATGAGTAAGTAATTTACACTCAGAAAATGAACATAACATAAATGTTGACATGTTGACACTTCCACTGACAACAAGTCATCACCATCTACCACTGCTCAGGTCAGCTCCAGCTGTGAGCAGTGGCTAACGAGCTCATCTAAAGGGGCAGCCTCTCTTAACTATTTCAGAATAATAAAGCCTCTTCTGAATAACACACCTCTGTGTATTCAGTTTCAGTTTGTGCTACTAATGATTAGTTGTTTGTTTTTTTTGTGGTGCACTAGTTAATCGTGTTTGTGTACTACAGTATGTTATCATTAGTAATAAGCCCTAACACTGTAGAGCATTACCCAAATATGAACTCCTAAACCTAAATCCACATCCCTATTCAGAGCAGGTATTACTATTACTATGACTGAGGATGTCTCATCTTTAGAGAAAAGCATCGGTAACAGCAACACTTCAGTCTGTGAGAAAAAAACAGAGAGAGATAAAACACGTCTGTGAGTGAAGATGTCTATGAGGAGCAGAACCTGCTGAAGCATCCGCCCACTGTTTACTCCTCAGCAGTCAGGAAGGTGGCACAAAAACACTTCTCTAAGCTCTCAGCACAAGATCCCATGACATTTTTACTCACAAGCCGCACACATTATTAGCAGCCTGCCACGAGCTGCCTTCACTCTGACAGGCCTAGCTATCACACTCACTGGCTTCATTAATACTAGCTGCCAAACAACCTGCTGCCTTACCGCTGCACACTTCTGAATACGCTATTGTTTGCCGTCATCCTTCCAAGACTATTCCTGACCTGCTTTTCCTTTATACTAACATGCTTGCACAGCAATGTTCCTTACATCATCCATTTATACACTCTCCATCTATATTTTCACTCACAGTGCTCTCATCCATTTCAGTAAATAGCCCTACATTGCACTTCCACTCACTGGTCATCTTAAGGGCTTATTTATATGAAGAAGGTCTGTGAACTGTGTTGTCATACATAGTATCCATATAACAGTGGCGGCTGCTGGTCTTTCAAAGAGGGGAAGCTCGTTGTCGGCTTACATCATAAAATTTGTTAATTTATTTATTCATACATTCTCCAGACAGCTAACTTTATCAATACAGCAGAGCTGAACAGACCTGTTACCGTTCCCTGCTTTTTGTGCCAAATCAGTGTCAGGGCGTCAGCAGGATTCGGACACAAACGCCAGGTTTTAAGATAAACAGTACTTTTAATAAATGAAAAACAAACGAAGAGCAAACAGATCGGATACATAGGCTGAGTAAACACGACACGACGTACCACAACATACCAAAACAATGACCAACAAAGACAGACTGCAAACACAGGGTATATGTAACACAGGATAAGGGAACAGGTGACAAGACTAAACATTAATGGGGAACAGGTGCGCGAGGCGGGGCAGGGGCGGAGACTCAGGAGCACATGACAAACGTAAACACAGGCACATGGGACTGACAGAACGTAAACACAGACTTAGACAGGGGAAGACGAGCGGGGCATGACAATCAGTCGTAGGTGTTGATCTGTACTGCTGTTTAACTTCCTACTCGTGAGGAAGACTCGCAGCTTTGCCAAAATCAGGTCAACAACATTAGCATTGTCTGCCATCGTGTGCACCTGCTAGCTGACTAGTTCTCTCCAACTTAGTCAACAGTTTGAATGACTGATTGAACAAACTATTAAAACAATATTCAACTCGAACAAGACCCCACAGCTCTATTCACCCCCAGAGACGCTCAGCGTCCGGGGGTGGGACAAAATCGTGGCATTTATCAAATGACCGGCAAGTTTCAAAGCAATTCAAAAAAAACATTCCTGTCACGTCCTGTCTCATTCTGTCTGTCTATGTTGTTGTTTACGCTGTCCTGTCATTGCCATGTGTGTCTGTTTTGGTCACGTGTCTGTCCTTATCTTCGCCCCTCAGCAGCAGCCCCTTACCTGTTTCCCATCTGAGGCCCCGCCTATTTTTCCCAGGTGTTATTTGTTCCCTCTTGTTAGCCTGTGTATATCGGCACTGTTCAACCATTTGACCACGCCAACGGTCGTTCACATTGTCATACTGCTTTTTAAATACAGGGTATCCAATCAGAAGATCATGATTTTAGAAATGTTTCTGGATTCTAAACAGATAAAAACATTGGGGGAAGAAAATAAAATTTAAAAAAATGTATGGTTTCTATCACCACCGCTGTGAACAAGTGATTTAGCTCTCTCCAAAACGCAGCATTTATCTCCAGGATTTTATTCCAAGCTGTCGTGATGGGGCTTTCCATCTTATGCGCTGACCTCTACTGAGAAGTTTTCTTGAACCCTATCGCTGATCTCTCTGCACTCCTTCTTTCAGCACAACCTTCCATCATCCCAGTTAACTGGAGGAGAGAAGACTCCCTACTGCCAAAAAGGTTTTTTACTAGAAAACCTTTGCTAAGACCTGAACACTCACTACCATGAGCACATTTAGGTCAGCGGAGAACCGCACTGACCAGCAGCCAGGTGAAACATGAGACCCTTCTGGGATTCCAAGCTTCTCTCTCTGTCTCTCTCCTTCTCTTTCATGCTCTCCTCCAGCGAAAACGGGACACTTCAGTGGTCGGGTGTGGAAAGTGGAGTGTATAATTCCGAGGAAAGTGCTGAGGCCGGAGTTTAGCGGCTGCTGTGAGTCATAGCTGCAGAAGCAGCCCGTCCACCACCCTTCACAGCCTAAATCTGCCAAGAGGGAGACGGCCATGTTTTTCTGACACCGTCTGCAAAATCGGCAAAAGCTGAGAAGATCACAGCTCAACAGCGAACTTAACGCCCTCGTCAGTATCAACACCGCTAAACGACGAGCCAAAAGCACTTGCAGGCCTGTCCTGGACACGAAAAGAACTGGTCACTGTATAAATTATGGCCTGTTTACTGAGTATCCATGGCAGCGGATGTTTTGATATTTCTCCCAGAATGTTCAGTATTCCTTTAGTGCTCAGTTATTTTACGGTGCTGGCCACGCTCTGCTCGGTCCTAATCAATAAAACACAGGCGCACATACTAACACACACACATGCACTGGAGAGTCAGGTGGGGATTCCCACCGGGATGTTAAGGAAACGCTGCCTCCTGGGCTTCACAAACCTGGACAGAACTTTCTGGATGAATGTGAAAGGCCTGCCAGGTTCCACAAACAGAAGCACGTGATATGATGTGACTGGGGATTGGGGATGTGCACGGGTACTCAAGCACTCAGATAACCGAGAGGTGTCAGTCATAGTATATATATATACAAAGATCTATCACAACTCAATTTTGCATTTTAATAAAACATGCTTTCTGCTGTTTGCTCGCTTGCAAGCACCCAACACAAACAAGTTCGTGAGCATGTTGTCATGTGTTGCCACACTCTTGGGGACATAAAGACGAACTGGGCTAACTATTATAGCCATGTTAGCTAAATCCAGAAACTAAATACTACTATGTAACAACTATATAAGTATCTAACTAAATACCATAATAGTTATAGTACAAAATGAACTATATAATATACTAATGACAAACAAACCTGTTTTGATATTCTAGTATCTGTGCAAGTTAATTAACAGACGTCCAGCTAAGGGAAATGAAAAAAAAAGTTTTCAGCTCATTGAGCGGAAGAATAACTGATAACTGATAACTCATTTTATTAAAAAAATAATATCATATAAAAAAGTCATATAAAATTGGTAGTTTAAATGTTTGAAACAGAGGCTGCCTCTTCAGATGACAGTAAAAACTACAGTTAACTGTATGCTGATGACGACTTTTTACACATTGTATTTTCGAACCAGTGGACGATGTGCAGCATGTTAGTTAGCCCACACGCCCACATGCCTACAGCACTACATCTGTCTTCGCAATCACATCATCAACAATGCATTCTTGGCAATTCAGGGAATGCAGGATTATTGTGTTGGAATGCAAAAGATTTGCAAGTAAATAAAAAAATAATTGCAAGGGAACGCAACATCATTGACGTTCTTTTAACCATGACCCTACAGGAGGCCTGTCTGTCTCTTCTATTCCTAACATCCGTCCTGAAACCACAAAAACACATTCATTCACAGATTTAACCAGACTTTAAACATAAAATGCTTACATTTGCAACCTGACAGACAACCAGCACTAAATCAGCAACAGTGGTTCAGCACAAGATACCGGCAATGAACCAGTACACAACAACATGGAACTGTATCCAAAGCAAAACTTCCTGGGAAACACTCTCTCTGGTGAGAGGAAGTTGCATCTATCCAGTATACCCCCCCCCTCTCTTTCTCTAAATGCCTGGTGTCCTGAAGAGGCCAACTTCAGAGCAGGGTGGGGACAGGACACGCTACAGCAGTCAGGATTCCACAGGAAATCTGTCCCAGAAGAACGCTCTATCCAGTCCACTGCCTTTTTCCTGAGAAACCATCAGTTACGTAAGCAGCGCTTTTTCAGAAACCTGACAGTCAAACTCTCCTACAGACCAGACCTTAATCAACCAATCATAGTAACATTCACTCATTCACTGTTACATTGGGTTAGCAAAACTGTTTATCAGGGTTTTGTGTCACCAGTTCAGTAACTTATAGAACAATGAGAAAAGTTGATCATTAAATACTAAGAAGAAACTCCTAATTCACAACACACGAAAACAAACGTGCTATTTCAAGCAGGACTGCATAAGTAAACTAAGCTGAAGACTATCAAATGGCTTTGCCAAAATCAGGTCGACTATATTAGCATTGTCTGCCATCGTGTGCACCTTGCTAGCTGGCTAGTTCACGCCGACCTAGCCAACAGTATGGAGTCCATTTTTGCAACTTGCTGTGAATAGTAATAGTGAAAAGTCCAAAGTATCTCCATTATAACTTCACATAAAAAGATTAAAATCATAAAAAATGGCCAGCAGCAATATACAAGATACTTTCAAGGCTTTCTTCAGCACCTCCTGCTTAGTAAACCCCAAGCATAAGCATTCATCTTGTAGATATGATGCACCTCATCAACCCTGTTTGTAACTCACTCTCTCATGTTTGTCAGGTATACGATTCTCCACAAGAGGTCACTAATAGCCCTCAAGTAGATTTTGGCTGCCCTAGGGCTCCTGGCTCTTGTACTGCATATTCCTGTAGTAACCCAAACACTGCATTGGTAAAAAAATAATAATAATAATAATTCCTGCTGCAACAGCCCTAGTGCTAGTCAATACAGAGCGATATCCCAACCAGTCAAGGACATTTACTACGTCATGAAGAGAGAAGATACGGAGATATAACAGTCCTGTACTTAGCTTCTCACTTCTTTACAAGGACAGACAAAATTACTGAAACACCTGGACTCTTTGTGTGCGTATCAGTCAGGCCATAACTATTTCTGATACATTAGTAAGCATGCTGTTAATAGATTACACTTATTTCTATGGCAACAGCCTCCTTCTCCAAAGTGACCCTGAGCCTTGATTTATGAATAGTAGAGAAAAAACTGGCAGTCAGGGCCACGGTTATTACAAAGTGTTCTCAATGGACGTCTAACTCATGTTAGGGCTCCATAAAGACAGCTGACGATACAGTATCATCATAAAGGCTCTACTGCTTACGAGCAATCATACTGAACCTGCTGACATCTTCATGTCAGCTCCCGCTCTGTCTGACTTTGTTTCCAGGGCAGTGCAATATCTCGTTCATTAATCACTGTTGCAGCATCAGCTTTAGCAATAAACAGTCCCACTCAATTCTTAGGGTGTTGAAACAAATCTTTCTTTGAGCCAACAAGCAAACAGTTTTAGTCCAAAATAATGTAAGCCAATGTTTAACACCATATCAGGGGTTAACTTGTGTGTTTTCTGTTTTCTGTCTGGGTGCTTGAGTGATGTTTTGTACCACTGTCAGAAACATGAAGAAGTGCTGGTTATTTTATTACTTGCTGTAATAATGGTTAAAACTTGATTGTTACAAACTAATGTACCTATATCTTTTACCTTAGGCTAAGTTAAACTTTGGTTAGCCGACTGAATGTTTTATATATGGGGTCCAAAACTGCATTACAAATGTGGGGAAAGTTATGAGAATCAACTGTTCCAAGATTTTGGGCTATTTTGGGCACAATACTCGATTTTTATACTGATACTGATCATGCTAAGGTCTTTTTTAGACTAGGGTTGTGCGATATTGATAAAAAACAACATTTTCTGTAATTTTGTTGATATGATAATAAACAATATTTTGCATTATTTAAAAATGTGTTTGTAGTCCCATATTTTACTAGCTTGCACTTCTTAAAGGATATTACAGGGGGGTTTGCTGAGTGTGTGTTTAGACACCTTAGCTGGTTTAGGTTTGTATTGAACAGCGGGCTCTCAAAGTTCTTCATACTCCTCATACTCTGTGTGGTGGTTTGTTGGGAGATGATGGAACAGGTTAGCTGTGGAGTGATCTTTAACGGCCGCTTTCTTACAAAGTCTGCAAACTGCTGTCTTCTAAGCAACGTCAGTCTTTTCAGATCCAAACCAGCTCCATGTGAATGAAGATGATCCTCGCCTAGGAGTTAAATGTAAGGCGGTAGGCTGCGAGGCTGGTGGTGTCTGAGTTTCTTCCCCTGGTGCAGTGTGTTCACTTATTTTCAGCTTTAAGTGTGTTGTCTGAAGTTGGGATGTTCTGATTGGTGTTTTTTTCCCGGACAGTAGCGATAACGGCAGCTCGCACATCGTTAACACAGCAATTCAGATATTATCGCAAACTATATATATCGCACACCCCTAGTTCAGACAACTATCAGGTGGATCTGATCTATTTATCAGAGTCTTTGTACAAATCTGTGTAGTCCATGCCAGCTTGAGCACACACTGTTGTTTAAGGAAATAAGAACCAAATACTAAGAAATTCTGAAAGTACACTTGTAATAAAATGTTTGCATTAAACTAGAACCAAATGCTAAATAGAAGCCTTGCCAATAGTGGTCTCAGAATTATGGACCATGCTGTATATATTAAAAAAATAATTTTATCTGACAAACTAACAAGTTGGCACGTCGTCCACCTGTAAGAAAGTGAATTCCTTCTGCTGTGAAATGTTTGTGCCACAACAGTGCTGTCACCTAAACAGGTAAGCCTAAACTGATTTTTTCCTTTTCTGTGGTTAACTGTTTCTGTGTTCATCAATAATGCCCCTTTGAACACTCTCCAGTGATGATTACTCTCATCTGGGAAAGTTTTATTTAGGTACAGTTTTAAAACCTAAAATACCTCAAGCTGTTGTTCCTTCACTGCTAAATAGCCGTGTTTGTATTTAGTAGTGACAATATTTACTTCTCACAGACATAAAGCTGTAGATCAGGGATTTGCTGCCACAGCGGCCAGAGAATCAGATCCAACTTAACAAAGATTCAAAGGAGCAAATCTCAGCAGGCCATTACCTGTGCCAATGACATGTGAGAATGAGGTGCAAATGAGTTAACACACTGACACACACACCTTTAGTAAATGCCCAGGAGCGAGGCATTTAACTGTTGTGTGCTTGTACAGTACTGCAGCACAGCTGACTAACCCTGGGCTTTGACCGTGCTTTGATCTCTCCAGCAGTGAAAATACTGTACAAATAACACATACAGTATCGTCTAAGGCTGAACTGAACACTGACACTGACTGAACACTGCCAGTCAGTCGCATTACTGCACTATCGCAATCTATCTAACTGTTATCCGACGATGCCCTGAAACCATTAGCTTGTGACATTTAAGGCTCTTAATGGCGTTTCGCATATCGTGATAATCTGAAGACTTGCTGCAAACTCCTGGGCTCACTAACAGCTCAGTTGGCAGAAGATCATTTTCTTGTAGCTCCTAAACTTTGAAACCTTTTTAGAGTATATTCAGAGTGTAAGCTAAAATCCAGATTAAAATCAGAAGGATATGTTTTCTTTGCAATGCTTAATCTAAGTGTAATCAAAGTGTGAATCACTTTGGCTATAATACTAAAGTAAAACGTAAACATTTAAAGAAGTAAACAGTTATTGTCTTTATTTTCATACTTTTCTGTGTTTTGTTTAAATTGCTATGCTTGTTTGTGTTGGTCTACATGTTGAATTGAACTTGCTGTGAATGTGTATATATATGTCCTGTAAGACTGATAAAATAATATTATGATATTATAATATTCAGTCAAGCTCATCATTACAGAACTGGAGAAAAATATTCAGCAGCACATTTTCCATCATTACATGTCAGTTCATTTAAACCACAAGATTATTATTCAGTTATGAGTCTCAAAATTATTATTCAGTGTGAATCTTGCTTTTGTTTGTTTAGCTGCAGTAAACTGCCGATTCCCAAGCCAATGCTAGGTGCTTAATTTATAAATTAAGTGACCCCTTAAGCATACTGTGTTTAAACCAGTGATTATTGGCCACCTCGTTCAGAACGACTGAGCTGCTAAAAACTTCCCCATAGTATGTAAAAAAATCATATATAGTTGTTTGGTTTGTTTATATATAGCTGTTTGGCTTGTTTATATATAGTTGTTTGGCTTGTTTATATATAGCTGTTTGGTTTGTTTATATATAGCTGTTTGGATTGTTTATATATAGCTGTTTGGTTTGTTTATATATAGCTGTTTGGTTTGTTTATATATAGTTGTTTGGTTTGTTTATATATAGCTGTTTGGCTTGTTTATATATAGTTGTTTGGCTTGTTTATATATAGATGTTTGGCTTGTTTATATATAGTTGTTTGGTTTGTTTATATATAGCTGTTTGGTTTGTTTATATATAGTTGTTAGGTTTGTTTATATATAGTTGTTTGGCTTGTTTATATATAGTTGTTAGGTTTGTTTATATATAGCTGTTTGGTTTGTTTATATATAGCTGTTTGGTTTGTTTATATATAGTTGTTAGGTTTGTTTATATATAGTTGTTTGGCTTGTTTATATATAGTTGTTAGGTTTGTTTATATATAGCTGTTTGGCTTGTTTATATATAGTTGTTAGGTTTGTTTATATATAGATGTTTGGCTTGCTTATATATAGTTGTTAGGTTTGTTTATATATAGCTGTTTGGTTTGTTTATATATAGTTGTTAGGTTTGTTTATATATAGTTGTTTGGCTTGCTTATATATAGTTGTTAGGTTTGTTTATATATAGCTGTTTGGCTTGCTTATATATAGTTGTTAGGTTTGTTTATATATAGCTGTTTGGCTTGTTTATATATAGTTGTTAGGTTTGTTTATATATAGCTGTTTGGCTTGCTTATATATAGTTGTTAGGTTTGTTTATATATAGCTGTTTGGCTTGTTTATATATAGTTGTTTGGTTTGTTTATATATAGATGTTTGGCTTGCTTATATATAGTTGTTAGGTTTGTTTATATATAGCTGCTTGGATTGTTTATGGCCAGCAATAGCTGAAGCCACCGGCCACATTACTACAAAGAAGGTGAGAAGAACATTCCGACCCTCAGTGCAGTAACTAACTAGCCTGGAGAATACTAGGAGCCAGAGCAGAGGTAGCTTTAAACCTACCTATTCAGATGGATGACTTGTACGTCTCTGTCTTTGAATATAATGAATATTTCAATGTCAATCTTTATTTTGACAGCCGTTAAGTGTCAGTTATGTAGTTATGTCAGCAGTAAGAACTGAAGTGTGTGCTCTAGCAGTTTAGAGGTTCACTCACACTTTGAAAAGAATCTGGTTTGCAGTGAGCTGAGTAAGATCAAACAGACACCGCTCTTCAGAAGTGCAGCCATAAAAAAGCATGCGCTCTTTCCTCTGGCTTGCGAGCTCTGGAGACGAAACGGCCGCTCCGTAGAGCGTGTCCAGTGACCTCGACACGAGAACAGTAGTCGCGGTTCGTTGTCTCCCTCTCAGCCTCCGCCTGTGCTTGTGTAACCGCACAGCTGAGCTGGCGTTTCACGTTTTTCGTTTCTCGAGCGACAAGAGCACAGCGACCGGCCGCAGCAACCGGCCACATCAGCCAGGCATGAGGCCAGTCCAGCTCTGCTGTTATTCTGCTGACAAACAGAGAGCAAATTTTATCCCCCCTGAACAGACTTGGTGCGCAGCGGCTTGAGTGACAATGACACAGCAGTCCAGCAAAGACACACGTCTGCAGCACTCGAGCCAGCGAAAGCCAGAGACTGCGGACGGTTTTGGACAAGGATTATGTAAGTATAGAGTATACAGTGCTGTTCAGAAGCCTTAGGCCACAAATGATGACCTACACCTACACGCATTGTACATACAGAGTAAACGTTCATCTGCCCACATCAACCACAAACTTTCAAATACATAAAAATACACATGAATACAATGAAGTGTGATTTTAAATCAGCAGTCGGTCTGTTAGTTACCCGCTTCAAAAAGCATCCTCAAGAAACTCCAGCATTTACAGATTTTATCATCTAATACCTGCTTCAGTTACTCAATCACTCATTCACATTTTATGCAGATGAACCTGGTGGAACTGAACAAATTCATGCAATTGTTGGAGCTGCATCGAGGAGAAGTTAGGAAGCCTTGTTCCTCTAATCAGCTTAAACGTGATCAATGTTTCCAAGTTTCAAGTTTATTTGTCATTTGCACATCTTGTCAGGACATACATGCATTGACAATCTAGGTCTGAGGCTCAGATACTCACTCTACAGCAGGGCAGCATAATATATAGTAGTAAATATATACTATTCTAATATACAGGGGTTGGACAATGAAACTGAAACACAGGTTTCATGGCTAAATTGGACCAGTCTGGTGGCCAATCTTCATTAATTGTATATTGCACCAGGAAGAGCAGAGTGTGAAGTTCAGTTAGCAGGTAAGAGCACAGTTTAGCTCAAAATATTGCAATAACACAACATTATGGGACATACCAGAGTTCAAAAGAGGACAAATTGTTGGTGCACGTCTTGCTGGCGCATCTGTGACCAAGACAGCGAGTCTTTGTGATGTATCAAGAGCCACGGTATCCAGGGTAACGTCAGCATACCACCAAGAAGGACGAACCACATCCAACAGGATTAACTGTGGACGCAAGAGGAAGCTGTCTGAAAGGAATGTTGGGTTCTAACCCGGATTGTATCCAAAAAACATAAAACCATGGCTGCCCAAATCACGGCAGAATTAAATGTGCACCTCAACTCTCCTGTTTCCACCAGAACCGTCGGTCAGGAGCTCCACACGGTCAATATACACGGCCGGGCTGCTATAGCCAAACCTTTGGTCACTCGTGCCAATGCCAAACGTCGGTTTCAATCTTGGGCTGTGGACAATGTGAAACATGTATTGTCCTCTGATGAGTCCACCTTTACTGTTTTCCCCACATCTGGGAGAGTTACGGTGTGGAGAAGCCCCAAAGAAGTGTACCACCCAGACTGTTGCATGCCCAGGGTGAAGCATGGGGGTGGGTCAGTGATGGTTTGGGCTGCCATATCATGGCATTCCCTTGACCAGTACTTGTGTTAGATGGTGTCACTGCCAAGGACTACCGAACCATTCTGGAGGACCATGTGCATCCAATGTTTCAAACATTGTATCCTGAAGGCGGCGCCGTGTATCAGGATGACGATGCACCAATACACACAGCAAGACTGGTGAAAGATTGGTTTGATGAACATGAAAGCGAAGTTGAACATCTCCCATGGCCTGCACAGTCACCAGATCTAAATATTATTGAGCCACTTTGGGGTGTTTTGGAGGAGCGAGTCAGGAAACGTTTTCCTTCACCAGCATCACATAGTGACCTGGCCACTGTCCTGCAAGAAGAATGGCTTAAAATCCCTCTGACCACTGTGCAGGATGAATTGACGCTGTATTGGCCGCAACAGGAGGCCCTACACCATACTTAATTACTGTGGTCTAAAACCAGGTGTTTCAGTTTCATTGTCCAACCCCTGTATATATAGTAGTATAGTAGTAAAGTTCCTGAAAACTCTAGTAATATATCCACTACTAGAGATACTGAAGACCCAAGATACTCACATCTGCTTAACAGCCTCTTTGCGGTAGGTCAGAACCACAAAAGATAAACAATGCTGATCCAGTAAATTTTCTTACTTCTTAGTAATGGTTTGTTTAAGGTCGAGCAGCTGCACATAGACGCCTCCGAGATTGACCGTTGTGCAAGATTAAAAATAACAGCAGGGCAATAACAGCAAATCATACCAGAAGAAAGCTTTGGTGTAAACAGACAGTAAACTGATTACAACACTACTACCGACTACATAAAAAACAATGCCTTGGGAGCAGATCTGTGCTTTCTGAGCACCAGAAACGCTCTCTAATGCAGGCAGACAAGCTCTCGAGCATAAACCCCAATCTCCACTGTGCCAGAAATTTCAAGGCAAATAGATGTAGGCACAAATCCTCTGATTTCCCATCTGGCCACAAATCAATGGCTGGAGATCAGGCCTGCCATAAAATAGGTCACCATAGCAATTCATCATCGTTTCCGCAGTTACAGCAGGGAAGAGGGCCATCCTGCGTGACCTAATACGCAGAAACAGAGCGAAATAAAAGGTCCTGGAAGTCTGGAACGCCGGGGACAGCCCCAAAGCCATTCCAAAAGCTCTCCAAACAGAGCCACCAATCACAGTTTTAACACTTCCCTTTGCAAGAGAGCAGATTATCCACGCAAACAAAACGGGCTGTGCTCCTCACGCTTGACCTTTGAGTGCAGTAATCTGAGGTCGCGTTCTGTCTGCATCTGCTTCTGCACTGAGCGCAACACGACCTTCAAAACCTTTTGTTTTCTTTGTGGCTTTGTCGGACATTTACAAATTCCCTTACGTTTTTAGGGAGGTAGTGAAATGGAAGGACACCAAATTGGTTTCCTGGATTGTAATCATTTGTACTAGTGATGCCAAAATCCATTTTATTCTGAGGACTTTGACTCATTGCTTCCTGCACACTCAAGTTATGATGGAATTCTGTTGAATTAGCTTGATTAGATATCTGCAGCTAACCTAGGGCACCAAGACCTCTGAGGAAAAGACACCCAGTGGTTTCGAGAAGCTATTAGTGCAATTAGAAGCTTTGAGTGCACATCATATACAGCTTTCTGTTAATGAGTAGCTTTGCAGCCTGTTGGCTCAAAGTGGCCGACAACATAGGCTGTTAGTGCCTAATGGCATAGTCTTCTATTAGCACAAAGTGGCTCTGTCCATACTCTAACTCTCCACTGCTAAAGCTCTCCTATATCTGGACCGGCCAGCTGAGGGGAGCAGACATCTGTTCCTGGGCACAGGGGATCAGAATCACCGGGCACAGTGAATGAATGCCTGCCTCTACGCTGCCAAGTGGAATCCACTCACCCCTTGAGGTCAGCAATGGAGGCCAGGCGGCAAGAGGAATTTGACTTTGACTTCATGTTCATCTTCTCAGTTTTCTCAGAGCCCCTTGAAAGCATTTTCATGATTTTGCAACTGTGCAGTATTTTGTTTTTCCAGGGTTCGCAAATAAGTTGCAACAGATAAACTGCTTGAGCAAAACAGTAGCGGCACATTTTCATATATAGACTGAATGTTGGCAATATCTATTGATAGATAAACAACCTTAGTTATTACTAATCATTAACCAACAAACCCAAAATCACAGACACAGTCAGTGAAAACACCAAACTCTATATAGGCATAACCCATAAGCTATGTATTAGAAATAAAGCTAATTTTATAATTTGTTAATCATTAACATTCCTAATTTAAACAAAGATAAGAAAAAAGAACAATTAATAAAAGCAATTTAGAAAAATGATGTAATGAACTAACATCCATCCATTACCTGCCGCCTTATCCCACTAGTCGGGGTCATATCAGCACTTACACACAGTATCGGTATCGGCAATAGAGAGTGCCGATACCATGAAGCTTATTGACTAAATGGCTGCGCGTTTTTCTGCATTGTGGCAATTTTTATTTTTTTATAGCTCTAAAACTTTTTAATGTGCAGTTACTCAACCAGTAAATTGTGTTCTTTCAATGTTATTCTATCTTATTCAGGATAAGACATAAAAAATACAACATATAAAAAGTGGAACACTATAAATATCAGGATTTATAGCCATATATCGAGCATTTAAGTCAGAGTTGGTATCGGTATCGGTACTCGGTATCGGCAGATACCTGAAAAGCTAGTATCGGTAAGGAAAAAGGGGTATCGGTGCATCGCTAATAGTTACATAATTCTGACAGTAGAGTTGTGACTATCTACTAAGAGCTGCTAAACTGCTGTACATTTTTAGATGTCAACCCTCAAACGTATCAGCCGTAGTTCAGCAGGCTTTGCTGCAGTGTGTGCTAGATTCAGCGCTTGTGTCACTGAGGTACCATCCGCAGTATCTGGCCCTGGGGAGCTCTCTCTTTGAACGCCCAGGGCCACCGCGCTCCTCAGACGGAGGATTATCAGCTCTGGCAGCGTTCCTTCAGCGCTGGGCTCAAGCAGAGTTTCTTCTAGCTCCGAATGCTTGTGCACTTGTAACCGCAACTGGACCCAACGCACAGTAAGTTCAAAAAGAGGCCCGACGCATGGACGGCAAACACATAACTGATATTGTGTTCATCAGAATACATTAGATTCTGTACGGTTCACGTGATAATGGGTTTGTAAATGTTAGTGGTGATCTGCCACATATACTCATCAGCTGTTTTCAGTTCAGTCCAGCTGTTTCACATTGTAAATGCCTGTAAGCCAACACTGTTAAAGACTTATCAGACACAAAAAAAATGAAAAACTTCTTCACTGTGGTTTGCATTTGCTGTTATTTATCCGTTGATAAAGGTGGTAACAGAAGCCAGGGCTCATGATGTCTGCAATGCATATACAGGCATTTTACAGTATATGCAGACATTAAATACTTTGGATGTCTGGTTCCTATCACCACCACTGTGAACAACTTTGACTCTATATTTCTCTAAAACAGAGCATTTCATATTAAACCTCTCTGAACCTTTTAACTCCAGAACAATTCACTATGCAGAGTATTTCAGAAATCAGCCTTTAATTCTAGTAGTACTTTAATATTAAACTTTAAATGGTTGTCACGGTCTACAGGCCCAATACAGCACTTTGATGAACCTATGTTACTGAGCTTACTTGTTTGATCTGACACAGAGAAAATGAAACCGGGCTTGTATTTAGCACTATCAAATATTGGCAACGGCTACTGTCACTGTCTAGGCTAACTTGGCCACTGCTGTCTAGTCTCTACGCACCAGTGGAGGCTGCTCGTCTTTCCAAGACAGGAAGCTCATTGTCGGCTTACAAACCATACAATTTGTTTATTTATTTATACATACATTCTGCCTATGTATAAATAAATTCAAGAAAATGGCCTGTGCACTTCCAGTCAGCTCTTTCATACAGAGCTGAAAAGACCTGTCACCTTTCCCTGCTTTTTGCACTAAATCAGTCGTAGGTGTTGATCTGTCCTGCTGTTTAATTCTAACTTTCTCCTCGTTTGCCAAAATCAGGTCAACAATATGAGCATTGTCTGCCATCGTGTGGACCTTGCTAGCTGGCTAGTTCACGCCGACCTAGCCAACAGTATGAACGATTGATTGAACAAACTAACGAAACAACATTAAACTTGAACAAGGAAATGTTGAAATCATGTTAAACTAAAACAGGGAAATACTATGAGTGTGTTTTATTTACACAATAAACAATGGAAATGTGAGTCAAGTCAAGTCATTTCACCAAGCAAACACCAAGAAATGGGTTCCAGTTTGTCTTTCGACTTCACTCACAAAATCCGCAATGGGACTAAAGCTCCCGGTGATTAAGTGACCGTGTAGATCTCAAAATAGATGTCAATCAAAACAGGATTCAACCCTTCTTGTAGAAGCTCTGCGTCTAGACCCGCCCACAGCTCCATTCACCCTAGAGACGCTCAGCATCCGAGGGCGGGACAAAATAGTGGCATTTATCCAATGAGCAGCAAGTTTTGAACCAATGAAAAAAACGTTCCATGCAGTCCCGTCAAAGTGAACAGATGCTCAGCTTTTACGTTTTAAAAAACATTCGTAGTCAATGAAACGTTAACACAGCTGTACACTCTACGTTAAATACAGATACTGATACGCATGGAGCTTCCTGTACGTACTCTGGCTTCATTGTGTGCGTAATTAGCACGCTTTTCGAAAGCTTACGGAACAGACGGGACGGTGCAATATAAAAATAAACTACAAACAGAAATCTAAATTTTAACCATGATGTATCTTCGCCGCAGCACAGAGACACACTTTTGTTTTTGAAGAAAACTACGAGCTTATCAACCGTCGCCATTTTTGATTTACTCCAATCTGCCCTCTACTGGACGTGTTGCTCAACAACTATGTCAACAGAGCTGACGCAGACAGGTATGTGGGCAGTGATGGTTATATCGCTTCAAACACACACCGACATTTCCTCAGAGGAAGTATTAATCAGCCTGTAGAGAAATCACCACTGCTACGCATTTAAAGACAGAAATTAACGTCTTTAGCTTTTGGGCATGAGATTTGTAATATACTGAAAATAGTATATGAGTATTTGTTAATTTAATAAAATATATGAACAGAATGAAGCAGATACGCCAAACACATGTTGCGTACGGCCGCATGTTCTCGCAGACCAAAGACCAGGAACAGGAAAGCACGAATACTGTGTTGCATTTTAAAGGGTAGATACGAGGGGCTTGGGGGATCGCCCATGCCAGCAGTCTTTCAGCATTTATCCATACATCAGCTGTGCCATCTGTTCCTCGTATTCAGACGGGAGGGACGAGAACGTGAGCAGTGCCATGGAAACTATTATCAGCCATGGAATGCAGGATTAGGTCTGGGCTTGTGGAGGGGGGCTGTGAAGAGAGACGGATGGCCTTAAACAGAGAGAGCCAGTAAGACGCATGCCAAAGTCAGCTGCACCGCAGGCTACGGCCAGGTAGGACACCCGGCGACGCTTGTCTGGATGTGGGAGAAGGTGGAGAGACAGGGAGCACTGCGTTGGAAGGGCATGCCGAGAGCTGAATTGGCTGACTCATTCAAGCGTGTGCGCCGCAGCTCTGGGAGCAAATGCATTTTACATATTTACACACACACACCGCTGTCGCAGCCTCTGTGCGACAAACGAGCAAACAATACGACACATTTTACAGGCTGTTAAAAAAAAAACATGTTACTATACACACCACTATGATTCACTCCAAACAAAGAAAGATGGAAAAAAAAGCAGATGGTTCTGAAGAAAGGAGCTGATCAGTTGGCCCTGGACCTATTTGAGAGAATGGCTCAGTGAAACATGAGTCATTTCGGGTCCCCCTCTCTGCCGCTGAAAGCAATGACACCTGCTAAAGAGGATAAGCACCTGACAGACTGAACGCAGGAGAAACCAAATACCACCATATGGAACGTGATATCCCACAAGGAGCTCAAAAACCCATTTAAAAACCACTAAACAGACACCAAGCCTCAAAGCAGGCATAGTAACTCACCGATAAACGGTATTCAAGGGCCTGCTCTCGTACACAATGGCCGCATATTTATAGATGCTAAGCTACGTTAGTCCACGCTACAGTAGGTAATCGATCAAGAACATCATACAGTGACAGAATCACTCATTCAGGTTTATCGCTAGTTTAGTGGAATAACATGATGCATTGACACCTGCCAAAGCACACCACATGACACTGAGCCGTGATCAGCTCACCACTGAGGGGCCTTTAAAATGTAGGACATTTAAAATTTAGGACAGCGTGAAACTGCCACACGTACAAACGTGAGGAAGGAGTTTGCTGTGTGAAGCACCAGAGCAATAACCAATCTAACGCAAGAGGTCATTAAGGGTAATGTGATCTGGCCATTGCGTTTCTTTTCATCGCAGCTTCCGTTTCCAGAGCCGGATTCTCTCCAGTGTCCAGCAGCTCCTCTGACAGGAGGCCAAGTGGAGGGCTAAAGGCTGCCAAAAGGAGGGGACAGGCGCCGCAGATGTGTCAGACTGGTGGAGCGTCTCCCACATCAGCAGACATCATTAACTAAAGCCACAGGCCGGGGTGATCCTTCCCCGACCCAGCCAGGACTCTCCACTCACTTCTTTAACGGTCTGTTTGAAACCACTTTCAGCCTGTCACCCCCGTTTCCTCTCCTTCTCCATCGCTCACACAGCGTTACTGCAACAGACCAAATCAAACGTATCCAGGTCTCCACTCAGCCCAAAAACAGCAAATCAGCCAACAGCATTACACCTACGTCTGATCAGAACCCCTAACCACCACTGATCAACGATATGATTCTGCGGGTTTGAAAGAAATACCAACAAGTCTTCTTAGACCACCCAACTCTCTCCATTAACCTGCTTATCTGTGGCAGCCCACCATGTCTGCTCAAACCAGAGAAAACACTTCACTATTAAAATAATAAAACAGCCAAAACTATGTAACAGTTTTTAATAACTGATTTAATCGTAACCTAAAAATCTTTAAAACAACCATGTTTTGTGGAGGAAGCTATTAAGTCTACAAAAAGCTTCGACTTTTGCTTTATGAGTTTATTTCTGATAAAGATTTTTATATCAAAAGGAAACTTATTAACAGTTATAGTGAAACAAACAGAAGTACTTTGGAGCAGCCGCAGACACCATAAACAATTGCAATTGATTATTGTAACTAATAACTATACATCATTAATCGACTCATCAGCAAAGACATATCTAATGCTGAAATTTGCTTGTTAGATGTGAAGCACTTCATAGATCTGGCTTGTAACTCCATCACTCACTCACTCGTGTTTAACAAGCTAAAGATTCTCCACAAAGGGGTAGATAGCTCAGATAGCTCTTGCTGCTTTACTTCAATGACGCTGTGTTCATGTTTTTCTACGTACTACAAAAACGGGTACAAGATGTTTGCACAGCTAAAACCTACAGAAGCAGCTGTCCTGAAGCCTCAAGGTTTTCTGTACCGACAGGATGTCTACAGTATCTAAAACCACATAAGCAAGTCTAAGCAAGCGGGACTTGTAGGCATGCACTTCGCACAGTGCCAATTAATGTGGCAAAAGCTTGTCAGCTACATATGTTAAAAATAAAACAATTAAATTAGATTTGTCTCAGAACTACAGCTTAAAATGCAAGTTTAGCAACAACAAGCGAACATACCAACGTTCTGTATATCATTTCTGAAACACGGCAGGCTTGGGGAACTAATGTGGAAAGGTTATTACATGCATTCATCACTTTTAGACTAGATTACTGCAATGCCCTCCTCTCCACTTCACCTGCGGTATCCCTTTATGAAGCTCTGTGTGAGGTGCTTTCTTTCGAACCTCACTGTGCTGACACATTATACCTGTGCTTTCAAACTTCATTAGATCCTTTATTAGGCATGTATTGATTTTAAAGCTGCTATAAATGCCTATAATGCAGTTTCGTGACCTTGATGAGTCGCGCATGCAAACCTAGCTTTAGCGCTTCTCTCCTTCGCCCTGCAGCAGCCTCGCTGAAAGCTTACAAAGATGGACGAGAGACTGTCTCAATGGGCTGCTCGCTTGAGGAGCAGAAACTGCCTGACGTTTATTATTTATTATGTACTTCTTTGGTTCGTTTTTGCTCTTTTTGTTTTGCTGTATGTTGCGGGACTGTGGCGCACCTTAAATACAATTCATCATTATTATTATTATTATTGTTATTACTGCTGCTGTTGTTGTTTCGGCAGGTGTGAGCCTGTGGTAGACGGTTGGGAGCCCTGAGCTGCTCCAGCTCCAGCTATGACTGTCCCTTATGATGTGAGGGCTCAATTCTTCAGTCTGAGTGTTTGGCTGGTGAATGGATCCGCAGTGGGTTTGCGGAGGAGTGGTGCAGGAGGAAGCCCCTCTACCCCGCTGCGCAGCTTTCGTCCTTCCAGGTCAGGTGTGCATTGGCCCATGCGTAAGTAGGTTAATCCCTTCTCTCCCGCCCTCGTTCCCTCCCTCTCTCTTTCTCTATGCTCCTGGAACCACTGCTCAGGAGAATAACCTCTTCAAGCCATCGAGCTATTCTTAGAACATCACAAATCTCGACTCCTCAGAGGATGAGCACGCCTGGCATGACTTTCTATGTGGGATTTCTGCTCTTTGAAGAGCAGGGGGGTATAACCGGTCACTCCTCAGTCTTTTGAATGAACCGAGTGAACGCACGTTCATGTAAACTCGTCGGGAATAAACAGGTAAGGTAGCTTCTGGGAGAGGTCGGACTAAGCTGAAGACTCACAATGACCCTGTTTACACATCATCACTTCACATGACCAGCAAGATGAATTTAAACTTGGCAATCAAACGTATCTCTGGTTAGTCAGACTAAAACCTGACTGCTGTGTGGGACGAAATATGCAAATCAGCTCACAGCACATGCAACCGTTTACCAATTGTTTATCTGTTCAGCCTCTATCGTCTGCAGTTTGTTTTGCACAGCTGTGTCGGTCCATATCGCTATTAAGCATTTCGTTCTATCTGGTTCCGTCCAACCATGTGTGTCCTCCATGATTATCTTCCTCGCAGACACAGGTCACGTGCTCAGTGACGTACTGCATGGGGAGGAGATTCAGTTGGGGTTGATGAATTTGTCCTAGAGCGACAGATAAGTCTGTGCTGCTAAAACATGTGGATCAAGTGTATCTCCGAAGGGGTTCGAGCGATAAGATTTGTTTCAGTGTTTTTTGAACGCGCCTTGGGTGCATTTACACTCTGGCTCAGATATATCCAGATATAACCCTGATACTCGAGATGAATGAAGGTGTTCATATTCAGATCAAAATGTGATCTACACCTACGATTCATAAGAAACCATATTCACACCAGTTTCTCTTTATTCCAAAGGTAGGTAATCAGCCCAGATACACGTTGATGTACAGAGTTTGCTTCTTAAGTTTTACACTAAACCTACGAGACTAATGGAGCAGAAATCGATCACTTAAATATAGACTCCCAATTAGGGTCGTCACAATAACAGAATTTTGACTTTGATACTGACACCATGTGTAGTATCACGATTCTTGATACCAAAACGATACTTAGAAGAAAAAAAACACAGAAATATAAAGTCCTTTTTTTGTCTGAACGTTAAATGTGAACTTAGTAATTTGGATACTCATTGCTTCGACTAAGCAGGCTACGTGCCTGACAGCCTATTTGCGATGGAAACGCAGTTCACACAGCAAGACGAGTAATTAGCTTATCTCAGACGCATAAACAGTTGGATTAGAAATCGCTAGTAAAGTTTAGTAAAGCTTCCTAGTGTATCCTTTAACATAACTAGCCTGTCCACTTCTCAGCTCTTCGCAGAGGTCAGGGTGCTTGTCGGCCAAATGCTTATAGCCCTGTTGCTGCCTGCTTTGCACTGGAGAGATTTATAATTTATGCATACTGGGTTTGTGGTGTCGGTTGGGTTTTCCTCTTCATCAGTGATGTAAGCAAAATATGCCCACACTTCACTCCTCCAGCCTGTTTCGTCCAGAAGTCACGGACGTGAGAGAACATCTTTCATTTTGGGCGTTGACATGCTAAGCGGAGCGTGCATCATGCAACTCTATTCCCAATGCTTGTTAGCTAAATTTGCCTTATAGCTCCAGTCCTACGTCAAAGAAGAAAACTCTGTACACCAAAAAAGTCTTGGGTGATTGACTACATTTGGTGGGTTGAGAAGAACATTGTGTAAAATATATTTGTTGTGGATCTTCAATCTATGCAGCAAATATTATATATATATATATATATATATATATATATATATATATATATATATATATATATATATATATATATATATATATATATATATATATATACACTCAGAAAGACATCTAAGGACAAAAGCCATGTCAAAGAAACCATAACTTCGCATCCAATTTTCTAGTTAATGGAATTTCATTAAGCAAGACCCAGCAGGCTGCGTCCAGCTTTTTACTGCACTTCTTAGCATGGTTTTCTGCCACTTCCCAAGAGCGTGTTCATGAATAAACATAACACACAGACAAGTAGGTCATGGCAACCATTAGCCCATCTGCCTTCATTTACGTTCCACTGCATTTACTGTTACTCACTAATTAACTGAGGAGGATCTCATTACGAGAGGACTTGTTCAGTGTGTCCCAACAAAAGAAAAGCACTCAAATGATTGTGGTGTTAAAATGTAGTAACGACAGATGGTAACAAGAGAACAGGTAGACGGCATTTAAGCCTTCTTTTATGGTTGAGAATAGTTAAATGCATATAAGAACTAGGGCTCGGCCATTTATTGTCCTGGCCGATAATCAGAGTCTATATTCTGTTTATCGAATATGAACTTGATTTCTTTGCAGATGAAAGCAAGTTTTGTTATTTGTGCTCGTATCTGATGCAACCAAGATCAACAAAACAGATTCAGAGATCTGGCTCAGTGTTACGTTTACAGCGTTACTGGAATACCAGCTAGAAGTGTAGGTGACTCATCAAGAACAACAAACCTGCACTCCTGTAGTCTGTTTGTGTCTCCAATCAAACATGATATACAGTGTTTAGTCAGTATCTAAGCTGTATACAGTGTTTAGTCTGTATCTAAGCTGTATACAGTGTTTAGTCTGTATCTAGGCTTTATAAAGTGTTTAGTCTGTATCTAAGCTGTACACAGTGTTTAGTCTGTATCTAGGCTTTATAAAGTGTTTAGTTTGTATATAGACTGTATACAGTGTTTAGTCTGTATCTAGGCTTTATAAAGTGTTTAGTTTGTATATAGGCTGTATACAGTGTTTAGTCTGTATCTAGGCTTTATAAAGTGTTTAGTTTGTATATAGACTGTATACAGTGTTTAGTCTGTATCTAGGCTTTATAAAGTGTTTAGTTTGTATATAGGCTGTATACAGTGTTTAGTCTGTATCTAGGCTTTATAAAGTGTTTAGTTTGTATATAGACTGTATACAGTGTTTAGTCTGTATCTAGGCTTTATAAAGTGTTTAGTTTGTATATAGACTGTATACAGTGTTTAGTCTGTATCTAGGCTTTATAAAGTGTTTAGTTTGTATATAGACTGTATACAGTGTTTAGTCTGTATCTAGGCTTTATAAAGTGTTTAGTTTGTATATAGACTGTATACAGTGTTTAGTCTGTATCTAGGCTTTATAAAGTGTTTAGTTTGTATATAGGCTGTATAATGTGTTTAGTCAGTATCTGAGCTGTACACAGTGTTTAGTCTGTATCTAGGCTTTATACAGTGTTTAGTCTGTATCTAAGCTGTATACAGTGTTTAGTCTGTATCTAAGCTGTATACAGTGTTTAGTCTGTATCTGAGCTGCATACAGTGTTTAGTCAGTATCTGAGCTGTATAGTGTTTAGTCAGTATCTAAGCGGTATACAGTGTTTAGTCAGTATCTGAGCTGTATACAGTGTTTAGTCTGTATCTGAGCTGTATACAGTGTTTAGTCTGTATCTAGGCTTTATACAGTGTTTAGTCTGTATCTAAGCTGTACACAGTGTTTAGTCTGTATGTAGACTGTATACAGTGTTTAGTCTGTATCTAAGCTGTATACAGTGTTTAGTCAGTATCTGAGCTGTACACAGTGTTTAGTCAGTATCTGAGCTGTATACAGTGTTTAGTCTGTATCTGAGCTGTATACAGTGTTTAGTCTGTATCTAAGCTGTATACAGTGTTTAGTCTGTATCTGAGCTGCATACAGTGTTTAGTCAGTATCTGAGCTGTATAGTGTTTAGTCAGTATCTGAGCTGTATACAGTGTTTAGTCAGTATCTGAGCTGTATACAGTGTTTAGTCTGTATCTGAGCTGTATACAGTGTTTAGTCAGTATCTAAGCTGTATACAGTGTTTAGTCTGTATCTGAGGTGTATACAGTGTTTAGTCTGTATCTAAGCTGTATACAGTGTTTAGTCTGTATCTAAGCTGTATACAGTGTTTAGTCTGTATCTGAGGTGTATACAGTGTTTAGTCTGTATCTAAGCTGTATACAGTGTTAAGTCAGTATCTAGGCTGTATACAGTGTTTAGTCTGTATCTAAGATGTATACAGCGTTTAGTCAGTATCTAAGCTGTGTACAGTGTTTAGTCTGTATCTGAGCTGTATACAGTGTTTAGTCTGTATCTAAGCTGTATACAGTGTTTAGTCTGTATCTGAGGTGTATACAGTGTTTAGTCTGTATCTAAGCTGTATACAGTGTTTAGTCTGTATCTGAGGTGTATACAGTGTTTAGTCTGTATCTAAGCTGTATACAGTGTTAACTCAGTATCTAGGCTGTATACAGTGTTTAGTCTGTATCTAAGATGTATACAGCGTTTAGTCAGTATCTACGCTGTATACAGTGTTTAGTCTGTATCTAAGATGTATACAGTGTTTAGTCAGTATCTAAGCTGTATACAGTGTTTAGTCAGTATCTAAGATGTATACAGTGTTTAGTCAGTATCTAAGCTGTATACAGTGTTTAGTCAGTATCTAAGCTGTATACAGTGTTTAGTCTGTATCTAAGATGTATACAGTGTTTAGTCTGTATCTAAGCTGTATACAGTGTTTAGTCAGTATCTAAGCTGTATACAGTGTTTAGTCTGTATCTAAGATGTATACAGTGTTTAGTCTGTATCTAAGCTGTATACAGTGTTTAGTCTGTATCTAAGATGTTTACAGTGTTTAGTCTGTATCTAAGCTGTATACAGTGTTTAGTCTGTATCTAAGATGTATACAGTGTTTAGTCAGTATCTAAGATGTATACAGTGTTTAGTCTGTATCTAAGATGTATACAGTGTTTAGTCTGTATCTAAGATGTATACAGTGTTTAGTCAGTATCTAAGCTGTATACGGTGTTTAGTCTGTATTTAAGATGTATACAGTGTTTAGTCTGTATCTAAGCTGTATACAGTGTTTAGTCTGTATCTAAGATGTATACAGTGTTTAGTCAGTATCTAAGCTGTATACAGTGTTTAGTCAGTATCTAAGCTGTATACAGTGTTTAGTCTGTATCTAAGATGTATACAGTGTTTAGTCTGTATCTAAGCTGTATACAGTGTTTAGTCTGTATCTAAGCTGTATACAGTGTTTAGTCTGTATCTAAGCTGTATACAGTGTTTAGTCTGTATCTAAGATGTATACAGTGTTTAGTCTGTATTTAAGATGTATACAGTGTTTAGTCTGTATCTGAGGTGTATACAGTGTTTAGTCTGTATCTAAGCTGTATACGGTGTTTAGTCTGTATTTAAGATGTATACAGTGTTTAGTCAGTATCTAAGATGTATACAGTGTTTAGTCTGTATCTAAGATGTATACAGTGTTTAGTCTGTATCTAAGATGTATACAGTGTTTAGTCAGTATCTAAGCTGTATACGGTGTTTAGTCTGTATTTAAGATGTATACAGTGTTTAGTCTGTATCTAAGCTGTATACAGTGTTTAGTCTGTATCTAAGATGTATACAGTGTTTAGTCAGTATCTAAGCTGTATACAGTGTTTAGTCAGTATCTAAGCTGTATACAGTGTTTAGTCTGTATCTAAGATGTATACAGTGTTTAGTCTGTATCTAAGCTGTATACAGTGTTTAGTCTGTATCTAAGCTGTATACAGTGTTTAGTCTGTATCTAAGCTGTATACAGTGTTTAGTCTGTATCTAAGATGTATACAGTGTTTAGTCTGTATTTAAGATGTATACAGTGTTTAGTCTGTATCTGAGGTGTATACAGTGTTTAGTCTGTATCTAGGCTGTATACAGGTTTAAATGTAAGGTTTTAGCTCTATTTTTCTTGCAAACATCCCTGACTAATAACTGAGAGCTAGTTAATATCTGTTAATCTTAAATAGTTTAATTATTGCAGCCTATACTCTCTAACGCCCAAAGCACTTCTATAATGTTTTAATATTAATTTAATGTTAATGAGTATTTTTAAATTTTTGGACATTTTAACACCATAAACATCAAATTTACACCAGCTCCAAATACAAAAGGTAATAATTCTTTATTACTAATACTTGGTATCTGTCCAAATGATTGATTTCTAATAAGAACTCTCTTCCTAACCTGTGTACTCTCTATTAGCCAATGCAGGCTGCAGCAGCTGCAGTTTGACAGCATCTGAATTCCAACCATGGTCACGGTCTTCTGACAAAACCCAATGTGACATGGGATCTTTTTTTTTTCTTGTCCTTCATCTTTTGGAGCTCCTCTGGTCATTCAGTCCAGTTGGGGGCTGTGCTAGTCTATGATTTTCCCATTTAAGCAGCCAGTGATCCACCATACAGTGGAAAAAATCGGACCTCATGTAATCTTTGCTTCACAGCACAGGTCAATGCCTATAATTCAGCAGCTGGATACCGTTATTCGTTATCTGCAGCACATTCAGAGACACTGACAGCATCTCTTTATAACAAATAAAGAGCATGTTTAGGATCAATGACTATATTTTAAAATGAGTGTAATAACTGCACAAGTGCTCATATGTCAATAGACAACCAGAATGTTTCCGCATGCCAAAGCTCATCAGCGCCCCGAAGCCAGTGTGTATGGGCTTCCAGCCTTCCAGTTCACCCAGTACAGCGAGCAGCCCGCCAGTGCGGGATACCGGGCTGTTTGTGTTCTGGTGTTTTCCTCTGAAGGGCCTCTTACCTCTTCCAGGACGCTGACCGTGTTCCGGCAGCTCTGCAGGCGGGTGGTGAAGCTCGATGTGGTCGGCGAGTTGTAGTCCTCCGTGGTCTCCGCCAGGAACTCGGACACAGAGATCTGATCCGGCATCCTTGAGGAACGACAGCCGCGCCACAGTGGAGAGAAAAATGATCAACCAAAAAAAAGCGAAGAACAGGTTTTTTATTCAAAGATGGAGCAGCATTAGTGATAAAAAGCAGCCCGGCACATTAGTCCGCTATGTGTCTCCGAGCGAGGCTGAATGTGAGGCAGAGTGAAAAATGGCAGGAAAAAACGCGGCTTGTTGTTTCCTCGCTGATCTTCTTCGTGTTGTTCCCACCGTCCTTCCCCCTTTCTCTCCCTCTCTCTCTCTCTTTATCTATCTATCTGCCCTCTCGTATTGCCGTTGTACGCAACCTGTACGCACTACACGGCTGGACTAGTGTTATCTCTCTCAGGCTTCCCCAACAACAAGATGTTCAAAAAAACGCCCTCATTTCCACAGTTCGCCGTTTAAAGGCGCTCTAGCGCTTCTTCTTTCTGTGTTAGTATTTTTTTGAATGGCTAGTGTTTCTGCCTTCGTAGCGGTTTCATCCTGTTTTCCCCCTCTTTTCTCTCTCTCTCCGCTTTCTGACACACGCGCGCTCCGCCCCTCCCACCGCCGATGACGAGCCCCAGTGAGGAGACTATCTGCGCGTGCGCACATGGAAGAGAACGCTGGGATTCAGGCTTACGAACCGATTCTTTCTGAATCTGCTCGATTCAATGAATCAAAGTCACGATTCCTCAGTTTATTGATTCACGAGTCGCTGGAAATTCACCCTCATCTTCTCCAATTATAGTGGTTTCCAAGCAAATTTTAGTTTATAATGTTTATGTAATGTTTAATAACTCTGGGTCATTACATCTATGATAACAGAGGAACAAAATAGAATATAAAATAATATTTTATGAGGTCATCTGGTATTTTATGAGGTTCCGTTGGGATTCATTATTTTTCTAATTTAATTTTGGTTTCAGATTATAACAGAGATGTAAACAGTCGCAAAGACTTCGATTCATAATGACTCATCGGTTCGACATATTTAATGAGCGGAACCGTTTACAAGAATCGACTCGTTCACGAGTCGCACATCACAAGAGCGAGGCTGCTTCGCCTCTGGTGGTGAAAATGAAGTTTAGCCCTGTTCTGAAAATCGGTTATTATTTTTATTACACGAACACGGTTCCAACAAAGAATACCTCGTTCATTGGCATAAGAAAAAAAGGTTTATCTAGGCTGAATTTAATGATAGATAATGTATAGTACTGTTAATAAAAATAAAAATAAATACCTATATCACACTGGCATAGTTAACATACCATTAATACATGAGGCCCATTACAGTGTAATAACACCATTATAACACAATAATTGCATATTAAATCAAAGTGGATGTGTTATTAAAATTACCCAAATACCAATTTTCCTATTCTATTGTTATCCTAATGTTACACCGCTCAAACCAAGATAATGATATGTAAGCATTGAGTTTTTTTTGAAGGATCTTAAGGGGTTGCACGTAAAAGTGGTTCAGGGTGGTCTATCTGAAAAATCTCCTTACCAGCTGAAATATGTTCCTGTTATCATTAAGTGACTTAAAATCAGTCAGAATGCTATTAGTCGTGTATTAAACTTCTTTAATATTCAGGGCCGAACAATGTCCAACTCACCGGCTCCATAAAGAGTCTCTGGAAGAAAAGCTGGATAAACGGGAGGAAGAGGACCTCATGACTTTTAGGGTCACCTGAGTAAGAAAACCTGGAGTTCAAAAACAAAAGATTAAATTTGAAGCAGGCCATGAGCTCAAACGGGGTTGAAAGCATTCCGTAAAACAACAACAAACTATACTGAGTAAACTAAAAATTCAGCAGAGCCGCTATGAGCGCGTCGTTACACGGACTGCGGAGGAGAAGTTGGCAGACTGCGCCGCTTTATCTCCGCGCACACTCCAGTTACATGGCTAATGTAGATTCTCTCAGATGTGCAACCAAATTTACCCCAGAGGGAGAAAAAAAGCCCACCACGCCTCAACACTTACCGAGACCGCGTCACCCCGGACTACTTTGAGAAGAAACAGTGAACCGAACTGTGCGTTAAACTCCGTATTTCCAGACGCCACCATGTTCACTTCATTTTGCACTGTCCCTCGGCGGAGCATTAAAACTACAACTGCTCAGGATTTAGTCTCCGGCTGGAATGTGCCATTGATCCCCCCCATCTGGAGGAGGAGGAGAGGCGATCAGCAGCTTTTGGACAGGAAGCGAAAAGCAGCCATGTGGGGTTGGAGAAGGGAGGTGGGGGCAGCCTGGCCGAGCTAATGGCTACAGTCACGCTGCTGAATCTGGGAGCAAAACTTTTACCAAACTGCGACACATTCACAACGAGATCGCCACAAACTCCTCACACTGGTCAGTGGGACGACCAGTCGAGCTAAACAGATACGATTAGAGACGTTTCAAGCAAGCAGCTCTAACATTAGCCCTCGGGACGATGCTAGGGGGGCACCAAGGTTTGGGTCTGGCAGTGAAAAGTAGATAAACAAGTGGAGTATTAATTGCTGTTAGGGTCAAACACGAGGAGAAAAACATCTTACATATGTGCGATTACAGTAGAACAGTGTTTTCAGGCACAGATGTTCTCCTAAACAATCAAGGGTTCTTTAGGAAAAGGTTCTATATAGAGTCAAGAACCCTAAAAGTACCATTTGCATGCTTGAATTGTGAAATGGTTATTCAGTTTGCTGGAGAATATCTAATATATATATATATATATATATAAAATGACAGCTTCACAGTAGAGAACAGAAACTGTCTTTACTTTCAATGTAAGTCAATGTAACCAGAAGTTTTTCCAAAGGATTTTGGAGCATTCATTCTGGAATTATATTCAAATTGTGTAGAAAAAATATTTTCTTTGGACAATGACGATATGTTGTTTATATGGTTGGGTATATCACCAAAAATGATTTGTCTATCGTTACAATGTCAAGCTTGTAACAATGAACGTCAATCCTATTTGGTCCAATACAGAATTGTTATTGTTAGCTCCTTTCACCCTGTTCCTCATTGGTCAGGACCACCACAGAGCCATAAATCATTCTCAGCACTGCAGTGACACTGGTGGTGTGTGAGTGGATCAGACACAGCAGGGCTGCTGGAGTTTTTAAACACTGTCCACTCACTGTCCACTCTATTAGACACGCCTACCTTGCAGATCCACCGTGTAGATGTAAAGTCAGAGACGATAGCTCATCTCTTGCTGCACAGTTTGTGTTGACCATCCTCTAGTCCTTCATTAATGGTCACAGGACGCTGTTGTCTGGATAATTTTGGTTGGTGGATTATTCTCACACTGGACTGCTGTGTCTGATCTACTCACAGCAGCACAACACACACTAAAACATCAACACTTTGTATCTGTCACTGCAGTACTGAGAATGATCCACCAACCAAACAACAGCAGCTTCATAAAGGGTCTGTGGGGGTCCTGGCCAACAAAGAACAGGGTAAAAGGGAGCTAAGAAAGTACACAGAGAAACAGATGGACTGCAGTGTAAGTGTAGAACTACAAAGTGCTCCTATTTGGTAAGTGGTGCTAATAAAATAGACACTGAGTGTAGATACAAGAAGAGTGTACCTAATGAAGTGGTCAGCAGATTCTCCATCAACCTGTAAAACCTTTCAATCATTCAAAGTGTTCATGGTTCTTTAACCATTTTCATTTTTAAAGACCCTTAAAGCAGCATCCAATTTTTTGTTACATCTATTTAACAGTGTAATGAAAGTTCAGTGTGCTGGACATTTTCCTCCAGTATTGTAGATCTAAAGAAGCAGATACCTCACCACACTCTCTTGTATATGTTTCTACAGAACAGAGGGTTTTCTTCTTTAACCTCCTTATAAACTAAAACAAACATGGTAGCTGGTGAGCCTTAAATTATTTCAGGAATGTTTTTATATGTATGTCCTTGTAGAATTTTACTCTTATGAAATGTAAAAAGGGGAAATAGTAGAAATATATATATATATATATATATATATATATATATAGTCACTGTCCAAAGAAAAAAAATAATCTCCAAAATTGCAACTTAACAGAAGAGAACAGTAAGTCAATGGAACCAGATTTTTTTCCAAGCTATTTTGGAGCACTTCTATTGGTCCATTCATCATGAAATTTGCACACAATGTAAACAACCATTGGCGTGTTTAAATGAGGTAGAAAACTTAAAATCAACAAAAATGTTTTTCATTGGACAGCTATTATATATAAACAATAAACTTAATATAATAAACTTGTGTTACAAAATGTAGTTATTCAGGAATTTGTGAGAAGTACAATCCAGCATGTTAATATTGCTTTTCCTGATTTCAGTGGATTTTACTGTCCCGTATACCAGTCACCGGAATTTGGCTGATAAAAATTTGAAAAATGAACCTATTAATTATTGCAGGACCCAAACACAAAAAAGCAAAATTACATCTGAATACGCAGAGATGTTGTTTCTTTCTACAACACTGGAGTAGTGTATAAAATGTATGTCATATAGTTTATCTAATGTATTCTGATTTAATTTAGTGACCTCAATTGTAAAAATGATGAAAATTGATGATGAAATCCGTTCAACCAGAAAAGTTCAGAAACGTTTTCATGCAACTGCACATACAGTAAACACATACTGGACCCTTTCATATGTTTCCTAGTAAATAATGAATATTCTAAGTTATTTAGTATATAGCACAGAACAAAAAACTGTGGGTTTTTAAAGTGTCCAGGCTCAGGACTGAGGAAAGTGAGCATGCAGTGATACGGGGGTTCTTGGCTGATCCCAATATTTAAGTTAAGTTTTCTCATGCACACATCATCCAATGCAGATTTTTAAAGAAATGTGATGTTGGAACTAAATCAGTTAAGAAATATAAAAAAATCACTTTGAGTTTAATAATGTGAAACAGGCCAGTGCATTTCATAATATGGAGAATTCCGACTCACTCTATCACCGACTCACTCATCTGCCCTCAGGTTGTATTGATAGTTGGTTCTATTATGCTTGGTTCTAAAGCAGAACATTACGTTGAAGTAATGCAATGTTGCGCAACATTTTGTCCACAGTGTAGCCCATTAAGCTGTGCAGATTCTACAGTGCAGCACCTGAGACACACATAGACCCATCATGTTTCCAGATATGAACACAGAGGTGCTAAAAGAGGAACTTTAAAAGAGAAAAAGTGCATTTATTGCAGAGGATCTGTCCAAAGAACGACCGAACAAAACCGAACAGCCCAAAAACACAGCCCTCTGGGCCTCAACGTATTGGCATACAAATACAAGCAGTCAGGTCACTCTCCACCATTTCAAAAATCCTCCTCTGCCTCAGCCCACCTCTGACCAATGATGACACATCAAAAAAAACAAAAAACAAACAAAACGAAAAAAAAAAGAAAAAGAAAGCTTTATCAAATGCTTAAAAAAAGAACAGGCAACACAGATTTTAATAACACACCTATATAAAGGCAATAAAAAATGCTTCAATAAACACACGAGTAACGCAGCTCTTTAATAAGAGGAGGTTGTCCAGTTGACTTTAAGTCTGTGAGGTGGACATTTTGAGGGAAAAGAACAACAACTCTTCCAAGTCCTGCATCTCTCTCTGCGAGGAGAGAGAGAGAGAGAGAGCGAGAGAGAGAGAGACGCTTTACCACACGCTGTGTGCTCACAGCTACTAGAATCCCCCTGTATTCAGGGAGGGATGTTGTTTAGGGGGCGTGTCCTGCACAGCCTCCCCCTTAGAGGGGGCAAAATTTGTTAGTCAGAGTCTGAATCACTGCTATCTTCTGTTGAGCTGCTTGAACCGTCTGATTGGTCGTCATCGTCTTCATCGTCCTCGTCCTCGTCGTCGTTCTGTAAAGTGTGGGAGATACGTTTAATGAATACATCTACATTAACTGATCTCCGAGAGCACCGCTCAGAACATTAGCATATTACTGTTTTAGCTTTTTAGCTTTATCTGATGTTAATGTAGCTGCTTATGACTGTCATGTCACCCAGTGGTAACTACAAGGGCATTTATTACATCAACGATATCTCCGGGACTCTGCAGATATCTACACTGTATACTATTTAAACAAACAAAGTCAAGAACGTGTTGTTTTCAAAGAAAGAAGCTGAGATATTATTGAACTACTGGGAAGAACAAGATTTGGTAAACGACTTCTCAGCGTCCTCAGCTATCGAACCATTGCACTAGGCATGCACTACTTAACAGAGCACCTAACGGAGCACCTAACGGAGCACCTAACGGAGCACCTAACGGAGCACCTAACGGAGCACCTAACGGAACACCTAACGGAGCACCTAACGGAACACCTAACGGAACACCTAACGGAGCACCTAACGGAGCACCTAACGGAGCACCTAACGGAGCACCTAACGGAGCACCTAACGGAACACCTAACGGAACACCTAACGGAGCACCTAACGGAACACCTAACGGAGCACCTAACGGAGCACCTAACGGAACACCTAACGGAACACCTAACGGAACACCTAACGGAGCACCTAACGGAACACCTAACGGAACACCTAACGGAACACCTAACGGAACACCTAACGGAGCACCTAACGGAACACCTAACGGAGCACCTAACGGAGCACAGATTTGCCAAACTACAGCCTCATGCAGACGTTTATATGCATGCATAAGTTAAAAACAGTGTAAAGTCCTAAGAAAGATCAATGAGAACTGCATCTCCACAAACATCATGACTTTTAAGGCTTTGTTTCTAAAAAGTGAGTGAGATAAATCTAAGGAAGGGAAAAGCAAGAAGTAAATATCTTTCATTATTATCTTGTATCATTTGCTTTATTGAGTGTTCCTCAGTTATTGACTTTACTACAGCTTCACTCGCCATAGTAGCGAGTGATTGCTGACACCAAGTTACTTAGTTAGTACCCAATTTAGTCACTGGGTCTCCATTATATTTTAATACAGCTACCACAGTCAAACCACATGAAACTGAAACTGCCCTCCACCTTATTTGTTTCATAGATAAAAACATTGGTTACTTTAATGACATACCGACAGCAGAACTACCCAGTATTCATTTTAGAAATCTGGTCACTTTACAGTGGAGGAAAGGGGAAAAACTGGAAAGCATAACAGGCCCCCCAGTGTAACTTCCTCTGATGGGCTATTACTCATGTATTACTCATTTCAGTAAATTAACTAGGAAAAGTTACGTCTGATGACTATGTACATTCAGTCGTTTGAGTTTTGTTTATGAAATTTAGGAGCGTCGTTGCTTTTGTCCTGGTAAAAAGTTCATATATGGTTCCTGCAGATATGGCGTGTTGCCTTTCTTGGTTAAAGATGATACATTTCAGCGTTATATGTTTAATTGTACAATTTATTGTTTGGCATACAGTTTCTTGGATGTCTGAAACATGCACAGTATAATTTCATGCTTTACTACTGCTCAGCAAATATCTGTTTTATAAAATTCTGGATCAATGATAATGCAGGGATGTGTGATTGGTTGGAAATGGAAAAGGAAAATTGTCAGCCCTATAGTATTGGATCAATTATTCTATCTCCCACTTTAATTTACAAATCTTATTATAGTTTCAATCCTATCATTACGCAGATTAAACATTACTTTGGCATCAGTGAATTATCTTTGCTAACACCTATTTTAAATAACCCATCCTTTGTTCCATCAACTTCAGATAAAGCTTTTGAAAGCTGGAATAATCTAGGGATTTGTATGTCAATGGGGTCTTTGCATCTTTTCAGCAACTGCAGGGAACATTTGATCTTCCAAATGCCAATTTCTTTAGATATCTCCAAATCAGAGATTACGTGTGAAGAGGCATTACTAATTCCAGTTCAACAAACCCAAATAAATTAACAAACAAACTATTGGAAATGAACACTAGTTCAGATACACAATTAAGTCACTGTTATGACTATTTGTTAACACAGCCTCCCATCATCTGAAGTAATAAAGGCAGCTTGGGAAGAAGAATTGGGTGGCTAACTCTCTAGGGAAACCTGGGAAGAGAGTTTCAAATCCTACATCGGTTACATTATTGTAGATCAAAGTTACATCCCATGTGTAATAAATGTGAAGTAGCAGAAGCCACACTGTTACATAGCTATGCTGTATGTCCCAAATTAGAGAAGAAGTGGAAAGATATATTTAAAAGCATGTCTAATTCTAATTTTGAACCCTGACCCAGTGTTATATTTGGGGTGTTTATAGGAAAAAAGTAATATATTGTCCTTCTGGAAAAAACAGGAAGCACCCATGTTTAATATATGGTTAGCTGAACTGATATGTATGCTACATCTAGAGAGAATACGATATATTTTAAAAAACAATCTGGCCACTTTTGAAAAACTATGGGGCCCATTTATTTCCTACTTGAAAGACAACTGAGGGGGTTTGGTTGGATGCATGCAGCAGCAGGGGTTGGGTGGGTGTTGTTGTTGATTGTTGTTGTCTTTGTTTTTGTAATTCTTTTGTAATATAATCTGAAGCAACAGTACTAGGATGCAGCATGTTGTGCATTATTCATACTATGCTTCTCAATAAACAGATATTAACAAAAAAACATGCACAGTACTGTATCCACTGTGTCCACCAAGTATCAGAGCTCTGGTTTGTAAACTAGAGCAATGTGTAATTACACTTCAGCTGTGTTCAGAGAACCTGTAAGCTCTTATTAATGTTTGGCTATGAAGTACTGTATATTTACCTCATCATCATCGTCATCGTCATCATCGTCACTATCTGTGCTAGCGGAGGACTCTTCGTCTTCGTCCTCAGAGTCTGATGAGTCTGTCTTATCGTCCTCTTCATCTGAGTCTGATGTGTCCTGCTGGAGACCACAGAGTCACACTTCTCTCTAAGAGGCCGTTATCTTCTGCTTAGTCACTCACATTCACAGTGCATCACATCACAGTTTGTTAAAGGGGCTTTCTGAACTTTAAGCTGCTTCACTGTTTCCACGATTCTGCAAACATACTCACTACGTTACAGCGCAGCCCTCGCACACTGCTCCACAAACTAACTACATTCTCAACACAATGTCTCTGAACAGCCCTGTTCTGTGACTGTATTGGGCAAGTGGCCCAGAGAGAGCGGCCGTTACCTTGGCCCGGTACGCCATGGAACGTTTGCCCCCCCCGGCCCCCAGCGTTGGGGCTCTGGCACCTACCGCCTTCCCCTTGGTGACACGGACTTTGGCCCCTGGACTTTGTGTCTTTGTCGTACTCCGCCGTTTCTGTTGGGGACACGGACAGGGGAGGGGACGGGGCAGTAGAGGGAGCGAGGGACGAGGGGAGATGGGAGAGGGGAGAGAGAGAGAAAAAAAAACAACAGAAAAACAAAAACACAAGAAAATAAAGGTTCAAGCTCAAAGCAAATGATTAGTAGCCCCACAGAGCAGCCCATACAGCATTACTGTCTTTATTCAGGTTAGTCTCAGTGGTTTTACTGGAGTGATGAATGAAAACAATGACAACAATGGACTGATTCTTCTTCTTCATCATCTGTAGTCTCATTCAGCTTAACTGATGGCAACATGAACACCTGCCATGCAGTGCAGCACAGAGTTATAAAGAATGCGTTTGAATGCATGCACACGTTTTGTAGACACGCAGAACGACTGTTAAACGAGTTACACTACATGGAGAATGTGGATGAGCAAGAGAAAAACGTAAAAGCGTAATTGAAATGACGTGACAGACACTCACCGTAGAAGAAAACTCTTTATAAACTGCCCGCTCCTGAGGAGAGAGAGACTGGGAGAGGAAATGAGAGGAAATATGATCATTAAAAACCTACAATTAAATTAAAGAACAAGAACGGAAAAGAACGTATACATTGCTCAGCCAGCAGGTAGATTATCATTCTATTATTTTATAAAGGAGAAAGGAAGACAGGAGAAAGGCAGGACTAGCCCAATAAGGTTTTTTGTTTGAAAACTTGTTACTAGCCCAGAATTTCTATGCTAAAGAAATTCCACAGCAAACAAAGCAGCACTTGCCTTGACCCAGGCCTCCAGCTCTGCTTTGTACTCGAGCTGCTGCTCCTCCACCTGCTTCTTGTACTTGTCCTTCTGGCTCTGGCTGAGCTTGTGCCAGCGCTTGCCGATCTCCACCATACGCTCCTTCAGGCTGAAGTGGTTCAGCTCACCGTTTGTCAGGAGCTCCTGAGAAAACATCTGATAACCACTCCTACAGAGAGAGAGAGAGAGAGAGAGAGAGAGAGAGAGAGAGAGAGAGAGAGAGAGAGAGAAAGAGAGATGGTTTATTGTACAGAGAACACTTTGAATATGGGTAGCAGCGTATTGGAGTAGGGGGGAGGGAGTGTCGAGGGGCATTAGATTACTCTAAGGCCTTGTTCAGACTGCCAGCCCAAATCAGATTTTTTTAATTCAAATTCAAATTATATTAAGACAGTCTGAAAAAGCAAAAACTACGCAAATTGCATCCAAACCACATCTGGAGGTGTCTGGCAATACGACTCCAAACTGATTTTTACTGATGGAACTCAAATTGGATTTAAAAGCACCTCCGTTTCTCCTGAATCTGCGATTGAAAACATTACCAGCGCAGCTACGCAGTTATCTACGCCTTCTTGCTTCTAGCAAATCCAGTCTGCTCACTCGTAGATAACAGCACGGACAATCATCTCAAAAGATCAGATTTGAGAAACAAATTCAATCTGCCTGCAGCCTGAATGCTGATAGATTAAAAGTTGATTCTTTTTTCTTCATAATTTATGAGTCCATTATAATAATAATCGCTAGTTGCAGCTCTAGAGCAGTGTCTGAGGGAGCAATGGTGGAGATAAGCCACTCACACAGGAGGTTTTTTAGGCTCTCCATCAAACTTGGGTTTCCTTTGTCCCTGTCCTGCTGGTACTGTCCTCATTTCAAGCAGCTCTCTCTGTAGGACAGATGCAAACATAGACATCAACAGCCTTTTAGCTGCTTCAGACACGTTAACTAACAGGTTACAGACACAAAATTGTGTCTACTGTATGCTGCGGTAACACAAAGGCTAGAAAAAGTTCAGATTTATACAACATCAGGCTCATGGAAATACACAAGTAGAACACTGATAGAACTCTACAGTGAGAACAAGAGCTTTTTAAACAGTGAAATGGCCGCGAGTCACATAACTGTAGCACTACAGCACTTCAGTGACTGAAACTACTGCAACCGCCACATGAGAATAAACAGAAAACACACAAAGTCTGGAGAGCATTGTCAACTTCAGGCACCTCCACCCCTGCTTTACTCTGGGGAAGAGGAAGGTTATTGGCGACCAACATTTTGACATTTCTTCAGCGTGGATGAGAAGACAGTGGTCAAAACGTCTGGTCACTGACCACGGTCCGGTACTGAACCTCGTATCGCTTCTGGTCCTCAGCCGCCTTCTTGATCCAGGGGATCTTCTCTTTCTTCTCCATGGCTTTCCAAGCGGCCTCCATGGCGGTCTGTGCTTTCTTCCGATCACTCTGTAAGAAACAGACTCTCACTCATTTATCAACATCACAAAGTGTTTTCTTAACATTTACATAGAAGCCGTTATCACAGAGAAGCATATTAGCATATTCTCCACTCATTCACTGCATGAGCAGTACAAAACCGACTACCAACATTAAACTCTTGTTTTATTGGGGAATATTAGTTCAGGTGCTGTGCAGGCTCTAGTCTTCCTCCGCTCTGTTAAAAAGCAAGCAACTAGTCCGGCTCACCCTATATTTGGCCAGGTAGTCTCCTATTACGCTCTGCTGCCACATCTCCTCTGCAGTCTTAGGAGTTTCTGGGAGTCGCGTCTTCTTCTTCAAATCCCGCTTCTCTTTCGGCAGCCCCTGCACCCACTGGTCCAGTTCGGGGTCACGAACTCGATCCTACAGCACAAGAACGCCACTGGATAAGCCAGCGTCAACAACAGGTGCCCTTTTCAATGTCTTCCAAAGGCTGATGAAACTACTGGCGTCTGTATGAGAAGAATGGTATCAGACTTAAGAGATAAATTATATGGGGGAGACGGAAAATCAGCAAACATGAACAAGCACAGTGTGCTGGAGGTGTAGAGCACCTAGAGGCCTGAAAGCTGAATGTAGTGTGCCAGACTGATTTGCCTCGAAGCTGCAGTGACACACTATCACCTCTCAAGGTACAAAGTGGTATGATGAGACAGAACAGGCCAGGGTTACAGGGTCAGCAAGTAGATATCTCTGCACCACGATATGTAGATGTGTTTGACGTACTGCTTTGAACTAAAAATCATTCACCTTTAAGCTCTAACAACATCTACAGGAAGGAGAAACAATCCTTAATCTGCTCCAGTTTCCTTTATGTTGATTGGTGCTGCATTTTGCTGAGTTTTGTTTTGAGTCTCGTCTTAAAGCCCTACCAGATGAACTTCCCTGTTCAGCTCTGTCTGTGTTGGCTTTACACACAGCACCACAGATTAACACAGAGTAGAGATTTTGGAAGTGTGTGCATTGGCTCCTTTGCCAGCAACAATTACTCATGAACTCCTTCTCTACAGCTCTGTGGGTAGAAAATATTCCAACATTTTGGGTTTAAAAATAATAAATAAACATACATACATCCAAGTATTTGGATAATATTTTATTATTGAATAAAATTTAAGTTGAATAAAATTTAATAAAATTAACCCATTAGTCTAACAGATTACTAAAATGCATTGCTTTCTCTATATGCATATTAGATCTGTTTCTATCTAGTGAGATCAAGTCTGTTGTCGGTGGAGATATTAAAAACAGCTCACATAGGAATCAGCATTACTGGGCAGGTCACTTTTAAAAAATATGTATTCCAATTAATACATGACTATTGATCAAGTGTGACCACAATATAAAGAAAGTGCTTGACTATACAATAGTAATTGTACAGAGACTCAAAAACTGTGATAATATAATATCCTGGACCTGCAGCAATTCCTACCTCAAGTAAATATGTGCACCTTCACAGACGTTTCAACCTTTAATAAGTCAGTGGCCCACCTTGCTTGAAGGGGATTTAGACCCAGCAGGGCTGCCCGCCCCCGCCATGCTCAGCTTAGTGCCACCCAGCTTTTCCTCTGTCAGTACTCGGTCCCTCTCCTCCTCAGGCAGGCTCTGCAAACAGAGGAAACTCTGAATGCATCCAGTTTGGCAAGGTCCAGTTTAAGTAAGTAAAATTTGTCTCAGCACAGCCTTTCTTCAAAAATTCATAGTTCTGTGAGTACTATGAGTTCCATCAATGCTTACCTCAAGAAACCTCTGGAGATCAATCTCATATTGCTTCTTTTTCTGGTAAGACACACGGTTGAGAATACAGTCAGTAGAGCTAATAATAAATACAGTATATTATTAAGACACAATAAACTAATAAACCAATGGAATCACTTTTCACTGATCCGGATCATCAAACACTGCAGTTTACAGATACCTGTTCGCATCGCTTCTGGAACATGTCCTTCTCCTTCTGGGTCATCATCTTCCATTGCTTGCTGCACAGCACCATTCTTTCTGTGCTCGGCACATCCTTCATGTTCACCATCAGCTCAGCGCAGTACAGTGAATACCCGTTCCTACAGAACAAAACAAAAGACAAGACAAAGACAAGAAATGTCTAACAATAACAGAAAGAAAACATTTTTAGGAATCACTATTGCAGGCTCAGCATCTCTAGCAAGAGAAGCCAGTTACTGACAACTATGACACAGAACACCTGAAGACCTACGGTGGGGGCTTGGTTGGCCGGCCGTCAAACTTGTCCTTGAGCTGCCGTTCAGCCTTTGTCAAGACAGACTTGACGTGCTCCTCAGAGTTTGCATCTGGATGTGCTTCGTGGTAGGCCCTCATGCTGTCCTGAGAGACAGATTCAGAGAATTTGTGTCTCTTCTTTAATAAGTGTGATAAGTGACTTGTGTCCTTTACTGTATGGGAAATACCTCATAGTCCTTCTGCAGCTCCAGAGCTTTGCTGATCCATTTTAGCCTCTTCTTGTCTGAGAGCTGAGACCACTGTCTGCGTAAAGCTTCTTTCAGCTCTTTTTGGCTCACCTAGAGATAAAAGACACAAGTCTTAAAGCACATTAACAAAAACAGCCTGTTTAATGTATAAAAAGAGATTGGAAATGGTCATGTAGAAATAAATTACAACTGTTGTTGGTAGATAAAACCAAAGTGGAACTTATATCTGGGTCATCCTACCAGTTCTCATCAGCTTAGTAAAGTTTACAGCCTTTAGAGCCACAAAGAAAGCCATGGTTTAAAATGATATCAATTTAAAGCAGCTTTAGATATTTTTTACAGCCCCTGACAGATACACAAGGCAAAATTATATATTAATTAATATATATATTTTATATTTCTGGTTTATATTGTTTATGTATGCGTCTGTTTCTATGCCTGTCCCATACTACCTGATAATCAAGCCAGTTTTGAGGCTGATTTGTTCCTATTGACGATTAATCTAGAGCATGAGAGGTCTACAATCCAGTCTTTACTTCTTCATTACACTTACAGTCCTGCTTTATATATATATATATATATATATATATATATATATATATATATATATATATATATATATATATATATATATATATATATATATATATATACAGGCCGTGTACATAGTGCAGGGGACAATCTAGGACCAAAAAAGGTGTTCATGTTTTCAACATCGAATAGGATTTCTTAAATCCTGCACTGTGGGCCAAGCATTAAGCAGTAAAAATAATTAGATGCATAAATATAGGCGCAAGGGGCCTTCATCAGGGACCAAGCAGGTCTCAGTCTTCATAAACCACATAGCCAACACAGCCCACACAACCCACAATTAAAACTCATAACCTTTTACTGTTTTACGACATATTTTTGATGAGCAACTTCTTTTTCTCTTTTCAAATTCAACCCCTCAGATGAATGTTAATGGCAAAAACTGGACACATTCTATATACTACAGTGACAGCCGAGGTCAGACTCTAACCTCGAATGTAGGGGTTGGAAAGCGAACACCTTGCCTGGCGAATCACACATGGGCCACATTCTATTTTGAAAAAATTTTAACATGGAGACCACAAACAGGGACAAGCACAATTTTGGGAATTTGCTAGCATCTTTTAATCAGGGGAACTAATTTATCAAATCTTTTCACTTTTATCTTTTTCTAGATTTATTACAAGATGCATCACAATTGGGTAATTCCTCATATAACTACAACAAGCTCTCAGAACAGCCTGGCTGCACTTATTACTTCTCTGCTGGAGCAACAAAGACAACATTTCCCTTTTCATTGAATATTTCATGTCAGTCCACAGATCAAGAATCAAGATCATAAAATACTAGGACTGCTCCACCAGAAACAGCTCCCACAGTTTCAACTCAATTAATCTATCAGTGTCTGTGGCACCATCTATTGGTCAAAAAGGATATAAAGAAAATTGCATTATAACTAAATCCAGCTCTGCTGAGACCCACTAATGCCAAAATGCGCATACATCCTCAGATTATCACTCTCTGGCATATAATTGTCATTTGTTTGGTCACAATTGTGCCATCGCTGATATAATTTTACACACTTATAAAATAAAACCCTATGCTGCACTTAATGATTTTTGTACTGCAGCTATACTGTTCAAAAAGTATTTATTATAATTATTTACTTTCAGACTATACACATCCATTGTAGATCAGTTCTGAAAACTGAGAGACTAGTTTGTTAACCGGCCTAATCAAACACAATACAGTACAATAGCAGAAAAAACTAAAATGATTTCTCATAATTTGTATTGGGAAAATGGATGGGCACCACATAAACCCAATTTTATTCCAACACACCAAAAGTAATTGGACATGAGTCTTTTTTTAAAGACCAGTATCCCCTAATGGCCACTTGATGTTAAATTCCATATGCTATTAGAGAACACTATTAAACATGTCTTGATGATTGGCCAGTGTTAAGCCAGTAAAAACCCCAGCCTAATGCTGATTGGCTGATCTGAAATGATTAGGATCTCTGATACAGAGTACCTAAAGGATGCAAAGGCTCTACATTTTGTGAGGATTATTCATAGCTTTCCAGATTTGAATGCTAATTTGTGAGCTGAGCTCCAATCATGGCCTTATTGGGCACCAGTCAGCCATACTGTTAATCAATACTAATGTTTGTTGGGGTATCTTGACAAATCTCAGACTAGTTCATGCAAATTAATTTCATCTATCTGATGCAATATTTGTGGGTGGAGATATAAAGTTGCAGTGGGGGACTTTTGTGGAAATCTTTAAGGGGGTCAAAAAGAAAAAAAGTTTTTTGTCTGATGAGACGCACACATCCTATAGCTACCCTCCAAGTTTGGTGTCAAGGATAGCTTACGGCGTCTTCTCCACAACACGTGTTACAGTAGGAGATGGAGGAGTAGGAGGAAGAAGAGAAAGAGGAGGAGCAGTAGAAGAAGAAGTGCTTGGCTGCCTAATTAAAAACCCTCACATCTGGGTGAAGCTTCATGAAGGTCTTTTTCTCATGGTTGTACCACAGCTGCTGAGGGGTTTTGGGCTTTTCTGGGAGGTCTGACTTCTTCCGCTCTTCTATCAAATCAGGATGGTCCTCTCTACAGGGAATAGAGTGAAGCTTCTATTTAAAAATCCTTTCTGAAAAACTTTTGTTATTTTAGAAGTCAAAGAACGTGGGTGCTTACTTGAACCGTGCCATGTTTTTCTCAAACGATTCCTTCTCCCTCTGGAATTCCTGAATATATTTCAGCTAAACAAGGAAAAACCAGCGTATTTTTATTACACAATGCAGCCAAAAAGCCTCAATAATAAAATAAGAAAGTAATTACAACTGCTTCCCCCCAAAAAAAGAATCCAGTCAAGCATCCCCACCTTCTTCTTTTCTGGGAGCTCCTTGTATTTTTTGGACAGGATCTTCGTGAGATCTAGGTTGCTCATCTCTGGGTGGATTTTTGCGTACTTGGCTCTCTTCTCCATGAAGAAACGAAAGTACGGTGTGAGGGGCTTCTTTGGAAAGTCTGGATGTGTCTGAAAAGAAGATCAATTTAAACAGGATCCCTTCTCTGTAACGTGTTTTGATGTGAGAAACCTCAGTAGTCTGCTTTAAATGTGAAAACATAAGCTTTACCTTCAGTTTCTTTCCTTTGTAGGGGTTCTTCACATACTCTATAGCATCAACGATGAGCTCTGTCATCGTCCTGTATTTTCGCACCTGTGAGGAAAGGTATTGTAAACTCCATCACAGTCTGTACTGGTCCATTAACTGAATGATATTTTTGAATGTTCATTTTTATTATTGGAAAATCGTAGGTTTAAATCCCACGACTGACGGGTATTCCCATGAGCACTTTTGGACAGAGCACTTATTAGTTAGGCTTACTATTAGCTAGGTTAACTTAAATAAGCGTAGTTAGCTTAATCTACTAATTCAATTATCCAAAATAACACTGCTATACTTTAAAAAAGCAAGTTTGCTTGTGAGTTAATTACTTCAAGGCAGTACTATTTTATGTCAGTGTAAGTCTGAACCATGAATACAAGGGCATAGATTTGCGCTCTTGACATTCATGGGGACCTATGAACCACCCCCCGACATCTCTAATACATTAGCTTTGAGAAAAGTAGGGAACCCTGCTTGTTACTCAGAGCTACAGACGATGCTGTATGCTGTGCCCCAAAGCCTAGCATCGCTATTAACGTTATTATGATGGACTCATTTCATTAGTGAACTTGATTTTAAGTGACTTACACGTTTCTTTGTTAAATAACTCCTTGTGTCCACCCTCTTCTTTTTTGCTGCCATCCTCACTCGCTTTTCACACCCATGTGTCTCACACAGTGAGTCTCATATGACTGGAAAGCTTTCCCTCCAGTCTTGGTGCTGCTAACAACCAAACGTAGCTACAGAGTCTCACATGACAGCAGTTACCCTCCGTCTCCCCCGTCTACGTGTGAGGAAGCTTTGATAAAATGTGTTTCTGTTTCGATCACGACTCTTGATGCTTCTTCTGCGCTAAAGCTATAATGCAGTTATGAACAGTAATAGCTGTAATACACAACTACGTCATATGTTTGCACAGACGCTTTCAGCTCCTTGCGGTCTGCCCCCCTCACTTTGTGTTCAGGTGGCTCACCTCTGTGGAAACCTTCTGCCATTTCTGCTTACACATGTCCCCTGTGTAGTTTCCAAAGCCCACTTTCTCCCAGTCAAAATGAGACTCTGTGGTCTTATATTTCATAGCGTCACCATCAGGCAACAGACTCCTGATCCTCTCCAGCAGCATTAGACAGTCCTCCTTGCTCCAGATATCATCATCTAACAGAAACAAGTATACAAACAGCATGAATTAGCCTTCTTTCTAAAATGGGATGATTGGGCCAATAAAAAAAGTGCTTAAACAAAATAAAAACATTATGAAAATGTAATACGTGCAGATAAACTACAAAAGAGCAACGTCTGCACAGTAAACGTTGATCACCTGGGTCGATTTTGATCCGCCCAGCCTGGGTGCCAGTCACGCTGCTGCTGCCATTCATGCCGACAGTGTTGAGGTGGCTTCAACGCCACGCGCTTCTACACAGAGCCTGAAGCCTGAGTGTAGAGACAAAAACAGCTATTACTCCTCAGTACAACACGTGCCAACGTATGCTGCATATATCGTCACTGTCCAATGAAAACATGTAGATCATTTGAACACGTTTACATTGTATGCCAATTTCATGATGAATGGACCAATACAAGAGCTCCAAAATAGCTTGGACAAATTCTGGTTTCATTGACTTACATTAAAAGTAAAGTAAGTTTTTGGTCTCTTCTGTAAAGTTGCAATTTTGAGAAGATACTTGTTTTTCATTGGACAGCGACGATATATGACTGATCATTCAAATTACAAAACATAAAAAATATATCTTCCCTCTACTCCACATTTACAGCTTATTTAAAAGGGCCATATCCAATACTCTTGCTTGTATTAACCTTGTATTTTATTAACCTCCCCCAACCCCCCAAATCAACTCTTAACGTCCCATTGAGGTCAACTTGTGTCTTACCAAAACTACTCATAATATATATTCACATATCCATTCATCAACCTCCCTTTATTCTTTGAACAGATTGTTTTTGTTACTGTGCCCATAAGACTGATATACAAAAGATATGTAAACGATTTCTGTTGTGACTGACTTGCCCTAATCAAATAGCAGTCCAGGCTGAAACACTCCTCATAACTTCAACTCAAGTGGGTTCAGGGTTCCCGAGAACTTACATGTGCAAAACCACAGGTTTGTAAATGGTTAATAACTTTTAGACTTAAAATGCACTAATCTTCTCCACATAAACAGCAGAAAATATCTCAACTGGCCTCATATTTTAAGCATATATGAATGCTAGTTATGAGACTTTATAACAGTGTTGTATGAATGTAAGATTTATATTCCGTTATGCCGGCCCAAACACAATACAAGTATAGTACAAGTATATAAGTAGTGACTAGGGGTGTAACGATAAACAACATTTCATTTAATTCAGTCCTGTTGTAATATATTTTTTAATAACGCAAAAATAAGGAGTGCCTAAACATGTGCCTTGTGTTTGTATGTTAATAAGTTAATGTTTCCAACAGGCGTGCAGCTTTTTAAAGTTTTAGGTTTGGTACGACTTTGGAATCTAAGGCTGCAAGTATCTTGAGCCTACAGAGACTGAATTACATAGTGTTTTGTCTCAGATAAATAAAAAGTCCTCAACAGAATATTGCTGTGTGTAAGCTAATGCTACTAAACACTGAACTTACATCATTAAACTGCCATTTTTTTGTAAACCAGCAGACTTTGTAGTTGTGGTGATCCTACAAGCTGACATGTACTCAGGACACTGCTCAACATGTTCAGATTTAAAGTTGTTTTGACAACTTTAGAGATGGACCGATCAGCATTTTTGATCAGACCGATCAGAGGCCGACTACGATCGGGATTACCTTTCAGCGCGATCAGCCGATACCGATCAAGGACGGGGCTAAATGCCAAGGCAGAGCTACATACAATTATTAGCGCAAGCAAGTCGTGAAACATGGTTATCTAGCACTATAAACTCAATCACTCTGACTGTGATTCCTGTAGCTCTCTGGCTGTTACTGCTGCTGTACTGTTCGTACGGGTCTGGTCTGCACAGGTTTCTGGGTTATTTGTTTTGAGCTAGCTGCGCGTGCTAGCTCTGCTGTTTGCTGATACTCACTGTAGTCAGCCGCATGGTGTACTCTTAAGTGCCGTATCAGATTAGTAGTGTTATATGTCTTCGTTTTGGTTCCCCCACGAGACACGTTTTACAGATGTTACAGAACCATGAACGGTTCTCGCGAGGCCGCTGCTTTAGTCAGTCGGACGAAAATGAAACGGTATGCTTTTCCACCTAGTGGTTCATCTAGGAATTGCAGGGAGCTGGCCTTGCAAACACAGTCATGTTTAGGTAATGTTGTGACAAACCTTGCCCAGTTTTAAAATGTAATTCCTCAGAATGTTGTAACAATGGTATCTGATAACGTTGTTACAATATATCTTAAGTTTATTTACGTTGTGCCTAGAACGGAAGTTGCCAACCGGTAGTCATAAGTAGTATGTGTGCTGGGGTAAGCCCCGCCCACTACCCCACCCACTACTCCGCCCACTTTCCCCTGATAGGCTCCACACAGGTGCTAGTTTTGATCATTCAGCGGAGTTTCTACAAGAGACCCCCGAATGATCTGAGAGGTCACGGTTTCAAAAAAGCTTTTATTGATCCTTACACCTTTATTAATACTTAGATTTACTCAGATTATAACGCATTTATTTCCGATGAAATCGTTTATTTCAACTTCAGTCATAATGAAATCTCGGTGTTAGTCGACTGCAGGTTTGCTCTCCAGCTCAGAGTCCAGAGGCTGCGGCTGTGTCGGAGAAGGCTGGTTAAGATTAAACATGAAGAAGGTACCAGTGTAGATCTGTGGTGTTTCGTGCTCTAAGTAAAAAGAGGAAACAATCATTTGTTTTCAGTCTGATCTTTATAACGTGTCGCTGCCGCCCAGAAAATAAACGTCGAGTCAGAAGCCCCGCCTCTAGCAGGCTTTTGTGTGTGTGTGTGTGTGTGTATGCGTGAAGGAAGGATGTGTCCACAAAAATCTTGTCACACCGTCCAGAGCCACACCAAAGATCGGCGGCGTGCAGGGCGACACCGGGGCCGGATACCCGCCGCCGCGCGAGACGAGCTGCGAATCCGCTACTAGCAGCGCGACACGGATTCTGTTCGCGATGTGGAACCAAAGGAAGCCTGGAAGTTTCAGTAACCTGACGGACCTCAATCTGTCTCTGCCACAGGAGCATCGCTCTCAGCCCACGTTTGCACGAAGTATCGACGCCTGTTCGCCGTGTTTGTTTGTCTGTACGTGAACTAGCAGTAATAAGTTGTTGTCGTTCCAGACTTAAAACCGCGGCGACTGCGCTGGACCAGGAATCCGTTTCGTGCAGACACCGGATACAGCTGTGGCCGCGAGCCTGGAAGCCGTTTTCACCCACATCAGTACTGATAAGTGCTTTAACCCCCCGGGAAAGCTTTAAAATTCAGCACACACGTCCGAAAAATACCGGCATACGTCGGTGTTGCTTTTCGGATGACTGCAGCCCGTTGGAAAAGTGCGGGTCTGACTGAGCGGTGAAGTTACGACCGAGCCGCACAGCGCTGCATCCGCCGCAACACCTGGCTAATGAGAGCCCGGCTAGCTAGCCTAGCGGACGCTAGCGTACAGGTTTGTTTGCAAACAAATCGGGCGCGTTATTTGGCAGCTAGTCGAGCTGTTTTTTTTGTTACCGTCAGTCTACATGGTGTTCTGCGTGTTGGTAGTCCGAGTAATCGTTCGTGTTTAGTCGGGAATATTTCCAGTGTGCGAGTTTTGAACAGAGCCCGCTGTTGGCGCACTTGGCGCCCGCGTCAGTCCGCCCTCCCCGAGCGGTGGCGCCGCGTTCCCGGTTACGGTGGCGTCCCCACCCGCACGCCCGCGCAAGGTCAACCCAGCGCGAAAAAAAAAGAAAAAAAAACATGGCCTTAAAGAAAATACACCACATTTAACACGTAAAATCAGAAATTTAGAAGCTTTTCGCATTTATGCACTGCTGTCCCCTTGTCGTTTAACGTTACGCTGATTTACTTGTGGAAAGTAGGGAAAAAATTAAATGTTGTTTAAAAGTAAAGTCGTTTTAGGAAAAATGAAAGTGTGACTTTTATTGACTCTGTTGAGCTTCATTAAAGTTGCCAATGTTACTGAACTGAAGGTATTTGAGTTTAATATTTACGAACAGTTTCGCCCTGTGTACCGACCATTGTATGTGTTCGACCCCAGTAATGGCGTCCTTATTCCGGCAGGAGTCAGCACGCAGCTTCCGCTGGCACGAACGCCTCAGGTAGCAAGCGAGCTTGGCCAAAGTACGTGGAATATTTCATAAACCAGTATAAATAAAATCCTGACTACCATTTTCAAACATCCATAGTCATCTCGAAACATCTCCCCGAAAGCGAGGCTCGCACATCATGTATGAAAAAATGGCATTTTTGAAAATGTGGAAAAAACACGTTTAATCGACAACGTTTTACTGAAATTCTAAATGTGTGTCCATCTGGGGTGTTTTTGGGATGAATATTGCGTGTCAGACTCAATAAATCGTACTTCGAGAAGCCGCGTTTGCAAAACTGAGCTCAGAGCGGGCGCTTGAGCCTTTCTTCGCCCCGAAGCTCTCACTGCAGAGCCGCCATGAATGTTACAAAGACTCGGGGACGAGCGAGGTGAAAACCGTGAAAAACGAGCTCAAAAACCAACAAACGACTCACCTTTTTTTCAACAGTTCGTCCCGGATCTCCTTCGCGGTCAGTACGGTGTTCGTGTGAAGTGTATTTAACGTATTTTAGTGTCGTTTATTTTAGCCGTAAGCCCCGGGGAGTCAAGTCGAAACGAATCCGACAAAAGGAGCGTCTGGTTCGGTATGAAACTCCGCCCAGCGCCGCAGGGGGAGGAACTCCGCGGGAAGACGGGCGAGAAAAGAAGAGACAAAGGCGGAGGTCGATACTCACAATATAAAGTTTGTTTTTCCAGCTTAATGCCCATTTGGAGCGTATATGAAAGATATATTATTTTTTATTAGCAACAATGCAACACAAGCACAGACACCCATTTGAACCACCTCAACGTTAAACGTGTTGCCCACACACTGCCATAAAAGCCTCCAACACTAGGTTTTAAATTGTCGACATTTTGTGACTGGCCGTTTTTTAAGGCCAAAAAATTACATCGATGAAGGTTTGAAAGCGGTTACACTCAGCCAACCTTTCTATCCGTCTTCAGGAATTAAAGCGATTAGTTAAGGCGCCCACATTCCCGATTGCCGAAGCCCAATAAAAGTCCTAAACACTAACGTCCCTCTGGCTGGATAAGAAGGCTGAGCTGAGCTTTCACATTCCCGACTGATGTCCAGACAGATGTCAATAGAAATGCTGCGTCCATGGCGAGGGTTTGACCAGTGGTTGAAATCCCTTTCAAGGCGATGTACGTGTTGTGTTGTGTATTTTTGGCCTTGTCCACACTGGCAGTGAGGTGGCACTGAGCTACACCGGCCGTGTCTCTGGCTTTCTTTATGCGAGGCTGACCAATGGCACAGGAAAAAAGCAGGAGGAGGTGGAGACAGCGTTAAAGGAAGAGCCACCGAGCCGGAGCTAAAGGCCGAGTCAATCCCTGTAATCTGCCTGAGACCCCTCAGTCACAATAGGAAGCTAAAGCAGTGGAAAGAGCCGCTGTGCTGTGATCTCTGAGGAAGATCTGCTGTCTGGTCGTTAGTATGCTGTAGGCTGGCCGGGATGTGGTGAGGCTGCAGGCCCAAAGCCTGCATTTCTATCGCCTGCAAGTCTCAGTGCTGCGTGGATCCTACAGAGGCCTACCTAGGATCGGATTGGCTTCTTGTAAGCAATACAAACACTGAGATGTGACCAAAATCATGAGCGATTTCACACAAAGTTGTTAATTATAAACACATTTCTTTACAGTTGTATTTTGTTTACTGCCCAAAATGACCAGTGAACCTAAATGTGTTTTTAGATTTCTCTCTCTCTCTCCCTCTCTCTCTCTCTCTCTCTCTCTCTAGAATAGCAACTTTACAGGAGAGGCCAAAAACTGTACTTTTTAATGTAAGTCAATGGAACCAGATTTTTTTCTATTGTTCCATTTATCATAAAAACCAGCTGTTGTTCAAATGCAGAAAAATAAAAATCCATTATATATAGATATGCTTTTAAGGTATGTTGTTTATGTGTGTTAAACATTGTGCCATTTATATTTCCTCATATTTGGACAAAAAGAGATCTGGATCTGGGGTTTATCTAAAAAGCTTAGGTTTTCTGAGTAAGAGGCTCTAGGCTTTTGGGGCTGTTATGTGTGCACATATAAAAACAGGACAGTTACATTAAACAGCAAATCGTTTAAAACATGAGAATGAACTACTTACATTTGCAGAAAATGTTTTAATACTAATAAAAAAAACAGTCACCAGGGTTAGCTAAGAAATGCTGCACCATTGGACATAACCCTGGATTATATATAATTTCAACTGTAACTTGTTAAATTCTTAATGAGCATCCAATCATCAGCCATACACAGATTAGTCTGTTAAAATGTATATCATCTAGATAGCTTGTGATGGTCATTGTTATAGGTCTCTAATGTTACAGGACATCTGCAAGTTGTGGAGGACCCCTAAATGCTAGAGCTGGCTCTAAAGCTAAATAGTGGCAAATCTGATTTTTGGGTACCATTTTGCCTTTGGACATCGTGGGTGTGTCTCTCTGGCATACTGGATTCAAATATCATAAAACAATGTCTCAGGTGTTACGCCACATATTCATGACCATTTTGTGTGAAAACCTTCTGTGAGGAAACTTTTAGAAACATTACTTAAACACTAATAGATCTGGTTCTCATCAGCAAAGTAGTCTAATAAAGACATTGCCCCACCTGCACTGCCAGTAGTTATGCCCTGCTGTGGTGAGCCATTTTTTTGTTATTAGACATTATTAGTTGTCAAACAATTAAATTTTACTTGTTTAGCTCTGTTTACAACAGCCATTGTTGTGAACAGGAACTTCGGGCCAGACATCTTATGAGCATCCTGTCAGGAAAAACCCTCTAAAATCATTGAGGAAGAAACACTGCAAGGAATTAAGACTTAAAAGACTTAAAAGAGTAACACATCCTCCTTTAGGCTGCACTACATAATAGAGTACTGAGAAACTGTCAGTGATGTGGTGCATGGCTGTTAGCGTCAGATGTGCATGGATATATATATGTGTAGTACAGGGCTACAGCTTGAGGAGATTTATTATTGTTATTTTCATATATATTTTTTTGATATTTTGTTAATTACTAAGCCTTTTAGTCATGAGCTCAACTGCATGTGACATCAGGAAAGTTTAGGGAATTTTTGGTTGATGCTGATACAAAACATTCATAAAATAGGAACATAGGACTGCATCTACCTGAATTATAATTATGGATGTTTTGGATAAATCTGTTTCAAATGCAGATGTCTTGGCATAGTAACCTAGCATCACGCAATTGTTGTGCTTTTCTACATAAATACAGCATGAAACATCTTGAGCAATTGCTGAAATCAAATCTGTCTGAATATTCTTTTTAAATAATACCAGAGAAATTCAGCCTGGTGTTAGTATTGTTGGTAGATTACTTCTGCAATGTGTTTTTGAGAGTCCACAATAAAAACACGCCATAGCATTGGAGGACAGTCGTTGGCTGAAGTTGCACCTAACCCCAGTTACTCCCTGGGCTGCCCACCGCTCTGGGCAAGTGTGCTCACTGCCCTCTAAAGTGTTCACTAGTGTGTGTATATGTAAGTGTTTGACTGCATGGATGGGATGCATGCAGAGGTCAAATCCTTTGTGTGCAAACACATTGGTCAGAAAAGTGGTTCTCAAAGTTTTTAAGAGAATTACAAGTGTTTCCATTACTTTGCTGCTGACTTTGACTAAAATAGTGCTCACCAGACAGTGGCCAATGGTATGCATCTGATCAAAAAAGACTTTTACCCAGAGAGCTATGCTCGAAGACATATTTTCTCTTTTTTACATTTCAGTGTTTTTTTATATATAATTTATTTTTTGTTTTTGATTTTGTTCCACCACATGAAGTCTTTTTTTGCAGCTGAACACATACAGATTTGAAGTTAACACTGTTTTTTAAAAGATGTGCTCTGTTAGCTGTTCAGCCAGTAGGTGGCAGCAGGCCTACATGAAACAAGATGAGTGTTACTCTTCCACAGTTTCTGTACATACTGGCCACCCACTTTATTACAGCCCTATGTGTTTAATGCTGTTACTCACTATTCACTGTGAGAGCTCCACAAGAGCTCAGCTATCGCAGTTAAAGCCTGTAGCATCTGTTCTCGTGCATGATTTACTCTTTGACTCTATTAATTATTGTCATGTCCTGACCACACGACCACTGCTGTATGTTATCTGCACAGCAGTGACGCTGGAACACAGCTGGAGTGCTAGAGGGTTGGTGTTCAGCACAGTTTGGTATTTCTCCTCCTCATTCAGGTGTCAATGAGCAGGAACATTACAGAATTGTGCTGGAATTGTGAGCTGTACACAAACTACATCAACAGATGAGCTACGGTCTTTAAGAGTACTAAATCAAGGTGAAGCTAAAGCGTAGGTGTTTCTATTAAAGGGTATGGTAGGCAATTAAGTATTGTACTCAAGTATTACTTTCAAATATTTGTACATTTTAAGATTTTTTTTTATTATTTTTGAGATTTATTGTCAGCACAATTAAATAAAGTAAATATCCTACTTCTATTCTTGTTTTTCTTATACAAGAACTGTCCTGTGAAGTAAAATCTAGATTGTCAAAAAATACATAATTTTTATTATATATATATATATATATATATATATATATATATATATATATATATATTTACAAATAAATCAATCCAGTCACAGCACCCTTCTCATCAACTCCCTCTCTTAAACATAAAACATCTAGCAGCAGTAACTTTGCAGCTGTTTTCCCAATTAATGAAAAAATCCCTATAATGTGGAAAACTGAATTCTGAGTCCAAGATAACAGGTAAACATTGTTAAGGTTTTAACGTTTACAGTTCTTGCTGTCCATATATGAAAACTATACTGCATTTACATATATCCACCTACTTTAGCCCCATCCACTCGTATTGAAGTCCTAAGGAATGTTTCAGCACTGAGGGCTTTTCTGAATTAAGCTCAATGCAGGACAGTCAACCAGGACTGCGCTCATTTCTCTTAGACCAGTCTTAAAGGCACAGTAACAAAAACAGGCTGGAAAAAGACAATTACTTAATTTATTAATTCATTAGGTTAAATTTGTATAGGAGTACAGGAGTTTTGTACTGCCTCTACCGCGTCCCCTGCAAAACACCTAATTATGTCCATAGGTGGTCCAATCCCACCGTGTGGAATTCAGTGTTGTACATTAGCTGCGTGGTACGACTATGCAAGCCAAAATTAAAACCTTATCAGGAGGGAAGGATTTAAAGACCTTCAGTCGACCTACACCATTATTACTGTGCAGAAACAGCAGCAATACCAAATAACCGGTCAGCATGAAAGACCCAGCATGTAAAAGCTCACTGTTAGTACTGACACTCTAATCAAATGCAGTGCACTCCTTCACTGTAGAGATTAAACACAAGCTGAATAAACACAGCACATGGTTGTGCTCAAAATAAACAGCTGCTAATTCAATCAGCAAACAGTGTGAATGCAGTAAGAGGACGACTCACACACAGAAAGGAATGTTGAATTGCTTTATTGAGTCTGCACTGTGTGCATAAACAGAGAAGTTAGTGGTAGTGATGCTGACAGACTGCAGCAGCCTCTCAGCTCACCTCTCTTCCTCTCTCTCTCTCTCTCTCTCTCCCTCTCTTTCGCATCATTCGTACAGGATCAGACACGGTCACTTTTACGCTCACTTTTGCTTCACAATTGTGCGATCATGTTTCGTTTGGCGTCAAGCAAAAGCAACTACACACAGTTTCTTCCGGCACATCTTAAAGTGATAAAGGCACTACAACGTGATCTCAGGTGGTGAACACAAACGCTAGGCAGTAAAGGGGAAATACACAATTGTATAAATTAGAGATTAAAACAAAACAAAAGGTCACAAAAACTTTGTCCAAGATTCAGAAACAACAAAACCGTTTGGATCAGCTGGAATGTCAGTGAGTCATTTTTCCACTTCCCAAAAAAAACAAAAAAAAAACAAAAAACAAAAAAAAAAATACAGAGTACACCTGTAATCATTAATCCACATTCTTCTTCGTTTACCTCACACGTCTACCCAGCAAATGGTTTTCAAAGTATGGAATTAGAGAGACAGATGAAGTACAACACAGATAAGACAAAAATAAAAACTTTAAAATGCATAGATGTTCTCAATCTCAGCTTTTGGCTGCTTCTTAAAGCTGCTTAGACTGCGAAACACCACAGATGGAAAATTTAAATATCAATATGTTAAATGAAAGATTCATCATTGCACAGATGTGACTTGTTAATAGATTAACCGTCTAAAAGGAAAATTCCTAGTTTTAAAGTTAAATATAATGAAACTACCAGGGCCCGACTGACACTGCAGATGGCCAACAACATCAGCCAGTACTGAGGGCTCGTGGTTTTAGTGGTACTGCCATAAACATCACTAATAGTGTGCCGATAAAGAACAGCAGCATCATCAGAATTCAAACTAGCCATCTCCTGATGAAGTGGCGAGACCTGTAATGGCTGTACCCCGGGGCAACCCAATGTGAGTTTATATCTGTGACAGCGATAATGGCTGAACCGGTGAACACTAAACATTATCATGGTTAATGTAACAAAAACAACAAGACGTGAAACCAATCCCAACATAACCTTTACCATAAGAAAAACAAAACACGTTTTTATGAAGGGAACGAACAAAATAAAAGAAGAAAATCATAAAGAACTCTCCATAGCTCCACCCTTAGTGCTGCAATATATACGTGGACTTTAGACTTTAGTAAGTGGGACTGTTAGGAAGTACCGAGCGTATCAGTCAGTAAGTATTGTTCGTCTACCACAAATGTAGTATAAAAGTAAAACATACATATGAAACCCTACAGACCAATATTCTCGTTTATTGGAACCCCTAAATTGCTACTGGCATTAGTCGGACCCTACCGCTATTAAACGTAATTTCTAACACTGAACAGAAATTGCTGAGTCATCGGAATGATGTATGCCACAGTCCGCTTTCAAATATAACTATGTCACTTGGACTAATTGGCAATTCCCTTATTTTTCTCAGTTTAACTCCTACAGGCTATTTAAACACTGCTACTGCTGAAATAAATCAAAACACTATTATTATTATTATTATTTTACAGCCACTTCATTCAGTCTTAAGCATTCAGCCTCTTTGGTGCTTTGCTTGCAAGTGATTTCATTTCAGCAAAGCTCTGTGGTGTAATAAAACTATCACAAGAGTAATACACTTACACGAGCCAAAGCCAATATCTGGACTTCTTGATATTTAGTGAACAGCTGATCTCACTGCAGAGCACTACCACAGCTTTGTAACACACTGGTCGTTTAATACATTTGGTTTTAAATAGAGAGATAACGGTCTGCTGCAGTCAAAAGCTTTGCATATTTTTCTTTTTTCACGACAGACGTCATATATAGTCACAAAGTAACACGAGTTTAAAATAGTGAGTGTTTTTTTTTTCATGTGTGGTAAAAAACAGGAGTGTCCCGAAACAGCTCTGCTACGTTCATGTCTGAGATATGTGTACAGTTGTTCAGTCTACATTGTTTCACCTTCGTTTAAGTGAGATGACCGACAGATTCATCACTAAAGGTATATAGTAGCAAAAGCATATGATTTGTCATTAAAGTGCTTCGTGTGACATTATGAGCTACCTGGTGGTCACGCTTTCCACTCGCAACAGAAACATGTAACAAAGCTCACACTGCACAGGGACATAATACATCTTGAATAAAATGTTGGTTACAGGAAATACATTTTCATAACCACCTGCAACAGACGATCAGGGAACTGTTAAATACACATATAAATATAGCTCTTTCTTCTTCTTCAAAAAAAAAAACTAAAATAAAGCTATAAAACTACTCTTCAGGCGTGAGCCTCGTGCTCCTGGGAGCAGGGCTGCAATGACTGGACTGGTCTGGTCTGGTCTGGTCTGGCACAGCCTTTAGTGAGATGACTTTTACTCGTAGTACAAGTAAAAGATGTGACTGGGTCTGCACCACAGCCAGGATCGTGTCTGTGATTCTAACCAATTTAGTGAGAATTTAGTTTTGGATCCTTCTGGCCGAGAATCGTGTCAGTGACCAGCAGGAGACCTAGACAGTGTCACACGGGCATCTGCATCTCTGAGTACTCGTCTTGGCCCTCCCTCACGTCAAACTTGGGCTCTGCGTCCTCTGCATCGAGCTGTGAGAAAGACAAACAAAATCAGGAATGTCATGATTGGAGATATCACATGATCACAGCTGAGGCTGAAAAAAACAAAAAACAAACCAAAAACCAACAAATGTTTCACCATTTCACCAAAAAAAAACCAAAAAAAAAAAAACCCACCATACCCCAAGCGAGGTGACCATCACTGTCTGCAGTGTGCTTATAATCATGTATAATAATTATAGATTATTAAAATATAAATATGAGATAATAATTTTTAATATAGGCAAACAGTACCCGCATGATACAAACTACTGAACATGCTTATTTAACTGAATCTCTCCTTAAACAGACTCTCAGCTTTCTGAAACTGTGGCCCACAAGCAAAATATTGAGAGTGGTAACTGGTGGGGTATAAACTTTCATTACTACATTAACCTCATACACACCAAATATAAGTTGACTGATCGACTACATTCGTAAAAATTTCAGGTTGAATTGACCAATAGAAATGCTCCAAAATAGCTTGGAAAAATTCTGAAAGTGAGAACAGTTTTGTCCTGTAAAGTAGCCATTTTGGAGATGCTTGTTTTGTAAAGAGGGTGTGGCACAACTTAACACAGGGTAAAGTGAAACCCTTTTTAATGTATTTAAGCTAATTCCATCAAAACATGCTTATTGCCCACCTTCTCGTATTACCAGAGACGCAGACGTGGCCAATATCATAAATATATAATATCACGATCACGATGTCACAATATTTAATTTTTTTTAATTGTATCTGTTGAAATAAAGAAATGGGTACCAGTAGTGCTACATTTAAAAATACTATAAAAGCTGTAAACGCAAAGGTAGAGATTTTGTATACTGTGTTGCACCAAATCCAGTTAAACTTGACCATTTCTTTCGAATGAAACACGCAGTTGGTCAGCATTCTACAAATACTGACCATATACTGGGTACGAGGTTTGTGTGATACTGATAAAAAATAATATCTGAATATTTGCTGTAATTTTGTTAATAATGATAAGAAACAACATCTTACATTATTTGACGTGTTTGTAAAAGTCTTATATATTTTACTAGCTTGCACTTCTAAAAGGATATTAATATCTATTTATACATCCATTATTTTCCTCTTTATCCCACTAGTTGGGGTCACGGGTGGGCAGGAGCCAATCCCAGCGTCACTGTTTTAGTGAACGACTAGGTCTTAGCTGGTTTAGGTCTGTCTTGGACAGTCTCTGCCGTCTTCTGAGCAACGTCAGTCTTTTCAGATCCAAAGCACTAACTCACAGTGTGAGTTAGTCAGGTTAAAGTACAGCTTCCACAAGAAAGGCTTGGTAGTAACATGGCTGTTCAACTTGTTCTCCTAAAGTAAACAAATACATACTTTTTAATAGACCAACCATGCTAATAATTTTTAATGAAAGTTTTACGTTTTGGTTAAAAATTTATTTGTCAGTGTTTGAGTTGTTTGCACTGATTTACCAGACTTTACTTGACTGACAACTGACCCCAACTACAGGGCAGCATTACCACTCAATCAATTTTGTCTATTTTTTTCACAGACTATCGGTGAGAGTAGGTCCCTACCATGTATAAGACAGACAACAGCTTTATTAATGCATACAGTAAAAATAAACATACAACAGGACTTACAGCTGAACAACACTCCACTTTCACAGTCTACGTTTTATCTACAGATGTCAGTAGGAACAGAGCAAGACTCACACACTGCATCTCGCGTTGGTTGAAGATCCGTGGAAGCAGGAACTTCCTGAGAGGCACAGTGAGAATGAGCAGGAAGGGAAAGGCTAATGAGGCCACGGTGGTCATAACAGCCCAGAGCACAGCCAGACACACCATCTGGATACCTGTAAAAAGGTGCATACGTAGAGTGCGCACCTGAAACAGACCAGTCAAAAGGTTAATGTCGTGTTATGGAATATTCGGTTATCAACGTGTTTCCTAGGGGAATTTAGCACTGGGTGATATGGCCCAAAATCCTATTACAGTATATTTTTCAAATAACTGCTAACGTGCAATAATATGGAGTGTTGTTTTAAACCATGAAGAATATGACATATCCTGGTGTAACATACAAAAGTATCATAAATATAGAAATGAAATAAAAATCTGTTACTGTTTTCTTTACTTCACTGTATATACACAACATATTTACTCCATTTAGGAAAATGTCCTTGTTCAGAGACATCTTCCTAAAAGCTCACAGGCTCACTTTCTCCATAACTGAAACTCTGAAAATAGCCGGCTAGCTCTAATCTGTTCTACATTCCCAGAGTCTAGCAGGTGCTCTTATCCTTCTTATCTGACTTCAGCCCGACTGACTGGAGTAGATACATTTTTATTTTAATCACTGCAAATCCTTGTTAGGCAGTTCCACCCCTACAATTCACAGCTTAAGTTAACCCTAAACCCACATCTGAAACAAATACTTAGCAAAAAGCACCAAGTCTTCCCCTAAGCTTCCCCATAGCCAAGTTTATCATACAGATCAGAGGTCCAAGTCAGAAAATATTATTTGTGTTGTTGTGTGTGAATGGCTAGACTACTTCACTTTCTTTCTACCAACCAAACAAATTGCCTCTTTCGCAAATACCAGACTGAGAAACAGAATTAAATAATAATTTAATAATGCAGATGTAGTATACTGGATACAGTGAGGAAATTGTATCAAATTATACTTAGTGCTTTAGCACACAGGCATGATTTGGCACTTGTTGGGTGTGTCTCAAAACCTAGTGGGCTAAGTGAGTAGACACTGTCTATGTAGGCAGATGTTTAAGTAGCAGTGTTCTCTCCTCATCTCTCCTCATAAAACAGATTATTGAGACGATCTAGTTAGAGAGAGACTGCGTCACGGCTTGTTCCCGCCCACTGCAGCACGCGTCCGGTGGTTTAGCTGGTTGCTAAGCTACCGGCCGACATCCAAAACAATATCCGCTAGCATAAATGCTAATGGCTTGAGTATAAAACTGCAAAATGGTCGACGACTCGCTACAAAGTTGTAAATAAAATACTGTTTTGTGTGATTATATGACACAAAAATCACTTTAAAACACCAGAGAGAATCAAAATAACTTACATTTTAAAACGATTTGCCTGCGTTGCATCATGGGATTGCCTTAGTGCCTCAGTAGACAGTATGTTTAAGGTATCTAAGAATTGGGACAGTCTGCATGTCGGGAGCGCATACTATGATGTTAAAATGCTGTCTATGTAGACCCTCACTAGGTTTTGAGACAGTGTCTACATATGGACAGTGTGGCCAGGCAGCCATGGCCTGAGAAAGACCGACCTTGCGTACGTAGGTGTGGTCCGGGTGGTATTTAGGAGGCATTAGCAGCAGCATCATGCGCTCAGTCAGCTGGATGCCGTTGAGCGACATCACCCCCATGTAGAGGAAAATACCAAAAAGCACAGCGATGGGGATCTGACGCAAAACATCTCCAATCACAATGGAGAGACCTGTGGAGCAGGTCGTGAAGACACGATTAGTTTTTCAAATATTTCCAAACACCCCCGCCCCCTTTTTTAGCTCTGGTACTATGAGGTAGCTTACCAACGAGAACTGCTACAAGAAGTCCAGTCACTCTTTGCTCCTTCACTTCTTGGATGCGCGGTTTATCACCAGGGGCAACAGCCTTGCTCATGACTGTAAGGGCATTGGTGTGAGTCACAGAACGCACGGTGGCAGCAGCCAACCACGGGAGGCCGAACAGCGCTAAAATCCCACCCGCAGCCACGATGATCAGCAGGTCCAGATGAAAGCCAGAACCCTTCACCAACATCCTCTCCTTCTTACTTACAATGAGACTGGGGAGAGAAAGGAAGACAGAGCTCACAAACATAGAACAGAACTTCAAAGCGTGTCAGACACAGGTGAGAGAGGACCAAGGACAGACTAATCAGACGTGGTCATCAAATCAAGAAGCTGGCTTTTCTTCCTCATCCATGGCACCCTCTATTCTGTACAGTCTCTGCCTCACCATACCAAATTCCAGCTCAACAACCGATTATCTAGTCCTTCATGAGGTGGATCGGATATACAGAGCCAAAAATAGAGGCTGCCAGGGCTGCCATTGTTTATGTGCTTTTATTTGATTACAGAGATCAAAGCACAGAGGTGATGGAAGTGGATGGTGCCTCACGTAGTGATCTGTGTTTCCATAAAGATGAGGATGAAGACCAGCAGGGCGGGCAGAATACTGGCAGCCATCATCCAAATAGGGAACTGGCCGTTAGAGCCCAGTGGATGGATCACCCAGCCACGTTTTTCTGGACTGGTTACACTGAAGCCATCCGGGACACTCAGTTTCTGTGGAAGGACAGGAGGAATGTCAGAAGCCATGTTCTGATTGTGAAAGACTGACAGGAGACAATCACAGTGAACAGAGTCACCTAGTGACATTAACTTTAGCTTATTTAGCCCATGACCTGCCGCATCCAAACAATATTGCGGGTGTATCTATCTATTAAAATAGATATAATGAAGTAAGGCGTCAGTTGAAGTGGAAGAGCTGACTTTGTTCTCTTCAACCTCAACTTTTTATATATATATATATATATATATATATATATATATATATATATATATATATATATATATATATATATATATATATAGGAGCTTGAGAAAAGCGCATGGCCATTCTTTACTTAATGTATACTTTAAACGCACATGATGTATAAATGGTTAAAAAGACTAAAAGCTCGACTTTTAGAGGCATAAATGACACGTAGCCTACACGTATCGCAGACAAGAAACCGGACAGTTTGTGGACTGTGTGTGTTTTAAAGCTCCTGCAGTATCGAGAAAAGCCTTAAGTATCTACACTGGACGCTTAAGAAAACGGTTAGCAATGAGACTTTAGGCAACTACTACTGAAAGAAACATGTTAAATGTGTTCATCTTAAAATAATCTGCTGAGATAAGATAAACAGGTAAACAGTTGATGTCTCGCTGCTGTGTTGATAAAGCGCTACGGGATGTGAGCTTCAAGTGCTCGTGTATAGCAGTTGTACTGTTGTGATCACCTCCACTGTGCAGAGCTGACAGAGCACCACACTGTTGTGTTTCTGTGTAAAACACTCCCACAACTAACTTACGCTAACCAATGTAATTTCGTAATCGATTATGTTGACGCATCGCCCCAGCCCTAACTATGATGTAATTGAATATCCCGAGTGCTACTCGAATGTGATAATTTTATTAAACTTGAACACTCAACATTGTAATTAGCATCCGGTTAACAAGCCCTGCATTATTTGGTCAACCTGTACCACTTAAAACGTTATAATATATACATATAAATACAATCTCATCTTTCACCCTGTGAATTCATATAAAATGTATTAATTGCTCAAAATACTTTAAAAACGGTCTATAAAGGGTTGTTTAAGCACTTACCTGAGTGAAGGTGTCTTTTATGCTGTAGTCCACCAAAACCATAACGAAGATCGCAATGGGAACTCCAAAATCTCCTATTACCCTGCGGAGCTGAGTCACAGAAAAGATAATTATATATATATATATATATATATATATATATATATATAAAATTATTAAACTCCTTAGATATAATTACTTTTTTATTTTTTATTTTTTTAATCCATTAACCAAACGGAGGCATACTTAAGAAGCAACAAGCTTACACTGCCAGGAAAAAAGGCACTGTTCTTGAATTTGCGCAGATAAAAGGCAATGAAGAAGGTTCCCGACATGAGCACCAGGGACAGCAGGGCCGTGTTGGGCTGGTTCAGGACTTTCTCGGGCGTGTCCATGGGCCTACTGTAGTTCTGTGGTATAGTCTCGTTTTCTGCTGTGCTGTTGCAGGGTCTTAGAGGGTGGTCCTTAAAGATCTGATTGAGAGACAGGAGCAGTGTGAATGACTGCACGATTACAGAATGCAGTTATTGTTTCTGTTGTTATTATTATTATTATTATTATTATTATTATTATTATTATTATTATTATTATGGATGAGGTCTACCTTGCCAAGCTTCGCAAACGTCTCGTAGATGAAGATGAGGGAGATGAGGAAGGAGAAGATCTCCTGGGTGAAGCGGGATACGAAGCGTACCAGGAAACTTCCCTCAAAAGCCACCATGAGTACCACGATGATGACCAGCCAAAACCCAATCCATACACGGCCTGTTAGGTACTCCATTCCGTAGGACTTGCAGAACTACCACAAATATGAGAGTTGTGTAAAGGAGTGTAAGCAAAGTAAAGCTGTTCAATGAAATAGTGGATGGTTCTAAGACAACACGCTAAGATGATACTCACAGAAAAGAACGCTTCCTCAAACACCAGGAGTGGCCCAGAGAAGCCAACCACGAGGAGTGGCTGAGCACCCAGTAGGCAAAACACGATTCCCTGCACTGCAGTGGCGATGATAAGTTCAGAGACGCCAATCAACCCCCCAGTCTTTTCACCTGCAGGGAGCAAAGGTACAAAAATCAGTTCAGTGGTTCCTAAAGTCCTCAACCATTAAATACAGTGGGGCAAAAAAGTATTTAGTCAGCCACTGGTTGTGCAAGTTCTTCTACGATGAGAGAGGTCTGTAACTTTCATCATACGTACATTTCAACTATGAAAGACAAAATTTTAAAAAATCCAGGAAATTACATTGTAGGATTTTAAAATAATTTATTTGTAAAGTATGGTGGAAAATAAGTATTTGGTCTATAACAAAAGGTACTTTGTAACATAACCTTTATTGGTTAAAAGTTTACTTTAAGCACCAGGTTTGCACACACTGTAGCTGCTATTTTGGCCCATTTTTGGGGCTGTCGCTAGGCAACATGGACTTTCAACTCCCTTAACAAATTTTCTATGGGGTTGAGGTCTGGAGACTGGCTAGGCCACTCCAGGACCTTGAAATGCTTTTTACGGAGTCACTCCTTCGTTGCCCGAGCGGCATATTTTCCACCATAATTTACAAATAAATTCTTTAAAAATCCTACAGTGTGATTTACTGGATTATTTTTCTCATTTTGTCTCTTATCGTTGAAGTGTACCTATGATGAAAATGACAGAGCTCTTTCATCTTTCTAAACAGGAGCACTTGCACAACCAGTGGCTGACTAAATAGTTTTGAAAGAACGAAATACAGTGGGGCAAAAAATCATGTCAAAACAACTAACCTAAAAGTCCTCCAAAGGTGATGGCAGGAGAGAGGGCAGCAAAGTAAATGAATATGACTGCAGCCATGCACTGAGGGTTGAGGGCATCCCTGAAGTCACTGATGTATTTGGGATATCGATTGCGTGCGTCCCGGATTACGCCACTGAACAAGCGACCTGTCCTCCTGAGGGGATCAGCTTGGGGCTTAAATGGGGGCAAAAGTGCTGGATGAAAGTACAAGAAAGAAACAAAAAGGTTTATCGAAGGAACGAAGAGAAAATCTCACAAAATGTACACCTGCGTTCGCATCTGTGTCTGTGTACCTTCGTCCTCAGGGCTCTTGGGCTCTTTGGCCTGGAGTTTGACCTCTTGCTCATGTCTCTTGCGCAGCATCTCTCTCTGGAAGCGAGCCACTGAGTGCAGCAGCTCATCCCCTCCCACTTCAGAGGGAGGAAGCACGATACTGCAATCCAAGAAGCTGTTAATAGCTGTCAGCAGGTCTTGCCGCTCATCTGCCAGATACGCTGCCTCATGAAAGTGCTAGGAGACAAGACGACACCGGATTAGGTTAGAAATAGCAAGTTAATTACAGACACATTAAGAGAAAACATTGTCCTACTGGACAAGACTAGAAACTTGAAATGTGGAGTGCTGGACATGTCCAAATGTGTCCCAACTTGATTAAAAATATGCTTCCAGCTGGTGATACAATCCTAAACGCTTAGGTTTAATAAATTATGTTTATATGCCTGGTCCAAGAACTAAAATCAATGTTACAATCAAGCTACATGTAATTACTGGCACTATGGCCAACTAAACCGACATGAATTAATAATACTCAGTGAACTGCCTATGCTTCTCTGATGAAAAAGAAGCATTTTATTCATTTATTTATAGTTATTTACATTATTAATATACTTCACTGCAACAAGTGGCCATAAAAGATATATTTCAACTTTACTTAAATATAACCAAAGTACATACAAGCTATTTTCTAGTTATTCAAATACAAAACCAATTATGAAATGCACTTAATAAATGCACTAAATAAATCCTACAATAAAATGCATTAAGTGTACTTAGTAATACTGAAATCTAGCTCATGCTTTAATAGTAGTGTATTATGTCCAGTAGTACATTTATAGTATTTTCCAGTTTAGTATTTTACAGTTATATCTATAAACTGGATTTATACTTATGTGCACCTTAAGATAAGCAGCCTGATGCATTTACACAAATTACAATTTAAATACATGTCAGTAAAAAATAATAATAATGTAATTGGTATGTATTTAAGTATTTTTAACGTGTAAACACATGTATTTTTAAAAGTATGTACTTTTCATATTAGATACCCTTTTGAAAAGTACGCTGAAACACATTGTCCTCTTATGAAAGTTACCTTGTCGGACATTAGGGTGGATATGGAGCGGCCGATCTGATGGTAGTCCATGTTGGCGATGGGTGGACCCAAGAGGACAAAGAGGAAGCGCACCGGTATGGGTACCTCCAGAACCGACTCCAACAGAACGGCCTCCTGCAGCCGCACAAACGCCATGGATGGCTGGTCCAGGAAGTCCACACTGCCTGTGGAGATTCATATCCTTTTCAAATTTCAGTTGATTTCATTCACCCAGTGTAGTGTCAGTAAAACATTGGTATGAGTGATGGGAGTGGTTATTGGAATATAGGGTTATCACAATGTTATCTTAGCATTTATTTTTTGCGTAGTAAAATAAAATAAAATTATTTGTATATATTTCACTTGAAAGTTAGTTTTATATCTGAATACTGTTCATTTAAAATGTGAACATTTGAAGAGCAAAAATCATTAAAATGTCCTTCATTATCTGATATGTAATGTAGTGGTAGCCAACTGACCCACAAGCACAACAGTGGCCTCTGCATTTTCTGGGATCTTTTCCAGAAGCTTGAGCTCGTGCTTAGACTTAGACCTGTGCATTCCCAACGACTGAGTATCTTTCTGCAAAAACACAAAAGGACCAGTCATATACACAGACACAGACACAGACACACACACACCGAATCTCGATCAACCACACACACACACACACAGAATCTCGATCAACCACACACACACGCCACTGTACCTCGTTCTTCTCTATATCAACGCGGGTGTTTGAGTCGCAGTCGCTGGCTCCTGCTATGAGTGGGTCTGTGGCAGAAGGTTCTGGAGGGGCAATGTGGTTGTTGCTGTTGTGATGGACCATCAGAGAGGCCAGGCTGGCTGCTGAGATGTTTCTGTTGAATGAGCTGTGTTCCTTTCCATCACTCGGGTGACTGATAGGAGAGAAGAGAGCAGATATGTTTCAGTCACAGCTCAAAATACACCTACGTAGGAACTGTGTACATGTGTGTGTGTTTGTACGTGTGTGTCTGTGTGTGTGTTTGTGTGTGTGTGTAGATACTGACCTGTGTTTGAGCAGCAGAGCTCGGAGCACATTGGCTCTGTCTTCTACTCTGATCTGATCAGAGATGATCATCTGTTCCACCACTTGATGAGCAATGCCAGGCAGGGTCCTCTGATCCAGATCTAACAGCACAGCACCTGCTCACAAACACAACTTACCTCAGTATTCCTCAAACAAATCCAGTCCAGTGCCAGTACAGCACGAGAAATAACAAGACTTGAAGAGAGAGTGTCTTTTTTTTTTTTAAGCCAACTTTTTAATGCATCATGAGATCTGGATTCAGAATTACAAACATGACTCAATGAACTATTTACAGTCATGGAATATATACGATACATACATGTTATACATACGATAGACAACAGACAAAGTTTTCAGCCTGTTTATTTTACAAGTGCAATTATGTTTAAAAAAAAAAAAAAAAAAAAAAAAAAAAAAAAAATATATATATATATATATATATATATATATATATATATATATATATATATATATATATATATATATATATATATATATATATACACACACACACACACACACACACACACACACACACACACACACACACACATATATATATATATATATATATATATATATATATATAAAATGTATCAACTTTTTTGTGATATTTAATGCTTAACTGTATGAACTTCACCCTCATGTTCCAAAAAATGTGGGGCAGGAGTGTGTTTCTATTATGCTACATCTTTACATTTAAGGAAAGTTAATAGTTTGGTGGATTTGGTGTTCCCTGTTCTTTTGTCTGCAGCTACAGAAACATATGAGGCCTTGGTTTACACATTTTGTGTTCTATAGTACATTACATGTTACCAATTCCCTAAATCTATTGATGATATTATGCACAGTAGAAGGTGAAATACTTGAAATACTTGCTTAGAAGCTTTTTCTTATACTTATACTGTTGTTCTTATACTTTTATTGTATTCGCATTCCACATACTGTGTCATTATTTAAATTAATCTTCCTACAGTCAATCACAGCTGACTTACATATCCCAAAATCAATGCAGTGAAATCACCACCTTCAAAGAAAGAGATACTACTGTTTTCAGGTACTGCACTAAAAAGTCCACAGTCCATTTCCAAATCTGTGGAAACCGTATGCAGCTGTGTTGTCTGTGTGTGTGTTACTTGCTAGGTGTTTAGTGCTTACCGTGTGAGATGGTCCTGCGCAGCTCTAGCAGGCTGCGGAAGGACAGCGAGGCTACATGAGGTTTTCCCCAGCGATCCGTCTCCTCCTCCACGTCTTCCTCAAACTTGATCCAGCGAGCAGTCTCTCTCCACTGCATCTCCTGATTCTTATCCATCACCAGCTCGTTCAGCTCCACAAACACCTGAGAATCAACCCACAGAGATAAACACGCACATAGTGCTGCCAATTGATAGGACTGCCAATATATTAACACCTGAAGAACTAATAGCTGCTTGCTGAAGACACCATCCTGATAAGAATCTTGTTTATTACAATCAGGAAAAGCACCTTTTTAAAAACACTCTGCAAACCCATGCACATGGAAATCTCAGTCAGTGACAACAATATTTTTCAAGTTATTACATCGAGTCCACTGTGCACTACAGATTAGTTAGACAATCTCACAGTTAATAGTAAACCAACAGACATCTCGTGAATTATTATGCACAAATTCCAGCACATCTTTTATGTTGACATGCTGCGACTCAGCCAAGTGAATAATGTAAGATACTCTTAAGTTTCATAATGTAACCGCAATATCAGACACAAAAACATGCTGAGAGTCATCTTGACACACACACACACACACCCAAACACTAAGGTCATGGTGTGAAATTAGAAGCAAACCAGTAAAGATAAAATATGCAAGCCTAAGCAAACCACTGCTCTCCAAAACCACTCAGCTGTGCTTCAAGCAGTCATACCTTGAGCAGCCGGGCCATTCGGACCCTGCTGTAGTCGGCAGCGCAAGGCCACGATCTCCTCTGATAAAAACAGCAGTCTGAGTGAGCCATCTCAACCCAACAGTGGTCTTAACTCACTAACTGTGCAACTGTTGTCAACGTAACCTAAATGATGCCTCTAAACCCACCAGAATCCCCCAGAACTAAGATAGAAAGACCAACACTGATCTAATAAAGAGTCACGATAAGTGGGAAAGTGATTAAGAATATTTCTCAAATAGACAAACAAATATTTCTAGCATGTGATGTAATACATGTATACCTACTACCGTTTAGGCCCCCACTGATTTCAGACATAGAGATCAGACGGTGCCATTTTAATCCCATCTGTAAAATATATTACATTCTCTCTGACCGCTCAGGTAAAAGCTCTGTTGGCCGCCTTGGCTCTGGGCTATTTTTGTACTTTCTCTTTTCAAACACAGCTTAACTTAACTAACTAACTATCAAGCATTTCCTGAAGAAACTGTTAAACTATGCAGTGCAGTGGTGCCGCTGGTGCAGAGAAAGACAGCCGCTTGCAGAAGGGCCTCACCTCGTGTGGAGTTCTGTCCAGTTTGCGGCTGCGGCCGCTGGGCTCTTTGTGGTCCTTGCTAATGTGAACCACCTGACCTTTGCTGCTCTTCCTGACCAGGTGACGTCGCACACCAGGGACATCTTCAAAGCGGTGACCTGGGATAGACAGACAAGCAGGTCGACGAAGTAAGAAAGAGAGAAAGAACGAACATTAGAAGGTTAGTGACATACCTACTGATCACTCTACTCATTAAAGAAATACCGCATACAAACTACATACCATAGGTCAGCTATTGAATTACCAAGTTAGGACTATCAGCTAGAACAGATACCGCATCCTCTGAATGCTCCTGCGGCTGCTCTAGCTGGACTGATTCACTGAGCTCATCAAACCTCTTGCCTCCGTCTCTAACCTCTGACGTTAGAACATACTTCATTTTGTCTTCAGAGTCAAAGTCAACTATTGTTCAGTCACGGATTTAGAATTAACTCTGTGTACAGCTCGCGTTCTCTCTCTCTCTCTGTCTCTCTCTCTCACTCACACACACACACACACACACACACACACACACACACAGCGAGAGAGAGAGAGAGAGAGAGAGAGAGAGAGAGAGAGAGTGTGAGAGAGAGAGAGAGAGAGAAAAGAAACAACAAAAGAAAAGCAGAAGAAGTGTGTGTACAGTTGTCGTGGGCAGCTTTGGACGCTTATAAAATACCCACATTCTTGAAACGCTGCCACAGATGGTCAGATAGAAGGACCGAAAATGTGATTTATTCTAAGAGAATGCAAGACACTGTTTCAGCGCAACCCTTTACAAAAACGTGAAAAACAGGTCACCAGTGGGCCGCACACTCCAAACTGATGTTAAATGTAATAAAAGTACATAAGCACCTCAACATTAATCATCATAGAAAAGGCTTAACACTAAATACTTGAAGCTGCCTGAAAGAATGGTAAGAGTGTCTAGAGCTTCTTCAAGGGGAGTTACTTTTTAATAATCTAGTTAAAGTTTTCATTTGTGTTTATTTTAAAGGTGCATTATTCTACGTTTTGTACTGAGATGTGTTTACCTTTAATCTAAAACATTAGACACACACTCACTCTTAATGCCGTCCAGGTCCACGGTGGCCAGCATCTGTGCCTCACTCTCGTCGGTGGGCACATGCTGGTAGCGTGAGAGCTCGGTGCCCGTCAGGTCTCCGGTGCGGCGCCGCTCCTGCAGGTCGTAGCTGCGGCCCGGCTTAAAGCTGCCGTCGGGAGAGCCCAGAGGGAACACGCACGGCACAGAAGATCTCCTGCCGTTGGGCTGCATAACCACTGAATCTCCATCGCTGTAGAGGCCAAAACACAGAGTGAACATCAGAACCTCAGAGTGACCTCGTCTTCCTCAAGTTATGCACAAGCTTATACAAGCTTACTCTTATAAAACAGCTATTTACTAATATTCTGAGTATGTTTTGCAGGACTCAGCTTTACGATGTGCAAGTGCTTCTATTGTATGTGGAGTAGGTTTTCAGATATAATCACAACTTTCTAAACTGTATTATTAGTAGGTGAATAATATGACATACTAGGATATTAGGGGTGTAAGAAAATATCGAATATCGTGATATATTTCAGGATACTGTATCGATTCTCAAAAACACTGTATCGATACACAGATTCATGGCAGACGGTGAATTATTTTGTGTTGTGTTTAAACCTCTGACCACTAGATGGCAGTGTTTTAATCCATTTTCAGCTCCACTCCAACATTAACAAGCAGCACAAGGGCGCAATTCTATTGTAAGCACTGACAACCCTGTTCATACAGTGGTGTGTTTCAATAGTAATATTTTTAAAAAATCGCAATAAATCACTTTGCCTGCAATATCACAGTACATTGCGATATATATCAAATCGTGACCGCTGTATCATGATACGTATTGCATCGCCTGGTTCCTGCCAATACACAGCTCTACTAGATATGCTTTTCATAGTAGATAAGTGACCATAGCCTATTTAAATTTAATTTAATGTCACTTGTATATTATCTCCTATCACCTTTTATATGTGCACACTTTATTACAGTCTGAACTGATATCTGTTGGTTCTCTTGGACTGCCTATGCAAAATAATTTCACAGAGTTGTGAAAAGGCTCTGAATTACTATATTTCTACTTCACTGATATAGCCTCTCAGAGTGGAGTAATTTTAAATGTGCTGTGTAATGCTGGTTCATCCCATCAGCAGGGCTGTGGCACCACCGCAAGTAAACCAGACCCTTTCTGTGACCTGCACGTGAAAAAGGACACAAGAGTATTTTCTACACAATATTGGTGACAGTATTGCAGTAGGCAACAAAAACAGAATTAACAGCCACGTGCTCACATTTTACACGCTTCAGTTTACACGCAAAGTGGCCAGTTCAAACAGCAGGACTACAGATGTTACAAGTTTTCACATTCCATCGTAAAACTGTTCTATATTTCAGACATTTAAACAGCTTTGTAGAGCTATGAAAACTGCTGCAGGTTCCGGGTAATGCTGGTTTATGGCACCTCGGTGGCAGCGGCATAAACAGAGGGCAGAAAATTAAACAATGGACTGGAAGTGGACCAGGCTTATTTTAGTTGATATCTGATTCATATAAATATGACTGAATCAGAGCAATGCTGGCCCACTGGTTCAGATGAGGCCATCAGCAGTGAAGTAGGTCTTTATTTGCAAAGTAGCACACGTGTTCGTTCTTTCAGTTTGTCTTGACGTATTACTGTTTAATGTGACAATATAACACAACGAGTTGATGCAGACTGACAAAGAAAACAAGCTCATTAAGATCAGAAGCACATTAAAAGATCAGTGTCTCTGCAGCTTGGATGGGCACTGGAAATGTCTTCAGTTATTTGTGTGTATATGTGTGTGCGTGTGTGCGTGTGTGTGTGTGTTCACTCACTCAGTGGTGGTGGCGTCCTCTGGGGTGTGGCTGCTGGTGTGTACGGCTGACTCCGGGACGATGAAGAGCTGTCGTGATGGAGAGCCCAGGTCACCTCGAACCACAGTGGAGCTACTGGAGTCTTCATCGCACACAAAGAACTGTGGACCAAACACAGAAAGGAGACAGAAACGGTTAAGACAGCACACTGTGTGTGTGTGTAGCCATATATTTAGTGGAGTTTAAATGTCCCCGAGATTGAATGCATGAAACGTTTGACCAAAATACAGCTTATATTTAGACCTGTGGCTCGGTGGGGTTAAAGCTGAGGTCAGACCGGGACAGGGCAGTAATAGCAAAATAGAAGCCCAGGAGCAAGCTTAGACACCTGAATGAAGCCCAGTGATGTAGCACAATGGCTTTGCAGGTAAAGGCAAAAACAAACTTTGCTTAATGTAAGTCAATGTAACCCAAGTAATTAGAGAGATAAGATTTATTAAACAGTTAGTACTGTAGTTTTTCTACTATCACCTTTTACTGTGTTCACTCCTAATCATTCTTACTGAGGACTTTTGCCAGCCAGTTACACTAGCATATTAATGGAGCTGTATCTCATTCTTTGTTGTTTTTCATTTCCTCATGAACAGAACAACAGAACCAGCCCAACATTACTTGGAAAATTACTCTATGAATTCTGTTACAGGTTAGAAATATTTTTTCTCCTCCAATGTCATTTTGGAAACACAGGGTTTTGTTCTGAGAGCGCTGATATGGACTGTACTTGTGTAAAGACCTGCACTGCGTCCGTGTGCACATCTGTATCTGTATCAGGTGTAGGGGTGGTGGTGTTGCCATCTCCCTCCTGCTGGCTGTAGGACTCCTCCTCTCCTTCCTCCTCCTCCTCGTCCTCCTCTATAGTGGCGGCAGCGCCACCACCACTGCCGCCACCAGCGCTGCTGGCTGAGCCCCTCCTGCGGCCGGAGGATTTCCTCTTACGCCCACTCTTCTTCCTCCGGCCCTCGGAGGGCAGGTGTTTGGAAAGGGGGTGGTGGATGTGCAACGAGGAGTGTCGGTGGTCTGAGAACATACAAACACAGTACAACCATATAAACCTCGGCAAACGTTAGCAACAAGAACAGCAGTCTGGCACACAATAAGAGGCGGTTCTCGATTTCCTGCTATAAACGGATTTCCTATACCCCCATATCGCACTCCAGCCTTGGCAGGCAAAGAGGTTTGAATTGTTATTTTATATAACCTAGAATCTATTAGCCATCTAACCTCACATTCAGAACGTTTGTAGTGGTCTGTCAGTATTCGCCAGGTGCTTTCAGATCAAGTTAATGGATGAAGAGCTTTTATGAGGCTGCATTGGAAGCACTATCAACTAATCAGGCTTGCCAGCTGTTCATCTGGTCGAATCCTCAACCGTCATTTATACGGCAGCAAATAGTGTGTTTAGTTTTCTGGGAAAAGCAGCCCTTCACTGCCATAGAGCAGAGGGCACTATTAGGCGGACCAGTCCGGGTTCCTTGTCCAATGTGGATCCAAAACGATAAACTACTGAGAACGATTTAATTCTATGTTTATTTCAAGCAGCGGAACGTTTCTTGTCTTTATGTTATACGGGCTTTGCAGCGCAGTAAACTCACAGACCAATAACGTGCTTTGTAGAATCATCAAAGGCGCTCCTCAGCCAATCAGATCTGTGCAGATTTGGGAGTGTTGCGCGCACAGACAGGCGAGGTATGAAACGAGAAGCAGCAGTCGGAGAATAAAGCGAGACGGAGAAAGAATAACGCACTAATAAACATCCTATTTATTTACTTTCTTTATAAATAAAAACACTATTTATTTACTTTCTCTATAAATAAACACACTATTTACTTTCCCTATAAATAAACACACTATTTACTTTCACAATAAATAAACACACTATTTATTTATGTTCTCTATAAATAAACACACTATTTATTTACTTTCTTTATAAATAAAAACACTATTTACTTTCTCTATAAATAAACACACTATTTATTTACTTTCTCTATAAATAAACACACTATTTACTTTCCCTATAAATAAACACACTATTTATTTATGTTCTCTATAAATAAACACACTATTTATTTACTTTCTTTATAAATAAAAACACTATTTACTTTCTCTATAAATAAACACACTATTTATTTACTTTCTCTATAAATAAACACACTATTTACTTTCCCTATAAATAAACACACTATTTATTTATGTTCTCTATAAATAAACACACTATTTATTTACTTTCTTTATAAATAAAAACACTATTTACTTTCTCTATAAAGAAACACACTATTTACTTTCTCTATAAATAAACACACTATTTACTTTCTCTATAAATAAACACACTATTTACTTTCTTTATTAATAAACACACTATTTACTTTCTCTATAAATAAACACACTATTTATTTACTTTCTCTATAAATAAACACACTATTTACTTTCCCTATAAATAAACACACTATTTATTTATGTTCTCTATAAATAAACACACTATTTATTTACTTTCTTTATAAATAAAAACACTATTTACTTTCTCTATAAAGAAACACACTATTTACTTTCTCTATAAAGAAACACACTATTTATTTACGTTCTCTATAAATAAACACACTATTTACTTTCTTTATTAATAAACACACTATTTACTTTCTCTATAAATAAACACACTATTTACTTTCTCTATAAATAAACACACTATTTATTTACATTCTCTATAAATAAACACACTTTATTTACTTTCTCTGTAAATAAACACACTATTTATTTACGTTCTCTATAAATAAACACACAATTTACTTTCTTTATTAATAAACACACTATTTACTTTCTTTATAAATACACACTATTTATTTACTTTCTTTATAAATAAAAACACTATTTACTTTCTCTATAAATAAACACACTATTTACTTTCTCTATAAATAAACACACTATTTATTTACTTTTTCTATAAACACACTTTATTTACTTTTTCTATAAATAAACACGCTATTTACTTTCTCTATAAATAAACACACTATTTATTTTCTTTATAAATACACACTATTTACTTTCTCTATAAGCACACTATTTATTTACCTTTTCTATAAATAAACATGCTATTTACTTTCTCTATAAATAAAACACACTATTTACTTTCTTTATAAATACACACTATTTACTTTCTTTATAAATAAATACACTATTTACTTTCTCTATAAACACGCTATTTACTTTCTCTATAAATAAACACACTTTGTTTACTTTCTCTATAAATAAACACACTATTTATTTACTTTCTCTATAAATAAACACACTATTTATTAACTTTCTCTATAAATAAACACACTATTTAATTTCTCTATAAATAAACACACTATTTACTTTCTCTATAAATAAACACACTATTTATTTACTCTCTTTATAAATAAACACACTATTTACTTTCTCTATAAATAAACACACTATTTACTTTCTCTATAAATAAACACACTTTATATTTACTTTGACTATAAACACACTTTATTTACTTTGACTATAAATAAACACATTATTTACTTTCTCTATAAATAAACACACTATTTATTTACTTTCTCTATAAATAAACACACTATTTATTTACTTTCTCTATAAATAAACACACTATTTATTTACTTTCTCTATAAATACACACTATTTATTTACTTTCTCTATAAATAAACACACCATTTACTTTCTCTATAAATAAACACTATTTAATTACTTTCTCTATAAATAAACACTATTTAATTACTTTCTCTATAAATAAACACACTATTTATTTACTTTCTCTATAAATATACACACTATTTACTTTCTCTATAAATAAACACACTTTTTATTTACTTTCTCTATAAATAAACACACTTTTTATTTACTTTCTCTATAAATAAACACACTATTTACTTTCTCTAAAAAAACACACACTATTTCTTTATTTTCTCTATAAATAAGCACTTTAAGATGCACTTTTTTTCAAAAGCATTCTGTTTTTTTAAGGTAACCCTTGTTTTTGTTTGATGAAAAAAAAACATTTATTTGATGTTCTATGAATTACTCATTCAGTTCAGCATTTAAACAGTAAATATACTGAAATATACTGAACGGTATTCATAATTTGTTTTGTATTTCAGTTGCTGATGGTATAAGATGCTGATACTAGACTACTTCAGTATATAGGATATGACGCTGAATCATAACACAAGTTAGAAATGATGACGGTCTGGACCTCGGTCTGAGAAAATCCCCCTCTGATTGGACTCTAATTAAATACCGCTGCTATAGCACTATAGAATGGCACTATATTCTACACTACATTTTCATTCTAGTAAACTGGGACCCGTCCAGTAATAACCAGACTGTGGTATTTACCACACTAATGAAGGAGTAATGCTGACTTGCTGCTGCTCTTACACTCAAAGTCCTCCTCATTGAAGGTGCGGTGCTGTTCGGCAGGCGGCGCAGGAGAGAGAATCTGCTGGAAGCGCTGAACTCCCAGAGTCTTATTTAGGTCCCCATCGTCGTCATCCTCATCATCATGCCGCCGAGGGGGGAGTACTGCAGCCGGCTGAAAAGATGAAAAGAATATGTAAATGATGTTTTATTGAATGTGCTAAAATGTATTTTCGCTATATGTTCTGGGGCTTATCTCGACCTGCACACACCTTTTAAAGATATGTCGGCTTAATCTGTGTTTCAAATCCTAACAGCAGAGTGAAAGTACCTGCTTTAACCGTGTATTTACATTGCACACAGAGAAACCTCTACATGATATGCTTCTCAAATAAACAAATAAAGAGAGGGAACACTTGGATTCTGGCTGTACCATCTGTATGCATTTTGCTGCAGAACACTGTACTACACAGGATTTTACTTTTATGTGTTTTCCAGACAAACAGACTGTGCAGGAACACGCAGTAGCCAGAAGCTGAGACTAGAGGGAGACAAAATATTCAACTTGGTGGTCAAAATAAGCAAGCACATGGCAACAGCTGCACTGTTAAGCAATAAAACTGAACTAATCAGGCCAAAAACCCAACAACAAATAAATTAAACTGCATTTATTCCACAGAGGATTTATTTCATAATTCACTGTTAACTTCCCCGAGTTCTAGAGGGCTGATAATTAAAGCCACTCGACCTTCTGAATCCATGTAATGTGCCAAAAGATTTTTCTTCAGTGTGGATACACAGGATCTCTTCTCCCCACCAGCCTCTTTTTCCTCCTTCGCTGTTCAGGGTCAGCGCTTCTCGTGCGAGCGTGCTTCGTTTAATACCGCGCGTTTGGACAGGAGGCCCTCTCCGGGCGAGGCTCGCATGCCCACAGGCAGAGGTCTGTGGCACATGCTCAGTGAGGAGCAGCCAGCGTCCTCAAGCTCGTCCCACTGACAGTGGATGAGAGTGACTCAGCACACCTACTGTGGTTTAACGCTGCAGAGCACTGCAGGTTCACTAGTATTCCAGACGCTGCTGCAAAGCCTCAGTCACGACACTTTCTAGAAAAACAACACCTGAACAGCTTACCAAACACCTTTCTCTCTCTTCAACACTAAGAAGCTCTGCCTGGATTGACAGTGACTTTCTGATTTATGCATTATGACCTCCAGGTCATAATTTTGCACCGTAGGTCTATTTAACTTTACAAAGACCCTTAAAAAAGAAACTCTGGTCAGCAAATAAAAATAAAAATACGTGACCACTGCTGTATTGTAAACATGCTTACTTGTGTCCTACAGCGCCGCAGCAATGGTTTGTAGATGGAGGAACTATTAAAAAAAATGCTCGCAGTGTATTAAAAATAGTTCCTGCGTCTAGAGACTGTCCACCAACAGCATATCATCGCTGCTCAATGAAAAACAAGTATTTCCAAAATGGCAACTTTACAGGAGAGACCAAAAACATACTCCACTTCAATGTAAGTCTATGGAACCAGAATATTTTCTAAGCTATTCTGAAGCATTTCTATTGGTCCATTGAACATTACATTTTTTACACAGTGTAAACAGCAAATGCTGCATTTAATTGATGTACCAAAAAAAAAAAAAAAAAAAAAAAAATCGACAAAAATGGAACTACATTGGACAATTCATTGGACAGCGACTATATACAGTATCAGGAACTAATGTACACTTCATTCTATACAGGCTTTTATTTATTTACATATTAAGATAACGTCCAAAAATGATCATTTCCAATGTATCCAATCTCTCACTGGTTAACACATCTGTTTATATCTGAACCTTTATTAGCCCAATTTGGAAGGTAAACCTGGCAACCCTGACTAACAACGTACAAAACAACAAAAACAAATCTCACATATGAGTGGAATGAATACACAGCTAATAAAAACTTTGGTAAGATGACACTAATTCAAAGAGAATGGAAAGGGGGTGGTCTTTTTACAAAGGGCATGGGCTACAAAAGCTTTGGAACTATAATGGGCGTTTCATAAAAGACTGCCTGATAGCTAATGGCGCTGCCAGGAAGCTGATCATTACTGAACATGTATGTTTATTTTGTAGCCTTTACATCAGCGGCTATGCCAGCTGTACTCTAGTAACATGATGTACTGCATAGTTTATTTGTGTAATGCTCGCTCAACTGCACTGAGAGAAGAGTGATGGACAAACATACAAAAAGAAGAAGATCACAAACGAAAACTGTAAACTCTGTCCATCTAGTGAGGTAGAGGACTGCAATACCACCCTAATAACATACTGAATGCTAGCTTTTGGCCAGAATGCTTATTTAACAGGGTTTTGAATTACAGAACATGATTAAAGACTCTTTTTACAAAATCACATAGATGATTACATGATTACATCCTACAGAGTAGACACTTGAATATTTTAATGCAAGATTACTGTTTATTTGCAGACTTCGAGGCTCAGGGGACTGCTGGGTGCTGTAGTGAGAGAACACTGATGGATTAAAACACTGTGAATCAAAGTTATGAACTCAGTGAAAGTGATGAAGCCGAGAGATGAAAAGCTGCGCCTCAGTATACTACAAAACACAACAAATAACATAGTGAAGGCTATTCTTTGCCTGAAATACCTCATAAAACAAGGTTTTAAGTGATACATTTCTGTGTTTCCCCAACGGCCTAAAAGAAAGCTACAGGGAGCATCGTGGGAGGAGTGGAGGAGGCTGTTTTAAAGCAGGGATATCCAAACTTATCACAGCACTTGTTCATAAGGCACCAAATAAATTAAAATGTTAAAGCTTCCAGGTTTTCCTTCTTAAAATAGAATCACATTACCATGAGGAAAAAAAGGGCAATGCTTTGCATCCATAACACCACATGTCGTCATAACAACATAGAAATTTACTTAGTTACAATACAGAAAAAGGTATTAATCCAATTCTTGAAGACAATCTTGTTTATTCAGTTCCTCGCTGGAGGAAAGCTAATGGCACGACCAGTCAAAAGGCAGAGAAAGCTTCATAATGCATAATGACTGCCTCTACCATTTTCAGCCAAAGGCTTTTTTAATCGACAACACTATCGGACAGGTTACGAGACCACAAAGCCTATTTGAGATTAATGACGGTCTGAGGCAAGTGATGATTTGAGCACGCAGCCTGCACACTTCTAAGTGGTGGGGTGTAATATTCAGTTACCTGTTAAAGACACTAGCCATTAGCAAAATTAAACAAGTGAGTTGTGCAAACTACCTTTGGACAAACTATGCCTTAAAGAGGTAGTTCAATACCTCTAGAGCTGGACTTTACAAAATGAGTCAGCCCTGATGTTCCAGTGGGGGGGACTATATGTGGGCCGAAGTGTGCGGTGACTGAAGTCTGAGGGAAACTACAGCCTGAAAGAGCAGCGGAGGTAGAAACCCACATGAACCTGTTGCGTTTAACCATAGCTCTGTGGCCCAGGAGCAGCCTCTGACAGAGGATGTGATTAACTCATCACAGCGCAGACCACGTTCCCACGTATCCGGCCACAATCTAGCACCTATCATCATGCCAGCCATTGACATCATCACTATCTCCAATGACACACGCGGTGTTCCTTCAGCGATCAGAACCATCAGTCTCTCCGACAAACAAGGGACGCGTCTGATAACGCAGGGACACTCTGACTGTATTTGCTTATAGTTGGAGAACAAGCACAGCATATCTGTGGCTCCAAACGCAACATGCACGCTCTTGACGAGCGTCTACGCATTTCCAATTCAGCTTCATCGTGAAATTAAATAATCTGATTGAAATACAGCGAATACAACCTGCTGGAAAAACAAACTCGGTCTAGGTTGGCTTTCCAAACAGTGACTCTTCTCATCGCTGGGTTTTGAGATGTTTTTCAAAGGTGCTTCACACCCCCCACCACCAGCAAACACACAAAGCTCACGTATTGGGTTACGTTTTCCCACAGAAACTGTGTCGCTTCGGCAGGGTTCTGGACACTATTTTAATATTGAGCACAAAGCCTCCGCTAATAGAGCTGAGATCTAGCTGAATCAGGCGATCGCGTTACAGGAGACACAACGGTCTCGGTCAACGCGCTGCTGCGGCTCTCCTCATGCCCTTTCACTGCGTGCGTTTATCAGCGCCATCATCCTTCAGAGTAATCTTCTAAAATCGAAGCACTAGGAAGGGCCTTTAAAAATGAAATTACATCAGTCAGGAAGGCCACCCACCGAGGAGGGATATTTAAGTCGCGAGCTGTTTCCTCTGATATCGGTCACATACCAAATAAATGACTTCCCAGATAAACGAAGTAGGACTTTGTTCCAGAACACAGAGAGACACTGTACATACATACAAGACTATAAATCACATAGATATGTAGCAGTTACAGTCACATGCCAAAGGTTGGGCAGTCCTGGTCAAATGATGTGTTTTGCTGATGAAGTTGCATCATCTACAGAGAACACACTCCTGCACCACTCTGTACATAATAACTTGAAGTGCCAGTGCAATGGTTTCAGATTTAGTTTAATCTTTCTCACAGAGATGTTAAATAGAATAAATAGAAATTATTATACAAATGCCACATTTAAGCTTGTTCCATGTTCTTTATTAACATATTCCCACTTAGAAAAGCAACAAAGCACATCACTTGATAAGAGGCTTTTAAATGTTTGCATATTTAAAAAAATAATAATTATTATATTATATATATATATATATATATATATATATATACAGATTTGTATTTGAAAAATATAAGATATAAATGACAGAACGGCTTAAAAACTGTTGATCTGATGCATCTCAGACCGGTGTGGGCGTGACTAACAAGCAGCTTGATTGACAGCTCTCTCTGTTCAACACTCCTACTCTGATCCACCACTCATAAACAACTGAAATCATTATCCAGCTTTTATACGATTATAACCGGAGGAAAAAGTCAAGGACAAACAGACATGCAGTGGGACAGACGGAGCAATGGGTGACTGACGGAATGTTTGTTATGAATAAACAAATGGACAGGGGACAGACAGCTACAGGCAGGTGGTCCAGCTTGCTAGCTGTTAGTTATGCTGGGTTAGCTTGAGCTCACCAAGGTTCTCTGACTCTGACATTGGCAGGGTAACAGACATCAGCCTTGTGATTGGTTAAAAAATGCCAACAGAAGCATTACCTAATATTAGAACCACCTGGTTTACATAGAGAGGAGAGAAATATGGTGACATACAGCAGACGTTTATTAGATTTTGGTAGTATATATATATATATATATATATATATATAAATAAAACACACTTTGTACATGTACATTGTGGCCCAGGGAAACAAAATGAACTTTACTAAAAAAGTAGATTTAGATTTTAGTTACCTGGGGCTTAAACAAAACATCCCATAGCAAAATACTGTTATCTACAGAAATTGACCCGGGCTGCGAGACGGCTGCGACTGCTGTTTTTCAGCTATGCAACAAACCTCTGTGTATTTTTATAGATATGACCTGTCATATAGTGTCAGAAACAATTTATGCAAGATTAGCTTACGTAACATGATGTGGTTAAGCAGGCAGTTTGCACAATGCACAAGGTTCCATCTCTTCTTCTATTTGCCTCCAGATGAAAATTAAAGAAGCAAACATATTTTGGCTGATTGGGTACATCTCGGTTAAAACTGTGTATGAAATGAAATTATGTACTGTTTCTAAAAAAGGCCTGTCTTCATGAAAAAGAAAGCATTTCTTTTTAGAATGAACCTGAGATTCTGAGATAAAAGGTTTCAACAAACCTTCACGACCACGGGTGGAAATTGTCTGCAGATAAGTATACGGGAGCTGGATGTGTAGAAAGTAGTCATGATTACTCACACGGCAGAATTAGGAGATGCGGAACCTGCTATTGAGAGACGCTACCATTTCAGTTGTTTTTCACATTTCAAGTCTTACACTGACTTTGTTTTTTTACAAAGCACAATAATACTCACCTTCACGCTGAGCAACGAGTCCATGAGGTCACGCAGAATGTCTCAAACCCGAGCTGTGAGGGAGGAACCGGACTAAAACACTGGCATTAAAGCACAAATGACAAAAACCGGTAGAGCCGATAAAGCTGTTTTTCCTCCGTTGTCTGATGAAATTCTTGGCCTTGCTTATTGACTCCCCACATGACCAGCACTGCAAGGCCAGACAGGAAGCAGACAGGTCCAGTTGCTCGAAGACTACAGCCCAAATCGATGTGGTAATCACTGACCTGCTTGAAAGGCACCCACACGGCTGCCGAACTGAGCAGTGCCTTGCCGAAATCGTGCACGGGCCATTTAAAGCAAGCGAAGCTCCTCTATGCATCTTCTGCCGGACATCAAGGAGGCCTGATGTTGATGGCTGTCTTTCTTTTGGCGGGAAAGCAAACCACCTGGGGTGCATCATCTCTTAAAAACATTTAAACCACTGAAACATTATATTTTCCCAAGGACGATGTAGAGGGAGGACTTGTAAATCCACCAGCTGCACAGTCAGACCTAATCACAGCTGCATAGCCGACATAACGGCACGAAGTCCTTTGGCAGAAAATTGATTTCTGGGAACACAGCGTGCAGGTGCCCCTATCACCATAGCGACAAGAAGCATTTCTTAACCAATTTTTATTTTCCTTCTGCGGTTTGGATCAAACTGGTGAAGGATCAATGGCCATTGTTTCGCAGTGCGATTAGACTTCCTCTTAAGCCGAAAGATCAAAAACAACCTAACGAGGTTTTCCAGAGAGACTTACTGTCGTATGCTGCACAAACACACACACACCGAGCGTACTACACACATTAACACTCCCCCACGCTCTCACGTAACACCCCCACTATCACGACCGACCTCCTATGAACGCACCCTAGCGATTACTCGGTTAAGGCAAAGCTGGTTTTAATAAGTAAAGCTGTGCTGGAATGCTGGCGCGTAGGTGTTGTACCACCGCATGTCACCCACAGAGGAGGACGGGCCTGACCTGAACCGGAGACCTGAGCGCGACCCACTGCAGCTCTAAGCCAAAGAGGGCTGGACTCAGCCAGCCTCCGATCTCAGAGTTTACAGGCTCTTTCACCCATAAACACTGCCACTATTGCAGACCAAAGTTGCAGAGCTGTATTCAGAGAGGAACAGCCTGTGAGAGAGCTGAGAAACGAGAAACAGGAGTCAAACAGAGACACAAAAGAAACCGCAAAGTGATCCTGCAAGACAAGAGAGGTGCTGTCCTCTCTGCACTGAGGAGCAGAGGTGGTAGTAGTTGTAGTAAAAACGAGAACACAACACAAACAAATCTTCTTCACCCCTCCCCCAAGGAGACTCAAGAACATGCTCCCCTTTTCACACGGTTCTTGAAGGTTTTTCTCCAGCGGTGCTCAGGTCAGTGTTGGAGATCCACCACACTGCAGAGGTCTGCTCCAACCCAAATCAAGCACACCTGATCCAAATAACAAAGTCCCTCAAGGGGCATTTAACTATTAGACACAGGTGTTCTTGATCTGGGCTCTCCAGGGTTGTAGATCTTAAGAACCAGGTGGTCCTGTTCTATTCTAGTTTTATTCTGGAGTGTTGGAGAACAGCTCATGCATATTGTTAAGGCTCTCTTTGGAAATACACTCTGTATGACCAAATGTAGGCCGCCTGACCAATACACATAACCACAGGCATTAATATAGAGTTAATGTAAAGAACGACAGCATTCACTCGTCTGGGAACCAAGCCCCACACAATGATTCCTCCTCATGATCACAATGATCATGCACTCTACCAAATCCAGATTCGCCCACCAGACTACTCTATCGCTCCACAGAACATGTTTCCACAGCCCCAGATTTCAGTGGAGCCATGCTTTACGCCACTCCAGCCAACACTTCTATTTCTATTCACCCCCCCCCTCCCTTTTTTTTTTTACAATAAAATCGCTTACAATTGCTTTACTGGTTGCTTTAATAATCATGAAGAGTTTAAACAAAGATTTTGAAGTCAACTGAAAATCTCTTGGATTTAAGTTCTGGGACCTACTAGAAAGCATTTATGTGCTTCAATATCTTTTATTTTCTTATACTGGGACATCTGTTACTATACATACTGTATCTGTTAGGGCTCCTGTGCCTTTAAGCTTTCACCTGATGAGCCCAGTCGGCTGTGATTGGTCAGCTCACCTACTCTATTCTTACTGATCAACTGCTGAGAAGCATCCCAATACAAATTCTGCCCCCACACCGCTGTGGCTATTCTTACAAAGCCGCTGGTTCTGCCACATCAGTTAGAGCCAGAGTCCGATCTTGAATGTCAGGCAGAACAAGTTGGTAGGCATGATCCACTCCTGCAAGCTGGACTGGAGTAGGATGTTTCAGAGAGATATGATTTCACTGTTTTAACTCTCCATGCTTTGTATGAGGGCTTGGCAAGTTTGCCAATAGCATGCCATGTAAGATGGCCAAAATTCCAATGTGGCATTTCAGGCAGCTGAAAAAAGTGATTTCTGTGGGAACAATCCCTCTTGCATTGAAGTGAAGGGAAAAACTGGAAAAGCATATTAGGTCCCCTTGAACAGGGCCATCTGAGGGTTGTTTAACAATTAAGTTTTTCATAATGGGATATTTATCAGATTTTAGTTTCTTTAAACACTTCATTTAAGGACTGAAATCTGGAGTGTACTTGGTATGAACAGCAACTTATAGCGAAGCTTTGAGGAACATTAAAATAGGTCATGTCATAGTTCGTACCTCACTTCCCAGCACAACAGTACCAGGTATTCAGTTCTTGCTAGTTTGAACCAGAGAGTTTATTCGGGTCCCCCGGAGCTGGATAACGAAATACTGACTTAAAGGTCAATTAAGGTGTCAAAAGTAGCTTCTCTGTCTGAACGGTTGAATGCATAGCCTCATAAACCCTTTCAAACACTGTATTATAACAGCTATAATGCCCCAAAGCACAGCAACCAAAACAGATGGCCAGTGTTTGGCCACATATTGTTTAGGAAAGCTTATCTTATGTTAACAGCCTAATCAGGGGATTGGCAAGCATGTAAACCCACCCTGAATGGATACTCACCAAGCGTCCAGCCAGCCCTGCAGTGGCAGTGGCGTCTACGGTGTCCTGAGAGTCACTCATGGTTCTGTAGGGTCTGCGTGCGTAGATGTGTGTTTGTGCGTTAGCCTTTTTCTCTTTCGCTCAGACTCAGCTGGGAACTTTTGGGCAGCATAACCTACGTGAGGAAAAGAGAACATTTCATTAGAAACTAGTCCTTTATAATCCTAGACGCGTGCTTTACACAATACATACACACTACTTGGGTTTGATGGCTTAAAGCATCCTCTCCCTTTCTGGGAGGTCAGTTGTTTACAACTTGATAGCAATTACATTACAGCACAACCTTAGGGAGGCTCACATAGAGACCATCTGGCTAAAATAAACAGGCACTCTATCTGTCGTTTCATCTAAGCCGAGAGAGAAGAGTGAATCATGCTCAGTGAATCACCACCTGATAAATTATTACTACCTTCCAAAGAGGTTTTCCAACAACAAAAGGCAAAAAAGAATATTGAACTGCACCTCCCCTACAAAAAGACCTCTGAATCCAGCGGGGAAGGATTGTGTTTCTGAGCTGAGCTGCGCTGCGCAGTATGCTGTTGCAGACAAGCCCTTCCGCAGACCTGTCTGGGGATCTCACCACAAGGTCAAAGCTAGCAGGGACGTCACCTCAAAGTTGACTAATCAGTCGTAGTGTTCACAGTACGGCTGGAATGACTCCATGACAAACTCGAGTCACTCGATTACTAAAGATCACCAAGGCAAACTCTTATTTTCTTACTATAGACACCTCGCCGAGTTGCGCACACGTGATTATTACTATCACAGCGAGCTTATGACGTTAATAAGACTGCGTCCCAAAACAGTCCACTTGTGTGCTTCACCTACTACACCAATGAGTGCACTTCTAATACTACTGTACTTTGTTTTGTGGATCATTAAGAGTGCAGGTATGCAGTTCAGGATGAGACCGCTTGACTGATCATGTGGGATGAGAGATGGAAAAAGAGCGTCCAGTCCACAGAGCAGGCCCAACCCATGGCAACGTTAACATTTAACATATATCAGCATGACTGCTAGTTGAGATGAAGGCCAGTAAAGAGAGTAAGTTAATTATGGCTACATGTAATGGCTAATTAAGAAAGTAATTCAATATGGCAGCTGGTTATTATGTAGTTGTGAAGCTAAGCTTTGCGTTCATGGTATTATTAAGATGATAGTCAGACACAAAAACACGCACCCCTTTAAACACACAGCCACACAAACACACCCACTCCCCTCACAGTGATGCATAAAATATCCCAGAAAAGTAAAACATGAGGTGATGTGAGCAGCAATTGCAGCCAAAAGGTTAACAATGTGGTACAGCAGGTATATGCAATTCAACGTTTAGTTAAACTTCAAACTAACCTTAGTTTAACGTTTAGTTTGACTGCAGTAATGTACATTAACCCAGAATGCAACATGGAAATGTGCTAAATGCTTTAAGGTGCAAGATATAATTATTATTATTATTATTATTATTATTATTATTATTATTATTATCATCATCATTATTATATGCATTTTAAGCAATAAAATCAACTGATAGCTGCAGCCACAGATTACAGTCAACCAAGTTTCTTTCATCTTGATTACCTGCATTCAATTACTTTTTATTTAATGCATTTACTTACTTGTTTACACTTTAAGTGTAAGAGTTATGGGAAAAACTGAAAATATTTGTACAAATGAAAGTTCGGAGCATGTATCATAAAAATCACTCTATTTTACTGCACAAATTCACAATTAAAGCATTCGATTCTGAACAGTTGGGTAAACGCAACATAGAATAATACCTCATGCTAAACAGTGACCTGCTATGCACCAAAAGCACAATAAAACTTATCAGAGGATGAAATCAAAGGTTCAACTTATGGTTCAAATTAGTTTTAGGTTCATTTCCCATACCACTGTACTACGAGTGTATAAGCACCCTTCTTTTTTTCAGCCTCTCTTTGGGGATTGGTGGGTACCACAGTCATACTCACTACTGGCAAAAATACTTCAAGGCCCTTCACAAGGATCTGAAGCTGTATACTGTCAAATCTGTCACCACTTACAACTGATAACACACATCACATCACATCCTGTCTTTTACTTCTGTTCTCTGTAATTTTACTATAAAACAGAGATTCTGTGAAACCTGCATTCATGCCACTTCCAATTCCTCGTACAACATCACCACCACAGGTTAGACAGAAGAATGAATCATAGCAAAGTCCCCAGTGCCATGTGTCTTCCACAAATACAGCACAAATGCCCACAGACTAATTCAGTTCATATATATATATATATATATATATATATATATATATATATATATATAGGAACTGTTACATCAGATAATATGCCAGTGACGTGAGACAGTAGTCCAGCTGACAAGTCAGATATTGCCTTGATAGGATGGACTATGGATGTTTTCCAAGACTTAATCAATGACTTCTCATGATTTCCCACAGCACACTGCTTATAATGTTACAGATCTATCTACATGTATACCAAAGACATGGTTTAAGTGTTAAACATGAGAAAACTACTTTGTACACTTAGGAGACGTGGTGCAGTACATTACCTCATTTTCAGGGTGAGGAGTTTAAATAGCTTTACATAATCAGCCCCAGGAGGAGTCCAGACAAAAGGGTGCTTAAACATATCAGCAGCCTCAGATCAGCAGCAACAAAATACATTCAGAAAGTTGAGAAGACAGCTTTCTGCCACCTTAGACTGTGAATTCTGCCCGAGTGTCTGTTAACGTCCCTTCCCCACTTCCTCCAACTCTTCTGACTATTGCCTGAAACTTCCTGCTTCACTCTGTCCATTCAAACGTATTCAGACACTCACTCTGTCATAGGAGACGTAACAGGGGTGAAGTAAGAACTTCCATCGCTCGAGCTTCAGGACAGCCTTTTACAAGCGGACGCAATGACGATCTGTGTGCCTTTGTTAATTACAGGAACTTTCTTTATCGGCCTCATTTCCGAGTTTCCTTTCGCTGAACAGGGACGCTTTATAAACATGTGATTATACGGGGATAATGTAGGGGAACAGCTCTCAGCCTCCGAGTGTAACAGGAGCAAAATCACAACTCAAGCCTGTAGGACCATATAAAACTTTACGATGCTGCGCTGAAGAACAACCAACCTGCCACTGTGATGTTTTGTGCCTACTTAGCGTTAAAGAACAGAGTGAATCAGCAGAGGTGACGTCCATAGAGAAAAAAATTTAAATAATAAAAATAATACATTTAAATAAAAATACAAACGACTATATAAACAAACTAAGACTAAATAAAACAATATCTTGACTGTTACATGATAAATTAACAGTCAGCTTTGTCTTCCCTGCTATCCAGCTGCACGTCCAGCTTCAGTGAGTGGACGGTGATGGAAAGAATGCAATCGGAGGCTCTCAGACGCACCACTTAGGCGAAGCAGCAGAACTGCAGCGGAGGAGTGTAAACGCATCTTGGCTTACAGCTGTCACGAGGTTTAGAGAAACAGGCTAACTAAGTTAGTGTGGAACTTTTTTTTTTCCAAGCACACACACAAGGATTACGAACCAGTGGGTCATGAGCAGCTCTCATTAAAAGGCAGCGTCAGTGTTGTGTTTTACCCAGCGTGTAACAGCAGATCGCATTATCGGCGCCGCGCTGAGATGGAGGACGGGAGAAAGTCGCATTCCACGCGCTCAGAAACCCAGAAATAAAAACGGCACTGAACCGGAGCAGCACAGCAGTGCGGTCGGCTGTGTGGCTTCTGCCTGCATACTTCAGCCGGAGACGTCTGGCAGCAGAAACAGCCGAAATTCACAGAAAGTTGGACAGGAAACATTTTGCAACACAGGAAAAGCTGTTAAGCGTTTTTTTTCTAGACGAACACCAAAAGTACGTGCCCATCCTCTTCCACGCAAACATGACCAGCCCTTCTGTCAAACACCACAACAGTATGGGCTGCTGGAAAGAAGGGATCACATTTATACGCCGAGAGAAGAGCTGAGCAAAGGTTACGCTCACAAACAAAAGCGAGCGCTGGAGACGAGAAAACATGTGTTCAATCAGTGCTGAGTGACACTGACAGAAGGGTCAGCGCAGCCTGGCAAGAGGGAGAGAACATCTAATAGGCTAGCACTGAAGGGCGTACAGACTGAGAGAGGGAACGAGACAGACAGAAAGAAAGAAGAGCTGACAGAGAGAGAAAGAGAGCTTGTGAGACGTACTGAAAGAGAGAGAGAGCCAGAGAAAAAAGCCGGGCTTACCTTTTGAGTGCTTACTGCAGGGAGCCTACAGCCACAGTGGTCATTGTAGTGCGATGGCAAACCTACTGTGAGCGAGAGCAGGCGCTGAGCAGCGGAGAAAGAGCAAGGGAGAGAGGGAGGGAGGGGCCAAAGGACAGAAGAAAAGGCTGTGATTGGTGGACGCCACCGCTCTTCTGTCTCCTGTAGCACGCTACCCCCTTTTACCTTATCCTCCGGCCCTCCTCTATCTCCCTCTCTCTCGATGACACACATCCACACATACACTGTTCACTTCCAGCCACAAAAAATGCCCACTGATATCTCCCCACTCCACCAACACCACCCTCCCACCCTGCGATTAGGCTTCCTCCTTTAGCCTTCTGACAAACATGTGACCACGGGGACATGACTCAACACTACAGCTCGGGGCCCTAAACTCGAGAAATCTCTCGAAACACATACAAGCACAGCCCTCATGTCCTAACACACTCAATACACACATTCGAAAGTCAGGCTGGATCCTTAAAGCGATAGTTGGGGGCAAAAATTGGAATTTACAGAAGACTTTATTTCCACAGAGAGTCTGGGGTCTCTCAATGTGGCACTGCGACAGGAAGAAGCCGTTTAAATGCAAAGTGCACAACGAGCAGGGCTGCACCGATACAGGACCCGGAGGCTGATATCCAAACCTTTTCTGTGCTTTGTTGACTCTGAGGAACAAACACTTCTGCAGATTTAATGCTCATTTACAGATTACTTGCTTGATTCTGTCCTCATATCAACGCAAAACATTAAACATGAAAAGCGGCCAGTACAAAAAGGTATAGGACATTTTCTATGGAATATCAAACCAAAGTCCTTATAGGACAGTCTGTTCCCACTGCAGTCATCTTTGTAACGATGCCAGGCTGTTATTTCCAGCCATACAGCTTTATATTATTATACTTTATATATTTTGTATATATTTTTATTTCTTTTTTGTTATCTTATCTATTGGTGAATGGAGGAACAGCAAAGTAAGAATTTCATTGTACAGTGTAACTGTGTGTTCTGCATATGACCATAAAACTCTTGAATCTTGAATCCATACAAGACCAGATTCCTATCCTTAGAATGAGGAAAGACCGAAACACTCCAAACTGAGGCCCAAATTACTGTTTCAAAAGCATATCACTGATGAAACCTCTTACATGGTTTGTAACATGTGACTCGGTAACGCACTAAACGTAACGCAATTCTCCGGCTTGTTCTCGCCACTGAGTTTGCACACATCACCACAACGAGGAAGGGCTTTACCTGCAAGTGCCACAATGTCCTTCCCTGCCCACCGAGCTACCAGCAAGCTGACTGGCTCTTTGTCTTGAAAGGTAAACAGACACCACTATTCCTGTTTCAGCTCTGACTGTTGTGAAATTAGCAGGAAGATACTGTGGTGTCCGGGGTGTTGGTACACACGTCATTCAACCACTTCCAAAGCGTTAACGTGATTTATTGCTCCAAAATTTTAAAAAAATAAAATAAAAAAATAAAAATAAAATAAGCACCAACGTTTCCACTATGCTGGTGATATTGCGTAAAGTGCGGCAGCGAACTGCTGAATATAATGAGAAGCGCAAAAGTTACTGAAGCGCAGAGAAGCGACCTAAACCGCGATTTGAACCACATTTAAAACTCCAATCAGCGTATCTTCATCATACTTTAGTCATGTGATCTACATTCAGGTGCTTGGCACAAATGGAAACCCCTCCCCCCAACCTACGTAATGTCTTGCATCACACATATCCAAATTATTAATCTACAAACAATCAAATTACTAAATAATCATTTTAACCACAAACAATTTGGCTACAACCGATACTGTATTGAAGTGTGATCTCTGGGGAGGATGTGCTCACTTATTTTCTCTTTGTCATATGACCAGGTGTGCTCAAAGTTCAAAGTCACGTACAAGATCATTAACAAGCTGTAGAAAGCTGGCACTGTGTTAACACTTAATATGATCAAATGAATAAAATACAGAGATTCAGTGCACTAGCAGAGCTACTCCTAAATGTACTGGAGAAAATCAACAACTGTGTCATATGTGTCATGTCTAAACATCTGACACATGCTGATGCTTTTTGAGCTAATATCTGTTAATGCTGACACGGTCTGAGACCTTGTGCGGCCCCATAAATAACCAAACATAGCCTGACGTGTAAAAGCTTCACGATTTTCAAAATGGAACAACAAGCACATCAATCCTGCAAGCAAAGAACAGATACATGTACTAAAAACTAGTAGCTAAAAAAAAGTAGCTAAACGCTGAAAAACACCTCTACATAGCGATTAAAGGACGTTTCTTCAGCAGGACTACTACATGTCCTTCTGAAAAGCTCAGAGTGTAACTAAATGCAAGAGCATGTTTACTGTCGGACTAAAAAGCCAGCTTCACGGAAGTGCGTACACATGAATGTGCGGAGAGGCAATTAGTAGTTAACTGACAAATCAGCTGTGCCCAGCTTAATGTGCCGTAGATACGATGAGGTTTCATTTACATGTAGGCTGAGGCTACAATACAGTCAGCCAGAACATGCTCTGGATCTGAGGTTTGCTTATTTACTTCCACACTAGAGTTACATTAACTAATGCAGTCAATAAGTAACAGGAGCTTATACGCCATCAAATATTATGGTATGTGTTATTTAAATACCAAATAGATTCACACATGGACAGAAGTACAGTGAGCAGCTATAAACAACAGCGTCAGCCTCATTAAAGCCTGAATTATGTTCATTATTTTCTCCACCTCTGTACTGAGTGATGAGCTATAAGCTCTCATTAGCTGTTAGCTACATTGACCTTTCAGCATGCGTGCAAAGCGAAAGAAGTAGACGGACATGTCTCGACTGACTGACTGCACTGCACTACACTTAGAGTGGAGGGGGGTGGTGGGGGGTGTTACTGTGTAAATCTGATGTTCGGCGAACTATCGTTTTAAGACTTAATGAATGCACACACACACGCATCTTCACAGAACTGCACACAAAGGGCAAAGTTGGCACAAACTGCACTCCCTCAAAGAAAGTGCACTGAATTGGCCCAGTCATGTGTTAAGTCCATTTCACCCAGCAGAATGGACTGAACAACAAGAGCGCACAGGTGAATGAAGACGAACAATCAACGATCCTTAGGCTTAAATTTCACAGGCCAACAGACGACACTGTGTTCACGCAAAACTACACCAAACCCAGCAGGAGCCTGAGCGCTGGGCCGGTCCACTGGCTCCGCACAGCTCCAGGCTAACTCTGACGATTAGGCTGCTGCTAGTCAAGTGTCCTGTGGCAAGCTCACAGCAGCCCAGTAGTGTAATTAGCAGTGAGCCGCTATCCTCTCACCAAGATTACACAATTATCACTCATTTGTGCTGAAGGCTCTGAGAAAATGAGGCACTCGATCTACACTTTCCTCTAAAAGATCATTAAGCTCTTACACACTGAGCACACCAGAGAGTGAGACGGTGGAGGAAGGACAAAAACCCACCCCTTAATGCACAAAGTAAAATAATAAAAAAATAAAAAAAACACCTCAGGAAGTGCAGATGGCTTCTGACGTTCATCACAAGTTAAAGGCTGTTGCTTAGGTGCCATCTCGCGTTCCTACACTTCATATTCTCTCCATTTAAACTTTTCACAGCCAACTCGATAAGCCAACTCGTCATACTGACTTTTAAACTGTTTAAACCCAGAACTGGACCGGGGGGAGGGTTCCACTAGTAATACTTACTATTGAATATGAAACTACTAAACCATTTTGAGTTAATAAAGTCTGATGCATAATTTCTAATACCCCAGTTATATGACATATTGTTCACTCTCTGAGTTAACACGTCGTCTACATGGTACAAACTCTTAGCTGATTTTATTATACTTCGGAAATTATTTATTCTAGTTTAACATACTGGCCAAAAATATCAAAAGTGCAATAACTTTAGCACAAGCTACAGTTCATTCCACTCTAATGTGTTAAACGTGCAGAAAATGTGTTTATTTATCATCACATTGTTCCTTGTCTATGAGCAGCAACACTTTTGCATAGTCATTCTGATGCATATATAGTAAAGTTATTACTATACAACCAGTAACCATGACTACCAAGTTCTTATATATAGTGTTGATGGTTAAATGTGATGAATCAAATATATATATATATATATATATATATATATATATATATATATATATATATATATATATATCAGCTGCTTTCACAGAAGGTTACTACTCCAAAACAATGTAGGCAGCGTGATCCATAACTGAATTCATAATAATACTTTTAATATTTTACTACTCTTTTAGGAAAGTAGCTTTAAATTTGAGGTGGGCACCATGGCAACAACATCGCAATACATCACAAAATTTTCACAACACAACCTTTCATCACAGTATTTACTTTTCACGCATTTGACCAGCTGAACAGAGAAAAAGAACCAACATCAGTATTTGACTATATTGCACTGCATCCAGTTAAACAAGAATAATTTGGATTTCTTTATAAAGAAACACGCTGCTGTTTGTACAAGTACTGATAAACACGTTAAGAGAAGCACACCGATTCGTTAAGTGACATCATTTATCATAATACTGATATTATACTGTGATATTCAAATTTAAGATGCATCAAACTCTACAGATGTCTGGTTCCTATCACCTTTGAGTAATTCAGATTCCATAATCAAACCACACTCTGTTTACATCTACATAGTAACACTTGGGATGGTGCAGCAATTTTAAACTACTCGTGGGATTCCCCTTCGTGGTGCATTAAATGATTAAATGCAGGATTAATATGAGGATCAAAGAGAATTATTTTACTTTATGATTTGAACTGTGCACATTGTTTCCACAGTCCCACATATTCTGGTGTGAATCAGATCTTACTGTGAGACAAGACACAGCAGTACATACAACCATTAGTGAGGATCATGTAACTGTTGTAGTGTCCACTAGTCATTCTCCGAAACGTACTGCGCTTCAAAAGCAAAAGAAAAGGCTGAAAAAGAGAATCTGGAGTGTTTATTAATTTAAGTCTAAGCAGTAAAGCGGTGAGTATCAGTGAGAACACTACAGTAAACAGCGCTCACCTGTATCCGCGCTCCTCCTGCGTCGTCTTCTCCCTGAAAGCTACCTGAGAAGATTACTGCCGCGTCGTGTTTTCATCAGAAATGTGTGTCAGAGACGGGCGAGTTGAACTCAATTGTTTCCCGCTCCCAACCAGTTGACTCATTTCTCCTGACTGCCAGCAGTTCTCTGAGGTCGCTCACTGACTCGCTCTACTCCATCCTCCTCCAGCACCGCACTGTTAGCGCTGGTAGCTCGCTAACACGTGAACTCCTGTGTGTGGACTTAATGTTGTAACTGAGCTTCGCCCTTTCCGACAGCGAGCCAGGTTCCTGTGGGCGCTCTCTTCGTGAACACGCAGTACTTCAGTAATAAGTACTCAGTATTTATTCAGCATTTAAACGTTAGTGACGGACTAAACAGCCGTTTCTCGCTGTGAGAGCCGACAGCTCTTCGACTCGAGCCCGCTAGTCAGCCTCAGCCAATCAGGTCACGGTAGCGAGCTTTGGCTTTAGTGAGCCAATCACATTTCTATACAACACGTCAGCAAGCCAATCACAGGGCGCTACAGCGGTTAAGCCGCAGAACGTAAAGGACGACTCTCTGGTTAACCCTTTGTGGTTCGGGGACATTCAGGAGGGCTAGTTTCTTACTGGCATTATGGATCCTTTACCAGGTTGAACATGTAAATTCTGCCCCACAGTTTAATCACTCAACTCAGGCTAATCATTTTTTTGGTCCATTCATCATACAATTTTCATACAAGGTAAACAGCTGCTTCGTTCCAATGATGCAGAAAAATAAACATAGACAAATATAGATACAGCTAACACACACTGTGGTAAGCAAAAAATGCTGTACAAACATCCCCCCAACCCTGAATATCAATGGACCCCTTTGAATTCCGTGGCCAGAAAGGAGTAAAAATACAACTATTGCAGCACACGGGCTAACACTGTTACACACTGGACTGATATGTGGTATTTACATGGCTCTGGCAGTAGTGGGCTACAGTTTGAGCTGATGGTGTTGGTATATAATAGGGGTGACGTTTATCAGTAGACTTTAAAACGCACAGGAGTGATAGCACAGATGTAATGATACTGTCTATGCGCCATCTTAAATTACTTCGCAGCTTAGAGTTCAGTGACAATCTGGGAAAAACCTACACAGGACAAGACATCAGCTTTGGAACATATTTGTGTACAACAGGACTTACAATAACAGAATACATGACAGAACACAGACTTCTATAGAAGATATCAAAGAAGAGACTAATGACAGAGTCAGTTTAAAATTCTGAAACACTTGAACAATAATTTTCGATACTATGTTGAATTCATTACACTCTTATTATTCAAGTATGCGTTCAAATCAGCATACAGGGACGTTTTTATCCATCACTCAGTTCAATTCCCATTTATTCATAAGCGCATCATATAAAAGTTTCTAAAATACTCGTAATACTGTTTCACTAAATGCACCCTGGATCTAAGATCCAATGCTCATGAAGACAGGATTACAAGGGTCAGACAGGGTGAGGGCTGGAGCTAAACCCTACAGAGTGACATCTTGCCAGGCACAGTGTTGTTTAACTCCAAATGTTTAATCCTAGACTAAATGAGTCAATAGAGATTATATATTTCAGTCAAGGACTGTAGGCTGCGTCTAGGCATCCAAAATGCTCTGTGACTACATGACGTGCCCGTAATCTCTAAGAAGCAATCTAAATAAACATGACTAAGAGGTTGGATGATACAAGGAGTTCATTCAGCGTACTATGGGTGTTCCTGGTTGAATACACATGCACACAATGAGCCTTTTTTATCTGATACTGTATCACACTGATTCAACAACTACAGCTCAAGTCTACACTCTATTGCAATAAGTGATTTCAGTTCACGCTGGACAGGGCCTACGTTACTTTACAGTACAATTCCACCCAAGTTTCCAAATTTCTGCATATGCTATTACTAAACTCAAGCAGAGTGGTCTGACGCAAAATGGTGCTTTGTGGAAAAAAACACATGGCCATTTTATTTAAAAACCAAAACAATCAGTGAATCGTGTCTGTGCGTGTTTTCACAAGTGTTTATGTAATGCTGATAATAACAAAATCTGAAAGAAGGGTTGCTTTTAGGTGCTACAATGCTTTATAACATCTGCACTTCTCTGCTCTGTTTCCGTTAAAAACCTACTTATTGTATTGTAAAATACTGCCATCAGGTAGCGCATTTAATACCTCTGAGATACCTCCTCGTCCCAAATTTCTAGTTTCATAAAGCAATGACCCAAACATTTATGAGATTTTTTGTGTGTGTGTATTCAGTTTGGGAAACCCCACCTAACAGTTTAATAATAAATGCTGTGGCATACGGTACAGCTTTTACAGAGGGCATAGTTACAGTTGCTCAGCTATGAACAACCAACTTGAAGCAAGTCCTGTTAACTAAGAACAACAAAAATAGAACCATGTTCATGAGTAAAGCAACTACACAATAACCTTTTCCTGATTTTGTACTTGACTGTCTATTTTTACCCAACAAGCTGCATAACGTCATAATACGGTTATGTTGAGGGACCACCCAGAATTATAACATTCAGGGGGTCCAAAAGGCTAATTAGGGGCCCTGTACTTTGCACTTTGGGTGTATTCTTAACTATTTCATGTAGTAGCTGTACATGAGGCTTTAGAAGCTTCAAACGTCTGGTTTCTATCAGCACAGTTGTGACGCAAGTGTGACTCAGTTGAACCGTGCATGTCACATCAAACTAACAAGCGTGGCCTTGTTGACAACCTAATGCTTTAGTTATGAAGTAATTCTGAAATACTCACAGAGTTTCACTCTAACTACAGTTACTCAGCTCACCGTTGGACAGTTTGTCTAGATCACTACATAAACCCAAGTTAGTTTTTCACCAGCTTTTGCAATCTTTACTGTCACTCCTTTATTATAGCTTCAGAACGTTTAGCCTAATGACAGACCATCATCCCAGCTCTTCTGATGGTAAACGTGCTCTATGTTTGCCCACTTGGTGCAGAGGCTGACCTCCAGTCCTCAGTCTGGAAATAAAGCCTGCACAGTCTTCTATTCCTGGCTCACATATGATTCAGGCGAGCTAATGACAAACTTCCTCCTGGCCAGAGGAATTTTCTTTTTTTTTTTTTTGGAGGGAAATGGAAAATGGACTATGCTTTTCTTTCTTCTTCCCAGTACACATTAGCCTACACTGGACAATCTGTACTAATCAATCAGTGGCCTCACTTGTAAACACAATCATACTAACACAACACAATGTCGACCGCCTGACTCCTCATCAAGAACACCTCCTTAAGGGAGGAGGAAAGAGTCTATTAGTGTCTGTTAATGTAGATAGAAGGGCACATAGCTGCCCACACACGCTAACAGTACCGGAAGATTCATATTAGCCAGCTCCTTGTTCCAACTCTCCCGGTCCACCTTAAATAGTGCAGCGGTTACATGCTGAGGCTGCACCGTTTAAGGTGGACCGGGAGAGTTCGAACAAGAAGCTGGCGACCAAGAAGTCAACTCGCTCAGCCTTGCTCACAGAAGAAGGACGAAGCAAAAAATAGACCAACCCACACATACCGACACATAAAGCAGCTGTCTGGCGCAAACACAGCAGCAACCTTGTGGTCTTTTTTAGTTATGACCAGCCCTGCCGTCCGGCTTGCCTGCGCCCTCCGTAGCTAGCTTAGAGAAAGCGTTCACCCATCTGTAAAACCCGACAAAGAGGAGAAATAGTAAACGTGGCCAACGGAGGTCGGGCTTAAACGTCTCGGTTTACTGGAGGGGGAACGAAACACGTGGAGTATTTTCTTCGCTTTGTTCAATTCGTATGAGGTTAGCAGTTCAGGACGCCATAAAACTGGTCTTAAACATGCCTCGCCATCCCCAAATCCTCACAAGCCCTCCACATCTAACACGAGGCTTCGTGAGATCAACCTGTACGGCTGATCCCCCCTGTGAGCTGTCCGTGGAGGAACATTCAGTGAAGGAATCTCGACCAAACAGACTTACAACAGCAAACAATGTCCTTTGTTCGTTTAGAAAAGAACAGAATGTAAAAGAGGAAGAAGAAGAAAAACTGCCACAGCATTTAGTCACTGTCCACAGAAAAACAAGTATATCCAAAAAACTGACTTTACAGGAGAGACCAAAAACTTCTACAGAAACAGAATTTTTTTGAAAGCCAGTGTGGATCATTTCTGTTTCTCCGTTCATCATGAATTGTTCGTCCACTGTAAACAGCAGCTGTGGTTTTCACAAAAGCTGACATAAATGGAGATAACTGTTTTACTTTGGATAGTGACCATATGTTGTGTATTGGATGCTGGTATGCTGGTCAACCAGCAGCGGAAGTTAATGTCAGGATATGTTGGGTTTTGGTGTTGGTGTATTAAACCAGACCAGCGCTATACCAGCTTAAAGACCATCTTGAACCAGCATATAATAACTAAAATAGCATATCAGGGTTATAATGGCTGAGGTAAAACATACAGGCCTAGCCTAAATCTGCAGAAGACAGGATAAAGTGACCAAACAGTTCCAGCACACTGTGTAATTAGTGTACAGAGGATTAAAATGCACATTGTTGTCAGAGACTTACACCAGTTTTTCAAAATGCCTATATAGTTATGTGGTTAAGATGCCAAAGGAGTAGTTCAGGGCGGTTTGACACATTTGTATGAATCCATTCATGACATTTACGGCAGGTGCAAGCAAGTTGTAGCCCAACACAGTACTCAGAGAAAAGCTTTTTTAGATTTACCACTATTTTATACTCATGTATGTTCACTGGTCATTGAATAAATCTGTGTTGCAGACATTGTGGTCGCCCTTTCACCACCACCAAAAACATTGTAGTCAGTAGGTTTCTCTACAGTGCTCCTTTTTACATCAAACCTCTCTCAATGACTTATATGCAAAAATGTTGACTTACAAAAGAACTCCTCTTTTGGATACCGGGTCCGATGTGCCTGGCTCACCAGAACTTACCTTCCTAAGGCCATCCCAGGTGTTTCCTGTGCTTTACATGAACAAGGGAATGTGCTGTCGCGTCCTGAAGGAAAATAGTACACTGGATGGTGGAAAGTCAAACCGCCGGAGAAAGCACCGAAAAAGGTTAGACTTTTAAGAGTTGCTGTCATAAACTAGCTCTTCTTCAAGGGCTCCCCCAGAACAGCTAGTGAGGTCTTCAGCAGTGCACACTTTATAAGGAGATGGATGGCCTAATGTGCGCACATGTTCATGTGTTAATTGGTCAGCTTTTAAATCCTCAGGGAAGAGGGAGAGTGGCCGAGGGAGCGACAACAACAACATAGTCACATTCCAGACGTACAGCACACAGATTAGCCCCCAATTTCACACACCATTGTGTCCGTGTGTATACATGTTGTGCATGGTGGTGACTTTCCCCCTCAGACATTTAGGTTTTTATCTCTTGTGCCTGTACGTTCAAATCATACAGTGTGTGTGCGTGCGTGTGTATCTGTGTCACATGATGTCCTTGTAACGCCGTGTCTGTTTTTGTTCTTCTTGATCTTTATAGTAAACCACTGCCAGCAGAACAGCAAGAAAAGAGCAAAAAGAATCTGCAGACTCATGTTGAAGAAGTCAGTGTCCTGCTTATGTAGCATAAAGCGTCTGTTATTTTAACCCCAGGCCTTTTCCTGCTATTGTGGTCTTGCTGTTGCACTTTTATATCTAGGTCTGTGTTTGTTCTATAGATGAGTGCTGAGTAACCTCTGAAATGACCAGAAAGAGGAAATCTTTTATCTCTTTCTCCCAATCCACATTAAGACTGTCACCATCCAATATGCTAGTGATTAAGTAATTTACTTATTGTTTTTTTATAATTACAATATTAAATGATTCAGAGGCCCAACAATAGAAATGAACTAAAAGGGGAATTACATCCTTTACAGAATAATGGGGATTTCAGAGTAGTTTAAAGGGGCAGCAGAATGGAGAACTCTATTTACACAGTCTCCTCCTTCAAATGCACATACCACATTTACAAGGCAGATCAGAATCCTAAACTGTTAAACTTACTCATATTTAGCCTTAAAGGTAATTCTTCTTAATTGGAAATTATCCTTGGCTCCTTGTTTTAAAAGATGGCTGACTGAAATAACACACTGAGATGATTGTTCAGATGGAGCAACAACGTCTTTAAGAAATATAAAGTAGTGTTTTTTGTTGGCCTTAAAAGACACTGCATGAACCAAAATGCCAAAAGTCTTAAACCTATTATTAAACAATTTTTTAAAGCATCAGGCAGTGTATTCATAAGTATTGTGTGTAATACGTTTGTATGAGAGAGCCTTTAGAGACTTTAAATGCTTTATCAGCACCGTGTGAACAATGTGGACTTTAATTGAATTTTAAAATTTCACCATCAAACCACTCTGAGTACTTTTGTTTACAGCATTAATGGTTTCATTCTGCATTAATGTAGTTTTGTCAGTTCCCCTTCACCAAACAAATCCACAATTTCATAGATTTGAACAAGCCTTAAAAAACTTAGATAGCCTCTAAATAAACTTAAAGACTAGATATGCACAACATGTGGCCAGAAGTGCATAGAAACAGGTCCACCAGGCTCCTTACTGTATGACTCTTCAGTAGCAGAATTAAAGGCCTATAGTCTCATCATGCAAATCACTGAGGTTGTGTATCTTTTTTATAGATTGTAATGAGCTCAGTTGATGTATTGTGATACCAGTATGCGTCTCAGTTGATGTATTGTGATACCAGTATGCGTCTCAGTTGATGTACTGTGATACCAGTATGCGTCTCAGTTGATGTATTGTTATACTAGTATGCCTGGTGATTCTCAGAGGCCTGAGAGATTGTATTTATAATCTGGGTTATGCAATGAATGAAGGCGTTTTAATAGAGCGGATGAGGGCAGCTGGTCTGCAACTCAGCGTATCACGACAGGTCAGCAAGCACATTAAGACACCTGATCTGAGATCAGTGCTCCAAGTTTCAGATTATTTTTAGACATAAGGCCACAGACAAACTGGTTGCTATTAGCTTCAGTAATAAGATATTACTGAACACTGCAGCACAGTCCAAACATAAAATCCACATCACTAACTATCTGATTGGTGGTAAAAGTGCTACTGTAACCAGTGAGTATCAGCTGACCAACGACTGACCTTAACTGTTCTGCGTGACAAGAGCACAAGACTCCAGCTCGTACCTTGCATAGTCCTGTGAAGCTATTGTAAAATGAGGGTGTTATTATGCCTTTCTTTCCCATGAGCGTCAAATCGGGCCTCACCTGCGCAGAGAAAGAGAATGAAGTGGCTACAAACAGAAGAACTATGGGAACACTAGCGTCTTCTATTGTCATCAAACAGCGTTGATAATAATTAGAGGTAATTGTCCCATAGTGGAAAAGTATGTTGAGTGAAAGGTGGCTGTGTTGCAGTAAACAGCGGGGTGATTATACTGTAGGGTGGGAAAATTCATTCCTGCATGTGAGAGAAGTTAATCAGATTAACATTTGTAGGGATTCAGAAAGCAGAAAAGCTTTTTTTTGTTGTTCTGGTGGGACGTCTGCAATTTAAGAGACATGAACATTTACGCACTGAGCACGTATTCATTCATGCCTTTAATTACATGTGGAATTACTTATGTAAGCGCAGAACAAATGCTGGGAGTTGTTCTGGCTTTAAAAGCTGAAGCAACTCAATATTTCACAGGACCCCCCTGTGCTTTCTATATTACTTCTCTCAGCCTAATACGGCTGTCAGTAGCTGCAGTTGGGTGAAATTCAGAGGTTTATTTAAGGGTTTATCTTTTAGGGGTATGTTCTATTAAATACTGGATATGCAGTACTGTGCAAAAGTCAGAGACCTCCCATTATTAATTTAATCTCTAGCCAAAACTGAAGACAGGTAGTTCATTTTTCAGTAGATGTTTTTGAGGAATTAAGAAATAAGATCTTGCGTAAGGAAACAGAAAGTGAATGAACAAGTTAAAAAAAAGTTTTAAAAAAAGTTTAAAAGATGGTTTAATAGGACTCCCAACAACCGTGCAAGATCTGCTAGACCATCAAAACTTGCTCCTCTTCAAGTGAACCTAATGCTTTAATCTTTGAAGGACAGGAGAAAATGAAGCTCCCCTCTTGCTTCAGTTCTGAAAACATCCACAGGTGTTTCTGTCCATCCCTCCACTGTGAGAGGACAACTCAGCATTATGGGTCTGAAAGGATGTGTAGCTGTCGGGAAGCTCCTCGCTGGGAAAAGGAGATACACACATGGAACAAAGAAGCTGCTGGTGTTCTCAGAACAATGGACTGACCACCACAGAGTGTTTGGGAGTCTGGACTGTGAGCAGAAATAGCATGTGATAAGACTGAACTTTAGAGATGCAGACAAATATCTCTGCTGATTTCTTTGAAAAGTTGAAAGCAAGGCAGAGAGCGGACACCCTAAATACTGGCTTCTGTGTAATTTTCTGTTTAGTAAATTTTCAAGAAAAACTAGTTGTTAAAGGCCATTTTGGCTGTAAACAATATAAACGAAGGATGGTCTCCGACTTGAGTGACAAGATACATACAGAGTTTTGTATTAATGGGCTCCTGTACTGTTCATTGGGTGTTACTTCTGTTTATAGACTACGTCGCTTGAAAGAATTGTTTTACATTATATTGCTTTTTGTTGCTGTTTAGTAAAAGCTGTAAGGCAGCAACAGGACTATTTCAGTTCTCTTCTGGTTTTATCATTTCAGTGGTGTAATCATTTTCTTTTGAATAGAACATCTGAATCATCAACGATTCATTAAGCGAAGGTATTGATGGTGTCACATCATGTCTCTTCGCAATAGCTGAACATTGGCTTTTTAAGAAAAATGATTTGTCCGTCAGTTGTGGACCTTCAGACAGAGGCAGCTACCCACAGGGAAATGGGTGCATTCTTTGGATTTCAGTGTGTTTTTATGAGACTACTTCAAACTGAAATAGCTGAAAGCACGCCACATTGTCGTTTCAGTGAACAGAAGTGGTGCAGAGTTGTAGAGCAAAATGGTACCTGAAAATCCTGAGAGACGCTTTTCTTGATGGTGAAAAAGGTAATAAATCCCCAGTTAAAGAATCAGTGGAAATTCAGGTGTCCGGTCATATGACTATGTGTTCAGTCCTAGATTCAAATCTACATTCAAATCATGTTCATTCTTTCATATTCTCAACCAAAAGAAACAAAGAACAGCCTCCTACCAGCGCTCGGTCACTGCCACTCACTTGTGATGTGAAACACGGTAGTTCACTTTTAATTTACAGCATGATTTACATGAGCACATTAATGCTTAACCCGTGTGGGGGAGGCAAGGTTAGGTAATATGTGTGCGCACAGTGTGCATGTGTGGATGAAGCGTACAGTTACAGTTAAAACAGATGCCACAGACAAATCTTTCAACATCTGGAATTCATCCTGGCTTGCTGGGGAAAATCTCACGACTTCAGCCAAGCTTTCAGAAGATTAGGTTTGGTTTCACCTTCTTCATATTAGATCACATGCACAAAGAAACAAAGAGACGTAACCCAGTAACATCCCAATGTGACCAAGCCCAAGGGGCTACAGGTAGTGTAGGCCAAAGAGGAGGCAGTAGAACCTCAGCAGGGTCCCTGTGCTGAGGGCACGCACGTACAACTGTCTTTTCCATGGTGCAGGAATTCAATAAATGGAAAGCACTTTGGTCTTAAAAGTTTGTCTGCACAGCTTAAGTGAATTTAGGGGCCAACGCTAGTATGCAGTGGGCTGCGCATGGGAACGGACAGGATGTAAAAAGGTTGTGTTTCTTTGGTGCACTCGAATCAAGCCAAGCAGGAACAATGAATGTGCTCGCTAATGATTGTCCTGTGTTGTTTGAGCTGGCTTTAGAGATTTGTTATCGTGATACAGTGACACACACTATGTACTTACAACTAATGCTGTACATAATAGTTTGTTTTAGTCGGATTGCTAGAATTAAGGCTGTTATCAGAGATAGTAGGCCAGTTTCATTAGCTTGGTCATCAGAAATGGGCCTTTGGTGAGTTCTCAAGGTTCCCTGAAAAGGAATTCTCCAACCAGGAGTTTTAACAGAAGATGGGCAACAATTTCCCAAGAAGTCAGAGGGCAATCTTCACCATCACTTCCCCCCCTTCTCCATGTTGAAAATTAAACTAAGGTCACACAAAGTGCAACCAGCGACCCTGGTGTTCTCGTAAGAATCCGAACTATGAAAGTTCAACCCTTTCATTCTTCCATGGTGAACTTAACTCGATTAGAATATGTTATGATCACTGAAATCATGTGTATTTTTGTGTCCACATCCATCATTTTCCATGATCAGCAGATATTATTTTACAATATTTTGCAGCTAATGGTTTCAGAGCATCACAATAAAATCACTTTCAGGCAAAAATGTCAGGTGGTCCACCAGTACATAGAGACCTAATAAGCTATAGAATGTGATGCACTTAAGTTGAGCAAATTTATAATTAAAGTAGTTTGGCATGATTTTACATTTGAAATCCTTTTCAATCATAGCATTCTGTAAATTTTGATTTCCTCAAATACCACACAGACGACAACCGACGACAAAGGACTTTTATTTAGAAATGGTTTTAAACAAGATAGTACAGTTTCTTGGTGCTCAGTAGCCTAGCAACAAATATAGGAACTTATTTGAAAAATGTTATAGTTTAATATCAAATATTAGATGGGTGACTAGTTTCTACACATTTTCATTAGTGGCACATCAAACACATATATATATAGACTATATAATAGTCCGATTCTATTCTAGAGTGAAAGAGTAAAAGTGTTTCCACCTTGTCACTTGAGAATGCGTCACACTGGAAGGAGAGGGATTATCATCCTTATCACCCAGAGAGTGTGAGGCCAGTTATGATCTCTTGGACTCTTACTGTGTGGCTGCCACACATTGATGACCTGACATTGTGGGTGCCTAGTTGCATCTGGTTGGTAAAATTGTTGGTATAGTTTAAAATGAAGCAGGATTCCTGCAAAGATTCCTGCACATCTTCTTTTAAGTAACAGCATCTTAAATGATATTTTTGAAGAGCCTTCTTTGCCACCAGGACTGAGGTCCTTTATAAGGTTAATGCTGTAAACAACAAAGAATAACCCAAAAATTCCCACATGTAATAGCCTGTTGTTGTCATTGTTCTTGTTGTGCTTGCTAATTTGGTGATCTGCAAAGGAGACTGATGAAAGAGCCCCCCGAGCAAGAGATATTTTTTAGAATTTAGTGGAAAGTGTCTGATGCTGTTGAGATTAATAGCTACATATGTAGTTGCAGTAAAGACCATCCCAATCCTACTGCGAGAAGAGAAGCATCTCACACAATTGGGGTGTCTTGGGTGTGCTTTCTTCGACATTTGGAGAGAGAGTGATCGAGAGAGAGAGAGCGTGAGCGTATCGCAGGCCTGAAAACCACACTGTAGGAGAAAATTAAGAAAGGTTTGGCAGCATGCAAAAGCCCTCATAAATCTTCATTTGCTTTTTCCGCAGAGCAGTTCAGCTAGCAATTACACCCGGCTGAAACGACCACTCCGAGAAGCGACAGGCCCGATCGAAGCTATTTTGGTGTTAAAGCAGGCACAGCCCAACATAAACCGATTCACCTACAGAGGCCTCAAGTAAAAACTCACAATGTGTCACTGAGGCGGACAAAATGTTGAGATTATTTGAAAGCCCATAATGACTGTACTGCCGAAGAAATGAAGGATACGCTGAGAAAGGAGAGCTGTGAGACTGTTTTGGGGTATTTAGCGCTCTCAGTGTGGTCTTGTTATGTCCTAGCTTGATAAGATAGGTGATGGGAACCCACATGCTGCAGAGGTCTAATGCTCAACCGGTGATTAAGGATCTCATAGACACTGGCTCAGAGTCTCCCAGCCTGCGTTAAGAGACTAACTCCGCATCCCTGTAAAGCTCTCCGGGAATAAGAAAGGATAAAGCACCTGCATCATCGCAGAATTAACTGGCATGATCTCTAATATTGTGCAACATCTCTGAGTTCCAGCCCCCCTGCACTGGTGTGGAGGAGACCATCATGCAAACATACTGTACATAGAGTACCGACAAGACTCTGCCAGGAGAATTAGCAGAACAGCTTTACAGGCCATCTCACTTCAGCACCATTTTTAAATACAGGAATATCATCAACCTGAAAATGATATATATAATTATATATAAATACACAATGTTCTTGTCAGTCAGCCAAGACATGTTTGGTGTCAGAGATTTACTTCTTTAGTTTTACACTGGAGCTACGAGGCTAACAAATTATGGAAACTTGGAATGTATCTTCCTCTTAGCACCCTAAAACCTGCATACCTGAATCACCTCACACTTTCCACAATATCTCACGTAGACTTGCTTAGTGTTGCTGTCAGAACAAAATCTTATATTTCCAATTAAGTAACTTTACAGGAGACTACAGAAACTTTTAATGTAAGTTAATGTGGCAAGATTTATTAAGAGTCATTCAGAACCATTTTAATTGCTCTGTTTGTTGTGAAATTGAAATATTTATTTTCAAATGGAAAAATTGTGATGGAGCATCCTCTGACATCCTCATAAGACCTGGTAATTCGTTTTTGTTCTCTGGCCTTTCCAATGATGTATCATGTGTTGGGATGCGTCATTCACAACAGAAGTTCTACCTTTTAAAAAATTACTGCCTCTCAGTAAGTATTTTATGGGAGAAAGAGAGGCAAGCTGTTAATTAATATGCATTTGTTAAAGCCCATAATTAATATGTTTTAGGTTTAAAGCTGTAAAGCAGTTTTTTATTGATATGCACAGATGTTTAACTACCTAACAGCATACTTTTTTTTTAAATATCCTTTGTGGACATTGGGACTTACTAAACCTGATTTTATATGAAATTAATGGTGTTACATTCCTAATTTATTGGAAAATGTTATATAATTGTACATTTAAAAATAGAACACATTAAAATGAAATTTGCATTATTTTCTATGATTGAGTTGGTGCTGATGTTGTAGAAGGGAAACATCTAGTAGACTTTTTTATGTTGAAATTACTGAAATTCTCAAACTTTACTTTTTCTGGGTTTCAGGAGGATATACAGGAGGATGTACACAGCTGCAAAAAAGGTCCATAGCATTTCCCTGAAGTCTAAATTTTGTTCCTATTTTTCTCAGTTTATGTAGATTAAAATGCCATATAGTGTTATAAAGTGTAGGAGTGTATAATAGAGTGGACACAGTGTTTAATAACTTCAGCAGCACTGCTGTGTCTGATCCACTCATACCAGCACCACACACACTAACACAACACCACCACCACCACATTAGTGTCACTGCAGTGCTGAGAATGACCCAACAAACAGATGGTGGTCCTGGCGGGGGGTTGTGGCTCCTGATGAATGGGGTGAAAGGAGCTAACAAAAGATGCAGTGAATCAGATAGACTGGTCACTATACAATTACAGTTACACCATAGTTTTAAACATGTTTTATAGTTTTTAACATATTATCGCTGTCCAAAGAGAAGCACGTATCTCCATTGAATAATTAGAACATGACAGCTGCTGTTTTTTATATATGTATTTTATAAAAATTTCATGTTGAATGGACCAATAGAAATGCTCCACAATAGCTTGAAGGACTCAGGTTCCATTGATTTACATTGAAAGTAAAGATGTTTTTGGTCTCTCTTGTAAAAATGATATTTCGGAGATGCTTGTTTCTTATTGGACAGAGACGATATGACTGTATTAAGTTTCTGATTCATTTGATAGGATATGACTTTTTATTACTTGTTAATTACATCACTCTATAGACACCATACTTTTTGCTAAACTACTCTCTTAAAATGTGTTTGGTTAAGTGGGTTACTGAAATGAATGCACATCTAGAAGATAAATATGTTTCCACAGTAGTCCAGGATCTCTAAGATCCTCTAGTTCAGCATTCTTCTTTGGCACTGGTTAACACATACCATGGGATTCCAATTCTTCTTGCATGGAAAGCATATGAGTATAGGGAATGTGATGACAGGGCAATTTGCTCCAAGCTGGTCATGAGCAAGTCTTCAGATGGTGCTGACACAGACAGAGAAGTGAGCTAACGTTTAATGTGACCCCAGTGATGTTTAACTCGAATGTGTGATCGATAGTTTTACAAATGCCAAGAAATGCAAAGTAAAAAGAATATCGGGTGAAGTGATTACTCAACTTTTCCTCTCTGGTCTCATGGTTCTTTGTTCTTTTGCCACAAATCTGACCAAAAGAGCTGCTTAGCAAGATATCACAGCATTTTTTCTCTGGGGAGGGAAAGCCGGTCGTTAATACAGGCTCAACTTGTTGACTTTGTTACTAAAGCAGAGCAGAGACTTGATTACACATGGAATTGTTTTGGAGGATTTAATTTTTTCTGCAAATGTTTTTCTGGGGAAGGGAATTTTTATATGTAACTCCTATTTTACTTTATCTGTTTAATTGTGTTCTGTTTGTGCAGCACCTGTTTTGCTGGTTCTCAGTCTCTCACTTCCTCATCTTAAGCACTTTGAGGGGAATTCCAGCCTTACACTAGCTTTTAATATTATTTGCTGTGTTACATAATATTGAGTAGTAAGCACTGCATGCCTCCGCCTCACTGGCTAGAAAACATTTATGATTTCATATCATTTTTGTGTTCTCATACAATCCAGCATGCTTTATACACAGTCACTGGGAATCCCGATGGAGTTAATTCCCACTGCTAGCCATTATGGTAGAGGATAATAAATTAATCTGTTGTGCTAGCTAGCCTTAATGACATAACCTCCGTATAGCCCTAACCTCAGTTGGATGTTAAACTCTATTTTTTAATGGAATAACTGAGTTAAACAATTAGCCAGCTAGCACAGATTACAAACAGGCTATCTGCAAGCGTATTCACCTTCAGGTTACATCATCAGAAGCGTGCCTTGCTTTAGACACCACTGCAGCACTGCTGTAACAAACAAGTAGGCAAGTTAACAGACATAGCAATGGTTGCATGTTTCATTTTGACACTTTAATTTTAGGCCAAACGATACCAAGATTAATAGACCCTAACAAACTAAGCTGACAGATGCTTGATGTACTAAGAATTTCAACTGGAGTTCTAAAGAAAATATTGAGCCATTCAGACCCAATTTTTAAGCATTTTTACCCAATTTATGTGTACACTAGCCACATTACATGTTACTAACAGTGCTACGTAAATGAATGCTAGCACAGTCTTCCTCTAACCCCTGTGAAGCCACTACATCTTTTCAAATTTGCCGCTTACAAGTTGATATTGTTTAGCTCAACACACTTGGAGGAGAACGCTAACGGCAGATTCAGCTATGTTAGCTAACAGCTGTCTGTGTTAGCCAGCATCAAACTAAGTGCTGGGTGAGGGGAAGGAACATGCTTTGCCAATTTCCTTCTCAATAGGAATCCAAAGATACTTCATTTTTCTGGAAATACACTATGTTTAAACGCATTCAGACATTTCTTCCAATTAGTTACTTTAAGGTGTAATTGGTGTTCAATTGAGCACACAAAGCTTGTATGACCTTCATAAGGCACTGTCCAATAAAATTAAAATCTATTGGAGAAGCCACAGTTGAGTCTTAGACCACCATATCTGATATCAAATAAACTTTGACTTTCTTTTTGGTACTTTTCTTTTTGGAAGTCATTCATTATTTCACAGACGTAACAACTTTTAAGCAAGGTTTCAGGCTACTCTATCCACTTAGGTATCTTACAAGCTGCAACACTGCTGTCTTCATATTTCTCATGCTCAAGTAAACATGCTCTGTGTTTATACTTACAGTTCATCCCAAAGGAGGTCAAACAGCACTACTTTGGAGAAATCTTATGTTTAAAAAAAAGGAGCACCAAGCAGTGACCTCTACAGGCCAATTTCATATTTTGTGAGAAGCTGGCACAGGAGAACTTTTAATCCACACTAAAAACAGGCTAAACCTGAAACAGAGGGGTTTGAAATAACACAGCACACAAGTTTGGGTTTGTGCAGGTTTATCACAAAACTCATCACATCAAACACAGGAAAAAAACCAAGAGAGGAGTGATGATGAACGACAGGCGTCACGGAAGTCCTTCTCTGCTTTCAGGTTTTTCCCTCTGAAAAAATCCAGACATGACAAGCAGATCACGCTGGAAAGTCTCTATCAGCACATCCCTTCACCTCAGACCGTCCTTCCTGATTTGGATTTTCCAGGAGAACCGTTCGCATTACTAACAAGCCTCCAATAGGAAATCCAGCACAGTGTGTTGGATGTGCTTTAAAGTCCCACAGGATAAAACAGCAGTGCAGAATATGGCCAACTACGGCAACAGCCATGGCAACCAGAAGATGATGAAGGATCATGTGCACAGTTAAACAGTTCCTCTGGGGAACAGCTGGACAGAGTTAATTGGAACGCTTTCCATTGTGCATTTCCAGAGTGCATTTCTTTTTTGTGCTGTCCCAAACACGGGTCACTCCTCAGCTGGTGGGTCATCTTTAGTGGTCTTGCTCTGTTCCTCTTTTCTCCTGTTCAGCTCCTTCAGCCCTTCCTCGAACTGCTCCACTGCCTCCTCATCGCCGGCCGCCCGCGCCAGCGTCAGAGCCTCTTCATACAGCTTAACGGACTCTTCAAACTCCCCTAACCACAGGACACAACATCTCTATTAAAAGCAATGTAAGATTAATTTGTTAACTATCACTGCACGAGATCAAGATCTATCACTACAGCAGAGGTCATGCATGTTTGTAAAATACTGTGGGAAACATAACCTTCATCAGCACTACACAGGCATTAGTTAAAATAGTTATGTAACAGTGCTCCAGTAGCTTACAGTAGGTTAGTGATTGTTGTAAACTTGTTAATATATATATATATATATATATATATATATATATATATATATATATATTTATATATAATTTTTTTTTTTTTTGCTGTGAGCATTTCTCAACTAGCAACTAGGGATGGGCAACACTCATTTTGTTTTTTTGGTCCCATATCAAGTAATCCAACTTCTAGAATCCCAATACCAACACTAACACTATGAAAGTCTTTAGGAAACTAAACTGCCCATTCTAAACTGGGATGTGCCAACGTATCATTCCTTTTTTGTAAAGTTGTGCCCCTTAAGAAAGAAAATGATTTAAACAAGCTACAAACAGACTTGTATATCGTTGATGTCCAAAGAAAAAAAATTATTTCCAAAATGGCAACTTTACAGGAGAGGACAGAGAAGTCAACAGAAGTCAATAGAACCAGAATTTTCTTCCAAGCCATTTTGGAGCATTTCTATTGGTCCTTTCATCAGATAATTTTAGCCAATGTAAATGGCAGCTGTCGTGTTCAAAAATGATGCAGAAAAATAAAAATGGACATTCAGGTTTTTCTTTGGACAGTGACTATATAGCCTGCAGGTTCATGTTTCTGTTCTGCACATTTATTTGCTACAGTCCGTGCGTGGTTACAGTAACAACGTGGTTATTATTTTAACACAAGGATCATTTCTCAAAAGGAAACAATATGATTTTAAATACTGATATCAGAAGCAGTAGTCAGCATGCAGCAAGTTCAGAGCATATTACTGACAGGGCTTTCAGTTGTACATACACGTTTGCAGAACCTTTACAGAAACGCACTGCCAATATAATGGAAGATCACTGTGTCTGGTGGCAAGCATCAGTTAGAGGGTTGAGCCGTGGAGCAGTGGAGCTGCATTCTCCATCTAGTACCCTTTAGGTGAGCTCGAGGGCATTACTCTTATTGCTGAGCACAATCAAACCTCACAGCAATGTTCTAATATCTAGTGTAAAACCCCTCTGTATAACCACCTAAAATGTTCTGGAACACATGCCAGGCTTTTATTTTTAGACTTCTCGTCTCTTGTCTCCTCTCATTTAATACTATCCCACCACATGTTTTAGCTAGTAAATTGTTTTCGTGGGCTAAATTATAGATTGTTTAACATGCAGATCTCCGAGAATGAGGGTAGGTGGCCTCTTGACAGACCAGCGTTTCTCTTGTATCGGCTCTTCTCAAGGTTGTGTCCACTGCGGTACATTTGTTATACCAGTGACTGTATAAGCCAGTATGAGGACAGACACGTTCTAAACTAAAAGTGAATCAGAGCCAAGGCCAATGCTTAACTAATGAATGTTGTGATGAAGCTCACCTCTATATAAATGCCTCAAAGGCCAAATATTCATTGATTGTAGAGGAAAACGATCCCACCCGCCATACCAGACTTTTTAATAAAGGTACTGGCATTGAACTTGAACAATAGCACAATACAACAGTATAACAGTATAAAAATCTTGAAACATAAATTAACAATACACTAAAATTGGATGCTAATTCTAAGGCGTTTTGTAAGAAAGGACAGGAATATTCTTAGAAAAATGTATGTGTTTAGTGTATAAAGTAAAATTGATGCTCTTGTTTTAAAAGTCTGCTTTGACTTTCTGGATTATCGCCTGGTATACTAATTTAAATATCAGATATAATCACGCCACAGCGTGTGAAGGCAAGGTGGTGGGTGTCCAACAGACCCCCTGAATGCCATCTATGATCAACAGGTTCTCCAAAGGGCTGGGTCTATATTAGACTGTGCGAGACACACCCTATATTTGCACATACAGTGTACTTTTAAGTGATGCTTAGAACATACTTGTTGTGGTAAGAGATAAATAGATAACTACATTTAAAAATAACTAGTTCATATGTAGTCATGCAAACCTTAGTTAAACAATTTCAATAGCAGAAGAGAAATGGACTGTCACCTTTGTGCATTAGAATGCCTGCCATGTTCCCGAGCAGTACGTGTTGGTCAGGGTGCCCTGCTGCCTGGGCCAGTTCCACAGCCTTCTTCACCTGAGCTAACGCCTCATCGTGCTTCCCCTGCAGATCCAACACTGTGGCTAAATCACTCATCAGGACCAACGTCTGGAACACAAACATGCACATAACATTAGAGGACAGCGGCTGTCAGCTCCCTTATGCTAAAACAGCCAACATAACTGATAGTTAAGAGGGGTACAGTTCATGTTTATACTTACATTAATTCACATGTACAGTTTAATAAAAGATCAAGTCCATTACTCTTATTTATTTTATTTTTTTATAGATGTCTGCTCTGTGTAGAGGATGTGTAAATTATTCTTAGTAAGAATTAAACATGCAATTTGACCCGGGTTCATAAACATATGACTATACATGTAATATGGAAGTTATTATGAATGCAGTAGACAGAAAACACAAGACAATAAACTAGTCATGCAAACAGAGGAGGGGCTAAATGAGGGGAGGTTAATATACAATTAGAAGTATATGGCTGTTTGTCTAATGCAATTAGGTCATTGTAAACTAGTATTTCAGCAATGTCATGAAAATACATAATAGGTTTTTTATTGTATTTTTAAATTTTTTATTGTGCTCATTTAATGATAAAGGAAAAATATAAATAATCAAACGACAAATGATCCAAAATATATTTGATATTTATGATTAGGCAACAGCTCTGATGTTAAGAGAATCAAAAACATTTATAAACATGTTTTATTAATGAATGAATATCTGTAGTATTATTTTTGTTGGATGAACTGGTGCTTTGTGATAAAACTACTAAACTAGTTCCAATGACTTTTTTAAAAGTAAGTAAAAAGTAAAAGTAAGCATTATTTATTCACTTTGATGTAAACAAAGAGAAACTTACTGACAACACAAAGGTTTTATTTACTATCCAAAACCACCAGTGAACTTACAACTGTAATATGTAATATGCTATACTGGTGATGTCTATATCTTGAGGATTAATCTGCTTACAACAGATCTCTGTATCTCTCCATCAGTAATAATAAATTCATAATAGCCCAAAGGTTTATTCCAAAACTATGACAGAACAGTGGTTAAGGCATCAGGCAGTACATTCATAACCACATCATGTATTCACTTTTTTTCGTTGAGCTTTTTAATACATTAATCTCTGCAGATGTCCGGTTTCTAACATCCTCACTGTGAACAATCCTGACCTGTACGATTCTCTAGAATGAAGCATTTAACATCAAACCTGTCTGAACGACTTTCCTTACAAGCTCAGTCACAGCAACACATACAGTCACATAGTAATATTAGTTTTAAACAGCAGCACCTCGAAGGGTTAACCGAGCACAAGGCACATGGCTGAAGGTGTGCTGTGTACCTGAGGATGGCTCTCTCCCTGTTCCTCCTGGCAGATCAGCAGAGCACGGCGGTAGTCCCTGCACGCTCCAGCCAGACGATGTGAAGCTGCCAGGTATCGAGCTTGAGAGTCTAGACTGAGTCCCAGCAGCAGCCGAGTGTCCTTCCGTTCCTCTTCTGCAGAGACCAGACCGCACTCTGTGTGTGAGTTCCCCCACACAGCTTTCACTCCCGGCACACAATCGCTCCTAAACTAGTGCACCAGTTCGTTCACCAGTTCAGAATCACTCATCACAATCATCGCTTCTGTTATTATATTATAGAACAACTAATCCAGTGTGAATTTAAATATTACTAACAGAAAAACAGATATAAAGATATACTGATAAAATAGAAATATAGAGACTCGGTTATACTTTCTTAACACATTTATTAAAGTGTAACTGACTGACTGTAAGAGTTTATTTGCAGTTCATTTATACACCAAGAGTTTATGACTGATGCATAATTTATAATGGGTCAAAAAATAATTTAATAGTTTCTTAAAGTAGCTGAAGATGAAGTAAGTTTTTGGTTGTACAGCCTCTTTTCTATCAACACTAAATGCTGTTTGGTTTGTTATCTGCATTTGATTATAGGGCCTTATGAAGAACGTTTACAGGAAGATGATTTCTTATGTCTGCAAACATCCAGCAGGGGGAGCGCTGAGTCATTTCACTTTGATCAGTTTCACTAGTTTTATTATTCAGAAATTTAGCACAGGTCAAATAAAACAAATATCCGGCTTTGCAGAAAAGAATGTCTTAATTGAATTCTCTGACAAAAGTGAGCTACTAATGCGGAAAAACTGAATACTAGGAAGTAAAATGTAAGACTTGGTTTTATAATAATGTCTACCAGCTATAATATTACAGGAGAAACCCTACAGTACACTGAACACTGAATTATCTATTTACCTGATCAGTTTGTCAGGTTGTCCGTACACCATTTCACTTAAAATATAAGCCCATTCTGAATATTTATTTTGTAAATATTCAACTTTACTCTTAACTGATAAAGCTATCACTTATAAAACTCATTCTGAACATATTTAACATGTATCCATTATTTAAGCTAATACAGTTGTAGTTGTACAGAGTATCAGCATCATACTAGAATCACTTTATACAGGTCTCTGCCAGAGAACATCATTTATATTAGTGAAAACAGTGACAGACACTTCCAACAAACATGAAGCAAGAGTTCTACACTCTCTACCTGATACGGTGTCAGGAGGAAGTTCCTTATGTTTCTCGATCTTGGCCTCCAGAGACTCTGTGCAGAACTGGAAGCCGTGCTCTGCCAATTCATTCCTACACAACACAACACAAAGCTGCTGGGGACAGGTAAACCACACACAGCTCAAAACATCTCCTCATGTCTCGCATTAAACTGCCAATTTCAGCGTTCTCCAAACTCCAGCGCTGGAAGCTTCAGCCATTCACTCTCCAAGAAGTGATTTCATTTGAGTCACAGATGAACGATGTGTAAACAGTTTGAAAATGTTTTTCATTAAGATGATTGACAAACTGGCATCAGTTAATAACAGTAATTGTAGAACTGCACTCGGTCTTCCTACAGAGAAAAACAAAAACTCACTTGTTTTGAGTCGCATATATACTTGCCAGCTTCAGGGACATTTCAATGACTGCATTGTCGTCCTGTTGAAGAGGAACCGTATACACAGAATAGAAAAATGTGAAGGGGTTTGTTTAAACAACAAAACATTACAGATTAAAGTATTTTTTTCCAAAGTGGACATGCAAGAAATATCAATGCTATATTATGGATAATAAAACTTCTGTTACAGAAATAAACTTGCGTCATCTATTATCTGTCAGCTGTTATATCCAAATGTATATACAGCGTTTTGAATTTAAAATTCTATAAATACGATTTAATGCAATGCTTGGCAACTACAAAGCAGTACTCTAAAAAGAAAACACTAAAATATGATTTGTATATGTGTGATTTACAAATACAACACACAATGACCACTTAATTATGTATGCATCCTTGTTTCTAAACAAGGACCTCCAGAGATCATTCTCAGCACTGCAGTGACACTGATGTGGTGGTGGTGTAGTGCTTGTATGAGTGGATCAGACACAGCAGTGCTGCTAGAGTTTTTAAACACTTCAGTGTCGCTGATGGACTGAGGACAGTCTACTAACTGAAACTATCCAGACAACAGTGTCCTGTCACCAATGATGAAGGACTACAGAACGACCAACAAGAACAGATGAGCTACTGTACGTCTACAAAGTGGACTGACGAGGTAGGAGTGTCTAATAGAGTGAACAGTGAGTGGACACAGTGTTTAAACACTCCAGCAGCACTGCTGTGTCTGATCCATTCGTACCACCACAACACACACTAACCACCACACCAATGTCACTGCAGTGCACAGTGGTCCTGATTACTGAAGTACATGGTGAAAGAGGGCCAACAAAGTATACAGAGAAACAGATGGACTACAGTCTGTACCTGTAGAACTACAGAGTGCACCTGTGTGTTAAGTAGAGAATATGAAACGAACAAAGTGCACTGATCTTATAACATCTTCCTACCTGCGGTGTTCCCCCAGACAACATGAAGCTCATGGCTGCTTTGAACAACTTCTCTGCCTGCAGGGGGCGACAAGAGCACAGGGGTCACGCACCTGTTCCAGCCTGGATTTTAGACAGTGGTGAATGTTGAGTTTTGAATGGTGAGGATGGCGTGTTTAACCAACGAGGGTGTCTAGTTTTCTTTTTTAAGAGAGGTAATTGATCTGGCTGTTTATTTGTGGTGTGTGGAGTTCCCAAAAATAACGATCCTGTAGGGGTATGTGTGATCTGCCTGATCAAAACTACTGTAGTTTGTAAATTTGACATTTGGTTGGGTTAAAATGATTAAATATTCAGGATTTCTGTGTATTTTATTCATAATTCATGCCCAATAGAATAGTCATTCTAAGTGGTTTTATGTAAAAGGCTCCATTCTCCAAACGCATAGACTCACATTTCTCTACCGCGGTGGTCATAGAAACCAGCAGTCACTGTACACACACCACAGAAATGTAGCTATTTTATTTACGATCCAAAACCACCAGTGAACCTACATGTGCCTTCTGAATTATGTGTAATGTTGATGATGGAAAGGTAATGTTAAATCTGTAATGAATGGTTTTCCTCTGGTACTATTTTCCTCTACTATATTCTGTATGCATCTCTTCACCATAAATAAAAAAAATTACATTTCAGTATAAAACCTCTAAGGACGCGTCACAATTTCAGATAATACATTTTGGCAAGGAAGCTTTTAAAGGTAATAAACTCTTCAGACGTCTGGTTCATGTCAGCACCACAGTGAACAACTGTACGTTTTGCTAGAATGAAGCTTTTCACATCAAACCACTCTGAATGATGTTGAATGATTATACAGAAATTTTAAATAATGGGTGAGATTTCACATGATCACATTAATCCAAACAGAATTTAAAGGGGGTGGTTCTTTTTTTAAACTAGGGGATGGCAACCCCCTCGCATGCCCTTTTAAATCAGGCCCTGGCTTTAGAAGTCAATGGATGAAGGCAAAAAGAAGGAACCCACCCCCTCCTTACTATTACTTACATTGTCCAGCTGGCCTTGAACAAAGGCCAGGTTGGCCATCTGTAGAGAAAGGGACACTCAGATTAATGTCTATGTAGCTGTGGGCACTATATTAATGTGTATTATATCCCTACATATCACTGCTGTCTAAAGAAAAACAATATGTCCAAACAGCAACTTTGCAGGACAGCTCAACACATTCTCAATCATTTTGAAGCATTTCTATTGGTCTGTTCGTCATTAATGTAAACAAAATGACACAAAAAAATGACTACGTAACTGTAGGCACTATGCTAAAGTCTACTATTGCAATATAGGCTTTATATATGAAGTTCATACCAGGCTGTAGGTGTAGATGATGGCGTCATTGTTGTGGCTCTGATGGGCGAGTCGAACTGCTTTGTGTAAAAAGACGTTTGCCGCATCGAGCTCACCCAGCATCATGCTGTACTGTGAGAAACGGAAATAAACATGACTGGTCTAATCCAAACCTACACATTACTTAAAGGTAAACATGTTCCTCTCTGTGACGATGACAGAAAACTGACCAGTGCTGACTTTCAGTTTGGAAAAAAATATAAATGCAGTAGTTGTAAAATTATATGACCATCAAATCACTGCCTACTATTACCTGCAGTGATGTCCAGTCAAAGCACACGAGGAAGTACAGCTAAGGGTGACAAAGCTGCTCACAGTAAGTTTAAATAATTATAATAAACCAATATAAAAAGATAAATAATAAAACTGCTGTATCGTTCATGAACTACCTTTGCTTTTTTTAGGAGAAGGATTATCTCATCCTCCGTCTTCTGTTCTTCAGTTCTTTCATCTGTGCTTCCAAATATTGAGAACGCTGGAGACAAACACAATCTATGTTGACATTTAAAAACAGGAAATAAGCTTTTATACACAATGTCATAAACTGTCCACAACCGTCGAGATAAAAACTTAATAGCTTCTAAAAGAGACAGCTCAACATTTTCACTCAAATACAGGTGCGCAGTTACTGCCAATATAAGACTTTATGAAGATCTGAAAACATCTTTATTTACCACTCTCAGAATCGCAAAGCTAGTACAGACAGAAAATTATCTATATCACACTAACAGAACAGAGCTGTACTCACCCAGAACAGAGCAGTACTAACCCAGAGCAGAGCTGTACTAACCCAGAACAGAGCAGTACTAACCCAGAGCAGAGCTGTACTAACCCAGAGCAGCGCTGTACTAACCCAGAGCAGAGCTGTACTCACCCAGAGCAGAGCTGTACTAACCCAGAGCAGAGCAGTACTAACCCAGAACAGAGCTGTACTAACCCAGAGCAGAGCTGTACTAACCCAGAACAGAGCTGTACTAACCCAGAGCAGAGCTGTACTAACCCAGAGCAGAGCTGTACTAACCCAGAACAGAGCTGTACTAACCCAGAGCAGAGCTGTACTAACCCAGAGCAGAGCTGTACTAACCCAGGACAGAGCTGTACTAACCCAGAGCAGAGCTGTACTCACCCAGAACAGAGCTGTACTAACCCAGAGCAGAGCAGTACTAACCCAGGACAGAGCTGTACTCACCCAGAGCAGAGCTGTACTCACCCAGAACAGAGCTGTACTAACCCAGAGCAGAGCTGTACTAACCCAGAACAGAGCTGTACTAACCCAGAGCAGAGCTGTACTAACCCAGAGCAGAGCTGTACTAACCCAGAACAGAGCTGTACTAACCCAGAGCAGAGCTGTACTAACCCAGAGCAGAGCTGTACTAACCCAGAACAGAGCTGTACTAACCCAGAGCAGTACTAACCCAGAGCAGAGCTGTACTAACCCAGAGCAGAGCTGTACTAACCCAGTGCAGAGCTGTACTAACCCAGAGCAGAGCAGTACTAACCCAGAACAGAGCTGTACTAACCCAGAACAGAGCTGTACTAACCCAGAACAGAGCAGTACTAACCCAGAACAGAGCTGTACTCACCCAGAACAGAGCAGTACTAACCCAGAACAGAGCTGTACTAACCCAGAACAGAGCTGTACTAACCCAGAACAGAGCAGTACTAACCCAGAACAGAGCAGTACTAACCCAGAACAGAGCTGTACTAACCCAGAACAGAGCAGTACTAACCCAGAACAGAGCAGTACTAACCCAGAACAGAGCTGTACTAACCCAGAGCAGAGCTGTACTAACCCAGAGCAGAGCTGTACTAACCCAAAACAGAGCTGTACTAACCCAGAACAGAGCAGTACTAACCCAGAACAGAGCAGTACTCACCCAGAACAGAGCAGTACTCACCCAGAACAGAGCAGTACTAACCCAGAACAGAGCAGTACTAACCCAGAACAGAGCAGTACTAACCCAGAACAGAGCTGTACTAACCCAGAACAGAGCAGTACTCACCCAGAACAGAGCAGTACTAACCCAGAACAGAGCAGTACTAACCCAGAACAGAGCAGTACTAACCCAGAACAGAGCAGTACTAACCCAGAACAGAGCAGTACTCACCCAGAGCGCTCCACAGTGCGATCCTGCGCTGGTGACAGCCGCGGTCCTCCGTCCTGCTCCGCTCGTCTCCGCTCGTGTCCAGCGCGCTTCTAAACCTGGACGACCTTTCACCCTGAGACTCTTTCAGTTGAGGCAGCCGGCGAACCACCGACAGCGGGCCGAGCGCTGTGTGTGTCGTGCATGAAGATAAGCCTGAGATACAAACCCTCCTCGCTGCCTCACTGACTACCCTGTTAATACAAACCCTCTGTGTCAAAAACAGACGACAGCTGGAGGAGAGCGCCATGTTTCCCCTTAGAGCGTGTAATGATGCAGGAGCTGTAGTCACGTGGTATGACATGACGACTATAATATAGAGGCACGAAGACCTTTATTTTCCTTCAAAATGTTATTTTCTTAAAGTTTCACGTGCTATTACGATGAATGGATCAAAAGAGCGCAAATCTGTATTTCTCAGCAGCTGTGTAGAATTTCATTTCAGTATCTGTGGATTCATGTTTTTATAATGCTACATTATGTCGTCGCTTCAGTGTCTTTAATATTATATTGTTTCGTCTTTCAATATTTATCTAATAATATTCAGGTTTGCATATTCATTTATTATTTCGTGAGAGGACTTTTATTATGACAATAACTGGTTCGCCAGGAGTTGCTGGAGCGCATTCACAGAGCAGTGAACATCAATTCAAAAAAGAAAACAAAAAGGAAATTAATAAATTAAAAATAACAGAAAGTTCGTTTTCAGTCATATTTATTCACATATTTTATTGTGTTTACTGTGGAACTGAGTTTAAATGTTCGTTGTTTGGTCGGCATGTGTGTGTAACGTTAGCTGGAGCAACACTAATAAACATTCTAACATTATTGTTCAATATTTCTTCAAAACTTCTTTACAGACACTTAATACATGAGTCAGTCGCGTATGCTGTCTGATGTTGTCTGATGCAGTGTTTTATGGTAGTTTTGACTTTGGCTAACAGCTTCATTTAGTATTTTTTAAAGCCCACATGGTGGAGAGATAAATACACGACACTGTAAAGCAAGATATACCCCAAAATAAATGTCTTTACTTAAAAAAATATATTAATTAATTAATTTTATTATATTTTATTATTAGCAGAACATATGAAAACCCATGCATGATCTCTGCACTGTAAATAAAATGTATTTTAGGTAAAGACATCACAACACCATCACCTCCACTGTAAACAACTGAATTACGTTTTAGTAAAACTGGTGGACTTCCAAATTAAAGTCAATCAAATGGACTATTGTTTTCAAAGTGTTTTATATTTATGTATACAAAAATTTCTTTATTTTATCTATGTATACTTTACTGGCATGAAGCCAGTTCAACAGCTACCAAGCATTGTGCTTGTACTACTAAGACGCAATAATTATAATAATAATAACAACAACAACAATAATAATAATAATAATTATTATTATTATTATTGTTATTATAGTTATAATTGTTATTATTATTATGTAGAAGCATAGGACTTACACAAAAAAATTACAAAAATTAACGTTTTTCCTTTTTGGACAGCAACATTATATAAGTCATCGCATAAGTCATCATATAAAAGACATCAGTCACACAGCTCCTGCTGGGAAGTCTGAGATTGTAGCTGGGGCACTAGAGCCACAAGCACATACAAAGTTTTGAGGGGGTAAAGGGGCTGCTGGTGTTTCAGGTTTTTTGTTACTTAACTAAGAGCTTATTACTCTGTTTATTAAAATGGCATGCTGTAACCCTGATATTCACTTTAAACAACAGACCTTCCACCCCTAGTATGTCATTATTAACCCAATAAAGAGCAAGCCAACGGGCATCGTATGATCTTTGTGTCATCCCCGTCATTTTAGAGGTTCAGGTTGTTGTACAAAAACTACTAGGACGTGGCTTTCCTGATTCGTTATCTTAATCTTTATTCATTTTACTTATGAACAGATAAATTACAAAACTTCACAATATCCTGTCATGTCCCACTGGTCACCTTGCCATTACACTGCTGTTAGATAAAGGAATGTGGCGAGGCTGTTACTTTTTTAACCCTAGATTAGTATTCAGTGGGCAGCACTGAGTGAACTGGCCACAGCAACACAGATCATGCAATAAGTACTGATAAGAACACTGACTGTTTTCTTCTGTTGACATACAATAGTGCACAAGGAAAGAGGAAAGGCAGAAGGTGGTTTAAATACAATAAACCTCACTCTCATATGTATATAACCATGAACAGATAATGAATACACATAAAGTACACCACTGATCATAATTAAGAGTTCAAATCATGCCCTTGCTAAAAATAAAAATAAAAAATCAAAGAAAGTGTTCAGTGTTGTCGAGTCGCCTCTGTGATGCAAGTGAAATATTCAGTGACAAAGGTCTCTCCGAAGCATGAACTCACTGAAGAAAGGAAAAAGCAGACAGATTCAGCTACCAGTGAGTTCACAAACATTCACTGTGTGTGTTCTAGAGTGGCTGTACTGTGTTCAGTATTGGTTGCTTTTTCAACACCGAACACATGTTCTCAATTAAGTCCCTTTTAAAAAAAAATAAAAGTAAATAATAATTAAATGCAATACATCTCTATTGGACAGTGCTTTAAGTTAAAGGTGCTCGAACACAAGAAAATAGCTTATGGGTACAAGAAGGAAAGACTATTCACATTTGTAAACATCAAATTTATAGAAATAAGCAATGCTCGAATCATATTTAAGTTTATCAAAAGGCATGGTGCTGCTTCTTTAACGAATAAACAGTCAAAAGGATTGCTGATGAGAGCAACTGGTTTGTAGTCCTGCTGTTAATCAGGGATAGGACGCAAGACATTGTTATTTGTGCCGTTTCTCCAGAATGTCTTGTCTTCTGGTTGGAATCTCAGCTGTTTTGGAAACTTGTTTATAATTCTTCTGATTGTCTCCATCCATCTTGTTGTCTTTTCCAATGACAACAAGATGCTAACAACAGCTAGCTAACATGTTTTGCTTGTGTTATCGATTGTACTTCAGACATCATATAGTACACTGAACATTTGGTGGCGGGTTTCAAAGAAGGCGTTCTGTTGTTAGTGTTAGATTTCGCTACAAACTTCTGATCCAACAGTTTAACCCACTGTCCCCAAATGTGTACTCCTATTACACGACCACACCCGGCTTCACAGAATTAGTATGTGCCATGAGTTCACTGTCAGTTTTTAAACTGTAATCTCTCCTCAAAGACATAAGCTTAAAAAGAGTCATTTTTAAAATATGTCTGGCATTAAAATACACTAGTATGTCTTTACAAAAACCACTCAAAATGACCTCAGCACCATTCACTGGTGTGAATCAAGTAGTGGATAATCACCAATATTTCCAAGAAAATGACGCCATCGTCACACAACTGAGGTACATTTGGCACGATGTGTTTTCTACACAGACAATGGCTGCATTGCATATATTTGCCAACCAGAAGGAAAAAAGTGCATACAATTTGCACGGATGCCTGTATATTAGCCAGCATTCAGAAAAGGCACATAAATTGCACTGCCTCTAAAGAATACTGGTAGATGCATCCACCCCAGTCAAGAGCAGGTCACTGCGCAAAAGAAGCACAGCTTCACTGAAGGACTCATCTGGCTCAGCTTAAGGTAATTAAGTTTACATGTGACTGCAAGCCCTGGACGGCTGAGTGTTTTAGAATCTGATGCTGATTCAGTTACTTCAGACTAAAACTGAAAAGTGTAAGTAGCTTAACGTTCTTTTTAAAAACCAGTAAAACAATAAAACTGTACAATGCAATTACTGTAAATTTCTTGCATATCCTGTCACTACACTCACCAATGATTCAAAGAACACAAACACTGTACTGTAAATGACCGTAATTCATAAATTAGTCAATAAAACAACCTTCTTCTCCAGGGCAATATCTGTAACCGAGGACACAAGCTCCTTAAGATCACCCTCCTAACTCCTATCGCTGTTTGTAGTACGATTGTCTTCTACACGGATAACAGCGGCTGAAGTGCGTTTGTTTCAACATAAGCTTGAGTGTATGGGCGTGTACTTATGTTGCATATACAGTATACGTCAGGAACATGTAGGCTGCCGACACTGACTGAGTCCCCACGAAGGGAGGCCAGAGACACTAAAGGCAGCACTGCTGGACATATTATATTCTACAGGTTAAGGAAGACACCTCTGTGGAGCTGTGGGGTTAGTAAGGAGGGTGTATGCGTGTCTGTAAGAGAGCAGGGGCAGACGTTTGAGCCCAGCCTGTAAACAGGCCTCACTCACGGCTCCCAAAGAGCTGGAGGAGGAAGAAGAAGATGTATACGATGTCCATGTAGAGGCAGAGCGCTCCGAACACGTGCTCCTCGGGGCTCAAGGAGTAACGGCGGTTGCCCATTAACAGCTGCACGTCAAACGCTAAGAACTGCAGGGCAAATCAGAGGCACACACTTGAAATTTCTTTAAGACCACATGAACATAATGTTATATCTGCTGCGGTATGCTACATTTCATACAAGCTGTGCGGGAAGAGCAGGGGTACTGACCAAAGTGAAAACTAGAGCGCACAATCCAGCATAAGCCGTCTGCAACCAGGGTATCTGTGAGGGAGAAGTAATAGATTGCATATGACCATACTTACTTTTAAGGAGCAATGTGTTACCTCTGTGCAATCAACTCAACACCTCCGCTTCAGAAAACCCAGGTTAAGGCTTCAGTTTTTTAGCTGTCGCCTTTCCAGATTACATTTTGCTTGAATGATGGTGAGGATTTAGACACCTTGTGATAAATAATAAGTATGATCTTACGTTTGTCAAAATTGGGGTCCTCAAAGTTCTCACAACACAAACTGGTCAGGAAGCCCCAGAATTATAGCAATTTATCCAACCTAACGGAATATTAGTACAGCATAGAAAAGTTTTAACGCGTTTATATGTTCATTTGGTACAGACTCACCCGTGGGCTATCAAAAAAAACAGAATCATTCTTTTATGCTGCTAATGCCTGGTTCACACTACACGACCGTTTGAGTCGTCAAGTTTTTGTGCCGTTCACATTACGTACCTGGTTAAGCTGTAATTGCGAGTCTTTCAGTTGTTTTAGCTTCAAACTACATGACTGATCGGCAACAGGGGGCCCCGAATTACATGACTTTTACTCTGGAGAATCGCCGACTCATCTGGCTTCGGTCCAAAAACATGTTTTTGTCACGAGAACACACGGAAACTAAACGCATGTGAGAGCTAGCGACACCACGTAGAACATTTTTCCAAAACGGACGCCAACAAACCAGCAGTACAAGTTACTGTGCTGATTTGCAAGAAAGAACAAAAAGGCATGAAGATGGATGAAGGCACGGGCCAGCAGGGACTGTCTGTTCTACAGAGAGAGTTGGAGGAAAATGTTTTTCAATGAAAATGTATGTGTCGCCCGCAGAGAGATTGGTGACGCGGTTCTCTATCTCTACGCAATCCCATTGGCTGTAGCTAGCCGCTGCTGTTGACTCACAGTCGCTGACTGGCCTAGATATTAAACATGCTAGATATTTGCAGAGCGTCTGTGATTAGTCGGTGAGCACTCGCAGATTTGCCTCCAAGCAGAGCTTTTTGTCGGCGATCTCCAAAAAACAGTCGGCGACTAAAAAAACAGGCTAAATTCGTGTAGTGTGAACTAGGCATAACATTTTCTAACAAGGACATTGTTAGAATTAAATAGTCCTGCAGTGACATTCTGGCATCTCCTACTTACATATCCAAATGGCACGGTGAAGATGAGCAGCAGTCCAGTGATCATCAGCACCATCATGAGTGAAAAGAGCAGACCATGGCGAGAAGTGAAATCAACCTGAACCACAAACGAAGGCGTTAGACTACACAGAACAGAACTCACTTTCTCCCAGGAGCTGAAGATAAAACTAAAGAAGCTCACCTTGGACTGAAAACAGAAAAGGGTGACAGCGAGGCACACTAGAGCAGTTATACCCACACACAGCATCACCACTTTGGTATTATGGTAGCTAAAACAAAGTACAGAGGGAACCACTCATTACAGAAGATAATGCATATACAGGTAAAAACAAGAACTGCAATAGACATCTGTCCTACCTCGCAAGCATGCCTGCCATGTAAGACATTGCCAAAGTCTAAAAAAAGGGAGAAAATAAATGGCTGTGAACATCCCGCTTGCTACTTCTAAGTTATACACAGTCAGTACTAGGGCTGGGTATCGCCACTGATTTCCCGAATCAATCGATCCCGATTCACAAGGTCCCAATTCAATTCGATTTGTGATTCAATATCAATTCATTTAGGGATATTTCAGTTACAATAATATGTTTTGTTTGAATATGAAAAGAGATTTTCAGAGAACTAATGTGGTAAATGTACAAGGAACACTCAACCTACCATTACTAAAAACATTAGTGTTTATATGTTTATATTCACCGTATTTCGCCACACCCACTTTCAAGGGTGTGTTTCTTCCGACTTGGAAGCTTGGAATGTGTGTTAAATGTGCTCTTGTGTTAGAGCTGGAATGCTAATTTTAAAGATCGATCTCGGGTTCATATGAATCTATATCGGATTATTCAAATGAAGATTGAGTTAGATCGAAAAATCGATTTTTTAAACACACCCCTAGTCAGTACCCATAAATAAAGTTTTTAAAGATCATTTACTGACAACCACTATCTTTGGTCCTAAACACTTAGTTACTTACAAAGATGCCGAGGAGGATCATATTGGTTGGGTATCTTCGTCTGTGGGGTAAAGACAGAAAACAGTCCTCAAAAATAGCCACAGAAACAACTTACAGAGGGTTTGTAATCATAATATTTGTTACAATGCTTCACAGATCAAAATGCCACTGAATAAGATTTTATTTACCGTGCGCTTGTGCTGCATACCAGCACCAGGTATGTTCCCATGAAGGTCATACTAGAGAAGACATAGCTTTGTCACTTTGGAGCTGAAGAAGATAGCCCCTAAAGATCACGCACAACGGGCTGCAGAGGCCTGTTCCTCATTAATACTCACAGCTGTCCACAACTTCTTTTCACAGTTATTTAAGCATTCAGTTTAACATGGTTCGTTAAGTGAATAGCATCTTTGTTTTTGGAAACTAAGCTAAGGCAGGAAAACAGGATGCCACCTAATAGATGATTCTTTTGACAGTTATCTTCTCTACTTATGCGGACAGCACAATCCTCTTAATGAGAAAACAACACTGAATGATGAAACCATTATAACAAAACTGGCAACACAGAGGTCACAGTGTGTGTGCGGAGGACCATTAAGAAGTGGCACAGGAGAAAGCACTTACTATGAGGCAAGGTAGAGGACACGGTTGTACTGAATAAACTGTCGCACTGGCTCACTGCAAAAGCAGAGACAGACCGCAAGAAGACGTGTTAAATTTAAAGAATTTTGTGCTGGTGAAGGAGAATTTTATGTGATTATATGAGAATAATTCTAAAAATGCGCCTCACCAGAAAGTGAAGAGAGCTACAACACCAAAGGTCACCATAAGCTGAACCATGAGGATGCAGAACACCTGCAAGAGAAGAGAACTAGTGCTGGAAGACAATGCACTTTTTTTAATCAAGGGCAGGGGGTCTCAGAAAACCACTTAGTCACAAGCATTACATTTTAGAAAGCACTAGTTCAGCCCAAGATCAAATCAACTACATGTACACTGACCAGCCAAAACAAACCACCTCCTTGTTACTCTACTTACCATACAGGAGCACTTTGTAGTCCTACAATTTGTATCCCACCCATACCCTGTTCATCAATGGCCAGGACCACCACAGAGCAGGAATTATTTGGGTGGTGGAGGATTCTTAACACTGCAGTGACACTGACATGGTGGTGGTGGTGTGCTATTGTTGTGCTGACATAAGTGGATCAGACTCAGCAGTGCTGCTGGAGATTTTAAACACTTGTTTAAAAAGGCCCACCTTGTATATAAAAAAACAGAGATAGAAATACACACACACTGTGCAGCAACAGATGAGCTGTCATATCTGACTTTATATCTAGAAGGTGAACTGAGAATGAAGTGCTGAGAATGATCCACCACCCAGATAATACCTGCTCTGGTGGTCTGTTGGATGCCCCACCTTCGAAGAACAGGGTTCTTACTCGGTTACAGATATTGCCCCGGAGAAGAAGGCTGTTTTATCGACTAATTTATGAATTACGGTCATTTACAGTACAGTGTTTGTGTTCTTTGAATCATTGGTGAGTGTAATGACAGGATATGCAAAGAATTTAAATAACTGCATTGTACAGTTTTACTGGTTTACTGGTTTTTAAAAAGAAAGTTAAGCTACGTACACTTGTCAGTTTTGGTCAGAAGTAACTGAAACAGCATCAGATTCCAAAACACTCAGCCGTCCAGGGCTTGTGAGCATCTTTTCCATTCACAAGGGGAACTAACAAAGTATGTAGAGAAACAGATCAGCTACAGTCGGACCTAAGTTAATGATCTATATGGTTAGAGGAACTAAAAAAACTTACAGATATTCTAGAAGCAAGGAGGTGGTTTTAGCATTCTGAGTGATCAGTGCCTCTCCTCTCTGTATCTCTACACATGTGAAATATACACATCAAGTGTCACTCACTGTCTCTTTGTGCCCCTGGCAGCACCTTAAACCAGACAATGCACTGAGTAAAACAGAATACAGGCCATAAAGACAATACACAGCATCTGCTCAGAAACCCGTATGAACAGAATCGTACCTTTCTAATAAACATGCGACGGACATTCTTGTCCTCCCAGCTGCTTCCACTGAGGCCATCGAAGCTGCCGCTAGAGCTCGGATCAGAGAAGGGTGAGGACATGTCTGAAGCGTACGGGTTTGTGTATCCAGGACCTGAAATGGACAATAAAGCAGTAGAGATTTTCACCTTAACTGTTGTCAGAACAAAACCTAAAGTGTTGCAGTCATGGTGACTTAAAAAAAAATTTTGTTGTAAATTATTATTAGAGTGTTTATTCTTCTACAGAAACCGGCTGCTACTGTAATAACTGCAATTTCCCTCTGAGATCAATAAAGTATTTCTGATTATTATTCCGATTATCATCAGGTTCAAGTCTCCATCAGTCTGACTCATCAGTACTCGAAACTGCAGTATGTAAGTTTTAGGGATTTGTAGACCTTTCTGAGGGAAAACTGTCCCGGGTACTCAGCCATAAGCTTCACATTAGGTAGATGTGGATTATATTCAAGAATTCAGAATTCTATTAATTTTAAATCACCAGTCCCAGGGGGGGCCCTGAGGACCAGATGGGGACCTACTGAACTAAAGAACACCTAGATGCACCTGTTGTAATGTTTGTACATATTTTAATGTAAGACAACTGCACACGTAACCATAAGAGTCAGTGCTGTGTAATGACACTCACTGGGAGTCGGATGCACATACGCCCAGCTGGGATGCATGGGCATGGTTGGAGGTGGCATGTTACCAACACCTCGCTCCTTATCTCCTGCTGTGGCCTCCGCGTAGGTCGGCGGGGAAGCTGGCAGGCTCATTGTGCCTCAATTCACACTGTAAATGAGGGGAAAGTCCATGAATAAATCCATTTCAACACAGAGACTTGCGATGCTAGGTGATACATACTGCTCATGCTAATAATGTCATGTCAGTACTGACATTCTGGTACAACAAATAGTTTTAGTGGTATTAATATTACATTTATATTTATAATAATCATTTAATCTATAAAACAGCTGATCCCTGATGCCACTGCAGTAGGAACACATTATGTAAGATTTCATTTGGTTTAGTTGAATGAGGCTTGGCATGAAGTAGTGGCACAGAATTATTCATTCAGTCTTATTAATCGCTGTTATAACGTAACGTACTGGACAAATGTCGTGTATTTCATCAACACCGTTCAACTTCACCTTACTTCTTAGCATTAACTGATAATACAAACCGGACTGCGATGTTAACCTTAAGTGTTTTGATCACTCTTGAAACCGCTGCCTATTCAACATCTGTATTTAAGCTTCGTGTTCATTCACTGACTGAATGGCTTGATGAGCTAGCTCACTGAACTAGCTGAATATTATGAAAGAATTCCGGACCACCTAAGAAGGTAGGGCTAGAGAATGCAATGTCTTGTTAGATAAAAATGGACGGAAACCAGTCCACACACCCAGTCCAGGAGGCAGTTTTATCCTCTGAGCGCTCCGTTAGTCCAGCTGCTCGCCTGGTTAAGCTGCTAGCAGCTACAGGCTTAGCCTAGCCGCTATCACCTGAAGTGAAGGCTGCTCGCCGACTACCGACATTATTTCTAAATATATTCCTGCGTTCACTGTTAAACTCTTACAGAATACGAGGAGCAACTGAAATTTAAAATGCGGTTCGTTGTTTCTCTTAGTCGGTAAACTCACCTTTGCAGTAGCAGTGAAATTAAGTTGGACAATTTAATAAAAAACGGTCACAAATCCACCTCAGTGACGCACATCCTGTACTGCGGGAAAACACCAGCACGCACCATAAATAAATAAATAAATGAAATATATAAATAAATAGTTTAACCGGAGGTGGCTCATAGTTAAGAATGGACTGAATGAGAAAGCTTATAAATTATTAAATAACTTAAAACTTCCAGGAAATTAACGTTTTGTTGTTTTTTTTAAAAAGCCACTTTCAGATTAACAATAACAGACACTATCAGGACTCCATCTTTTTGGATTAGTTTTTATTTTTTAAACTAATACAAGTAATGTCTAAAAGATACCTTAAACACTCATCCACTGATTCGTTACTACGTGCTCATATGAGTATGAATACGATTCATACTCAAGCTATCGTTTTACCAGACAATACCACAAACAACAAGCAAATCTATGGTTATAGGCAAAAGTACTTTTATTTAGTTTAATTCAGACAATTCCATTACTGCAGATACAGCATTAAATAAAAAAAATAAAAAAAGAAATCAAACAAGCTCTTTAAGAGCCCACGTAAATGACTTCATCTGTAACATTAACCTCTGTCCTGTTGAACTGCAGTAGGATTAATGTCCTGTTAAAATGTTTAAGTGCACGTCTGATTTTAGTTTACTTATTTCAGACGAGAACAGAAAAAACCCAAAACAAAAACAGTAGATGACCTTGTGGGGTAGATGGCGCTTCAAATGCAGCATCATCAGCATGCATGCCTTAACATGTCAAGGTGTGGGAAGTGACAGCGGAGATACAGACTGCTGGAAATTGCCTTGGGTGGATAACGCAGTGCCTGTGCGTCATGCATTTTTGTCAATTTTAGATTTCAGATGTTCTTTGTAAGCCAAGATGTCCCTACTCCACTTGGTTATGGTCTGTTTTTCACAAACCCAGATCTCCTGAGCAACCTGTTGGGAAGAAAGCAATGCAAAAATAAGTCATTTTAAAATGCACATATGATTAACATTTATAAAAAAATCTTAATGACTGTTAAAGTACCTGCTGAATAAGCCTGAAGTCATGGCTAACCAGCATCATCCCGCCCTCAAACTCATTGATGGCGTCAGCAAGGGCATCGATCGTCTCAATATCCAAGTGATTGGTCGGCTCGTCCAGGAAAAGCATGTGGGGGTTCTGCCAGGCCAGCCAGGCAAAGCAAACACGGCACTTCTGACCATCCGAGAGGTTCCTGATGGGACTCACCTGGGATCAAACACAGATGATGTGAGCTAACTACACTTCGAAATCATGTCTGCCTGCACGCGCGCACACAGCAACTGACTACGTTTCTTAATATATAGCCAGCATAGCTACATCGAGTCAAACCTGTAAAAGGCTCCATGTCCAAACATAAAAACTGACCTGCTGTTTGCCAGTGAGCCCATAGCGTCCAATGATCTTTCGCATCTCTTCTTTCTCTTTTATCTCTGGATAGCACTTCATCATGTACTCCAGAGGAGACAAATCCAACTCCAACTGCTCTGTCAGATGCTGCAGGACAAAAACAAAAGAGAATTTAGAAGCTATTCACTCAAATCATTTGTCAAAGATCAAAAGTCAAGATTAAACTGAAGAGATATTCATCTATTTGGCATCTAGCTTTCGTTGAAAGTTGAATGTTGAAACTGAGCATGAATAATGAATGGCTGGTCAGTACCTGGTGATATCTGCCGATCTTGACATGGGAGTGCTTCCTTATCATACCGTCAGTGGGGAGGAGCTGAAAGAACAAAGAATGTGCTCTGGTCATGACAACAGCTTGGAATTTTTAATTTTAGTTAGATGAAGCAAACTAAAATTTTAAAATTTCATACCTCCCCAGTGAGCAGCTTCAGTAGTGTCGATTTGCCAGCCCCATTGGGCCCCACAAGGGCCACCCTGGTATCCAAGTCAATTCCAAACTCCAGGTTTTTATAAATTACTGGCTAAAAGATGTGGGGGAGAAAAAAAAAAAAGAAACACAAAAATGAGTATAATCTTTCTCCTGAAGAGGGCACCACCACACAAATCTGTGGAAAGGAGGGGGGGTGGGGGCAGCAGCATCCTCCAAGTGTTTTTATAGTATGCTGATAGAAATTAATAGAACCCAGCCAAGCACATGTTGGGAGAAAATGCATTTATCATGATGAAAAACAAAATCATCCCTTAAGTGCAGCACCTTGTCATGTAAGCGGGCGATTACATTTATAGTACCACGAGAAAAAGAAACTTAATGCCAGACATACTGCCACAAAGCCTGTAAAAGCATCCCTACCGTATCCTCTGAATATCTGAAGCTGACGTTTTGAACCATGATGACAGGAGGGGGGATCTTCCCACAGGGAGGAAAATAAAATGACAGTGTCTAAGAAAAAAAAAAGGAGGGAAAAACTGTTTAGACTTGCAGGAGTACTGATAACTGCTGTAGCTGTTAAATAGTTAATCTCTGTACACAGAGATTAGCCAATTAGCCAAGTCCTATGTTAAAACAATACGTGGCATTTCCCACCTTGTCATTCACTACACGTTCAGTCAGGCCTGATGCAACCATCTTCTGCAGCGTCTTCTCTTTGCTCTGTGCTTGACGGGCCAGTTTGGCTGAACCGTGCCCAAACCGTGCTATATAGTTCTACATAGGGAGCAAAAAGCTTTACGGTTAATGAACTAAATTCATATTCTCACACACACTCTCACACACAGAGAATAGAAGTTCACCTTCATATGAGCAATCTGGTCCTGCTCCCAGTTAAAGCGTTTCATCTGGTTCTCCTCCAGTTCCTCTCTAGTTTTCACATACTGGTCATAGTTACCCTTCAGAGAGACACACAGAATGTCACAATTAGCGTTATTCTTTAGTCACTCGTATTCACTGGGGAATTTATTGACCTAAACTGAGGACCTGCAAAGCTAGAGGAGAAACCACTATTCTTACCGTATAGTATTTCAGCTTGCGCTGATGCAGGTGCATGATGTTGGTACAAACACCATTAAGGAAATCTTGAGAATGAGATATCAAGACCAGAATTCGTTTAAATCTGCAAAAGAAATGATAGGTTCAGTTTAGAACCAAAGCAGAACATGTACATAAACTTCATGAGAATATTAAAACAGGGTTGTGTTGGGTGATCAGTTAAACGCTTCGGTCTAGTTTTTGTCAAAGCCTCAGCCATACTGAGAAACAAACTGCTTGATGGCGAAGCTACAATTCGGCCTTTTGTTTACATCATGTCAGTGACAACAACCCTTTTTGAAATCACCAATTCAAACAATGTAATTAAAGGAACAGAACAGAAACTTACTGCTTCAGCTCTTCCTCCAGCCACACACAGGCATCAAGGTCCAGGTGGTTTGTGGGCTCATCCAGGAGCAGCATGAAGGGTTTGAGGAACAGGGCTCTAAAGATGACAAATCATAAATAGGTTGATTGTGTGTAATACACCACATATTAATAGAAGCTTAGCACAGAGCTGCAGAAATCAGATAGTACGCTTCGGAAGTTTTGTCAGTGCACAGCTGTAGCAAAACGTTACCGCTTGCCAACTGTGCTATCATTCGGCCTTTTGTTACATCATTTTTCAGCAGCACGGAAATTAGTGTGAAATGAGGGGACCACAGCAGAAGTGTCAAAAACAGTTCATTTGTGAATATGTTAACGGGCTACCAAGCATGAAAGGTTTACCTGGCAAGAGCAACACGCATCCTCCAGCCACCACTGAAGTCTTTGAGCTTCTTCTGCTGCATGGCGGCGGTAAAGCCCAGGCCGTGGAGGATACGGGATGCACGCACTGCTGCTTTGTCTGCATCCAATTCCTCTAACCGTTCATACAGCTCCATTAGCTTCTCACATTCAGCTAAAAAGACAGGCAAGAGAAAAGTAAAACAATAGTACTTGCCTCCAAAAACAATGACACCAATAAACATTTATTCCTTTACTGATCAACCTGGGAAGAAAACACACACACACACACACAATCATTAAGGAGAGTCCTAAGAATGCTATTACAAAGTAAACAGAGAGATAGCTAGATAGACACTTTATTGATCCCAGAGGGAAATTCAAGATCTCCGCATTTAAGCCATCCATGTATTGAAACACACACACGGGGGCTCAAGCACATTTCAGTCGTGTCCTGGCGGTTGATGGAGTTGAACCGGCAGCCTTCCAGTCCCAAGTTTGGTTCCCTAAGCTCCAGCCCACGACTAAATAGCATCTATGAAAATGTGGTAAGCCCTTTTAAGACGTTTCAGCAAAGAGGGTTTAAAGTATACATATAATATGCAAAACTTACAGTCTTCATGGGCGAGTCTCTCAGCCTCTTTCTCCAGCTGGATTCTCTCCTCATCCACCTCCATGACACACTGCAGGGCTGTCTTTTCACTGGGGGGCATCTCACGCGTCAGGTGGTAAATGTCAATGTGTTCTGGAATGGGCACCTCTCTGTGGCCAATGGCTGACAGCAACATGGATTTACCTAAACAAACAACAAAAGGTGTAAATAATGCTCGACCATAAAACACCAAAAGGGCCAAATCACCAAATGGCAACTTTCACTCATCTATAGACATACAAGACAAGAGCAAAGCATACCTGTTCCATTGAGTCCAATAAGGCCATAGCGGCGGCCAGAGTTGAGCTCCAGACAGGTATCACTGAGCAACTCCTGCCCATGAAAGGTCAGTGATAGACTGCTGATGTGAACATCCGTGCTGTTTGGGTGGGACGCCAGCACCCCGGTCACGGCACGTGCCTCTGTTTTCTTCAACTCAAACTCATCCAGCTCCTTAGTCAGACTGGCAATTCCTGCATGACAGGACATTAACCTCTGATAAAGCTTAGGAGAACTTCAATGTTTCATTATATCAAGCAAAGCAAGTTGCGCTACAACTATACAACCGATTATACAATCCTTGAAGAGCTCCTCACAACACAGATTTGTGACTCACCATTGACCTCAGCAGCACCATTCTCCTGGCTCTCAGGTTTCTCCCCCTCGCCATTAACTTCTTCAGCTTTCTTAGGTCGTTGACGAGCCTTGGCTGCTTCCTTTTTTTTGGCCGCTTTCTTCTTTGCTAAATCGGACGGCATGGCAACTGTGGATCCCAGAAAGAGGAAAACAGTCCTGAAGAAACACAAAGCAACGGATAAGCAGGAGGTAACTTTTTTTTTCAGCCCACCACACTTCGGTCATCCCCGAGTCTTGTACTAGTAAAGCTTCATTTTTTTTGTGTTTATTTTTTCCTTTTATTATTATTATTATTATTATTATTATTATTATTATTATTATTATTATTATTAGAAACTTGAGCCAAACAGGCATCATACTCCTACACTAACCAGAGACTCGTCACTGCTGCCTTTTTTGGCTTAAACTGTGTTTCACATGGAACATGTACCTCCGGTAGACAAGATCTCACTCTTGACGCAATGACTCGTCGTCTGAGCTACCAAAAAAAAACCCTAGCCTAGCTAGCCTAACTCGCTTTCCCAGTCATTTTAAAAGGCACTCGGTAAAACAAGCACATCCTCATCTAATAGCTTATTTCATAATAAAATCACAACGCTGTAATTACAGAAAACCAGACAGACAGATAGCAGTTCAGCTCGTTACTGGAGTAACAGTTACCTCCGAACACGATGCCTTGCTCGCTGTGCTAAAGCTAACCGGCCCAGAACGAGGCTAGCTAGCCGGCTAGCTCGAAAAAAAAAAATAGAATAAAAACAACAGCAACAGAATTGCCGCGTCGAATGACACTTCGGCTTGTGTTGATAATACTACTAAAGCCAACAGAAGCAAATCGATTTTAACATCGAGCTCATATCAGGGCTGTCCGCTCGATTGCCGAGCGCCGCATTGTGTTCTCGGCACTACCGGCAAAACTCGGCCTCACGCCAGCGCTCCGGCCAACAAGACAGTCATTTCTCCTCAGAAGGAGAAGAGCGAGTTAAAAGGCCTAATAAAAAGAGAGAGACTCTCCATTTCCCCTAAAATGTGATTAAAAGCGGCCTCGTTTCGTTACCTTTCTATCTCTTCTCGTCGCTGCGCTAACGGAACACACACCGTCTCATGGAGCACACAGCGCGGCAGAGACCGGCGCGTGCCCTCAATACCGGCTAGTGAGCCAATCAGATTCTTAAAAAGATGACGCTCCGCCTCCGGATTGGTGGAGCCCGGGCCGGAGTTCTGGAGGCGCCAGAATTATTGCGTCATGTCCTTATCAACGTTTCGATCGTGACGAATAAAAACCGATGTAAATGTATAGTAGTTTCGACACAAATATACATTTTAAAACGTAGGAAATTAAATTACAGTCTATCAGCCACTCAAGTAGCCCTTCAGTCATTAATCTTCTTATACACGGTACTACTTATTAATTGGTATATATACCTTATGTATATTTTTTTGTTGTTAAACCATTCTTTTTTCATATGTACATATAGATATAACACTATAAAACACTATGTGTTCAACTTTAAATTTTTTTTCAGGGTTTACATCAAGTTTCAAAACCTGAACAATAGGCTGTATTCCCGGGTGCCGCCAAGAATTTTGGGCCCCATAAAAAAATTCACTAACATGTTAGCATGTTAACCCCTTAATGTACTGAGAGAACTGCAATACAGACACTCACGTCACAGTTTGCAAAACACATAGAAAAATACATACAAATTCATTGCGAATAAAATATTTTGTTCATTTTGTTAATGATTTAGTATTGGAAACAAAAATATTCCAATGTTTTAAGGTTTATGTCAGTCACAGATTCACAGAATCTTCAAAGACGCCTAATACATTGAAGAGGTAGCTACTAAAGTTAGCATGCTAATCAGCTAGCCTCGGCCTGTCCTGTTTTGTAAAACCACTTTGTACTTTAAGAGTTTGCCTTCAGTTCATCATGAGAGGATGAAGAATTAACATAGGCCCAACAGCCATTCTAACCTCTTATCAACCATTAAGCATGCTAAAGAAAGGAGGAGTGAACACAAGGACAGCTGAAGCCCTTGTCGAGTGACCCCGGCTAAACTATTCTATTGATAGTGTAGTTCATTTTTAAATCTCACAAATTTCAACTTTAAGATAAGCATATAAAAGCAGGCTATTGGGCTCAAACACTCCAGAGAGGAACTACATGTCATCACTTTACACTGTGGGTTCTTTCAGGATATCATATTCATTCTTAGTTCCCACCGACATCCAATCCAGAATGTTCAGTTGATATCGGCCTTTTACGAATACCCATCAGCACCTAGATGCCTAGTTAGCCCACTAAAGGATGATGATGCTAAATGAAACATTTTTATTATTACTCTTTCTTCATTACTTTTCTGAGAAATGAGAAAAGATAAAAAATGATGCCATCCACTGGTAACCTGCTTATAAAACCAGCTATTAGCTAGTTATGTGTAAACATGACCCATATATACTATCAATGTAGCTCCAAAAAGGGCATTTTACAAAGGAATAAAAAAATCTTAAGTTTGAATGTAAATTAATGAAACTATATTTTTTATTCCAGAGGATTTTTGAAACATTGTTTTACTCATCATGAAATTGTAATATAATGTGTAATGGGAATCTGACATGTTCAAATTCTGTAAATAAAATAAAAGGGAATGAACTGTGGAAATAAAAGGTTTTGTCATGAGGGCAGCCACACTCAAACTAGTTGTTAACACTGTCTACACACTGTATAGCAAGGAAAACGCATCAGAGCATTACAAAAAGCAAAAGCTGAACATTTGCTCGTACTTGATGAAGTAAAAGCACGATTTTAATTACTCAGACAAGTAGAAATATCAGGAATAAGTGTAGCAACATGTACTTGAATCTGCTTCCACAAAGTGTGCATTGTAAGATCAAAGGTAAATTAAACCACTGCTTTGTTTGCTGATTAGCCGAATGCATTTATTCATTTACACATATCAAACATGAGACCACAGAAAATCTTCATTTACTATAAATAAAGAGCAGAAGAATCAGAAAGCGTCTGGAACTCTTAGAAAACAATTTACAGGATTATGCATTTCAGAACGAGAGTCATCATTTCTGGCATTCATGCATAGCATTTTCTTTCCAGATTCAGATTCAATGCCAAGCCCCATTACAACTCGTTACATTTCTAACCATTCAGGTGTCTTAACAGTCTTTTCAGACCGCACTGACAAACATTATGTATTCATGGCTGATCCATTGAATAGGCAAATACTTAGAGTCATCCACCCCCAAGGCCATCATGACAGAGTTTATGCATATTTATGTAACGCTGGTCAACTCTTCTGAACACCCCCCCCCCCCCCCCCCAAAAAAAAAACAACAACAACAAAAAAAACAAAAAACCACATACTAATGATAGAAAAAGAGACTGACCCACACTTAAAACTTTGGTAAATGCTTTTTTTCTTCCATGTGCGTCCCCCCAGTGAGCTTTTTAAGGCAACATTTTCGATGGATTCATGCTAAACATGTTTCCTGAAACAGGCCTGTATGTTCTCATGCAACATGCACGTGTTTGTTTTTTTAACACAGACATTTCTGACTATATTCAGTTTCACTGGTAATTAAAGCCACAGACAACATGGCTTTAACATTAAAACATTTAAACTCACTGGTCAGGAAGAAACAAGAACAAATGCTTGGGACATGACAGAAAAGTATTCATCGATAAAGCTCCTCTCTAGTCTTTACTTTCTGCATCAGCTTAACACAAACCAGAACAGAAACAGTTTCAGCGGATCTAAACTCGAACCGTAGTCATTCACAAATACACTAAAAAAATAATACACTGCATTCACTTGATTCAGATGTGTAGATTATTTCCACACAATTAAAATCTATTTGGGCAACAGATTTTCATTTTTTTGTTCATTCAGAAAAAGTTTAAAAACAGTCAGGAATGGCTCACCATATTATCAATTGTTTCCATAAAAGAATAACTTATATAGTGTAAATTTAAAAAAAATATATTCTTTAGATGTATTATGGGTGTTTTACTAACATTTGAAGTATCTTTTAAACAAAAAGTAAATAAGAAGATAAAGAATAAACTGCAATAATCTTAATTTAACTGGTTTATATTCACTTCTGGAATATGATTTTTGGAAAGATAGCATAACTTAGAATTGACATCGGTCCAAACACTTACGTCCTGCCCCAACGCAATGTAAGGTTCCACTTTGTGGGAAGGATGTAGACATAAAAGCAGTAATAACTGAAATATGAAACATTTATTTTATTTTCATCATCATTTACTTAATGTGACTAAAACGTGTTTATTTATTTAAGTTAAACAGTGACAGCATGTGGGGAAGGGACAGTATCAGTTCAGGTTAGGCTTTGGCAGACAGTGTGCTGTTACTAGGATAAAAGTTTATCATTTTAGTCTAACTATTTATTTCATAGTCACCTTTGACTACTTTCTATATTTTACTAACAAAGTACTTTATTGAAATGCATTAACTTTACGATAAACTACCACAGAAACCAAGAGACAACTGATAAGGTGATTACGCACCAATGTAGACACTTATTATGAGCAGATCATGTAGAAATTAAATTCAGCTAGATGTGTGTCCTTAAAAACACTATTAGCAGAAATAACATTCTGATATAGAACACAATAAAAGCTAAAGTCAGATAAACTTCATACTCTTAACAGAACCGAGAATACGAGCATGCCAACAATAGCACGTAGTCATTCCTGCATGCTTCAAATCCTGATGACTGTGTTCCACTTACATTTATGTTTTAGCACTGTTCTATGTGTTTTCTCAAGTTTTGCACTGGGACTGAAAGGGAGTTCCCCCTCGCAACATGAGTTGTGGGAATGCTGATGACCCAGTGCCTTCCACCAAATGAACCTAAGCGGTACCCGTGCCTGTGATGCCATTCACATAAAATTTTTGATAGACACATGAAATTAAAAAAAATATTTCCCACTAATTATCTGACACATGTAAAGTTGTACACGACTACAATATCTATCTGGTAAAGCAGGTTTTGTATTATTGGAACTATAATCCCAAAGTTGTGAACATTAGTGTAGTTTATTCATGTGGACTTGATGTACACATTTAAATCAAGTAAATTCAGTGCAGCATTGTAAAATGTGACCATGGGCTCAATTTGCATTCAAAAAAAAAGTCTGGTTTATTCCAGTCTGGCAGAGTTACGATAGTCATTCCGTTAAGACAACAGATTAAAGTTGACACAGTGCTTCAGTTCACAGACACAGGACAGATAAGGAACAGAGACAAACAGAATGCCAAGGGATGCTCACCTACAAAAGTAAGATACAATACCTGTTAATACACATTCACATTTATATCAGTAGCAAAAACAGTCCACTGATGAAGCAAACGTCCCCCTCGCAATACGCAGCATTTCTCATGCTGTGCGAGATTTTAAGATATGCTGGAAATCATTTTTACCCAAAAGAGCCGGTAGAAACCTTTAACTCCAAAAATGGATAGCGTTAAAACGTTTGGTCACACGCAGATGTTAAAAGAGAAGCGTCTGCTTTACCCCCTGCTCCTCTTTCTCTGGACTGTGGAATATGAAATTTGCAGATGGCCTCATATTCAAAGAGTCTTTTTCTGAAAGAGTTTATAAACTCAACACTGAATTGTAACAACCTATACAAAGTGTACATTAAATAACAAGAAATCATTTCGGCCTTCTTAACAAACAGGTTTTCGTAAGGTTCAAGGATACTGAGAAAGGGGTCCAGTACTTTGGAGATTCATCACTAAATTGATGAACTGGCAATCAAACGGTCAATCGAAAGGGCTGGTAACTTCTCCAAAGTGGAAATGACTTTAAGTGGTGCGCATGGCCAAGGCCTGCTCGAGCTCTTGTCTTCGCTGTTGAATCTGCATTATAAGAAACACAATAAACAACACACAATACACGATACATAATACGTTTATAAATATTAAATTGTCCTGTGCTGTACACAAACATGTATTACAGATGATCTGAAAACTGAGACGCTAATATCAAAACAATAAATCATCCAAAATACACTTAATAAAAATGGCTTGAATGGTGCAAACAGGGCACATAGCAGACCCCTGTTAACAGGTAGTGGAGTTATAGACTCTCTTTGAGACTAATACAACAGCCCTGTATACTGCATGACTACTACTGCCACAACTGTGTAGCAACGCACTGGACATATTACTTGCTGCTGGTTGTCCTGTATTCATAATGAATGACAAGTAAGGACTTATCTCCATATAATATAAATGTATTACATGGTGGTTTAGAAATATACTTGTGGAGGTCACAAATCAGCATGCGTCCTCACCTTGCAGTAAAAGTAGCGGCTGACCGCTTCCTGAGACCAGGGCTGGTTATAAAACTCCGCTCTCCTTTCTTCCTCTGGGTTCCCCACCACATCTGTCATGAGCTGTACAAGCAATCGAAGAAGTACATGAAGAAGAAAAATAAAAGATTAAAAAATGAATTCATGAATCAAAAATCATAAATAAATACATCATGGATAATTAATTAATAAATCCAGAACTAATGTTTTGTAGGTTATTTTGAAAGACTTGCAACAATTAAGCATGTTATAAAGTACACCGCCCTGTTTCTACGCTTTTTGTCCATTTTATCAGCTCAATTTACTACTAGGGCTGTGTATTGGCAAGAACCTGGCGATACAATATGTATCGTGATACAGCGGTCAAGATGCAATATATTGTGATATACTGCGATACTGCAAGCAAAGTGATATATTGCGATTTTTCAAATTAAAAAAACACACCACTATATGAACTGGTTTGCCAATGTTTACAATGGCATTGCGCCCTTGTCCTGCTTGTTAATGTTGGAGTGGAGCTGAAAATGGATTACAGCACTGCCATCTAGTGGTCAGAGGTTTAAACACAAAACACAATGATTCACTGTCTGCCAGGAATCTGTGTATCGATACTGGGTTTTTGAGAATCGATACAGTATCACTAAACATAATATACCCATATTTATATTTCGATATTTTCTTACACCCCTACTTACCATATAGGAGCACAGACTGATTCCACCTGTGTCTCTGCGAACTTTGTTAACCTGTTCTTCAATGGTCAGGGCTCCCACAGGACCACCACAGAGCAGGTACTATTATCTAAAACTATTACTTTTATCTAAAATATCCAGCCAACAGTGTTCTGCTCCATGGTGTTCCTGTAGGGGTCCTGACCATTAAAGGACAGAGTAAACATCTGAATATTACATTAAAACATACAACCAATTAATTATTACATGAGGTGTCAAGTAACAAAGTACAAATATTTCGTTAGCTTACTTAATTAGAGATTTTGGTTATTTATACTTTACTGGAGTAATTATTTTTTTAGCTGACTTTTTACTTTTACCCTTACATATTCACTCCCTTATCTGTACTTTCTACTCCTTACATTTTAAAAATATCCTTGTTACTCATTTCAGCTTGTTTTCATTCATATACATTTACATTTACATTTTGAAGGTACATTTCACCTTTGAAGTTTGACTTTTGAACCATTACAATATTTATAGGCAACTAGTCATCATATCTTCTGCTCCATAAAACACATGTTAATGTTCAGTAGTACACAGATATGCTTCTTTAATATATTTACATTGTACTAAAATGCATTCATTTTCAATGGGCATATATGCGGCTAAAACAGAAAGCCTAGCGCATCCCAAATTTATCAACATTAACATTTTAATATAATATTATAGTAATTATGGCCTTTAGAAGAATGTTTTTTTGGGGAGGTGGGCTATAGACCCCTGTGGTGCGACCTAATCTTTTGTCCTTATTGTCATTTTTTTCCTTACATTACTTTTACTTTTATACTTTAAGTAGTTCTGAAATCAGACTTTTACTGGAGTAAAAAGCTTGAGTTGAAACTTCAACTGATTATATTTTCTTCACCTATCAACTTAAACCCAAGCTCAGTCATGAAGTCGTGAAGAATACCAAATTTCTCTGCAAGTCGTGATACAATCTTGATTTGCCCCTAATGCTGGGAAGAATGCAGTAGATTAGCATAGTCTGTCACCTTAAGGTCCCGGTTCTGTGAACAGATCCAGTCCTGGATGTAGCCCTTGGGATCCCTAGAGAAACTGAGCATGAAGTCTCTCTGGATCTTCAGCTGGTTGATGGACTCAATGGTCTCATGAATCTAAGGAATGACGGAGATCCGTGTGTTAAACAGGCAACAAGTGAAGAGAACTTCTGACTTTTGTATGATTAGTATGGGAGCAAGAAGTCTTGTAGAAAATGTTATAGTTTGTTTATATACAGATAAAGTTTATTACAATAAGCAACTGAACACATGGCGCTGTTGCTGTGTAAGTCTTGCCTTGTTGTCCAGTGATGCTATCTCCTGCTGATTAGCAGTCGAGAGCAAAAAGCCACTCATTTGAGTTTTTAGAGGATCATCCACTTCAACGTCAATGTCATAACAGGCCGTCTTCTTGTGATCGTTGGGATCCACACTGTTAGATAAGAGTACTGTATGTCTTAACTTGACTTAAGCTTACTGGATGACACTGTATGTTGACAAAATAAGAATACTGCTTCCTAAACATATATTCACATTCAAAGCAAATCTATTCAGTACCTGATAACATGATTGATTACAATGGGGTCGGGTGGCAGCAGCAAGTTGGTGAGCCGCTGAGGAATCTCACAAAACTTCAGACGTGGACAGTCAAAAATCTGAGAGGTAAGCAAGTTCATATCAGTCAAACGACACTTGCTTAATACACTTACTAGAACTGGTGGTGGAGATGATAATAATAATGCTATGATCTCATTTGGACGTCTGCAATGTACTATTCACTAAATCAACAAGTTAGCTGGGTTCATCTTGTTTTTTGAAGTCTGAAAATAACCTGCATGTTGATAAAGAAAAAATAGCTCCATAAGAGTCAATGTGTTTAATATATTTAGGACATGTACAAGCAGAAAAGCTCTGGTCTTCTAAAAACGGTTATCCTGTTAACTAACTAGTATGGTGCCGCAAAAACAGAAGTCCTTTTGTTTATCTCTGAACGCCTGAATTACCTTTGACGTTCCTGGTTGGTGCAGTAAAAGCGGCTACTTTACAACTTTACAGAAATCAAAACATCAAAACATATCTGTTCCATCATTTTGTAAGTAGGGCATTTAATAAAGACCCTCCTTACTCCAGCTACCAGTTCAATAGCTACAGGTTTTATACAGAATACATTTATTGCATTATTTAATATGATGTCCTTGCACCTTCAGAAGAACTGAATTTGCACATAACTTCAGATCCATAACAATGTTTAAAGCACTATTCAGCCAGGATTAGTTTTACATGGGGGGTGAAGTAATACCGTCTTACCACAGGACGTCTAAGGTTTTCATACGGACGAGAGAAGTAATGTTACTATGAGAGACATGGGAGCAGCTACTGGACAGAGCACTGCCGTCACTTCAGATAAAAGTAAAAAACATATTAAATCATTTAGCCATTATTTTATTTAGCTGACTCATCTTGTTGTCTAAAGTAAATGCACTTTGTCGTTACCATTGTCATTAGCGTAGCTGGTCTTGGGAATTCACAGCCAACAGTCAAAACTAACACATAATTTTTATCAATTTAATGTTCTGCGTGGTATATCTGAGGTGGAACATGATATGTCAGCTTCCCTCCAGGTTTTTACAGACATGCTGTTTCACAGGATTCATATAACCTGGGTTATTTCTATATCTCACTTTACGGAAGGTGAAAGGCACTGTGTTTTTTTTTTGATTCAGGAGAGTACAGTCCATAAAAAACATGCTGCATTCACCAGTAAAAAATAACGATACTCCACTGTCTCATTTGAAACGAATCCAGTCTGAACAGGGCTTCTAAATGATGAAGCTGCTTTTAGTCTGCGCTCCAGAACTTCCCAATATATTATAACTTTTCTGTTCAGTTTTTCTAAAATTTTAATATATGCATTATCATTATGATTACAAAGTATGTTTTATGATTACAAAGTTGTTTTAGCACTGCTCATTTGTATTACAACATCTACTTTCATTTTCTTTTGATTTAGTTGCTCAAAGAATTTTGGGCTCCATTGTAAAGCATAAATGGTGCAACATAAGAAGCTATTATTAATAATTCATGCTTTGAAGTTATTATTATTACTTATTATTGTTATGCTCAACAGCAAGGACCAAAATGTCAGTACCTGCTGGAAATACTTGTCACAGTTGATGTATTCTTTTTCATGTGAGTCCTGCAGCTTGTTGGTCTTTACGTATTGCCACAGTGCCTGGATGATGCAGGAGCGGGTCTGTGTGTGGATGCCAAGCAGACGAGCAAGTCTGGGGTCCAGCTTAAACTGGGGGGGCTGTGAAGGGTTAAAGTACATCAAAACTTTTAAGATCCAAGCAATTTGTAAGGTGGTTCAGTATAAAACCCTTGTAGTTGTGCTTTTCTTCTTAGTCTTTGCTCATAACAAGCACGATGAAGAGACCTCAGAGGTAACCAGCACTAGGTGTAAACTGCCAGAGGCTCAGCATGACTTGCATTCGGAATAGATTTGATGACTTCACACTGACTGGCCATTGAAACTAAAACAATGGCTTAACAAATGGAGTTCAATAGTATGCATACATCAAGTTGGGAAGTGACAAAGCCCATTAGCATGCAGACAGGGCCTTTAAGGTCAAGCATAATACTTAAAAGATGTCTGTCTGAGTGGAGGCCCAGCTCTAATGGGCGAAATGGCCTTAAAAAAATCTCACAAAAAATCACAAAAAAACTTTAGATTTTAATAGATTTTTTTGCTGTTTGAAGGCAGACGCTTCGTTAACAAAATGTATTGTTAAACTCATGGAGGGCTACATCGTTCAGTTGGACCACAGGTCAGTGGTGGCGACATGATACGACACGTCCTCGTAATTCTTTGGCGTGTGTTATACAGTTGTGGCAACTTCAGAAAAATATTTGTGGCTTAGTAGCCTGTACTTCTGGTCTAAAACTTTTCCACCGTATGTTTCCACCTGTCTGACTTTTCCACTGTATATATGGGTGCCATGTCTTTTGCAATAAAAATTGCTATAGCGTTGGTGGTGGAAGTTAAAACAATTTTAATGAAAACACATTGTCCTTAACTGTAAATTCGAATTAATCGATAAAATCGATTTATCACCCAGCTCTGTGAGCAATCTTTAATAATAATCCAGCAGCACTGTTCACACCTGATAATCCAACATGAGGAGCAGAGTGCACCGGACATTCACGTCTCCTGGCCTCTTCACCTGGAAGCCATCCGTCTCCTGGGTCGTAGGAGTGCGATGCCACTGTCAGCACAAACAAACATAAGACATAAACAACCTTATTACATATATTAGCATGTAATAGCAACCTGAAGTGTCAACAGTGATACACTCAGACTTTGTCAAAGACCAAATTCCCTCAATAAAATATTCCTCCAGAGTAGTTACGACACACGCATGTCCATGTAAAATGTACTAGAATGTGGAATTGAAGCTTTCTTTGTAATACCATGTTTTCTATATGGGAAAAAAAGGTTCCAACAATGCTGCAAGCCAAAAACGCCTCACATTTCTTTTAAATAAACAGTAAACTCAACCAAGCCCAGTTAATGTACATTCACCGAGCTGCAACAGAAACAATGCATTCCAGGGAGAGCTCTAATAAACACTGAGTTCATTTTTACCATTCTTTTCTATTAATTTAGTGAAATAAATTTTTAACACTATTTCTGAATGTACCATGTACAATGTGTTAGCTTCATAAACCTATTGTTTTTAAAAGATATGAGGTGAAAAAGACGAACCATTAGCTTTTGTTTGTTTATTAACACTTCACTGTCTTCTTCTGTGTAAAATTTAAGCCACAAGTCATCTACTGTGGCTTTCAGTGCTGTCTGTTTTTAATATAAAGCATTAATGGCAAAAAATGAGAGCACTGAAAACAGGGCCGAGAGTCAAACGCACACTTCCTTTTTATCTTTTTTTTTGAAGATGCATGACTTAATTTATAATGAAGCTATAACACTTGTGCCTAGTTATACTTAGTAGTATAAAAACAACAACAACAAACAAACAAAAACAACTAAAACACACTATATGGTATAGTATAGTATAGTATGTCTTCGCTGTCGAAAGAAAAAAAAGTATCTCCATATTTGTCCAATTTTATTTTTCAATAGCATTTGAACACGGCAGCTGCTGTTTAAATTCTGTACAAATTACATGATGAATGGACCAATAGAAATGCTCAAAAATAGCTTGGAAATAATTCTGGTTCCATTAACTTACATTAAAGGTAAATACAGTTTTCGTCCTCTCCTGTTAAGTTAAGATTTTGGAGATGTTGTTCTTTGGGCAGCAATTATATATAGTATAGTATTGAATATAGTATTCATTATTAAACAGTACACCTCTTGGTCAGACTCTCCTCCTTCCCCAACCCGCAAACCCCCACTTCCAAGCCCCCTCCCTCCCCAGAGGCATCAGAGTAACAATAAAAGATGTAAAAGGTGTTATTGATGTGTGAGATATAAAATCTACAAATTTCCAGCTCTGTTAGTTGATGTACGAAATAAAGGCAACAGCAGAATCAGATTATTAATGAAGATTTAAAAAAAGCAGAAATAGCTGCTTTACTGCATTGACCTTGTCAGTAGATAATGTGATTCCTTAATGCTGTGTTTGCTTTTATTTATCTAACAAAGCTTTAATTTGCCTGGGTCAAACAAGCAAGTGTATGAATACGCATTTACTTTCCAATTCACTGACTTTTTATTGTTACTTTTAATGAACCAATCAATAACAAGCTCTAAGTGATCTGAATTCTGGACTGACTGTGCATCTCCAATATTAAAGGCAACTGTGCTTCCTTTATATAACCCCAGAAAACACGATAGCACCTAGAAAACACTAATTCTATATGCTGACACCTTTTACTTTATCCAGTATGGACCATATGCACACAGACCAGCTAGCCTAGAGGTGGATTTTAATGAGTTAAAGGGGGAAAAGCAGAGGTGTGACTGTGTGGCTGATACGCTAAGTAAGTAAGATAGGGTTAATAATAAGGCAACAAGAATAAAGAAGAAAGAAGAGAATGGCAAGAGCAGAGAGCAAATAATTTCCTCTGAGCAGTAAAAACAAAGATAATCAGCCTGTGTGCCGTGCTTAACGCTAGATTCAAACATCTCTGCAATGCCGAATAGAAATGCGGAATTCAGGGTTTTTTTTGATGGACCTAATCAGAGAATTTTAGAACTGAATTCATTAAAACGACAGAGGGCTACAGATATACAACGCGTTGAGGCTGCGTGCCTGAGGCTAAAATAATACTCTTTAGGGTCTCAATGTGCTCTGTATCGTTTGTTATTCTAAAACTACTGCATGTCATTCAGTGGTCCCCCATCATTTGAAAGGAAAATCATAATGGCAGTGACTCACAGCTCAACTCAATTAGCGTTGCTGGACACTGGATGGGCTTTCAAGGCCTCTCTACACAGGTAAATCACTCTTTTATTACGTCTCTCTATCTGGTATGTGGCTTGATGAAAACGCTCAGGCACCAAGGACAGTTTAAAGTGCCACAGAATGAATGCGCCAAAAACCTCCCATCCACAGCTCTACAGGACAGATACCGGGAGGCAAAGGCAGCGGTCTGAAAGCACGACAGCGGCAAAAGGAGGGGTCACGTCTCCCGAGATAAGGACCGCCTTCGTAGGTGCGTGCTCACAAGAGCCGAAGGCTTCCAGCAAAGTCCATAAATATTAAGCGGACGTAGCAGCTGCGAACAATCCCCTGTGTAATGTAAATGCCTGAGTCTGCCTTAATAGCACCTGTGCACTAAAGCTCCTCCACTGAAACTGAGCAAACTGGCCAGAAGTCTCAAGTTCCGTCCACTTTAAGGGGTTTGTAAGTTTTTTGCTTTCAGCAATGCATCCGATTTTCTTCTCCAGGAACACTGCACGAAGCTCGATCCTCGCTGCAGTGCCATCGCTCCAAAGTGTCATGGGCTATGTTTTATGTAAGATATTGCTATGGAAACCAGGGAGACATTTCTTCTATGCAGCCTGGATTACAGAACTTTTATTACATTATTGAGCAGCAACTTTTACAATATACTGAGAAATCTGATAAACAACTAGCATATACTTTACACCCCCCCACCCCACACACACACACACACTCACACAGACACACTCTCACACACACACACACACACACATTCACTCACACACACACACTCACACAGACACACTCACACACACACACACATTCACTCACACACACACACACACACACACACACACACACACACACACACACACATTCACTCATACACACACTAACACACACACACACACATTTGTCTTACTATATTAGTGAGGTCATCCATAGGTTTCTTTTGAACTGTTTTACTATAATTAAATAACACTACACATAACCCTAACCTTAACATCAGTACCCAAAATACTAATTTTCTGCTCTATTAGATTTTTTTAAAACTTGAATTTTGAAGAAAATGACATTTGCTAAAGTGAGGACCAGCAAAATGTCAGACTGTACTGTACTAGTGAGGACATGTGGTCCTCACAACTATACCTCTACAAGAACACACTCACTCACTCACACACACACTCACACTCACTCACTCTCACATGCTCACACACACACACTCACTCACTCACTCACTCACACACACACACACACACACACACACACACACACACACACACACACACACACTCACATGTTTGTCTTACTATATTAGTGAGGTCATCCATAGGTTTCTTTTGAACTTTGTTTTACTATAATTAAATAACACTACACCTAAACCTAACCCTAACCTTAACATCAGTACCCAAAATACTAATTTTCCATTAGATTAAAAAAAAACTTGACATAATGACATTTGCTAAAGTGAGGACCAGCAAACTGTCCTCACTTTGCCAAAAAAAAATCAGACCGTACTACACTAGTAAGGACATGTGGTCCTCACAACTATACCTCTACAAGAACACACACACACACTCAACCACACACACACTCACTCACACACACAACTACAGCATTTGGAACTTTAGGCTGTCTTGCAAATTCATTAATGACACAATCAGGGATCTGACTGCACTTAGAGCCCAATCGATTTAGCAAGGGCCGCATGCCCCAAGCCTTAATTACTATTTAAATGATTTTTGAGCATTTCTAACTCTTCTAGAATAGAGATTTGTGTACTATTAAATAAATGGCTGCGAATAAAATCCATTATTCTAAGGCCATTTTTTTAAAGTGCTGTGATATATGAGGGACGGATGGATCCTTACCTCCACTAAGTGGTTATCAGGGCCGTACAGGTCCTTATCCAGCTCAATAACCAAGCTCTTGAAGAAAGAAGAGAACTTTCTCTTTTGCTTTCCAGGCTGTGGCATAAAGAGACATTCATGAAATGCATCTCAATGACATGAACAACAACAGTGTTATATTTAAATATCAGTGACACCCCCGAATCCCTATTCCCTAAAAAAGCTAATTTCTCCCTTTTGTTTCTCACTCATTTATGATATATATATACATTCATATATATATATATATATATATATATATATATATATATATATATATATATATGTATATATATATATATATATATATATACATACCACATTAATGAAATAGACACATTATTTCAGTTCAAATCTAATGAAAAGTTATTGTCCAACAGTAAATTATTGTTTCTCAGAGAAAATGACAATGCCTCATTTTTAGATACCCAAATCCAAATACTTAAATAAAATTGACTAGTTAATACAGTAATTCAAGTGTAAATATCCTGTAAATATGCAAAAACTATATACATAATTAGAGGTAGAACCCCAATATATGTAAAACAGATTTTTCATTTTCAGTCTTTAGTGATATGACTGATACGTTCATGTACAAAAGCTTGGGTGCCCCTGGTCAAATGATGATTTTATGATTAAAACTAACGCGTCCAATACAGACTACAGACACATTTACTCATTTCAATACTTGATTCCTGTTTATTTGCTAAAAAAATAAAATCTGGCCTGTGCTAAATTTATATTTTATTATGTGAAATAAACGGAAATTGCAAAATTAAATACAACATTTAAGTCAACAAAACATGCATAAAACTTTATATATTTCAATAACATAAACAGTTAATCTTAATCAAGTAACATGTATATGATTTACTAAAACTAATAAAATAAAGAACGAAAACAGAAATGTCTAAACTGGGAATAAATAGGCAGCTTATACTCTTAAACCCATCTTTCAATAAAACAGTTGGTGGTTTCTTTTTAAAAATATGACCAATTTTAATAATAGACAAGCTTATAAACAAGAGAAATAATCTTTAACGGATAAAAATTTAAAGTGGGGACCATTTCAATTCCAATGACAACTGTTCCTTCAGTTAGTTAACAAACAGTCACTTTTCACCCCTGTAATTCCTTATCATTCAGTCTATTCTATGTCCCTGTGTTTTTTATAGATATAAGACTTTTATTCATATTCTATGGATAAATGCCACTGAAATGGCTGAGGGGGCTAATCAGGGCCTGCATTCTACACTAAACATTAACCAATGAAATAAAATCTAATTAATTAAAACTAATCAAAGTTTATTTGTAACATACATAGTAATACCCGGTACAACTAGCAGTGAAATGCTTTCACGACTACTTGTTTACATGAAACAAAACAGTACAGTCGCTCTAAACTATTTAAAAAATGGTATTTAATAACTAATTTGTTTAATAATGTGTGTAAGAATGATGGTGTTAGAAAGTACAGTTTAACATTTCAACTAAATAAATAATTACTAATAACAAAGCAAAACAAAACAAAACATTGTGTTTATGTCCAGATTGCCATCATCCCTGCTATCTCAGAGAAGCTTAGGAACTAGGATGTAACATATTACATCCCATAAAGGTTAGGTATAAACTCATTGATCTTTATATTTTGTAAATATATTATTAGCATTTATCTTTATCCTGGTCTGGAGGCCCACTGCCCCGCTCATTTACATGATTGTTCTGCCGCTTTAACTCGATAATGGGTTGTTAATGAGCTGATTAGTTGGAACAGGTGTGTTCAGAACAGGGAAATCATAAAAAGGACAGTGGCTTCCAGTATGATGCCTAATGAACACTGTTTTGTCGTATCTTATTTTCCAAAAACTGCATATATATATATATATATTATTTTATTTTTTTTTTCCCCCTCACAGTACAGGTGTTTCACCCACTGACAAAGGTCACCATTACAGTAGATCACACAGACAAATCCACATTTCTAAATACAAAGAAAAGATACAAGTAGCCATGACTGCATCTATCTGAAATAAAATTCAAAAAATTTATTTTATAGAACACCTGTTTATACCTGTTCTATTGTTTAGCTGTTATAAGAAATAGAAGATATAATTCTAGTCCCGACACTAAGATTTGTGTTTTTAGTACTAAGCAAAGCTACAGGTCTGCATGATTCACGTCTGTTAGGAGGTTCACCTGGTCAGTGCACTTCTCAGGGAGGAAGGAAATATTCTCCTTCTCAAAGACTTTATGTTCATTTTCGTATAGAGAGCAGCTAATCTACCTTTAAAACCTTGGACCAGAAGTTTTTCCACTTTTCATTTTATTAATGGCTTCTTAAACTTCATTTTTGTCTTTGCCTTCCTCTGAGAGACTAGAAATGTCGAGGCTACTGAAAAATGGGCTTTGCTTCTCCAAGAATTCTGAAGACTGAAGACACACTGCAAACGTTGTATTCATCTCTCGCGAATCCATTAATATTAGCTTGAATCTGCTTAAATATGACTGACTGCTCTGCTTGTCAAGATTTTTAAGCTGCCAAGCTAGCAGTTTGCCTGACTTATCTCCTCCTTCATAAAATCTCAGTTTAAAGCATATAAGACTATTTTCAGCCTTCAAAAGAAACAAGTCACTGTACTGAGAGCAAAGAGAGAGAGAGAGAGTAGTTTGTGAAGAAAATTGTTAGATCTTGAGTTTATACACCTCCCTAACTGTTTCATTTCCTTTTCTAAAGAATGCAATTTCAATCCTTATTGTTAGCTAGTGTAACTAATCTTTTGCCTAAGGCTTTGAAAGCCTCCCACCACACATAAACAAAAAGTTTCCTCCATTTGTAAAATAAAAAAATAATAATTAAGTCTAAATTGTGAAGCCATGTTAGATGTAACTATCATCTATAAATTCCTTTAGTCTCTTCTGAATCGTTGTAAACACAGGAAACTGTGCTGCTATAGTCCTAAAGACTTTAAATTAGAGAAATTCTAAGGGTCACAGAAATGTAGCTCTTCCATAAAGATGTGTGATGTTTTGCTGCTCTGTTCATGAGTAACATCCACACCTGTTGATCTGTCCTGTTGAATTGTGTACAATTAAAATAGTCTGACCAATCAGCACTAGGCCTGTGAACATTAACAAGGTTAATGAGCAAGACAGCCTCTAGAAGGCAGCATATGTTCCTCTGAAATATGTTTGGCATCAATGGTGTTTGCACACCACCACACATCACCCACGTAACCTTCCACCATACCATGACAGACCCTTACTTTCGAACTTCACACTAGTAACAATCTGATGGTTTCCTCGGAGAAAACAACATCAATTATTTCCATAAACAGTCTGACCACAATGCATGTTTCCAGTGTGTATCAGTCCATTTTAAATGAGTTCGAGTAGAGAAGTCGGCGGCACTGGTGACGTATGACCTTCGCTGTGCATAGCAGGGTCTTCACTTGCATTTGTGGATGCAGCAAGAAACACTGTTTACAGACAACGTTTTTAAAGGACTCCTGAGCCCATGTGATGCTTCCTATTAGAAAAGCATGCTGTGTCTCTTTTATATACAGTGCCATCTAAAGGGTTAAAGATTACCTGTGGTCATTTGTGGTTTTTAATCTTGTTGAATTCCCTGAACTACTTAAATCTTTTGGTGATATTTTGTAGAAATACTTAAAATCATATTATTACCTGGCCAAGGAACAGTACTTTAAACAGCTGGATATTTTACTGACGCATTTTTGGCCAAATAATTGGTAAGCCTAGACCATTAATGCTGTTTTTCAAGTCTTCAACATTTTTCAAGTCCTAAGAGTGTTATTTGGAACATGGTTCAGGCATTAATTTCAGAATGAACAAATATATACACAAACACAATGAAGTTGATAGGATAAAACACAAAATATCTTGTCTTTGTTTTGTTAAAATACTGTAGATTCATAAACCACTTCTGTTTTTATTAGCATCTGACATACTATCACACCTTTCTGGTACATAATATTAAAATACGGTGCTAAACTAAAGATAAAAGTAATTTATAGTAAACACTATGTTTACTCACGTCATCAAGCAGCTTGCCCTCAACCCGCAGCTCCCAGGATGCAATGCTGCCCTCAGAGTCCTCAGAATCAGGCTTTGCAGGGTTGAATGTGTTGGAGATGTATAGCCGAAGCTTTCGCTTTTGCTGTTCACAAATATACACGGGAATAGTTCTCTTAAGATTTAAACACTCCATTTCAAAACGATTCAAAGAAAACAAAGGACATGATCAGAACTCATAAAAGGCTAATTCAGAATCTTAACAATATCTTGGCAGCCTGTTTAATAACTATTGATTTCTTTTCAAGCTGTCACAGTCTAATGTCTCTAACTAATTAGAAGATTGCTTTTTCAAGTTCAAATGTCAGATAAATGTCTGTGCAGAAATCATAATGCGTTTTAAAATGTGAACCGTATCTTGTCCAACACAAAATCCAAGTAGTCCGTGATGACACACACCTTCATGGGTCTTTTGAGGGCCTCTTGGATGTCCACCCGCTTCCTCATAATGGTTTGGTCCAGCTTGCGCTCAAAAGCCAAAAGATCCATGTACGCCTGCGACTCGGGCACCAGCTCCCTGATCTGATGACAGGAGGTTTAACACGTGAGTAACAGGGTGTTGATGACTGGCGTTCAGTAAGAAGCTATGGCCCTAATTACAGTCTTTCATACTCTATTATGCCTTCGAGTGAACCGCCGCTAAAACAGATCAGGCCAAACTCTCTGGAGGCGGCCCTTCCATTACTCTTCCAGTGATTAACTAATTAACACTGATTAGCAACTAATTACTCTGTGCTGTTAGCTACTGGTATTGAGATGGTACTGAAAAAATGCCCTTGCCCAGCGATGAGGAATAATAAGCCTGCGCTGTTCGACACTCTCCAGGTTTTCATTGTGTTGCATCATTCCGTCTTACCCCTAGTGCCTTGCAAAAATTTACCAACACTATCACAGTAACCCCCAGAGCGCGGGGCGCGCTTGTAAAAAGATAAAAATAAAGCAGAAAGCCGCTGAGAGGGTGCCGAACACGCATGCCACATAACGATGGGACAGAAATTTAAAACGGTCTGGTCTTTTATCTGTCATTCACAGTCCTGCTTCGGATGCCCCTTCCCTGGATGTAACCCTGCCTTTCTTTGTGGAGCTCCACTGTGCCACCTCTCGACGGAGGCGGTCCACCAGAGCCCCCCTCCGCCTGCACCGTCCCAAAACTCTTGCGGCGGCCGCCGTGCCATCACACGGAACCCAGGAATCCAACGACCCCTTAGAGTGCCCCAGAAATCCCCCTAAAAAAGACATTAAAGCTCCGCTCCTGCGCCCCACGACTCCTCCCTGCCTCTTTCTTGCCCCGCGGAAAGAGAAAAGAAAAAGGCCAGCAGATTTACCTGCACTGTGCGAAGGCTTGATACAGAAATAAAAAAAGAGAAATAAACACAGACAGAGAGGAAGAATAACCAGAGTGATGCACCTCACCCTCTGAGGGAGAATCTTGTCTGCCATTTTCCTTCTCTTGGCACTACGGATAGGAGAAAAGGGACAGAAAGAAAGAGAGAGGGAGAGAGAGAGAGAGAGAGAGAGAGGGAGAGGGAGAGAGAGAGAGAGAAAAAGCATGTTACTATGGTGACTGATAGCAGAGTCCACAGGCCATCTGCTGAATAACTGGGACCCGTCCAGACGTTGTTCCAGCTGTGTGAGTGTGTGAGTGTATGTTGTAGTGTGTGTGTGTGTGTGTGTGTGTGTGACAGAGTAGAAGATGGAGTAGAAGAGGACGAAAGGAAGCAGAAAAAGAGTTAGAGAGAGCTTGAATGGACAAGAAGTAGAAAGATGCAAGAAAGTGTAATACTGAGTGCAATTTGGAAAAATGAGGCTCATTCATACTTGCGTCTTTGTGTGTGTGTGTGTGTGTGTGTGTGTGTGTGTGTGTGTGTGTGTACATGTGTGTCTTGCAATTCCCATGCAGTCACAATATGGAGCTGAATCACTAGGAGGGACTGAAGCAAAGCCAATTTATTCTGTCTCCTGCATGGAGCTTTTTTCAGTGGAGATGAGTTTTCACACTAGTGAGTCTGAGTGGGAAGTGGGGGCTCTCTGCCTGTTCCACTCATCTCACAGTCGTGGTCACAAGTTAATGCAAAATCCGTGCTCCGTATATGTGTATGCATATACAGACAATGCCCAGCCTTTTTCCTGATACACGATACGGATCAAGATATTTTGTTTTACATGAAGCAGGCTTTAAAAGACAATAAGCACCAGCAGTGATAAAAAAAACTTTACAATTAAGGCTTTTACTTCAGCATCTCACATAGTGTGCTACATTAAATCTAAATCTTAGTATATTTTCTTTATATGAAATATATAAACATAGGAAAACACAGCCTGCTGCTGTGACAGAGATATGGCAGCACACAGGATGTTCCAGTCCTACATGCTGAAACTAAAGTGTAGAATTTTATTGTCGACAACTGGGACAGACAAACAGTGAAACTTCTTCGTCAGTAGATTTAAACAAGCAGCTTTCTTTTTTGTGTGGGCGTATTATTCAGTTAGACAAACTCCCCCCATGAAGCTCGGTTACAACAGTTATAGTAATACAATAGTAAAGGTGGAACTGTATAAATATCAAGAAATACTTATGAGCTAGATGGGTTACATGTACTTATCTATCAGTATACCGATACGGGTACTGATACTGATTACAAGTAACCAGGGACTTTGAAAACCAATATTGGGGGCCGGTATTCATTTACCATAAACTTTATGTTTGTAATGGGAAGTTGCAATAATTAATCTTACATTAACATTTAAAAGAATTTAAAAAAAAGGTTGTGCTTTTACCATTCGATAGTATAGACTGCAAGAAATATATAATTTTTTATATAAAACAGAGACGGAACTGCCCTTATCAGTGTATTGGTGCAAACAAGAAAGTCTACATACAGACTAAACACTGTATAAAGTCTAGATACAGACTAAACACTGTATAAAGTCTAGATAAAGACTAAACACTGTATAAAGTCTAGATACAGACTAAACACTGTATAAAGTCTAGATAAAGACTAAACACTGTATAAAGTCTAGATACAGACTAAACACTGTATAAAGTCTAGATAAAGACTAAACACTGTATAAAGTCTAGATACAGACTAAACACTGTATAAAAGTCTAGATAAAGACTAACACGTATAAAGTCCTAGATACAGACTAAACACTGTATAAAGTCTAGATTAAAGGACTAAACACTGTATAAAGTCTACATACAGACTAAACACTGTATACAGGTCTAGATAAAGACTAAACACTGTATAAAGTCTAGATACAGACTAAACACTGTATAAAGTCTAGATAAAGACTAAACACTGTATAAAGTCTACATACAGACTAAACACTGTATAAAGTCTAGATACAGACTAAACACTGTATAAAGTTTTGATACAGACTAAACACTGCATAAAGTCTAGATACAGACTAAACACTGTATAAAGTTTAGACACAGATTATACACTATAAAGTCTAGATACAGACTAAACACTGTATAAAGTCTAGATACAGACTAAACACTGCATAAAGTTTAGATATAGACTAAACGCATTATAAAGCCTAAATACAGACTAAACACTGTATAAAGTTTAGACACAGACTAAACACTGTATAAAGTCTAGATACAGACTAAACACTGTATAAAGTCTAGATAAAGACTAAACACTGTATAAAGTCTACATACAGACTAAACACTGTATAAAGTCTAGATAAAGACTGAACACTGTATAAAGTCTACATACAGACTAAACACTGTATAAAGTCTAGACACAGACTAAACACTGTTAAAGTCTAGATACAGACTAAACACTGTATAAAGTCTAGTTACAGACTAAACACTGTATAAAGTCTAGATACAGACTAAACACTGTATAAAGTCTACATACAGACTAAACACTGTATAAAGTCTAGATACAGACTAAACACTGTATAAAGTCTAGATACAGACTAAACACTGTATAAAGTTTTGATACAGACTAAACACTGCATAAAGTCTAGATACAGACTAAACACTGTATAAAGTTTAGACAAAGACTAAACACTGTATAAAGTATAGATACAGACTAAACACTGTATAAAGTCTACATACAGACTAAACACTGTATAAAGTCTACATACAGACTAAACACTGTATAAAGTCTACATACAGACTAAACACTGTATAAAGTCTAGATACAGACTAAACACTGTATAAAGTCTAGATACAGACTAAACACTGTATAAAGTCTACATACAGACTAAACACTGTATAAAGTCTAGATACAGACTAAACACTGTATAAAGTCTAGACATAGACTAAACACTGTATAATGTCTAGATACAGACTAAACACTGTATAAAGTCTAGATACAGACTAAACACTGCATAAAGTTTAGACATAGACTAAACAATGTATAAAGTCTAGATACAGACTAAATACTGTATAACGTTTATACAGATTAAACACTGTATAAAGTCTAGATATAGACTAAATGCATTATAAAGCCTAAATACAGACTAAACACTGTATAAAGTTTAGACACAGACTAAACACTGTATAAAGTCTAGATACAGACTAAACACTGTATAAAGTCTAGACACAAACTAAACACTATATAAAGTTTTGTTACAGACTAAACACTGCATAAAGTTTAGACATAGACTAAACAATGTATAAAGTCTAGATACAGACTAAACACTGTAAAGTCTAGATATAGACTAAATGCATTATAAAGCCTTAATACAGACTAAACACTGTATAAAGTTTAGACAGACTAAACACTGTATAAAGTCTAGATACAGACTAAACACTGTATAAAGTCTAGACACAGACTAAACACTGTATAAAGTTTTGATATAGACTAAACACTGCATAAAGTCTAGATACAGACTAAACACTGTATAAAGTCTACATACAGACTAAACACTGTATAAAGTTTTGATATAGACTAAACACTGCATAAAGTCTAGATACAGACTAAACACTGTATAAAGTTTAGACATAGACTAAACACTGTATAATATCTAGATACAGACTAAATACTGTATAAAGTTTAGACACAGACTAAACACTGTATAAAGTCTAGATATAGGCTAAATGCATTATAAAGCCTAAATACAGACTAAACACTGTATAAAGTTTAGACACAGACTAAATGCTTTATAAAGTCTAAATACAGACTAAACACTGTATAAAGTTTTGATACACACTAAAAACACTGCATAAAGTCTAGACACACACTAAACACTGTATAAAGTTTTGACACAGACTAAACACTGTATAAAGTTAGACACAGACTAAACACTATAAAGTCTACATACAGACTAAACACTGTATAAAGTTTTGATATAGACTAAACACTGCATACAGTCTAGATACAGACTAAACACTGCATAAAGTCTAGATACAGACTAAACACTGTATAAAGTTTAGACATAGACTAAACACTGTATAATATCTAGATACAGACTAAATACTGTATAAAGTTTAGACACAGACTAAACACTGTATAAAGTCTAGATATAGGCTAAATGCATTATAAAGCCTAAATACAGACTAAACACTGTATAAAGTTTAGACACAGACTAAATGCTGTATAAAGTCTAAATACAGACTAAACACTGTATAAAGTTTTGATACACACTAAAAACACTGCATAAAGTCTAGACACACACTAAACATTGTATAAAGTTTAGACATAGACTAAACAATGTATAATGTCTAGATATAGACTAAATGCCTTATAAAGCCTAAATACAGACTAAACACTGTATAAAGTCTAGATACAGACTAAACACTGTATAAAGTCTAGATAAAGACTAAACACTGTATAAAGCTCAAATACAGAGTAAACCCTGTTTAAAGCCTAGATACAGACTAAAAACTGTTTAAAGCCCAGATTCAAACTAAACACTGTATAAAGCCTAGATACAGACTAAACACGGTATAAAGCCTAGATACAGACTAAACACTGTATAAGACCTAGATACAGACTAAACACTGTATACAGCCTAGATACAGACTAAACACTGTATAAAGTCTAGATACAGACTAAACACTGTATAAAGCCTAGATAAAGACTAAACACTGTTTAAAGCTCAAATACAGAGTAAACCCTGTTCAAAGCCTAGATACAGACTAAAAACTGTTTAAAGCCCAGATTCAAACTAAACACTGTATAAAGCCTAGATACAGACTAAACACTGCATAAGACCTAGATACAGACTAAACACTGTATATATCTTAGATACAGACTAAACACTGTATAAAGCCCAGATGCAGATTAAACACTGTATAAATCTTGGATACAGACTAAACACTGTATAAAGCCCAGATGCAGATTAAACACTGTATAAATCTTGGATTCAAACTAAACACTGTATAAAGCCTAGATACAGACTAAATGCTGTATATATCTTAGATACAGATTAAACACTGTATAAATCTTGGATTCAAACTAAACACTGTATAAAGCCTAGATACAGACTAAATGCTGTATGTATCTTAGATACAGATTAAACACTGTATAAATCTTGGATACAGACTAAACACTATAAAGCCCAGATGCAGATTAAACACTGTATAAATCTTGGATACAGACTAAACACTGTATAAAGTTTGTATAAAGTAAGCATTACAGCACTTGTGCAGTAAAAATAGTCACTTCTTTTTAAAAAGCAACAACAATGAAAGGAATGTGAACGTTCATGTGTCTACTTTTTTAAAAAGTGTCTTTGATGTGATAACAAGCAGTAGTTGATAGGGAATGTTAATTTGATTAGATGCATGATTTGATGAAAACCATTTAGCCTAAGCAGAGCAGTAAAATCTGCGGAAGTAGTGAGCTGCAGCTGTCTGCACACATTCAAACCACAACACCAGCAGAGTGGGTCCGCACCGAAGGTGATAATTCATCCAGTTCTTTACCAATCCTGTCCATACAGTGAAATACTCACATACACACAAACTCGTGAACAGACACACTAGGGGGCACTGAGCACACTTGCCTGGGGAGCAGTCAGGGCTTAGGTGCCTTTTTCAAGGGCACTTCAGTCGTGTCCTGTCGGTTCATGGGATAGAACTGGCAACCTTCCGGTCACAAGGCTGGTTCCCTAACCTCCAGCTCACGAGTGCCCCCAGATATGTGCATGAATAACAAGAGGTGCTATTATTGGTTTGGAAGTCAGTTCAAACACCGATTCCAATTAGAAAATTGCTGATTACTGGCTGCAATTATTGTCCGACCTTTACTTTCCGGTAATACTCAAGAATCAGGTATTGAAAATAAAAAAAAAGTGCTATTGGTGCATGACAAAAAGTTTCTTGTTGGGTCGTTTTGTTAATGATCTATAAAACTGGTCAACTGTTGCTTAAAGGAATGTGCAGAACGCAGCAATTGAGTTCAATTGAACAAGCTCCAGTCATACAGACTCTTGCATGACTGAGCAACACATGGCCTCACTGGTGGCGGAAGTGTCTGTCCACATCCGTCTCTCACACCCCTCTCTCATGAGAACGGATAAACTTTCTCATGGTCCTCCGCTCCCTCCGCAAACCACACGGCCCCTCCGGGACAGGCCAGGGAGGCAGGAGGTTGGGAACCGTGTGGAGTATGGTGGGGGCGGGGGGTTTAGACGCGCGGAGTAGTCTCTTAACTCCCTGAGACGTCAGTAATTACTATTCAAATATTTAATACCTACTATGAAACTAATATGTGTAGTGAAAAATTACATAGAGGCCCTAAAGGGGTTTAAAGGGTTAAACCAGTGTTTATCAATTAGGTCCTTGAGGCCCACCAGACAGTGCACATTATTACTCTAACCTAGCTCCCAGTACACCTGTGCTGGGTATTCAGTGCACTTAATGGCTTGGTTCAGGTGTGTTGGCAGCTGGGATAGAGCAAAAATGTGGGCCATCTAGTGGGCCCCGAGGACTGGCTCGAGAAACACTGCTGTGAGGCCATGAAACACTAGCATTAAGCTTCTACCACTGAATGCTGTTGATGTTGTAAATGCTTTAATTAATATGCATGCAATATAATCCTGTTTTGCAGATAGATTCACTTTCATTACAGCTCTCAGCACTTCTAACATCTGAAGTCATTATATACTCAATCTTACTATAAAAGGTAGTGTCATCTCTAGAGCTTGGAAAGCTACCCATGTTACACCTCTTCATAAAGGGGGAGACATCAAAGATTTAAATAAATATAGACCAGTTTCTAAGCTTCCTGGTCTACCATTATATTTTATATATAGATTTCTGGGCTTTATGAAACCATCAACAGTCAGGAACATAGAGGAGAGGGACACTACAGTACATGAACTTAATATGACAAGAGCTCAACAGGCTACAACAGCTGTGGCAGTGGGTTGGGGTTGGGGGGTGCAGGTATTTGTGTTTAACATTTGTGTTTAGGAGCCACGACACAGGCCGTGTCCAACTAATTTCCTATAGGTTGAAATTGTGGGACTCTAATTAGTGTTGTTAGTGTTGTTAGTTGTTAAAACCTGCCCAAGACTGCATAAGGTCAACAATTCCTGTACTTGTTGTTCAATACATTTGAAAAGTGTTTTAAGTAGTTGACCCCTGTGGACCACAACCTGAGGTTGAGGTTGGGGGGAGTGTAGGTATTTGTATTTGAGATTTGAGGTATTTTGTATTTGAGGTATTTTGTGTCTAAGAGCCACGACATTGGACTGTGGTCATTTGTATCTTTTGATAAAATGTGTGTGTGTTGTAAATATTGGTAATGTTTTAATGGGGTCCCACATGGTTCCATCTTAGCACCACTTCTGTTTACATTAAATTGTATTGATGATGTTGAGATACGTATCTGAAACTGCATGCATAAAACAAAATACAAAATGTTTTTCAGACTCCAATCTTAAAAAAACTGTGTTCTTAAGTTAATTACTGTTTTCTTTTTTTTTGTTTTTTGTTACTGTATGTGATTGGCTGCACTGTAAATAAGACCATTGTAGAACAGGGTGAATGGAGGCTGAACAATGTACAAAAACGTAGTGGTCAGTGGGCTCTGGACATACACTCAGAGCCACAGCTCGGAGAAATACATTCAGGTAGCTGATGATTCTGGGAGAGAATCTGGGAGGAATGCATGACAGATGAATGAAAAGAGAGAAACATCAGAAAAATCTTCGGTGGATGTTCACAAATCTGACATTTTCTAAAATTGTTCTCTTCCATGCAATCAGCATACGTGTCTAAATCAAGTGCAACTTCATGTTCTACCTGACATGCAGAATACCAGGTCACTCATTCTCTCACTGCGAGCATCTCCGGAACATGGGACAGTACAGTGTTGGAAATTCTCTTCATGGTATTGTCTAGAGTGCATACATGCATGGGGAACATAGAAACCAGTGAGGTTTTGATGCTATAAGGACGGGCATACCTAACAAGCAATGTCAAAATCCATCACAAACTCAATCTAACATGCAGCACAGTAAACCGCCTACTTGGTTCCAACTGCTGGCTCTGACTGGGCCTCTCGCAAGTCCATTTGTCTTGCCGAAATCTCATTGGCTCCTGGGAATCCCAATGGTTTCCTATAGGTTGAAATTGTGTGACTCTAATTAGTCACTAAAACATGTGTTGTTAGATAACGAAAACCTGCCCAAGACTGCATATGGATCAACAATTCCTGTACTTGTTGTTCAATGCTTTTGAAAAATATCTTAGCTTCAAGTAGTTGACCCCTGTGGACCACAACCTGAGCCCGAGTCTGGGGTTTTGGCTTGGCTTAAAAAAAAGTAATCATTTCTCACTAGTGTTTCATAATGATGTGTGGCCAACACATTTAGATACTGTCTCATGACTTATCTCACTGGCCTACAACTTCATACTGTTCTTGGTCTCATGGGTATGGTTAGGCTCTTGGGCCAAGAAATCTACAGTTAAAGCACTTCCCATGAGCAAGTACAGAGGTGGGACACATTAAAACATGAACATATCAACAATGATATAAAAAATCTAAACTGACAGACATGAATTCCTAGTTGTGCAATTAGAGTACAATGGAAGTCCAAGCACTTAAGGACAGGAATCAGACACAATCAATACAGAGCTAACAGTAACACAGATGTGGGCTTTATATTAAAAGGCACATGCAATAAGCTCAGGCATTACTGCAATGACTTCTTCTTAAAGTAAAAGCTTTAACTACCAATGCAGTAATGCTCATTCTGTTCACTAGAGGGAGCTTTGCCTTGCAAGAGCAGGTGAGAAGACGTGGCCAGAGAGGTCAATGTATAAAAAAAAAAACAACACTGCAGGAACTGCACAAGCCCAAGTCCCAGCTCTTTTCCTTTTTCCGAATGTGTCAGGACATGTGGAAATCCGCAAGCACTGCTCGACATAAACAACATCAATTCTGCAGCTACCTTGAGACTGACGTGTAACAGTCTGTGCTATACCCACTCTTCTCACCTCAGATCAGAGAAAGGAGGGCCTGGTCTAGAAAAGGGCAAGGCATTATTTTCTTCACTGTAAGAATGGACATGTGGTTAAATGACAGGTCAATGTTCAGCTTTGCTGGTGGGTGGAGGGTGGTACTTACTTTCGAGGCCGGTTCTGAACGGGGGGAGCCTGCACAGGTGGTGTGGGAGTAGGGCGTTTCCGGTTAGGGTCCATTGCAGGGTTAGGCATCCCCGGCCTGATCGGGGGTGTTCCTCCAAAGGGGGGACCAGGGGGCCCCATAGGGGCGCCTTGATGGGGCATTCGTGCCCCTGACGTCATGCCTGGACGCTGTGAAGGCAATGAAAATTAGTGATTACGATTTTTTTTTCAATAAATACATTTTATTGCTGTCTTGTAAAAACCTCACAATTCTATCTTATGTAACTTTACATTGTGGAAACATTTCACAATACATGGACCAACAGAAACTGACCAGGTGTACTGGTATACATGCTGATTACAAGAGATGATATGTCTGTGTCTACCGATCATATTTTTATTTAACATTATGCATTACACATCACACATGTAAATGTATGGACATATACACCAGACACCCAATTTAAAGTCTCGCTCAGATACATGACTATACACTTTACAGGTGCTGTCCAGGTATTTGACAGTGATTTGAAACTGATACAGATAACACTATAAGAACATAAACCCAGTCATAGCCATGGATATAAGCTCTACAGGCCTGAAGCTCCGATAGAGCTGTAGAGTGCAGTAATATGTTGCCCTTCCACTGCTAGGAGCTGATCTAGGCCAAAGCTGCGCACACCTGTGCCTGTCAGTTCAGAGGCGACAGCTGCAACAGGAACGGAGTGGGATCAGACTGCAGCTAAAGGAGAGTCTGACTCGCTGTGACATAGAGCAGTCTGACTCTAGCCCCCCACTGCTTTACTCTCTGATCAGCTCAGTTCAAGCTTCAAACACTAGCAGTGTCAGTTATCGCAGCATATTACAGCCATAATTGACTAAAGAATGTAGGAAATACAATAGCTAACAGCATGAGAGCAAACTTAACTGCAGGTCTATAAAGTATATGGTATATGGATCAGGTCTATATTATTTTATTTAGCTGTTCAATAGATCTCTGAAATATAGTAGGGTTTTGTTGGTCAACTGATTTTGAAACAGTGCACTTATGTGATTTAATGGGGCTTCTTTTCACAATTTCACTAATCTCTGAAATTCATTCCTCATCAACAGCGTCTTCGAGCAGATCACAGTGTACTTCAGTTACGCCAAACTGAGTAAGTAACCCTCATTTCCTCTGTTAAGAGAAGCCATATCTTTAACAAAACCAAACAACAGCTGAAGATGACCTTTCAGAAGGTCTTTGAAAGTGATTTAAAGAAGTGCCAGTGATGGCAGCATACTTCCAACAAGCTGACAAGTTATCTACACCCCAGGCAGGCCTTTTGTATTGAATGGGTGAGCTGTGAGTCACACAGTAGCTCAGATACAAAGTCACAGCAACTCTCTGGGCGTCCAGAAATGCTGCAAAAACGCCCGGAACTGCAGCCAGATCTCAGGGTCTGATGCTCTCCACAGCACACCTCTGCCAGAGAGGCAGGGCGCTCCCGTATGGTGCGGTGACCCTCCTGACCCATTCGACCCTTCCTAAAGTAGGCTGAACCCCAGGGTACCCCAGGCTGGTCCAATCCCGATGACTGCGGGGTGGGGGAGGTGCCGGGGCATGAACATGTGGACACAGCGGGGCGCGGGAAGAGGCACCGACGCAGCTCTCTGCCAATCCCCAGCTCTCAAGGTCGCAGAGGAGGTTCAGGGCACAGAGGGAGGCTGGTCTGGGCAATCAGGCAGCAGCATCAGGCTGTCACTGAGGGCCCGCTACGGAAATAGCGCTAATGATGAAGCGCTGCTTGCGGACGCTCTTCAGCTTTTTCACTCGCTGAGCTTGAAAGTTAAAAGCCTGATTAGAAATTAGGGACAGAGAGCACAGGACATACTCATGGCTTGCGCTTTGGGGACTGTGGAAGGTTGTTATTGTTCAAAGACTTCTTCTCCAGTGTCTCTCATGGTATATACTGACCCACCATACCTCAACAAACAACATTTTAATGTTAAGAAGGAGAAGAACATTTGCACAAACAGTGTAAACGCAGGGTATCTATTTTAGAACTATATTAGTAGATGAGAACAATGGAGGAGAACACAAAGTCTAGGTTTGCTGGTATTTGTTAAAGAACGCTTAATAGATCAGGGAACCAAAAAGAATGTACAAGCATAAAACCAAATCAGGTCATTTTGTAAGTATGACACAAAGTCTAGGTTTGCTGGTATTTGTTAAAGAACGCTTAATAGATCAGGGAACCAAAAAGAATGTACAAGCATAAAACCAAATCAGGTCATTTTGTAAGTATGGGACTGTAGAACTCCCCAGACCAAGTTGGCCTCCAAAATCAATTAGCAACTTTGAATTTGGTCTGATTTTGGGAAATTCCGCTGGCGCCCATGAGATGAACCTTAATAGGTGCCAATGCTTTCTTGATTCAATGCACGTTCTCTGCATATATTTTCTTTGTTAGCTGAAGAACAGTTAAGGGAGAGGCACCCCTAACCTTTGGGAGAGTCACCTCCAAACTGTGGCACAAGGCCAATCTGCCATGCTATGCAGCCCCAACACAACACAAAAAGCATGACACTCCTCCCCTCGGTGTGAGGCAAAGCTGCAGAAGCAGTCTAGAACGTGACAACTGCAAAGAAGAAAGAAATAGAACGTGGATGAGTTCAGCTCACACAATGATTCATTCAGCACTGGCACAATCAGCTCGATCACAAGCCGGTAGAGCACTGTCCATGGAAAAGTTTGTATTGGTAGCAGACTAAACAGCGGAGGTGCAGTCTGGAGGGCGAAACCAAAACTCTCCACAAGAAGCCCTCGCTTACTTCTAGACAGGGGCTACTCCTGGTCCTGGCTTAACTTTCAGACGCAATCATTCACAGCTGTGATCTGGAAGGTTCTGAAATGACTGCTGTGCTTCTGCAAAAACTAGGCAAACCTAGAGTGCAACAGCTAAAAGGACATGCCCATCCAGTTGTTGGGAGTCTAGAAATAATTTAATTTGCTTGCCAGAGGAAAAGGGGCCTAAATATAAACAAAACCAAATATCATAATAGTCAGAAATTTGTTATTATAAAAATAAAAATAGGGATATTTGTTTGAGTCAGGCAATCATAAACCTCAAATGACAGAAAAACTAAAACTGTATTCTAGTTTCTCTAAAGAACAAGACTTGTATTACCTCATGTTACAAACTCTGGGGAGTCTAGTAATAATTGCAGCAGTGTCAGTAAATTGCTTGAGTACTTGTCAGGCAAAACACACACCTAGACTGAAAGATATAAACCTAAAGCACGAGTTCTGCGCATATATATGTGTGTGTGTATATATATATATATATATATATATATATATATATATATATATATATATATATATATATATATAAAGACAAACCACAACATGGAGTCTATGGCAACATTTAAGTGAATAATATGTCATTGGTTTATAATTACCATGGATACACCCACATACAGATGAACTACATGATGAACATTATCCAAGTCTTCACTGGCAAATCTAATAATAAAACTCAGAACTGAAGCAAATTGACAAGCCGTGCTTGGGTCAGTATGTGTACATTCAAATGCCACTGGTGCTCATCTCCACTTCCCCCTTACACTTCTTCTCAGTGACCTGCACCAGCAGCCTTCCCTCACTGCTCCCTCTCCTCCATATCATTATAAAAACAATAAGCCCAGCTCTCCTCCATCTCCTGCGCCCTCGTTCTTAAAAAAAAATGTAGAATTTTTGATCAGCTACACACACAAGCCTCAGCAGCATCCCAGTCCTCCCCTCACAACAGCGCTGTGTCTCTGTCACTAGAACGCATTCACATGCTTACACAGCCACACTCACTCACTCGCTCCCTCGCTCACTCACCACTCCATGGACGAGAAACTCAAACAGTTTACTCTTGGTGGCTTTGCGAGCTCCGCCAGCAGTATCCTCCGTGGCCATTGCGAGTAATTCCCCCTTTTTCTCGCCCCCCCACCAATTTCTCTTTTGTTGTCTGTATAAGTAGCTCCTTCTCCCTGGCCGTCTCTACCTCTACTCTCTCTACATTCCCTCTCCCCTCCAAAAGAGAGCACTCCTCCCTCTCGCTCTCTCTGTCTTCCTTTCCTCTCACAAACGCTCTTCTCCTCTCTCTCTCGTTTTTTAAAGCATGTCAGTGTGTGGCTAAAGTCAAGCCTCTTGCTCTGCTCCACACACACACTCTCTCTCTCTCTCTCTCTCGTGCCCGCCCTCCCTCTTTTTTTAATGTAGCTCTCCCTCAGAATCCGGTAGGGACAGACTTGGGGGGCTAACAAGGGGGCTGCTGGAGGCCCACTATTACAGCCTTGTTCTGCTAGGCTATCTGCCAACTGGTTTAGTACTGTACAAGTCTTACAACTGGGAGTCCTTGCTTTGAGGCTGCCAGACACCAGCTTCTTAACTGAGCTCCGTGACCACGTCTACCGGGACGTCCACTGTATGGATAGGACGGGTGGCAGTAATAGTGATATAACCCTAAAAATCTAACCATTTATAAACTGGTATAATTAATTATAACCATTGCTTTTAGCTGATTTTTTAAGCTTGGTGCTACAAAGGAATACAAGTGGATCAATAGTCAACACTCAGTAGTCCTGTGGTTGAATGGTTTCAATGTGCATCAGTGTTTGGTAAGCAGTCCTAGTTTATCTGAACACTGTCAAACCTAACGTCTCAGCGGTGATACATCTAGAGCCCTTTTGTAACTCATTAAAATCTAACCACAGAGTATACAAGCTATATGCCTGCATGTGGTATTAGAGCTTTCAGTGCACTACATTGTCTTCTGTTACTATATAAAGCGGCACAAAGTTAACTTTACCGCTGTTTAGCTTACTTAATATACTAGATTAAACAGTGAGGTGGCTGTAGCTTTTTGTGTACATAGCATAAAGTATACGCCAGAGGGAGAAACCATTTTCCTCAGCTGCCTGAAACACACTTTTCTCTATTACAAGGTGACATCATCTCGTAACACAGTCCTTATTGGCCAGCTGTAGGGGCAGATGCTGCCAACGTTTCCATCTACCCTAATGGTTAACCAGTATGTGAGCTGACCAGAATAGAGTATGGAGGCGGGGCTTAAAGACATGAATACAGATGTACAGTGTTATTAGTAAACGTAGAACATGTAAATCTATTCTAGTAGCCCCCAAAATAAATATATGAGCTTAATAGGTTTAACAATTAAACAATGCAAAACCTGGGCAGTAAGAGTAAGAAAAATCTTAGAATAATAGTAGAATATATACACAGAACATTAATACTGTAAGTTATTTCACTGTGTTCATTTATTACATTAACATGTCTCAGCAGTCTGGTTATATTCACAGTTATCATGGAATTTAACAAGACATCAAATACCTCTGTGAAACCAAGAAAGTCGTGTTGCCTTTTACTGCATAAACAGTACTATGGAAAAGTTTTAGGCATTTGGGGACATTAGTATATTTAAAATGCCATTGTTCCAGACAAGAAGATTTTATTTGTTTAGCAACAGCTCAGTTTTATTTACAATAAAATATCAATATTATACCCTGAAATATTGTGCCATATCACCCATCCCTAATTATCACATCAGGGTACTACTTTTACTGTTTTTAGCAAAAGAAAAATTTACACCATTCTCATTTGCCATTATATATATATTTACTAAAGACAGAGTGTATCTGTTCAGTATCATTCATTTTACTTTTGAGATATTTGGAGTGCATTATATAGTATCGTGACATTCTGGATCATTGTCTTTTGTTACAATCTAATGAAATTTTTTAATATCTTAGTTTGGGGTGAGCTATTTCATATTGTATGCAATAATAAAATTGAATTTTCATTTTGTTGCAGTAGTGTATTCTTTTTTTTTCATTTAATGTTTTGTCATATCGCCAAGAGTATCATTATCGCAAAAATATCATGAAATATCATGATATTATTGTAGGGCCATATCGCCCACCCCTACTACTCAGTACTTCATTCAGCTAAATTAAGACTGCTGTTAAAGGAATACAAAATTCTTGCAATATCTGGGGCGTCCTGGAGAAATCTAGATCTGGTGCAAAATATATTATCGACTTTTTTCAAAATAAGATGTTTATGTGACTTTCTACTGTATTTATTCTTGCATTTGTATGCATCGTATTTACTACTCTAATGATATCGGGTGCTCTTACTGGTGGAAATACACTTATTGCCATGATAAAGGGTTTTAAACAATAATCTTTAGGGTGCCTAAGATTTTCATCATAGAGACTTTAAACATGCAAATATGAACTGCTAAGATAAATGTTGATTTTACTGCCTGACATTTGAGCAGTATATTAAAGGCATTTTTTCTAGACCACAAAATAGTTGTCTAACATATGGATAACTGAGTTATTGAGCTGCAACAAGCCCGGTTTTGGAATAGTCTGTAGGCCAGTATAGGCCAAGAATGCTTAGAAGGATTTCACAAGCCAGGTTCAGATTACATAACTGCCAAAAACAAGAGCTACTGTAAAATACAAATAATACACAAAAGTGTGTAAACAGACAGACACACGATGTGATGTGTTTCAGGGCTGCATGCCTAGCTGGAGATTAAGGGACAGATTATTGGACTCTAAAACACAGGAAGAGCGGGGCAGCCAGCTGGCAGGCCAGAGAGACAGACAGTGGAAGAGAGAGAATATAACTTTGTAGCATCTGAGAACACTAATTATTTCATAATTATGCTACAAACATTATATCATCTGTGCACTATAACAGTCCTGGTATGAAACATATAAGAAGTAAAAGGCATCCATGCAGACAGAAAATGAACGAGTAATGTTCATGTAGTTTATGTAACAACTGCACTCTTTGGCTGAAATGTCTACACATCTCTGAGCCTGGATGTGGGCCGTCAGTAGAAAACCCCCCTGCCAGGACCCCCATAAAGGCGATACTATGGAGTAGCAATGTCCCATTCAATCAGAGTAAAGGGGGGTGCTGGAGGGGGAGCCAAAGCTTCAGGAAGACTGGAGTTCAACCATTTGCAGTGTTTAATAAGAGGCTTATTGGGGCTCTTGGATTTCGGCCCTTACAAATGACTGAGTACAGTATCATAAACCATACGCACGATTTCAAATGTGGCTTGTGCGACTCTGAGCTTCCTGATATGTGACCGAGGCTGGCACATCATGGCTCGAGACACAAAGAGTGAAAAGAAAAGAAGTGGTACTGATGGCACACAGGACCTACTGACTGACAGCAGCAGCAGGAAAGTAACAGTCACGGCACACGAGAGCATTTCAATGGCAGGTTCAATAGCGCCCCCTTGTGGAGAGGCCTGCGACACTACAGCGAGCAACTTCGACCCTGTGCAAACAATGTCTCCCTGTTACATGGCTGGAGGAGAAGTGGGCCAGATTTGAATAGATGGAGCTCTCCTGATCACAATCACTGACACCGCGTGCAGAATAAGCAGCGAGGCGTGTGTAGCGACTCCCGCATACAGTCTACAGGTAGCTACAGGTAGACCAGCCGGACCTGAAGCCTCAGCTGCTGCGGCCAAGTTTGACAGGCTCAGCAAACTTGGCCACATTACTCTGCCATTTTCTGAAACTTGCTCGCTGTGTATGAAGGTGAAGAAGCTCCAGAGGAAGGACGAGCATCTCAACAGGCGAAATAACAAACTCTGTAGAGCCTTTAGCGCCTAACTGCGGTACTAAAAGCACGAAACAGCACCTGTTCTGCGCCTCTCAGGTGCGAAGGCGAAGGCTGGCTGTGGTGAATGTACTGTCTATCTATGAAGAAGGCGAAATGAACGAGTGCAGAGGGGCCTGGAGAGCGTGACGAGGCTGGTGGGGTTTCTGGAATGGTTGAGGAGAGGGAGGAATGTTGCACAGCTTCAGCGATAACGGAGCTGGGAAAGAAGGGAAAGCTGATGGCGCCGTTAGCGATGCGGTCCTACCTTTCTCTCCATGACCGCCGGCTGAGGAGAGTCTGTGTGCCCGTTCAGCGGCAACTTCGTCGCTGCTCCACAGAAGATTCTCTTCCCGGTGACCCCCCCTCCTCCTCCTCCTCCTCCTCCTCCTCCTCCCACGGGAGCTGGACGGTGGGATGCTGGTGAAGGAGTGAGTGAGAGAGGAAGAGTGGTAGAGAGAGGTAGAGGCAGAGAGAGAGGCTGAGGCTCCTGTGGTGCGGCAGACTGAGCGGCGCAGGCGCGCACTGATTGAGGAGAGTTTAAGGGAGCATCTACAAACTACAGCGTGCCGCTCAGACTGGAGTGAAGATGCAGCGCTCGATTACAGCCGCACGTTCTTCTGTGAAACTCTCTTCTCCCGTCACCCCTGCCGCTTTCGACTCAGTTAACCTGTGCAAAGATTTAAACACACGCACAGGCTAAAACAGGTTCTTTTGAAAGAGAGCGAGAGAATATAAAAGGAGGAGAACTTTAGCGGCTGTAAACTCCTTTACCCCTAATGCCATAAGACAGGAGGACAGAGGATGGGAAGAGCAGAGACCACAACCCACAGCAGGACTCTGTAAATAACAGTTAACAAGGGCAGTAATAATGTGCAATATCTTTCCTGCTGACTTTTCATATTTTCTTGTTTTATATATTCATTATATTTTCTATATTATTTATTATTATTCCTTGTCTGTGCTGTATTGACGCTGCTGCTGGAATCTTAAATTCCCGGAGAACACCCTTCCAAAGGGATTAATAAAGTTAATAAATAATCTAATCTAATCTTTAGTATTTAAAGAATATGTACGACTGTTAGTTTAAAATCTTCCAAAAATAATTCCAAATATTCCAAAATTCACTAAATTCTAAACAGAAGGTGAAGAAAAGTTTTGCCGGCAAAGGACGTGGCTTCCGAGATCTGCTGTAATCATGTCTCTTTATCATTGTGTTGGTTTTCTATTTTAAAACTGTAAATAGTAGATTCATGGAATTACAATTAAACCAACCTCACCACACGCAATAAAGCCGGCAGGGTGGCCTGAAAGCAGAAGAAATCACAAGTTACACAGAAAACAATAAGAAATATATTGTGCAGCAACCATGTCTGTTGCTACCCTACTCTGATGAAAAAATCACAGAAATGCATAAACATGTCTAAAATTAGCATACAGGCACTCAGACAAATCAAAACTGTTTGTATTCGAGCATTAAGGCACAATTTCATGTTTTAAAGAAAGAAAAGCATCACACTGGATCCCAAAACTCCCTACCAACAGTAAAGCATGGTGGTGGGAGCATTATAATATGGAGCTGCTGCTCTGTAAATGGTACAGGGCCATTAAACACGTAAAATGAATGGAACAATGTGCTGGAACACATTGTTCTGGGCCAAGAAACTGGATCTGTGAAAGATTTCAACATTCATTAAGACAATTCAGTAAGACAAGGACCCCAAACATACAGCCAAAATAACTAGTTTGAACTCAACACTCAACTACGATGAATTAAAGATGGTTCGACAAGAAAGACAGGTTGAAACTGGAAAGTTATTAATTTGTGGGATCTGAAAACTTTTCCCCATCAATTTAGTTTTTAAATACAACTTTGTTTATACCTTTTGTCCATGTTTGTAAGTACAGAGTCAAAAGACATTGTGTGAAAACGTAAAGTGGATATTTTCACTGGATTTATATTACATAATAAAACCAAAGTGTCTAAATATTTTCCTCCTCACGGTACAGTGACATGTGTATATGTCGATTTCAGTGCAGCTGGGGTTTTCAAACTACTCAATCTGGCAACAGACCACCAGCCCTAGGACAAGCAAGGTACCAGTACAGCACATATTAACATCTGATTATCACCGTCAGGCGGGTACTGCAGAGAATCATTTACCACCCAAAAATACAGACGCAGTGGTCGCCCTCTGGGGTCCTAATCATTAAAATAGTTAAGGAAAGTGGGGGTGACGTTGTCGAGAAACAGATGAACTACAGTCTGTAAGTGCTCATATATGATAAGCAGAGCTGATAAAATGGACAATGAGTGCAGATACAAATTAGCTGCACCGAATAAAATGGCCACTGAGTTCTTTAATTATCTTTTCTAAGAACATGCAAGAAGTGATCCTCCTTACCTCCGTACTTTCAGCTCAAGCTATCTGGCTGACAGAGAAGATGCTGCTTTGGCTCTCAGGATGACTTAATTATCTGGATAACATAAAGCAAAAAAGCTGTCTACTAGGAATGTGTTCTCCTGCTGGACAGGCTTGAAATGCTTGGCTTCAGTCATCTGGCTGACTAAGAAACCGTTACTTACCAGTTATGAGAAGTACCTACTGCTGGTGCCTCACAAAAAGGAAACGAAGTTAAATTGAAGAAGGAATCTAACTTAGTACTAGAGTTGTGTGAGATATATATATACAAAGAGAGAGAGAGAGAGAGACTTTTTGTAATTTTGTTGATAATGGTGATGAACAATATTTTGCATTATTTAAAAATGTTTTTGTAAAGGTCTTATATTTTATTAGCTTGCACTTCTTAAAGGATATTAATATCCATCCATACAGCCAGTGCTTAATTTGTAAAACATCAAGTAATGGAACACTAAAGGTGGGGTGATCCAGCAAGTGGCAGTGAGGGAAAAGGTCCTGGAATGCATAGGCACAACAGTGCTTCAAGTGTCCATCTAACATAGTAGCATTCTATACAGTAAAAAAATCCTAGCTTGAATAAATGCAGTAAGGAGCTGAAACCATAATATCTCAGAGATGCCACTGGACGAATAGTTTTTGGTGTCCTACAAAAAAAGACGTCAAAGAGGTGGTGGATCCATATGAATAAGTTCTGGAACACAGGTACCTGAAATATGAGAGGTGCCGGATCTTGTTCCAGCAAGATCCAGCACAAATTAAGCACTGCATACAGCCATTATCTTCCGCCGTATCCCGATAGTCTGGGTCACGCATTTGAATTCTTGAATAAATAGAGAGAAAACTAAACATACTATTTTTCAAAGCTCAGGAAAGTAGTTCTACAAATAAAGAGAAAAAGCAGAAATGGGAGATTGTCAGGATATAAGTGCCTGTAATGTTCAAAACGCACTGTAGTTGCCATGCGCAGACCAATGCGCTATAAAAGGATGAATAGCGCCCTCTTTCGTTTTTGAGACAGAACTGCACGTGAACTTCAATTTAAGATTTTACGGAGTTACGAGTGGCTCAGACTACTTTTATTTACGAACGACTTTATGTACTACGTTAGTTACGAAAGCTGTCTGCAAATGGTTGTAATTTAAAAATTGTTCTTAAACATGAAGTTACAAAGTACTTACCGTTAAGAATGTTTAGGACAACGCACCCCAGGTTAGTTGTCGAGCGATCTTTAACGGCTGCTTTCTTACTAAGTCTGCAAACTGCCGTCTTCTGAGCAACGCCAGTCTTTTTTTTAATCCAAACCAGCTTCACGCGAGTGAAGGTCATCCTCGCCTAGGAGTTTAATCTAAGTCGGTAGACTGCGAGGCTGCGGTGTCTGAATAAGGCAGCTATGCTAGCTTTAGCCTATGCTAGCACACAGTATCGGCGCTCTCAATGAGCACGCGCAGCCGCCTGTACGAAAGCGCGGAGTCGGGTTGTTCAGATTGTTGTCAGTAGTGTACTCAGTAAAGTCAGCTCGCACACCGTGAACACGGCAATTCAGATATTACTGTAAACTATACATATATATCGCACATCCCTAACGAGTACTATTTACGCACACCTGATCAAATAACATGTTTTGATGATTTTCTAAGTGAAAATAAGACGCATCCTCTACATCCTCTTTAATGTTTACTTGCTGAATTGAATGTACTGGAACAATATGTGCAGTTTTATCCTAATGTGCTTAAATTTAAGCAAAGAATTCCATATTTAGGTTTGTTCTCTGTAGCAGAGGTGACTGGGTGTGTTCAGACGATTGCATGCGACTGTACAGTGACTGTCAGGCATGAAAACCATATGATTCAGCCAAACTTTGCATTTAACTAAGACTTCTACAAGCCAAATAAAAAAAATTCAGGAAAGACATCAGTCGCTGATAAATAAAAGAATGATTTAATAGATTATTTCTTTGTTTCAAAAGCCTTTTTTGTTTTTACACAAAGTACTTCAATAGTCCCCACGTATATCAGCAGCGCTGTCTGTTCTGCTCTGATCTGTAACAGTGTGAGACAGACAGACAGACAGATAAACCTGCCTGAGGCTTGGACAGTCATGTGACCATCAAACCAATCCCTCCAACGAGCAAGCAGCGGCTACATGCCGGCAGCCTGCCAACCCAAAAATGAGAGAAATATTAGGATAGGCACGATGAGAGTTTCTAAACAAAAAACAACTTTAAAAATTAAATATATATATCACATTTCTATCTGTGACACAAGCATAAACTTGGTGCAGATGAAAATGACAACAGTGAAGAAAATAAAGAACCAAAAAAAAAAAAACCTGACCGACCTCAGAGATCATTTTCTGAAATCACAGCCTTCAAAAACAACCCTAGAGAGTCCAGAGATCCCACAAGCGACAGACACTGGCGCTGGTATGCAAGTGCAAAAATTGGTGTAAATGAATGTGTGTTTCCGTGTGTTCAGTGAAGCTACCCATCAGCGGCGGTACACCCCGAATGCAACAAAACTAAAGAATATGGTGATGCCCACGAGAGAGGCAGTGGCAGGTGCGGTGAAGAACTGACGGTACTGGAACTGAAAGTACCACAGCACGGACAGCATGAGCACAAACAGCGGCACCATCAGGCTGCCCACGTTCAGTGCCACGTGCACCTGGTCGGCAGCACGCGCGCCCGCGGGAACGGCCCGGGTGGCGTGTTGCGAGATGTGGCAGTGCAGGACGCAGTTATCCGCCAGGTTCAGAGAAGACAGGGTCTGGGCGTCGTCTTGGAGGAGCTGGCCCTGGTAGATCAGACGAACCTGGTGTTCCTGGCCAGCAAAGTAGGTCCTGGAAATATGATGAGGCAATTTCAGCTTATTTACTTTAAGAAAATCGACAAAACATGTCATTTGATTAACGGTGTTTAACTGTTTATGCTGATCTCCTACTTAATGCTTTGTGCATATTACTGTAGCTTTTTATGCACCGCAAAGCTTTTAAAGGAACAGTGAAATGTAAGATGGCATAAACTGTCAAATTCATGCTCCACACAGTCCCTCCTCCACTTCGTCTCTAGCAGTAAAGCAATGCTAATGGAAGGTCTTGTTTTGTTGCTATTTTTTCGCTCTTGCTTTCTTTGCTGTGCTTTCTTGGTGAGACTGGGCAGTACTTAGGGATTAAAGGCAGACTTGACTTTGCAGTGACCTAATATCATCTAACACATTGCTCCTTTAAAGTAACATGTCTATTAGAGCAGCCAAATTCAAATAGGATGACAAACTGTAAAGTGACCTAGAGTTTGAAACATTAAAGAACGCATATAATACAAATAATAATGAGAATAATGAGAATATTTATTATTATTATTATTATTATTATTATTATTATTATTATTATTATTATTATTATTATATTAATATTCCTCCTATAAAGAAATATGTCTAACAGGCAAATTCAAGTATGACGACATGAATTGTAAAGTGACTTGGAGTTTGAAACATTAAAAAACGCATGCAATACAAATAATAATGATAATAATGAGAATACTTACTATTATATTATTAATATATCATTACTACTATCAAAAAAACAACAATAAAAAATGTATCACATTTTCAAATATCACTACCTTTTAATGTAACCAATGGTGTCCTCGGGGTTGACCTGCGCTATTCGCTCCGTGTCGTTCAGGAACTTTAGCCTCAACACCATGTTCCTCGCTGTGTCACTGGGCACCTCTTCAGAAGAAGTGGGCAGCGTGGGGCTTGAGGCACTAGCTGGTGGCTGTGTGGCAAGCGAAGGCCCTGCTGTCTCTCGCCGCCTCAGACCGTCTGCTCCCAGCAAGCCTCTTTCTCCTCCTCCATCTTCTGAGCTGTGGCCCTCAGCTCCGCTCTCAGCCTCGGTCTTACCGTCCTCCGTCAGTCCGTGGGACTGTGAGGTGATGTCACTGGAGGGTAGAGGCTCCTGGCTCTCGGCCTCTGAGGAAGGGGCAGCGGACGCAGGGCTGGACGGGAGGAGGTGCTCTGGTGGCTCAGCGGTGTGTGTGGAGGCCCAAGCCAGGACCACGACCAGCACCAGGAACACCACTCCAAAGAGCAGAGTGACCTCATCACCCACACCCTCTATCAGAGTCATCCTGGACTGCTGCGTCCTGGGACTAAGGCAACGTCAAACTAGGCACCTACAGGGCAACAGAACAGAACATAGTACAACTGAACTTTACTGTCCAACTGAAATCGTCTACAGGTGTTGCAGGCACTGCAGAGGGCTCAGCTACTTCTCTACGTCAGTGGTTCCTCTTCCTACAGCTCAGGAAGGAGCTTTAGTTGATTAGTTGAAAGAGACCAAAACATCAAACTGTACAGAGCAAATGAGTATTTCAAGCACTATCAGTCAGCCACACTTCTTAAGCACTATAATTGAGCGTCCAATTGGAATATCATTAAGCTCTTTTCCTATTAGATAAGCTTGAGTTTAGGTTTTAGCTAAACTAAGAAATGCCCACAGCTATATTACAGGCCCAGGACTGGGAACCATTTTAAGGTGCTATAGCTGCCTTTGCCGAGAGAAGAACAAAGCAAATATGTGCTTAAGGTAGCCCTGCATATGGTAAAGGTTAATGCAGAAAAGGCTGGTTCTTCAGGCATAAAGTAAAGCCTTGTCTTCAGCTTAGTGCACGACACTGCTCTGTAAAAACCCAAAAACGAATCTATAAAAAAAAACCCACAAATTGCTCGAAAGGGGAAATAAACAGGCTGAGGCAGAAGGTATAAGTGCTTTTCTGCACAGACTAAAAGCTCTAGATCTGGGTCAGCAAAAATAGTTTGTGGTTAATCCTCTAAAGTGACACAAATAACCATATGAGAGGCTACCTTCGCACACACAAAGCCATTTTCAGCTAAAAGCTGAGCATTTCTGGTCATGATTAACTTGCTTTTGGAAAATGCTTTCAGGGATGCCAGCATCTATCAAGAATACCCCACACTGCAGTGGGCAATCTTGACAATATTTATCATTATCCTGATAAACATAGGCATCAAGCTCAGGAGATAAATATACCCTTTACATACAGCCTCCAAATTGTGCAATTCACTGACAGTACGCTTATATGATTTAAATTATTAGTAGCAGCTATTCATCCAGGTTTGATTTCATTTACTTTGATACAGGTAATCATATTACTACAGAATCAGCACATTTTATTTTTACTTCATTTCACAGTTACAGTTTCTCTCACTGTTAAATACCCATATACAGTGGCAAGAAAAAGTATGTGCACCCTTCAAAATGACCTGGTTTTCTGCATTAATTGGTCATAAAATGTGATCTTATCTATCTTGTAGGTCCCAAGTACAGACAAACACAACATGCTTAACCTAATACCACACAAACAATTATAATATTTCATGTCTGTATAGAACACATCCATTAAACATCCACAGTGCTGGTGGAAACAGTAAGTGAACCCTTGGACTTAATAACCAGTCGAACCTCCTTTGGCAGCAATAACCTCAAACAATTGTTTCCGGTAGCTGCTGATCAGACCTGAACAACAGAACTGCTTCAGCTCAGCCATATTCTTAGGATGTCTGGTGTGAACAGCTGTCGTGAGGTCATTTCATAGCATCTTGGATGCAACTGGACCACTCCAAAAGGCAGATTTTCTTTTTTTTGAAGCCATTCTGTACTTTGTGTAGAGTACTGTAGATGTACTTTAATGTTTAGGGTCATTGTCCAGCTGCATCACCCAACTTCTACTGAGCTGTCCAAGCAGCAAAGCAGCCCCAAATCATGACGCTCCCACCACCGTACTTCACTGTTGGGATGATGTTTTCATGTTGGTAAGCAGTGCCTTTTTACGCCATACATAGTGCTGTGTGTTCTTCCTGAACAATCCCACATTGGTTTCATCAGTACACAAAACATTTTTCCAGTAGCGTTGTGGAGTGCCAGGGTACTCTTTGGCAAACTTCAGACGTGCAGTGATATATATATATTTTTTGGAAAGCAGCAGCTTCCTCAGTGGCATGCCTGTTTAATGATTAGCGTATGGTAGACCCAGAGATGTTAACCAGTTCCAATGACTCTCTCAAGCCTTTAGCTGTTGTTTTTTTTACCTCTCTTTGGTGTCAACTTGGCGGGCGCTCACTTCTAGAGTAGCCACAGTACTTTATCATCTCCATTTGTAGACAATTTGTCTAACTGTGGATGGTTAATACTCAAAATCTTGGAGATTGCTTTGTAACCCTTTCCAGTTTTATGCAAATCAACAATTGTTGATCTTTTTTGCGAGTCATGGTTCACATCAGCAGATGCTTCTTGTGAACAGCAAACTCAAAAAGTTTGAGTGTCTTTTAAAGTAGCTCCAATCTCACTCCATTGATTGGACTCCAGGTTTGCTAACTACTGTCTCTAATTAGCTTTTGTTGAAGTCATTAACATAAGGGTTCATGTACTTTTTCCACCAGCATTGTGAATGTTTAATGGATGTTTCCAATACAGACATGAAATATTATAATTGTTTGTGTGGTATTTGGTTAAGCACATCAAGTTTGACTATACCTGGGACTTGGATGTAGATCAGATCATGTTTTATGACCATTTTATGCAGAAAACCAGGTCATTTCAAAGGGTTCACATACTTTTACTAGCCACTAGCCACCGTATTTTATAAAGGTAAATCACAGTGGTTGACACTTGTGGATGAATTTCATCACATTATGTAATAATAAGGTTTTCTCATTATATTGAGTACTTAAAATTATAGTCAGTACTTAAAGAACAGTGACGAACTGCACGTTCCAATATAAGAGAGGCACACTATTTAAACTACTGAAAAAAACTGCGACAAAAAACCATGGCGACACTATTTCCAAATTTAGCACTACCGATTCTTTTTTAAACCCATCAAACCACAGAATAATTACAGCGACATAAAGCTGTGTACTGGCATGAACGTGACAATGGAAGCAGGATGATACACTGTAATTTTAAAACATTTAATTTTACAAAAACCCTCATGCTGATCCTAAAGCTGGTGGTAGAAGTTTGCATGGGACTGACTTTTTAATCCCGACAAATTTGCAACATAAGCATTTCGGCCTGTCTGCAGTCTGTATGAGGGCAAATAACATCCAATATTTTACATAACCTATTTTCAAACAAATGCTTTTCTCCTGAAATAATCAGGACTAAATATGACTGCCATTAGTCGACGTAATTGTGGCGTACTGGCCTTTCTTTACCGACCGTCTGTAGGCTCTGCCATTTCTCTAGAACAATAATGTTCTACATTTGTGGTTTACGCGATTGGCTGCTTCGCAACAACTGAGAATAAGTTTACTACTTTTTGTTATTGGTTATTTAGGGATTTTCCCCTTATGTTAATTATGTATGCTATTTATTGCATGATTATTATCATTAATTTAAAATATATACTAATTAAACACAAAATTAACCAGTCTGCCACCAATCTTTGCATGTAAACTGTTAATTAAAGGCAACTGCACTTTTGAAAATGACATACTCAACATTAGAAAACATACTCAAGCACATCCATATTTGTTACAGTCTTACTGTGATGCATATTGTGCAGCCCAGAAACATCAAAGTAACATGATATTATACTTTCTCTCTATCGCCCGATCCTACTCACAATACTGGAAGCCACAATACACAACTTGTATCACAATAATTAGTTTATTTAGCATCTGCAAATATGAACACTATAGAAAGGAAATGAGAAAAGATCAAACTAATAGTGAAATAAAGCCACTTGGTACCATTCAGTCTAGTACTGTTATCTACAGGCTCTCTAGAACTGGTCTAATATTATACATGGTAATGTTCAGTGTAGTGCAGAAATTCACGATGTACCGTGATGTCATTTATCAGGATTACGATACATGATTGTCACTCTGGACTGTCATGCACAGCTATTATTCTCTGGGAACACATCTTAAACCTTCATCAGCTCATCAGTTTATCAGCTCTCTAAAAGTGACCAGTAAAAAAGCTTCAGGAGGACAGGGACCCGGTATCGAGCGCAAACATGAAGAAAGACGTGGCTGAAGTTAGCTTCTTACTCGAGCTGCCCGTTCCACCTTAAATGGTGCAGCTGTTACATTCTGGAGCAATAAGAAGAAGCTATCTTCAGAAAGGGGCAGTTAAGCTTTTTCCAGCAAACTGACAGCGAGGCTGAATTTTATAGTAACCCAGTAGGACATGGAAAAGAAACCTTCTTTAGTTTAAGACAAAACCTATAAAGTCACAAAACTATCTTAGAGTTACGTGTGAGCTCGTGTGATTAACCACCAGAGACGTTCACGTCTAAATAACTGGCTTTAGTCAGCACTGTTGACTAAACAGGTAAACGAGCTGCAAACGACAAACTTCAAAAACAACCCGGCTGTCCAGATAACGAGGCATTACATCAGAGACCGGGTCCCGTGTAGTCCAGCAGAAAGTTTTTAACAACCAGCCAATCTTCGTTTTGACCATTCTTAGAGACCTGGCTCCGGTGATATCTAGGTAAGACCACCATCTACAAACAGGTGAGCTAGCTGGCGGGCTGGCGGCTGGTGGTCTATGTGAACAGCCGAGCTCCATAATAAGCTAGCAAGCTTAGCAAGTGCACAACTCCCAACACAGCTGTGCCTTTTACCTCCAACCGAAAACTGAGATTACCAAGAGATATTACAGCGAAATCAACAACAGTGAAACCGTCTCGAGCTTCTGCAAAAAGACTTACTGTTGACACATCACACCGCATGACGGTACATGGTTTTCTCCGCGTTACTTTTATATTTGCTGTTAGCTTTGAGGGCAGACTGGCCGCATCAACACCGACTGATCTTTTCCGGTGAGGAACAGCCGCCCGACAAAATAAAAGTCCTGACCTCATCGCAAGCCTCCATACGGTGCACACTTTCAGCTTTTCAGTCCATTAAAAGTTGTGGTCTAGTGAAATCTTTATATTGACTGATTAGTAATACTGTTCAGTAATGTTCATATGAGACCAGCTCGTTACTTTCCCCACAGAGTAAGCTAAAGGGGGACTCCACCTGTAGCTACATGGTTGAGGTTCAAAGTCATTTACAAATGCGCTGCTCTACTTTAGTGGTGGGGAAACTTGCTGAACCAGACGCCTGAGGAGAAGAGCTCAATTATGTGAAAGTTTTACGTATTTATGTGAAATAGTTATTTATATATGCTGCCTGATGTGTGTTCTGTGATAGTTGCATCATAACGTTTTGGGCTAAAGCCACTAACTAAACAAAACTTCATTTTTTATTTTAATATTTTAATTCATTCATAGAGGGATACGTATTGTAAAGTATATTATTCCCCAAAGAAGATTCTTTAAATCAACATTATATAGAAAAACATAAAACCTTTGACTTTGTTTACATCTACAGCTAAATAATGGAGAAATTTTGGAAAAGCAATGGTTAATGCACTTTGGTTTTAACCTGTTGACATTAATGTCTAAGGATTTTGAATAGTGTATTTTATACTGTACATTATATCAATCGTATGAAGGTTACCAGCCATTAAGGGATTAAGCCGTTTAAGAATTTTCTTATACTCACCCACAGCACAGACAAGAAGTGGGAAAAGAACAGTGAACCTCTTCATAAAGAGACAACAGCCAGAATGTATGATTAATAATTTGTGTAAAAGCACAGGAACAGGAATTTCAAATGTTTTTTTGCTGACATGTCCCACCCAATATCAGAAACAGGTAGATTTGTCCCACTCAAAAATAAACCACAGAAAAAGCGAAAACTGTTTTAAAAGACTTTATTTTAAAAATTCACGCGCTGTGTTTGTTGTTAGCAACAGACTCTGGTTGTTAGGTGGTCTTTAGCTTTGTTAAGGTTTGTGTTGAGATGATTTATGAATTATGCTGTCGGCAGATTCACTGACCGGAGCTCTCGCCTCGCTGGAGTGTCGGGTAGTTCGCGCCAGCTTTAAACGCGAGCTCAGTGATGAGAGCAACGAACAACAAAATATACTGCAATAAAACGGCTTTTGTATATTGTGTTGTTATGGTAACAGACGAAGAGGGTTTGGGTTAGCTAACGTGTATATTAACTTCAGTCAGAAAGCTCTCTGAAACGGAAAGTTACATTACTCTCTGGCCACGTCCCAAACTGCAGACCAGGGGCGTAGCTGGCCCTAGTTTAGATTTAAATTGAGTCCCAGCACCCCTAAAGATTATAGTAAAAACGTTTTCTTCTTTTAACGTTAATTTGTCTCTGACAAGCTGGAACTGTTAAAACCATAGAGAGTATATGGTTAAACCAATTATTTCAACAACGAAAAGACATCAGCCCTCCCCCCGCCTTGCAAAATGGTATGATCCAGCTTCTCTTTTCACATCGCGCGCACACACGGTGTCAGTGTTTTATCTGACTGGTGTTGTGTGTCTAGTAAGTTTTGCAAAGTAGTATTTTTGTACTTTATCTCTCAGAACAAACACATTGCAGTCATTATCAGCAGTCCATATATTTGATGTACTCTTTATTCTGTTATTGTTAGCTAGGAGTGACTGTCTGACAATTTATTTAAATTTAGCAGGCTAATGCTGCAGGTGGTCTGTTTACTGTTTATACTGTTATACTGACAACAGTATCATGTAATGTGGAGTACATTGTTTAGTTTATAAAGTGATCTTTAATTGGATTTATCTAATAATAAATAGACGTACAGATAATGTTGTATTTTGTTTATTTATTTATTTATTTATTTATTTATTTGCTGTAATTCCACAAATGTTGCTCTACGTCACTATACATACAGCGATTTGCTCCCTTACCTACAGTGAAATCAGCTTATAGGTAGTATTAAGGGGATAGGGTGGGCTTTAATTCATATTAGCAAATGTGTCCCACCCAATGTCAAACCTGCTCCTAAGCCCTTGACTATAATGTAGTTAAATTGTTTTTAAAAAGTAAAAGGTATTTTAAAGCAGAAGGCTTTGTTCTAGTGAAAATTGTTTACAGTGGTGATAGGAACCAGACGTCTGAAAAGTTTAATGTCTCTAAAACATCCCTCACAAAGAGTCTGTACATGAAATACTCACGTGTATGCTGTCTGATGGCGGAAACATTGATTTAGAATGGTTTTGAAATTAGCTTAAAGGTCTAAAACATAATTGTGGCCGAGACGTATGCGCTGTGCATTTTTGTTTTGTAGGATTTATTTCTGTTTTATTATTAATGTTATAAAAACACAGATTTTTATGCAAATCTTTTGTGTCTGTAACAAAATTATTAATATAGCTTAAAAAGTACACTGTCTCAGTTATTAAGGACCCACATGCTTCTGTGCGACCTTTGCACCTCTGATTATGCAGATGCCCTGGACACAAAATGACTCATTTACAACTGTCACGTCCATCTGATCCATCATTATAAGTGTAATCTCGAGGAGCCTCTTAGGATCCTCTGATAGCTGGAGGATAGAAACTGGATTCAGAAAACATCCTCCTGATGGAAAGAATGATGCATCCAGCAGTTGACAGGATGGGCAGTTATGATCAAAGATATGTGTTGGAAAGTTATTCACGTTTGGAGGGCTCAAACAATTTACATTTCACATTAGACCTGCCTTAACTTTATGCAAATGAGAAGCAGGTTTTACTGGACAGGAGCCAATCAGATTACTAAAGTGTGAGACAGAGCGTTTCCTCATGAATCACAAAGTGAGCACAAAACACGGATGACAAATGGGTGGTAGTTTTTCTACATTAATTGCATATTTTTCCCCATTTCCCTGATTTTCCATAAACCTTTTCCCCCAATTTAACTTCGTCAGAGTACAGACAACGTCGCAAAGCAACCAGCAGTTGGTGCAGTAAACACTTTGCCTTACAAAAATGTAAATGCAGCGATTTAACCAGCAATATTTTAGGCTGTGAACAATATTGTATGTCACCTAAAGATCAATCGCTGATTATGTAACAAATAAATACATTAAATAATATTATTATTAATAATAATAATAATATAAATTGCTTAAATCATAATATAAATTACTTATAAAATAACTTAAATATTAATAACAATAATAATAATAATAATTATTGTAGATGCGAGAGATTATAATATTGTAGATGCGAGAGATAATAATTACTGTAGATGCGAGAGATAATAATCATAATAATTATTATTATGATTATTATCTCTCGCATCTACAGTAATTATAATCTCTCGCATCTACAATATTATAATCTTTCGCATCTACAGTGCCTAGGCTTTTAGAAGCTAATGAGATTAAATATGGGTCTTTTTTATTTTTGGAATAGTCTCACTAATGCCTACTGTCAGGCAATCTGAAGTGTTTTGCAGTCTAAAGCTGAATTATTGAAGTTTTTGGTGTCAATGGGAGCCAAATTACTCAGTCAGGAGTCTGACACATCAGGAGTTATTGGCCAGGCTTTTTCCTAGAGTTTTCAGATCACATATGTGGTCTTTATGCATTAACATCACACGTGCATATGTTTAGGTCTCAAACACAAAATCAACATTATATTCACTCACATCCTCAGAAAAGCTGAGCTATTTGAGCACTGTTTCAATGCACTCACAAACATCACAGTCATTTGTTGGTTTAGTAACAGACCCAACACTGTGTGCATGTTCACATTTCCACATAAGGTCAAAATCCAAAACATATAAAAGAGCAGCTTTAATGTGGTGCCTGTTTGTCAGCTGAAACAATTCAACCTTTTTTTTGTAGTCCAGCCACTACATTCCTTCTGGAGGCCCAGTTACGGAGAGAAGACAATTGTTTGCAGTCCTGCGTTTCCTGTTGGACAGATACAACAGACGCTAGAACAGCTAGTCAAAATGAAAATGACAAAATCTCAACAGTTGTGGCAGCTTACCCTAAAACAGATTAGCTCGGGAACAAAAGACGAGGATCCGACTCAAGTACTATGACATTAGTGTGTACAACTCAAATACTTGCAGAAGTGAGATCTGTTGTGAATATTTCTTACATTCTGTGGCGTCTGTGAAAAGCCTGTTTATACAGATGGGCACACTGAATGCAACAGAGGTTGCGAGACATTTATGGTTCAGTGAATCCCATCATTTATGGCAGGAACCCTGAAGGAAGCGGCCCCAAACCCAGGAGATAACGACTTGGCCATACGGATCAAATGGGACAGATGGAACATGTAGGCAGGCCTGTAAGACTGTGTAGTTGCCGAGACCAGGGTAGACGTTGTTTGAGAGCGCCTCCAAGAAAGTACCGCGGTATCCTCAAGAATAAAGTATCTTCAGCAGAAGATCAGAAGCTACAACAGATCAGACATGCAAAATTGAATAAAAAATCAGTTAAAAAAATGAAACGCTTTAGTTCCTTTTGCTTTTTTACTTTTTTAATAATCATTTTATATAGACATTTTAATATGTATATATAAACAGAGATTTCCATTAATTTCCCCACCTACTGCCCACACACATCCACTCACCAAGTCTTCTTACATTCAGAGGAACACTTGCCATAATAAATAATTTCTCTCCCAAAAAAGAGCAAAGCAAACGCACACAGCGACAGTGCCACAATGAAAACTAGATCACACAAAACAAGGCTTTCATTTTTACTGCCAACCATACATTTTACCAGGAGGTGCACTAGACCATAAACAAAAGGCAAACGAAAACCACACTTTCCCCTCTTTATATCATATTAAAATCTCAGACGTTAATCCATTTTGATACTTGTGGCAACTGTGTTGACCTTTTAATCCACTTTGAAGGGTAACTTTCTCCCCTCTAAGGCAAATGACTTCGATACTGAAAGTTTAAAAAGTATCTTCCAGGGAAAAAAAAATCTTGGATCAGACTGTTCTTTCTGTGCTGTTCTTTCAATCACAAATTGGAAATATGGGGCACAATGATAGTAATGTGTTCAACAGCAACCGGACAACACAATGCTCTCGATAGGGGACAGATTATTCCTCTACTGAAGAAATATGACTATTCCAGCAGTCCACTGAGTGCGTTGCTTTGCATTCCTTTAAATGACAAAGTAGATAAATCATTCTGAGAAAATAAAATATATAGATATAATCTCCTCTATACATTCATCACGATCCTCTCCAAATCCTTTCATTTTCTGTAGCTCTGTTCTTTTTGTCCATAACCCACACATTACAACACGTCCAGCTCAGGAACAGATTTCCATCTGTAGTTCCGTCCTGGCTCAATCTTTCTGTCTGCCTATCTGACACTCTTAGTGTCCTCCCCCCCGACCTGTCCCCTGGATGGTTTAAAACACTAACGAGAGACAGATTATCAACATGGGAGATAAAAACACTAGCGGAGATCTAGAAGGTGGGACAAATATCATAAACGAGTAACCACGTGCCTGAACCCCACCTTTTAGGAAATTAATAACTAGAATGAACAAAGGAACACTCAATCTGGACAAAATATAAAACCAGTCTATGGAGAGACAACTGATGCTAGGCTCCATAAACCGTAGAGCCAGTTCTCAAAGCACCTTCTTTCAAGAGGTAACTTCAAATTCATCGACAAGCACCCTCCATCTGTGTCTTGAGATCTGAAGAAAATCAGGAGCACGCTGACTGATTCTAAGGAGAAAAGGCATTCGGTTCAGGTGTTACCATGTGGAATTCAGGAGTCGACGCTACTTTGATATTCAGAATACACCCAGGCGCTATGACCGGTTCTCCACTGAGAACTAAAGCTGCACTCAATGTATAGATACAGCAATAAAGTGAAATTAAATTCTCGATGATAAAACTATCAACACAGCAGCGTCTGCAGTGAGATTTACTCAGCTCTCTTGTCTTTTGTTATCAATGGTTGGCATAATGCAGTTTGTTTCATCTACCTTTATCATGTTGTGCACTAAAAACAACTGTTTCATTAAGAAACAAAGAAAGAAAAAAAAACTTCACACGTAGAGCACTGTGTTCCCTGTATTATGACAAAGTAACTGTTTTTTGAAGTGCCAGCTAATAACACAAGCCTGCTGAGAACAGCATGGCTTTGAGTCACCAGTTTAATAAGCAGCATCGTTTCCTACTAAGCACTGGCAGAGACGCCAGGCTCTGGCTATGTGACAGTGCAGTAGCAGGAATTCCTTGAAGTAAAAGGTACACATGTTATAATTTGCTTTGTTTTAGATTTTGCCCAGAGGTGTCATCAATCCCTTTCCCTAAGATAATGACTAAGACAATCCCACCCACTGTCTTAGTGTCACCACACCCCGTCCTAAAAACTAGGACTGTTCACATCTTGTGTGCAACAAACACACAAACAGACAAACACACACACACACACACACACACACACGTCTTTCCTCAAAACAACAAAGCCTCTTCAAACTGAAGGTTGCACATGCTCACACACACACACGCACTCTGCTCTGCTTTTCCACTGTCATAACGGAACCTCCAGCAGCTTTTTGTGGAGGTACTGCTTCACTTCCTCGATTCCATTCAGCTTCTCCAACTCCAGGTAGGGCAACTGGCGAAGAGAAATATGCGCATAATCAGGACTGCGAAAGATCTATCGCTGTCTGAAAACATCGCAACGTATCTCCAGAGTGCGCGGCTTACCTGTAGAATAACGTAGCCGAGCAGCTGCAGGTGGCGGTCTCTCATAGCCCGGGAACCCACGAGTACATCAGAGTTGTGGCAGTAGTGCCACTTATCATTTACAGACATGATCACCCTGCATAGGGAGAAAAACCACATACACACGACATAGTTCAACACCTTTAACTGGAGCACTGCTGAACCTCAGACTTCAGTATAAGTACTAGGGCTGGGTATCGCCATTGATTTCCCGAATTGTTTCGATCCCGATTCACGAGGTCCCAATCCCAACCTGTGCTGTACCTCTAATGATCTCATTCCTAACCTTATCCATCCTTGTCACTCCTAAGAAGAACCTCAACATCATCAGCTCTGCCACCTCCAGTTCTTTCTCCTGTCTTTTTGTCAATGCCACTGTCTCCAAACCATACAACATACCAGGTCTAACCACTGTCTTGTAAACTTTAATTATTTACACCTTTAGATGAGCTGGATTAAAGAATACATCTATTATTCTTTCTAATCTACATACAATACTTACTGTGCAAATGAAAAACAAACACTAAAAAACATTAACATTATTATTTCAAACATTACTAACATTATTTTATGAACAACTACAATATCTTGGTTTAATGAGGTATAAGTCACCTTTACTATAAAACGTTATAACAATATATTTTCGGATGAGATATACAGGGAGACAACAGCATTCATATCACTATAATTTAAGGTTTTGTAAAAATATATATATCTGTAAATTATATCTGTAAAGCTGCGCCAGAGCATTTTTTCACTCAGACCCTCTCTGTGCAACCCAACCCAACCCACCCAAACCGCCAACCAAGCAAACAGACGTATGTGCACAGCTAAGTGAAAAACTGTAATCAAAATATAAGAGGTTAAAGTGTATGTGCAGTTACTGATGAGAAAAACATCAAAACAAAACTTGGGTGCAATAAACTGCATTTTAAGACCAATGAGACACGCCCTCAGTTTCTAGCTCTTAAACATTCAAGCCCCCATACTGTCCCTCCTAATAAACAGTTAAACATTCAGCTTTGTCTCTTTATTGTTCACCACCATCACAGTTATATTTTTTTAATGAACACTTAACACATGAAAGAAATAAGAGGTGACAGTGGAGTGTTGATATGCCTAATGTAAAGTGCATTGAGCTATTACATCCCCAAAACATGGTCCTGGTAGCAACAGTGGAGCTAAAAGGTTATGAAAGCTGGCAAAATGGCAGTTTCCCAGTCACAGCAACATGTTGGAGGAAACCCAGCAATCTCCCTATTTTAAAGGCCAATTTTAAAAATATATATTCCCCAACCTTCAAAGATCTCTATATATATGGCCACCCCTAATAACAAATACAATCTATACTGTCTGTATAATTTTGGTGAATAAGAGTAGTGGAACTGAAACAGTAGCAGCAAACCTTCAACCAAATAAACCAAAAACAACAACAACAACAACAACAACAACAATAATAATAATAATACTAACCTAAACTAAACTAGCTCACAGGATTCAGGAACAATTGAGCTCATTTTAGGTCAACAATATGCTATCGCAAGCAAAACAATAATTAAGAGATATCCAACAATGTTTAAAGTCGGTTGCATTTGCTAATGGACGTTAATTAGTCTTGGTTCAACAAGTTGGTGTTTGAAAGCTAGTGCCAAAGTCATCAACCTCCCAGCAATGTTTTGGGATAAGAACAGAATGTTCTTCTAGCTAACTTACAGTCTCTGCACTTGTGTGTCCACTTTCTTCCTCTGTGTTTGTGCATGCATGCGTGAAAGTGTTTGTGGGCGTGTGCGCTTGTCTGTGCTTCAATACACTGAGTGTAAGTTGGCTCAATGTTTAAAGAGTAACAGTTGTGGAATCATGGGACAGAATCTCACTTTGGTAGATGATATAACCAGGCTGTGCAAAGCAAGTGTTTGTACACTTAGACTGACTATTAGACTTGTAATCAAATCTGTCAACACACGTAAACAGACATGCTGAAATATGCTTTGGCACAGTTTTGGGAAGGCGGTGAAAAAGTTGCTTTAGAGACCCGTACTATAACTTTTAACACCACTGAGTCTTAGAGTCCACAAAGACAATAAACAGTGTTGCATAACCTACTTGTATAGACTGTATAAAACAAACTCAGCCTTCTTAGTAGGATTTAGGATTGTCCAAGCATCACTCTTTACGTATAGGGACATATAGCCTCCAGCCTATATTAAATTTGATGCTGGTTGAACTAACCTCTTAAATGACCTCCTACTGACCTTTTAACATGCTCCCCGGTGGTCCTTTCTGTCTCAGACGGGTCCGCAGAGTGAAGCTGGAGCGGAGTGGCAGTCACTACATCACTTTCTCCTCCCTCGTACGTGACCCCTTCGTAAAACGGCGTGATCTCACAGTCTGGTCCGGGATTGGCCCCTGCCGGGATGGGTGCTCCTCCTTCGTCCTCCAGGATCTTCCCGATGGAGAACTGGAAGAGGGAGTCCTGCGGGGCAGTGGTCCCAGGCATGGCAGAGCTGGCCTGGGCCAGGCAGTCTGATGGGCTGCTGAGGGTGGAGCTGTCCTGGCTCTCTAGAGAGTGCTCTTTGGCCAAGGTGGAGTAGTAGTCCGATGTGGTGTAGTAGGCGTTGTAGTCCAGTGGGACTGTTCCATTAGTGCCCACTCTCTGCCCGGCGGCTGCCGAGGGCCGCATGTGGGGGGGCAGGAAGGCAGAATCTTGGCCAGCTGATTTGTCAGATCCCTCCTCCAGAGGCGGCGTGAAGGGGGAGAACTTTTGGAAGTCGGAGGTGAGGGCAGTGACACTGTTAGAGCCATCCGGCGATTTGGGGTTCGCGACGGTACAGGGAGAAGAGTCCACCCTCAGCGAGACCGCAGCTGAGCCTGCTCTGATCGGAAGAACGCGGCCTGCGTGGTCTATCCACAGCAGGAAATCTGGGTAGGGATGAACAGCATGTGAAAAAACTGTTGCTGTAAAAGACCACCACTACAGATGTAACTTTAGGGATGCAGAACTACATCCTTTCACTGTGATAAGCTTCAAACTTATAGCCTGAAAGCTGAATTATATAACTGACTATGATAATATTTAATAAAGTACAGGCATTTTGTTTGCATTTCTTTTTAAATAGTTAATTCTGTCGCATTTGCACATTCTTCATACTTTAAACCGTCCTAATCCTAAATTTTCATTGATATTTTTTACCTTCTAAGTCCACTAATACAATTTGTGTGGTTTCATGTACCATCATATTTTATTTTTACATAACCATTTTCCTACCTCTGTTCATGCAGACAGCTTTTGTTACTGTGTTGACATAAGACATAGGAGCTCTGTTCTGATTGGCAGCTCTATACTACAATCCACCCCTCGAAATGTAAATTTGGACGTGAGTTTTACCTTCCTTTTTTTTACATCTTGTAAAGACATGCTCATTGCAAATATGATGCCTGGATGTTTCTAAAAAGGTTGAGCACATGTCTAACATCACCTTTGTTTTTAACAGCACTTTTTAATAATGAGGAACGAAGACACCAATTAATCCACCTTTAATGTCTGAATTTATTTGCCATTCTATTTGGGTTTGTAACTCTTTCATGTAAAAAAATAAAGGAATGTGTCCTTCCAGAATATAGGCCCTTAAAATACTAAAATAATGGGCCCCTAAAATACTGTACCTGTGTAATATCCTGGAGCCAGAACTTCATCCTGTTTGTACCCATGTTCTCCAACCAACTGCCGGAGCGCCTCTGCTACCAGACCTTTGTAACTACAACAACACAAGAACAGGTTCTGAACATTTCACTCTTCCAGTAGTTCATTATCTTCCTGTGTTACTTTTAAATCTACAGTGAGTACACAAAAGTATTAGTACTAAGGTTCTAAGAAAGTACTAGATTTAGATAAATTAGAGACGAATGATATTCAGACTCTTAGTGAGGGCTGGGAAGAGGTTAAGGGGTAAAGTCACTGACCTGTACTTGCGGTTGACCTCATCTGCGGTGAGCGCATGTTCGAACATGAGCACTTTGTGGGAGTCTTGCAGGCGTGGGCCCGTGTACTCTCGGTGCTCCAGCTCCACCGCAGCGTCCAGCAGTGACAGGTACCGCCGCACAATCAGAGCATACGGGCTATCTGTGTGGCAACATATGGTCATTTAAGCCAACTTGGAGGCACAGGATGGCCTAGAAGTACACTACTGTGTCCAGCAGGGGTCACTTCTGCTAATTCTGGCTTTTAGGCTACAATCACTGTACAAGCCTCATTTCTCAATTCTGATATTTTGCTCAGATCTTTTAACTTGATGTTTCAGTGTAGGCAAGAGACCCAAGTCATTAATGTAACCTAACCTGCACCCTGAAATGACCAATGACCACATCATAATCAATAACGTAACATGAATCACATGATCATGAACAACAAACTAACCAGAAAATCAAGCCTGTCATGCTCTGAACAGCTCTCAGCAGTTATTTATTGGAGAGAGACGAAGGTGAATAAGGGTCAGTTTTCTGTATCAGTAGCTGCTGCTATGATAACACTGAATAATGGTTTATGACCAGTTAAAAAAGGAAAAAAACAGTCGAATAGCCTTAAATCAGATATGTATATCATCTAGGAACAGATCAGATCTGTGTGTTACATTACCACAAAAAAAATAACCTGACTGCCACTTCAGTTATTTCAGTTCTCAAGTTATTGAACGTGGTTGTTTGAGATGTGTTAAATCTGGGAAACAGAAACCTAAGCATTCTAGGAATAGAGTATAACATGCAGATGAAAAGCTATAGTCTAATTACTGTGTTATACCAGTGTTTAAGTTAGTATACTAGTGTTATAACTGATAAATGTATTACAACACGCAGTACAGGTAAAAGCCAGAGGTTAAAAACAAAAACAGTCAACTGCTAAATCAGACAGCACGAACGCATGACACTGACGCAGTCACTAATTAGACTATTTAGTAGGGTAGTGTGATATTGACAAAAAATGATATGTCTATATTTTCAATATTTTATCAACAATTCAATTATATTATCAACAATATTTTGCATTACTTAGAAATGCATTTGTAAAAGTCTTAGATATTATATTTTATAGCTGCTGAGCGATCTTTAACAGCTGCTTTCTTACAAAGTCTGCAAACTGCTGTCTTCTGAGTAACATAAGTCTTTTTAGATCCAAACCAGCTCCACACGAGAGATGATCCTCGCCTAGGAGTTAAATCTAAGGTGTAGACTGCGAGGCTGGCGGTGTCTGAGTTTTTTCCCTGGTGCAGTGTGTTCACTCATTTTAAGTGTGTTCTTTAGACAGCTATGCTAGCTTTTGCCACAGTATGGCCACGCGCAGCAGCCTGTACTAAAACATGAGGTAGTGAGCATGTGGAGTTGAGGTGTTTTGATTGTTGTTTTTTTCCTCCTGTACTCGATAACGTCAGCTCGCGCATCGTTAACAGTTAACACAGCAATTAAGATATTATCGTACACCATATTTATCGCAATATATGAAGACGTGTTCATCACTGTCTCCTAAGCAGGACTCTACAGTAAGTTTATTGTGAAGCAACAAAAAATAAACATAAGCACAAAATAAAACTTTTCTTTCTCTTGCTGCCCTTTAGTCCTCCTACAAATATAGTAACACTGGAGGCCAGTGGTGTGTTTGACAAAAACCTGTATGTGTATAATCATGCATGATGAATAGAAAATGAATAATGAAGTGGAAGACTATTCAGATGAAAATCTATTTCAATCTTAATTCTGGTTTAGAAAAAAAGGAGCGAATAATAGCATTTTGCTAGCAGCGTACAACAAGGAGGTGATGGACTCACTGGTGACGTTGCTGATGAAGGAGGGGGAGAAGACGCGGTGGAGCACCAGGCTGGGGAAGTGTCCCAGCTGAAAGAGGGACATGAGGATATTGACGGTAGCCAGTGGTGAACTCAGAGCCTTTAGCTCCAGCACCATCTCCAACTTTGAGAAAAACTGAGCCTCGTTGGGCGGCCGGTAACTCATACGACTGAAGGGAAACACTAACTTCTGGATAACCTGGACAAACGACAGAGGTTGTTTCATCTGGCCACAGTTAAAAGAACAGTTTCACCCACTATAAATGTTAAGTGATCAGACGTCCAGTGCTTCCTATTAATTAATGTTCTTTTCATAAAAAAAAGTCATGTGATCCTCTGTCTCACCTTGCTATCTAGGTATTCGCCCTTTTTGACCAGGAACTCAGCAATAGTGTTCAGAAGACGGGTTTCTCTCAGGCGATGTCGGGCGATATACTTAGCAATGAGCGCCATGGTGTAGGGGGTTATGCTGTCGACCTTTTTAGGTAGCTCCTCTGGAAAAGCAAAAGAAAATTCTAGTTATCAGCACATATATTCATGTTATAAAAAACAAACCTGTTCATATAGTGGTGTGTTTTAATAGAAGGATTTGAAAAATTGCAATCTATATCTTTGCTTGCAGTATCGCAATATATCACGATACATTGAATCGTAGCCGCTGTATCACGATACGTATCATATCGTCAAGTTCCTGCCAATACACAGCCCTAATGGTAAATAAGGCATAAACAGTGCATCCGCCGAGGTTAGTACAACACTTATAGGATAGTTATTTTACAATATAATATACTATATAAATACGTACATCTTGTATATATGCATATCTGGTACATAACATATGCGGTTATAAAGAAAAAACTAAGTAAGCAAGTTTGCATTAAGCATCTGGTTGCATTAGAGGTTCCTGGTTCTGGTTGTTTGTTGATTTTGTGATTGCTGCAGGTATCTAGTAAGGACATAATGAAAGGCAGCAACAAAGATCATTTCGCCACTCACCCGCCAGGCTGCTGATGAACTTCTCCTGCCTGTTCTGGTAGAAGAGGTGGGAGCTGAAGATGAGCTCGAGGCTCTTGTTGCTGGCCTCACAGGCGCACGCCGCCAGCATCTCGTCCAGCAGGGCCATCTCATGATCCCTGACACAGCTGACGCTGGCCAGCGTGTGCTTCACCAGCCGCAGGATCTTGCGGTTGACCACCAGCTGCTCAGCCGAAGCAGTGTCGCCCGCCTGCAGCGCTCTCCACTTCGTGCGGTAGTAGGAGAGGAGGAGGAAGAGCGTTTGTGGGTGTCGCTCACGCTCAATGTTCTTCTCCAGGCCTGCCAGGCAGGACTCAATGAGCGGGTGCTGGCTGGAGGGGTGCAGCTTCATGCTACTGCTGAACACCATGGAGATGTCTTTCTGGTTGAATTGTGACAGGCGTCCCTGCGACTCCTCTTCCAGCACCTGCACTATTTGAGAGTCACAAGGCAACCCTGAAAAAACAAGTGGACACAGTCATATGTGAAGCAGCTGTGGACAGCGGCTCACCTGTGAATGAAGCTGCACCATTAATCATATGTTCTTACGTTTCTTGGTGTTATAGTCTCTTCTGTACCTGCCCACGGACAAGTTGGCTAAACTCTCACATTTAAAGAAATGTTTCGGTCTCTGTCATGAGAAGAATGTTTAGATGATGTTGGGCTACTACGCTAAATGTCTGCATTTTCACGAAAGTGTACATACAAACAGTTGTATGTTACGCCTCCTTATTTCTACATTAACTGTCAATTTTATCAGCTCCACATGCCAAATAGGTGCATGTTGTAGTTCTAGAATTGCAAATATCTGTCAGCCTGTATGTTAGTCCCTTTTCCCCTTTTCTTCAATGGTCAGGACCTCCACAGAGCAGGTATTATTTGAGTGATACATTCATTTTACCACTGCGGTGACACTGATGTGCTGGTGGAGTGATAACACCTTAGTGTCACAGCTGGACTGAGAACTGTCCACCACACAAATGGTCCAGACAACAGCATCCTGTGACCACTGATGAAGGACTAGAAGATGAAGGACACACACTGAGCAGCAACAGGTTACCTACTGTCTCTGACTTTACATCTACTACTGTAGATCTACACAGAGGACCAAAAGGTAGGTGTGTCTAATGGACTGAACAGTAAGTGGGCAGTGTTTGAAAATTCCAGCAGAACTGCTGTGTAGGGGTGTGCCATATCGTATCGTACACAATAATATCATTTTTGAATATTGTGAACGATATTATACCCTGAAATATTGTGCCATATCACCCATCCCTAATTATCACATCAGGGTTTTACTTTTTACTGTTTTAGCAAAAAAAATTCACACTTTTCTCATTTGCCATTATATATCTACTAGAGACAGATTTTATCTGTACAGTATCATTCATTTTACTTTTTGGAGTGCATTATTTAGTATCGTGACATTCTGATAAAAAAATCTTTTTAGTATCTCAGTTAGGGGTGCCATATCATATTGTATGCAATAATAAAATTTAATTTTCATTTTGTTGCAGTAGTGTATTCTTAAATTATTATTTTTCAATTCAATGTTTTGTCGTATCGCCAAGAGTACCATTATTGCAAAAATACCATGAAATATTGTGATTATATTGTTGTAGGTCCATATCGCCCACCCCTACTGCTGTGTCTGATCCACTCATACCAGCAGAACACACACTAACACGACATTAGTGTCACTGCAGTGCAGAGAATGATCCCACCCAAATAATACCTGCTCTGTGGTGGTCCCAAGGGGTATGTACCAATAAAAAACAGGGCGTTAAAAAATTATACAGAGAAACAGATAGACGACAATCTGCAAGTGCAGAACAACAAAGTGCTCCTATACGGTAAATGGAGCTGGTAAAATGAACAAAGAGTGTAGATATAAGATACTTTATGAAATGATTGATCAGTGTAAATATCCACACCAGCATTAAAAGACATGTCTGTGGAATATTTCACCCATGAACTTCTGTCCCCGGTTCCTTTATCTGTGCAGCGTTATAAAGAAACTGGCAAATAAAGTGCAAACACTCTCACTTCATGAATCTATCGTAACATATCATGACTAAAAGGCAACGGTATAATAAGTCTGCTTGTTCTTGTCCTCAGTGCCATACAGCGCAACACAAAGACCACCCCTGAACAAAAGATCCACAAATACTCTCAAACTCACTGGCTTACCCAGAGCAGCCACAGCATAAAGGCAGTTGACGATGCTGAAGTTGTCGAACTTGGAGCAGTCATTAACAATGGCGTCACAGAGCGTCTGGAAGTCCGGGTGATCCAGAATCTGTCGAGTAGCACCGTCACCCGAACTTCCAGCAGGGGGCGAGGGCAAGGTTCCTTCTCCGGTTCCACTACTATTACTGGCCCCACTGCCCCCTCCGCCTGCCCCCATCCCTCCGGCCTGCTGGAGCACCAGGAGCTGGCCGATCTTCTGCAGAGCAATGGGGTAGTGATTGTGTGAGATTTTGCCCGGGTTTTGGGTTACCCAGCGGAGCACCTCGTCCACGCTGCGCGAACGATCAATCAGCCGCTTCATGGTGAAGAAGGTGTCATAGCTCATCTTCTCATGGATGAAGTTCCAGGTCTTCTTCTTGTTGTGATGAATGTGGGCGTGCTGCTGGTAGTGAGGGGGGGGCAGGTGGGGGGGCTGAGGGTGAGCGTGGTAGTGCTGGTGAGTTTGGTAGTGGGGCCGGTGGCCATCTAGACGGCCCTGGTAGAGCGGAGGGTAGCTTGGGGGCGGGGGGACGTGGGGGTGGTGATGAGGGGGAAGGGGGTGGTGGTGGTTCTCCAGCATGGGTTGTCCTCCACCCATCAGGCCTAGGCGACGGCCCGGCTTGCCCCCTCCTCCGCCGTACAGACGTGTGGCGTACATACTAGCAAGAGCACCTGGGGCCAGTAGGCAGGAAGGCTGGGGAGGCAAGGCAAATCTCCCGCAGGTTAAGAGGCCAAGCCGGGTGGGCAGCCCCAGCATGTTATATGGGGTGATCCAACAGTGAGGTTCAAGACTATACACCTAAGACACAAACATCTGGCGTTACGACAAAATCCATATAGTTACTGCATATTAGATCAAGAGTATCAGATTCCAGCCTTGGAACGCCAGAGTCCAGCACAGTTTGCTGATTTCACCTCTCAAACACACCTGCCAATTACAGGTTTAACTGAATTAGATGTTTCTGTGCTGGGAACTGACCACCAGGACTTGAAGCGAGCACCCCTGTGCAAGATAATACATGCTTTATACATCTGCAGAATCACATTACATTTGACATCAACATCAAGTCACTTATATTTTCCTGAAAGTCCACAAGCAGATCTTGAAATGCATGTGAGAAGACTGAGCTCAACACTGCACAATCTTAAAAGTTAAACAGACCACATCCATACTAATAGATAAGGCAACTGGGTTCATCCAAAAATAGCTGAAACTGTAGCTCAGCACACGTTGGGCTGGTGTACACTTCCCGAACGTGAAGAAAGGGAATCCCTAATATCACTCTGGACGAGCCTGCTTAATTCCCTCTCCAAAACCAAATAAATCACTGATTACTATGAGCTCAAACATAGTATGGTAGAAAAAACAGGGCAAAGAAGAAGGTGACAGGGCAGCTTTAAACAGCAAATTAACAAGAACTGAGAAAAAGCACAAAGCAGATTTCAGCAGCAACACATGAGAAGAGATCATATAAATAAATCAAGCAAGGTCCTCTGATCGCCAGAGCTTACTCTGTATCAGTTTTTGCCTTAAAACACTAATGAGCTCATAAATATACAGCACACAGTCTTCTGCTGTTTTATCCTCTATGGGTCTGAGAATTTAACAGCACAAAAAAAAGAAAAGGCAATAGCACTATATGTCAGAAGAAGACAAAATGACTGGAAAACAAAAAGAGAATAAAGCCACATATGAATTCAGTGTGTGCAGAAAGTGTAGCAGGTCGGCTTATGAGAGAGAATGACTCAACAGCTGCAAAAAGTCAAAAGCAGTACATGCTGACGTATTGACGTGACACTAAATTCGCCCAGACATAAAGAAACGTGACTTTTATACTTACATGTTTAGCTTAATGAAGCAAGTTGGTGCGCCGAGACCTTGAATTCACCCGTGACATGTGAAGACATTTGGCGAAATATTAGAAACGTAGCAGCAGCGGCTCTGACTTCACAGCTAAAGTCACTGTTACAAAGAACCGTCAATAAAAGCCTCGTTTAGGACATTTAGAGCAAAAACAAGCCCCGTGTCATCTGAAACCGTACTGTTTAAGCCAAGCAGAGAACATTTCCAGAGGCCCGAGAAGCCCAGGAGGAGCTGAAAACAAGCTAGCCCGAGTATCATTAGCTAGTTAGCTAGCGAGCCGCGCTGCTGGCTAACCGATCCGAGCCTGTATGTGATATTTGGCGTGAAAAACGCGGCTCGGGGAGCGACGAGCTCCTCACAGGGCGGAGAAACGCGGCCTCCGAGTAGCTACGCTGGTAGAAGACCTGACAGGCTGCGAGCCCGAGCTGCTGTCCGCAGAACAGCTCTACTAACAGGGCCTCTCTCCGAGCGAGCGCTCCTGCTGCTACTTCATCTCCGTACATACACGCTCAGGGGGGCTTGAAGTGGGGGTCTACAGCAGGCCGAGGGCACAAACAGTTTTGGCTGCAGCCTCAGAGCAAAGTGTCCACTCGCCGCGGACGAGGAGGCGAGCATGTGTGTGTGATACTGTGCGAGTGTCGGCCTAATGCTACTCTCTCCTTGCAGTCTGCCAGGACTCGTCCGCCGCCCCGGTCTCCGCCATGTTCCCGGTAGTCAACAGAGCCGAAAGGGAAACACGTGTTTCTCCACTAATGTACTGACTACTCAGAGAAGAGCTCTACCGCCGTGGCTCGAGCGCTGCAGCTCGCGTTGTTTAAAAGTCAGTATCGCGTATTCTAAATAAAATCACAACATATACTGAGATGACCAAATTTCTGAATTTCTTTATATTTTTAAAACAGCAAATGTTTTTTATCTGGAAAATAAGAAAGGGGCGTTGCAGTTGTGTGTATTTTCACAGTGTTACTGTAATAGGCTATGATAAAGGGCCAGCTAAATAACTGACAAGAACACAGTAAGAGAAGCAGTGGCTTAGCGCACCTGCCCAGTAAACACACGACGTTGTCTACTTTCCTACAACGTTGTTGTCTAAACAAGGTTGTCACAACGTAACTACTAAACACTTGTTGTTTTATTGTTTTATCACTACCTGTTGGCAACTACGCAGATATAGTGGAACGTATGAATAATTCTAGGAGGTTGTGACAATAACATACTGACAACGTTGCCACAGCGTTGTCACAACGTTGTCAGATAACGTCACAACTGTCGTGATAGGAATTACATTTCAACGTTGTGGGCACCAAAACAGTACGTCGTGACAACTGTGTTTTCAGGGTGTTTGTTAAATACTGTTGTTACAATATCAATAAGACTAGAGTTTAGAAGTAATATAAATTTATATCTGTTAGAAGTAGATTTTACTAAATACGTTGTTTTATTAACCCTGGTCGTTTATGTTTGTGGAGATGTTGTGGACTCGCTGGACTCTTAGCTACTGGTGGAGTTTAACACAGAGGTGTTCTCTACAACTAAGCAAACAAGTGGTAGTTAATATACAGAAGCAAACTGCCCCCCTCTGTTGGCCAAAACCACAAGTATGTGTAACTGCAGCCCGGAGAACCAATGGGCGTAGCAAATGTCAATCATTTTTTGCATCAGCCAATCATATAACAATAAAGATGAATAATGAATAATGAAGATACATTGGCCAATCAAACGAGTGAAGTACATGTCTATCATTTTGTGCATTAACCAATGACTTTAAGGAAAACGAAAAAGGCGTTACAAACTGCTCCGGTAGAGATCTAAGAAGAGAGAGTCACTACACTGTTTAAAGCGTTACAGTCGCCTCATTTTTTTTTCAGATCAGTGTGATTAACCAATATAAAATAGTCATTCAATGTAATATTGATATAAATATTACAGTTTTTTCTCGATTGTTTACACACATTTTCTGAAAGCATGCCTCATACTCTCAGCTCCGGTCGTTCCGGCTCTGTTACTACTGCCTTGGCCTGTACAGCTAGCGAAAAGCTATAAGTTGTTGACGCTCATTCTTAAATCGGCGCTGTGTTACTTATAGCAGTGGTTTAAGAACCATTAGAAACGAATATAAGATAATTAGCAAATGGTTTTTAGAGCCATGCGCCAAATGATTGCCTCCAGTTTGGTTTGGAAGCGGTAATGGATGATTTAGTTCAGTTCAGTGCTGATATGGACCTTCAGCTAACTGTTTTAAACATACTTCAAGATGTGGCCCAAATCTGTGTACACTAACAAATCTGTGTGTGGGAACATTACCTGCTAAATTAATTCAACAATCTCTAGATTGGCTGATGCAAAGAGTGACGGACAGCTCAGTCTAAACTGCGATTGGCAAAAGGTGATTGACGGCCATTAACAGTTATTTAATTGGTTGATGCAAAAAATGATTGACATAGTTCCCTCCTCCTTTAGATCTTCGGTCTGCACCATTACCCTTCTGGCCAAAACAAGCACAACACAAGCCAGTAAACATGCAACGTTTTCACAACGTTGCCTAATTTCTTACAATGTTGCCAAAAAGTGGTGTTTTAACGTTGTCTGAACAGGATTGTCGCAATGTCACCACTAAATAACCTTGTGTTATTGTATTATTTATACCTGTTGGCAAAATTCCACAGCGTTCCATGGAGATATAATGGACGTAGAAAGAATTCTAGGAGGTTGTGACAATAACATACTGACAACGTTACCACTATGTTATCAAAACAATGTCAGATAATGTTGTCAAAACATTTTAATGTTGTTACAACATTGTGGGCCCCAAAACAGTACGTTGTCACAATGTTACTATGTTCATAGGGAAGATGTCTGCCTGTGTGCTCTGCTACTGGGTTTTTAAGACTTTCCAATGTTTTTAATTCACAGTTAAAAATGGAGGCAGCTCCAGTATATGTTTAGGTGACCAGACCAGTCCATGTTTTCCAGGTGGACTGTCCCTAGAAAACAGGGACATCTGATCAACCTAACATATACCATAGCATGGTCAACCTAACATATAACTTATGTAGAACAACCTATTTAATTTACTTATCACTGTAGCCTGTGGAGTGCAGTTAATATGTGTTTATGCTTTGTGGATACTAGTAGAAATAAGAGTAAGTTTGTTTAAATCAAAGTTTTTTTGGTTTTTGTTTAATAGAAAGAGCAATGCAAAACAGTTACAGAAGAAATGACAGAACAACACAGTGTCACTGATGCAAAGCACCACTCTCTTATGAGGAACTAAACTCTACCTGAGCACAACTCCTTATAGTGAATCTTTAGGTGTTTGAACACTAGTGAGTGTGTGGGTAAGTGAGTGAGTGAGTTACAAACCAGGTCCATGAGGTGTTTTGCATCAGAAATTGCAATTCCAACAAAAAGAAGGACACATGGATTAAAAGATCTGAGTTTTGTCTGAAGGGAGAAGTGAATGTAGATGTGTATTGGTTTTTCCAGCTTTACATTTAAATTGCTATATATAAGTTATAGCTTCCTGATGAAATTTGCACCCCTGATTATAAATCTTCAAGAAATAATTTGGTGTTATGTCTTAATGTAAAATAGGCCAAGCAAATGTGGAAATTTCCTAGCTCACAAATTAGATGTAAATCAGGAATGGGAAAATGAGGGCCAGAGTTAAGCAGTTTCCTGATTTCCCTGCTCCAACCCGTCAACTTAACAGGGAAATTCACAGATAAGCTAAATAATTTGGGTTTGAGCAGAGAAACCAGGAAACTGTCCAGTCTTCCAGGACCAGAGATCAGCTCACCTGATTTACAATTAGAATAGAGAGCAGGACATTTGTTCATCATGTCCACTCACTGTGGCAAGGTGTGGTAAGTCCGTGTCCAAGTGGGTTTCATTTTGGGTTTTTCTTTTGTTATTGCAAATAAGCTACATATGCCAGTAGGCTATACGTTATTATTTTTATTATTTTGGATTTAATGTAGCAGTCTTTGCATCATATTCTTCCTCTTTCATCATAAAGATAGATAATAATGTAGACAGTAGAAGGCTCCAGGTATGTCCAGCCAGTGTACTGCAGCATCAGTACTATTGATTTACTGTATTAGTGGTTTAACCACAGTGCGGTTAAAGAATTATAAGAATGGTTCTGCTTAGCTGCAGTTCTCCCTCAGTCCCCTGACAACACATTACAGAGCAGACAATTTCAATGTCAACATTATATATCAACCTTTCTATCTTTGTTGCAAATGTTTAACTCTAAATCCTAAATTTTGTTTAGTTACTAAATACACTATTTAAAAATAAAAAATATACATTTAAAAATACCACAGACATAAAAATAATAATAATAATAACAAATATAATGTAATATTTATTAAAGATGCTTGTATAAAATGATCCTACATTGCTAGTGCTCTACAACTTTCCAATACAACTTTTTTCCTTTAGGTGCACTTATGGCATTTGTGGGGTTCCTTATACCAAATTTGATCACAATACACTTGACATGATCATATTACAACTTCTCTTCATCCCTTACAATAAAACACCATGTCCAAAACACAAATATAGCTATTTTATTTACCATTAAAAACCACCAGTACACCTACATCTGTGTCCAGTGTTATATATGAAATGTGGACGATGGTAAGATTTTGGTTTAGAATGTTCTGCATGCACTCCTCATTAAACAATGTGTTAGACATCAGGCAGCATATATCTAATTATTTAATGTAATAACTTTCAGTAGTTTTAGTTTTTAGAGACATTAAAGTCATCTGGTTCCTATCACCACACACTGACAGTGGTGAACTTCATGGAAGTAATGTGGTCTTAAATGATCATGATTGGAGATTACCTGGTACAGTCAAATGGTACAAAATTCAGAGTAGAGCTCACAGCTATGTTCTATAGTGAAAGTAAGACCATATCCACATGCACTTACTTACAGGATTGGGACTAAACCGCTGTGTGACCATAAGAAATCACTTGTTAGGGAGTATAATTAAAAGGAATGGGCTTTAATTTGTTAGGTAGAATAAAGCCTGGATTCAGAAAATGGAAGAGTCTTGTGATCTGATGGGTCTGGATACTTCAGAGTAATTGGGTTATCAGGGTAAAAAAAGCTAGCTGTGAAATGATGCCTGTGAAGGTACTTTGTAATCAAAGCTAAAGGTGGTCTAACAAAACAACGGAGTTCGCAACTTTTTTGTCCGGGCAGTGTATCTTTATCAGTGTTTAGTGTCCAGGGTTGACACATAAAGATAGATGTAGTCCAACAAGATGTATGCTTTACAGTAGGTAGGTGAGACTCACAGCGGCTCACGTACTATATTGTAATGTTTTTTGTCCTGACTCTCATTTTAAACAAATATATCTCCACCATCATATAGGACATTTTCTTTAAAAGATAGGCCTGTTGTTAACACAAACACCTGTTCATGCATATGGATCAAACAAAACATTTATTTAAACTTAAAGCTTAGAAGCAAAGATATGACTTTTGAGGGACCTAGCTGTAGGAGGTCTTCAATCACTGATAAGTCAGGGACCGGAAAATGGGCTTTGATTTATTATAGTCTTCTCATCTCTATCTTATTTTCTCTTTAAGTTGAAGAGAGGACACCAGATTCAGAATGCTTGTTTGTTTCAGAGCACTCAGTTTCATGTCCAGTGCAGTCTGGGCAGCCAGCTCCAGCTTAGATCTTGACTTTCCCTTTAGTTCAGTATAACAGGATGTACCACAAGATTCTTTTTCTGGTCTGAGCACAAATTTGATTATTGGCTGGAAGTAATAAAGACATCAGGAGCGGGCAGAAACACAACTGTTGTATTTTCATCTGATTTCAGTTGAAGAAAGAAACTCACTCTGGATTCTGAATGTTGATTTATTTCAGAGCACTCAGTTTTATGTCCAGCGCAATCTGAAAAACTTCACACACTTGGACTGACACCCTCTGTTCAGCTGGGTGCTGGATTTCCTGACAGGCAGAGCTCAGATTGTCAGGACTGAAAGGCACACCTCCAGCACACAGATCATGAACCCGAGAACAGCATAGAGCTGCATGCTGAGTCTTATGCTGTACACCAGAGGTATTTAATTAGAGTTCATTCAGGACCAGTTAGAGGAGATTTCCTCTGGCCAACATCCAGACCGTCATAATTGCTGACTTGTGTTATGATTCAGCGACATATCCTGTATCCTGAAGTAGCCTAGTATCAGCATTTTATACCATCAGCAACTGAAAGAGAAAACAAATGATATATACAGTATCATTCAGTATATTTCAACAATATTTACTGTTTAAATTCTGAACTGAATGAATTATTTACAAAACTAAAAAAATACATGATTTTTCCTCAATAAAACAAGGGCTGCATTAATGAAAACAGAATGATATTCTTTCTAACTCGCTTTTTTCTCCAACTGTTGCTTCTCACTTTGTACCTTGCCTGTGTGTGTGCCGCACTCCTGAATCTGCACAAATCTGATTGGCTGAGGAGTGTCTATGGTGATCCTACAACTCGACTGATCTGTGAGTTTACTACGCCACTAAGCCCGTATACCGTAAAGACTAGAAACGTTCCGCCGCTTAAAATAAATACTGTCAGAATTAAAAAGTTCTCAATAGTTTATCGGTTTGGGTCAGCATTGGACGACGTCTGGGTCAGAAACAGGCCCGTGGACCGCCTATTAGTGACCTCTGCTGTATCTCTGTTTCACCCATGTCTGTGTTGCCTCTCACAGTAACACCACCATCATTAAATTTGATGATTATACCACTGTCATGGGACTGATCACTGGGGGTGAAGAGACGGCCTATAAGATGGAAGTGGCGTGTCTGGTGGCATAGAGTCAAGGTCAACAATTTCTCCTTGAATGTTGAGAAAACAAAGCAGATTATTGTGGACTATCGGAGGAGGGCCTAGCAACACAACCCTGTGCTAATTCATCAGACGGCAGTAGACAGAGTGACCACCTCCAAATTTCTTGGAGTTAACATTAGCGAAGACCTCACCTGGTCACATAGCACAACACCACTGGTTAACACAGCACAACAACGACATGGGAAAGAAAAATCACGCCAACCAGAATTCTCAGGAACTTCAGCAGGTGCATAGTTAAGAGCATTCTCATCAACCAGCTTCTTCACAGGCTTTAAAAGTCTTCAATGTGGGGTTAACACAATCCAGACAATTGCCGGAATAGCCCTCTCACCATTAGAGAACATATACAGGGTCTTCAAGAGGACCCACAAGATCATCCAGCACAAAATGTAAAAAGAATGCTCATTCCTCTCTCCCATAAGATGACCACTAGAACATTACACACAATACACTGCTCATTTTACACAGTTATCACAAATACACCGGTAATTTCACTATATCACTTTCATATAAAGAGCTGTATTATTTTTATAGTACATTATGTAGACTACGTGTATGATACATATATTCATATTAAGGATACTTAAGTTTGTATTTAGCTGCTATTGCATAGTGTTGTTATTTGCACTAATATTGCATACTGTTCTGCTCCTACACCTTTTAAACATGCATTAGATATGAATGCACACATACAGTATAATATACAGCACTTATATTGTACAGTTTCTTCATTTATTTATGTAGTGATTGCATCCGCTCCATAGTCAAACAGGACACACAGGACATTTGGTAAATACAGAGATAAGCCTTGGGTGAGTTATGTATCGGCTTTTCATTGTAGACAGGAAATCACTGATGAGATAAGTCTCTAAATAATACAATAAATCACACTCTCCATTTCTTACTTGGACTTGCTTTCCTCTTGAAGTGTAGATGTTTTCTCCATTTTTCTATGAGGCATTTTATAATGTTTTTTTTAATTTAAGTTAATTTTTCTTTTTTTTCTGTTTTGGATAATTTTGTATTTATGTTTGCACTGTCACATTTCCGACTCGAACTCCATTTCCCATGATACCCCGCACCAACAGACCATCATCACATATCCACATATCAGTCACAAAAGCCCTTCACTGGAGTACTAATCATCACACCTGTATCTCATCATGTTTGTTAGTGTATATGCCTGTCTGTTGAGTTCTTACTGAAGTATTGACAATTAAGTCTTCACTGCATGCTGAGCATTCTTGTGTTAGAGTTTCGTTTACGACCTGTTTAGTTTCATTCTGTTTGTGTTTAGCCCATATTGGATTTGTTTACTCTTGTATTTTTTCTGGTTTGTTTAACATTCACGTCTTCGCCTCACTCATATCTGTTTTGTCACTTATCTCGGTTTCGACCTGGACTGTTTTCGTGACTACACTTTTGGATTTTGGCTCGACTCAGCCGCCTTACATACACTAAGAAAGCATGTGTGACAAAAACAACAGACACTTCAGTAGATTCCATTTTGAAACTGCTGGAAAAACATTTTTAATAACTGTAACAAAAGGCCCTATGTTTGGTCCCGTACGGATTCGGTTTGTGACTCACAGTTGCAGCTGGCAAGGGGGAGAATTTCGTTTGATATTTAAAAATAGTGTTTTTTTTTGTTACGTCATTCTGACGACATTGGAAATCTAGATGGAGGCAGTAAATGATGAACAGAATTTAGAGGTGGAGGAGAGGAGCCTATACTGTGCTGGTTTAGACAAAATTCAGAGAGAAAGACAGAACAGAATATTACAGCATATCAATCAATCATCAACATCCTTTATTTTCACTCGGTAATGCATTGAGGGTAACCCCTAATTTTCAATGCAACTGAGCATTTACGATTAAAATAAATTAAAATTAGAATCAAGTATTTAATCAAGGTTAAAAGAAAGGTTAAAAAAATATATGTAACATCTCTAAAATAACCAAGGTTGCAAGACACGAGAAATAAGGATCCAGACCATCCACATATGTACATTCCTGAGGGTTAATAGTGGTGAGAGGGTTTGGAGTGTGAAGACACCATGGCTCTGGATGGTAGTAGAGGTGGGGACACGCTCAATCAAAGACATGTTTATGTCTGCATTTTTAAATATATGACCAGCTGTGGCAAAATGTACATTAAAATATGAGAGAGCTCTTTCTGGTCCGATATTATGTGATCTTGGATGGGATATTGGAAGGACTGTTTTTAAGTGAGTTTATCATTTTCCAGAAATTTGGCGAACTAAAAGCTGACTTCACCCTCATGCGGTCAGTAAAAGTGGAGATTGTATTTTGAACAGTTCGTTTGTTTTAAAGTATCATTTCTATCTTTTGGAAACTCAGTAAAATTCCATGTAAATGTAATGGAACGTATGAGAGATTCTAGGAGTTTGTGACAACGTTACCACTGCACTGCACTGTCACAACATTCTGAGGAATTAAATTTAAATGTTATGACAACATTGTGGCACTAAAACAGTATATTGTAACAACGTAACTGTGTTTGCAGGAAGAAAGGTCCTCCAGCCTCATCCTGACTGCAGACAAAGACTCGCAAGCTATTTTTTCAGTCAGTTTCTTGCATATTTCTTCCTCATAAACAACAACTTTTAGTACTTGATAAAAGCTCCTTGTGGTTTCTCAGTTTAAGTAATTTTGAGTGACTGTAAACGACACAAACTAGTGGCATTTGAAGAGTTGTGATAGCTCTCCCTATATAGAAAGTTATTTCCTGCCCTTCATCTACAGTTCACATCATTATAATGCAGAGACGATGTTATTCACAAACACGCACTGCTTTGGTTTTTAATGGTCTGGACAGTTTTTAGTCGCTTCTGGTGATTAACAACCTATAATTTTATTTTTGTATAACATGAGGATATCAGTCTGACTAACACAGCCTAAAACCTTAGTGTTTCGTAACGTTTTAAAGTTTAAAGTTTTAGCACAGTGTATTTTGGAGGTAAGATCTTTCTCCTCCTAATGATGAGGGTAATAGTTTCTGTTTTGGGAAGGAGAACTGATGCAGAACTAGAGATGATTAATTTTAAATTGCTGAATTGTCTCAGCGTGATGTGCTGTAATAAAACAATGAAGCTAAAGTCGTTGCATCCTCTGATCCTTCACAGCTGTGAAGCTGCATTAATGCTTCACTAATACATTCTGCATGTATTACAGCAAAATGGATCCATAGTGAAAAAAAAGTCTGGGTGCTAAAGTGACCTATCGCATTCCAGACCACTGGTCACCCCCTGAAACCATTTGGAGCAATATTAAAGGATAAATAGGACTCAGAACTGTGGAGCAGCTGAAATCTGATATCAAGTAAGACCAGAAAACATTTCACTTTCAAAACCACCACAGTCGTCTCCACAGTTCCTAAACACATACCGAAGAGCTGATAAACACAGTTCCGAACCTCTACCAATTCTACCAACAATCAAATGACTCAGTTTCCACATTTAATATGTTGTCTTTGTACTGTTTTTAATTGAATATACAGTTTAATAATTTTGCACATCATTTTTTGCATTCTGGAAACATGGTTGTCTGTCATATGTACACATAATATTGTATTAACTTTTATTACTGAAGCCCTGGGTTATTATGGGGCCTCTAAAAACTGTTATACCACAGTAAAATACATTGCCTTCTGCCTCTGCTGTGCTAATAGATAATTGTATTTCTTAAAAATAGAAAATATCTAATAATAATTTTTAATGCTCAGGTCTACAACACAACATCTTTAGAAAACTACGTCACCTTTCATTTGAGTAGATTTTGTCACTATGCAGTGTGCACCCCTGCCTGGTTTTCATTGTGCATGCACACAGCTGTCACCCATACATACATAGAGGGAATTAATTGTCCTTGGTACAGCACATATGTAAGTGAGCATTACTGGCTTTTATGGGTGCTACAATAATAACAGCATGATAAAGGTGAGCAAAATATAAACTTAATTTTAAACTTACTTTCTATATATTGTGCATTACACAGGTCATTATATAACACACATTCTCACAAACAGTGCACTAAATGTTTAAAATAAATGCTACTCTATTATATAAAGGTGATGTGACCCACCTAGCACAATATATAGGCAGTATAGGAGCCATTCTGCCAGAGCCATGCTTTCATGCCCAACCAAAAGGATGGTACCGGCAGTTTTTTTATCTGCACCTCCCTCGTCTCCCTGCAGTCTAACCTGAATATTTTCACCCAGAGAGCAAGATTACTTATTACATTCTTTTATGTAAGAAAACAAATCAGTATTAAATTGACCTGTTCTTAAAACGTACTTACGCGGCCCAATTAATAGAGTGTAGAGGGGATTAGCAGAGTTAGTTATGACCGCACGACTGCCAGACGGTGATGGGGAAATCAACATAATCACTAGGCTGAACTCAAGTCAGTAAAGAGTTTTTCTACTTTCAGACACACAACCACATTACTTTATTATGATTATATGAATTTTATGTTTTTAAATAGCATCTTTAAGATAAACCAAAGTGTTGAAAAATAGTTTGGTCTGTTGTTTTTTTGGCCTTAAATTTAACCAGGCAAGCTATTAAGAACATATTCTTATTTACAATGATGGCCTGGTAACGCCACAAGTCATGTAAGAAAATCACGACAGACACATTACACTCACACACATACACACACACACACACACACACACACACACAATAATAATAATAATAATAATAATAATAATAATAATAATAATAATAATAATAATAATAACAAGTTTATAAGATTAGAAACATGTACAGGTATCACTAAAGTGATTTTTAACTTGATATAAACAGACGATCTGGTGTTATAAGTAGCGGATTCTGTTTGCAGTAATCACAGAAATAAGGAGGTGAGAGAGCAAGTATAGTTTTATAGAGAGAGGATTTTCCTCTTGAACTATCAAAGAAGGCCACAAGGTTTGATTGGCTGCTGCCTCTGTCTGTTTGCATATTAAACATGTGTTAATTCTTATTTTACTCATCATCTCTGTGTAGTGTTTCCTCCTAGAACATGTTCTCTTGAGCGTGTATGATGTGAGAGAGTGGGTTATTTTATTGCTGGCTGTTACTCGGGGTACTAGACTGTCTGGGTAATAGCAGAGATCGTGCTCCAGGGGGCAGCAGCGTAACGGTGTGTGATCAGAGAGTCCAGAGGCTCTAAATGAGTGAAAGGAGAATAACAGACACCCTAAACACACTGCTGTTTTGTGGATGTAGCTCGTAATAAAAGAAACCTGTCGTTTATCCTCAACATGTTCTCACATGTTCAGTTTAAAGAGGAGGTAGAGACCAGTGACAGTGAGATGGAGCGGTGCCAGCGTCACAGTTAACTAACTTGCAAGACAAACAGCCAAACTCTTTCCTCCTCCATTTACTTTAATTTCAGTTTTAATGTCATTTCACAATGAATTTTTAATCTGTGGAAAGTAAAAGTCGTTCACAGTTACACAGCAGCCTGTAGAGCCAGTAACCCTGAAAGAGTCTCTAACAGTGGTTATTAGCTACAGCCGCCGTACAAACACTCCACTGCAGTGTGACTATATGTGAGTATATTTAAGTATATCATCTCCAAACAAAAACATACTTTACTTTCAGTGAAAGCCAATGGAACCAGAATTTTTTCCAGTCTGTTTTGAAGCACTTCTATTGGTCGATTCATCATGAAATTTGTATACAATGTTAACGACCATTGTCGGGTTCAAATAATCTAGAAAACTTGAAATCGACAACATTGAAGATACATGGTTTTTATTGGACAGCGACAATATGTAGGACTAAAGACTGTAGTTTCACCCCCAGTAAATAACAGCACTACATAGAAGTGATCTATAATAGAAGTGACCAGTAATGATTTATTGTAAACAATAACAGGGAGGTCAGGGGTCAACATATTTGGAAAGAAGGACAAAAAATAAAAATCAATTTTCAGTCATTTTGAGTCAGAATGGTGCAGCAATCATTTTAGATTCATGATTTAGATATTTAGATTAAATATTTAGTGTACAGAGATCATGTTTTCTCTTGAACGCACTGAATTTACATTTATGAACATGATATTAAAGTATTAAGTGATAAGATATATGATTTATTATTCATAATAATTTATTTAAAACTAATCTTGGTAAAGTTTGTAAACCTTAAAACTGATTGCTGACTTGCTCAAGAAAACTTGAAGGAGCTTTGCTGACCTCGAGGTTGGATATGACTGCTTTACAACTTATGAAGATTTGATTGGCAGAGCCAGGTGTTGGCCTCCACAGTGACCTTCCCTTTCTTCTATCTGATCTATTCCTCTGAGGATTATTCTGTTCAAATGTCAGCTTCTTCAGCTTCAGCTTCAGCTTTTGTCTTACAGATGGTGTCACATTCTCCTCAAGCACTCTCTGATATGGAGGAGACTTCATAGTTGATTCTATGATTGATCTGTTGGGGCACTGAGGGAGCAAATGAGACCAAACATTTCTATTATCATTTGGTTTTCACCGAGCATGGTTTGTGGTACTTTGGTCAAACAATTCTATCCTTGACTCGTCTCTCTATAGTATATTATTCCACATTATACTTATATACTTTATTTGTACTTTGTATTTGTAGTACATGAGGAAATTACTTTTTTGTAAATTTATTTTACTTGCTCTCTTTGTGTTGTGTTTCTCTTCTGGCCCGCTGTCTATTGTGAGTAAGTCCTTCTTGTGCTCCAGTTCACCATCTAGCCACATTGTTGTTGACTGTAAGAGCATGTAATTACCATGTGATCTACTGCTAAGCGTAATTCTATGACAGTGCAGTAGCGCTCAATAATATTCTAGTGTGAAGATGTAACTCTGTGTTGTTGTTCTACCTTAATTAGTAGAACATAATAAAGTTATAAAGTTATAACTTTATATATAGATAAAGTTAAATGAAGCCACTGAACACATGTTAAAGTAAATCCAGCATTTCTTGTCTTCTAAATGACCTGATGCTTAATGTTACCCGTGACATGAACTAACAAGGTTACCGCTAACTCAACCTCCCGTCCAGTTAATGCCCTGCAAAACCGCATCACCTTAGTCTGAAGAACAAACGGAGTTCAGTTCTTATATGAACACAGGATCGTTTTAGAGGCCTTACATGTTAAAGGTTAGACTTAGAATTAGCACTGACTTGTTATACGTGTTTTTACTCACAGTATCTAAAGAAATGGTCTTGTTTTTGGTAGATAACAAGCAAATATCTGCCAACAGAATCCGATAATCTCACTAGAACAAATCTTGAAATATTTAAAATGTTTTAAACAGGTTCATTTTCTGTGTAGCACTGTAAAAAGAGTCAATGTGGAACCAAATGTCTCTAAAGCTGTAACTTCACACGAGAAGAAAAACACTTTGTTAGCTTTGGAAGGAAGTTGATAGAACAGGTTTTTTTAATGTATAAGTAATTTTTTTGACTACAGTATGTGTCATCCAAACTTCTGCTCATTGTTCCCACTTTTCTGGAACAAAAGAGCTGCACCTCCATGGTGGTAATAAGAATACTGTTTTTGAACGTCCCTGCCCTAAAAAGAACAATCAGACATACTGTTAATGTTTTAGTGAGAGGGGAGTGTAGTGGAGGGGGACATGAACAGACATATTCTGGACATCCCGTTTTGTTGCACAGTCAATTAGTTCTCCACCATCTTCTTGCGCACACACAAGACAGTCAATCCAGGGCTTTATAAAAGAAATAAATCAGTACGGGGTTGTAATATTGTGTCATACAGGATTGTAATATTCTTGGTAGTTGTACATAGAAAACACAGGTATCATAGTATTTGCAACCCTTCATGATTTTGCAGCAAGATGTCCAGCACCACTGTTTACATACTGATTAATAAGTATGTGAATAATGCGGACTTTGACTAACTGGTGTTTATGGTTTAAAACTAGCATATCATGTTATTTGTCCTGCCATGTGATATTGTGTAATGCAACCCTGTCTCTCCCAGCCTCACCAGTTTGATAGAATTCACCATAACACTCAAATGGAGATGTTATAAAATACATGTAATGTTGGGCTTTCTAACAGTAATGTTATCTCTCTGTATTCCTTCTGTGTTATTCAGCTAGTGGGAAGAAAAACAACTTTTCAAACAGCTCGCCCCCCCCCACACAAACCCCCCCACAAAAAGTCAGTAACTAGTCATTAACTAGTCATTAACTCTGGCATGATGTGAAATAATACTCTGTCCTAGATTTCTTTACAGTAGTGGTGATGGTAACCAGTGGTTGCAGTGCTTGTTATGTAATTATAGTAATTTTATTTTCTACTCCAATTGTTTTGAAGACTATTTTGTCTCACAATATGAATCAGGCAAGCTCCAGTAGTTATTCCATTCCTGAGCAGAAACCAGCAGAATCACTGCAACCAGCAGCAGCAGCTTCAGTACAGCGCTCATCTTGTGTGGGTGAACTGAGCTCTGAGAGTTTTCAGATATTTGAACTCAGACAACTCAAACAACAGCACAAACAACAGTATTTTAAATAGCTGTTTATTGAAACTGGTAAAATAAGATTTTCAGTAATCACAGAAAAGGTGCATTTATAACTTACATACACACAACACTGTAGCAAACTTGTGTCTTCTTTGATTGAAGGCCATTCCTAAAAACGCTTAGCTCTCTTTCTTTGTGTGCCTATAGAAGCACACTGGCACCTGACCAGCTGTTCAACACCACGGTTAATGAAATGTCTAAGCATGCATCTGTACAGCTAAGAGAACAGTTTAAAAAAGAAACAAATGTTTATAGTTTATCCTTTATTTGTTCGTGCTTTGTGTTCAATCATATCATGCTCTATAATATGAAAACATATTTTTTGTAATCAATTATTATTCTTTTTATTATATCTGACAATAAAACAAGAGTACCTGGAGTCAAACATTCAGAACAGAGTTAACAACTATTTTAATAGCCATTTTATTGAAGACGCATGCCCCAAGAGTTAACTTCATTTCTTATCTACGTTTTGATCATATGCCCATGTACATACCTTATTTTATTATTTTATATTGATTTATTATTTCACTACATTTTCTATTCCAGTCACAGAAGAAGTTTGCTTGTTTGAAAGGTTCATGTGTGCACCTTCAAGGGTGTCAAAGTCAGACACATCCAAGACAACCGGTCTCCTGCTTATTGTTCCCAGTTCCCACCGCCATCACAGATGCTTGTCCATGGCGGTAATTTGTACATGCTTTTCGAACAGTTGTCCTCTGGAAAAAGAACAATTACACAAATTTCTACCATTTAGTCATCAGTAACAGTCGCGTATATGCTTAGTTTGGTCACTGTATGTAGTGCAGCTAGTGTTTATGAGCAGCAGGCTGTGCATTATGTATAAATATTGAGAACTTACTGTGCTGACTTCCTTATATCTTGCACAGTCAATTAGTTCTTTACCATCTTTTTGCATACAGACAAGACAGTCGATCAAGGGCTTTATAAAAGAAATAAGAAAGGATGTGTTAGTGAGCAATTTAGTATTTGTCGTATTTTATTGCAAAACATTAAAAACACAGTCTGTTTACACACTGATTAATAAGTAAGCAGAGGAAAATGGACCTTGGCTAGCCAAAGTTTAGTACATCTGATTTTGTATATGACCAGTAAAGATATCATACACACCGTTTTAGATTTTCGTGTAACACATTCTTCTCGATGTCCAAATTCTTTTTGATCCTTTTTGCATGTAGTGACCATCAGAAGCACATTGACGTAGAAGTCATTGTCTCTAGTCTGTGAAATGGTGGAAAAGTGAGCCACATTAGTCTCCAAATAAAGCAGATTTTTTTATTGTTACTTTTTGCATCTGCATTTTATTTGTATTTATTTGCTAAATGTAACTTTTTTGGTAAAAAAAATGTAAATGTGCCATTACTTGTTTCTTCAGCAAGTAAACAGCATAACATTTTTTTTAAGTCAATTAATTCAAATGTGCAGTGTGATCTCTGTAGAGAATGTGTACTTTTCTCTTAGAAAACCAAAACACATGGACCAGTTTGACCCAATCTTACAGTTTGACCCATTCATACAATGGCATATACATAAAAAGTGCACATCCGAGAACAGAAATCTGCAGATTTTAAGATTAAACGTAAACATTCTGCAAGCTTTTGTGAGTTTCTGGGTTACACAGTCATAACTGCTACAGAAAATAACAGAAAACAAACCCACTTACTGTCGGTGTGGATGAGAGCCTGTGATAGTTAACATGATAACCATTACCAAAATCTCTGTTGGCGTTACGCAGTGCCTTGTCAATGTGTGTTTTTATAGAATCAGGAAAGCTCCCGTAGTTATTCCATCCCTGAGCAGAAACTAGCACAGTCACAGTCGCCAGCAGCACCAGCTTCAGTACAGCACTCATCCTGCTCGTTGTGTGTGGATCACTGAGTGTTTTCTGATCCATGCAAATCACTTAAAATTCAACAGTGAAGGGAGGGGGGCTCTACTGCTCTCCCATAACAGCAGTCACGAGCAACAGAGTCCGGGAACAGAGTTGGGAAACGTCACTTTAAAAATAATTTGTTGCTTGACTGGCTATGAATGCAAACAGATGAGAAATTATCCTCTTGCAATAAATGTAGACAATTATCCACACTGGCATTGATTTTCTTCACAGTTAGTTCATTTTGTAAAGCTCTTTGATTTCAAGCACACAGACCTTGCTGTCAAAAGCCCTCACCCCTGTACAGACCCAAATATTCAGAATCAAACTCTCAGCTCCTTACACGTCTTCAGAGGAATATTTCAGCCAAAGCCTGGACTTCATATTTGACAAATTTATGTTTAAATTAATAAATTATGTTTAATTAAAGTCCTCAGGCCAAAATAAATACTGTCAGAATTAAAACATCTGGGTCAGAACCAGGCCCGTGGTCCACCTATTAGTGACCTCTGCTGTACACCCTGTTCACCCATGTCTGTGTTGCCTCTCACAGTAACACCACCATCATCAAATTTGATGATTATACCACTGTCATGGGACTGATCACTGGGGGTGAAGAGACGGCCTATAAGATGGAAGTGGCGTGTCTGGTGGCATAGAGTCAAGGTCAACAATCTCTTCTTAAATGTTGAGAAAACAAAGCAGATTATTGTGGACTATCGGAGGAGGGCCTAGCAACACAACCCAGTGCTAATTCATCAGACCGCAGTAGACAGAGTGACCACCTCCAAATTTCTTGGAGTTAACATTAGCGAAGACCTCACCTGGTCACATAGCACAACACCACTGGTTAACACAGCACAACAACGACATGGGAAAGAAAAATCTGGCATTCCAACCAGAATTCTCAGGAACTTCAGCAGGTGCATAGTTAAGAGCATTCTCATCAACCAGCTTCTTCACAGGCTTTAAAAGTCCCCACAAGATCATCCAGCACAAAATGTAAAAAGAATGCTCATTCCTCTCTCCCATAAGATGACCACTAGAACATTACACACAATACACTGCTCATTTTACACAGTTATCACAAATACACCGGTAATTTCACTATATCACTTTCATATAAAGAGCTGTATTATTTTTATAGTACATTATGTAGACTACGTGTATGATACATATATTCATATTAAGGATACTTAAGTTTGTATTTAGCTGCTATTGCATAGTGTTGTTATTTGCACTAGTATTGTATGCTGTTCTGCTCCTACACCTTTTAAACATGCATTAGATATGAATGCACACAAACAGTATAATATACAGCACTTATATTGTACAGTTTCTTCATTTATTTATGTAGTGATTGCATTTTATTTTGGCACAAATTCTTCTCCACAGCCAAACAGGACACACAAGACATTTGGGAAATACAGAGAGTCATGAGTGAGTTATGCATTGGCTTTCCGTTGTAGACAGGAAATCACTGATGAACAGAGATCTCTCTAAATCTCTCTGAAAGTCTTCAATACAATAAATCACACTCTCCATTTCTTACTTTCGTCTTGCTTTCCTCTTAAAGTGTAGATGTTTTCTTATTTTTTTATGGGGCATTATGTAATGTTTTTTCTTTTTATTGAAAATCAGTTTTCTTTTTTCTGTTTTGGATGTTTTTGTATTTATGTTTGGACTGTCACATTTCCGACTCCATTTCCCATGATACCACGCACCAACAGACCATCATCACATGTCTGCCTTCAACCTGTCACAAAAGCCCCCCACTAGAGTACTAATCATCACACCTGTATCTTATAATGTTTGTTAGTGTATATACCTGTCTGTTCTGTTCTTTCTGAAGTATTGACAATTAAGTCTTTACTGCATGCTGAGCGTTTTTTGTGTTAGAGTTTCGTTTATGACCTGTTTGGTTTCATTCTGTTTGTGTTTAGCCCATATTGGATTTGTTTACTCTTGTATTTTTGTGGCTTGTATTTGACCCTGGTTTGTTTAACACTCACGTCTTCGCTCAGATCTGTTTAGTCACCTATGTCAGTTTGTCCTGGACAGTTTTCGTGGCTACACTTTTGGATTGCTCTTGCACGCATTTGGCTCGACTCAGCCGCCTTACATACACTAAGAAAGCATGTGTGACAAAAACAACAGACACTTCAGTAGATTCCATTTTGAAACTGCTGGAAAAACATTTTTAATAACTGTAACAAAAGGCCCTATGTTTGGTCTGACTCCGGTACAGATTCGGTTTGTGATTCGGTTTCACTGACTCACAGTTGCAGCTGGCAAGGGGGAGAATTTCGTTTGAGATTTAAATAAAGTGTTTTTTTTTTAGTTACGTCATTCTGACGACATTGGAAATCTAGACGGAGGCAGTAAGTGATGAACAGAATGAGGAGGTGGAGGAGAGGAGCTGTGCTGGTTTAGACAAAATCCAGAGAGAAAGACAGAACAGAATATTACAGCATATGAAAACATTGTGCTGATGTTATGAAGAGTGATTTGTAAGTGAACTGAAAGCTGCTATCGAGAACTACCTTCTCCTCCACATGTCCTTCTGCGAAAATCAACAAACAACAAACAACACTGAGGTACAACTTGTTTGTTACAGGTTGGGTGAACCAAGCAGCTCTACAATGTATGTGTTTTGGTTTTCTTTTACTGTCCTGTGAATTTACCAATAACTAACATTCAACTCCGCTGCGCCTCTCACTGGCTGTTTACTGTAACGTTAGCTTTTAAATCTATCACCAGTTCTCACTCACAGATCAACTGTACACAGTTCACTACTGTTGACCTCACAAAGCTGAAGTCAGCTTTTTATTTCGGTTCCACTTTAAACAGTGTAGCAGTTAGTCGACATTCTAGCGTCTGCTGTATTTTTTCAAATGGAATAGAAAGACTGGCGAACTAAAAGCTGACTTCACCCTCATGCGGTCAGTAAAAGTGGAGATTGTATTTTGAACAGTTCGTTTGTTTTAAAGTATCATTTCTATCTTTTGGAAACTCAGTAAAATTCCGTGTAAATATAATGGAACGTATGAGAGATTCTAGGAGTTTGTGACAACGTTACCACTGCACTGCACTGTCACAACATTCTGAGGAAATAAATTTAAACGTTATGACAACATTGTGGCACTAAAACAGTATATTGTAACAACGTAACTGTGTTTGCAGGAAGAAAGGTCCTCCAGCCTCATCCTAACTGCAGACAAAGCTATTTTTTTAGTACTTGATAAAAGCTCCTTGTGGTTTCTCAGTTTAAGTAATTTTGAGTGACTGTAAACGACACAAACTAGTGGCATTTGAAGAGTTGTGATAGGGCTCCCTATATAGAAAGTTATTTCCTGCCCTTCATCTACAGTTCACATCATTATAATGCAGAGACGATGTTATTCACAAACACGCACTGCTTTGGTTTTTAATGGTCTGGACAGTTTTTAGTCGCTTCTGGTGATTAACAACCTATAATTTTATTTTTGTATAACATGAGGATATCAGTCTGACTAACACAGCCTAAAACCTTAGTGTTAGTTTAATAAAATTTTTAGCACAGTGTATTTTCGAGGTAAGATCTTTCTCCTCCAAGTTGATTAATTATACATGCGGTGGGTACTAGGCCTTGGTAATAGAGTGATGTAATCGGATATCAGTGATAACATAACCTAATGATGAAGGTAATAGTTGCTGTTGCAGAACTAGAGATGATTCATTTAAATTTAAACTGAATTTTAAGATTGTTTAAATAATTGTTTTTACTGTTACAAAGTCTGTCAAGATTTTTAACTTGATATAAACAGACGATCTGGTGTTATAAGTAGCAGATTCTGTTTGCAGTAATCACAGAAATAAGGAGGTGAGAGAGCAAGTATAGTTTTATAGAGAGAGGATTTTCCTCTTGAACTATCAAAGAAGGCCACAAGGTTTGATTGGCTGCTGCCTCTGTCTGTTTGCATATTAAACATGTGTTAATTCTTATTTTACTCATCATCTCTGTGTAGTGTTTCCTCCTAGAACATGTTCTCTTGAGCGTGTATGATGTGAGAGAGTGGGTTATTTTATTGCTGGCTGTTACTCGGGGTACTAGACTGTCTGGGTAATAGCAGAGATCGTGCTCCAGGGGGCAGCAGCGTAACGGTGTGTGATCAGAGAGTCCAGAGGCTCTAAATGAGTGAAAGGAGAATAACAGACACCCTAAACACACTGCTGTTTTGTGGATGTAGCTCGTAATAAAAGAAACCTGTCGTTTATCCTCAACATGTTCTCACATGTTCAGTTTAAAGAGGAGGTAGAGACCAGTGACAGTGAGATGGAGCGGTGCCAGCGTCACAGTTAACTAACTTGCAAGACAAACAGCCAAACTCTTTCCTCCTCCATTTACTTTAATTTCAGTTTTAATGTCATTTCACAATGAATTTTTAATCTGTGGAAAGTAAAAGTCGTTCACAGTTACACAGCAGCCTGTAGAGCCAGTAACCCTGAAAGAGTCTCTAACAGTGGTTATTAGCTACAGCCGCCGTACAAACACTCCACTGCAGTGTGACTATATGTGAGTATATTTAAGTATATCATCTCCAAACAAAAACATACTTTACTTTCAGTGAAAGCCAATGGAACCAGAATTTTTTCCAGTCTGTTTTGAAGCACTTCTATTGGTCGATTCATCATGAAATTTGTATACAATGTAAACGACCATTGTCGGGTTCAAATAATCTAGAAAACTTGAAATCGACAACATTGAAGATACATGGTTTTTATTGGACAGCGACAATATGTAGGACTAAAGACTGTAGTTTCACCCCCAGTAAATAACAGCACTACATAGAAGTGATCTATAATAGAAGTGACCAGTAATGATTTATTGTAAACAATAACAGGGAGGTCAGGGGTCAACATATTTGGAAAGAAGGACAAAAAATAAAAATCAATTTTCAGTCATTTTGAGTCAGAATGGTGCAGCAATCATTTTAGATTCATGATTTAGATATTTAGATTAAATATTTAGTGTACAGAGATCATGTTTTCTCTTGAACGCACTGAATTTACATTTATGAACATGATATTAAAGTATTAAGTGATAAAATATGATTTATTATTCATAATAATTTATTTAAAACTAATCTTGGTAAAGTTTGTAAACCTTAAAACTGATTGCTGACTTGCTCAAGAAAACTTGAAGGAGCTTTGCTGACCTCGAGGTTGGATATGACTGCTTTACAACTTATGAAGATTTGATTGGCAGTGCCAGGTGTTGGCCTCCACAGTGACCTTCCCTTTCTTCTATCTGATCTATTCCTCTGAGGATTATTCTGTTCAAATGTCAGCTTCTTCAGCTTCAGCTTTTGTCTTACAGATGGTGTCACATTCTCCTCAAGCACTCTCTGATATGGAGGAGACTTCATAGTTGATTCTATGATTGATCTGTTGGGGCACTGAGGGAGCAAATGAAACCAAACATTTCTATTATCATTTGGTTTTCACCGAGCATGGTTTGTGGTACTTTGGTCAAACAATTCTATCCTTGACTCGTCTCTCTATAGTATATTATTCCACATTATACTTATATACTTTATTTGTACTTTGTATTCGTAGTACATGAGGAAATTACTTTTTTGTAAATTTATTTTACTTGCTCTCTTTGTGTTGTGTTTCTCTTCTGGCCCGCTGTCTATTGTGAGTAAGTCCTTCTTGTGCTCCAGTTCACCATCTAGCCACATTGTTGTTGACTGTAAGAGCAAATTACCATGTGATCTACTGCTAAGCGTAATTCTATGACAGTGCAGTAGCGCTCAATAATATTCTAGTGTGAAGATGTAACTCTGTGTTGTTGTTCTACCTTAATTAGTAGAACATAATCAGATAAAGTTAAATGAAGCCACTGAACACATGTTAAAGTAAATCCAGCATTTCTTGTCTTCTAAATGACCTGATGCTTAATGTTACCCGTGACATGAACTAACAAGGTTACCGCTAACTCAACCTCCCGTCCAGTTAATGCCCTGCAAAACCGCATCACCTTAGTCTGAAGAACAAACGGAGTTCAGTTCTTATATGAACACAGGATTGTTTTAGAGGCCTTACATGTTAAAGGTTTGACAGTGAATTAGACTGACTTGTTATCCGTGTTTTTACTCACAGTATCTAAAGAAATGGTCTTGTTTTTGGTAGATAACAAGCAAATATCTGCCAACAGAATCCGGTAATCTCACTAGAACAAATCTTGAAATGTTTTAAATGTTTTAAACAGGTTCATTTTCTGTGTAGCACTGTAAAAAGAGTCAATGTGGAACCAAACGTCTCTAAAGCTGTAACTTCACACGAGAAGAAAAACACTTTGTTAGCTTTGGAAGGAAGTTAATAGAACAGGAAGTTTTTTCCATGGTGGTAATAAGAATACTGTTTTCAAACATCCCTGCCCTGAAAAAAGAACAATCAGACATACTGTTAATGTTTTAGTGAGAGGGGAGTGTAGTGGAGGGGGACATGAACAGACATATTCTGGACATCCCGTTTTGTTGCACAGTCAATTAGTTCTCCACCATCTTCTTGCGTACACACAAGACAGTCAATCCAGGGCTTTATAAAAGAAATAAATCAGTACGGGGTTGTAATATTGTGTCATACAGGATTGTAATATTCTTGGTAGTTGTACATAGAAAACACAGGTATCATAGTATTTGCAACCCTTCATGATTTTGCAGCAAGATGTCCAGCACCACTATTTACATACTGATTAATAAGTATGTGAATAATGCGGACTTTGACTAACTGGTGTTTATGGTTTAAAGGGGGTCTTTCAGGCCAAAACTAGCATATCATGTTATTTGTCCTGCCATGTGATGTTGTGTAATGCAGTCCTGCCTCTCCCAGCCTCACCAGTTTGATAGAATTCACCATAACACTCAAATGGAGATGTTATAAAATACATGTAATGTTGGGCTTTCTAACAGTAATGTTATCTCTCTGTATTCCTTCTGTGTTATTCAGCTAGTGGAAAGAAAAACAACTTTTCAAACAGCTCGCCCCCCCAGGGTTTTTCTAGTCATTAACTCTGGCATGTGTGAAATAATACTCTGTCCTAGATTTCTTTACAGTAGTGGTGATGGTAACCAGGGGTTGCAGTGCTTGTTATGTAATTATAGTAATTTTATTTTCTACTCCAATTGTTTTGAAGACTATTTTGTCTCACAACACACAGAATGTACCACTCTGCTATGAATGACTTTTCATTTACTTCAAAACATTTACTTTTCATTTACTTTACCACTGTAAACAGCGTCCATTCAGAACAGAGCATTTCGCACCAAATCAATCTAAGGGCTTTGTTTACATCTGAACTATTACATCATGCAGCAGTTTTTAAAGCTAGTAAAATTCCTTAGTTTTACATACACTCCATTTTAGCTTTTTGCTTAAGACATTTATCTTGATGTGCAGATCCTTTCTTTGGATCCTTCTTGAATGTTGTGACATTCAGACCCACGTTTACATAAAACATTACTGTCTGTAATCTGTGGGAAAGGTAGTTCTAAAAGTGAACCACATTAACCCAAATACACCAAAGAGTTAACAAGCCCACAAACATTATTATCATTAACCCACAGTTTGAATCTGTAGTTATGAGCTAATGCCAAGGGACTGTTAGTATTCTTAATGATTAAATAATGTTAATGGTAAATATTATATAATATACGTATATAATGTATTATATATATTATATAAATATATATTTATATTATATAATATAAATGTTATAGAGTATAGAGTTGATATTAAAAATCACACATCAACAAGAAATATATCTTATACTGTACATGAATTAGCAGGGAAGATAATTTAAGCTTAGTCTATTATGTTTACTCCAACAGTGTACCACAATGTTTACGTAGTTTGGCCCTTAAAAACAGACCTTAAGAAAACGTGAAGGTGTTAAATATAGTTACCCATAAATATTCTGTAAAATATTCAGTAAAATATTTCTTTCACCCTCATACCAGCTACAGAAAAAGGCAAACACGCACACACAAAACACTTACCCTGGGTGTGGACAAGAGCTTTTCATAAGCAACATGGTGCGCACCCTAAATGTACTATTGGCATTATCCAGTGCCTTATTAATGTGTGTTCTGTGTGAATCAGGCAAGCTCCAGTAGTTATTCCATTCCTGAGCAGAAACCAGCAGAATCACTGCAACCAGCAGCAGCAGCTTCAGTACAGCGCTCATCTTGTGTGGGTGAACTGAGCTCTGAGAGTTTTCAGATATTTGAACTCAGACAACTCAAACAACAGCACAAACAACAGTATTTTAAATAGCTGTTTATTGAAACTGGTAAAATAAGATTTTCAGTAATCACAGAAAAGGTGCATTTATAACTTACATACACACAACACTGTAGCAAACTTGTGTCTTCTTTGATTGAAGGCCATTCCTAAAAACGCTTAGCTCTCTTTCTTTGTGTGCCTATAGAAGCACACTGGCACCTGACCAGCTGTTCAACACCACGGTTAATGAAATGTCTAAGCATGCATCTGTACAGCTAAGAGAACAGTTTAAAAAAGAAACAAATGTTTATAGTTTATCCTTTAAGTGTATAGTTTAAACTTTATGTTTAATCATATCATGCTCTATAATATGAAAACATATTTTTAGTATTCAATTATTATTCTTTTTATTATATCTGACAATAAAACCTGTACCTGGAGTCTAACATTCAGAACAGAGTTAATAAACATTTTAATAGCCATTTTATTGAAAAGCACATGCCCCAAGAGTTAACTTCATTTCTTATGTACGTTTCCATCATGTGCCCATGTACATACCTTATATTATTATTTTATACGATCATCACTACATTTTTTATAACAGTCACAGATGAAATTTGCTTGTTTAAAAGGTTAATGTGTGCAAAGTCAGACACATCCAAGACAACCGGTCTCCTGCTTATTATTCCCAGTTCCCACCGCCATCACAGATGCTTGTCCATGGCGGTAATTTGTACATGCTTGTCGAACAGTTGTCCTCTGGAAAAAGAACAATTACACAAATTTTTACCATTTAGTCATCAGTAACAGTCGCGTATATGCTTAGTTTGGTAACTGTATGTAGTGCAGCTACTGTTTATGAGCAGTAGGTTGTGCATTATGTATAAATGTATATATATGTATATATTCAGAACTTACTTCCTTGACATCAAATTTTCTTGCACAGTCAATTAGTTCTTCATCATCTTTTTGCTTACATACAAGACAGTCGATGAAGGGCTTTATAAAAGAAAGGATGTGTTAGTGAGTAATTTAGTATTTGTCGTATTTTATTGCACAACATTAAAAACACAGTCTGTTTACACACTGTAAGCAGAGGAAAATGGACCTTGGCTAGCCAAAGTTTAGTACATCTGATTTTGTATATGACCAGTAAAGACATCATACACACCGTATTAGATTTTTGTGTAACACATTCATCTCGATGTCCAAATCCTTTATTTCGATCCTTTTTGCATGTAGTGACCATCAGAAGCACATTGACGTAGAAGTCACTGCCTCTAGTCTGTGAAATGGTGGAAATGTGAGCCACATTAGTCTCCAAATAAAGCAGCAAAATAATGACCAATTACACCCACACAAACACACACACACACACACACACATGTTTAAGGTAGAAAAATCTTATTGCCCATTTAAGCTTATAACAATTTTTTTGCATCAGCATTGTTTTGTATTCATTTGTTGAATTTATATTTTTGCCACAACTTGTTTCTTTAGCAAGTAAACAGCATAAAACGTGCACATTGGGATTCTGGCTGCTTATTGCTTACTGCTTACTAGTAACTGATCCGAGAACAGAAATCTGCAGGCTTTAAGATTAAACATAAACATTCTGCAAGCTTTTGTGAGTTTCTGGGTTACACAGTCATAACTGCTACAGAAAATAACAGAAAACAAACCCACTTACTGTCGATGTGGACGAGAGACTGTGATAGTTAACATGATAACCTTTGCCAAATTTTTCGTTGGCGTTACGCAGTGCCTTGTCAATGTGTGTTTTTATAGGATCAGTGAAGCTCCCGTAGTTATTCCATCTCTGAGCAGAAACTAGCACAGTCACAGTCGCCAGCAGCACCAGCTTCAGTACAGCACTCATCCTGCTCGTTGTGTGTGGATCACTGAGTGTTTTCTGATCCATGCAAATCACTTAAAATTCAACAGTGAAGGGAGGGGGACTCTACTGCCCCCATCTGAGTAGCTCCACCCATGGCTTCAGGGCCACCTCTGTGAAGTTTTGCCCTTTTTTTTCTCGCCACCACCGCAGACATTAACATTATGGGTGTATATTAGAGCTAATCAGACACTGCTAACGACTTTGTGTTTAAAGTTATTCAGCTTATTGTTTGAATTTTCCCGTTCCACCTTAAATGGTTTAGTAGTTAAATTCTAGAGCAGGGGTCACTAATAGGCGGACAGCGGTCCGGATCCGGAGCCAGACGTTGTCCAATGCGGACCCAAACTGATAAACTATTGAGAATGATTTAATTTTCATTGTTTATTTCAATCGGCGGAGCTTTTCTAGTCTTTACGGTATACGGGCTTTGCGGCGCAGTGAACTCAGAGACCAATCACGTACGCTGTAAGATCACCGAAGGCGTTACTCAGCCAATCAGATCAGTGCAGATTGGGGCGTGCGGTGAGGGACGAAGCTAGGAGCAGCAGCCGGAGACTAAAGTGAGTCAGAAGACTCACGTTTTATTTACTTTCTCTATAAATAAACATTGTAAGATATACTTTTTTTTTCAAAAGCATTCTGTTTTTTTAAAGTAGCCCTTGTTGTAAGGAAAAAAACATTTATTTGGAGCTTTATAAATAATTCATTCAGTTCAGCATTTAAACAGTATATTTACTGAAGTATTTGTAAAAAAGTTTTTTTTTTAGTTGCTGATGGTATAAGATGCTGATACTTCAGTATACAGGATATGGCACTGAATCATAACAAAAGTTAGTCCGGACCTTGGCCTGAGGAAATCTCCTCTAACTGGACCTTACTGAATTCTATTTAAATTCTGGAGCCTCAGACTGTATATTTCTGCACGATTTAAGGCAGAACAACAACATTTGAACAAAAAGCTGAGAAATAGGAAACTAGCCAATTTATATCTGACCTGGATCAGTACAACACAGCCCTGGCAACACAACTTTTCTTCAAATAAAGATCGATTTGATAAAATATATCATATCATTGTCATTACCTGTGACACTGAGAGTATAAGTGAAGATATCTCCAGAGTGTTACTTGCTATGCCAGTGCAAAGCTGTAGGTTCCATTCCACGCTAAAGATTTGTTTACAGTGGGTGTGTTAGGAGTTGTGGTGTCTACAGTGCAAATATAGCTGTTATATTTACTATTAGTAATGAACAGTAATCTGACACTTTATACATGTAATGCTGATTATGCACTTTAATCTGCACTTTAATAAAGTTTTATTATTATTATTATTAGTAGTAGTAGTAGTAGCAAATAGTGCTAATCCGAAAATAAGGGTTTTTTACACAGTATTCACAACACTATGCATGAACCTCTGTGTCACGACTGGTTTTCAGTACATGATGGGCAAAAATCCTAAAGCAAGACTATTATAAACAAGTCGCAGTAGCCTGTTTAATCTAGTCAGTAACTAATTAATTATTAATTACTTAATTAATAGTCAGTAGTAATTAATTGTTGTTTATAAACAAGGATGAAAAATGGAGTTGAAAAAAGTTCAGAAACACCACTGCTGTGCTACTTAGTCTTCCTTTTTAAGAGATTTATGTTTTGTGCACGGGGACTCTACAACTCTCCAGGCACTGTTACGCTGAACAGGGATGAGCAGGAATTGGACTGGGTGCACAGCAGTGTACCACACAGGGTGTGTTATCATTAAAATTTCTTTACCACAGCAACACTGGACAGTCTTTGTTGCCCATGTGTGTCAATGAGCCTTGTGCGACCAACACCCTGCTGCTGGTTTATGACATTTCTCTCTTTGGACCACTGACAGTAGGTACTGACAACCGGTGTGAAGTCGCTCAGTTCTTCACACCGTGTCTCTGACTTACTACTTTCTTGCTTACTTACAAGATCCAGGGCTTTGATAAAAGAAATGAGTGAGTATGTGTTTTGTGTTGATTTAGTCCTACATCTATGTATCTATCCACTGCTCATATCTTTAGCTGTATTGTGTAAAGGTATATGTACTTTAATCCATAACTAAACAACCTTAACCATGGCCTTAACCATTGTGTTTTGTTTATATATATATATATTGTAGATAATTTTGTGTTTTGTGCATAAAATACCAGGCAGCTCTGATTAGCTGGTTCACAGCGAGACACGCGATGATCACACAGAGAAAAAACATACTGACAGAAAAAAAAGGAGGAAACAGAGTTTGAAGTTAACAGTATGTCCGTTCTATGTGTTAAACTCTCCTTATTTAACTATTAGATTGTACATGCAGTTTTCAATCCTATAGCACTTTTAATACATCATCTACAGGGACACACTTCTTCATAAGGTTTCACACTAAAGCACAGACGATATACTGACATACTGTGACAACAACAACAATAAATAGTCAGATTGCCCAGCCCTACTTCAAACTCCCTTGGTTTTCCTTAAAGGAGTAATATGTAAAATATGGGTATTTTAAAGGAGCAATATGTAAGATTGTGCAATCTGTGTCAATTCTCCCCCGTCTGTTTTACCAATCTGAAGAATCATTCAAGTTTGGCATCAATTTTATCCTCACCAAGAGCGCTGGTATATTTTGTTATATCATAAGCACGTGACAAACGTCTGCCCATGCTTCAATAAGCATAACAATATTTACAACAAAGAATTATAGTTTATTGTAATAGAAGAGACAGTAAGAAACATGCTTATATCGTTCTTTTATTAAAGGTCAAATGCTTCAGATTTATGCTTGATTTGTCAGGCAAGTGTTCATAACATTTTCAAAGTACTTATTCTATACATACAACAATATTTTCCACTTCATTTACAGGAATTGTTTTTGTTTTGTGTTTTGTCAGGTTCCTATGAGCGGCTTTACTGGTCTCAATGGCACCTTCACTCCAAGATACTACTTTTCGGAGGTGTGCACATACTTCGAATGTCCCCTCTCTGAAATAAGAAGAGTTAGACATGTTTGTCAATTTAAAAGCAGTTCCTTTATACTTAACCTTCAAAATATCTATATATTTTTATTGTTATAAGAATTGTTATTAGAAATTAAAAATTAAGCTAACTGATGCCTACGAAGCAGGGAAAGCTATGGAATTTATCGAAACACTTCCAGCTTCCAAAACCCCTGTAGGACGGCAAAGGACACACAGGAATTTAGCAGGGGGGACAAAATGCTAATGTACAACTGTAAATTCAGAACTTACATGCTTGACATTGATTTGTCTTGCACAGTCAATTAGTTCTTCACCATCTTTTTGCTTACACACAAGGCAGTCGATCCAGGGCTACATAAAAGAAATAAGAAAGGATGTGTTAGTGAGTACTGAAATATTTGTTGTATTTTTCAACACAACATTAAAACAGTCTGTTTACACACTGATTAATAAGTAAGCAGAGGAAAATGGACCTTGGCTAGACAAAGTTTAGTACGTGATCATCAGATTTTGTCTGTGGACGGTAAAGATGTCATACACACCGTTCTAGATTTCCGCGTATCACATTCATCTCGATGTCCAAATCCTTTTTCTGGATCCTTTTTGCACGTAGTGACCATCAGAAGCACATTGACGTAGAAGTCACTGCCTCTAATCTGTGGAAAAGTGAGCCACATTAGTCTCCAAGACTCCAGACTCATCTTTTATAATAATTTAATTATTTGTGTTTTGTCTATTTGCATATTTTTACATAATACATATATACATAAACAATACTGGTATACCATGAGGAGAACTTTGAAGATGGTCCATAGTTAATGGTAGACAGACACACACAGTATTTTTCTGAGCAAGTAAATGCTTACTGCCCAGTTAAATACTTTCTTAAAAATGTGTATCTGTTGCCTGATATTTGCATAGACTGTATATACGTACAGTATATTTCTGAATATTCATTAGGTTGCATATTCTGCAGAACTGAAGATTAACCATAAATATTCTGCAGAGTGGTTTGCTCCACATTACAAGGTACAAAATCATAACAGCTACAGAAGAGAACAGACAAAAGCACTTACTTTCGGGTTGGGCAAAATCTTGTGGTAGGCAACATAATAAGGTCCCCCTAATTTTCTATTGGCGTTATCCAGTGCCTTGTTAATGTGTGTTTTTAATAAATCAGGAAAGCTCCAGTAGTTATTCGATCCCTGAGCAGGAACAAGCACAGTCACTGCCACCAGCAGCAGCAGCAGCTTCAGTACAGCGCTCATCCTGCTGGCTGTGTGTGGATCACTGGGTGTTCTCTGATTCTCTAATGTCCACGCAAATCATTAGAGAATCAGCATTGAATGGTGGGGCACTCTCTTGCTCTCCCACTACAGGTATTTCATTTATCAGTCTACTCTTTCATTGCCAACGGTTTTTCATTTCTCCTTTGTTTGCGTTTGTAGCAAGTAAAGCAACAAGTTAATTTTTAAAGTAATGTTTCCCAACACTGTTCCCAGAAGACTAAAGGGAACGGTCAAGTAGTGGAATTTGCCTTTAACTGCTAAATACCTGTAGTGGGAGAGCAAGAGAATCCCCTAGCCCTCAATGCTGATTCTCTAATGTCCATCCCTCTAAAGTTGTGGGGTGAAATTCACTTTTACACCACTGTGATTAATACGATGTGTGGACAGATGTACATGGCATTTGTTGACAAGCTAAAGGCTACAGTCTCCCCTTCATGCACAAGCTGTTATTTTAAGGTAAAAGTCTTACTGAATATTATTATTATTATTATTATTAATATTATTATTATTATTATTATTATTATTATAAATGGGTACATGTTGATACAGACTGAGCTGACCTGAACCATCAGGGTTAGAATAATAAGTGTAATCAAGTTAAACATAAATGATTATAGTATAACATGAAGACATCGTGTGAAGGAAACTTGATGGAAAAGTAACTAATTAACAACAAACTGCTATGAATGCTGAAAAGCTTCCCGCACTATTAATCCAACCACAGGGGTGCAGTAGTCTGCTCAGTCAGTCAGCCTGGCTAAGCTAGTCAGTAGCCTACAGTATCAGGAGTTCTGTTAATAACTTCACCAAATGGATCATGAAATGGACGAAAACATTGCATGTTGAGCTGCTGCCTTTCTGATGCCACTTCCTGACAAATGAACATGTAATGGTTTCATACATAGTTTGGTGATTTCCACAAGACATGCTTTTCCCTGGACACACGAAAAGGCTCATGGGGGGCACGTGCCCCAATTTAAAAGTGATATTTTATATTCTATGTTGTTTCTGTTGTTGGTTTTGTTTTAGGGGTGTGTATGAGAGTTCTGCTCATGTTTACATGTTGTTCTGTGGGCTATTTTGTTGCAAAAAAAAAAAAAAGTTAAGGAAACATTAATTGAACAAGAATAAATTAACTCTAGTAAATAAAATTCACTTCCAGTTCCTACTGCCGAAAAACAACCCCGCAGCATGATGCTGCCATCACCATGCTTCACTGAAGGAATGATATTGGACAGATACCCTACCATACCAGTGGAGTGCTGCAGAAATGGTTGTCTCCTCTGTCCACAGAGCAACGCTGAAGCTCTGTCTAGAGTGACCTTTGGTTCTTGGTCACCTCCCTGACTAAGGCCCTTCTACCCCGATCACGCAGATTAGCCAGCTCTAGGAATAGTCCTGGTGATTCCAAACTTCTTCCATTTTTGGACAATGGAGGCCACTGTGCTCATTTTTCTGTACCCTTCACCAGATCTGCGTCTCGATACAATCCTGTCTCGGAGGTCTACAGACAATTCCTTGGACTTCATGCTTTGGTTTGTGCTCTGACATGCACTGTCATACATGTAATACATTTGCAAAACATTTAAACCTTTTTTTACTTTGTCATTATATTGTGTGTAGAATTTTGAGGGGGAAATTAATTCAATGCATTTTGGAATAAGGCTCTAATAACAAAATGTGAAAAAATTGAAGCATTGCGAATACTTTCCAGATGCACTATACATCTTACATTCTTCTGGTAATTTATTGGTTTTTTTAAAGGATTTATATACGTATATGATCTCTTTTATGATTGGCTGTCATGGTGGTTGAGTGTAGAAGTGCTTTGCAATCTTACATGTCTGTTATGATAATTGGCTAACTACACTACAAACTGTATGTAGACACTTACTGTACTAGTTAGTATATTGATTAATTCAAAATGACTCATAACATGATTCGCCCAGAAAAACACACCACAGTCAGACTATGCTCACCTGGAATCTTGCAGAATTTCTGAAAAGTTACATTAGAGCAAAAAAAAAAAAAAAGGTAAATAAAACACTGTTGACATCATCAAAAAATAAACATACATCATGTAATGAACAGCCAGTCATGTGGCAGCAGTGCAGTGTCTAGAAATTCATGTGTTTGTCAGTGCCAGACAAGGTGGTTCACAGGAGCTTCTAGAGTTTATGGTGCAAAAACAGAAAAGGGTGGGAAAGGCTTGTGGGATAGGGGCCAAAGGAGAACAGCCAGAACAGCTTAAGGCAGTACAGTAACTGAAATAACCACTCTTTAAAACAGATCAGAAAACCTCAAGATAAATGGGCTACAACAGCTGAAGACCACCCTAGTTATTACTCCTATCAGCTAATAACAGGAACGTGAGGATAAAGGGGGCACAGACTCACCAAAACTGGACAGTCATAAATCTCACTTCATCTAATAAATGTGATTATTAGATGCGATCTGCAAACTTTAGGTCCAGAACTTAGCAGAAGCAGCATGAATCCACAGATCAAAGCTGCTTTGCGTCTACAGTCCAGGCTGGTGGAGGTGGTGTAATGTTACAGGGAAAGCTTTCTTAGTATGGGGCCTCTTACACCATTATAGCACTGTTTGAGTGCCACAATTGATCAATTGTATGTCCACAATTTGCCTGTGACTTTCAATGCTTTCACTCACCAGATGTAAACCTAGCGTGAAGCTGACTAATCCACAGAAATAACAAGATTCATTCAGGTCAACACAGACTCCTAAGCAAAGGTTCCAGAACTTTGTTAAATCTGTGACACCAAGAATTTGTGTTCTGAGAGCTAAGAGGAGACTGGGACTGCTTAGCCAATTAACTTTGTGACGGGATTCTGTTTAAATTAGTCTTTATGTACTTGTGAAAATGTTAAACTTTCTGGAGTAATTGTGCTACTGTGAGATCGTCAACAGCTGTCAAATGATTTGTATTTACTTAACCAAGCAAGCCGGGTGAAGGCCCGAAATGTTTATCAAGTTTTGTTTTTGTTCATTTCAAAGTACAAAAGGTAACATGGGTTTAAACTAGCTTTACTGAAATACAGCCAAATAACTGATGCCCCCTACCCCCCAAAACAAGAGCTTCTTTTACATTAGCAGCTCCTGATTTGGGGATCTTTCAGTCTGTGTGCAGAGAACGCTTATTGAAGTGTTGGCATAATTGCTTGTCTCTAAATAAAACAAAAAGAAAGAAATCATGTTATATTGCAGGAGTTTCTCTCTCCAAATGAGCTGCTCTATTGAATTACCAATTCAGTATTTTGTGAACAGGCTTCTACATTGAGTCATTTTAATCCCCATTTCAAACCACAATAAGCATCAAAAGATTATATACACACACACTGAACAGCCACTTTTGTACTACCGCTCTGAAAGACTATAGGTTTGGTATTGACCAGTCTGTAGGGCTAATTGTATTTCTTTGTTTACCGTTAGCCACCTTAAACTCTTTCAATGGGCAGGAACCCTGCAGAGCAGGTATTATTTGTGGTGGGTCATACAGAAACAGTGTACCTAGTTACCGGGTAATCCCAACAATTGTTCCAAACCGAGGCACAATTAACATTTACACTGTTAAGATACAAAACCATTCAGAGTGAGTTGATGTGAAATGCTTCTGTCCAGAGTCAGAGCTGTACACAGTGGAGAGAGACATCCAGACATCTGAAGCTCTGAAATGGTTAGATTACAATTGACGAGTCATGAGTCCACGAGTATATAACTGGCCTTGCTTTCTTAGTGGACAGGATTACCCCACCTTTCTCTCTTTTAAAAGATGAAGAGGCTACCTTCATGTGTCTTATAAAGAGGATGTTCATCTCCCAAGTTAACCTACCTGGGGGAGGATCCAGCAAAGACCAAAAATGCTCACCAACCCAAGAGGCCCCCTATTAACATCAACCCACTCTTGCTGAATTCGCTCATGTAAACTATATGAACTGCATTATATAATAGATACAGTAGACCCCCAGGCACAGTCAACAAGCTTCTTATTCTATAATTATGTTTTTTTAGGGAATAAGCTTATATTTCCATTTAAAGTTTAAATCTAAACAGCTTTACAACAAACAGACCTCAAGTGTCATATTTGAAGAATTTATTGTTCCAGGCATTTGAAACCGAGGGCTTTATAACAAGATGAATCTTTTGGAGACTAAATTACAGAAGAAAGTGTCGCAAATCAAAACTACTTGAGAGGGGAAGGAACAAAACCAATACAAAAACAAATAACCAGATATCAAGTCCTTCACAGTAGGCAACAGTGAAAAAAACCCCATGAGTTTGCTTGCCTTTGTCCCCAAAAGGGATCATTAATAATATTAATATCAACATCGATAAAAAATAATTACAAGTTAAAAAGAGGCCAGTACCACTGGGAATAGTGGTCAGCAGCTGTATCTGTAAGTGTGTGAGACAGAGACTGAAGCAATAGAGGAGGGGGGAAAAGAACAAAACAAAAACAAAAAACAAGTCATGGAAGGAGGCGTGTGTATTTCAGTCTATGCAGAGAGGTCGCTGTTGTCAAACCGCTCCTGATCATACACCTCGGCAATGACTTTTCGGCCACCGAACCAGCGATTGTTAAGAGCCTGAATGGCCTTGTTCATCTCAGATGCTGCTGAAAACTCCACAAAGATTTTAACAATGACCTCAGCATCCTCCTCTTCGCCCTGCTTCTCTTGGTAAATAATCACTCTGTTGACCGCTCCAAACTTGCCACATTCTTCCGTTACCTCACCCTCCAGGTCGTCATCTATATCCTCCGGTCCAACCATATTTCTGAGCACCATAACTGTCGACTGTAGACAAAGAACACAAGTACATAAACACGATTATACAATACGATTAATTCTTTAATATTTTGATTATGCCAAACTATCTAACTGATGGAGAACTTCAAATCCTAGCAGACCCACCAAGAAATACCTACTGCCAGACAGAGCAGATAGGTACAGTCACGGTAAACTTATAGTAAGCAGACCTCAAAATAAAACCAAACAAAAAAACACTACAGAAAACACTGCTGCAATGTATTCCTGAATGTGCACTGTAATGTGCACAAGTACTGAAATGAAAGAGGGAGGGATTAAAAATTATGAGTTAACTCATGTTTGCTGCATTACAGTATATTATTACTCTCTTCCCTGAAAGGTTTCAACCAGCTGAAAGTCAATACAGAACCTCCACTACATCCACATATCCCCAAGTAAGACTGTTCTGTTATTAGCTGTTATTCATGTCTTACCAGTCCTATTTCAAACTTGTATAGCTTAAAACTCCTAAACCTCTCAAACAGGACGAAAGTCACAGTTTTGATGTAGGGAGAAACACAAACCACACTCTGAAATGTTTCCTCTGTTTAATAACAGACTCACCTCTTGCTTTCTTAGCAACTTCTGCATGACCATGTGTCTAGCACTGCTGCCTGATATGCTCATGTGCTCCTGTTCACTGAGCATCTCTTGACCTGTGCCATCTTGAGCTGCTTCCTCTTCCTCCTTTTCTTTCTCCTTTTTGGCTTCCTGGGCCGCAGCCACAGCAGCGGAGATCACCGGCGGAGAGGCCAGCACGGGGTTTACCAGGCCCACTTGGGGCAACACTGGTCGAGCGGGAGTCACTCCTGCACAGAGACACGAAGGTCAGCACACTCGTTATAGCCACAGGAAGGACAACATGAAGCCCCATGACACCTGGAAAAGCCCCCTGAGTATGTATGTGTGCATGTAGGTGAGATAATTTTCCTCAGGCAACAGGGGCTCCAACAGAATTGGTAAGTTTAAACACCCTTCTCCTTTAAAAACGTGGTGATGGAATCATTACTGTCATTTTCAGACATCAACCAAATACACACAAGTTCTAAGTAGTCTGTAGGTAAAACAGACTGGAGTTTCAAATCATGTTCTTTCAGGGCACCAGATGTAGCTGGTGATTACTAACATGGAAAACTAATTCTTAATGAGTGCTGGTTACTTGCTTTCGAACATGACTTAGTATGTGCTTAAAAATACTGCAAGAGGGAGCTGTTCAAACATGGAATTACAAAACTGAGGTGAAGGTGGGGATCAGTCTTCCTCCTGATGGACTGATGAACTCCACCCATCCCTCTACCCTTAAGAGTCCTTTGCCCCCCCCTCTCATGCCTGTCAGTTCAGATGAAAGGTTACCAAGATCAACTCCACAAAAACACAGGATCTGAGACTCACTGGCCAATGGGAATGAGAGATTTGTTTATGAGGGGAGGGGCTAGAAACAGTCCTCTTCACACTTGGTTGGTCAGTGTGCAGCAAAAGGGAGGGGTTAAGAGGCCACGGTCAGGGCGATTGTGGAGAGTAAAGACAGGGAGGGGAAGAGAGGAGAGAGAAAAGGAGAAAAAGAGAAAGAGAAAGAGAGACAAGGAGAGAAGAGAAAATAAAAGAGAATCTATTAGTGGACAGGTCCCACGACAGGCCACGTTAAACTATGTAATGTGTAGGAGACAACAGAAACCTGGAGGAGAAAGAGGGTTTAAACAAACTACACTGGCACATTGAAACAGAAAACTGATGGGATTTGAGTAATGAACTGACAATATGAGATCTCTGATCAGTGTTCATCTCACAGATTAGTGGTTGGTGCTTAGTTATATATTCGGTTGACAATGCCAATTTAAATGTTAATAACAACCAGTACATAAAACATGTCTACAAATGTGAAGAACAGTATAATTCAGCAGACATTTGAAATTAATCTGCATTCCCCCCTAGGGCTGAACAATGTGCCAACACAACTAATTTGAGATTTTTTTTATCACTCCCACAAAAAATAAATGTATTCACTTATTTTACATAAATTGCACAGTGAAAATGTTCTATATTCAGAGAACTCTGCTTGACAATCTGTACAATTTATAATTAGAACATCCTGTATTTATTGGCTCTTTTTTTTTAGTACTGCACTGGAGAAGTAGCCTCACAGTGTTTCATTATACTGTATGGCCTTGCATTGGTATAAAGTTGAATTGATTTTATAATTAGAACTCGGTAGAATCCAAATACTCAAAATATTCAAACTGAATAAACAGAAAAGCTCCCAAACCCAATATTCTGGCTCAGTTCTTCAGTTCTTGCAATGCAAATTTACGCCTCTCTTTGTGCCATTTTGGAACAAACATTCAGTTTCCTTGGCTACCTACTACAAAAGGCTGGGGAGATGTCTGCCTTGCCAACTTACACAGAAATGACCATTTACTCAGAGTTTCTTATGAGAATTAAGTCACGAATGAAGGAGTACATTTAAAAGCATATTCCTTTAATTTGCCTAAATGTCAGACATGCAAACACTTGGTTCTCATCTTACAGTCTTTGTGAACTTGCTGGTCAAAGTCCTAAATGGTTACAGACCCTTGTGTTTACGGTAACTGGGTGTTAACAAAAATGAACTACAATAAATACTTATGATTTAAAGTCCCTCATTTTATGTAAATTGAATTTAACCTGTAAAGTTTTATTCACTTCAAACTTAACAGTTAATATCAAATTAATAATTAAACAACTGTGCACTTAAAATTAATTATACTTCTACTAATATAGAAATTATTGATCGTTCAGCCATAAACCACTTGATAACAGGTACCCACACACATTCCACATGCAGTGACTTCATGCCATTTAAAACACACACACCCACCCACACCAGAAGCATGTCAGATGCAAGGCACACTAGGTGACTACGCTAAGGGTGCATTTTCACTTTTACAGTGAGAATAAGAGGCAAAGCTGAATAATCTATGTCTCCCAGCCCACCACCAGCCTACCTGTGATGACCCCCGGGGCCTGCGCTGCCATTACAGCCTGAGGCAGGCCGCCCAGCTGCTGGGGCAAAGTCACGGAGCCCGCTGTCATCGCTCCCAGGATGGATGCTCCCGCCACCGCTTCCTGGAAGAACAGAGTGGGACATATAGGAACACCGCCCGCACAGCGCCCGTTAACCAGCACACACAGGGACACGGATGAGACAGGACAGAGGACAGAACAGGACAGGACAAGACACACGTACAAGGACAAGACCTGGGCCGGCTGCATATAAAGCGTCAATCAAAACATTTGTCGCATGGCTAATACTCGTAATCTAACAACTGAGAAACGAACTCTGACATTTTGGCAAATCTGTTCATCTGCATGTTATATGTGCATATTAATCAGTTTTGCTATTCAAATATTTGTATATTTAAAGAGAATAATTAATGCTATACAATATACCGCTGAGTGTTAGGTTAAGTAACATTTTGAGGTGCATGTGTTATGGATTTATTTTACATTATTACAACATTTAGTGATGACACTACCGTCAGTTGACCTATGTTTTAAATCACTAAGTAATAAATATCACTGGCAATATTTCTATATTACTCCCCGAAGATGTGACTATATTCCTGGAAGTTAGAACATTATGCACTAAAATATTTTTTTCTAATGTTTAAAGAATTCATAATACTACAGATCAATACAATCACTTTTTTCATTGATTAACTTACTAAGCTGAAAAACTTAAAAAGGAAACAAATTAAAACTTCATGTGTAGTCATTTTATAGGTATTGAAATTGAAACCAAATTAAAAAACGCATGTTCTGTACACCACTAAGAGCATTTCCAGCACCATTTCTGTACAGGCAAAAACCAGTCGTCTAGGTGCAGCTTATGAGAGTAATGTTGAGTTTTTGGGGAATTACTTCGTTAGAAAGCAGCGTAGTGCGCAGTGATAAAGTGCTATTTGAGAACTATTCTTATCCAAACCAATGTGTACAGTACCTCTAATACTTCTCTGTGTACTTATTAAACTGTTTAGCTACACATTACATACCTGCACCGCACACCACCACTTAATCCTGACTACCTCAACCACTGGCACCTCCAGTATGTACACCTATATATATATATATATATATATATATATAAAAATCAGATTTATTAAGTCATAACTAAAGGGGTACATATAAAGTACATTCCTCTAATTTGACAAAATGTCAGAATTGCGAGCATTTGATCTTTGTGTTATCTTAGTCTTGCTGGGCGAAGTCCTAAATGCTTACAGACGCTTGCAGCTACACTAATCGAGATGAGCTTTCCAGTAGTCAGAGTGTATACAATAACACTTAAGGTGTGCAATAATTATTTTTTGATGCTTCAAAGGAGCACAACTAAACTTCCACTTGATAATAGTTGCTTAGTTACGTACTGTACAGAACTGCAGAGCTGGGATGACGCAGCTATTAGTCATGCAATACACTTTAAAATGTTCTAGGACACACTGAAAACGGTGGGCATTTGGCTCTTAACCAGGGATGTAAATGATTGAGTACAAAAAAAAAAAACAAAAAAAAAAACACCAAAAAAAAAAAACAAAACACAACAACAACAAAAAAAACCAATAGCTCCAAGTAAATGTTGTATGCGTGAAAAATAAAAACAAGAAAACAATGAAGCACAAATAGCGGTAACCATTTTCTGGCTTTTACTGAAATCAGACATCCAAAAATGCTAACTGTTTTATCTATGTTCTCTGAGAGAAAGCAGTGATGCATGGCCATGTGTGGAACATGATCTTTCTAGCACAGAGGTCACTAACAGGTGGACTGCGGCCTGGGCCCAGACGTTGTTCAATGCGAACTTGAACCGAAAAACTATTGAGGACGATTTAATTTTGACAGTGTTTAAGCGGCGCAACTTGTCTTTGCGGTAAACCAATTGCGCGAGTTGCTAGATCACCAAAAGTGCTCCTTAGCCAATCAGATCTGTGCAAATTCGGGCCTGCGGCACACAGGCGAGGTACAAAGCGAGAAGCAGTAGTCTGAGAAAGCGATTTGACGAGCACTTGGCAAGCATTCTTTTTTGAAATGTAGTCCTTGTTTTAACTTGAAGTGAGAGAAAAATAAAAAAGTGTAAATAATTAATTCAGTTAAACAGTAAATATTGTTGAAATATACTAAACAGTATTTGTAATTTTGACCTTTCAGTTGCTGATGACAAAATGCTGACACTAGGCTACTTTAGTATAAAGCACATGGCACTGAATCATAAGTTTATGATTATGATGGTCTGGAACTTGACCTAAGGACATTTCCTCTAACTGGACCTTACTGAATTCTAATTAAATATCCCTAGTCTAGAGAATAACATAGCCACGATTGATTTTAAGGTCTGCAGAGGCACAATAAACATCTGTTACTTTTATTTAGCCCTAAACACACAATTCTTCTTGTGTAGGGCATGTTTAAATAAGTTTGTTTGGTAGGTTTGTAAGGTTGTTACTTTGCATACATGTTACACCTAATGCCACTTATCAATATTCTATTTCACTGTCGAAGAACGCTTCTCAGTGCATTAATACAGTATTAATGATGTGTTGAACATCATATAACCAATCAGATTTTAGAGTTTGAAACCATTCCTTTTAAATGATAATTTCATGGACTGCATCTTTAATTTTTATCTTGCCAGCAACTATTTGACTGGTTACTGTGCAAAAGAATTTCCCAAAAACATAACTAAAACCCAGCAACACTTCAGTGTTTCCAGATGGACCTTCATTTTGCATGTTTAACACAGATGGTACCTTTTGAATCTACTCACAGGCTAAAATGGTATTTAACCACTACTTACTGTTTATCCAATGCAACCAGGCCCAAGCCGAGAGACACAGAACATCAATGACAGGACAAAACCAACCAGTCTAATCATTATGATTAAAAGCTACTCAGTTTATCAAAACATTACATCATTACAGTTACTTTTTCATTCACTTTGTTACTGTTATATCATTGATATATGAATGACAGAAATGAGACAAAACAGGACAAATTACAGACTATTAATTTACATGTACTATAAAATTAAGGAACATCTGCATGTCAGTCTATGCAGTAGCATAGACTTGGTAAAATGCATACTATAGAATAAATTGAAAATGCAGAGCAATTCCAAAGCAATTAACTTGTTAAAGTTTGTAAAGTCACACTCAGTATGAAGAGACTAAAATGGAAAGTTACAGAATAAGTGGACATCCTGATACTTCCACTTAAAATAATCTATTAGGCCTGAACACATGCATAATCTGCATTTAACAAACTCAAATAAGATGTGCAGGCAACAGTTCAAGGGCCAAGTTGCCCTGTTACATAAATGGCATAATGTTGCCTTTGCGTTTTAAAAGCAAGGGCTACTTGGAGCCTTGAGTCACCTGGAACTACAGCTGCCCAATAAGCATCCAGGAATTACAGGACTGACCAATTAACATTCTCCATCTAGCAAACTATGGCACAATTATTATCATCTTTACTGGGAGGTCCTGAAGACAAGCCTCTCCCCACACTTATAAATCTACACAAAACAAAAAGGCACCAGCGTGCTTGGAACAGAATTGCCTGAAGGATTTACCAGACAGTTGAGGAAGTCTTCTGTCCGATTCTCCGGAGTGGAAAGATTCCATGCCATCTGTTTTTGGAGTTTACACGCTATGTTATCTTTCTGCATGTAAAAGCTCTGTCTCATATAAGTAATGCTGTGTCATACTGAGTCTTCATGCCAGTCAATACCTAAACTGACTCAAAGCAAGCCCTTACATACAGCACCATGTCTCTGCTCTAGCCTAAGCGCATTAAAAAAGGGAAAAAAAATATCACGCTGCCTTATTTTACTCATGGAACGATTCTAGTGCCAAAAGGAAGCAGCTGATCACACGCACGCACACACTCCCTGACTAATAATAGATGATAAGAGTATAAAAGGGCTCACCTGGGCAGTGATTTTGGCAGTTGCTGCGGCAGCCGCTACAGCGGCAGCTGGGGGAAGGCCGCCAGGCGTGGTTGGCGTCAGTAGGGGGATGGGAGGTGTAACTGCTTTGCCCACTCGCAGGTACTGACCACCCAGATCAAAGAGGTTCATGGACGAAACTGCGTCTTGCGCCGACTGGGCCTTGTCATATTCTACAAGGGAGGGAACAGTGGCATAAGACTCAACTGGCCACTGCGAAGGCTCAGCTTAATTCTTCTAGCAGAGCACTGTGTCATTTACTGTGTAATTACCAGAGGGCACTTATGGCACAAATTGTCCGCAACTGAGCCTAAGAAAATAACGACAACAACAAAAACAAAAACTTACTATGAAAGCATGTGAGGAACCTGCCCCCACCCTTCTCTATCCCCTGTGAGACATATGTAGAGAACAGCATTCTGCTATGACTGACTGCTCTCAGTCATATTCATGTATTTTCAACCGTATGAGAAAAGACGCCTGGCACTCACCTATAAAGCCATAGCCCTTGTGTTTCCCTGTCGTGGGGTCCCGTGCCAGCGTACAGGATTTGATTCTTCCGAAGGCCTCAAACACGCTCTTGATGTCCTCGTCCGACAGGTCTGGGTGCACTGACGCTACATAGATTCGGTTGAAAGCTCGCGCTTCTTCTGCTAACTGGTCTATGATTGGTTGAGCCTGACCAATGTTGCTCGGCCGTCCCACCTTAGGAGGAATAACACAATGCCCAAATGATGCTACAGCAAGTCAACTATTATATTGAGTGAACTACACATACAACATGGTAAACATCCTGATTCACATTAAGAACTTACTTTAATGTTCCTTCCCCCTAGCATGACTGAGTTCATCTGTTCTAAAGCCAGCTGTGCTGCCTCTGGCACCTCGTATTCTACAAACGCAAAACCCTGCAGAAAGAGAGAGGAATGCAAGGGGTCTTTTGGTTAGGTCTTAAATAAGTGACTGAGTTAAATAACCAAACCTAATTAAAAGAAGACTCAGACCTTGTGCTTCAGTGTAACGGAATCCCAGGACATGTCGATGCTCTTGATGGGCCCGAATGGAGCGAAGGCCTGTCTAATGGTGTCTTCTCCAAGCTCATAGTAGATGGAGCCTACGTAAACACGGCACATTATGGCCAGCGCCCGCTGCCTCTGTGCTGCAACCTGAAACCAACAACTCAGGGCTCAAGCTACAGTATAAAGTGTGCTAACAGAGAATAAAGTATGCACTCTATTCAAGAGTGTTCCAGTGATTGAGGATAGAACCAGCATACAAAACACACTGGCACCGAAGACATAGCACTGGCTCTACTTTACCTCCGAACATTACACACATGAGTACTGACCAACTACATGTATGCCAAGAAAAGGAGGGAAACTATGTTCCTCGGTTATTACTAATGAATCTTTTTACAAGACATAAAAGGACTTTTGACAGTGCTTACCGACTGTAAAGGTGAAAGAGGATCTCCAAACCCTGCCATGGTCAGAGAGGCCATCTGTAGGGAATTAGGGATCTGGTCCAAAAGGAAGAGAGATGCCGTTAGAATGACAGCCACCAAAATGGCTTATTTTGGTACCACTTTCTGGAGATTTTCTCAACTGTTTTTCAAAGATTTGTTACACTTCAGCATATAAAGCTAAGGAGTGAACATGAAGTTGCAAAGGCACAGCAATATCTGCAATGTGTGAACACATACCCAGACATGCCCAAGGTGGACAAAACCAATATGAACACTGCAGTTTACCTGGAGGTTGTTGAGTTGCTGCTGCTGCTGGTGGGCGAGAGTCTGTTTGACCAGCACGCTCTTGATGCTTTGCTCCATGGCATACTTCTTCGCCTGTGATAGACATGACAGCCCATAGAAATAGGCAAGAACTGAAATAATCTCGCTCCGAGAATGAGTAACATTAACAGAATAACTCGCAGAATGGCTCTTGGAGCGCAACATCTGAGCAAAGACAATGTGTAATACATTTTATCTGAAAGGCTAGACTCCCAAGATCCAACTCCCTATTCAAGTTTAATGCCAACCCAAAACTCAACACTAATCTTATGCTGCATCAGAAAAAAACAAACTGTTGAACTGAAGCAAGTTTGGACGATGAGGGCTGGGACTAAACTTTCAGGCGAGACAGATGTCTAGAAGGTGGACTGGGCATGTGCCAGTGATTGAGAATAGTGCTAGAAGACAGATCACTAACTAGCACCGAAGGCATAGCACTGGCTTTTTTCTTCTCCACTATTCACATATATACGCACTGTACAAGCATATCTACGCAAACAAGTGGAGGATAAAAATGGTCAAGAAACAAGTGATCAAATCTACCCGAATGTTCTGAACTGGTAAAAGCATTTTCACTGCATGATAAGATATGGAAGGTGGTTACCTTCTGTAGCGCCTCCTGCTGTTCGGGCGTGAGGGGCGGCAGGCCAAGCTTCGAGGCTGTGCTCTGTCCATTCTCCATCGTCAGAGCCTCGCCTCCCTGCAGAGAGCACACGAATGAGGGCCCGAGCGGAGCTTGAACATAAAATGTTGCAAATACAAAACAAGCTACAAACGATCCAATCTTATCTAGTTTCAGAGCAAACTGTTTGATGACTGAAAAAAGTGTAACTATATGAGAACTGAAGGCCTACGATAGACTTAAAATTTCAAAATACAATCATCTTAATTTTATATAAAATTATCTAATTTGCATATTTTGAATTGTGTTGCATGCTCTGAAACCGCCCACCAAACTAACTTGCAACATGTGGTTTATTACATGCTGTCTAAGCACATGAATAGATTAAGTTAAAAAGATATAGCTGTTTACATGGATAATGACTGTTTGGCAACACGAAACTGCAACATACTGCAGTTCATTGGGATGCTGCCTACACTTCCCAAACAGTCAGGGTTAAGAAAGACAAACCACACAGTCATAGTATAACATGGTACTTTTTCTCCTCATCAAAAGAGGAAAAAACAGATACTGCAAATCGGTGAAGAAGGGGACGCTAACCACGTTTCCTTTGAGTGGGAGTACTATATTAAGTGCGGTGAGGTGAGCCCCCTTACTCAGTACTACACAGAAGAAAACTTTAGTACCTTTGCTCAAATGAACTCCAGAGTGGTGCAGTGCCCCCCTTAAGGAGGTTTGAACCCAAATGGTTCTGCCATTGGCTTTGGAAATATAGTACAGTCAAGAGATACGCTCTACAGCACAGACGACACACAGAGAGAAACGACAAAGAAAAAAAAAGGAAAAGAAAACACAAACCTACTTAGAACAAGAGGTACTGGAGAGGGAGACAACAATTTGAGAACACTGACATCCAAATTCAGGGAAAACTGTTTTCCTAACATTTAGGACAGCATGAAGTCCAACATGACATGCCAAATACAGTTTTCACTCCTACTACCTACAGAACCAGAACTTAAATTTGCTCTGAGGAGTGCCCCTCAAATTTCTTACAAGGTCTTAAACCTCAGAAACAAGCAGTTTTCAGTTTAGACAAAAATATTATGGAAACGATATGGGAGAATGAAAGTACATTAAAACAAATAGCCTAAGGCATAGCGCTTCAGCTCATAACTAGTGTTCATTAGACACAAACTGGTTTACTTTTACAATTGTTTTTTTGGATAATCAGAAAAGTGCAAACTGTTTCATTATGTACAGTTGACTTCATATATATATATATATATATAAAATGTCTGTTTTGTATAGCTATAGCAGTTACCATAACCTCTTAGTTTATGGGGAAAACTCCAATTATATTATCTCCCTATAACCTGTTGAACCATTCCAGAAAGCACTAGTTGGATGGTTCTTAGCCTGTTGGACATTAAAGGATCCAAATCTCATTAAAGACAGTTAAACTCAAACCATTCATTCAAGATGTACAATTTAATATAGCAAAGAAGAGCCATCTCTCCTTACCTAGTGCCTGGTCTCCGCTGAGGTGTCCTGATGTAGTCTTCTCTTCACAAATAAAAATTACACAGAGGCTTTTTACAGGTCAGAACAGGGCCTGGAAGTCAAAAAAGAGGCTGCAGTTAAGAAAACATTCACGCACACCCTTTTGAGTTTGTTCAACACTTACTTTCCTACACCACGGTCAAACGAAAGGACAGCTGAGGCTGGTTATAGCCAGTCTATAAAAAAAACCTCACTCAAAACCTCCAAACAATTACAAACCCACTAAATGTAGGAAAGCCCTCAATTACAAACCCATATGAATGCAGAACAAACCCAATTAAAGCATGCTGTCTTTTAGCAATGTTGCTCAATAAGAGATACACACGGTTGGCTTTTTGATATGGCAATTGATAGCAGTTTTATGTTAATAAGTGTAACTACTTTTAAACTGGCGCGACTCTGTTATCGCTGGGACATCTCGGTCTAACCGGATGAGCAATCACGCGGATGGGACTGATTTATTTATTTCAGAAAGAGCTGAGAAAATGTTCATTGCACGATTTAAACCGAACTAAAACCCCTAATGATACGATTCTCTTTTCCAAACCATGGCCAAAATTAACGAAAATACGTGAAACTGGTCGACTTTAGATCCAATTATATATGAATGTTACTTGTACGTTGCTGTGATGGTGGCCTGCAACTTGGCTCCATTCTTCATACAGTGAACACGACGACGGCGGGAAGGGTTTCAACACAAACCCACTGTTACAATTACAAATCAATTATAAGTCTGTTGAGCTAAAACAAAGTGGTTGGTCTGCTAACTAACCTTGTGTAGATGTTGAATTGTAGCAGCAGCTATGGTCGAACTACCCACAATCGCATGAAAAGCTAGCACTGTTAGCCTGTAGCACGACAAATAGGAAAGACAATAGCTGAATCTGAAATGACTCCTTAACTCTAACGTTACACAATGCGCCACAAAGGTCACCAAATAATTCTTAAGATGTTGTATTCACAAAATAGTGCATTCCGCTTAGATGAGTGAATAGTTTCTGTTTGGGCCAACCCTACGGCGCGTTACTTAGTTAGTTAGCTAGCTAGCTAGCTAGCAATGTAGCAGGGCTAGCTACTACAGCTACCGGCAGCGCGATGTTTTAGGAGAAAAAACTAATATGAGACACAGAGAGGTAGCAAAAACACACAGATTTATAAAATAAAGCTTAAATATTAACGAGGAGGACCCTCGTAACTCTTAACAACGTCAGTCGGACACGGTGATTAAAACTAAATCCAGCAGGCCAGACCCAAACCCCGTTCTCCACTGAGCGGGATATTCCGGGAAGCTTACATAAGCTATACAAACAAAACCTACCACAATTAACGCACTTGCGCGCACCGGCTTTATTTCTGCAACGGTGGGAAGATGGATAGATGAGTATGCATGAAAATAATAATTAAAAAAAAAAACCTAGACGTGTTTAATTTACCACAGAAACCGCCACCGCCATGAAGCACACCTTCCCGCAGCGAGGACCACGGCGATGAAGACTATGAATTATCGCGACACTCTGACCTCACACACTGTAACTAACGAGAAGCTGCTTTGTGCTCGCGAGATTTCAGTCACTGAAGCGACCTGCTGCTGCATCACGTTTCCAGACTTTTCCATTTAAAATGAACGAACATAAAATCACTTTATGTTTTATATTTACTTTTGATTTCAGAAATGTTCAAACATTTACTCTGGTGTCCATGCAGAAAAAAAACCCGAAATAAAAACTGGGTCTGTTTGAAGAGAAAAGCTTTTTTATATGAGTGAGAAAATCGTAGGTTTGTTTATGTCTCTCGATGTCAACGGATCTGAGCACCAACGTAATGAGAGAAATTCAGGTGCATATTTTAATAACTTGATGTGTTAACTGGGAATTGTGACTGTCTGCTTTTGTCATGCAGGCTACCTGTGACTGGGCGCCTTGTATTGTGTTCTGGAAAAAAAAGAAAAAAAAACCTCTTAAAGCCTCAGGGAATTGTGTCTAATTAACTTAAGCTTGTTCCTCTTGGCCACAATATACACATACAACGTATGTCTTTTAAAAATCATCCCAAAGATATTTCTAATTTATAACTTTATAAAATTTATAATAAATGTCTGCTGTGTGTTACCATATTTCTCTCCACTCTATGTGGGTAACACTTCAATAAGAATTTCCTAACCAATCACAAGGCTGATGTCTGTTGCCTCGCCAATTGCATGGCAAACCCCCTTTCTCTAGCTGCTCCTTCATTTATCCATATACAGACATTGCTCCTTCATCTGTTCTTTCATTCACACCTTGCCTCGTCCATCTATTTATTTTCCCATCCGTCTGTAGACCATTCATTTGCACACTGCTTTGTCTATTTGTATGCATGTCTTTTCATTTGTGAGTTTTTTGTCCAGTTACTGTCATATCAAATCTGGCTAATGAGTTAAGTTCTTTATGAGTGTTGGACAGAGAACTGTCAATCAAGCTGCTTATTAGCCAACCCCACACAAATCTCAGATTAGGTCTGATCAGGTCTGTGTTTCATCATACTTATATATTTATATCATACATTTTATTCAAGCTTTGCTGGATACTTATTGTAACACAAGTTTAGTATCATACAAACAGTTTTAAAGTTTTACCCTGGGCTTTAAATGTTTGTGTGAATGGGCAGCGCTAAACTGCTGAAGGCTCAGTACATGAGTATATATTATTATGCTGGCTTTTAACACATTGCAAAAACAAGCTTATTTTCCATATATGTACCATTTTAAAACTTTCAGCAATGTTTATGTATTAATAAAGTAAGGACATTGTAGACTTGGTATGCTTGTACAGACAATTTTGAGACATAAATTATACAAGTAAAAATATAATTGTGTAGATGTAGAATTGTCAATTGAATTTTGATTAAAAAAAGGAAATCCTTTTCTACTGTCTTATACTACTATTGAGTTTAACCATTTGATACTATTGTCAACTTGTAGAGTGCAGGTATTTGGAAGTTACTCGATATTATATGTATAATGACACTTTGCATAATGTCCAAGGCATGAAGATGCCACCGAACAAGCTGTTACAGCATTGGGAAGAACAACCATTGGTCATTATTTGTTTCCTCAGGAAAATTATTTTAAAGTCACATTACATACAACATTTCCACCACGCCACCTCCCCAAAAAAACATGGCAATAACATTCACAGTCTCACATGCAAGCACATTTTTATTGAGATACTGGAAGTCTTCAAGAGCCAAAGCCACTGATAAATACAGCATTAGTATTGAAAAATCCTTAAAGCCCCAATCGGGAACTGCTGAAGCATAGCTACAACCAGCCACAGTTTAACTCTCGTCTTGAACCAACAGCATGTGTACATTTAAACTTTCAGAGTATTAAACTGGTCTGCCAGTTGAATTCCCAATTGGGCCTTTACATTGGGATAGTGTCGGCATGTAGGGGATGACAGACCAAATACAGAATGAATACTGATTTACAAACACAAGATAAAATTGTACCAAACCAAGGTCAGGGCAAGTTTTTTTCTAGAGGCAATTGTAGTATTTTCTGTTTCATGTAGTTACCCCAACCCCAGCTGCCATCGTTGCATCCAGTGTCTTTAGAGATAATGAAAGTTACATCTTTTTGGCATTGACACAGTTTAGTTTCATTATAGTGTGTGCATGTAAACACCCCTGGATGGAACATAAAGACTTCAAATACTGCTGCATGATTTAAAAGCTCAAAGTAAGAACAGCCCTTTTTAACTAGATGGAGGAATTCCTTTCAGAACTTTACACAAAGGATCTGCTCACCCAATGTCTCAGGGTGTGCTCACATTATAAGTTGGTTTCCATGGACCAGACCAAAGCAGAAAATAATCTGATGCATTTTAGTACTGGTTCGCTAGAGCTGAAAAAATTATCATTGTTATATTAAAATTGAAGCTTGTAAAAATGTATGACATCAAATTGTTGCTCTTCTATTTTTGTATATTATGATATGAGTGATATGAGTGTTCACACTGAAATATCTGCCTTGGAACAAAAAGTGAACAAAATGCGACAATAACAGGAACAATACCTGATTAACTTTCTCTGCCTGTAATGTTTGATGTATGTTTTGTCTAGAGCAATAAGCAATGAAGGAATCGGTAGGACTTTTGTTTGTATCTTTTGGTTCCATTTCAAAGATGTCAGTGTGAACGTCAAGCACACTCAAATTTAAGTGCAACAGTGCATCATGTACTGTTTTGATCTGGGCCAAGGAACTACAGGTGTAAACACACCCTTTTAATATTGGTGATTAAATCATTCACACCTTGTGTGATTTTTGTTATATCAGCTGAGAGGGTGCATTTGCGATTATAAAGTGCAGATAAGTTGGTGCACCATGGACTGGACGACAAAGTGCGTCTTCAAAAGGTGCTATTTTGATCACGTTTGGTAGTGTGCGGTAGTCGCTACTTGCTCAAAATGTTTTGACGGCACTTTGAGCTTTCATTTGCACTACAACTTCATTGGTTATCTAAAAGAGGCTGGTGCTCCTAACGCTGTTACACTTTACTGCAAAACACCATTCTCTCTCACTTTTGACATTCACCCACATAATAATCACACTCCTTAGACCTGGCAAGTCCAAGGTATTACCATTATTGCCACTGTTTACAAATGTATGTAAAATGAACAAGTTTGCGTGAATCAAGCATCTTGAATATTGGTGATATACAGAAGGATAACATGCCGAGTGGGTTTGACACATTCATTTCTCACGTAGGCACTTGGTGCTTTGTAAGAACCAGTCAGAACAGATGGCAAGTGTTTTCAGTTTAAGTTTTCACATGGGAAAAAATAATGTAGGTACAACAAGCGCCAAGGGTACTCTGCTACAGTACTGTACATTCATCAGCTCATTGTCAACTCTTAACATAATTGCTAACTCTAAAAATTTCACTCATTTTATGAAGAAATATGAAACATTTGGAAAGATTTCTCTCATTGGGAGCCATTAAAGAGTTACAATTTAGTAATGTTTAATAGTTAAAAACAATAAATATACATTTACTGCAAGTCTGCTTAAAATACATTGACAATTTAAGACAACACATGGGCTGGACGTCCCATGAGAAGCAACTATTTTGGACCACTACTCTCCTGTTTCCAGGTTTTCCAAGTTCTTTGCTCCTATAAGACTATTATTTCCTGTGGCACAGAAACTTCCTGGATGGAGGATGAGTATTGCCGAAAGGTAGGACGGCATAGAGAATGTCCACAAAAATCCATCAAACATGAAGAATACATGGAGGCATCTCCACCTCTAACTGAATCACGCGTGTCTGCTGCTTTGTGGGAAGACAGCGCTGGCCAGACCTCCCACATAAATGACTTACAACATGAAGCCTTGGTACCATGGTGTTTGGATGAATCTTTCCAGTTATGACACATTCATCAAGACATTCATCCCTCTTGTCATTCAATAGTGTTGTTCCGTCCCTCTTTAGCTTCTTCTTTTCTCTCTGTGTTTAGCGCTCTTCGTCAGTTAGACCAACTCAAGCCAACTCCTTTGCTCCACAGTGGAATTCTGTTGGGGTTCAATGCATCACCACCATGGCTGCAGGAGAAGCAGACGCACCAGCCCAGTGCTTCCCCAGGGCGTCTTCTAAAAAGCATGCCAACTTCTCACAGTCTTCCTGTAGACCAGCAATCCAGCATTAACTTCTCAGTGCAATCACACATATAAGAAATATGCTTTACTTTTATAGAATTATTTTAGGAAAAAACTTTGACAATTCTTCAACATGTTTCCATTAATTGGTTAAAAAAGATTAAATGTTTAAACAGTAAACAGTCATTCAGAGTAGTTTGATGTGAAACACACCATTCAAGAAACTTGCTGAATCAGCATTTTTCGCATGGGTGGTGATGGTAACCAGACATCTGCAAAGTTTTTAGGTGGAATGGAGCCAAATACATTGCCTGATGCCTGACAGAATGTTTTCTGATAGTTCTGAGTGATTTTTTGGACCCAGACAGGGTGTACACATAGCGTACTGGAAGGTAAAAAGTATCCCAAAAAAGGTTGTATATTGTATATCATCATCACAAACATTACAATATAACTTTCAGGTTCTCTGGTTGTCTTGGATATTAAATATATCAGCAGTGTAGACCCCTTGTTTTCATCACCACCACAGTAAAGAAATCAGTAGGTACTTAAGAGTCAAGTTTGTTTTCCACAACTACTTTACATCAACAAACCTCTTTGGCGAACGATTCAATTATGCAGACATTTTGAAAGACTAGAGGCACCTGTTTATCTACCTACTGTTTTGAAAAGTATTTCATTAAATGTTTTTGGGTGATCTCTCACTGCTTAGTAATTGCAAGCACATCGCGATAACTGATTTGAAGTCTGCTATATAAACTAATTGAATTGATACATTATCTCAACAGATAAAGCTTTTATAATATTTACATCTCAGCAGAAAGTTCTTTTGTGGAAAAGGTTATTTCACCCACCTCACTAATAAATGCATGGTGCACCAGTTCACTGGCCAAATCTCTGGGACGGTCACCTGGAAAAAACAGCAGATTTTTAAAATCATTTTCCATATACCATAATACAGTTAGAATACTGAATCTAATACCAGCACAACACAACCGCTTTAAACAAGTCTGATTTCACAGGACGTACTAAGCCTTTCATAACAGTTTCTTTCAGAGCGGGCCCTCTGCGTCCGAGAGAGGTTGGCCATAAACATCGGAGGACTGCTGGGCAGTGAGAGGACGTGTGGGAGGAAGGCTTAGAGGGGAAACACCTTTGTGCTATTAATGTCAGACTACAATTAATTTGAGGTCATTCATATACACCCTAAGGAGATATTAAGTAAGATCTATCCTTCCGTCTCTAAACTATGTAACAGATGTAAGGCTTCTGACAGGCCCTTGGGTCAAACCTTTCAGCTCTGCCCAAAGATTTCTGCTTTTTTTTCTATTTATTTGTTTTTCTGAAGTGTGCAACAGAGAAACGTCTCCTGACGCAGTATTAGCTCTGATTGGTTGTTTAGTTATCTCACTTTCCTTACCACATTGTCTACAGCAGGCTTTAATGTCTGCCATGACCTTGGCAAAAAGGCATATTCTTTGGGAATGGTAATCTGAATTTCCTCTCATTTACAACAGTTTCCACATACACTTGGAGAGACTTTGATATATTAATAGAGGAACAAGCAAGAAGCATAAAAGATATGGGACCATTTCACTGAACACCTTCGAAGCAAATGAACCAACTATGTGTATAATCAATCAATGTCCTCCTCCACCTTTTTCTTTTTTGGGAGCTATACTGTCCTTTTTCCAAAATAAATCAATAAAAGGGGAAAAAAAGACAAACAGAAGGTGCAGTGTGATCCAGGGAGACTTCCTTTTACAATAGCAACAAACACGGCAGCTAGATGGAGACCTGAGCCTTAAAGAAACGTTAAAATAATATTTTGCAACAAAATAATTATCCAGCGATTATTAAATTGTCCCCACCCCCCAAAAAAATCTGATCTGTCAACGTCTCGTTAACCTAGAGGTGCAGAAAGGGTTAAATCGCTTTCTTTAACACGTATGGCCAGTGTAATTGGCTGTGCCTTTCCCTGCTGTCACGCGACACTTTGTAAAGCTTTCCAGTCATGTGAGAAACTCACTGTGCAAGACTCACAGTAACGTGGGTGTGAAAAGCGAGTTAGGGTGGACATAAGGAGCTGTTTTTCAAAGAAACGTGTACATCAAATGAAATAAGTTCACCATAACGTTAACGGCGATTCTAAGCAGGCTAACATCGTCTGTAGCTATGAATAACAATCTTTTGGAACTTAAACTATAGTCTAAACTGGGGTAGATTCATAGATCCCCATCAATGTCAAGAGCAAATCTATGCCATTGCTGTGTCATTTAGATTCTACTCCTTTATCTACTGTAATGTGTGAAAGAACTGCTATCTGCCAGTCACTAAACTTTCCTTTTATTTCCTATTGTTCGGAGCTTGTTAGCAGTCCTAAGTTTACCGAATCTTTTAAACCCTGCACCTCACAGGTGCTTTGTTCAGTTTGTATAATAAGCTGAAGTTTATCTGTAAATATTGTGAAATCAAACCACTCCTGTTTTAACAGCTACTTGTGCAGCATTAAGGTAGGAAACATATACCAAACCAAATACCGCCACTATCTACAGTAAGCAATTAAGTACAGCTTTGATTTTCTGAATTTTATGCAAGAATGTTTTAACCCATCCTGAATAAATATTATTGAGTCCCCCGTAGGCCAACTTACTTGGCAGAACATCACAGCTGAGCTGGCGGTGAAGTTTGTCATCCATCTTCAAAAAAAGAGACAGCTAGAGATGGAAAGGAGAAAATAATTAAATACAAATCATTTTTGGCCATTAAATAAAAAGGGCTTTAAGGTATTTGGATGAAATAAATGATGAAAGGGTTTAAAACTTACATGACTCCTGGTTCCCTCCTCGTTAGCCTCCAAATTGCAGTGCATCTGGACAACCTGTATAAAAAAAAGAATAGAAGCATGAATGATCTGTGTACAGCATATTGTTAATGTCACAAACCTAGTTCTTGCTTGGATAAATAATGTCAAAGCCCATATATATATAAACAGTATCTCTGGGATACAACAAAGACATCATCAAAGATCAGTTTGAAAGATCAGTCAAAGCTAAACACCAGTTCTACTCTGATATGACTCCAGAAATCTTTGTGCGTCCCTGGTTTGACAGGCAGTGTACATTCAACCACAGCCATTTACCTACTCTTCTTACCTTTCTGGTCTCTGTCTCCTGTGGCTCTGGGGTTGGGGTCTTCACCGTTTCCATGTGCTCCTGTGACAGGGACAGTGCACGCGGAATAGGGTGCGGCCTCTGAGAGGCGAAGTTCATCAGTGGGTAGATTCCATTCCTAAAAAAAAAACAGAACAACTAATAAGTTCCTACATATTATTGACAAATTCACAAAATTCACAAGTTATACTCACAGAAATAGAAATATGATCTAATAACAAATGTCCTTGGTCAGGTTCCGTTACTGCTACTTACTTAACGTCCTCCAGGAACTTGTCCAGCTCCAGTGGAGAGACATGCGAGTACCTTTAAAAGGCACAGAGGAGGCAGTGAGGACAGAGCCATCACATATGATGGACAGAAACATGCCATGAACACGTGAGGAACCTACTTTAACTGGATTCCAGGTCGGTCACTATGGTTGATCTCTGCCATCACACCATTTGGATCAATAGACTTGGTCTTTTCCTCCACACAGTTTTCAGGAAGAAGATCTGTGTCATTGGGGAATTATAATAAGTTTTTTTTTGTTTGTGCCGCCTGAATATATGGCTGATAAAAAAAGCTATAAAAATTGCCTGAAAATTTGTATTTTTAGTTTATGTTTTATGAGAAGGTGTAGATTACACTGGTTGCTGATGAAGCAGTGGGCAGCACTACTTACACTGGTTGCTGATGAAGCAGTGGGCAGCAAGCAGTTTCAAGGAATGGACCTCAAACAGCACTCTGTGGAACAGCAGGTCATGAGCTGTAGGCCTTAGCTTGGCGTCTGTGCGCACACATGACTGAGTAAACTCCTGGGTACATCCACAAAGGCCAAAAAAGTAGGTTAGGCTTACTGTTTACTATTGACTTCTTGGTAACATTTAATCTAAATATCCACAAGATGTGTGTAACAAACATAACCTCAAAGAAGATATTTGTTTCAAACTCTGGATCTACACTCTGATCCACACAGCTAGCAGTTGGTGACCATTCTTGAACTTAATTTCATTTCAAGTCAAAACAGCTTTTAAATGATTTATTTTTCATCAAATTGCACAATATCTGTGATTACCTACATTTCCACAAAAGCCTGAACAACTAAACATATCACATTTCCAGTATTTTACATGTCTATTATTTTCATCCTATTCTCTTCCTTTGTTTTTTAAAGAATCTGCAGGATTTTTTTAACAACATAAGTGAAGTTCAGTCTTAGAAGTTGGCTGCATGTTCTGCTTCTCTCCTGCCAAGCAAACCCAAACACATTCGGTGGTGTTGTCTGTTTCCATTTCTCAGTAAGGATTGGTGACAGCTACACACTCTTTCAGACCATTAGGTTGTCTTCTCACAGTGAGTTAATTATTAAAATATGTTATTATAAAATCATATTTTGTCAGTAATTTGTTCAATGCGTTACATGCATTGCATTGAGTAAACAGGAAAGCTCTGGGTCTATAAGAGTCCAATAAAATCCAGGTTTCTTAATCGGATTTCTACAAATCTGATGATATTTTAATCTGATATAACAAATCATTAGCCACTTCTACTGGAAATGAAATGAATGAAGATTGGCCTCTGACCACTGTGCATATGCTTTACAAATGTTTTTGGAAGCCCTTAGTCCCTACTCAGACGCAAACTTTAAGTAAACTGTTACTGTTTTCTTTCTTAGTACAAATCCCTTGAAGACATATACTGTTTAGTCTAACGTTATGGGAAAAACAGAGGACCTAAGCTGTTTACCCTCATAAGAGGGTCCTCCAGTGACTGTCCAGCATGTGCGATGGCCTCTTTGGAAACTGCAGTGTCTCCATTGGCCTGGATTTCCAATACTGCCATCTTGAGTAAAGCAAGAAAAAAAAAAAAAAAAAAAAAACATTGTCAGTGGCTGTGCTTGAGTGATGTCATGTGCTTGTTATGCATGCAGTTAATGGTCAGTGCTTAGGCTTGTACCTCCAAAGCACAGATGCCAAAGGAATATATATCAATAGAGTAGTCGTCCTCAGCAACTGTGGAGAGACACAAAACAAGTAAAAACAAGTAAACAAGTAAAAGGTTCTCAAATAAGGGTGGGCAATATGACAGTGTTTTATTGTTTTCATAACCAAATATCATAATGTAGGCATTTTCAATATTTATAGAACACAAAATAACTGCATGTATCATAAGAACAAAAGATCATTTATAGAAAGTTTGTAAACAATAACAACCACATCAACCACAAGATATGTTTAGTAACTGCACAGCAACAAGCTGCTGATTGGATGTTAGCCCATTACATCAGTTTGTTTTACCCATTCTTCATACAGCGTTTAGTCTGTATCTAAGCTGTATACAGTGTTGAGTCTGTATCTAGACTTTATCCAAAGTTTAGTCTGTATCTAAGCTGTATACAGCGTTTAGTCTGTATCTAGGCTTTATACAGTGTTTAGTCTGTATCTAAGCTGTATACAACGTTTAGTCTGTATCTAGGCTTTACAGAGTGTTTAGTCTGTATCTAGGCTGTATACAGCGTGTTTAGTCTGTATCTAGGCTGTATACAGCGTGTTTAGTCTGTATCTAGGCTTTATACAGCGTGTTTAGTCTGTTTCTAGGCTTTATACAGCATGTTTAGTCTGTTTCTAGGCTTTATACAGCATGTTTAGTCTGTTTCTAGGCTTTATACAGCGTTTAGTCTGTATCTAAGCTGCGTATAGCGTTTAGTCTGTATCTAAGCTGTGTACAGCATTTAGTCTGTATCTAAGCATTATTCAGCGTTTAGTCTATATCTAGGCTTTATACAGTGTTTAGTCTGTATCTAAGCATTATACAGTGTTTAGTCTGTATCTAGGCTGTATGCAGTGTTTAGTCTATATCCAGGCTGTATGCAGCGTTTAATCTGTATCTAAGCATTATACAGCGTTTAGTCTGTATCTAGGCTTTATACAGCATTTAGTCTGTATCTAGGCTTTATACAGTGTTTAGTTTGTAACTAGGCTTTATACAGTCTGTATCTACACTTTCTTTGCACACATATACTGAAAAGGTCTGCCTATAATGTATACTCTTTCAACCCTGCCAACTGTGACTCCTACTACATATCTATTTTATATATAAAAAAATCATGTTGTTTCATTATTCAATTAAGCTGTGATTAAGAGCCCTAAATATAAATATTATTGATATTCTTAATTACTAATATTTAACATCAGCCTTTAAGAAAAACACAGTCGAGCCCTAGCAAATATTATATTTATCATGTATCATGAACATGCCTTCAAGTACTATGAGGTTTTTTCTCATGAACTCTAGCTGGAACTCTTTCTTGACAGTACTGTACAGGGATTGTAAAAGACAGCATGAGTATCAGGAGACAACAAACTGACAGACGGTCAGAACTGCTCAGGCACTTACGGCCATACTCTGGAGCGAAAAAGTGCTGATTCCGCAGCTCATCGCGATGCTGGTGCACATTCCCATGGATGGCCTCTGGGAACACTGAGAACAGCACAGACCAACAGCTTTAACAACAATAAACACAGCGTGTAGGACTTGTTTGTACTGCTTAGTTTATTTTTAAGTATGTATAAGTAGGGGGTCTGTCCAAACCCACCAAGTAAACACATCTGTAAAGACTCTGAAAATGCAAGGCCACGGTCAAAACAAACACTCTGGGGGACTGATGTAGTAACACAGTTTATTTCTTTTCCATCTGCTCAACTTATGAAACCCGAGAAGAAAATAGCAGCTGTACTTGGCAGATAAATCTAGACCAAAGCTTCATGGATAAGTGGAAGGACAGATGTTCAGATACAGACACAGAATAATTAAAAAAGGGAATTCCAGCCATTTTCTAACATTTCTGCATAATTCAATAATTCAAACTGAATCAGAAAGTTTTAATGTGAAATGCTATATTCTACAGAAACCAAAGAAGCCAGAATTGTTCACAGTGGTGGTAATAGAAACCAGGTGTCTAAAGACTTGAATGACTACATTCAAGAAAGTAATTAGATAAATTGTTATGAATCCAATGTTTTGGTTATGAACATGCTGTTCTGCGATTAGGTTTTGACCTGAAAAGTATTTTTTAAAAATCTATTTATTTGATGTTGTAAGGCACAATAGCCCCCAAAGAAAACTTGTGCTTTATGTTAAGCACTTAATGTGTTTTAACATTTACCAGGAGTTGGTTCACCCAAGGTTTGAATAGTAAATAAAATGGTTTTATTTGCATTGCACACCCCGGGTTTCTATCACCACCACTGTAATTCTCTTTAATTGACCACTTCACTTTAAACTAACTCTAAACTAATAGTCTAAATATCTTTACTTACACATAAAACTTTCTGAAAAACAAATAAAAGAATCACTGAACTTAGTAAACTAACCTCAAATTAGCTAAAACATGTTTAGTGTCTGATATTTCTTTTTTAGTTTTGCACACTCACTCACACCAAACTGTCTATATATAGGTAGACAGATGTCACACACTGTGAGAAACCACTTAAGAATACTACTCTGCATTGTTTGAGGCAAGTGTGTGAATATTTAGGTAGGCAGTTTGTACAATAATAATTGAATATAAGCTTCCATTCTGTATCAGTTATATGAATCTTAGTTACATAACTCTAGTAAACTTTGGAAAATATCTCTTGGCTGATAAAGTGCACTGAGGTTTTGCGGAAAAACTGTACAAATTAATTTTATTTAGTTGGAAAATGCAGTATTTTACATCATGACCTCACTGCCCTGAAAGACAAAAACAGATAATCACTCCGGTTGAGAGAAAGAGGACTTACCATTGACGAAAAGCCTGTGCCACACTGTGGAGGAAATCAGAAAAGAAGATAAATGGTGACAGCATAAGAGCTGGACAGAAAAATTAAGTTTAGACACCTGAAGCAAGAATCAGCACACATCTTGTACTAAACTGTACTATAATAAACTCACTTACACTCACTCACTGTACTGCTGTTTACATTCGCTACTCGCACAAAACACTATTGTTTACAATTGTTACTTGCACTTTATGGCTGCTGCTCTTCATACTTGCACATAAAAGCTTTTATTTCTCATTCTTTAACTATAAAAATACTTTTATTACTTTTTTACTTTTAATATAACTTATATTATTATACTTTGTATATTTTGTATATATTTTTTATTATTTCTTTTATTTGTTATCTTCATCTATTGTTGAATGGAGGAACAGCGAAGTAAGAACTTCATTGTACAGTGTAACTGTCTGTTCTGCTGTACACATGACAATAAAACTCTTGAATCTAAACACAGAGAAGAAAGTTGTGCTGTACCTGAGCCAATCTTGATGAGGCCGTTGTGCTGGATGAAGATGGTGTCGCAGGTCAGGTTTCCATGGATTATGGGCGGATCGCAGGAATGCAGGTAACTGGGGATTAAGAACGAGTAAAATAAAACTTGTATGACTGATAAAATTACAGCGCTGTCCTGAACAGCAGCAACAAAGCAATAATGCTGCATTTACATTTTAACGGTAAACAGACAGCAACAAACTGGATCATGCAGCAGCTGTGGTTGAATGAACCGGATGTTTATCTTTTTTCCCCTTTTGGAAGCCTCAAACATCAGACATCTTATTAAAGTCCAGGTGCACCCAGTATTATAAAAGAGAAGAAAATAAAAGAGCGCAAAGCACCCCCCTGCCACCTTTCCACCTTCCTAGCAAACACTCCTCTAATAACCACTAATTTCATTGTCAGGATGGAATTATTTCCATGGCTGTCCAACAGCTACATCCTGGCATCTGTCCTGTACTGCAAAGAAGCACAGAATAACCTTTTTTTTGGATGGCATCATGTAAAGGCAGCATTACGCTTAACCTACGTTTTTAAAAAGGTCCAGTCATGAAAGGCTTTAAATGAAATCATAGTTACCCAAAGAATAATGGCTGCTGCAAACTGTGTGATGTAATAATATGTCAGTTTAAACACCTTACATATGGCACTTTCAGCAATTTTAGTGCAAAATTTCTATTTATGTGATAATAAAAAAATGATGTGATTTCTATTCATGTTACTGAAAGAAAAAAGAAAACATAAAATAGAAAAATATGTAAATAACATTTGCCCAGGGCACAGTTTAATGTTTAATTTAATTTTTACTTTGAAATGAAAAAAAAAATCATGTAATTTAATCAGGCACGCCCAAACGCTTTTAAACAATTTTATAAACAATTTTTTGCTGTCTGGTGATGACTGACTGGAGCTGTTAAAAACACTTATATTACACTTCAGACATGCAGAGAATATAATGACTGTTTTGTTGTGAAGGATATTTTGTTACGGTCATGAGAAAACCTTAATATCAGAATTTACTGATTTAAGGTTTTCCTACATCACTGATACGGTATGACTGAAATGGGCTCTTACCTGAGGGCAGACAAGATCTGTGTGCACCAGCGCTTCCATGCCTAGACACACACACGCGCACGCACGCCAAAACACACACACACGGCAAAACACACAGACATGGTGAGAAATGGATGGAGGGTCATGCAGACATGATGTGTAGATGTAGCAGCGCTGTTGTTCTTTAACCACAGGGTGGTGGTGTAATGCCAGTAAAGTCTCTTTAAGTCGGAGAAACTAGGACGGTTCCTTAAAACTTCCTACCTTCACATTCATTGTCTTATGGTTCTTCTTGGTTTTCTTCAAAAACTGCTTAAGGCTTCCAGACGACATGTACTCAGTGATAAATATAACCTGGGAAACAAAAGCAGTGATGTTAAAAGGAGCCAGTTTCCAATTTTAGGGCAATTGTATTAAAAATGTGTTTTTGTGTGCTCAGGTTTTTGTAGCCCACCCTCGCTCGACTCTCTCTTGTGTCCAGCCAGTATTTGTGAAACTTGACAATGTTTGGGTGCTCCACCTGCATCAGGTTCTCGAACATTTCCCTGATTCTGTCCTACACACACACACACACACACACACACACACACACACACACACACACACACACACACACACACACACAGGTCATCTCTTTTCTGTTGTTATTGTCTGCATTTATTTAACCATGACACATGCTGACTGGCTAATACAATCCAACATGACTGTACAAGACAGACTACACATGCAATACAACACAGCCCGGACTTGAACAACAGGGTAAAAATGAAAAGTGCTGGACTCCTGAGTGGCGCCCCAGTCTAAAGGCTATGCACACACAGCAGATAAAAGTGGACCAAATCCGATGTGCTTTTTATCTGATGTGCATCTGTGTATCAGTGTGAACAGCAAAACCACAGAAAAATGAGGCAGCAATGTTAAAGAAATGTTATGTCGAGTCTAAAACAAAGTTTAAAGAAACTGACAAGCAAAAAAAGCAAAGACGAAACTGAAAGCTCTGGGAGCGAACCTGCTACCACCTCTGGATGAGCGTGCCGCGTGAAGCGCATTGTTTTGGTCAGTTTAGGAGTGTGATTTAGATTCATGTCCGGTACAGGTCACAATTAAAAAGAGATATTGTGAAGAAGAAAATCTGATCTGATTTCACACACTCTTTCACCTACTGTCTGAACGCAGTCTAAGTGTTGGCCCTTTTGTCAGGACATGGTGAGTTTGATACCCACTGATGCCACAAACACTCCTGGCCAATAGTTCAGGAGAAGAGCAAGACTAGTTGTGTATCTGGGTGGGTGGGATAGCTCCCATCATTACTTAATTTTGTTAGCAGTGGAGACCTAATGGACACATTTGAACGAGGTAAAACTATTTAAAGTAAAAATAAAATGAAATAAACAGCAATACAGAAACGTTACAGAGTGATAAGTGATCATGCTGTTACCTCATGGGCCTTGAAGACCTTTTTGTCAGAGAACTGAACCTCATTCCACACCACCTCCACCCCTTCCTCTGTGTCCATGGCCAGGGAAGCGCTCTCGATGCCGGGAACATTTCCCTGACTCACCTGCCCAGCAGAAGGAGAAGGAGAAGGAGAAGGGGAGAGAGAGAGAGAGAGAGAGAGAGAGAGAGAGAGAGAGAGAGAGAGAGAGAGAGAGAGAGAGAGAGAGAGAGAGGGAGAGAGAGAGAGAGAGAGAGAGAGAGAGAGAGAGAGAGAGAGAGAGAGAGAGAGAGAGAGAGACGGGGAAAACAGGCACAGAAGAGAAAAAGTTCACAGTTTTGAGTTCACAGCTATGTTGCCGTTGGCAACACTCTTATTTCTGACCTGTAAAAAATGTGGATGCTAAACTTTGAATAATGAGAGATATGTTTATAAGTGATGAAGGGGATAATTTATTAAACCATTGTTGTGAATACAATCCATTACACTTTATGTTATGGTTTAATGTTCATACAGAACCATGTATCAAGAATGAACCTCACATGTACATGTAGCTGAGCACACAATTCATTATGCAATTGTAATTACATTTAAATAGTGTACCAGAAAAAGGACAATGACTGTAGAAGTAAATGTGTAATTGCAAACAGAAATATATCACCTCCTCATTCACTGCACTCTCTCAGATATATTAGAGTACCCTCTTTCTGTGTGTGTGTGTGTGTGTGTGTGTGTGTGTGTGTGTGTGTGTGTGTGTGTGTGTGTGTGTGTGTGTGTGTGTGTAAATTACAGTACAGTATATTCCTCCCATGGTGAACGGGATGGCTCTGAGCAGGCAGACCTGGCATGACTAAGCAAGGCTCTGTGACTGCCTTGTGAATAAAGCTCATGTGAAATGACTACAAACTGTTTGTTTTCAAAATACTTCAGCTCCTCCCTCCATCTAGTCTGGACAAAAACAACTCATCCTGAATCTTCAAATACTAGAGAAATATGCTCCCCCCTGTTGATTTTTCCATTTTAACTCAGCCTGATCATAAATAACGCATGCTCTGCTCTTTTGTAGAAGGGCAGCTCTAGCGGTGCGGTTTGTGGACTGTCACACTGTGGTCCTCTCCTGCTGAGGAACATCTGTCTTTAGCCCACACACTGAACATTTCCCTCTCTGCACCGGTTTGGTCTTTTTCAACAGAGGGCATTAGAGGGCACACGCTGGCGTGAAATGTTTGTGGAGTGATTGCACGCATTAATTATACAATAGAGCAAACATCTGAAGAGGTCAAGCAGTCCATAAAACCCAACCTTGCGAATGCAGAATGAGGCCACTGTGTACAAAAGGGTGCTTTAGTCTGAGAATGTTGAGTTTGGGCACCCGTCTGTCTTGGAAGTGTGTGTTTTCCTAGCATTTCCAGTATTTCATAGCTTCAGGAAAGAGGAGGATGTATAATTAGGTCTTAAACTGACTCAATCTTCCAAATAAAAACACACACATACTGTTTATCGCGAGCCACTGAGCTCATTGGCTATTAGCAGTCCTGAGCCAAGGCCTGGCCTGAAGGTGGCTGTTGCAGAGACGGCTCAAACGCTGCCTACTTATCAGGACCACCCGAAGAGAAAACAACCTCCTTCACGCAGAAAAACACAGAGCAGAGGGGATTTCAGCACGCATTAGCGTTCCCATTCAGAGGCTGAACCATTAAGCTGTAGGTTAAGTAAATTTGAGATTTTGTTCTATGCAATTTGGTTAATCACAAACAGTCTTAATTGCTGTATTCTGTTTTAGTGTGACAAATAAAAGTGCTCTTGCCAAACACAGCTGCTCCCACTGAGTGTAGCAGACTGGAGCATTACAACAGAGCAAATCATAGGCACTTCCACAGATTACACAGTAAAACATACGAGGCACTTTTAAAAACAAACAAAATAATGATAATTTCTTGTTTCCCCAAATGTAAAGTAATCTCAAACAGACTTAAATAGTTTCTGACACTGTATAACATTCTGGTTTCCTAATAAATGGACAGGGTTCATATGAAATGCAGTTTCTTTTTTTTGATACATTTTTAGCTATGTGAGTTTTCTCCTTTTGTATATAAAATAATGTGCCGGAACATGAATTAAACTGCAGCATGTAGGCGCTCTTGCTGAGGGAGACATTGTAATCATTATTTAAAAGAAGCTAAACGTTGTGTTAAGAGGTTTATTTCCCTAGATAGCCTAAAGTAGTAGGTTCACAGCTCAATCAGGGATTTGAACCTGAGCGTCACCTTATCCACTACGCTATCTAGTTACTACAAATCTGCTTAAAATTTCTTAAACGCCCAGTTTGTTTGCAAGTCTCCGAACCAGAGTTTGTGTCAGAACCAGTTTATGAGCCTGGCCGCTTCCTATTTCTCCTGTTATATCAAAACAAATAGTTAATATTGTGTCTATCCTTTGCTTTTTAGTAAAATACACCCTCCTACTTTCTAAAATTCAAGAAATAATTAAATATATAAAATAAAAATAATAATAAAATGAATTAACCTTATTATAACAGTGGTGTTAAACTGTTTTATGCTGTTCTGTGTTCAGGAAATACATGCATTCATATATGCACAACATACTTAAGCATTTACAAACAACCGTTTACTACAACTTCTCCGTTTTTTGTGACCTTGTACATTTGGTTTGGATGATTTCACCCTGCAACAGCTGAAGTGCACCAAATTCCATGTGCGTGATTGTTTACTGGAGAATGTATACATATACCATGTAGTCAAATAAGAGTCGCTCATGCAACAATGCCAAAATGTTAAATTTGCTTTGCTGTTATTTTAATGCTCGTCTGCTGTCAGATTAAGTCTGATGATAAAGCAGGCAGACTACAGGGACAGTACAGCGCTGATGTGCTGCTGAAAGAAGCAGAAAGCATGATCTGATGCCGATCTCCCTCGTTTGGTGAGAACCATAACAAAAATGCGTTCCCACTAGTAGCAAAAAAAGAGAAGAGATGTCTGCACCCAACAATGTAGGTGTGAAAGTGTAATAGTTCTACAGTGCCTGGCATAAATCCATAAAACACTTGCTTTAGTGAGTTATAGGAACCCTTCACTGCCATTGGTTTGATTCTTCTTTAAAATAACCACATTACGGGATGTGAGACTTCCCCAAGGACACATTATTTGTAAACGCTTTGTGTATCCATAACAGGTTGGTGTTATTATGCATCACTGACTGGCTGGAGTTGCTGAGGTGAAATCTCAATATATGTTGGGTACTGCACTACAACTGGCACACATGAGCGTTCATGTTCACCAGTGCTTTTGCTTAGGTGCAGCCAACCTGGATCTTGCCTTAGTATATCTAAGAATAGTCACACAAAACACAAATGATTTTACACACTACCCACGAGGGCACTTGTAAAGCCCTCCCTGGGTTCAGTCTCTGCTTGTACCGACTACACATTTTCAGCAATGACAAAAGCAAATCTGTTCCTTTATAGATACTGACTGTGAGAGTGACAATGCTCAAAACAATCACAGCTGGCATCTTAGTAATTATACAGCCATGAAAGTCTTGGAAGGGTCAGCTTTGAAAGTCAAGTCCCCATCTTCTACATTTGGGGTTACAATTAATTCTCTTTATGCTATTTACATGGGCAAGAAATTGTTGGAAAATGTAGAACTCACAACACAGGCCAAGCCCGTAGGCCTTCATTCTTCTCCAGTGGCGCAATATAGAATAACTGGTGATAAAAGATTGTTAGCCCTCTGTAAGAACTTGAACTCACTGGAATCTGTGACGCAAGAACTGTATACCATTAGGAATGATTGGATTAAAGCCTGTTTGTGTTTGTGAAGGAACAGTGTACATAAAGGCCTCATTTAGACTAAAGCAAACTCTAGAAACCTGTTAAAATGGACTCCACCTCCAAACAGTTCCAATAACTGCAAACAGTATTCCCATAAATCCAGCAGGTACCTAAACCTTTAGCTCAAGGCTCTCGTAAATCCACCTCCTATGAACCAGTGCAATTGCTTGCCCAATGAAAACAAACACCACTGCCTTCATTTCCTGCCCCGGCATGCTCTCATCCCGTAGTATCACGGACTGGCTTCCACTATCAGAACCCTCTATTACACTTCATGCATTATATATTAAAGAATGGGTTGCTCCTGCAGTGCCTTCAACAGAAAAGACTATTTCTTGACATGTGGGTGTAAGTGTTAAGGGAGTGTGAGTTAGCGTATGCCTTCAGGCTTTCATGAATCAGAGCTTTGCCATGTCACCTGAGTTCACTTGCTATTTTGAAGAGCAAGCGGTCTCACACTGTCTGATGGCACCTACGTGTCGGAATGCACAGCTTCCTCCTTTCTGATGGATGTGACCCCGCAGCTCGGGAAACGTTTTAGGCATCTGAGAAAGTTCTAGTTAAAAAACTGTTTAGGTGCACAATCAATCAATTTGTGTAAATAAGACTTGTTGCTGGTATTAATATAAACACAAATATCACTAACGTTTTTATGTGTATCAGCACATTTGTTACACCATGTCTAAACCTCACCCCCATAAGGTCCAGTATCATTTGTGGTTATTATTCAGTACATAGATTGGCTAGTCAACTTCAGTGAGTCAGTGAGTAGATGTAACAAATCTATAACAAAACTACAGAGAAACCTGTAGCCAAAGCTTAAAAAAAAACAAAAACAAAAACAAAAACAACAAACACAACACCCTTGTTTCTTTGTAACATATTCTTTGCTTTGCATTTAATATTACACAGCATTTTAGTAGGAAAAACATAGAGTAATGCTTTTAAACCATTTGTTCAAGTGACCAAGACCAAGATTCTAGTAGGCTTTCCACTGGGGCTTCTTATAAGTTCTACACATGAACATAAACATGAGCACACCTAAATCTCTGAACTGATTGTTCCCTCTTGTATGTTAACACTGGGATTGGCTCCTGCCACCCCATGACCCCAACTAGCAGGATAAAGTGAAATATAATGGATGGATGGACAATTAGGCATCATGTGACATCATGTAAAATGACAATGCTTAACAATAAGCACCCCAAGTGGCTCCTTCGTGAAAAAAAAACATTGACGTGTTTAAATTAAAATATAACTTTGATTTTTGGCAACAACGCAAGTCCATATGTATTTTTAGTTTTGATGTCTTTTGTTCAAAAATGTGAAAATGTTCAGATTTTTGACCAGTGCTATATATACAGTAGGACTGTGTATATGATACGTATGGTATCGTGATACAGCAGTCACGATTCAATACATCGCGATATACTGCAATATTGCAAGCAAAGTGATATATTGCAATTTTTCAAATCCTACTATTAAAACACACCACTGTATGAACAGGTTTATCAATTCTTACAATAGCAATGCGCACTTGTGCTGCTTGTTAATGTTGGCGTGGAGCTGAAAATGGACTACAACACTGCCATCTAATGGTCAGAGGTTTAAACACAACACACAATTATTCACCATCTGCCAGGAATCTGTGAGTCGATACTGTGTTTTTGAGAATCAATAGGAGTATCACAAAACATAATATCCCAATATTACTTTGATATTTTCTTAGACCCCTAATATACAGACACTTGCACAAAATAAACATTCAAACTCCGTAAACCTGGAAATACTTTGGGAATCTCAAAAAATAGCCTCCCTTAGAAAGGATAAAAAGCCCCTCTGCATGGGGCGCCTGTTTTTGTGATGAACGAAAGGCAAACGCCTGGTACCGCTCAACCCGCAGAGCCCTAATTCCAGCTGATGGACAAGATGCACCTTCTGTCTCACTTTTAGAGAAAACTTTTCCATATAAGCCGTCTGCTTGGCAGTAACATCAGAACAATGCAGGTTGTGTAACTGCTCAGGCAAGACAGAGCGCTCGGAAGCCCGACTCCAGATGTGAAAACAAACAGCCCTTGTTAGCGAGAATGGCGGTGTTACTCAAGTCCAATAGAAACCCAATTTTATCCCGGGTCCCAGGGCTTGGATTGTGGAGGACTTCCTTGAAGTTTGGTGAAAAATCACATTTACACAATTTTTCCATTAGCCAAATATAGCTGACCAGCCAAGACAAGCTTGGTGTCTGAATTCTGCTACTTTAGCTTTTCAGTGAAGCTACAGGACTATGAAAGCACACCAATTAGCGCTGTGCAAACTACATGCTGAACTCATCGCACATCTGCATCTGAACAAGTTCAACTTGTTCAGCAATTTCAAAGACAACCATATAGAAAAGTGTGAACACTCCTGATTAAATCACGTTTGGTCTAATTTTTATGTGAAAATAGATACATGCCTCTAATGGAAACAAACATCTAATGGCACTTCTTTTTTAATTTAAATGCACATTTCTATTTAATATACAGTGCTGGGCAAATGTTTTAGGCACTTAGTGTCATTGTATTTAAAAAGCATTTTTAGGCATGAAGCTTTTAATTACTCAAAAACACTCTTATACAAAACACTCTTTATATTAAATAAAAGTATTAATACAATAGTTGTGGTTTTACATATGTGAGTGTGTTTATTTAACCCCTTTTAAGCTTTTCCTTGTGGCAACCCATTATTATTGGCAGTTTTTACCTAATACCTGCTTTTGACTACTCAGTCCTTCATTAAACTAAATAAAGACTGTTGGTGCATGAATTTATGAAATTCTTTCAATGTCTGGGGAGCAAACTGGAACTAAACTTGGCTTAAAGGATATTATTTACTTTTTTCAAAATAAGATATTTATGTTACATTGTATTGTATTTATACTTATTTTCCTCTGTTCTGTTTTTAGAAAAATCATCAAAACAAGTTATATAACGGGGGGGACCCAGGCCCAATATTTTGCATACAAATGTATGTTGTTGCTGACAATCTGCTATTCACACAAATAAATAAAAAAAACACTAAAAACAGTAGCAGCCTGAATTTCGTCAGTACGTGTGTCCAGGCTTTCAGTTTGCATGATGCCAATCAGTGGGATATGAATTTCCATTCACGCCAGTGTAGAACTAAAAGCTCAGGGATGTCTCGTCTGATGCATTATGCTGTTAAGCAAGTGGAAAATTGCACAAATTTGATTTTTCACTCGTACAAGCACTGCTTGTAAGAAGGCACAGCACTTCCTGTACAACAAGCTCGCTTGTGAAAGAGAGTTGGCAGATCCTGCCACTGCTCCCTCCCCTGCCCCTGCCACTGCCCCCCCGTCGGGCGCTTTAAACAGGAAACCAGGCACCCCGATGCACAGTAGCGGTATTGGAGGTTGTGTCAGGCTATCTATTTCTGGGCTGAGGGAGGGCTTTTATAAACAGCCTTATTTTCTCAGGGCGTTCCGCGCTTTCGGGCCACTCTACGGACATCTGTGTGGCAGAATGAGCCTGAACATGAGCTTTCTCTCATTCTGAGCTTGTTTTTGAGTTTCAGTTCCGACTGAAACGCTTCAATAAATAGTTTGCAGATACTTAATTATAAACAGGCTTTCCTATATTTTGACTCTTTTCCACTTCTGAGAAAGCTCCTTTCATATTTCAGAAATTGACACACGCTTCCTCATCACAGCTGTTTGGCTCACATCAACAAGGACCAATATCCCATAATTTCATGCTTAAGAAAACATGCGGGGTGGACTATTTCATGTTTTGTTTTGTACATGGAAGTAAACTTTGCAAACCTTGAGATCAAAATATCTAGAAGATTCTGAAGACATACACTCAGTCAAGTGTGACCAAACTTTAGAATGAAAACATATTTCCTTTGATATCACAGCCCCAACAAATGACCAGCAGAAAGCAGCAGATCTGGACTACAGCTGGATGTCTGAGTTATTGTTGTGACCCTTACAGCGATTCACACACTTGGCAGCCACTCTCAGTGTGCACTCTAAGCGTGGTGCCCCTGATCTCTCGCTCTCAGACTAATCAAGCTTTCTAGAGTGCTCTTATCTTTACAGCATACTGATTGTATTTCACCACTAAGTTCCCTTCATGCCAAAAAGTGCTGACAGAAGAGAAGCACGGCTTTTTTCTCTAGGGCATCCCACTCTTAGAACTGCTCTCCTTTCATCCTTTCTTTATGCCTGAAATGAAAAACTGCCGGCACTGGGAGCGAGCAGAGAAGAGGGCAGAGGCAACTCTGGATTTGCACAGAATTAACCAGCCCGAGAACAGTGTCTGTAGATATGTGAGTGTGTGCGCGCTGATGCACTGCACTTGTGAGGGTCATACGAAGGTTGAAATTTCTGACAGGACTCTAAAGTTCTGCTTACGTAATGAGCAAACTAAGTGCCATATTATAACGATACTGGCAGCGGTGTGCTGCTCTTGTATGCCACGGTGGATTATTTCACTTATTTTCCATTTACCTTTTTTCGTCCAGTGATTTTGTGACGGCCTCCTACACCGAGGGGGACGTGGGGGCGAGCACAGTAATAGCATGCGAAGTGAAGCTAAATATTTCTAAATAAAAGAAAATAATAAACCGCAGATCAGTAAAAGCTGTGGTTGAAATATAGCACCACCTTCAATTTGGCCACGAAACTGTAAATAAACCTCAGCACTCTTTACTCATGGTGTAAATGAGCTTTAACGATTTTGCATATTGGTTTAGTCACCGCCGCTGGCTTGCATCCCTGGCTGTTAACACAAGATATTTTTATTATAGTTCTTGTTACTTTAAATAAAGTTCGTTGTGGTCGTTACTTACCTTAATGGCTCGTTGCTAGGCTACAGGTGAACAAGGAGGCTGGAGTGCCTATCAGGAGATGCTGGAAATCACGGTGAGGCTCTTACTGTGGTTTTATATGTATATCAGGGAAAACGAGTGGTTCCATACACGTACCACATAAATACACCTTCCCTCGACTCGGGCTTCTGTGTGGACTCACACACCTCAAATCTTCTCTAATATTTGAATAAGCAGGTTTTTAAACTCACAGGGACTGATTTGAATTACCCCCTCATACTCTACACTAACATACACACACCCACACACTTCTTCTGATGCGCAACTTGCACTGTCTGAAACATTGCTGCTGTCTCTGTGTTAACACTATGTATGTTATCTGACTGAATAAACTCACACATCACAGAATGTTAGATATATCTAGACTTTACTCCACTACCTAATGTTCAGTAACGAGTGCTGTGTCGGTGCTGCACTTTCCAGTCTATTAACTTTGTTGATTTATCGTATTTATTGGGTGTGTCTCAAAACCTAGTGAGTGTCTGCATAGACAGCATTTTACATCATAGTATGCGCTCCCGACATGTAGACTGTCCTAATTCTTAAACATGCTGTCTACTGAGACATTTATTTATTTTGGCCTGATTTTAAGGAAGCATTGAACGCTTCCTCAGCCGCTAAGGCAATCCTATGATGCAACACAGGCAAATCTACGAGCAGTGAAGTCGTTTTTAATTGTAAGTTATTTTGATTCTCTCTGGTGTTTTAATGTGTTTCTTGTCATATAATCACACAAAACAGCATTTTATTTGCAACTCTGCAACAAATCGTTGACCATTTTGCAGTTTTATCCTCGAGCCATTAGCATTTATGCTAGCGGATTTTAAGCCTCGGGCTATTGTTTTGGATGTCGGCCGGTAGCTTAGCAACTAGCTAAACCACCGGTTGCTTGCAGCCGGTAGGAACAAGCCGTGACGCATCACTCTCTAACTAGAGCGTCTCAGTAATCTGTCTTATAAGGAGAGATGTCAGACAAATCACTGCTAAACAGCTACTTACGGAGTCAGTGCCTACTTAGACACTCACTAGACAGATGCACACTTATGTCTGCATGTTTGCACTTTGTACTCTTTGTTCTGTGTTGCACCATGTTGCTCATGGAAGAACAAAATTTCACTCCACTGTGCACTTCTACGTAGATGGAATGACAACAAGAACCACTTGACTAATAAACAATTTAGCATGGTTTTGCTTACTGCGACATTAAAGTGCTGCTATCATATATATATATAGAGTATATGTATTTTTGCAAAGCAATTTGCCTAAATTCTTTTGTTTGCTAACTAACCCTCCGTCCCCACAAGACAAAGCTAAAGTGTGTGTGAAGTTTGAAAAACACAGGTTTCCTAAATTCTACAGCTGCAACCCATGTACTCACTACTGAACACTACCCAATTACTCACTATATGTGTGTGCTTTGTTTGGTCAGTTGAGAGAGAGAGTAAGAGAGAGACTTTAATGTAATACTGAAGTCTTTAAGTCGCATGAGCTGATAACACTCTGCTTCACATTTTGCAAAACAATATCAATTACAGACACTAACAGCCCACCTTGAGTGGCTGATTTTTTTAATACACAATAGCATAATGACATATCACCATATTTTCACCATGATGGCTTAAACATTGATTTATTACCTTTCAATTCAAGATTAATTCATGTAGCTTTTTTTTTTAAATAGGTGTAATATCACAAAGCAGCTTTACAGAAAATTTGGGTCCCAGGCCCAAATGGCCAAACCAAGTTATCAGAAGAAGAAACCCCGAAAGGGACACAGACCTAAAAAGGAGAAAGTCTTCTTCTCTGGTCAACACCAGATACCAACACCAGATTCCAAGAATAAGGAACACACACTTGCCTGTTAATTGAGCCTGTCATTAGACAGATGCGGTTAGATTACCAATGTTAATCTATGACTACTGTTAGAAGCCATCACAGTAACAAACAGATCTATAAAAAGCCAGTACAAATACGTGGAGGATGTACAAGTATGAGACAAACTACTGAAAATTTCTAAAATACTGTCTGAAAACACTGAGCACTGCTACAACCTGCAGCACTGCCAATGCAAATGAACAAATGGACATGGAGTAGCAGGAACTGCAGGAGGCACTCAGCAGGATGTGTGACAGGCGAGAGGAGAGGAGAGGAAAGGAGAGGACAAGAGAGGAGAAACAGATGGCACCAACAAAAATGATGCCCGCCTGCTCACAAAGTCTTCAAGCATCTGCAGGTTGAGGGTCTAGAGCGCTGGAGATACAAAAGAGAGGTGACAGAAAACGAGAGAGAAAGCTACAGGTAGACAGAAACGGTTAACGGGAAGGGAAGACGCAGAGAGGCCGGAGGAAGAGTGATGTAATGTTGGTAATTTCGACGTGGTGTTAGTCACAGCTTTCGCGCCTCATGAATGCCTCGTATTGTAGCAGAACAGCCGTGGGAGGCCACTATCGCTCCACTCCTTCCTCCTCCTCAAAGACACAGCTCTGCTCCAATCTGCCACACTCTGGACTCTTTTCAGAACAAAGTTTTAAAGCATCAAAACCTGCAGAAATGTTCTGTGCACCAGCTGGAGTGGAGCTCTGAAGAGCAAATGCTGCTGCTTTTAAACCTTTAAGACACTACGCACAGAGAGGGAGGTCTTTGAATGGTAAACACGCAGCTGCAAGTGGGATGAGTATATTAAGGATTTAGAGGTGGGAGTCTTCATGCTTACGGGTTGGAAGGAATCCGCTTTCCATGACAAACACGGTCAGGAAGGCCAGCAGGTTAAGATCTAAACTTTTAGCCTGTGTTTTAATGAAACTGCATTCCTTGAATTTGGAACAACAAGGGCTTGTTTCTCATATCTACATAACTCTAAGTTAGTTTCGGAATGTTACTGAATAATTTGTAGTAATATTACTACATTTACTGAATAATACATTTTACAGCTCATGACTGAATAACAAGGTTTTAATTAATTAACCAGAACTAGCAGCAGAAAACACTTGGGCTGTCACAATGACTGGATTTAAAATGATTACTCGGTTTGACGATTAGTTTGCAATTTAAAAAATGATCAAGGTAACTGCGTGTCATTAGAAAATCATGTTCATCCGTCCGAACACTCTCCACAGGGAGCCCCATTAGCGCTCAAGCAAAAGTTAATTTCTGTGAGCGTCACTAAAAGAGAAAACTCATAACAGCAGGACCTCTGGAACGCCACTATGTCAGAAACTGCATTTATATAAGGCGGTATAGGAGATACAGAAGTACAGCTAGGATTTGAGCAATAAACACTGCTGTACAACGATATGTAGTTGTGACAAGTTTCAAAACTTGAAATTACCTGAAGTTTCAAAAATTAATTCACCTGAATTATTGTATTACTCGGAATATGAGTATGATGAGTATGAACAGCAACAGACATATAGATCAAACCCACTGAATGAAGAACCTAATCTGATGTGAAAACAGCAACAAAACCCAGAATTTACAGCTGGCACAGTGTAATAATGGGTGTGTCTCAAAACCTAGTGAGTGTCTACATAGGCAACATTTTACATCATAGTATGCGCTCCCAACATGTAGGCTGTCCCAATTCTTAGATACCTTAAACATGCTGTCTACGGAGGCACCTTATTTTTTACCTGATTTTAAGAAAGCATCGTATGCTTCCTCAGCTACTAAGACAATCCCATGATGCAACGCAGGCAAATGTAGGCAAAAAACAGTATTTTATTTACAGCTTTGTAACGAGTCGTTGACCATTTTGCAGCCATTAGCATTTACACTAGTGGATTTTTAAGCCTCGAGTTAATGTTTTGGACGCTGGTCAGTACCTTAGCAACCAGTTAACCCACCAGCCATGTGCAGTGGGCGGAAACAAGTTGTGATGCAGTAATCTGTTTTATGAGGAGAGATGTGAGATAGCGCTGCCTATTTAAACCACTGCCTATGTAGTCAGTGCCTACTTAGACAGCTCACTAGGTTTTGAGACAGACCCAATAATTGAGGTTAGTGTAAAAGCGTTTTGCTTTTTGCACAACCACGGCATTACATCATTCTAATTGTAAACCATGCCCCCTCTGATAGATGTGGTGCAAATAGATGGAAGCGGTCCAGATTGTACAGAGATTAGAGATTAAGGCGGTAAAAGACCTGGATTTTATATAATCCGTGTGTATGTGAGAGTGGGGGTGTGTGCGTTGTGGAAATTTAGGGCTGGCTAAGCACTCTGTCTGGTTCAGGGGGTTATGTAACTGTGGTCATCTCTTGTCAACCATGCACCTAAAAAATAAATCAAATGTACAAAACAGCATGTATACACGCTTTCCCTCTCTCTCACACACACACACACACACACATACCCTTTATAATCCAGCTGACCCATGTGAACCAGAGCAACCATCTGGTCTTCAGAACTGACTGACCTGATGGTATAAAGACTTTGCCAGGCAGTAGTAATCAGATAGAGATGCCTTCTAAAGAGACTGTAGATCTATGAGGACTGTACAGCATTTAGAATTTGAAATGTAGTTTAACATTCCAGTATAATCTACTGTTGACTGTTATATAACATGCTCTGATACAGTACAATACATACTGTACTGCATACTATGGGGGAATTGAAACCTTTCATTTATTAATAAGTATTTTTTCTACTAAATACCATAATTATATCTCTATTTTCTGTAATTTTGTCAATAACGAAAATGAAAGTTTGCTGAGTGTGTTTACCTGGTGCATGGTGTTCACTCATTCTCAGCTAGCACACAGCATGCACACTCTCAATGCGCACTAATACTAAAGCATGAAGTAGTGAACGTGTGGAGGTGAGGCATGTTGTTTTTTCCTGGTCAGTAGCGTACTTGATAACGTCAGCTCATCATTAACACGGCAATTAAGATATTATTACACTACATGTGACAGCAAAAGCAAGCGGTGGAGCGGCATTACGAACGCAGTAACAATCCACCTATGCAAGGACATGGTCTCACAGACAGCCGAGAGAGACAGGCTCAGAGCAATGATCTGTATGTCGTACCAGGGCGAAATTATTTGAGCCAAACTGTTATCCCAACAATATACCAACAACACCAAAGCAAACTGGAAACAGAAAGCCGCCCATTTTTCAATAACAACAGGCTTTTAGTCAAGCAAAAACATGGTCATACTGCCCAGCACTAACTGTCTGGTTCTCATGATCCTTCAGCTCTGTGGCTAAATGTGTGTAAATACTGGAATGGCATTTTAGTAGACTTCCTTATCTTATGTTTGATATTTGATAACCGTTGAACGCTGCACTGACTGTCTTTTAGAACATGCTGGTTTGTGACGAGGTTCAGTTGCCTTTGTGCTGTTTATCTCTAGGCTGATATATGTGATGATTATATGTACTGGCAAACTGATCATGTCCACTCGTGGAAGAGCCAAACCGTCTGAAGTATAATTAAAGATAAAAAAGAGGATGTGAGTTATTTTAAATAGAAATGCATGTGGCTGTCTGTCTCATCATTCCACAAATCCAAAGGCAAAGAGATTTTATTCCAAGTCTTTGCAGCATTTCTATTGGTCCCTTCATCATGAATTCACACAATAAGAAGAACAGCTGCCGAATTCAGATGATGTACAAAAGAAAAAAAAAACCTGATAAAACCAGAGATACTTCTGTATTTGTCAGTGTGGCATCCTGATTAGAGACAGCGTTGTGCTAAAGTGCTTTGTTAATCAGATACAAAAGAACCATCCAATTTAATCTAGACACAACAGCCAGTATGATTAGCATCTAACTTCATCAGAATGGTGAGATCTCATAATAGTCCGGAAAGCACGCGGATGCTGTTGAGGTCAGAAACACTCAAGCTGTCATCAAAATGCAATTCAGTGCAGCCAGAGACAGCCATAATAATTTCAACCTACTTATGATGACATCCACCTTCCTTGTTTTCCGGAGCTGGTGAATGAAGGTATAGTATTAAGCTACTCGAGCAAAAAAGCTGATTACTCTGACAGCGTTAATCAGCCCTAAGAGACTTGCCCTAATTACAACCCGTAGGGTTAAATATGCTCTAAAGCTCTAATCTCCACTTTTGCACCTAACAAAGAGATTCAAGTAATATATACAGCAAAAGTTGGTTTGCCAAAACGCACATGGAAGAACGGAACAATGCTGGTGGAAACACTTCGTATAATCGATGGAAGTAGGCAGAGAAAAAAAGCAGAGACTGAATAAAAGTGCTGGAGCTGACAGGCAAAAAAAAAAAATCTTCAGAGCCTAAATGCAAATGACTTATCTCTGAGTAGAAATGTGCTAATGCGGAAGCTGAGCTGAGCTAAGAGCCCTCAGAAAGTGTGAAAGTGAGAGCGGACAGACAGACAGAACTGGAAAGATTAGAAATTCAGCTTAGGCTCCTTTTTATGCAAAGTCTGATTTCTCTCAGCAAGCCAACCGCTCCAGAGTAGCAGCTGTTCACTGCAGTGTTTTTAAACTTGAACAAATGCCCATACCCCACCACCTCACTAGAGTCATCACTATTTTGACACAGACCGAACATGGTATTGATCTCTGACTCAGCTGAGCAGAGCAGAGCAGTGATTGACCGTCCAGCTAACACAGTTGGAGCTGCAGGCCTCAGCAGCTCTATGACCCCCAAGCATAATCATTATTCAATCTCTACCTTCGAAATACCGTCTGCATAGATTTTTTGCCACACTAACACAAGAAATATGACTGATGCTGTATAAAAGGTTTAATAAGCAGATTCCTCAAAGATAAACATTTTCAAGAGTTAACTAGCTCAGTCAAGTCAAATTAAAGTCATATGGTCCTGTACAAGTATATATTTAGCAACAGTCAGGATTCTGTTCCCACCAAACAGACCGATAATAAAAAAAAAACAGATAATAAATAATACTTTCATGGGTTTTGAATTTCCTGCCTCTAAAACTATTAAGGGGGGTTAATTATGTGATAATTCAATTTAGACTGATCTTTAGCTTTTTCATTTCTTTCTGCACTGCAAGAGATCATGCCTTGGCGCTTCTCAGAGGGAAAACAGTCCCACCCAACAACTGATCCTCCAAATGCTGCAAAGAACCAACTCAGACAGTTTCCCACATCTTCCTGGGAGAGGCTTTGGAAAAGGCTGTCAGTAAGCAGTCAAGGTCCAGCGCCAAGAGCAATCTAAATAATGCTAGTCAGTCAGTCAGGCTTACAGCCATGGCTGTCACAGTACTTTAAATGTTTGACTCTGGAATCAAGTGTTGTAGTACGTACCTCTAACATCACTGGATTGAACGCCATTGCCAGGGGTAAAGTAGTACAAAATAGAGGGCGCTGATACAATACTCAGTATCAGGCTGACACTGACCAAAATCAGAGGATCAAATATTGTAAGAAAGAAAAGATATGTGTAATCAGATGATCTATTAGCCGAAATTATCACATCAATGTTTCACTAAACATTTTAGCTTTTACGTTTTACTTAGAATGTTTGATAGTGCTGGCCAATCACAATTCCTGTGTTAAAAAGGTTAAATAAAAAGTGGGCTGTGTTTCCTAAAATCAAATCATGTCTATTTTCTCATCACATTCAACACGAACATGAAACTGAGTGAAAATCTTGGGTTGCATAATCTCACAGTCTTCCTTTAAGACAGTAGAATAGCTCTTTCACAGACTGAGCATGATGTTACTTAGATGACTGACTGAAGCTAAAGTACATCGAGAAAAATGATTAACAGCTTAGTTGTTTAAAAGAGGAAAAAACACTGTATAAGATTAGTATCAGTATCAGTATCAACAGAGACCTACAAGACACTGCAATGAGTTACAGTTTTAACCTCTCTAACCACATAGCAATTTCTGACTTAACAAGAGTTCTACTACTTGAGTTACTTTGTTACCTTGGATTTCAATGGTAAATTTCCTCTACATAGATTATTTGTGACTGTCCTTGTAAGTACTTTGTTTGTGGATTCTGGGTCAGTTGAGCAGTATGTTGCAAATGCAGAAAGTCATCTCAGTGAGCAATGAAATAAATAAATAAATAAATCGTAGCCTCTGATCATTATGTTACAAAAGTGAAGCATTTACACAAAAGCTGCCCACAAAACATTCAATTACTCCACTAGTTAATCACATTTTTTGATAGTATTTACTGTTAGTGGGTTAGTTAAAGCAGCTGGTTACAGAAACTTCAGATTAGATCAATTCATGTTTGTTGTCATGTCTCAGGCAAGTGGGCCTCCTTTCAATTTTTTTTACTTTGGCGCATTATTGCCGTTTTGATTGACTGCTTCACGGAACTTGTTTGTCGACATTCTTGCAAGTGTTGCAGGTGAAGTTTAATGGAGTTGCGCGGTGCTTTCCGTTACACAACTCATGCGCAATCTAGTTTTACAGAGATTTCAAGCAGCTAAAGTTGTGTTAACCAGCCTTAGATATGCTACAGACTTGTCCTTGCTATTTGAATCAACTTGGCATATACAAATGGTTTCACCTTCAGGCAGAACACAACAGTGTTAGCTCTTTAAATGAAGAACTGAAAGTATCAAAAAATATCATAAAAAGTAACATTGCATTTTTCCTAGAAACTGGCCAACATGACGTGAGGAATACCAGATGGATGGCTTCATGAAGAAAGACAGATGGACCTCGCTGGTTTCTCTTTACACTGGCCGAGAGCCAGCGTGCACTCACCCTCACAGTTGACTGAATAGGAGTTGCTGACCAGAGGGAAAACCATGTTTAAGATAAGCCTCTGCACTGGCTTATGCATGGTCAAACGTTAACACTCTGACCACATTAACAGCAACAGCAGTGGTCTTAGACAGTCTCTTGTAGTACAGTCAGCTCATTCTGGCTAATCATATGCTGGTCTGTAGTACTTTTAAACTCAACGAGATATTTTGGAAGCTGTAGGCCGCTGTGGAGGTTCTTCACTTTTTTTTATTCAATTGCTTAATGCCACAGTGGTTTCAGCTGATCTACTCTGTGCTGAAATGGTGATATGCTGATATGATAACTGATTTTTTTCATTTTGCAGATGCCAAAGACCTAAGCATTTCAAAAAATAGATATTTGGATTAAATCCTCCAAAATTAGCAATTCTTGATGCTCATTTTATACACATGCATAAATGCGTCACCTGTTTTAAGGTTCAATGTTTGTCTTAAACTGTCTCGTCCCAACAGTTTCAGGAATCAATTTCTAAATAAGTGAATATTTGCAAAAAAAAAGTTACACTACATATTCTAACTCTGTATTGTCCTTGTTTAAAGCAGATGCCAAAGTAGATTTATAAATTACTGTTTTTAGGGTTTATTTGGATTACATTTATTTGTGTTTTGTTCCAACTTGCTTTGTTTTTGGGTTTGTATAAAAACTGATTTACTGACATAGGTTTAACCAAATCCTCCTTTGCCTGACGTGGTAAAAGTGGAGTTCTATTATTTTGGTAACTGTATGGAAAACACCTGCAACCAGTTAAACCAGGTTTTCATCCTGTAATTTTCCGATGGTCTCTAAGACTGTAGTGAACGAGGGGAAAAACACACGTGATACCCTGTGAGTTGTACGAGAGCTGAGTCATGTATTTTCTACGAGAGCAAAGTTGTTGCCAGTCTAAAACCTGATGCTGCAGTCTTAATGTACACACTAACGTACAGCTATTTGTACTGGTTCTATATCTGTCTGCAGTGCAGCCGCATTAAAAATTTTTTAACTGGCAGTAAAATAGCTGTTCGCTTTCAAGTGAATATATATATATATACATATACATATACATACACCTACACCCACAAGCAGACATTAGCCACACAGGATAGACAGGACAAACCAACAGATTAGATGATGTCAATAAATAAAAAATAAATAAACAAACAAACAAAGTCTCTTGTGCTACTTTTACATGTATAGACTTCGTAACTTGTATGGACTGTGTGTACACCAAATTACAATTAGTTTTTTTAACAGCATCATATGTTTAGTTTTCTTGTTTGAATTCACATGAATGTGTTATTTTTGTTTATTTTACCAAGTTGTCTTATTTAGCTAGTTCACCGATGGAAAGCAGCAATGAAGGGGACAAGCAGGCCATGTTGAACTCAGTCACAGTTAGGGCTGTGTATTGGCAAGAAACTGGTGATGCAATACGTATTGTGATATAGCAGTCACGATTCAATATATCACTATATACTGCGATACTGCAAGCAAAGTGATATATTGAGACTTTTCAAATCCCACTATATGAACAGCATTGCGTCCTTGTGCTGCTTGTTAATGTTGGAGTGGAACTGAAAATAGATTACAACACTGCCATCAAGTGGTCAGAGGTTTAAACACAGCACACAATGATTCCCTGTCTGCCAGAAATCTGTGCATTAATCAATCCCGATATTTCGATATTTTCTTACACCCCTAGTCACAGTCGAGGTATGAGGACTGAATTCAATTCAAGTTTATTTGTATAGCACTTTTACAACAATGTTGTCCCAAAGCAACTTTACAGAAGTTTGAAAACAGAAAACAGGCAGTTACAACATAAAGTGAAGTGCGCGATTATGGTTTATTATTATTTATGTGACTTCTGATCGTGTATAACAGACCTATAAAAATAAACAACACTACAGACGCAGTTCAGGCCTCATTATGGCTGCTACTTCTACTACATGAGACATACATTTTTTAAGAGATATTATGTGTAATCTGCATTTTTGAATCATAATCTTGGCAACCGCACACACATACTGGTGGCTTTTGGGCACGCCTTCGTCCGAGAGACACACCATAAATCGTTCAGAATGGGTGGTGCTAAGTCTGACATCTTCCTGCAGCAGCACTGCGCTGCTTCAAATGCCCCAAGCTACAAGGTCATCTCTCTTAACTACAAAAGAGTTTGTTAAGTTCCACAAGAAATGCAAAACATTCACATGAAAGCTCAAAGCAAAGTATGTGTCATTAAGTAGGCAAGTTTACACACGAGTCTTCTTTCAACTGGTTGAGATTTCGTGGAAGAGGTGGGGGGACAGTGATTTCGTGGAAGAGGTGGGGGGACAGTGATTTCGTGGAAGAGGTGGGGGGACGGTGCTAGGTAGTGTAGGGCACGGCTGTCAGTCATGACAACAAACAAGGCAAAGATAAACATGAGAATGTTACAGAAACAAACAAGCCATTAATTTTTTATTGATTTTGGCCCCGATATCAGATATCCTCACAGACCACACAGTACAGCTTGCTTAGCCTGTATTCATCATGTTTAAAGTTCTTCAGCTTGTATAGCAGATTTGAATTGTTTATCCCTAAAGTCCATTTTATATGTGTGTGGTGGCAATTCGATGTAACATAACCGTTCTCCAACCCCTCTTTACCCCTCACAATTAAAAAGGCTGTCTTTGTTACTCTGCATTTAAGGTTAATATATGTAAATGAGATTTATTTTGATTGGCTGCCATGTTATTCCTCTTACAAAAAGCTATGCGCACCAGTTAGTCAAAATAAGTCAACACAGAGTCCTCTACAGAGAGACTTCTGCACACGTCAAAACACAAATACTCTTTACTTACTAGTTTACTTACTAGTTTACCTACTCAATACATTCAGCAAACAAATGAAAGACCTTCACAGTGCATGTCCTATATCAGCGTGCTTCCTGTAATGTTATATTTAATTTGATTGAAACTTTGGCATATGACTCAATGTAAATCTGTTTTTTGTGACCTTAAAAAATTAATAAATTCATAACAGGCTGTTTTGGCAAATGAGACTCCTTACGTGGGCCATATGGACCGTAGAGTAAACATGTTTTTAAAGTAAGATACATTCAGTTTTCCCCGATGTGGGGCATTTAATGTTCAGTCACTGTACATGTACATTGATACAACGAGTGATTCACATGTGACTGAAAGAGCCTAATCATTTGGGTTTTATATTAACAGAATTCTTAAGGAAATGATATGGTAATGGTGTCATAGGGTAAATACGGTAAATATCAGTTACTGTAATAGTTATACCGGGTGTGGCATTGCTAAAGTGGAGTGGCTGGTGGAGGCGTAAACCCAGGGGGGAGATTCATGTCCTGAATGAGTGTCGGGTCAAACTGTGCCAAGGCCACTCGGCTGGCAATTCACAAAGATAACACGCATGGTTTAGTAGCCCTACTGTGTGTGAGAGAGTATGTGTGAGTGAGTGTGTGTATGTGTGTGTGGGGAGTGGAGGGGGAGAGAGAGGGAGAGAGAGAAAGACAGAGAGAGAAAGAGAGAGAGAGAGGAAGAGAGAGAGAGGGAAAGAGAACGAGAACAGAAACTTATTTAATATTCCCATTCTTGTGAAAGAACACAGAGAAAGAGACACATGACTGAAAGAGAGATAAAAAAAGATTACAGACAGAAACAGAGTGAGAGAGAGATATAAAGAGACAGAGGTAGAGAGATGTGCCTGCTACGCTCAATGCTGAAGGGTCTGTGAGGGTGCCTGCATGTCCATGGAGACTATAGATGAACAGATGGAGCGCAATTATACAGACAGTAAGTCTATGTGGCTGCCTCTGGAAAAATCTATCAGCCACAGACCTGAATAGCCATGCACTCTAAATCATTACCGCTTCTTCCAGCCTGGGGGCCGAAAAGCTTTCCATTTATTTATGCCGCCTTGTGATCTTGTTACTCTCTCCATGCCACGGTCGCCCTCAGCAAACCAATCATGATCAAGCTTTTTGGAGCTTCCTTATTTGTCCAGCTCAGTCCAAGCACTCAGGTTAATGCTAGGCTAAGACTAAAACTACAGCCAGGGCTATCATTCTCTCGCAAACATGAGGCCACAGATATCAGCCACAGGCTTAGTGTGATAAGACACAATGAAGGAGCTGCTAACTATCAAGTGTCATAAATTACAGTCAAAACAAATAAATCTCAGAGAAAAGCCAGTCACAATTATTGCATAACTGTCTGACGGCAATTATGTTCCAAGTAATTAGTACTTCCTGTACTATTTTCGTCTTTATCCAAGTGTAGTTTATCACCTGAGACATGACCGATACAGGGCACAATCAGTAGATTTCCGCTCCGACCAGGCAGTGGTCAGTCAGCTGGTTTACTGTTTAGGTTTTGTGCATTGTATTTTAATGGCCTATACGAAAAGTTAACAGCATAATTAACTCATTGTGATGTATTAAACTTGAAGTAAATGTAAATATGATAAAAACTCCGATCTGACCTACCTGAGAACTGTGTGGGTGTGGCTAACACACAGCTTGATTGACAGCTCTCTCTGTTCAACACTAATAGTCTGCTCAGCACCTCATACAGAATTAACAAGAGTTCGAAAAGACAAAAAATGTACAGTTGAAGCAAGGCGTGAATAAAGGACAAATATAGGACAACATTGTTTGGGAATGAACTTACGAATGAAGGGACGACAGGCAGCTACAGCTAGCTGGTCTAGCTTGCTAGCTTTTGGTCAGCCTAGTGATTGGTTACAAAATGTTTATAGAAGCATAACCTAAGATTAGGAGTTTACACTGAGTGGAGAGAAATATGAAGAAATACAGGATATATTTATTGGACTTTGTGAAGTTCTTTATTATGTATATTTTGTACGTGTATAATTTGGCCCAGAGAAACAAAATTTACAAAACAAAAAAGAAGGCACAGATTTGGGTTCCCTGGAGGAAAGGAATCAGAATTTTCCAAGTGATTTTGTAGCATTTCCAATAATCCATTCATCATGACTTCATACTTAATACCTTACAGAACTTAAATGCCAGCTGTTACGTTAAAATGATGTAGAAAAATAATAACTGTTACTTTTTTTTTCCTTGGACAGCGACAAAATGTTCTAGTGTATTTTGTGTGTTCACTTAGTTCATACAGAGTGAATTTTGAGATTTAAAAAAATGTAATAATAAACATTAATCTGCAAAATAACCTGCCAAAGAAATCAGAATCGGGCATAAATAAGGGGCTAGTGTATCTCTTAGCTCTGAGGCATTGAGGTCAATGCAGCAGGCAAGCACAAATGCACAAAAGTTGCCAATGTCGAGTTTAAATCTAAAACAGGCTTATATGGGTTCTGATGGTATGACTTATCTATAATAATGAACAGAAGTACACTGCAAAGCATCATCTGACATACGTTTCTGAACACGTAACAATTACTGGTCAGGTCCTTTGCAAAAAAAAAAAAAAAAAAAGGAAAACATTACATAAGAGAGGGCCCATTTTTACCAGCACTGCCAGGTTGGCTGTGTTCACTGTAGGCTCCAATAATGGGCCCATTTTGTAGCCCTGTATCCAACCGTGCTGCACAGTCTGGAGAAGCCAGCCACCGCCACCAATGTCTCCTGTGTATCCTGAGCAGGTTAATTACAGTGTGACCCAGAAAGGTGAACTATATTACGGGGTCCCTACATGTCACAGTGGGACGCAAGAGAGCGTATCACTCACTGAGACCTGACAGGTTTAGTTTCACTGTAAAATACAGCCCTTTAGCTGTAGCATCTCCGTAGGCATGATTGGAGTGCTGTGTTAAAAAAAAAAAAAAAAAAAAAAAAGAAGAAAGAAGAATAGCCCTGGACGTTCAGGAGATGGTACAGTCCTAACGTGGGTGTGCTGAAGCAATTTTCACAACCCTGAGTTTCATTCACACTTAGGTGCTCCTTGCTAAACCAACACTGTAAAACTGCCTAGGGATCTCAATACCAGTTCAGACAAAGACAAGCATGCATTACACCAAGAAAACAGTCCTGCTGAGGTGGTCTGTACCACAACATAAGCCTACAGTCAAATGACCTCGAGAAGTTTGCATACAAATCAAATGCAATGTTTGGTGAGCACTTTGATCCTGTACACAGTACAGCAGCATCTCAATGTGCCTCTAAGCAAACACCAACAATCTGAAACGTTTTGACCAGCAAAGCTTTCAGATTCCACTCACGTTATCACTCCACAGCAGTGTTTTCCTTCTCCAGTCCTGGTAGCCCACCAGCATTGACCAGCAGTTATTCAGAGTGGTTTGATGTGAAATGCTCTGTTCTAGAAAAACTAGAGCTTGATTCCTCTAAAAGCTTTCTAAGTTATTACATAAAGTGATTATTGTTATATACATTGCCTGATGATTAAGACACTTTCTGAGAAAATGTTTTGGCCAAAATCATATGTATATATTTATATAAACATATATCTAAAACAACATTGCAGACCATTGTAAGGCAGCATTTCACATTTAGCACTACTTTGCCATTATCACCAGTAGAAAACAAGAAACAAAAGATATGTGTAGATTCATTGATTGTTCTAGAGAGTAAATAAAAAGGCTGTATTTTCACTGTAGATAACAGAACCCCTGGCTCTGTTCACCAATACTATAAATCAACTTGTGATGCCAAGTTTCTCTGCAAATAACATCTTCATATCAAACCACACTGAATGACTTTGATTGCATCTCAATAACTGAATTATGTAGAAAATGTGAAAAACAGACAGAATTCCCCTTTGATTTGTGGTTACGTTATGCTGGCTGATGTTGTTTACAGCCTTTCAATAAGTGGTTGAATTGGTTTTACATGACACACTCAGGTCGTCCATGTTCTAGGAAGTACTGACGCTAGACATAAAACACCCAGAACAGCGTATCAGGACAATTTATTACAATCACATATCATTCTGTTGCTTTACCATTAGCTACTCATCAAGCTCACCAGCACAAGGTCTGCAACGGACTCTGAAGGAGGTGGGTCTCCAGGATTGCGCTGGAAAACGCTAATCTCGAGGGACAAGACTAGAGCAATGTGTACAGCAGGGAGACTCAAACATGCTTGCTCATAGAAAAACAAGTACTACAGCTTTCACTGCGCAAGCATGTGTATCTGCATCCTCACACGTGGCCCTCTGTATAGCACAGTAAAACCACTCTCCCACTCACACGGCTAGTTTATAAGGAGGAAATCATTAAATGAATGTGCTCCACGTTCTCCTGGGCTTCTGCTCTAATTATAGGTCGTCATTGCTGCTTATGGCGAGGCGTCATGGGAGACCATCACTTGCGCCAAGAGGCCTTTGCAGAACAACATGGAAAAACACAATACACTGAACAAAACATCAGGAGCAAGGTGATGTTTTAAGTTGTAACAACCGCCACGATCGGTGGTAGCATTTTAGCTATGGTTAGTTTAGTTCCTAAGTAATAGTACTGACTTTTTTGTAAAAAAATTGTTGTTAGTCATTGTTGTTAGTAGTTTAGTAAGACATTAAAGAGATCTGCTTTCTTACTGCCATGAAGCGTTCATAGCAAAATGTTCAGTGCTGAATTTAGTCATTAAGCGTTGATCTTATTTCCGTGTTGTTAAAGTAACTAATGCATTAACGTGTTCATTATTGTCAACGAACACTGTAGGTGACACCTCAGCACTGTATAACAAGGCTGTAGGAGTTCTCATCAGTACAAATGTTATTTCAACACTAAAGGTACTTCAACAGTGTATGTGCTACTTAAACACTGTAGGACTTCTCAGTATTGTACCAGTTATCAGCTCCTGCTTGAAAGTTTACGAATTTGTGAATTTGTGCATAAACAATAACCTTAATTATTATCAGTTCTTTGATCAACACATAAGATATAGAAAACCAAAAACTAAACAAATAACGCAAAATGTATATAGTTTCTTGTTCATTTATTGAACCAAGTCATCTAACATTGCTTCAGGAACTGCTGTGATTCCATTAAACATAAATAACTTTCACCAAACGGGTTCCTATAACTGTTGATCAACCCTGCACATAGACTTGAAGGAATCTCTGCCTGTTTCTTAACTCTGTTTGGCTGGTGGGCTTTTCTGCATGTACGCCACACCTTAGGTTCTACCTAAACATTTCTGATGGATCAACGTCTGAACTTTGACAAGCCTTTCCAAAATGCAGCATTTATTCTGCTTGAACTGTTCTTAGTAGACCAACTGCAGTTTTTAGGGTCCTTGTCTTTCTGAATTCATCCACACTTCACAGCTATATCAAATGATGGCAAGCTGACCAAGTCCAATAGCCCCAAAACCGTCCTAACGATACTGCCAACACTGTGTTTCAAAGATGCTGAAACACAGTGTTCGGTTTTGCCAAACATCTCATACTTTAGCCTTCAAGAACCATTGAAGAAATTATTTTAGCCCCTCCCCCAGCCTAAGGAGCACTGGCAAATAGGTCCTCATTAATCTTATTTAACAAATACACATGGTAAAGACCAGACTTTGATGCTGAACACCCAGGTTGATGTTTTTTCCATATACTAGGGTCAGCCATACACCTGATTGCCATCCAATGGACTGAACCTCCTGATCCTAATGATTAACTAGATAACTGATTATCAACTGTATTATAACTGATAACTGTAGAGGTTCACATACAGTGGCATTTAATGTTAGATCACTGTTTAATGAATGAATGGAAACTATGTAGTTTGTCTTATTTGTTTTATTGGGGTCTCTCTATTTATCCCTATGACTTAAACGAAGATCTGATCATAATAGGTCGCAATTATGAAGGAATTCACATAATGGTGAAGGTTCACAAACTTCTAAGTAGCAGTGTATGTGTTTCTTGAGCACTGCGAGTTACCTGAGCAATATAAGTGCTTCTTCAACACTGCACGAATTACCTCAGCACTGAGGTGATCTTTAACCCTGGAGGTGTTAGCAGCGGTTATTTTTCTGTTGAGAGCGACACGTGAGTACGAGCTCTATGTGTACTTCAAGTGTGAACGTGTGCCAGTAGATAAGGTTTTAGTAGCTTTGCTCCCACTTATCTCTAAATGAAGGCCAGCAGCACTGTCAGTCAGAGAGGGCTGCATGTCTCTGTCTCCAAGTTAACTCCCACTGACAAAAACCCCCCAACCCCCCCCGCCCTAGTTATCTCACTCACAAACCCACCGAGCTGGAGCAGAGAGAGTGAAGCTCATTCACGAAGCAGAAATTCAGCCTTAAACTTCTAGAAATCAGACTCGTCTCGGCTTTGGGTCGCGTGCTGTGGGCGGGGCGAACAGTTTGTACCACTCATAAACAACACGCACAGCCAATCAGAGTGAAGGCACATAAACACAGCAGGATTTGGGGGGTTTTGTGGAATATCCCGTACAAATGTGGGGATTTTCAAGCAACCTGCTAATTTATTTTCTCCTGGTTTGTTGATCTGTTCGTTTTACACGTGTCATTAGCAAAAAAAAACATTTGTGCCAGCTGCAACATGCAGCCATGCACAGCCCTGCTGTCTGGAACAGACTAAGGTTTTTTTACGGTGACGAATACAGTCTAACACTCATACAGGTCTCCACCACGTCTAGTCGAGTCCTTGTGCATATAATCACATCACCATCACAAGCGGGGCTTGAAAATCCGCCGTCTGTCAGTCCCTCATGGCGCTGCTGCAAATCCCAGCCAACAAAACCCAAACCTACCTGCTCCTTTCGCTTCTGCCAGCGGCCACACGGGCTCTCCTCCAGGATTTCGCTCTCGTCCTCGCTCTCCTCCTCCTTTCCACCGGACTCCGAAATCCTCTCCGGGACGGACATGGTCATTTTATCCGTGCCTGGTGATTTTCCTTCTTCACTATTACTGGCCCCCGCTTTAAGCCACACGGCTACGAAGAAAAGTCCCCGCTAGCTGGTTTAAGATCGAGCTACGCCTGTGCTGTCGAGCATGAGTGCAAAATGACAGAATCGTCGCACGGACTGCTGCAAATTCACCTCGGAAACCGCTCAGCCAGACAGACGAGGGTCCAGTTCGCAGTGAGGGGAAAAAAACGAACTGTCCTCTTGCGAAACTGCAGCTTGCCTACTACTACAGACGTCTTCGAGCAGAGAGGAGTCAAGACCCTTCAGCCCAGAAGCTCACAGCCCATCAGCTGGGACGTGTGTGAGCTGCTCAGTGGCAGATAAGCCCCCCAACATCGCGACCCACCTAACAGCCTACGAGCATCTCCTGTACGTGTAGCTCTTCAGACCGTGCGTGTGTGTGTATGGAGTTGCTGCTAGCTGAAATTTCCTTTTTTTTTTTTTTTTTTTTTTTTTTTTTTTCAAGGCCCTACCGTAAACCTCCCACTATCAGAGCCCAGTAAACACAGGCTGCGTGAGCTGGAGCTCTGCATAGCCACATTATCTCTATATATCGTAGATACGTGCTGCATACTTTAGAATAGTGTAACATCTGCGAAGGTTTTCAGTCACACAGGTTATTTAATTTCCCAGGAGTAGCTGCTGGACATGTGGTGTTCCACGTTATAAAGTTACTTTGGTATTAGACTGGTATTCTTCGTCTTGCTGCTGCTGCTACTACCGCTGCTATTTTACCACTGTTGGACTTGACAGGCTACTGTTAGAAGAAACGTCCATTTGTAGTTTATGTTAATTGTTGCAAAATAAATTCATTCAATGATTGATAATTTTACTACTATGCAATGTTTTGTACACTTCCTCCAAGTTTCCTCATAGATGTTTCTAGTTAAACTATGGATTGGGAGGCATCTCAAAGGATTTAATTGTTGACAATTCCCCACTTTTTTAATACATAAATTATGTTGACGTTTTCAAGCCATATAGTCCATTTAGTGACAACTAAGCTGCAAAAAGAGCCAGTTTGACTTGAACTGTTTTTGTGATGTCATAGTAATCAAAACCTTTACTCATAACCTGCTATAGAAACTTGCCTGGGCAATGTCACTGCAGAAAGCAACAGAAAGCAGCACTCATCACTGCAGAAAGCCACAACAGGAAGGAGTCGCTGCTGATAAAACTACTGGAGAAAAACTGTTGGAGAATGTTTAATATGTTAAGGGGATTAAATTAAAATAAAGTTTTATTCTTCTGACTGACTACTTTGTTCTTGCTACTGGCGCTTTCTATCTTCCTTCCCTTACTGCTGCTCTGTCTCTAACTGCTGAGTCGGGTGGGTCAACTTTGAATGGTATGTTTAAACAGCAACTAATAAATCATATTTATTCTGCTTTCCAACAGCCTAATGTCACAATGCCCATCTCTTGTGACTCTTGTCACCATTTATGTAGAGAGTGAATTTATAGCAGGCAGTGAAATTTAGACAAGAACAATAAAAAGAACAACTCTGAAGTAGTTGTTCAGCTTCATTCTTCATTTTTACCAAACAGCCATCCAAATGAACACAGCACCACTAGTTTTGATGTCAAACTAGGAGAGGATCAACGAATTTTGTAAATCAACAAAACAAGGTAAGTTAGGTAAAACTCATAGAACACGCCAGCAAGCCATACATTTTTTTGTGATGTGTGTCTCTTCTATTAGCTAAACATGTAGTAAACAGCAAACTTAGTGGGGTGATCATAGAGCGTCCATATGAAAACCCTTCTCTTCAGCCCACAGCAGTTTAGCCCAATCACAGAAAAAGTTATCGGTTATCACCTTTTTAAATGATGCCCAATTTATTCAGGTAATTAAAAAACACATATATCAATATCACAGGTAGAGTAACAAATACAACATGTTGGAAATAAAAATAGAAAATAATTGCGTGAAAATAAAACCTACACAACTTTGATTCAATAGTACTCATGAATAATTGCACATGAGGATGATTTTAGCTAAGAAAATTCTCTGGACGTGCCACTGTGTGTATGATGAGGCTTTATCTGGGACTGTTATAAAAGAGTAGTGTGTTACAGATAACATGTTAGTGGCTCTGCTTTTGTAAACAGCTAAATGTCCTGCTATTCTAAACCATCTGCAGTTAATGAGTACTAATATACTAATTGCTTTTTTTTTTTTTTACTGTAGTAGCTTTTAAAGTTTGAGGGTAGTTGTAGCCTGTTTACATGTTTCCTCACACGCATTTCTCAATGTTTCTCAATGAGTGGTGTGAGCTAAAGCTCACGTCCTTATCTGGTTCAGTCCAGGAGCTTCAGGCATGTTCAGAATAGACCGCAGCTCAGCTCGGCGTCAGCAACGGAATCAAATCAGTGAGTCTGCGCGAGTGGGTGCGTCTCACAGCAGTCACAGGACTAAGAGTCATTTTTATGAAAGCACAGTTACTATAATGACTCAATTTGTATTAAGCAAGAATTGAAAAACCTCCCAAGTCGTTACCAACCTGTTGCGCCCTCTGTTGGCTAAAACACTTCCCTGCACACAATTCAACAGATCAGTGGGTCCAAACTGTCTATTCTACATTTTCTTGTTTTTATTTTTTTCCTTGAGGTCCACATTTGCATGGTTTTATGTACCAAACATGGCCATACATTTCTATTTTCTATAAATCTATGCTATATTAGTTATATATACCATGCTATACGAGTGGATTATGCACGTCAGTACTGCTGGAGTTTTTAACACTGTGTACATTTACTGTCCACTCTACTACCTTGGTGGTCCAACATGTATATGTAATGCCAGAGACAATAAATTATCTGTGGCTGTATAGTTTGTGTTGGTCATCACCCAGAGGATGCTGCCCACTGGATGAAGTTGTCTGCATGCTTTTAGTTGGTGGATTATTCTCAGTCCAGCAGTGACACTGAGGTGTTTAATAACTCCAGCAGCACTGCAGTGTCTGGTCCACTCACACCAGCACAACACTCACTAACACAGCACCACCAGTGTCAGTGTCACTGCAGTGCTGAGAATAATCCAACACCCAAATAATACATGCTCTGTTGTGGTCCTGTGGGGTCCTGCACATTGAAGAACAGGGTGAAGGTAGTTAACAAAGTATGCAGAGAAACAGATGAACTGCCATATGTAATTGTAGAACTACAAAGTGCTGCTAATATGGTATAGAACTGATAAAATAGGCATCTATTCTAGGAGTAAGGGAGCGTTTTTACTATTATGGCTGATCGCTTTCACTCACTGACTCATCTTCTAAACTGTTTATCTATCTGGTTTACAGGAAGGTGTTGGAGCCTATCACTGTGGAAGGCAGCAAACACCCTGGACAGCTCCATTACAGGGCAAACACACAGACATATGCATTCACACACACTTACCTAAGGGAAATGTAGCATCTCCAGTTCACCTGACTGCATGTCTTTAGAATGAGAAAACTGGAGCACTCAGAGGGAACAGGTGCAAACATGGGAAGAACATGCTCTACACAGAAAGGTCACTTGGGGGAATTACATCACAACTTGTTGTACCACCCAATATCTTATTGGTGTATAGTATAATAGAAATTAATTGCTGTCCTAGTAGGCCTATTTCCAGAGCTGTGCTCATTCTGGCCAGCTTTCACTTTCCCTGCAGTCTAACAGTGTCACTCACCATGCTAGTACACGAAGTTCATCAATAAGCCATGTGATAAATTACTTTTTTGCTAAAAGAGTCTTCAATTAGAAAAAAAAAAAACATCAAAGCAAACTGAGCAGCACCATCAGTGTCAAGAGGTTTACAAGCTGACTGAATGACTGGGGTAAAATTAACTTCTACCCCCACCAGGCCTTTACATGAACAGTGGTTGTTATTATGACCAAAGCACAAACCAGTAGTGGATGATATCTGCAAATCATTATTTATGTACATACATGTGATTCACACATACACAAGCAATTGAACTAGTTTTATTCAACCTAAAATGTATTTTAAGTGAAAGAGTCTATTAATCTAGGTTATTTTTTGAGTAAAACTAGTTTGATAGCTTGTTACCACACAAAGTAATTTTTTATAGGTTGTACCAATTAAATACTTTTTGCTGTGTAGATGTGCTGCTGTTGCGCAGGTACAGATGACCCCCAGACGCCTGGGTCTTTGTCTGCCACAGCACCCTTTTGTGATAAGGGGTATTAGCAAAGGTTTTTTGCTCATCAAGTCGTAAGTCGAAAAATCAGCACACTCTTTGTGCTTCAGTTCTTGCAATGTTCTCTTTAATGTTTCTCCTGCAGTTAATTATAGAAGAAACAAAATATTACAATGCATGCTATATTAAAGCTGCAGGTGAACACTTCTTAGCATGTCATATAAAAAAGCCTATAATAACCAGACTATTACAGCCAGGCCTTTGGTTCAGGCCATAAATATAAAAAAACCTTTAAAAACACATTTAATACCTTTAAACACCTTTAGCATTAAGCTACTGGTAAGTCACATGAGTATTTTTTTGCTCTAGATTAAACACAGCTTATAACAGACATATTTACACATAATTTGCCTTGTTTCTTCAGGAAACCTCCTGGCATAGAGCTGCCATTGCTTTCTATTTCTAACATATGACCCAGAAAATGTGTCCCACCAACAAAAAATAAAAAGTAAAAACTTCTCTTTCAGTTCCTCTTTATGCTGGTGGATAAACTGAACTTTCATGACGTTTCTGTAGTTCTCATCACTGGAAGAAATGCAAATGTTTGAATGTCTTGTTGATTTTTCTAAATGAAAATAAGTTACACATCATCTACAGAGAACACACACTTGTGAAGACACACTTGTGATATTAACAGGAACAAGTATAACAAAAAATACCAAATTATTTTTTAGATCCATTTTAGATCCATTGTGCGATTTTAAATATATATATATATATATATATATATATATATATATATATATATATATATATATATATATATATATATATACGTTTTTAAAAGGGTATTAATTATAGCATATATATAATGGAGGATTCATAGTTCACCACCTACTCAGACCACTACATCATTGCTGGTAGTTTTATTAGAGCTAATATATGTAGTTATTGGATACGGGAGAATAAATGTTGTGTTGTTTCTGTCTGGAAAGCTGTCACACCCAGAATGAGTGATTGAAGTTTTTTCCACATCCCTGAGGAATTCAGGCTGGACTCAACAGACCATTCTGTATATTTTCCATCCAGGACTGCTGTTTGAACATGTCCCTCTCTTCACTTCTGCTTAAGTCGGTCAATCGGGTTATTTACATTTATCTGTCTTAAAAGTTCCACGTAATGCACTTAGCATTTTAAATAGTTCTCTGATGTTCTACGTTATATGTTGCACTTATAAATATTTTGCGGCACAAAGCCTTGATACTGTCTAAGGTTTGAAGATCAGTCCAGAGTGAAAGGTGCCGAACAAACTACCTTGGAACTAAAATTGTACAGGATCTTGTTAAAGATGTGGGCTCTGTAATTGGCTTCCCCATCAGCTTAATCCACATTAATAGAACATTTGATTAAGAAGCTGGTGAATAGGAAGCCTCGTTTGAAGAGGAACATCGTCCATGCACCCTGACAGATGTTTGGAAGGGCTATAAAAAGTGCTGACGTCTCCTTCTCAGCCTGTAAAGGTTCATTTCTGAATATATAGCCATTGCTCCTGAACCACTGTCGTTGTTTCTGAAGAGGCTGGAATTTGAGCTGCTTTATGTCAGTTTTTCATGTGTCATTTTGGGTCATTTTATTGCACAACATGGTTTCAAATGTGCTGCCAGATGCCAGAGGCACTGTTCTGTCATAGTCTTGGATCAGTTTTAGCCTAAAAGACATTTTGGCAGAAATATACAGACAGAGCATTAAAAAAAAATGGCAACCAGTGAAAACATCATATCATTTTGCTATCATCAGCATTACATATGAAGGTCTAGAAAACAAATGTAGGTTAATTGATAATTTTGGATAACAACAATATTTGTAATAATAAAATATTAATAAAAAAAATTGTGACAGCTGAGCTCTGAAATATACTAAATCACATCAGACCACTCTGAATGATTTGTTTACAACTCAGCTGAATTGAAAGTTAATGGAATTCTTCTGTAAGATACTCTGTTGTTATATAAGTGCAGTGCAGTAAACACAATATTTTGAGTGAATAAAGGAACACAAGGAGCTCAGTAGATGCATGCAAAAGACCTTATTTACTCTTTATTTACTTCATATTTCATCTTTGTCATTCTCTGAACGTGTGCAGGGTCACAGCGAGGCCCTCCACCTCTTGCCCGGCCTCTTTATTTGTAGCCCTTGGACTGGGCCGAGTTCCAAACCTCCTCTCCATCTCTCTTGATGACCAGGTTGCTGTTGTTGCACAGGTACAGACGGCACACCTTAAAAATGGCATAGATGGCAAAGTTGCCGTCCCCCTTGAGCGCACAGCAAGATATAAAATGTGAATCAGAATGTTGTAATTAGATAACATGGCCAGCTTAACTGGTAAAATATTTAGTTTTATTTATATAACTTAATATGTTAACCTTTTATTAAACACATGCACTGCACACACTTTTGCTTGTGAAAAGGTTATGTCACATTTTATACTTTCTGTTTATTTTTTTTAATTCAGTGTGTTTAACACAGCAGCTAAATAGAAATTGTGCTATAAACTTTGCTGAAGAATTACATTCAATTTGCTTCTCGTAGAGAATCATTTAATCCATTTTAAACATGTCATTTGACTGAGGAATTTCAAACTTTAATATATAAGTATAGTATAAAAACAATAGTCTACAATCTAGAGATAGTTTATCAGTATCAATAGGTATCCGTACAGGGACCTAGTATCAGCAGAAAATTCTCGACTGATAATAAAAAAAGAGTTCAATCCAACCCCGTTACAAGTCAAGCACAGGTTCACACTGTTTGATGTTGTTAAAAGTATTCTGGTGGGCTATTAGAATATAGCTTACTTTTAGAAGCACATCTTCAGTAAAGTATTTTAAAATGAGCTAAGTAGTTTTAAAGAGGACATTTCAGGCATATCATGATCAAATCAGTAAGTATTCAGTTATCTCCAATATATGAAGGAATTTTTTGTTTTTTGTTTTGTTGTCAGTCTTGTCATCCATTTTTTTTTTGGTTTTAATAATTTATTCATAACCATTTTGTGCTAAGTAATAAAACATTTTGGATGTCTGGTTCCCATCACCATGGACTATGTAAGTTTCTCTAGGAAGAGGTGTTTTCCATAAATTACATCTTTACCATATAATTATACACAACTTTTGTAAAAAGAGTATACTGAAAATTTTATTATCAATATTTGAAAAAGAAAAAATAGTATTCTGCCATTTCTACTAGAAACCACTTTTACTATTCTCTTTTACAATTTGTTTGAACACGCAAGTTGAATCTTACCTGAAAAACCTTACATTGGACCACAGGTAGTCTCCCTTGCGGAGCTCATCATACTTGGACTAATAGTTTGTGCTCATGGTACTAAAACACAATTTAAATATACTAGCAGCATTAATTGAGCGCACTGTGCCATCCACACTCAGCTGCAAAAATTATATCTGTCAAATCTAACATGGTGAAGAAAATGAATGAATATTAAAAAATGTGACAAGTAGCTTTAATGAAAAGAAAGGCTGGCTAAAAAACGTCTAGATTCAGAGACAAGTCTATTGATCTTAAGCAGTTAAGTAATGGTACTCAGATTGGATTGGGGATCAGACAGACGAGGCTGTAAATTCGAGATGCTGCACTGACTCTTCAACCTGTTTTATAGCTGATAATCAGAGGTGACTGATGTGGGCACTGAGGGTCTCTTTTATACACAAAATCACAAGACCAGCCTCTCCTCAGATGTAAACGTGTGCATGTTTAATTTGGCTGCAGTTTGAGACACTTTTATGTGTATATTAGATCTTTTGATTAGAGTATAATTGCTTTAAGCTGCTTAAGCTGAATAGACAGTTATACCACAATTTCACAGCCTGGCTCTGTAGTCCTGTCTGACTGTCTGAATCTACCTCAGTGTATCTCTATTTCTATATACTTGTTATAACTTTTACTTCACAAAGTACAGTTATAACACCTTTTACTCGAGTAAATGTAAAATTCTCTTTCCAAAAAATCAAAAGTCAGAGTAAAAAAGTAGCAGAACACAAAACTATTTGAGAACTGAGAGAGTTAATGAGTTGGGTGCTATTTTTCAGATTTTTGTGCTACCTTGGTGTAAAATAGAATTCTAAAACTTTAAAAGTTAGCACTGTGACCAAAAGTGTAGTAATAGAGATGCTGCCACCAACATAAAAACACAAACAGTAAAAAAAACAGATTCCTTCTCCTGCACACATATACTTTAAATGGAACGCAGTACATGTATATTACAAATACATTGTTACATTATACACTATTAATTGAGAAAATTAATAGCTTTATCGTTGACATATTACTATATGACATATATGTTCCATACAACAATAATAATGTCCTATAATTCAATCGACTTTAACAAAAATCACATTACAGATAGTGAGTAAATCTATTTAAAATAAGTTACGGTTGGTGGTGAATGGTGACTGTTAGATCTAGGCATCTAATTTGGACCCTAGACGTCAAAACTCGAAATATACACCATGATGGTCTGTGAGCGCTAAGCTAAAAGTGATTTGCATTAACTTTGTGATTCCTGGTTTCACCATAAACACTGCAGTATTCATAAACTGCCTGCTGGTTACAGACATGTTAGCATATAATTTACCTCATAGCAGTTTCACAGTGAGGTTCAGTAGAGAGTTCTCGTAAAGAGCTGTTGCCATTTTTCGTTTTTAACACTCCTTCATTTGGACTGCCTCTTGTGTTCACAGTCATCTCTTGAAGGCCTAGAGTAATGCTTTTTCTTACAAAATCTATCCCATTCATTATCAACCAATCAAGTCAAAACACGGTTGATACCTCTGGTATTCAGTAATTATGTTGATAGTTAATCTATCACATTTGGGTCTCTTGTTAAGTTGTATGAATTGATGAACTCATTTAGCTTTTCTACATACCACAAATACCAGAAAAAAATCTGATTGGCCAATTTGTTTTGCTAATCTCAGGATTGAGGATTACAGCACACTTATAATACTCTGAAAGCTACACTACTGGTTAGGCATGAACAGTTGACTTCATGCTTAAGTACACATTCATCACATCCTATATAGCTGACAGGCAACAGGTTTTGTGCAAATGATGTCACCCGCAGACCAACTATTCACAATATATTACTTGCTCCGAGCGCCAAGTCAACTTTTATTTGCCCGTTTTCCCCGTTCCACCTTAAATGCTGCAGCAGACACAGAATGTTAGTTAACTGCCGTACGATTTAAGGTGGATCAGGACAGTGGGAAAAAAAAGCTGACTTCCTCCTCATGTGGTTGGTAGGAGCAAGTATCATACTGTGTACAGATGATCTGAGGGTGAGAACTGGTGACAGATTTAAAACTTAGCGTTACAGTTAGTAAATAGCCCTGACGTTAATGATTAGATACGGTGGAGTTTGATGTTTGTTGCTGGTTAACAAAGAGGACAGTGAAAGAAAACCAAACAACAGACATTGCGGGGCTCCTTGGTACTATGATGGACCAACCGCTAACAAACATGTTGTACCTCAATACTTTTGTATGTTTTCGTTTGTTTTCTTGAGTAGAAGAACATGTGGACATGAAGGTAGTTCTTATATCTGCTGCCTCAATAGCAGCTCATTTTTCAGTTCAGCCAGGATTCTGAACATTGTCTGAATGCCATAAGTGAAAACAACCTATTTAGCAATATCACATTTAAAATGATACGATATGCACAAAAGCCTGAAAATGTGCTGAAAATAGTGTACATGGTGTTATGTTGTAAATTGTGCTCATTTTATTTAGAATTCTTTCTAAAAGAGGACACACTAAATATGTTTACATAATGACTGAACCAGAGTGAATGCTTCACTGTTTGCCTTGAGGGCCAAGTCTGATCTCTTCCAGCTGTGGATGGTGTGTCATGTGGTTCAGAAGAAGAGATAGTAAAGAGAGGCGTTTTACAGCAAAGCAGTCAGAGATTATAAAGTAATCCAATAGGCATCATGTGTCGCAGAACCAAAATATGATTTGATTTAAGTGTGATTATTGGCAATAACCTCCTTTAATGCACTAATCAATGCATTTTCTGTTTCATGCCAGTCAGAGATTTCTTGGAAATGTGCAAGATATGCAAGTTTCAGAGTAAACCCTGCCTGAACTCTGAATACACTGTCTTAAATGTCTACATTAACATATTTAATTACAATGCATAAAAAGTAACAGACTTAGAATACATTTAGAACACTTGCAGAATATATACTAAAGAGTTCTCCTTTGATACTGACCGACTGCAAACATAGATTGGAGCTGTATAAGAAAACAATGAGATCTTACACTTTTTTTTAAATCTTGTTCAGACCAGGTCAAGATGAGTCAAGCACACAAGACGTAACCCATATATGTGGCAACATTTTGAGCAGAGTGAAGGTTAGGAAAGAGAGAGGGTAATTTCCCAGGAGCCAAATTTCAGGAACAGCAGAAAATGGCTTTAGTCTGATTTAAAACAGGACTAGGAGAAGTACATTAAAAGGAGAGGCCGTTTAGAATATTTCTATCCTTTGGGTTGTCATGAGACACTCAGATGCAAAGCTTATCACTTGTGAACAAGTCCACTACTGAGAAGACTGTTTAGTTCTGTCATCCCTTAAAACAGTTCATAAACACTGAAATAATAATTGATTGTCTTATTGATTTTGTCAGCGTTTGTAAAGACGTTGTGTTTGAGGTTCTTATGGTGTTTATTTTAATGATGCAATGCATGTTTTGATCTACTGGATAAGTATGTTAGAAAATCAAGCAGTAACTGAATACTTCACCAAATGTAACTTGGACTAAATACAGATACATCATTTCTGTAGTCTGAGTATGTATCCCTGATACCTGTATTCTGTCACACCCCAACCCTGTACAGCAGAGTACACTAATAGGCGGACCGCGGTCCGGGTCCGAACCCAGACGTTGTCCAGTGCGGACCCGAACCGATAAACTATTGAGAATGATTTAATGTTGACGGTGTTTATTTTAAGAGGCGGAACTTTTCTTGTCTTCACGGTATACGGGCTTTGCACAGTAAACTTGCAGACCAATCATGTGGGTTGTAAAATCCCCGGAGGCGCTTCTCAGCCAATCAGATCTGTGCAGATCGGCTCGCGCACAGGCGAGGTACGAAGCGAAGAGTCAGAGAAAGGATAACGTGTTCTAAAAAAAGAAAAGTCGACGATGAAAACCGAATTTTCAAGCAGGAGGGGAGAGATCTATCTGTTTATTCTTCACAAGCACCTCCAAACTAACATGTCAGGATTTGTAATTGAGTTAACAAGAAGACGCACTCTTTAAGTACTTGTTCTATACTTTTCTGTACTTTTTTCAAAGGCATTCTGTTTATTTGCAGCCATTGGTTTTACTTGAAGTGAGGAAAATAATTCATTCAGTTCATAATTTAAACAGTAAATATACTGAAATGTACTGAACGGTATGTGTGATGTCTTGGTGTTTCAGTTGTTGATGGTATAAGATGCTGATACTAGGCTACTTCAGTAAACAGAATACGCCACTGAAACATAACACACGTTAGAAATGATGACGGACCTTGGCCTGAGGAAATCTCCTCTGACTGGACCGTACTGAACTCTAATAAAATACCCCTGCGGTACAGCATCGTTTCATTCATTCTCATTTGGCATGAAAGTGGTATTATAATGTCATGTTATTTCCATGATTGTAATCAATATACTTACACACCAATACATATTTTCATCCAACAACAATGTACTATAATACCACAAAACAGCAAATGGACACAGGCAGCCTGCTCTGTTTGGGCTTTATTGAGAAATATCAACAGCACAGCAGGGCCAGATGTTATGTGAATCTGTCAGACAAACTGGCTGCCCAATGGAGCATCAGCCCCTTCACTTCAGCCCCCTGGAGAGGGCCGAATTCCACACCTCCTCTCCGTCCTTCTCAATGACCAGGTTGGCATCATTGCGCAGGTACAGACGGCACGCCTTGAAAGTATTTGTGGGTGTCGGTGTGCCACACGGCCTTGTCGTCCGTTCTGTACACGACCAGGTTGCAGTCATCCTACATGCCCAGGTGGAGGCAATCCCCCACTCCGCCTGTGTCAAAAGACCACATCGGCCGCCAGCCATAGATGACGGAATTATAAGTCCTCCTGTATCACTGGTGAATGTGAGAATTAAACCCAGAATACCCAGCATTCTCCAACATCAACATAATAATGCTGCCAGCTGCCTTTACAGATTTCAAGAACAAAAGGTGATTAACCAAATAAATAAGAATGAATAGAGAAGGTTCTAGAAGGTGCAGCACAAATGAAGGAACAAACAAAGGGAACAGATGAGAGCATTTTAAAAAGACAATTACACACAGAGATGGAACACCAATCCATCATCTAGTTTTGTTTGCAGAACACTGGGACACTGTGCTCTGGGGTTTAGATAAATAACATTTGAGGTGAAGCAAACAAGAAAGTAGTTAGAAAATGCATGGGTGACTTTCACACCCATTTGCTTTGAGGCCAGCAAGAACACTTACCTGAAAGACTGCTTTGTACTCCTTGTTGTTAGATTACAGGTAGTCACTCGTCATACTTTGACATGTGGTTCCTGCTCATGGTTCTGAGGTGAAAATCAAAGGCAGTAAAAATACTTTTCCACTGAAAAACAACATATATTTGTCAGCTTTAACTGGATGTGTGAAAAGAACAATGTAATTGTCTGTCCTAATCTTAGGTGGATAGTTTTCAAAGCCGGATCTCAGGTAAACACTGAAGACAAAAGTAAAGAGCGTCCAATAGGAGGAGAATTCTGTGAAATACCCTGCAGAGACTTTGCTCAATAATTCTATTTTCCATGAAAAAAATTGGTGAAATACTTCACAAGTTCAAGCAAATGAGGCCGCATGCTGTAGGTAAATATCCAGTCCCTTTTATAGCCGAGGAGTTAACCAGAGAAGATTTGCTTTTTTTAATGAGCAGATCAACCAATAACATCGCAAAACATTTATAGAATAATCAATATAGCACATTCTAAATCCTGGAGAAATATGGAAATTTCTCAGGGGTGAATTCCTTTAATTAAGGCTATGAAGATAGCAATGTCTTCAGAAAGTGGGTCTCTTTGAATTGATTCAGTGACAGACGCATGCAGGTAATTCTCAAGCTGACTTCCTATTCACAGAGTTAGACGCTCTGCTTATTTTGATTGAAGGTCTGCATCTTAAATCTAAATGTGTCCCTGCACTCTTGGACAAGTTATGGCCAGATTTCATTTTTCATATATTATATAAACACAGCAATTGCCCTTTACTAATAATAGAAAAATCTTATTATGATGGGCTCAATAAAAATGCTGCAAAATCACTTTTTTACATTAACTGACATTAAACATTAAGAATATTTTTGTCTTTTCCTGTAAATTACATGTTTTTCTTTGGACAGCAATAATAAAAAAATACAGCATATCACAATCAGTGCAACTGAGTCACCACCATAGGATTAAGACATTTTTACACTTCCAATGACCATTAAGGCATATTTTATATTTATATATTCATATTCAAGGAAATAAGCAACATCTTTGTTTGCCCTGTGAATATTGCCACGAATAGAATTATGGGTAGGAATGCATCTACAGCAATTTATGTAAACCCGTCAACCAATCAATGTTTTTCTTAGGTGACTTTCATTGCAGCTTTGAGTCAAAGATGCCTGTTTGGTGAGGTCAAGACAACACACACTTTGCAAACCAAGTACAATAATAAAAACAACAACAACAGTATAACAACTAAACAACTCCACATTATGGATGTCAACCAACATTGAAGAAATTAACTTTTTTTGTTTTACTGCTTTAGTTCATTGCTACAGATTATTAACTAGTTAGGCACACTTAGAATCACCTAGCTAACGATTAAAGTTAACCAGCTAACATGAGCTTCCTAGTGTAGTTTAGGTTAACATATGCAATTTAGCTAGCTACTGTTACATACTATAGCTAGTTAACCAGGGCAGAGGTGGACATACCCCCGCATCAACTGCACAGATTAAAGAGTTTCTGCAAGACGTAAGTGGGCTTTTTACCACCGTTGGGCCATTTTGTCAATAACCCTAACTCAAAACTTAATCTTAAACGTCTGGTTCCAATCACCATCAATGTGAACAGTTCACACTCAATAAGTTTCACTAGAATTAAGCATTTCACATTAAACCACTTTATGTACATCTTATCAATACAATAATGTAGATTTTGAGGCATATCAGTGGACATCGCCTTTAAATCTTCCTAGGTTGCAGTTCTACTTTTAGACACACTAATATTAGAGAAAATGAAAAAGAAAAACTCTCGAATTGTGACAGAGAAATGTCACCTCAACTACTATTTTACCAACAACACCTATAAAAAAGTTTATACATTCTACAGTCATCTTATGTTTCCATATGTGTGTGTGTAGATTACAGTTTCACATTCAGATGTGCTGATGCAGAGAAAGGCTTTTATCCTCCTCTGAAAGCTCTTAATAATCCCCCTGTTGAGGAATATAATCTAATCCATGCGATGTTAATCCGGAGTCACTGTTGAACAACGGAAAGGGGCTGTACCATAACAAAAGAGTCCAGAGACCAAAAACTTTCACTTGTAAGAGTTTGAGAGTATCAGTGTGAATCTTTTGCGTCGAAGCATTAAAAAAACAACTTAATTCGAGGTTTATTTCGATTTGGAAGAATCTCTCTAGTTTTGCCGGCTGGGTTTTTTGTTGTTATTCTCTCTACGGCGTCCCGCTTGGCTCAGGCTTCCTTCGCGTTTTCGTCCTCAACTTTCCTTCCCCTTCAATGACGATGGGTGACATGATATTCGAGGAGCTGGAGGATTTAATGCATTTTTCCGTCCACGATTTACCAACGCGTGGATATTCAGTGATGGAGGAGATCCGACGACAGGGGAAACTGTGCGATGTCACTCTGAAGGTACCGGTGATTTGTCGGATAAGAGTTTAAAAGCCGCTCGCTGACCTGCCGGCTAGGCTAAGCTAGGCTAAGCTAGCACAGCTGCGGTGGTCAGCGTGGGAAAGGCAGGAGTAAAGAGAGAGCTGGTGGGCTAAAAAAAGCGCTGTCAGTGGTAAACGTCCATACCTTCAAACAGCACAACATTACAAACGACGAAGACTACCCATAAATTGGGTGGCATTCCGTATAGGCGAGCGCTGCCCACCCTGATGTGTGCTGTACTGAACCGACCTGTGTTAGCACCCGTAGCTAGCAACTCTGTTCTTTAGTAACGTTATTTGGTAACAGATGGGAAGCTTCTTTTAATTAATATCACGTTCAAGGTCAGAAGTGGGTTATTAGTTGTGGCAAATTTGCCTCTGACCGACTTGAGTGCCTCACCGGTTTCTCTTCAGCTGTCAGGTCATGCTGTCCAGCAGTCCAGCAGTGTCACTGTCCACCCTTTCCAACGCTATTACAATTAAACCCATTCAAAATCATGTTGTCAGCCAAATATCAGTTTATTTTTGAGCAACATTAGTATTCAGTCTAGATATGTGTTTTGAGTCTGTCTCCACAACATGGATGAAGTCTAGGGGTGAGTCCTATTTGGCTCCCTATAGACTACAAGTGCACCTATTTGAGTATAAATTTGATTATTTCACCACCTGTGTAGTGAACTGTAAAGGAAGTAAAGGCCTGTTTGACTTTCAGCCGGAGGGTAAATTGCAATATCGATGATGATTCACTATTGAAAGACCTTTTAGTCTGAATTTAGGCTTAGTCTCAGTCTGGAGCTGGTATTAATAATTTTATAATGCAGCCAAAATTAATGCAAAATGTCATTCCATGTTAGTCAAAATTAATATTTTGCACAATATATATTTTTTAGCATCGTCATCACAATAGTCACATTGCAGGACATGCATTGTTAAGGCAAATGAACACATTTTCATTTCATTTCAAAACTGCCATAGTACTCATTTTCCATGACTAATTTACTGGGGTGAGAATTGACAAAGGCCCTATTATAGGATATTGTCATGTGACTTAAGCTACAATGGTACTATGATACATGATACTTGGCATCTTTGTATCAATACCGTCTTGTCTTGCTAAATATTGCTATTGAAGCCAGTTGTGTAGCATTAAAGTTCAAGCAAGGATTCTTTGCACTCTAAAAGTCTTTAGAGTGAAAGGTCATTTTTAATTTTATATATATTGTTTTCTATACAGATGCACTCCCCTATACAATCATTTCAGTCATTATAAAATAGTACATTCTTGTCAAATAGAGATATTCAAGTCGTCTGGTGACAGTTCCTCTATTGTTTCTGATATTGCTGTAATATATTGCAAAAACTGTACTGTATATTTTCCTAATGCAATGCACCCCTATTTAATACTAAATTTCCTTACCAGCATATTAAAAGTGAGCGAGCCAGTCATTGTGCTTGTTGCAAAATCTAGACTGCTGATTGGCTGCCAAAAATACTATCTATATGAACGTTATTAGCATGTGAGACTTGTCCATAATTTGTTACAGTCAGTAAATGTGCACACTTCCATACTTATTTCTGGGTTAAGACATGTCCACTTTGGTTTGTAATGTAGAAAAAATAAGTATTAAAGTAAGTAGTAAAGTAAGTAGTAAAGTATTAAAGAATCAGGAGTCTGTACTGGATGGGAAATGAGAACAGCCCTAGTCACAGAAGTTGATGTAGGGTCAGACTTTGGGTCCTGCGCGTTATGCCTCAAGTTAGGCTGATTTTTCTTGTAAGCTAGATATAATTCATATCAATCCACCTGACTCCATGTTGCCAGGCAACCTTCCTTTTCCTCAGCATGTTTTTACTGCAACGTGTTTGTCAGGGCAATCTTGTAAAGAGCACAAATACAGCTCCAAAAATATCTTCCCCACTTTTCACTGACTGATAGTTAAAATGACAGAAAATGGGCGAAGCCGTCCTTTGAGACACTTGTTTATTTTCTTGTGCTCGCTGGCACGTGCTGAGTAGTCACTCATTTGTTCGCACCAACCACTGATTATTTGGCTATGTAAAACCTGACGCGCGTGCATCCCTACCTTTACTTGCCCAGTTTGTTCAGATTTGCTCATGTCCCCATGACTCGACAGAACTGACCGACACTGTTTGTTCCCATGTTAAGCAGCATTATGACTAACGTCAGATTACACCTTTAAAGCTGCACTCTCCCCTCCGCTCTCGTCTCCAACACCTGTGTTTGTAGTGCTGCATCAGAGGCCTCTTTTGTCTTACTTGTCTGACCTGACCTGCACATAACCTGCTCGTCCCTGTTACTCCACTGACTAAAACGAAGATCAGCCCACATGTGGGTGATAGACAGATGCGAATCTGATATGTATGGCATTTCTGGCCAGAAAGGTGTTTTCCGGGCATATGTGCTTCCTCTTGTCTAAAACCGTTTCCTGTATGATTATGATTCTGTTTCATGGAGGATAAAGGATTTTGTTCATCAAATCACATTTATTGGCCTCTGGCTTTCGAGGCACTTACCAGAAATTCTAGACTTGCTGTTTGCATTGTTTAAACTGACATATAGTTTGTATTGAATAGGCTGTTCTTTCAGATAACCAGGCTGTATTACTCATTTAATGTAATATTACACTCAGTCAATACACAAAACCTGTCCTGGATAGGTTCCAACAAGGAGAAGTTTAAATGAGGGATAGTTAATATCATATGGCAGTAAAACGTAGTGAATGGATGCTATAAAAAGGGGATTTAAAGAGGAATAAAAACCCCACGTTGCTGTCCAATGAAAAACATTTATCTCCATTTTTGTCAATTTTAAGTTTTTTACATCATTTGAACACGCCAGTGGTTGTTTACATTGTTTGAAAATTTCATGAAGAATGGACCAATAGAAGTGCTCCAGAATAGCTTGGAAAAACCTCTGGTTCCATTGACTTCCTTTGAAAGCAAACTATGTTTTTGTTCTCTCCTGTAGCCATTTTGGAGATACTTGTTTTTCAATGGACAGCGACGATATATATAATCTAATTGTTGAGATGTTAACAAAGCATTCAGTGTGAAGTGATGTTAAATGCAGTATTGTTCTTTACAGTGCTGCTAGGAACCAGGCATCAGCATGCATACAACATCTAGTCAAGTCAAGTTTTATTTACCATCCAAAACAACCAGTGCAGCCACACATGTATTCAGACGTTTTAAACAATGCGTCTGTAACGAGTGTGGTACACTGAGGCATGTTTGAGGACTATTTTGCAGTACAACGCCCTGCACGAACCTCAAGTAATGCATTCAGGAAACCACTTTGTGTAGTAACTTTCTGTGAAGGCCTTTAGAGGCATTTAAGACTTTGGACATTTGGTTCCATTTACCACCACTGTTAACAGATCTGACTTGGTTAGTGTCTCTAAAATGGTGTATTTTACATCAAATCACTCAGAATAAATTTGTTTACATCTCAACAATTACATTATACAGGTTTTTTCTAAAAACTTTAAGTTAACTTTAATTAAGTTTAAGTTTGTATGAAATTGTTTTAAGGCAAAGCTGCTCGGTGTGTGTCTTGTAACAATATTTAATTTGGGCAGCCAGAAACTCTAACCCTCACACAAAGAGAGAACATAAAGAACCTTGAATTTATCTCTGGGATCAATAAAGTAACTATCCATCCATCCATCCATCCATACATACATATTCTTTACTAAATCGTCACCATCCAAGGAAAACAAGTATTTCCAAAATAATAATTTCACGGGAGCACACATAAACATTTTTTTAATGTTTAAGTTAAGTTCAAGCAATTCTGGAACATTTCTATTGATCCAATCATCATGAAATTCAATGTGAAGGGCTGAGTTCACGCTTTGAAGACAAGGATCTGTCTTTGAGATATGTTAATAGTAAAATATAGATTAATGTTATAAAAATGTTTTTGATTGTATACCATTTTGTCTTTTTGACCTTTGGCCCACCTGCACTACAAACATTTTGGGTATCTCTGCTATAAAGTATGTTTGTCCCGGGTGCGATGTGAATGATTCTGTCAGCTATAATTAGCCATGCTGGATTTACTGTTTTGTTTTAGAAATGCAGGTATATCATAATTGGCCTTCTGACGCCCCACATTCCAAAACAACCTAAATTTATGTTTTGTTTTTAAAATAGATTTATTTTAACTAATTATTTTACTCTACAGAGAACAAGGACATTCAGCTTGGTTTAGAATTGATTTCTGTTTAGTTGTTTTTTTAGTTATTGTTAATATATTCCTTTATATCGTACTAGCAGTGATATTTCTTGTTCTAAGAAACGCTCAGAGTAGTCTGTATGTATGTTGTAGGTGGGTGAGCACAAGTTCAGCGCCCACCGGATAGTTCTGGCTGCTTCCATTCCCTATTTCCACGCCATGTTCACCAACGACATGGTAGAGTGCAAACAGGATGAGATCGTCATGCAAGGCATGGATCCCAGGTAACTGTCTTCAGGGGCTTAAAGGGGCTGATTTTAATAAACATGTGCATTTTATTTTAGTGTTTAATGTACAAACCTTTAAAAACAAGGCAGTGGTTGACTTTTACTGTCTCGGTTTAGCTTAAACTTGGACATTTGAGGATTATAATACATTAAAATTGTGTGTGTTCTTTACATATATTCTTCCTTTTCCATACTTTTTATGGTGCTGTACAAATTACTGTAATATAACTATCAAAATAAACCTTCTCATTCAGTTTTTTTGCCTAAGCTATTAAACTTGGCTTTTGACCCTTCGGTTTGTAGTGGTCACAACTTAAAATTTGAAATTGAATAACAGAGAATGTTTTGTTTCTTGTTTGTGATCTTTGTTTGGTAGTAGATCAGCCAAGGCATTTTTGATGTCTGATATTTGCTCCTTCAGTGTTGCTCTGGAGCTGCGAAGTGACTGTAGCTAACAAGCAATAGAAGCTTTTAGCCCATTGAACATTGAGCAGACTGTGTGCATTAACCATCTCGCACTTGCTTCAAACCATATTGAGTCAAATAGACCCCCGTTTGTAGTTTCTGATACTGTATGACATACAGTTAATCATAAAAAATGCCCAAGTGCAGAGAAGATGATTTTAGAGCTTACTGATTTTTACTCTCCAGTCTGTCAACTGTGAACTCTTACTGAGCTTGGAAATGTAATGTATTGATATGTGGATGCTGACGTTTCAGTTCTGCCATTTGCTTTGTGTCTCCTCAAAGTGCACTTGAAGCTCTCATCAATTTTGCATATAACGGACACATAGCTATAGACCAGCAGAACGTTCAGGCGCTCCTGATCGGAGCCAGTTTCCTGCAGCTGCAGAACGTCAAAGACGCCTGCTGCACTTTCCTTCAAGAGAGGTACTCGCGCCTCCACCCACACAGCCAACAACACTGCCAAACACAGCACTGGCAACACATGTATCTTCCCGGTCACGCTCTCTTACTAATGTTTACGCTTCCTCTGCTCTGCTTCCAGATTGCATCCAAAGAACTGCCTGGGTGTGCGCCAGTTTGCGGAGACCATGATGTGTACGGGCCTGTATGATGCAGCCAACAGCTTTGTGCACCAGCACTTTGTGGAGGTGTCTGTATCAGAGGAGTTTCTGAGCTTACGGCCGGAGGAGGTGCTGGAGCTGGTGGGCTGTGATGAGCTCAACGTGAAGGCTGAGGAACAGGTCTGTGTGCTGGCATTAAAAGAAAAGAAGTGTTAAACAGATTTATCAGTGTTAAACTTACACATACAGTAAATAATAGTAAATGGAAATTTGTTGCCTGTGCGTTAGTGTTTGTGATCGTGTTGATAAGGGATGGAAGGATCCATGGGCTATGTATCGGTATCGACCGATTTGTAATCAAAATATGTGATCGGCCGATATTTCTCCAATTTAGCCGATCCTGAAAGCCAATCGATGGCGTTAAACAAATTATTCTAATTTCTGAATTTACAGCTAGCGTTTCATTCAGGAAGAGGAGAACTCCCTCCCTGCAATTCCTATCTGAACCGCTAGGTAGAAATACACACCCTTTCATTTTCGACAAACTGACTAAAGCAGCGGTGTCGCGAGAAAAGCATACGCTGATTAAGTGTTTTACCGTATGTAACACAGACTCATCCAGGGCGTAAAATGTGTAAAATCAGCGTGTCTTGATGAGGAACCAAGCGAAGACATTTAACGTTCTGATCTGATACGACGCTGCACACAGCTGAATACAGTGAGTATCAGCAAACAGCAGAGCTAGCATGCACAGCTAGCACAAAACAAACAACCCAGAACACCGTGCAGACCAGATCTGACCGGTATGAACAGAACAGCAGCAATTCAAGATCTACATTTAATGATCGCAGATTGTCGTTTAAAATAACATTTTGATATTTGTTTGATTCACTTTGTTTATTTACTGTTAAGTTTGGTAAAAATATTATGCTGTTTCATATGAGCTCGTTAAAAATGGTATTATTACTGTTCAGTAACAAATATGAAGAATACATAAATGAATACATGCAAATGAAGAAATATCATATATCGAATCACTGAGAGGTAAAAATTATACCAAAAGCTAAAAGGTACTAAAAGGTTCTTATTAAATTATGTGACGATTATGTGATGCTTTTTTAGCATATTGCCTATCATCAATATAGAAAGTTAGAATTAGTCCTGTTATACTGATTATGTGCAGTACAGTGTATGAAACGTTAAATATAAATGACTGTATTTATAGTTTTGATATATATATATATATATATATATATATATAATGTACCACTACTCTGTTCCAACCGTGCAGAAGCATGATATCTGTTTTCGTGTGCTTGCAGAAAGCAGATCTAACAAAAACTGACAGACCTTCTGTGAGGTTCACAGGTGCTGGATCATTTAGAGCTTTATGAACTATTAACTGAAATGTAAAAAAATTATAAGTATCTTAAATGATACAGGCAAGTCTTTTAAAGCTCAAGTGATTTGCGCTATTTTTTGTTGGGATCAGTTCTTCTGCATTTTCGCTCATTACAGATAATTTCGAGGAAGCTGTAAAATTGAGATTATTAGATGATTATTAGTTTGAGATTATTGAGATGTTTATATGTATCTAGAAAAAATAGACAAGACAAGGATAGCTGTGCAGCTTAAGCAGTGTGAGGAATGAATAAACGGCAAAAAAAGGAGCGCAGGTGGGTATGTCTGAGGTTTAGCACTTGAGGACCTTCTCTGGGGGGGTATATACAGTTTGGTGGCTGTAGGGTTAACAGGACAATAATGTTTGGGTGTGCTCGAAAAGAATGGGATTCTATGAGAGGAGAAAAGAGGGATGGAAAAAAAGACAAACAGACAAGTGCAGGTCAAACCAACAGTGCGGGCATGGTCGGGGAGTCAGTGTATGCGAAGAGTTGTATGTTGGTTAAGCAGAAGTTCAGTGGATTGGTGTGCACTTTTCCATAAAAAATAATATTAGAATGATTTGCTGAGTGTTTGGCTTTTTAAACCTGAATGTCGAATTTTGAGGCAGAAAACCTTCACAGTCAGTGTAAATGCATAATATAATATAAGATTTATTATTGAATAAATTCTTGTTGCGTCCATTTAAATACTTGACAACATCTACAAATACCAATACTAATGTAAATTCCACATTAGAAATTGGTTATTGTAGACCTAAATTCACACAAAGTGATACAGAAGATTTGAATGGTAGTTTATAAAAGATTCTGAGTAGAAGCCATAATCTAATTTTGTATACACTGTGAATTTCCTCTCCAGTAAAATAGACAGCCAGAGAGTTTGTAATTTAGCAGCCCTGAAACAGCGGAAGCTGGGATGCAGTATGTCACTAATGCTGGCATGTTTGCAGCCAAAGACTGGTCACACCTTTTATATACCAGTTATATAAAGTAGGACGTACCCCAGTTGTTAACCAGTTGCCACAAGGAATTGTGAACAGGCTAACCCAGTAATATTTCAGAGAAATGCTTAACGGTGCACTATATTGTTATTAATTGAGTTATTCAGTGTATAGCTGCAAGAAGAGTAAAACATATTTGTGCATACCACTCTAAGCATTTTCCCTACAGGTCAAGGGTGTTGATGGTTCAGATGAGTTGTAAAATACTGAGAATTTAATACCTCATGGTTTCTTACAAGCACCTGTGGCTGAATTCTTATTAAGACATGTAGAGTCCTTGTAGCAGTCAGCAGAGGACGCTATTATCACATAAGTTGTTTTTGTAGGCCTAATTTGTGGAAGAAGACTTAAAATGAACGTTTTAAACAAACCACTTAATGTTAAAAATGTATTAGTTAATGAGTTAGTGTAGTGTTAGTGTATGCTATAGAAAATCAAAAATAGGAATTCATCAGACTCCTTTAATAATTGTATCTTGGCACCCTGAGGTGCATAGAGATTCCCCCAAATAGTATTCTTTCACATGACATGCTGAACCTGCTGTCATACGTGGCGTGCTTATTTGTCATCCACAGGTGTTTGAGGCCGTCCTCGCGTGGGTACGACATCAGCGAGAGGAACGGGAGTCTTGCCTGCCGGAGCTGCTGTCCAAGACCAGACTGCCTCTGTGCCGACCACAGTTCCTAGCTGACCGAGTCCAGCAGGACGAGCTTGTGCGCTGCTGCCATAAATGCAGGTCTGTCTCTGTGTACTTCTGTAGACTAATAGAACTTCCTCACACCTTACAGTGTTTGTTATCAGGCAACTTATGATGATGACAGACTTTTTCAGTTTTTGAAGCATGTTGCTTGTAGGTTACGTTTGTCTGTTTCTCAAAAACAGAGATTTGGTAGACGAGGCAAAGGATTACCATCTAATGCCGGAGCGGCGGCCACACCTGCCTGCCTACAAGACGCGGCAAAGATGCTGCACGTCCATCGCAGGTTTAGTCTATGCTGTCGGAGGTCTCAACAGTGCAGGTTCCCCCACTTTTCCTGCTCACTTCTCGTTTAAAAAGAAATTTAGAGTGGTTTGATGTAAAACGCATCATTCTAGTAGAATAGAATAAAAACCAAGATTTTGTTCCATCAGTTAATGCCTCACAAAGTCATTACATAAAGTTTTACCTGTGCTATGTGATGGCATGAAATGTTCTTTTTAAAGCAGACTGTTGTAAACCAAAATAGTACCCAGAGTAAACACTGTTTTTTAAATGTATTTAATCTGTGTAACTCCCATTTAATTTGTCATATTTAATAGTAATTAAAACTGTTTGCACTAGGACTTAATAAACCTTACATCACTGTTCATAAAACCCTCCAATGTAGCTTTATCAGTCTGCAGATTTGATAATTGCACGAGCTACGAAAAGCTTTTTCTTACCCACTTATGTCATGTCCAGGTGATTCGTTAAATGTGGTGGAAGTGTTTGACCCGATTGGTAACTGCTGGGAGCGCTGTCAGCCCATGAGCACGGCGCGGAGTCGGGTGGGTGTGGCTGTGGTAAATGGGCTGCTTTATGCTATTGGAGGTTATGATGGCGCATCTCGGCTCAGCACAGTTGAAGTCTACAACCCTGAAGCGGACACATGGACGAAGGTAGCCAGCATGAATAGCCAGCGCAGGTGAGACTGCTTGTGTTTAACTGTAGTTAGAAGTACTGTCACTACTTCTACTAAACCCTTTCCAGTGTAAGCAAATTTTATGAATGTGGTTGTTGATGGATTCAAAGGCCTTATGTAGATTCATACGTTACATGTTTTAGGGTCCAGCGTTCAACAGTGTAGTCGGTGCTTTAAATGCAGGTTTTTCTTGCTTGCTTTGTAAGTACTATGTAAACATTCTCCGCATTTAAAAACTATGACGCAAAATTTTTAATTCAGGGTTGCTGTGATGTCATGAGAAATCATTTACTGTGCACCTAGGCCTTGAGTTTATAACAGTTTAGCCCCACCTACTCGTACTGAAGTTCTAAGAAACATTTCAGCTCTGAGTGCTTTTCTGAATGGGGCTCAAGATAGGACAGTCGAGCCAAACCGAGCTCATTTATCTCTTACCTGTCTTAAAGGCACAGTAACAGAAATTAATTTTAAAGGATAAAGAGAGGTTGGGAATGAAAAGTGCCTGGAACGCTAGATTTCTGCATGTATAGTCCGTCATTGCTCTTGACCCAACGTTGTTGTTTCAATACTCAAATTTTGGGGGTGTCATTGTCAGGATTGTCATGTAACAGTCTAGGTCAGGGGTGTTTATTTAGAATTCAGTAAGGTCCAGTTAGAGGGGATTTCCTCAGGCCAAGGTCCGGACAGTCATAATTTTTAACTTGTGTTATGATTTAGTGCCTTATCCTGTATACTGTATAAGTATCAGCATCTTATACCATCAGCAACTGAAAAACAAAACAAATTATAAATACCGTTCAGTATATTTTAGCTATATTTACTGTTTAAATACTAAACAAAATTAATTATTATAAACAGTGTTTGAGGTTCATGGTATGTCAACGTGTTTGACATATTGTACTCTCCTTATTCAACGGTGCCAATGTAAATACAGTCTTTCATTTTAAATAGAGGCATACATATTTTGTAAGTTGTTTTCAAGGTAATAACTGGAGGCTTGATTTTGATTGCTGCGCATGAAAGCGCTGCATAATTTGAGTCATAGGAGCAGAATTAAAAATGTCTAAATGTAGAAGATGAATTGCTGAACTTGTGCTCTGCTTTGTCTCTAAAGTGCAATGGGAACAGTCGTAGTGGATGGACACATATATGTATGTGGTGGTTACGATGGAAAGTCCTCGCTCAGTTCAGTAGAGTGCTATTCTCCAGAAACGGACAGGTGGGGAAAGTGTCTTTTACAATCTTTGCCTTTTAAATTATGACCATATAGTTATTGTTATGTAACATATTTACCTTTTGTATATTTATATGTGTATGTGTGTGTGTTCTTTGTGGCCAGGTGGACGATAGTAACGGAGATGAGTGCGAGTCGAAGTGCAGCAGGTGTGACGGTATTTGAAGGAAGGATATTTGTTTCAGGCGGACATGATGGTCTACAGATTTTTAATACGGTTAGTGAGAGGCCATATCTAAAAATGTATCTTAGCTCTTATTTATTATGCACGTTTTATTAATAGAAGACTTTATATGACAGTCAGTATGGCATAATATTTCTATAGATTTTTGTCTTTACTGAAAATGTAGAGATCAGCCAATATGTTGTTGCACAAGCCAGAGGTCAGCAAAGACATGTGTATTTTTTTTAATGCCACTCCTGCTGGGGTGGAGAGGAGATGATTTAGGCTTTAGGCATTAATCAGAAAGCAGGTTACAAGTAAAATTTTGTAAAATTATTTTTTTCTAAAATAATTTCCGAATACAAACAAAAAATGACTTTATATAGGTACCTTGTCTGCGCAGACAAGGTACCTATATAAAGTTGCTCTGACACTACATAACCTGAAGTGCTCCATCCTGGTTCTGGTTGTTTACTACCCTGCAGAGTTCAGCTCCAGCCCTAATCTCACTCACCTGATCAAATCAATAAAAGCATTCATGGGCATCTAAATATTGAGGCCAGGTGTGTTGGTTCTGAACTCTCCAGCGTGGTAGATCTTCAGAATTGGGCACCCCACCTTAAAACATGTGAAATGAACCAATGCATGAGACTTTTAGCTATTTGTCTTTTGATTGCCATACAGAGTCAAGAACCACATCAACAAGTCTTATTGTGATAACGGCTCTTCCCTGTAACTGAGGTTCATTCATTTCTTCCGTCCACTAGGTGGAGTACTTTAACCAGCACACTGCCCTCTGGCACCCAATGGCTCCTATGATGAACAAGCGCTGTCGACATGGTGCTGCAGCTCTGGGCAGTCAGCTGTACATCGCTGGAGGCTACGACGGCTCAGGCTTTCTGAGCGGTGCTGAAGTTTACAGCTCTGTGGCTGATCAGTGGAGCCACTTAGTGCCTATGAACACACGCCGCAGCCGCGTCTCCCTGGTTGCCAACTGCGGCCACCTTTATGCCGTAGGAGGCTACGATGGACAGTCCAACCTCAACTCTGTCGAAATGTACGACCCAGAGACCAACCGCTGGATATTTATGGCACCCATGGTCTGCCATGAAGGCGGGGTGGGGGTTGGGTGTATACCCCTGCAGCCTGCCTAGGACTGCCTCTTTACTTGAAAAAGAAAAACAGAATTTAATATCATTTTTTTAGTTTTTGCTAAAGGGTGGCGTGCATCAGTGATCACGATGTCTTGCCCTGGGTCCATATGTTTGCATCTGAGGCACCATGTTATTGGCGCCGTAGTTACAAGAAGCCTTGAAATATACAGTGCAAACTTTTTTTTTTTTTTAACAACAACTTTCAGTGACCAATACTTTCCTTTGAGGTGTGGGTGCCGTCAGAAGCTGCTAGTATGGGGCTAGTACTGCGTGGTCCTGTGGTCAAGGCTGTATTTTGATTCTGAAGAAAGGCCGGAGCCAGTCAGAGCAGAAGAGCTAGAAAGTACATTTGATAGCATAGAATACCTGAGCGGGACCGGCACTTGTGAAAAGCGTATGTATTGGAGCTCTTCAGCTGTTGAGAATACAGATAGGATGTGGACCACTTTAATTGTGTGTGTGTGTGTGTGTGTGTGTGTGTGTGTGTGTGTGTGTGTGTGTGTGTGTGTGTGTGTGTGTGTGGGTGGGTGCATATTCAGGTGAATGTCTGTGTTTGTGTATGAACGTTAGAGCGATACATAAGGGAAGAACTAAGAGACATTTGCTTGGGATAAACATTGGCACTTCTTAACTGAAAGTTTATAATATTACTAGAAGGTACAAGTTAACCACTGAAGGTTTAGGCCAAGCAAATGTGTGCTACTTGGGAGAACATAATCACGTAGATACGATTTGTAGGGATAACCCAAGCTCATGTTTTAGTTTTTGTTTGTATTTGTGACAAAGTTTCTTTTGTTTTTTTGCGACGCGTTGAAAGCGTACTTCATTTGGGATATTGTACTGAATCTGTACTGAACGTTGCGACAAACACAGCAGCAATGATGAACACTTGCAGAAGAACTGAACTGCAGTGTAACTGCGCGGAGCATCCACGTATATGTGCCATCACCCATCCCACCATCCTGTTGGGACTGCTTTTGGATACAGTTCTAACACTTGTCTCACTTGAAACTCTTTTAGGAGGCATATATAAAAAAACTGTTAGGTCTACTGCACTGCTCAAAGTTTTGTACCAGCTGCTCACCAGCCCTGGGTTCTTACCCAACAGACCTTGCAGTTTGCAGATAGGAGACACCCCAGCGTCACCTAAAAGAGTGAAAGGGCAGTGGCTGACTTACCTCATAGATAGCTGCCTGCAACTCTCTTTCTAGGACGTATTGACGTAAACCGAGACCAAATTTTATGTGTTTTTATAATGACCAGCATTAGCAGTGTGGTTTCATTGTGCAGTGGCATCAGTACCTGTTGTGATGGGATGGTGGAACGTGTCCTTCATGTGCAGTTGCAGAATCAGGGTTGGGGTGCATGTGTGTAACTATCAGCTAGTGAACAGGCTTTTGTAAATGAGTCTCAGCCGGTTGCTTCTGTGTGATTGCAAAGTAACAGATCTTAATATGGGATTACTGACTGTGAATTTTTGATTACGGACGATGTTTTCTTCCTTCTCCTTTACGGCCATTTGCTCCGTTTTTCTGCTGATCTTGTTTTATGATAGATTTTGTATAACATACAATATGTATTGTAACCTTCAGTCATGGTGCAGTATTTTTTTACTACTTTTTTCTTTTTGTTTGTTTGGATTTCTGGACCACAGAGTTTTTTATTTATTTTTAGTTGTATGTTTTTTTTCCTGCTCTTTTTACAGCATTGCACATAATAGTTTGATAATTACTGTCTCGAAATTGAAAATCAAGTTTATAGATGTGTAATATATATAAACAAAGGATCTTATCAATATGTGGACCATTAAATCTCTTTCTAGTTTTTTTCCCTTCTGTCAAATAATTTTTAGCTACCTCTGTTTGAGATGGGAGAGGTCAGCAAGGGCCAGACAAAGACAGCCGCCCTGCTGACCCTAACTTCTGTTTAGACTGAAGGATCTCAAAACTGGTGACTGATTTCTTTCGTGTGGGACTTCTTCACGTTACAGAAATGTTTTAAATAAATCATGTTCTTTTTTAACGAACACGTATGGCCTGCCGTTCTGATTTTCTTGGCGAGACAAACAAGTTTAGCCGTGTGGTTGTAATTCTAAATGGTACGCCGCTTATTCATCCCATGGACTGGCCTACGAGACCGAGTGACGCAGGAGTGACATAAACGCCAGTGTCCCGCCCTGCCTCCAGCGGGTGTTTTTATGAAGCGGACCCAGACACAGCAGCTCTAACATTAACGTTCTGACAGGAGGAAGAAGACCAGGCAGGATGAAAGGAGTACTGCTGATTCTACTGCTTATTACTTTGCTCAAAGGCTCTTCGTTAGCTGGGCCAGTGGACAGGCTTCAAATGGTAAGCTGAGAAGGTTGTTCCATGGTTGTTTGTTTTTTTATGTCATATCAGAAACGATAGACACTAAAACACATATAGCTTTCGAGTCCTGGACTTCATTTCCATTGGAGAATCTCCATTTAGAATATATTTTCCAGGAATAGGCTTAATCATTCTTCAGACTGATTCTCCAGAAGTGTGTCACCTACTGAAGAAACTTTTTTTTATTATTATTATTATTCTCAGTTTAGCCAGAAACTTTATATACCCCATAGGGCATAAACAGCTAAGAGACATTCCTTAACTTTGCTCTTCAGTAATTTTGAGAAACTCGCTTTGTAAAATGTCCTCTTAAGCAACGCGGCGGTATTTATCGTTATTGTGATGATGTCACAAAATGTTTTTTTTCTGGATAGTGAGCATGCCGTAGATATCAGACCCAAATAAATCAACAGTTTGTTTTCACTATAGAGCATTAGTTGTGTTTAGCTGGACTCAGTGCTAATATGGCTCTACTACTTCTTTTTTTCTGTGCCTTCTCAGATGTAAGAAAAGGTCTTGTGACATGTATATCTCAGGATGCCTGTAATATAATTTATGTATATATTTTTTCATAAGATTGAGATCACTATTGGGTGTCAATAACAATTTAGAATAAAATTTCTCAACAGCACACTACTGCTGTTGGCATAAAACCTTTGTGTAGGGTTTTTACTACGAAAACTTTGGCTTTGGGCTTTTTGGCTAAACTGAAAAATCCTAGTTTGTGTAATATGACTCAGTTCTGAGTCAATCTTCTGGAGAGTGATTAAGTCTGTTCCTGGACACTGTATTCTAAATAGGGATTCTCCAATGGAAAATAAAGTACAGGACTTCAAGGTTATATATATATATATGAAATGCGTGTTGGCCTGTGCTGTTTTTTTTCAGCAGGGTTGTTAACTGTGTGGGTTTTCTTACGTGTAGCCCATTCTGGGCATGTTGTTAAAAGCAGAAGAAACCACTGATGTGAGGTGATACAGCATTTTATGACGTATGTTCTTGAACTCTGTGAACATTTCAGACACCGCCACCAGGAATCCACTCACAGCCTGCGGAGAAAGGAGGACCTTCATCCAAGCCTCAGGTGAGAATGTGATGGTTGGACCATACTTGCTGGCTTTTCTTAATAGACCGTGTATCCTTAGAGCTACATTTAACCCAAACTTGTGATGAATAGAAAAAAGCTATCAGTCTATGAAACAGTGCTATGTAGGTCAGTCAGTGTGATGTTATGTCTGAATGTAGGCTGTTGCTCTTTGTTCTCTACAGTATGTGAGCGCTTTCTCTGTGAGTCCTCGACTAAGGAGGGCCGCACCCATTGTCCCGAAGACGCCTGTCCGGATCTGTACCGGCTGCTTCTCTGTCATCGGAGACCCGACCATACCGCAAAACTAACACTAAAAAATACACATCTTTTTTAACTACACAATGGCAAATATATGTTTGACTTTATTTTGTACTTTTTTAAAAAACTTTTATTAAGTGTTTTCTGTATATGCAACACACTTCAGTCTCTTGGCTCTGATGAATAAACACGCCTGTTTCTCCTCTTTTTGTTCACCGAGGTGTCTTGTGGTATTATTTGACGCACCTTAAAGCGTTCCTGCACTGTAATTTGTGGATTTCCTAAACTGTCGAATAATGACACGGATCACGGAGTGACGTCCCAGTGGCTGCTTCTCAGGTGTGTGATTAGAGGCACACTGTGTTATTATGGTGCATAGGGGCATAGATGGAGACCAAAGTCAATTATTCTCCCAGCCCACCTGCCAGTCACTTCTCAGTTTTTGGTTTCTCTTCCTCTCTCAGTCAGATGAATGAGACAAAACACCAAAACAATCTGCTGCGGCCAGAGCTATAATTTGAGCAGTCCTTTCGAGAATGAGGGCTTTTGTTGTCTTTGGTAAAAAAAAAAAAAAAAAAGAAAAAATCAAACATACAGTATTTATACAGTTAAATACTAAGGTATGCTGTAACTTCGAACTATCATGAGTCTTGGTTTAATATTCCCCAAACTATCAAACTCTTAACTTGTAAAATAGCAGTAAGATCTATACAAGCAATAGAGTAGAAGGGAAGGGATGCAAGTAAATATCAAGCATTGTCTGGAAATGTCTCTGCAGTCGTGGCGTAGGGCAGGAACCATGCTTTTGAGGGACAGGATTCATTTCTTTCTCTCTTTAGAACTTCTTAAAGGAGCTTTAAATGGAAAAACAAAATACAATTATTGGGAGTGGGGAGGAGATCAGGGCAACATTGGCCCTGTATAATGAAAAATGATTTTAATGTCACTCGAAGTAAAGTGAGCAGAACATGCACTACCTTCTGGCTGTGGTTCACCCTGCTTGTCAGGAGGAGGAGAAGCTGTTGCTCCTTCTGGTTCTGTACAAGTTGCTGGGCACCTGTAGAGGGCGACATGACATAACAGCAGCACACATTTAGAATTTATAATCTAGCGCCCAACACCAGTTGATTTCTAGAGATTTAGAGATGGGAGTAAATTAAGGAAACTAAGACCTGAAGCTCAGTTTTATAGAAATTAACTACAGCTGCAATAGTTGCAGTATTGGTCCGGTTGGAGAAATCCCCCCACACTGTTTAGTTTTATTAAGTAGTAGGTGATCTGAAAGTTTATGAATTTGGGTTTCCAGTCATGGTCCTAGAGTGCTTATTTCAGAGTCCCCCTGCCTTTACAAACCTGATCCAATCAGCTAATTAGCAATTCCTTCCTGAGTTGAAGGCCATTATACCCCAGTCACAAATGTTGCACTTGAGGCACTGTAGCTTAATTTTGTGAGGGATGCAAGGCCATGGTGTGTCCCATTTCTTATTTTGACCCCTCCAAATCAGTGTCCTCTGTGTGCCCCTATTGTGACCTTAAATGAGGACTGCATTAAAGGAGACACAGCCGCAGCCTCTTATCCAGGATTCCTTGAGAGGCAGGCAAGGAGCCTTCAGAGTGAATCTTTTGTGTTGGCTTTGTTTACAGCTATTTAACAAACATGGTGAAAATTCTGAGTTGAGCTAAAATGCATGTGTTGACTAATTTAACTTTACTGAGTTGTATTTCGCTTGTAATACTTTAGATAAGCTAATGATCTCATTTAAAAAATGCTTGTTAATGACATCACCTACCCATGGTCTTGGAGGAGGACCACAGAGCTTAGGGCTCAAACAGACCTTACAATATACAGGACTAGGGTACAGCAGAGTCTGACTCGGGAACACAGTCTGACGAAAGATTGTCCTGGGGCAATATTTACTTTGCTCCCAAAGAACTGCAGCTTCTCCAACCCAGCAGGAGCCCACTTCATATACCTGATCGGCTGTTTGCAGACTGAGTCTTGTCCCAGTGGCCTTTAATATGTTCTTAAAATTGACTGCATGACATGACTGTATTAATTTTATGGGTGGGATTAGAGAACGAGAGCAGAGTTGCTAATAGATTGGTGACTTCAGGCTTGAGGACTTACATTGAAGGATGGTATCTGCTCTCCTCTCCGTCCAGTATTCCGTGGTATGTTCCGATCTCCAGCTCCAGTCGCTTCTTATTATTGAGGAGAGTCTCATAGTCGCGTCGCTGCTGCTCGATGTCCCCGCGCACATCTGACAACTCGGCCTCCAGCTTCCCGATGACAGAACCTAGGTTCTGCAGCTCAATGTCGTGCCAGTGCTTTGCATCATTCAGGGAGTTCTCCAGGCCACGTTTCTACATGAAAGGGATGTAAAGGTTTAAGGGCGAAGACTACATAAGCCTATAATTCATAATGTCAGTGACTTGTAGAAAGAGTTCAGTTATATGTTAATAATTAAGAAAAGATTGTTTTCATTGACACATACTAGTATCCGGCTCTGCAGAGCTTACATCCAACACTGCCATGAATAACCTTATAATTAAGTAAACAGACTGAGCTTTCTTACCAGTGCTCTCATAGACTCTGTCTCAGCTTGTAGGCTCTGGATCTTTGCACTAGCATCATTGCATTCTGTCTTCAGACTTTCCAGCTCTTCCTCCTCCCGACTCAGCTTACTGTTCTCACAATCAACCTGCTGCTCTCACAAACATGTACATAATTATCAACTGACATTCCATTGACGTACATTAAAAGTAAACTATGTTTTTGCTTCTCATGTGAAGTAATAACTTTGGAGATACTAGGTTTTTTATGAGAGCAAACATAAAAAAACAGTACAGTTGGCTACCATAGCAACTCTGTTGCATACTTTTTAATCATATATTCACACACTTTATTTTACCTTGCACTCCAGGTATGCATCAGTTTCAGCACGGTTCTTTTCAATGACCTTCTCCCAGTGAGAGCGGATATTGGCCAGGATCTGTTCCAGACTGGTCTCAATAGGTGCATCAGGTTTGTCAACCTCACAACCCTCCATCTGGTTATAGAGCACTCTTACATCCTACAGAGGGGCAGAGTTTGTGTGGATCACAATATCACAGTGGTCCTTTCAATTCCGCAAACTGCAACATAACCAGCATTTTGTTGTAGCCTGATGTGACCTGACCTGCACGGTGTAGGGCTCTGAATAATTTCTAGCAAGCCTGTGTTGCGGGGCTGGTATTCTTTCACTCACCTCTTCGTGGTTTCTGGCGAGATCTATCAGCTCAACCTTTAAAGACTCAATTTGGTTCTCCAGGTCCATCTTGGTCAGGTTAGCATCATCAATCACCTTGTAGAGTGAGCTGATCTCCTCCTCCACTGCCTTCCGGAAAGGCTGCTCATTCTCAAACCTGAATAATTATACAAGCAGAACTCTGGAAACTACTCTGAGGGGTTATGTACATCACTTTCTTACCTTTCATTCATTACAAGCCTGAATTTCAGGCTCTCTGAACGTCACATACCTGTCTTTGAGGTCTTCAGCAGTGGCCTGGACATTCTCTGTCTGCAGCATTAGTCTAGCATTGTCCAGGATGGCTTCACTCACCTAGTGGACAGTGAGATTGTGTGAGACTGCCTGCCTGTGCATATATACTACAAAGATGTTTCTCCTCATGGACAGTGGAGGTAGAGCTTGGTTTTTGGTGGTGTACAGCCCTAATTTTTCAAATATTAGACAGGTTTTAAATTTTACATTTAAATTCTTCATGAGGCCAACACACCAAGTCACTCTCATACATGTTAAGCTTTATTGGTTTTTAGTTGGTGGGTTTGTCAGGCTACAGTTTTAACATGCTTGCTTCAGTTTGGTTAGACCCAGCAGTTTCTTTTTACCCTGATTAAACCAGAGGAACATTAAGACACATTCACCTTCTTATATCACTCTCCAGACATATTAGTGACATTTTTACGCACTTTAAGCCCAGGTATCCCCACTGCCATTTACTGTGCATCTACTTTAAGCCCATATTCTCACAGCACCAGGATTAAGACCAGGTTTCCTCCTCATTTGAAGCACCATGACCTGCCCTGTCCCACCTGTCTGTAGACGTCCTCCCACTCGTGCCTTAGGGCTCCCCAAGTCTCAGCGCTGGAGGCCTTGCGGTCCAAGTAGCTTCGAATCTGTTCTTCCAGCTGCTGGTTGAGCTGCTCCAGGGCGTGGACCTTGTCGCGGTACTCCAGCAGGCAGCCGTTGAGGCTGTCAAAGCCGAGCTGTTGGTGGGTCCGCTCTCTCGGCTGGGGAAGCACGGGGGCACTGGTGGTGCTGCGCATGCCCTGCAGGAAAACGCTGCTGATGCCCAGCGCTCTGCGGGACACACGTGCACCAAGATTGGTGGTGGTGGGCATTTGGCTCACGGTGGGGGGTGTGGTGCCCACGAAGACACCCCGGGGTGCCGTGGTGCCACCTGCGCTCACCCGTCCCATGCCGCCCGGCCGCTCCGTGCTAGCCTGGCCCAGGAAGGAGGATCGGCGTCTTGGCAGAGGCATTCCTGTCCTGGTGTTGGTTATATGAGAGGGTACTACTCGCCCATAGACATTACTGCAAAGCAGCACAGCTTCACTCTGACTGGTGCTCAGCGAAACGGCAACCGCTCTCGCCGCACGCCTCTTTATGGCGGCCCGGGCTTCTGGAAAGCTGTGCTTTTGTTCCAGATCTGTTGTCCCTGGACCATTGTGACTCACGCTGGCTGCTACTGTTTGTTTATTGAGGCTGGCCGCTTTTCGGCTGCCTCAGCAGTGTGGGCTACTCAGGAAAGCTCTATAGAGCTCCTGACCAATCCAGGACATGGGCGGCATGCTTGACCCTAGGGGACAATGTAAATGAGCAAAAAAGTGTGAAAATCATCACATTACCCCAAGCGAGTGTTTACGACTGGCTGCAGGTATGTGGGTGAGCGAGAGAGCACTGTGTAATTACAAACACTGAAGCAATGAACACCTTCTCATTTACATACAAGCCCGTCTCTTTTTAACACGACTTTAGTCATATGCAGCCCCGCTTCTGGACTGCTTTTCTTGGGGGCAGTAAAGCATGTTGATATTTTTTAAACCAGAAATATATTCAGGACATGATTTGTGCATGAACAACGACGGCAGATCTAATGATACTGGCTTAAATTAATATATGAGGTAAAAAAAAATTTGCATGTGCCTTTAAACTTAAACTTAAAACCTAATGATTGAACACTTTGAGTACACTTTGCTCATGTAAATTAAAAAAAAGATGATGTCATTTTTAAAATTTCAATAATCCCCCTTAATTAATTTAGCATTACACTGATAGAACAACACTGTGCCGTGAAGTCACACTTATATTATTCTTGCATTTTCTGTATTCAGGGTTCGGATAGTTTCCTTTGTTTCATTGTTTAAACATTTATAAGCTCTTAATACTTTAGTGTTTATCGCACCTACATTAAACACCTGCTACTTTGTGCCAGACATAAGAAGCTGAGATTCCCTTTTCATTCTTGCTTCATTTAGGGATTTCTTCCTTATTCTCAGTTATTTAGTAATTTCCTGCAATGCTGTGATTTACGTCTCAGATCTCTAAAGCAGTTTTTGGGGAAAATCCTGAAAACACACAATGAATAAGAATTCCACTGAATTATATAATCGTCTGGAAAATACTCAAGAGAAACCTCAGTACAGTAGATCATGAGTAGGTCCTGGCACACAAATGGTGTAATGAACTTCCACTGGCTGCCTGAACAGCAGACTCTGTTCAGACTGAAGACCATCTCTTTATGAATGACTTATATGAGCACTAATGTAAAGTATTTATTGAAATGAATCATATTACACTTATTCTACGCTTAACTCTTTATCATCTTAGTATGAGCACTGGGTAGGTATTCCAAGGTATTGCACTTGTGCTCTAACCCTGTGTCTTCTTATTTGTTCCTCCTTGTTTCTAGATAGCTGCACTGGGCCTTGTTTCTGGCAGTGTTTGTGCTCATGGGTAGTTTGGACTAGAACCTGTTTGTACTAGCTATAGATACATTCTCTGACTAAACAAAAAGCACCTTTGTAAATCACTCTGGATTACAGCATTTGCTAAATGCTGTAAATGTATATGTAAATTTCTACAAGCAGGGGATGGATGGCACCTCTCTGTACCGGGGGTTTCCATGGTCTTCAGAACTGTACAAAGAAGCTCTAAAATGCCCCTAAGGGGTTGTTTCATGACCACTATGAAAGACAGATACAGAAAGATTAGCTAAAAGATTAGCTGTGCTTAAAACTCACAAACAGACCACCTCAGCCTGTTTTATACATGACACAGACTATTGACGTAGACTATTCTCAGTCCAGCAGTGATACTGAGGTGTTTAAAAACTCTAGCAGCACTGCTGTGTCTGATCCACACACCACCACCACGCTAGTGTTATTGCAGTGCTGTGAATGACCCACCATCCAAATAATACCTGCTCTGTGGTGGTCTTGTGGTGGTCCTGACCACTGATAAACAAGGTGAAAGGGAGATGACAAAGTAAACAGAGAACAAAGTAAACATGTGTAGACACAAGCAGTTTAGCATTCCCATCGAGGGCCTGGGCCCTGATTCAGCTCTTTTTTAACATGCTTTTGCTAACTTCAGTTCATCACCTGGCTGTACGTCACACCTATGACAGAAGGTGAGGAGGGGATAGTGAGAAGAAGGTTATTACCAGGTTAGCCCCAGTCAGCTAAACAACGAGCTGTAAAAACCTTGCAATGCAAAGCGTTTTATTAAGAAGTTTGAGATCATGTGTGTAAGTAAGTCTGAATAAGTCTGGCTACAAACTTCTAGTTCTAGCCAAGAACTGTGACCAGAGTTCCTCAGGAGTCATGTATAAGAGATGGATTAGTCTGCAACCTAAATTGTATGTTTTTGTGTAAGTTTGAAATGCTAAAAGTAGTTTGTTACTTCTTTACAGCGTTTTGAATTTATTAGTCACACATAAAAACACAAAAATAAAAACAGCCTGTTTAATTGTAAGAAATAAAGAGAGGTTTGTAAATGGTCAGGTGGAAATTAAGTTTGACAAACAAATGTTACATGTGAACCTCAAGAAAACATAGAATACAATATGTAGGATACAGGCATTTAATACATACAACTTTCGGAAAGGCCGACATAAAGCAAGTAAAACCTCATAGATTCTAGAATAATGTTCATTTTCACTTCTTGAATAACCAATTAAGTAAACAAATACAAAGATAAGTCATGTTTTGTTGGGGGAAGAGAGGCCTCCAAGGTAAAATCTTGCCTCCTACAGTGAGCTTGGCCTATTAGACTAGAACAAAGTGGGGAAAAACAGCAGATCCTCAGTGATTTGGTTTAAGCAGTGCTGCACTCTGCTGAGGTTAATTGGGGGATAAGAAAAAGCTGATCTGCACTACTACATGGTTAATAGTGAAACTTCTGCACCAGTAAATTCAGTTGCATTTAAACAAAAAACAAAAGTAAATGTTTTGCATATGTGTACGTCATTTCCTCAGCATTGTGGGGGAATTTACACCAAAATACATTTGAACTGAACGTGGAATGTTTTGTCAAAAACACACAAATGAATAAACAAACTCTATGTGGACCGTTCTGTCCAAAGTTTTCTCAGGAATTATACATGAATGTACTTTATTAGTAGTTGTAAAGATTCATATAGATTTCTCTCTTAGCACACACCACCGTTAAGTGTGTACATAGTGTGTTTATATAGATTTTCAGGTAGCTGATAGATCTTTTCTGCTTGTTATGCCCTATAGCTGAGATCTCTTTGTTTACATATAAAGTTTTGTGGTGAATAAGACTCGTATGTCAAGCCAGTGTTAGATTGTGTGGTAAGATGTTTTAGTTAGGTGACTAATCCGCTGAAGTCAGGTGTACTACAGGTTTTTTTCTTTCTTTACAAACAGAAAGTCACGCCCCCACCACCACCACAATCAAAAAACCACAGTTTCCTGTTAGAAGGTACAGAGATGAAGCAAAACATAGACAGTTCCCAAGAGAAAGAAAGAGAGTTGGTTTTAACAGTGGATGGGAACCTTTGCATCCATTTTTAGTCTAAACAGTCACCCCCTTTAAACTGAAACTCTCTCTCTCTCTCTCTCTATCTATCTATCTATCTATCTATCTATCTATATATATATATATATATATATATATATATATATATATATATATATATATATATATATATATATAAAGCTAGTTAAATGCTAAAGTGATAAAATATGTTTAGTTGTTTTTTTAGAATGAGGGATTTTTAACATTGTTAGTTCATGTTCCTGGTCATGTTAAGCATAATTCATCATGACATATAATTTAAAACACATATTATTAAAACATAAAGACTTTTGTCTTCGTTGATACCACGGTTTACTCAGGAATATGTCACAGTACGGAATGAAACGTAATATAATGTCTGATTTTATTTGACTGAATGTGACCAAAACCATATACTGCAATACAAACAGTATGTCAAAATATAGGAGTGCAGTCCTGTAGCATGTGTAGTATAACACAGAGAGAAAATGTTAGTCAAACCTAAAGGAAACCAAACCCAAAGCTGAACTTGCTCTCTGCTCTTGTTTTCTGGTATTTGTTGTTATTTGGTTTGGTTGTTGTTGTTGTTCTGTCAGAGATTGTTTATTGTTGTCCTGGGAGGAAAAAAAAAACATGGATCTATTTCTTCCCGTCTTAAACCAGTTGTACACAACGAAGGTCTGATGTGGGCTATTTTTAATAGTCTGTGTAAAAGTGTGTAAAGGTGCAATTTGTTTTTTAAAATTATACAGCATTCTAGAAATCTTATTGTCTGCAGTTCTTATTAAAGGGTTTAATCTGTTTGCTCTTGAATCGCTATGATGCAGCACACTTCGTAGTATGTTTGAATCTCCACTATATAGTTATAACTGAAATTGCTGAGACAAACAGTTTCTTCTCTGCATGCTCTGGAGTTTCAAACGCTGTAACTGCAACTTGGGTAGAAATGCTAGTGATGTGGCACTCCTCATAGCTACACATGTCCAGATCTGTGGCAGCATCGCAGAGAGAAGCGCTGTAGGTCATGATGAGCAGATGATTGATTAGCTCTAGAATGGCTCTCACGAACTGTTACTTCAGGACTTTAAGGCTGACAGGTTTGGCTTACAGCTGCTACTTTCACACAATAGTGAGACGTGTGTTAAATAACAGCAACTGAAACTAACATGTACAGTATATTTATGTAAATACTTTATGCTTCAGGACGTTTTCTGTTCTTAATGAAAACATGCTGGGAAATGTAGGTTCAAAGCAAGTATGGCCTTTAGTGCGATTGTTCAGAGTTTTACCCTCAGATTAACATTTCTAACAAAAAAACAAACAAACAAACAACAACCCCACAAAATAGATCAGCACAGCTTGTGTTCTGAATGCGGTGTGCTGGGGGCAACACGGATGACCATTCTGGGCGACAAGCTACTGTTCTGGGTCACCAGTGACACCAACACCAGACCTGCCAACCTGCTAGACCTGCTAGACTTAAGAAACTGTGTCCACATGTTTGCATTAAAAAGAAACACATATCACCATCACGCACCTCATAGCGGCACATGGGTGACAGCCCGCAAACATTGACATTATGGATGATTATGACAGGAGAGCTTTATTTGTGCAGATAAAAGCTGGAGATCATTATTTTTGTTTTACACTACTGTGTTAGTCTGGAATTCAACTACGAGAAGTTTGGCATTCTTGGCTCTCAAACAAGTCAATATCCAGTTTATCCAACAGGTGATCAACAGCAAAAGTTGGGAAAATTTTGGGAAATTCTTCAGGGATTGTTCCGCTCACCACAGCCACCTGCTAAACACTTACAGTAGCAGAGTTTTCAGTGACAGCTCAATTAAAAACAATAGAATATACAGTTTGCTGTTGTCCGTCTATGAAAATCATGTAAGGGCAGCACTCAGCTACAATATGATCATGAAAACAGTACTATGAAATATTATCTTCAACAACCTGCCACACAAGGACAAAATATCTTAACACTACTTTGCAAACTCTGTTGAACAAACAAACTAGCCAGTAAATTATGTAATGTTAGGCTAATGTTATTAATGTTATTTCCCAAGCTTGGACAGTCTGCGTTAAATCGTTTCACGATAAAACCCATTTTGTGTTGCTGTCAGCTTCCAGTCCTTCAAAACAATTGACATTCTAAATTTGTCATACCCACTTTATTTGGAAAATTGGATTGGGAAAAAAATGGGATAAACTATTTTTCCTTTGTTTTACGTAAGGCCAAGACGCTGCTCCCTCTTGCTGTCAGACGTGAGTACTACTGCACATGCACAATTTAACTCATCACCAGTGTTTTGCCTAGTTTAGAGCGAGTGTGGTTTAGGGCACACTTGTCCAAATGTGCACTTGCAACGTAAAATGTCTACAGGTTGGCAGGTCATCAGTGCAGCATAAACCAGCCTAAACCAGCTTAGACAAGCCATTTTCTTTGTTGTTTGTTTTAGTAGAGAATGCATCTGGTAATTTCTGGTGAATTGTTTATCACTTGTGTTCTTGTTTTTTGGTGAAAACCATTATTGTCTGCCTTTTTTGTAATTTCCACTTTTCACTGAAAGAAATAATCTTTGAATTTAAAAGTATGGCTTTAAATGAATGTTTTTGAGCTTTTAATGGGATTTTAAATAAACAACTGAATAAGGTTTGAAATGAAGGAGAGGTATTTGTGTTACAAAGTTTAAAAGAGTGCTTAACCTGGCTTACCAGTTGTGTGCAGATGTCCTCCTTAGCAGTGTTGTGCTTTTCAGGTTCTCCTAGAGCTGCCTGTTTGTGGGTCTATATGGTATCTTTTTGGCAGACTGACAGACCGCGCTAACCATGCAGAAGCAGCAAAACATGCTCAGGTCTAGCAGATAACAGCTACAAGCTATGGTACCTATCTAACCTTTCCATCATTTCTCTGTGGCACTGATCTTAACTCCTTCTTTCTTTGAGAATGATGGCAGTTTTCATTTTATTTTCTACTTTTGCTCACTTTGGTTATTCAGTTCATGTAAAACAGCCTTAAGGGGTGAAAAGAGAAATGCTGTGCTTCACCTGTCAGTGAGACAGGCAGGTGACGCCAATACTTCAGGCAGGTGCTGTCTAAGAAGACTCCTCAAGGCTTTCAGGGCCTGTCAAATTCCAGATTTTATGAAAGACGCTAGCAGAGAACAGCTTCAAGGAGGTATTGGGTCTCTACAGTAATCGGTTATTTTCTAAATTATTATTTCTAAATAATAATAATTATTATTATTTCTAAATCCATCATGTAATAGGTTAGATTAAGAAACTGATTTCATCATTAGTGCAGTCAGGTGTTGATAGCATGGTAAAGCTGCACTATAACCTAGAACCTATCAAATAGACGTCATGTGGTGCCTGACACTGTATAATCTACTGCAATCTATAAAAATTTAAAATGTGTGTTGTATAGCTAAAACAGCAGTAGCAGCCATTTAAAAGTCTGAATTTTATACATACATCTGTCTCTTTTTTAGAGAGCAGTATGCCACCAGAGTATCATACAGTTCGGTTTGTCATCATTTTGTTATATATTTAGTTATTTACACATTTCATAGAAAACTTAGCAGCGTCTTAATAGGTTTTGTTGGCTTACCTTTAATCATTTTATGTTTCATGGTTATATAACATAAAGACAGGCTATCCCTCAGGCAGAGGGGGCATTTAGTCTCAAAGTCCATGGAATGTATAGGTGGCATCAAAAGCTTTATATCAAGTCCTGGCTCGTCCTCCCCACCCCCGCTTACTTCATCCTCTACTCTATATAAACCTCTTAAGGAGCCCTTTGCTTTCCTGCATTCTCCTGTCTGTTCACATTGTGCTCTCTGCAGTGATTCACAGCTGCCCATCATGTCCCTGTCTTTGTCCTTATCCTCCTCCAGGCTGTCCGGCTACTCCGGAGGTTTGGGCCGGGCTGGAGGCGGTGCTGGAGCCAGGCTGGGCCTGGGGCTTGGTGGAGGTATTGGAGCTGGCTTGGGGCTTAGTGGAGGTGCTGGAGCAGGCCTGGGGCTTGGCCTAGGCTTAGGTGCTGGCAGTGGTCTTGGCTTTGGTTTGGGTGGCGGAGCTGGAGCAGGGTTTGGCCTGGGTGCCGGTGGGGCAGCAGGAGCACTAGTTGCTAGCCCGGCATTCGCCATGGGCCGCACCGTTGCTGCAGGAGGGCTGAGCGCAGGCTCTGCTCTGGCAGCAGGCCCTGCTCTGGGCGCCTCTGTGGTCCCTGTGCTGTCTCGTGAAGCCGAGAAAAGCACTCTGTCCAGCCTGAATGATCGCTTCTCCACTTATATGGCCAAAGTGCGGGCCCTGCAGCAAGAGAACGCAGCCCTAGAGGCCAAGCTGTCCCAACTGACCGGAGGTGCCGACATGTCACCAGAATCCTCCAGCACCACAACGGTAGAGTACGAGGCCCAGCTGAGTGAGTACCGCAGCACCCTGCAGACTCTCACCCTTGACACTATCAAATTGGAGATAGAGCTTGACAACGTCCGCGGCACCGCCCACGAGCTCAAGGCCAAGTGAGTGTTTCTGTTAAGTTGTACATAATGAAAGTAGTTGAAAGTAGAGTAATGGAAAGTATCAAAGTAACCCTGAAACTGTAATAGAAAGTAACTCACAATGTTTGATATGTTTTATTAGTGACTCCTGATCCCAGTACTGGAGTTCAACAGCATTATTAATTTTTTTTCAGGCTTGAGCACAACCGGTTGTTAATTTTATGAGTTGTATCAGTTGTTGGTATAAGGAGATCAATGTATTATATGACTACATTTTTTCATTTATTGATGGTGTACTGTATGTTTTATGTATGTATATCAATATCATTTTAACTTTAACATTTTAAAATGAATTATTTCTCATTTTTTATAGGCTTGACTTTGAACAAGGGGTCAAGTTCCAGCTTGAGTCTGACATTGCTGCCATGAAAAAGGTAAGAGATGCAACACTTTCTGCAACTTTCAAATTGATAAGCATTTAAAGCACAAGCATCTGTGACCATACCATTTCTGTGTTCAGGACATTGAAGCAGCATCTGACCTAAGAATTGATCTAGATGCAAAGTACGCCAGCCTTAAGAGTGAACTGGACTTTGTCTCCAAAACGCAGGAAGAGGTACTTTAAATATGAATAGATATGTGACAATGCTGTTGTAATTTTCTGAAACTTACACTCAACTGAGGACGTTTGTCTTTTTTTTAATTTATTGGTCCTGCATGACTCTTACTATATATCTGTTGCTTAATCATCTTGCTCCTCAGGAGCTGTCCACTCTGCAGTCCAAACTGGGCACAACCACCATGGACACTTCAGTCTCCATGATTGAAGTGGACACTGGCAAGTCCTTCGACATCTCTACTGCTCTCAATAAGATGAGGGTGGAGTATGAGAAGTCTGTTCACCAGCACAGAGAGGAGGCCGACGCATACTACAAGCTCAAGGTAAATATATATATAGGACGGATTAAATCTATATGTTAATAAGCTGAATAAATTATTCTGACATGTAGATAAATCACAATCGGTGGTAGCGGTATTTAAAAAGCTGTATTTTTTTTATATCTTTCAATACGCATTTGAATCTCATTATTTTGTACCACATCCTCAGATGGATGAGATACAGACTGCTAATGCTAAGAGCACAGAGGCCGTGTCAGCAGCCAAAACTGAGATTACAGCAGCCAGGAAGGAGCTACAGGCGCTGGGTATAGAGCTACAAGGGCTCATCACACAAGTGAGTGTCAATATGCACCCTACACATACAGTCAAAGGTTTTAACACCTCTGGTTGATCATCTCAGTAGAAAACAAGTGAACACATCCTGTACAGTAAACAAAATGAAGGTAACTGACATTAACTAAAGTCTGGGGAAAGATGCCTGTAACTTTTTTTCTCTTAATATAGCCTATAAATACCCTTCATTTACTCCTCCTTGAAATTTTACACCCCACCAGCAGCACTCCATCTCAGATGAAGAGGAGAGTTGGCCTCTTTGCAACTCACAAAGGCTTAAATATGCCATTTTTTAGCCCATCTGTTGTCAGGCACAGTTTGTCAGTCACTACCCACTCAGTTTTGCCCACAGAACTGTTGTTGTCTAGATATTATTTTGATTGGAGGTCCATTCTTAACATAGGCCTGTTAAGATTATAACATTTTAGCTAATGATTAGAGACCATATAAATAATTAGGATTATTTTTGTTTATTGTATGCAACTATTAAAATAGTTATAAGCAATAAGTGGTCTGTTTAGCTATTTTTCTTCATAGCTGTCGAATCTTAGTAGCGCCAAACTGATGACGGACACAGCTGAAACTCAAATACACAAACATTATTCACCAGGTTATATAGCAAAAGTCAACAAGACCTATAACGTGTCTCAATAAAAGTGTTCTGCTTTCTTTTAATTATTTATTTGCCTCAATCCAACTAATGAAACCTCTCACATCCTGTGAAAATTGTGAAAGTTAAGACCTGTGGTCAGTTTATTTGTGATCAGACAATTATATAATAACCGCTATGGATCCATTTCAGTGACACATGGTAGTGTGGGTAGTGTGTGTGGTGCTGGGGCGAGACATAGCAGTGTTGCTGGACCTTTTCCACACATCAGTGTCACCGCTAGGCTGAGACCACCCAAAAATTAGTCCAGTGAAGAGCGGTTCTGAGGTCAGGAACTGACCTTGATGAAGAGCTGGGGTATGGCTAACACAAGCTGTTCATACATCAGATGAGATACAGTCTCTAACTGTACACCAGGAAGGTGGAACTACAAGGTCAGGGTTTCTAGCGAAGTAGCTAATGTGTCAGATACTCACAATACAAGAGTGCAAGAATGCATTTAATCTTATTGAGCGTCTCATTGACGTCAACATCAATAGAGTAACAACCACATTACTAATGCTCAGCTCATCAGATCACCGGTACTTTCTTTTGAGGAACAGGCTTCAGGTTGGATCCACTGAAAGGGTTTGCATGTCCTTATCACTTATAATGGGCAGTTTGACCAAGACAGAGATTAGATAGCTGACATCAGAGGTTCCACCACTGGCTTTGTCAAACAGCGTCATGATGACCGTTGGCTTGTAAGGGATAAGCCATGGTGATTGTACGTCTTCTGAATCAAACCTTTACTCTTACTTACTGATTATGGCTTGGTTATCCCCTGCTGCGTGCCTCATGGACATGGTTTTGTTTTTTCTTCTTGGGGATTTTACCGTCTTGGTATTTTATTAAAAGTTCCTATAAGCCAACAGAACAGAAAGTAAAAGCCAACTGGGCATAGTGGGGTGGCATCTGGGTGAGTTAAAACATGACATTTTGCCAGACATCAGCAGTTATGAGCCTGGGAGAGCGACATGCTGAATTCAGCACAACTTCCTATTGAGCGATTTTAACGTATTTACAATAAATCACGGCTGCTAGGTGCAGGAAACAGACGATACAGGAAGTGGTTTTCGCAGTCACTGCCACAGCTCACAGCTTTCTCAGAGGTGAATGCATCCTATAATATTGTGCAAAGCTATAAAGTTGATGCTGAAACGTTAGGTGTTTTTTTGACAGTTAATGCTTGCTATGGATAGGGGAATTTATGGTGAACATCTCTTGTTTTGTTGACGTCTATACCGTGCAGTGCAGCATTCTGAGGAAATCTGATCAGAAATTTACTATTAAGTAGTATGTAACCTTTGTAAAACAATTGAAGGTCTGTCTATAATTAAAGACTGTAGTCAATCTCCTTTTTTGCATGATTTGTTTTCACACCTTTGCTCACCTCTTCAAAGGTCAGGATCCCCAGAGGACCACCATAGAGCAGGTTAATTTGGGGGGTGGGTCATTCTCAGCTCTGCAATTATTCTGACATATTCTGTTAATGAGGTGTTAGTGCGTGTTGTGCTGGTATGAGTGGATCAGAGTTTTTAAAAACTGTGTCCACTCACTGTCCACCCTATTAGACACTCCTACCTTGTAGATGTAAAGTCAGAGACAGTAGCTCATCTGTTGCTTCATGTGTTAATCATCCCCTAGTCCTTCATCAGTGGTCACAGGCAGTGTCAGAGTTGGACTTGTTTTCAGACCGGGAGTCTCATGATGTAGACCAGCCCGCCCCAAACTTGCAAAACTAGCAATGTCATTACACCAGAGTATAGCCTGTTTCTAACAGCAGCGCAGTCATCATCCTACATACTCTACAACTTCCACACTGATACAAACCTACAGCAAGCACTCAGAAAGCTGGATTCACACAAACACAACTAGCACTGCAGCTCCCTTCACTTTAATTTAGCACAACACGAAAAAAAAAACATCTGTCCAGAGAAGACAACACAACTAAGTTAATATCAGACAACTGAGATGTATTAAGACAAGAAAATACAGCACAGCGAACTTACAAACCCAAAACAAATCATTGTAGGTAAAAGCATATCACCTTTGTGGGCTTGGAACAAATTTATAGTGCATGTCTCACCTAAAATTACTCGATGCACTGAATAAACAGCAGCCATTTGATCAAACAGTTGATTTGTCGATTGAAGTCAAATTGTTGTAAAATCGTACCGCAGGTACCACATTAAGAAAACCCTGATGGCGTATTTACATTTGGTTTTGATTTTGGAGAGTAGAAAACAGCAAAATACTTTATGAATTTTTGTGTTTAATTTGATGGGGTTAATAACAGCTTCTTATTCGAATTTGAGTTTCAGCTTAACACACCTGTACAGGACTCTCAACATAATTGCTATCATTTAAGGTGGGACGGGAAATTGAAATGAGAAGCTTTCAGTTCTATCCTACTATTTTTCCACTTATGGCTTCCTTTGTGTTTATTCAATCGTGTTGTTTGTTTCTGGTACATATGAAACTAAATTCAAATCTTCTCTTGTAACTCTGGTTTAGAAAATGAGTAAAGATTTACCAGGTATCTGATTTATACATTCTCCACACATGTAAAGCCAGTTCTTAGTGAATAAGCACACATGCCTGTTGCTCAAGGAGGGGGGCGGGTTAAGAAACGGAAGTGCCTCTGGCACTGAATCTCCCGATTAGCCAGTCCAGCATTGGTCACAGGACACTGCCGGGTGGATAATTTTAGTTGGTGGACTATTTTCAGTCCAGCAGTAACACCGAGGTATCGGAAAACTCCAGCAGCACTGATGTGTCTGATTCATTTGAACCAGCACAACACATCCACCACCTGAATAGTACCTGCTCTGTGGTGGTCCTGATTATGGGCATATTATTATACATAACTATGAATTATGCTACAGTCTGTAATAGTAGAACTACAAAGTGTATCCATATGGTAAGTGAAGCTGATACAATGGGGTATAAATAAAGTGGCAAGAAAAAATAAGAGAACCCTTGGATTTAATAATTGGTCGAACCTTCTTTGGCAGAGATAACCTCCTACAAGCATTTTCATGCTCCCACCACCGTACTTCACTTGCGTGTTCTTCCCAAACAATTCAACATTGGTTTCATCAGTCCACATAACATATTTCTTAGTAGCGTTGTGGAGTGTCAAGATACTCTTTGGTAAACTTCAGGCGTGCAGTGATGTTTTTTCATAAAAGCAGTGGCTTTCTCAGTGGTGTCCTGCCACCTCTCTGAGCATTCTCTGTTGTGTCTTTGGGGTCAAATTGCCGGGGCGCCCACTTCTAGGTTAAGTAGCCACAGTAGTAAACTGTCTCCATTTGTAGACAATCTGTCTAACTGTGGATGGTTAATACCCAAAGTCTTGGAGATTACTTTGTAACCCTTTCTAGTTTTATGCAGATCAACAATTCTTGATCTTTTTTGCGAGGCATGGTTCACATCAGCAGATGCTTCTTGTGAACAGCAAGTTTGAGCGTCTTTTATAAGTCAAAGCTCTACACCTTGCTTCGATCTCGTTTCATTGATTGGACTCCAGGTTTGCTAACTCCTGACTATAATTAGCTTTTGTTGAAGTCATTAACATAAGGGTTCACTTACTGTTTCCATCAGCACTGTGAATGTTTAATGGATGTGTCCAATACAGACATGAAATATTATAATTGTTTGTGTGGTATTAAGTTAAGCACATTAAGTTTGTCTATACTTGGGACTTAGATGTAGATCAGATCATGTTTTATGACCAATTAATGCAGAAAACCAGGTAATTTCAAAAGGTGCACATACTTTTTGCCACTGTACAAGGTTGGTGCATCTAATGATGTACTTGGTTACAGTCAATCCCCCCTTCAACACACAGCAGTTTAGCTTCGCCCATTCACTTTGAAGTTCTAAGAAGTGTTTCAGTCTGAATTGCTTTTTGAATGTGACACAGTTAAGAGCAGTCAATCAGAACAGAACTCATTTACATAAACAGCCAGAACTCTGTAACCAAATGCTATAAAACTAAATGAAAGTAATTTGTAAGTTAGCTAATAATGCGAGTGAGGAACTTGAGTACTTGGGTTAAATGAAAGTGTTGTAAACATCATGTTGCTTCTCTAGAATGTGACCCTGGAGCAGAGCCTGGCCGAAGCCAGTGCCCAGTCCAGTGTGGGGGTGGCTGAGTACCAGGCCCAGATAGCCAGCCTGACGTCAGCCATCGAGGTGGCTAAAGCTGACCTTCAGAAACAGATTCTGGCTTATCAAGAGCTGCTGGATGTCAAGCTCGCCCTCGATGTGGAAATCTCCACCTACAGGAAACTTTTGGAAGGAGATGACTTCAAGTGAGTGTCTTTGAAGTTGATGCAAACAGAAAAAACAGAAAACTTCTGCTGCTCCAGCAGATAACACATTGATTTACATTGACGTGAGTGGGATTATTTCCTCTTAGCTAAAACTTCAAAAACACGTTATGACACATACTGTTTTGTTTTCTGCTTTCTAGATTGCCAGACTACACAGAGACATCCTACACTTTTTCAGGTAAGAGCAGTCAGCATGCACAAGCCACAAGCAGGCCGCAAAGTCTGTGGTTAGTGAACACTCAGGGTCGCAACACATAGATGGGTTTTTCGGGGAGATTCCTGACTGCCATGGCAACAATGTGGCAGTGCTGTCAGATTCAAAGAAGTTGTGTGCCTCAGTGAATGTTTACTTAGCAACTGTAACCTAGCTTTTCTCTGAAAGCGGGCTTGGCTGTTCAGCTGCCTGAACAGTATTGTGCTCAGTTTGATCAATAGCTTGTTACCTAACAAGGTAAACAAGAGGAAAACAGAAAAGGTCAGCTAACAGAAGTGGAAAAATAGTAACCCAAGAGTGATGAAAATTTCAATAGGTATCTTATGGGAAATTAGTTTTGGTGACACAAAGTGGTCACATGAGTAGCATCAGCTCAGCTGCTCTGGAAGCGTCAACACCATTTTAGCTGACTGACTGCCACAAGTAGTGGCAGAAAAGCAGCATGACTGCTGTATGTTTAGTTAGCCTTAATCACTGAGGTCATCACAACATCGTCATTAGTGTGACTTGTAAGCTGCTGTTTAAAGCGCTAATTTGGCTTAGTCTCTGACTAAAATACAATCTCAGCTTTTGTTCTAAAAGTAAAAAGACTGTGAACATTTGGGGGTCCTAACCAAGGGAACAATGATATGACAATAATTCATTATGTTCTGGGGAAAACCCAGAATGATCTGTAAATACATTTAAAAAAAATATAAAATAAAATGTAAAAAATGTAAAAAAAAAAAATCTCACAGTTCTGACTGTGGCTACTGCATCCTTATTCAAAGCAAGGCAAGACAAAGTTTATTCACATAGTGCGATTCACAACAGATGTTGTCACAAATCATCTTTACAAAAAATCCTGGTCCAGGACTCTATGAGCAAGCCAAGAGTGACAGATGGGTGTGTGTAAAATACTAATCCTGAGTGTTAGGCTATCTATCAAAGTTTAAATAATAATAGAAATATGATAAAACACTCCTCAAAAATAAATATATTGCTCTTTCAGTCTGGGCATGGCCTTAATATTCTAATAAACGTGTATGACTGACAGCCCTCCATCACTGTCTCCCTTCATAATTGTCTCTCGCTCCATCACTGACTCATACATAAAGGCTTAACAATTCAGAAAGCAACATTTATTTAAATGACTTTTAAGGGTTCTAAAAATCCAGTATAATACAGTTTCCTCCCAAATATTCCTATATTTTCACAGTACTGCTTTCACTTCACCATCTTTAGCTTGTCTCTCAATTTAACCCCCTAACATCCGCAGGCAATCACATCCAAAGGTTTATGTATTCAGTAACTGCATAGAAAGTAATGCAAATGAGCTGAGATGTTCTAAAGTTATAGAAGAAAAGGAGGAAAGCTGAGCAAGTCCTGATCATTTAAGGGGTTATGAACAAGAGGCCTGTATTTGGGTATTGCCAGGTAGTTTGAAGTAGTTACTGAAAAGCAAGTCTGAAGATGAATAACTTAACATTCTAAAAGTCTACAGTTTAGAGAATTAACCTCTCTTGGTCTACTGCTCTATAAAGCCTTATGCAAAGGCCTGGGAGGCCCTGGTGAAATCACATGTTTTGTCAATTGTCTAAATGATAACAAGTTAACACATCTAGGGAACACACTTTTGCCCATCTTGCTTAAATAACACATATGAGGTGCAAACGTTACGGCACAAAATGACTGAAAAATACAATATTTAAATATTTTCCCTGTAGAGGATGTGGGTGAAGTGAAGAATTTTTTTTTCTTTTAAAATATCAACCAAATTTGTAATTTGACAGGAAATGTTTAAGCTTCCACCAACAATAGTATATATGCGTAATATGTTGTGGTTTATAGATACGTTAGCTTTTTAAAAATTTTGTTTAAATACATGATTTAGTTTTTGTTCCAACATAGTAAAAGAGGCGGAGTCCTGGGACGTGGGGGTGGGCGGAGCCCTCTCTCATCTGCGCTTTTCCATCTCATAGGGGGAGCCATGCTCCAAACCAGCACGCCCCAGGACTCCCCCAAAACCCATGCGGAAATACACACTAGATACATCCGCACAGGCAAGTCCTGCTCAAACACACTGCATAGTGTAGTGCAGCTGAACTACTCACAAGGATTATGTCACGGCCTGTTGTCATGTTCTGGGTAGCATAACACTTTTGATTTGGGCTGCAGTGACCTTAGAGAAACTGAATCACTAAACCCTCCCTTTTCTTTCTCTCACTCTATTGTCCTTCCTCTGCCTCCAGCTGGTGGACAAGGGATACAAGTGAAAGAGATCATCACAGGTACATAGCAGATGCACATTGGCTGTATGCTGCTTTACAAGCAAGCGCATATGTAGCTATATGTATATTCATATAGGGCAACCATTTTGTAGAGTTGTCTCTTCTACTGTTATTTTTAATCCCATAATGCACTGCAATAAGTAGATTATAAACAATGGCTGTGAATGAGACTCTTGTTTTTGGGGCACTGGTTTGTGTGTTGGCCTTTTTTAGGGTCCAGAATGCAAATTGGAGTTCAGGAATGATTTGAGGTCTCTATAATCCTCCACATCTTTAGAAGATCTCTACATTAGTGAATATATTATTGGATGTATAGTAGATTGTGAATTTATTGTTACTAAACAATGAACAGGGTAACATTAGCTATGTTTTTGTAACAAAAATGTGTATATCCAAAATGATCACTTATAGAAGAAGAAAAAAAAAACCATACTGTACATTTCAATGTCAGTCAAGGTAGCCCAGTTTTTTTTCCAAGTAACTCTAAGAAATTTCTAGGAAGCATGGCCTAGTCAGTTTCTGTACTTTTTTCTTTGTACCCTGTCTACAGCTACAAATGAGAACAACTTCAGCCTGCTCTTATGCTTTATAGCAAATTAAACAGTTTATTTATTTAACTAAGTAGCTCACCTTCTTATAGCACAATGTTAATTAAGAAGAAGAGATAGTTTTTGTGTACAGCTTGTAACCCCTAGCCATCGCAGAAAACCCACAATGCACTACATCGTAATTGTAATGAGCCCCTGGTTTTGCTATTTGGGTACAGTCTGTAACCCATAGCAAATGCAAAAAAACCCACAATGTAATGCCTAACAAACAAAGAATGCCCACAGTACACTACATTGTAATGAGATTATTGTCACAGAGTAATGGCCAAACTCATGTGATTTTAGCACTATGAACATAACCACTGCCAGGTTCAAGCAATGCAGTTGCTGTGAGGCTCATAATCTATTGATGGATCCCCATTAGGGGTCCAATAATGGCCAGGGCCCTATTATTATGATTACTTAATAATACACTTTGACGATTAGCCTGAATTAGAGAACCAACTTAAAAAAGAAAGAAAGCTCAGCACCACACTTTCATAACGAACAGACTAATATCAATGTTCCAAAATAGCTGATGAAATATCTTTGCATTCAGAGATGATACTTTTGATGATACTTTTTTTTTCTTGTGCCACTCGTTAAAAAACTATATATACTAATATTCTATAATATCATTTATCCTATTCCTGAATTCTGATCCCTGTGATAGCATTCACTGTAGAGCTCTTGTTTTTCCAACATGGAAAATGTCTGTGCTTATGATGCTTACAACAGCATAACTTCACATGAGTTCAGCATCTGTACAAGCAAAGCTTTGCATCCTATTAGGCCCACTCTTTCTGTTTTGGACTGCATTAGGCAGTATGTGACTCTCCTCACTTCTGTCTTTCTCTCTCCAATAGAACACACAGAGACATCAGTCATCAGCGATGGAGATTCCTCCTGAATGCCGAGGGATTTCCAGAGGCGTCCATCCAGCCCACATGCACGCATTTCCCTCCCTATCATTCCAATAAAGCTGCATTCCAAATAAAACCCACCCTCCTGTTCTTTTGTCCACTTGAATCTATTCTGGACAGTTTGAAAGAGGACAAGACTTTACTGATCAGTGGTGGGAAACTGCAGTGTTACAAAAGCATGAATGAGTAAGAAAGTAAATAACTAGTGAAATAAAGATAATGATAATTAAAATATGACAGCTAGCTCTTCAGCACAGTGCAAAAATTCAAGGCACTTATGAAAATAAGTAGTTTAAGCCATTTATTTCAGCAGTAAGTGTGGTGCTACGGAACAACTGAACATGCCTGAAACCCCCCTCCTCTTCCAATCTAACTCCCTATAATTTCACATCCCTACCTTCCCTTCTTGGTTTTGCAATCCCCACCACCACCTTGTTCCTCCCTGTTCCTCATACCTATATCAGTCCTACCACAGTTATAAAGGAAGGCGGTCCGGCCTTCCAGCTATAGGCAGAAGCTGCCCAGAACTCCAGCCCAAGTTCTTAGAGTTCTCTCCTTTCCCTCAATCAGTACTCCCTTGTACTGCCGCCACATGTTGAAGGCATAATCCAAACCGGCAAGGCGCTATGCAACATTGAAATGAATGCAAATAAACATAAATTGTGTAAAAAAAGCCACAAGACTTAAGAATAAAGTAGTTAATATGAGCTTTTTAGAAGAACAGAAACCACATTCCAGCTATTGCATGCATTTGGTTATTGACCTACGTAGCACACACGACTGTTCTAACCTTGTGAAGGATTGTTTAGGTGTACTGGGGTGTGGTACAGTGACACAGTGGTTAAGTGAACAGTAGTAACACATTGGTATATATAAAATCCAAAACTTTGTACTGATTCTAATATTGTCACGTTGCCTGAACCGGATACACCAGGAGACTCCATTTCCCAGAACCCCCCGCTGGAGGACGTCACAGGCACGTGTCCTCCAGCAACCTATCGGTCATCGTCTCCCGAGTATTGAGAACACCTGAACCCGACCTACACGGGTATTTATAGGGACACTTTTGCCTGTGTTAGTTGCGAGGTTTTGTGATTGTTATCACGAGCAACTCTGAGCGTTCATATCCTGTTTAGTCTGTTTCCGTGTTTTGACCCGTTTTGTATTTTCGACCACCGAGTTATTGGCTTCATTGACTTAGATTTAAAGTAAAGCCAGTTTTTAGTTGCTATTTTGGGGACACTTGTTTTTCATTGGACAGCGACTATATATATATATATATATATATATATATATATATATATATGTATATATATGCAAATTGGGGCTGCATAACACATTGCTCATAACACCATGCTTATCGTAATCACATTATTGACCTTTTGCTGTACTGATTTAGGGCAGATATATATAACGATGTTTTATATGTTTTATATGTATGTTTTATAACGATATTGTTGTATTCTGTGAGCATCGTCAGTAGTCTCAGATCTAGATAAATGTTTCTATGTATATGTTCTGATTAATCAAAGTATTGAAGAAATCTGGCAAAACCTTTGCTATGCTATGCATTTACTGATATGTTTTTAACATTTTGTGTATAATAGAATCACATTGTCATGCGCCCTAATGCAAAAAAAAGAAGAATACATTATGTTCAGTGTAATAGTTCACTGCATTACAAACATCTATATACCAAACTAAGCTAAATGTGTACTACGCTACACCTAAATAGTATACTGCTGTATCCTGTGAGAAACATGGTATACTCTTGTTCACAAGCCACATCATCCTTTTAACATCTGGTTGTGCAATACCTTATTAAAGAAACACAGAGAAAGAGAGAGAGAGAAAGAGGGGGAGAGGGAGAGGGAGTGAGAGGGAGAGAGAGAAAGAAAGAGAGAAAAGACATGTCTCATGCATGAACTGACTCCTTAAAGTCTAAGGCTCTGCTATGTATCTACACTTCAATTGCTCACTCTCTTAACTACATTGCATATTCGTTTCATGGTGTTACTGAGTTGCTGATGAGGTTTTGTAACTTATCGGATATGCATCTCCACAAGAGTTAAATGAACTAGGCCAAAGTTGTGTAGAAAGAACAAGGGGGTTATCATCAGCCTGACAACATCTCTGTAAATTAGCCACATTAGTGTTAAACTTATCTTTGTAAACATCTCTGCGACTGTCTCACTCTCAGGATGTTTGTCATCTTTTCGTTTGTGATGCCGGTCTGTTAGGTGTTAGTTTTTGCAGCTTTTTTTTCCTGGCAGTTGAGAGATAGAAAAAAAAGTGAAGTGAAGCAGAAGTGTCATGTAGCTTCCTCTATACTTTCTTTCACCACTGTGATCTCACTCGGCACATGGCATGGCCCAAAACACCATGTGATATCAGGATGTTTATGCACACAGTGACTTAATCTTGAAGTAAATATATGTTAAAAAAATATATATATGTTATGAATTAGATTTATAGCCAAATGTGGATTTACTAAGTTGAAGACTGGAACAATACTAGCTTCTGAATAGATACACTTCCTGGCCACTTTATTAGGTACACCATATATCTACTATCTTTGGCCTGCTATTGTAGTAGTAGTCCTAGAAATTCTACACGCTGTAGTCCACCTATACTCTGATCCTCAGTGGTCAGGACCCCCACATAACCAGGTATTATTTGAGTGGTAAATCATTCTTAGCACGGCAGTGACATTGATGTGGTGGTGGTGGTAGTGGTGTGTTACTGTGTGTTGTGCTGGTACAAGTGAACCAGACACAGTAGTGCTGCTGGAGTTTTTAAGAGTCCACTTACTGTCCACTCTATTAGACACACCTGCCTTGTTGGTTCACCTTTACAGTACTGTGCAGAAGTCTGTGGTCAACCTTATTTTTTTTACATTTCTGTCAGAATCAAGAAAAAAACTGAAAATTACACTCCACAATTGTTATTTTTAGTATTTGTTATGTCCACTCAAATACAGCCTAAAGTCTTATCGAGAGATTTGCTGTCAGGTTTTCTATATAAATCCGTAGAGATATTTGTAATATCTCCAAAGTTTAGTTTTAGAAGTTGGTTGAATTTTCTGCTCCTCATAATCCAAATAATCGTAAACACATTCAGTGATGTTAAGCTCTGGGGTGGTCAGTGTATTGTTCTGAGAGCGCTAGCAGCTTCTTTGTTTGCTTTACAAATGTACTTCTTTTTTGTCAGAAGCAAGAGTGAAGCATGGTTTTCTCTTAAATCTATCCCTCTCTGTTCATCTGCTTATCTAATTTTTCCATCGTAGAGGTCCAGTTTTGCAACATCCCTTTTTTCATGTATTTGATTTTAACCAGTAATAATTGAATCATTTTTTCCTCTTAAAACATAAATACCTTGTTTTGACTGTTTTGACAGTTAAGTCAATAAAGCCTCTTTTTTCCACAGCACTGTAGATGTCAGAGACAGTAACTCATCTGTTACTGTTTGTTTTAGTCACCCTCTAGTTCTTCTTCTAGTTCTCCTTTATCTAGTGGCTGGCCACAGAACACACGTGACTGGATAGTTTGGTGAACTATTGTCAGTCCAGCAGTGACACTGAGGTGTTAAAAACTCCAGCAGCACTGCTGTGTCTGATCCACTCATAACAACACAACACAATCCCAGTGTCACTGCAATGCTGAGAATGATCCACGAAGCAAATTATATCTGCTCTGTGGTGGTCCTGTGTCTATTAATGAACAGTGTGAAGAAACATGTAGATAGACTGTAACTGTGGATCTATGAACTTTTCCTATATAGTAAGCTGATCAAATGGACAACCAGTGTAGATTCAATGACATGTAAGTGGCCACACAAATATATTTATCTTAACTTATCTTTTATATATGTTTTATTATATCTAAATATGTATCTTCTATAAATTTCATTGTATATGGGGTTGTAAATACCGGTGCATCTGAAAGTTCATGGCTGAACAGCGGCGGGTGGGCGTATTCAATGGTGCACTGTTCCTCAATATAGTTTCTTCTGGTATGAGTGTGTTGTGTAAATGCCCACCACATACATGTTCCAGTGAGTTTTTGGCCAGTCCAGATAGATAATCACAAACTTTTACCTTCCTGCTTTCTCAGTACTGATACTGTGTAATTGTCACGCAAACCGAGTCACCATTAGGGATGTCCCCTAAATCAAGTTTCGCCTGTGATTTACGCAGGTGAGAACGAATTACTTTCCTGACATGAGATATGTCATCAAAGCAGCCTTCATGTTGCCAGGTAACAGTTGTAAATATGCTGGTAGATGTAACTACTGTTTAAATCTGTTTGACTGTGACGTGCACCAGACATATGTTTGTTGAACAATGACCTCTAGTCATGCAAAAAAATGTGTGGCTTTTATTTGTAATCTGTTTTTCTCATTCGTGGCTCAGTCATAGAGTTATACTTCTCTACTCTGTAAAGCAAGAAAAGAATAAAGTCTACAACAGTAAAGAAAGTGCGTGTGCATGCACCTGTGATGTGTTCACTGTGATTACTGAATGGGGTCGGTAGAAGGGAAAATTTTTTGGTTTGTCGAGTGGTGGGTGGATGTCAGACATAGACGCTACTAAATTTATTGAATGGTTTGACCTAACAGCTGCTGTGTTTACTAAAATGAACACGTATACACACTGTTATCTTCTGAACTGTGGCAAAAAAGGTCTTGCATGATTAGAGGCAGATACGTGCAACAGTCTGGCTACTTTTTAAAAGGGAACTAGTGCTGTATGCTTAGGAAATGGCGTAATACGGCAGAGAAAAATAAGTGAGTGTGTCTGGATGATATTAGACGCTGAGACAGTACAGCTCAGAAGAAAAACAGGATGTGTCTTATGCATGAAAAAGCAAACATTTACAGAGGATCTACACTCCAAGTACTTTTGCATTCATGATATTTATTATTTAGACCCCGGTGTCCCATGGGCCCTATGCATGAGACACTAAAGGCCAGCGCACACAGGCCCGTTTTTCAACAAACACCAACAAACCCAAATGTCGAGTGGGCACGCCAGTGTGTTTGTTGGGAGTCTTCTTAATACATTCTAGAACATTTTTCCTATTCTGTTGATACTGCTCAATAATGTTCTCCCTCCATTCACACTGTTCTAGAATGTTCAATCCCATTCACTGTGTAAAAATATATTTCCCCATTTAAAGGGTTCTAGACTGCTCTCTGCCATTCACATAGTTCTAGATTGCTCCCTCTATATTTAAACTGTTCCAGGATGTCCTCCCTCTATTCACACTGTTCCAAAATGATCCCCCCACTAACAAAGTTCTAGAATGTTATCCCCATTCACACTGTTCTAGAAAGCCCTCTCCTATTTGCAATTTTCTAGTTTTTTCCTTCCCTATTCACGCTCCGCTCATTCACAAAGTTCTAGAATATCCCCCATCCACACTGTTCTAGGGTGTTCTCTTGCATTCACGCTGTTCTCTCCCTATTTATGCTGTTCCATAATGTTCTTCCTTCAATACGACGATTCTACAATGTTCTCCCCATTTAGCACCAAGTCATTTAGATCAATTTATATTCCGAGACAGTAAAAAGTCACTTGCTAACATTAAAATGTGGGTGATTGTTAAACGAGTTGGGTCAATGTGCCATGACCTTACCTCCCCTGTGATCAGTCGTCTGCTTTTGCTGTGCTCGCTCTCTGCCATGCGATGTCACATGCTGTTGCGTGACTGACCACAGAAATAAACAAAACTTGAAAAACATAAAAAGGAGAAGGTAACGAGTTACGTGTTCCCTGTTCTTTGTGGTTTGTCTGGTGGAAACCTGCGTCATGTCAGAGAGGTCAATAATTTCCCTAACGCCTTAAGAAGTTTGAGAGAAACTGAAAAAATGGCACCGCAAGAGGTCAAAGGTTTGGTCATGCGCTCTGGCTAAAATATAGGTTATGCTGAGATGAGAGTTAATCAAATATCAGAACAATGCTGTATGGTCTATGTCATTGGTGTTTAGATGCATATATACATATATACAGTGATCAGTCATAACATTACACTGCTGTGAAAAAGTATTTGAGCCCTTACAGGTTTATTAGTCAAACTTAAATGTTTCAAATGATCAAATTTCAATATCAGACCAAGATAGCCTGAGGCAATACAAAAAGCAGTTTATAAATGATGATTTCATTCATTAAAGGAAAAAAGCCAGCCTGGCCCTGTGTGAAAAAGTAATACCCTCCTAATTAATTAACTTAAACACATTTTGACTTATTGCCAGTTATCGTAAACGCTTGACTGCAGTTGTTGCTACCAAGAGTGGCACAACCAGTTATTAGGTTTAGGAAGCAATTACCTTTTCCACATGGGGCCAGGTTGGTTTGGATAGCTTTTTTCCCTTGATAAATGAAATAATCATTGAAAAACTGTAATGACCTTGTAAATGACCAAAAAACAAAAATCTGTAAGGGGGCAAATACTTTGTAAATGACCAAAAAACAAAAATCTGTAAGGGGGCAAATACTTTTTCACAGCACTGTACAACCATCTCCCTGTATCTCCACACATTGTCCATTTGATCAGCTTCACTTACTATACAGGTGCACTTTGTAGATCTACACTTACAGACTGCAGTTCTACATCTGTTTCTCTGCGTGGTTTATTAGACCCCTTTCACCCTGTTCTTCAATGATCAGGACCCCCTAAAGGACTACCACAGACCAGATATTATTTGGGTGGTGGGTCATTCTCAGCACTGCAGTGACACTGATGTGATAGTGTTGTGTTAGTGTGTGTTGTGCTAGTGTGAGTTGATCAGACACAGCAGTGCTGCTGGAGTTTTTAAACAATGTAACCACTCCACTCTATAAGACACGCCTACCTGCTGGTCCACCATGTAGATGTAGAGACAATAACTCATCTGTTGCTGTGCAGTTTGTGTTGGTCATTGTCTAATCTTCATCAGTGGTCACAAGCTGCAGACCACAGGACACTGTTGGCTGGATTTTGCTGTTTGCTGGACTGTTCTCAGTCCAGGTATTTAAACACTCCAGCAGCACTGCTGTGTCTGATCCACTCATACCAGAGCAACACACACAAACAAACAATGTCAGTCATCATCATGTCAGTGTCACTGAAGTGCTGAGAATGATGCATTTCTCTAATAGTATCTGCGGTGGTCCTGTGGGGGTCCTGAACATTAAAGAACAGGACGAAAGGGGAAACAATGTATGAAGCGAATCAGATGGACTACAGTTTGTAATTGTTAAACTACAAAGTGCTCCTAAATGGTAAATGTAGCTAATAAAATGTACGGTGTGTGAGGATATATATGTTATGACTGATCGGTGTGTAATGTAATTTAGTACACACTGATGTTGATGCCCGAAACATACATACCACCCCACACAATTCCATGTCATCATGTCAGTGTCACTGCTTTGTTAAAATAAATAGATTCTAGAGTGGTGACATCCCATTATCGAATGTGATAAAGGACAAAAATAGCGCAGCAACAAAATTGCCAATGAGTGTGTAACAGTATGACAGTATGGTACAGTGTGGTACAGTAACAAATTAAAATAAGGATATTTTGTACTCTGGCTGATTACTATGTCAGTTTCCCGTCACATAACACATCTCGTGTTCACTTTAGCTTGTGTGGTCACACGATTTCTCATGTTAATCTTTAACATTAACACATCACAAATAGTAACAACAATAGAGAAGCTTCAAGTTATTTTAGAGTCACAATCTGTGTTTGTAATAACCTACCACATACCGCTTGCATACTAATTGGGTCCGAAAGTAGTAAGTAGTATGCAGTATGAAACCAGAGTTTAGCCAGTACACCAAAGGTGTCTTACCCCGATAATGTACTATTCCTTCAAAATATTTCAGTATGCAAGCAGAGCTCTCTCTGTGATATGATGCAGGAGAACATAACCATTGATGTAATCGCCTTAATATATTTAATAGCCCTGGATTCACATCTGATGCCTTGAAATGAAAGCAAAATTAAACAAATGTGTCTTCTGCATTGACTGCAACACTAAACCCACACCAGCTCTCTCTGCTAGACTTGAGATGGGTTTACCTTATTTGTCAATAAAATAAAATTAACTTGCTGCATAGACATTTTGGTACTGCTCGTATTGCCAACTACGAATGTACTGAACATAAAATGACTTGCAAATGGAGGAATACAGGTCTATTTTGGAAACCACACAGGTTTACCACACTAACCAATCCAAGGTGACCTTTTTAAATTATTTTTGGCTTTACAAACAGGAAAAAAACCATCTCAACTTGATTTTTTGACCAAAATACAGGCATACACGCTAAAAAGCATTTAGCAACAGTTGCTTATCAGTGATTGGATGGCTGAGGAAAATGTGGCAGGTCTTAGGTTCAGTGCCTGATGTTGAAAGACTTGAGTCTTTTCCCATCTTTGTAGTGTGGCACTCGGCTTTTGTTGGGTACCGAACACTGTTCAGTATACTACTGGTGAAGAGAAGAATGTTGTATAAAGCATAGTGGCACAGTAAACAGCATACTATTTCAAACAGTGTTAAACATTGCTATCATCTGACGCCACTGACACCATGTGACAATGTTGTGATGTTTGTATTAGACCCATACGTTCCAACTCGGTATTCTTGCTACCCTGACAAGAAGTGAAACCAAATTCAGGCACTCAGGTGTGGTAATGACTCACTTGGTTTTGGAAATAGAATGGAATTAGATGACTAAATGTGTAACAGTATCACCCTACTCAGTGGAAAAACAGTATAAATGTCCAAAATGATGACACCTACTCATCCAATGTTTCTTATAAAACATTGAATCCAGTTTCAGTCCTGGTTTTTATCATTACTGGTGCAAATGACAATTTGACACAGCAATTTTAAAACCCATTTTAATTACAAAATCCGGGACTGAAAAAGGTCCAGAGTTCATCTGCACTAGATGGTGAACATTGATGTGATGTTGATTGTATTCAGCCACAAAAACGAAGGTACGGTCAGCAAACTCATCCCAAAGGTAAATGCGGAACACAGTTTCACTGCTTCAAGCTCAAAATAATACTGGAGGGCTTTATACCCTTTCAGCCAGCTCTTGACATTAGCCATGATTACACTGGGCTCATGCGTGGGGCTACACCACAGCCTCCTGTTTTATTGGCAACACTTTCTTATGGAAATTGCACAAGCTGTTTATGAACTAAATAAAACGCCTTTGTCATCTAAAAGCAGCTGAAAGCCCTAAATCAAACTGGTGTCTGCATTAGATTCATGGTAAATCTTGAAACAATGCTTTTGTGCTTTACTTCTCTCTCTCTGCCTTTTATACATGATATTGTTGCTTGTGGACTTGATGGACAGCTTTAATATGACTTTTTGCATGAAAATGGCCTATAGTAGTCTAATAGAGGAGCGGAAGCATGATGATCTGCCAGCTTTCCAGCTGCCAACATCAGCGGATAATAACTCCAATGATGGATAGCCCCAAGCAATAGCAATAGAACTGGGGTGTAAAGAGCAAGCTTATTAAACTAATGTCACATTTCAATCCTCAACACATCTGCTTCTATGTCCAGACGCAGTAACCATATACCTGCATATTTAACTGCAAGCCAAGAAAATAGGTGCTGGCTCTGTTCCTGGAAGCATGTTTTTTACCTCCTGGCACCCAGCAGACTGTATAAACTTGATCTTATATGAAAAACTGAGTGACTGGCAGACAGAAACGGATGACGCCTAGAGGCACTGCTTCTTGATAAACATGTCTGCCCTTTCTCAATACAGCTGCACAAAAATAGCGTGTTTTCTGATGCAGTATTGCATCATAAAAAAAACACAAGTATTAGTCAAACTAATACTAGCTCCTTAACAGCTTAGAAATGTTTTTATCACTATCAGGGTATAAATGGCATCTTAACCCTGACACAGCTGCTTTTTGCTACTTTTGTGTGTTGATTCATTTTTTGATCAAATTATCACAGTGAGTAAGATATAGGTTTGTAAAGCGCGGGCTTGATGCCTTAGAAGAAAAAAACGCTGTGCGTCACACTGTGGTTAAACCGGGAAGCTTAAAAGCTTCTGCAAAACAGAAGAGACAGACAAAGACAGCTGCACAGACACATCGGTACAACCCCTTTCACTCTCACAGACAGGTAAGTGACACAGAGGAGCTGAAAGAATTTTGAGGACATTATTTAAAGGCTTAATTGCATAAAGAACCTGCTGTAATCAATCAATTTTAGAATGATTTTCTATTTCTTCAAAGTCCCTGAAGTTATATTGTTTATTACTGCAAAAGCAAAGTGAGGTAATTGTTTTCCTATTTTTTTTTTTGTCTTTTTTAGATTTTATAGAAAATCATGATGAATGTGACGGAAGCCTTGACCACACTGTTCACAGCGACTGTCACATCAAATGTAAGTAGAATCAGAAGTGAAAAACAAAGACGAGCATGACTAAAACAGCTTAATGCAGAAGTACTCCTTGCTCAAGTCCTGTATGTTAATTTGTAAAACTTTAGCAATAAATCTAAATATTTCATATGTGGTTTTATAAGCTTTTCTTTTTTTTCTCCAAAGGATGACTATGACAGTGGTACCACTGAAGATTACGACTTCGACTTTGACTCCCCTTGTGATAAAAGCATAGTGCGAACGTTTCGCAAATACTATGAGCCTCCTCTCTACTTGTTGATCGTCATCCTAGGCTTTGTGGGAAATATGCTGGTGATCTGGATCTACATGTACTTTAAGAACCGCCTGAAGACCATGACAGACGTGTACTTGCTGAACCTGGCCGTGGCCGACCTGCTTTTCCTGTGCACACTGCCCTTCTGGGCGGCCGACGCCATCAGCGGCTGGACTTTTGGTTGGGTTCTGTGCAAGTGCATGTCAGCGCTTTATAAAATCAACTTTTTTAGCAGTATGCTCCTGCTCACCTGCATCAGCGTGGACCGCTACATTGTGATTGTACAGACCACCAAGGCGCAGAACTCTAAGGAGCTCCGTCTTGCTTACAGCAAGTACATCTGCATGTTCATGTGGCTGCTGGCCGTGGTGCTGAGCATTCCGGAGATCCTCTTTGCCAGTACCAAAGTGGACTCAGAACGCAACTCATACTGCACCATGATCTACTGGAACAACGAGAACAATCGCACCAAGATCCTGGTCCTGGCCCTGCAGATCAGCATGGGTTTCTGCATCCCATTGCTGGCGATGATCTACTGCTACACCAACATCATCTACACTTTGCTCAAGGCCAGGAACTTCGAGAAGCACAAGGCCCTGCGTGTCATCCTGGCCGTCGTGGCTGTTTTTGTCCTCTCTCAGCTGCCCTACAATGGCATGCTGGTGATGGCGGCGACACAGGCTGCCAACACCACCATGACAGAGTGCGACCAGGCCAAAAGCTTTGACATTGCCAGCCAGGTCATGAAGAGTTTGGCCTACACACACTGCTGCTTGAATCCATTTCTGTATGCGTTCGTCGGGGTGCGCTTTCGAAAAGACTTGATGAGACTGTTCAACAAGTGTAGTTGTCTGCAAACAGGTGGAAAGAACATCAAACAAGGAACCCCACTGCGCTCTTCTGTTATGTCGGACGCAGACAGCACCATGGCTCTCTCATTGTAAGATTGGCCGCAGGGTGGTTTCAGTGCTTCAGGAGACCTCAGCCTTTGTATCTGTCCTTGGTTGGTGACTTTAAGAATGGGACTCTCAGCCAGAGATTCTGTCAGAAAGTTCACTAAAACGTTAAATTCAGTAAGTTGAAGTTGACCAGGAGAGCAAGTGCTCATCAAAACGGGATGAACTGTTCACGCCCAGATTGTTGTGGATAAGCGTGTGGTACTCAGGTCATTTTCTGAACAGTGTGAATGCTGAACCCAGTCTAAGATGTATTATTCAGATACACATGGACTGCTTGGTGACTATGCTTTTGGAATGTAAGGATGTTACCTTTATCTAAGTAAGCATTATATTCTGAATTTCATTCGGTGTTTTGTAAAATAATTCTTTATGTTATACATTATGTTATACTAAGTTCCCAAAAATAAGTGCTTCATTTGGGTTCTCGTTGAGCGATTCTACACTGAATGTTTCCCCCTGGTGTGTTTCAGCAGGGCAAATGCCTTGTGTTTGTGTGCAAGAACTTTGTGCTTGCACTTCAGTCAGTGTCATCTTTTTTTCTCATTATTGTTTTCATGTTAAATATAAAGAAGTGTAAAGCCAAACTGAGCCAATGTTCATATATACTTGCTGCTTTTTTGTATTAAACAACTGAATTAAATTCCTTTTTCTATGTATTTTCTTTGCAACCCAGTTCCTGTCTATACACACAGACACACACACAATACTCATCACAGTAAAATATACCAAAGAGAAACATGAGAGTAGGTGACTATAAGTTCACCTTTGTTCATAAGAAGAAGTACATGCCACAGTGACATACAGTGCCTGCTTGTTTACTTGTAGAGATTGTTTCGTGCCAAGTTCTGGCACTCTGCCAGAGAGAGTTGCTTAAACCACACATTGTGGTTGCAGAACCGTTATGAATGTGACGTACATTGTCTCACTCACAGTCACTCTGGGCCTTGTGGGGAGACCTAAGTGTCACATGAGTACATGCACATTCAAACCAGGAAAGGCTGCTTCAATTCAGACGTGAAATCTGACTCAACATTGAATTCAAGTAATCCTGAAAATGCTTCCCACCAACGTCTGTGTATATATTTAAAGTTTCCACTTTGGGGTTATAACATGAGATTTTGGAATGTGTATGTGGGCCCATTTGTGCCTATTTAATTAAATAATCGTTTGTAAGGCCGGGCAAACTTGTCACCATTTTACGGATAAACTTAACTTATACCTATGTGTCAGTGTTATGACTAGGTCAAGAGTGGTCTACTTCTTAAAGGTGGCCAGAAGCTGACTATTGACGAAGGACCACAGAATGACTAGCAGTGTGTTAGATCTTGTCGTACAAATTGTTCAGCGTTGAGAGGTGAGATGTTATTTTGAACCTCAGGAGGTGAGATTGGTTAAAAAAAAAGAAGCCAAAACCCACACACACACACACACACACACACACACACACACACACACACACACACACTAGCTCTCAGACTCTACCACCTTCTCACGACAGGAAGTGGCATGGAGGTTCATGGTGACACCGTGTTCTTTCCAATACAAATGCATGTAACTGACCGCATCTTTTATATAGAGGTTACACGAACATTACTTACACTTGTTTACATTACTATGAACTCAATGACTTAGTAAAAGTAATAAAATAATAAATAATAATGAAATAAAATTTAATAAAATCCCATTTATAGGAGCTTTGTAAAGCCAAGTATATTGTTTGAGTCTACACTGTGCAGTACCATACTAAAAGGTAACTTTTTCAGATTCTCTGCATATCTAAAGGGCTTAAAGATTTAGAATTTGGTGGTTTAATGTTAAATGGCTCCATCCAGAGACTCCAGAGTCAGAACTATTCACAATGTTGTTGAAAGGAAAACCGGAGGTCTGAATAGTTTAATGCCATGCAATCGTTATGATTACTCTACCTGATATCTGAGCTGCAGTTTTATAGCTTTGGAGTTTTATAGCTTTTGTTTAAAAACTCCAGCAGCACACCTGTGTCTGATCCACTCGTACCAGCACGTCACAGCACCACCACCTTAGCATCACTGCAGTGCTGAGAATGATCTCCCACCCAAATAATACCTGCTCTGTGGTGGTCCAGACAGTGGTATATGTATAACGGCATGGATAATGCAGGAAGCATAGAACTAGGCTCTTTATACCTCTATATATAAACACACACAAAATAAAAAAATAAATAAACAACAGAATAATGATGAAAATTGAGCACATTTAAGATACTAAGCATATTAAGGTTTGAAGGAGTGTTGAGATTTTCTACTTTACTGACACAAACAACCCAGAACAAAACATTGAGTAATATTTTCTGAGCTTTATGCACTTTTCATTCTACTACAGTTCACATAGTATTCTCTGTGCAGTCTACTGTATAAGAGGCTTTGTATACCCCCCATCATTTAACCATAAGACTTAATTGCATACAGTGACTCATGATTGAACTCATGATTCCTTAAACTCTTATTGAAATACCACTGTCCAACATAAAGCTATGACAGCAGCTCTCATTACTGCTGACAGTGCTCATGCTGTCACATTTCATGGGAATACTGTCCTATACAGTCTGGTACTTGCTTCTGGCCTTCAGACGCATGTTGCCATGGGATCCTAACCAGCCTCCAACAAAATGTAAGTGCACAACAGATGTTAAAATGTAAGTGCACAACAGATGTCATTCCACAGTTTATTTCCACTTCTTCTGACTACCACAGCTTCATTTTGCTCCTGAGAACACCACAGTTTACATATATGTAGTTAATTACTTATATACAAGTCTACAACAATAATAAGAGGGAGGTCCATGGGAGAGGGTCTAACAACCTTAGTGTTGACTTGTAGTTTCAAGGACCTTCACCTTTCTTCTAAAGCATGAACTGTCCTAAAGAAGGTAGGAACCAGACACAATTAAACATGATGTGCAGTATTATGAACAGTGTATGCATCTGCATTAATTTCCAGTGAAATTCAGTCTCTTCCTAATCATCCTTGTCTTTGGCACCATGCTTTAAGATACGCGTGAATGCCACGTAGTTGAAGTTGCCCTTCTTGTCAATAGGGGCTTCTCTGAAGAGCTCGTCCACTTCTTCATCTGTGAATCTGTCCCCCATGGTGGTCAAGAGCTCCCTGAGGTAGTCCTCCTGAATAAAACCTACAGGCATTATAGGAAAAACATTTAACCATGACCTCCTCAAAAACTGTTCTAAATTATATACTTATAATAAAAAATTTAAATACTTCTGTATCATTATTGTAGCACAAGAGTTTATAGAAACTCAGAAGCTGATTAAACGCACTTTACATGTAATTGAGTACTATTCGAATGGGATTAGTTTTACCTGTAGAAGTGCTGATGCTCCTGGTCAGTAACTTTTTTTTTAAGGACCCTAACACAAGTAAAGATTATAGCAGCATTTGCCTACATTAAATGACCCAAATAATTAATCCAATGCAAACTGCAATGTTGAAAAAAAATATTCTATCACATTCTGTGGAAAAGGATATGCATTGCTTATATTCTGTGAATTGCTTATGAAACTTTTTTGGTCTGACTGCACTTGAACGTCAAGCATCCGCTCCCATCTGTTTACTTTAACTAAGATTAACTAAGATTTATCTCACACACATGGGTCATAAACCGTAATGAACATAATTACATTTATCTTCCCAGGTAAAACTAATCCCATCCAACTAGTTTTCAATACTGTACTACTCTATTCACTACACTAGTCTTTTACTTCTCTACTACTATTTTTATAGTTACCTGTCCCTTCCTCATCAAAGCAAGCAAAAGCATTTCTGATGACATCCTCCGGATCTGTGCCATTCAGTTTTTCTCCAAACATTGTGAGGAACATTGTGAAGTTGATGGGACCAGGTGCTTCGTTCATCATGGCCTCAAGGTATTCATCTGTGGGGTTCTTACCTGACAGGATTTAATGGGTTAATTTACAGAGTGAATACTTACGTGGCACTGCATTTCCTTCAAGGAATATCTCTGTTCACTGCTCAGTACCACAAGTCATACCTAAGGAAGCAAGCATGTCATGCAGGTCCTCCTTATCTATAAAGCCGTCCCGGTTTTGGTCAATCATATTGAAGGCCTCCTTAAATTCTTGAATCTGTGACTGATCAAACATGGCAAACACGTTTGAAGTGGCCCTCTGGGGACGCTTTTTGGTGGTCTTGCCCTTAGCCCTTTTGCTGGACATTTTGGCAGTTCTGTCCTTCTACGCTGGGGGGAAAATAACAATGTTAAAAATAACATTAATCAGTAGGTCAAGTAATAAATAGTGCGTAAGACACTAACGTGCCAGCTTTCATGTTCTTTGTCAAATATGAAAAAGCATTATTAACAACTCATACACAAATATACGTTTTGTTCTCAAAATAAAAAACAAAAGCTCGAATGTGTCTCTGTTACGTTCTGCGCTTGGGGTGCTAGCTGGTTAGCAAGCTAGCGTAGCCAAATAATTATCTCGTTACTAACAGCGTCCTCGCTATCGCGCTTTCCAGAAATAATCAGCTACACACGCAGTTTAAGTCGTATGCAGTCAGATATAAACGAGATAAATTGCTCAAGTAAAATATGTTTGCTGGATGCTACAAACAAACGCTATGCCGTCAACAAATCCATATGGCATTTCCAATAAGTTATTCTGTGATACAATGATTTGAAGATCAGCGGATCTGCGCAGGTCTGCGCTGCAGTGACGAAGCTAGCGAACTGCCGACTAACCCTGACTACACAGACACTGGCCGACTAATAGGCTCGCACGAGAATGAAACTAGCTGATTTCGGACAGTTTAGCACTGTAACAGATCATATAATTGCTGTATTAAAAGAAAATAACCCACCTGGCAAGACGAATATCAATAGCCACCGGTTAGGCCGTTAAGATGCTGGTCAACAAAAATACCCCCTCCAGAGTTCCGTGATGGAAAAGTCGGAGCATTGGAAAGGGGACTGGCACATTCCATGATATGCATTAAAGGGGTGGATTTACGTTCAATTAAGTGGCGTGTTATACTGTTTATAATGTGGGTGCACATTAAAGGCAAAATATGGCTCAAACGTTAAAAAACGTGGAGTTAAAGGTAATCATTAAATTACGTAAATATGTCAAATGTTTGGGCTTTATGAGCGGGGAAATTAGCAGTTTGGTACGACCTATCCTCAATACTGATCAGAGCCCAGTCTGTTTGGCCTAAAAGGTAAAAAAGCCATTTAAATTAATACACTTTAACATGAGAATAATTCCAGGTTAGAAATGCATCACCGTCTATTTCAATATGGTAGTCAGGATATGACACCTCTGGCTACTTAGTGTCATTCGTCCACTTTAATGGAGGCAGACTAAAAGGACACTCATTAACCTCCATTTCTTTAAATTTTGTCCCTGCATAACAGTGTCAACTGCTGACATGATATAATTGTTTGCCTGACTGGTCAAAGGATTTGGGCTTCTCACAACTATAATTTTGCCCTGTGTTTATTTTTTGTGTTATTAAATGGTCAGACACCTCGGAATTAGTATTCACCATCAGTCAAAGTGGCTGCTTTGTTCCCAAAAGGGGTGGGAATGCTACACCAGGGCAAAGTACTCGGTGGTATTGCTCTTATTTATTGAATACAAAAAGAAATATTAAGCTAAAACATAGGTTTAAAATATAAAACGTATGATGATACACTTGTGTGTTTTATTAAAAAATACCTGAGAACAGTGTGGGCGTGGCTAATGAGCAGCTTGATTGACAGCTCTCTCTGTCCAACACTCCTATCCTGCTCCACCACTTGTACAGGGCTACCATAATTATCCAGCTTTTATATGTTGGTAACTGAATGAGAAGTAAGAGAAGTAAGAAATCAATGATCTGTTGAAACAAGGCATAATTAAAGTAACAGATAAATAAACAGCGTTTGTTATGGACAAACAAATGAACGGGTTTATCGAAGCAGCTACAGACAGGTGGTCCAGCTTGCTATCTGTTAGTTATGCTGGGTTAGCTTGAGCTCACTAAGGATCTCTGACTCTATTAGAAAGATCCAGTGGATTTAATTAAGCCTTTATTCAAAGTTTATTTTAGAATACTGTCAGGTTTGTCTGAAATTTTGACCACAGACCAAAAAACCTTATAAACACACACACATCCACAGACCAAAAAACCTTATAAACACATCCACAGACCAAAACACCTTATAAACACACACATAAACAGACCAAAAAAACTTATAAACACACACACAGACCAAAAAACCTTATAACCACATACATACACACATACAGACAAAAAACATACACAGACCAAAAAACCTTATAAACACATACACAGACCAAAATACCTTATAAACACACACAGACCAAAGCACCTTATAAACACAAACATACACAGACCAAAACACCTTATAAACACACACATACACACATACATAGACCAAAAATCCTTATACACACATACACAGACCAAAAAACCTTATAAACACACACACACACACAGACCAAAACACCTTATAAACACACACACAGACCAAAACACATTATAAACGCACACATACACAGACCAAATCACCTTATAAACACACACATACACACATACATAGACCAGAAAACCTTATACACACACATACCAAAACACCTTATAAACACACACATACACACATACATAGACTAAAAATCCTTATACACACATACACAGACCAAAAAACTTTATAAACACACACACACACACAGACAAAAACACCTTACAAACACACACACAGACCAAAAAACTCTATAAACACACACATACACAGACCAAAACACCTTATACACACACATACACAAACCAAAAAACCTTATAAACAAACACACACACAGACCAAAAAACCTTATACACACACAGACCAAAAAACCTTATAAACACACACACACGGACCAAAAAACCTTATACACACACATACACAGACCAAAACACCATATAAACACACACATACACAGACCAAAAAACCTTATAAACACACACACAGACCAACAAACCTTATACACACACAGAGACCAAAACACCTTATAAACACACACACACACAGACCAAAAACCTTATACACACACAGACAAAAACACTGTACAAACACACACACATACACATACCAAAACACCTTATAACACACACATACACAGACCAAAAAACCATATAAACACACACACAGACCAAAAAACCTTATAAGCACACACACACACACACAGACCAAAACACCTTATAAACACATACATACACAGACCAAAAAAAACCTTATACACACAAATACACAGATCAAAAAACCTTATACACACACATACACAGACCAAAACACCTTATAAACACACACATACACACATACATAGACCAGAAAACCTTATACACACATACACATACCAAAACACCTTACAAACACACACATACATAGACTAAAAATCCTTATACACACATACACAGACCAAAAAACTCTATAAACACACACACACACACACAGACAAAAACACCTTACAAACACACACACAGGCCAAAAAACTCTATAAACACACACATACACAGACCAAAACACCATATACACACACATACACAGACCGAAAAACCTTATAAACACATACACACACACACACAGACCAAAACACCTTATAAACACACACACAGACCAAAACACGTTATAAAAGCACACATACACAGACCAAAACACCTTATACACACACATACACAGACCAAAAAACCTTATACACACAGACCAAAACACCTTATAAACACACATACACACAGAAAAAAACACCGTACAAACACACACACATACACATACCAAAACACGTTATAACACACACATACACAGACCAAAACACCTTATAAACACACACACACACAGACCAAAAAACCTTATACACACACAGACACACAGACCAAAACACCTTATAAACACATACATACACAGACCAAAAAAAACCTTATACACACAAATACACAGATCAAAAAACCTTATATACACAAATACACAGACCAAAACACCTTATAAACACACACACAGATCAAAAACCTTATAAACACACACATACACAGACCAAAACACCTTATAACACATACATACACAGACCAAAAAACCATATAAACACACACACAGACCAAAAAACCTTATAAACACACACACACACACACAGACCAAAACACCTTATGAACGCATACATACACAGACCAAAAAAAACCTTATACACACAAATACACAGATCAAAAAACCTTATATACACACATACACAGACCAAAACACCTTATAAACACACACAGATCAAAAACCCTATAAACACACACATACACAGACAAAAAAACCTTATAAACACACACACAGGCCAAAACACCTTATAAACACACACAGACCAAAGCACCTTATAAACACAAACATACACAGACCAAAACACCTTATAAACACACACATACATAGACCAAAAATCCTTATACACACATACACAGACCAAAAAACCTTATAAACACACACACACACAGACCAAAACACCTTATAAACACACACACAGACCAAAACACATTATAAACGCACACATACACAGACCAAATCACCTTATAAACACACACATACATAGACCAGAAAACCTTATACACACATACACATACCAAAACACCTTATAAACACACACATACACACATACATAGACTAAAAATCCTTATACACACATACACAGACCAAAAACCTCTATAAACACACACACACACAGACCAAAACACCTTACAAACACACACACAGACCAAAAAACTCTATAAACACACACATACACAGACCAAAACACCTTATACACACACATACACAAACCAAAACACCTTATAAACAAACACACACACAGACCAAAAAACCTTATACACACACTGACCAAAAAACCTTATAAACACACACACACAGACCAAAAAACCTTATACACACACATACACAGACCAAAACACCATATAAACACACACATACACAGACCGAAAAACCTTATAAACACATACACACACACACACACAGACCAAAACACCTCATAAACACACACACAGACCAAAACACGTTATAAAAGCACACATACACAGACCAAAACACCTTATACACACACATACACAGACCAAAAAACCTTATACACACAGACCAAAACACCTTATAAACACACATATACACACACACACAAACACACACACACACACACAGAGACCAAAACACCTTATAAACACACACACACACAGACCAAAAAACCTTATACACACACAGACAAAAACACTGTACAAACACACACACATACACATACCAAAACACCTTATAACACACACATACACAGACCAAAAAACCATATAAACACACACACAGACCAAAAAACCTTATAAACACACACACACACACACACAGACCAAAACACCTTATAAACACATACATACACAGACCAAAAAAAACCTTATACACACAAATACACAGATCAAAAAACCTTATACACACATACACAGACCAAAACACCTTATAAACACACACACAGACCAAAAACCATATAAACACACACATACACAGACAGAAAAACCTTATAAACACACACACACAGACCAAAAAACCTTATAAACACATACATACACACATACACAGACCAAAAAACCTTATACACACACAGACCAAAAAACATAAACACACACATACACAGGCCAAAAAACCTTATAAACACACACACACACACACACACACACAGACCAAAACACCTTATAAACACACACATACACAGACCAAAAAGCCTTATAAACACATACATACACAGACCAAAAAAAACTCATACACACACATACACAGACCCAAAAAGCCTTATACACACATACACAGACCAAAACACCTTCTAAACACACACACAGACCAAAACACGTTATAAAAGCACACATACACAGACCAAAACACCTTATACACACACATACACAGACCAAAAAACCTTATACACACAGACCAAAACACCTTATAAACACACATACACACAGACAAAAACACCGTACAAACACACACACATACACATACCAAAACACGTTATAACACACACATACACAGACCAAAAAACCTTATAAACACACACACAGACCAACAAACCTTATACACACACAGACCAAAAAACCTTATAAACACACACACACACACACACAGAGACCAAAACACCTTATAAACACACACACACACAGACCAAAAAACCTTATACACACACAGACAAAAACACTGTACAAACACACACACATACACATACCAAAACACCTTATAACACACACATACACAGACCAAAAAACCATATAAACACACACACAGACCAAAAAACCTTATAAACACACACACACACACACAGACCAAAACACCTTATAAACACATACATACACAGACCAAAAAAAACCTTATACACACAAATACACAGATCAAAAAACCTTATACACACATACACAGACCAAATCACCTTATAAACACACACACAGACCAAAAACCATATAAACACACACATACACAGACTGAAAAACCTTATAAACACACACACAGACCAAAAAACCTTATAAACACATACATACACACATACACAGACCAAAAAACCTTATACACACATACACAGACCAAAAAACATAAACACACACATACACAGGCCAAAAAACCTTATAAACACACACACACACACACAGACCAAAACACCTTATAAACACACACATACACAGACCAAAAAGCCTTATAAACACATACATACACAGACCAAAAAACCTCATACACACACATACACAGACCCAAAAAGCCTTATACACACATACACAGACCAAAACACCTTCTAAACACACACACAGACCAAAACACCTTATAAACACACACATACACAGACCAAAAAACCTTATAAACACATACATACACAGACCAAAACACCTTATAAACACATACATACACACACACACACACACACACACACACACACACAGACCAAAACACCTTATAAACACACACACAGACCAAAACACCTTATAAATACACACATACACAGACCAAAAAACCTTATAAACACATACATACACAGAACAAAAAACCTTATAAACACATACATACACAGACCAAAAAACCTTATACACACATACACAGACAAAAAAGCCTCATAAACACACACACAGACCAAAACACCTTATAAACACACACACAGACCAAAACACCTTATAAACACACAATTATATTTTGTGTCAATTAGCCGAGTCATTTATCAAATCATTATTTTAAGATGTCATTGATAAACCGCAGCCAGAAAGAAAGAAAAACAGGCGCCAACAAAACTTCTGTTTGTTTTTCCTAACTGACAGCTGGTTGCCATGGTTTCGCTTTTCAGCTTTTTTTGCGGTTGACGAAGTGTCGCGACCTCTTCATTCACCAGCTTTTACCGAGAAGACGTTTTGATTCAGGAAAACTAATTTGGCTTTTCTCTTCAGAGTATACAGGATGTTTGGCATGACTAGCGTTAATCGTCCCTGTACAGCAGCTGTAACTTCAGAGAGCGTGTTTCTCGGTCACCAAACGGCAACAGTAAAAGGAGGAAAGGGTTACCAGGTTAGTGGTGGCTCGCGTTGGATTTGATTATTGTCCATGACATTAAGGTGGGTTTAAAATTGGGTCAGTCAGTTTCCGTCTGACTCTTTTATTTGGGTTGGTACAGCAGTCTGACAGAACCATGACACCGTTTTCAGCGAGGAGAGGCTGGCCGGAGCGTTTTGGCACAGAGCGAATCTCCAGAGGACCAGCCGTCTTTCATACCACGTACAGCGTAAGTGGCCTGTTGCCAGCCTGACTTGAGCTGAACACAGGACCAGAGCGTGTGCGAGGTGTGTTCAGTTAGAGTGCCGGAGTGCTTGACTGATTTAACTTTACTTTTTCTCCCACAGCTTAAATGGCAAGGCAGAACGCTCATGCCGGCCATTTCAGCACCATCTCGAGGTCAGTGGCATATCTGCGTTTTAAACTGATCAGTTTTCATCATCACTTGGAAACACTGTTCAATTAGCCTGCATGTTTCAGCACAGGTGGGTCTTTGTTGGGAGACATTGACAAGGTAGGCATTTCATATACTAAATGAGCTATATCAATACCATTTTGACAAACGTTATGTAATATACACTACCGCTCAAAAGTTTGGGATCACAGTGAAACGTTCTTGTTTTCAATGGAGTATCTTCCTTCCTTAACACAACAATGGACTGACGGGTCTCTAAAGAAAGTTGTTTCTTTCTGGCCATTTTGAGTCTGTCAGCAAGCCATCAACTGCTAATGCTTCAGATATTTAACTAACCTAGAATGTTGTGCTTCCTTTTATACTCACTTATTAGTAGAATGTTTTTCAGCTGTGCATCTAGGGTTAGGGTCCTTAACTTGGATTGGCGGCCGTACCAGGAGATTTAGACAGAGGACTGAGAATTGCTGATAATAGGACTATATGCAAAATAAGCCTCTATACAAAAATAGGCTTAAATACAAATATTTTTATTCTTTAAAAATCATCTGATACACTTAAATTAATTGTGAAATGGACAGTATTGTTTGTGAATTGCATGAAATGAAATTCTAAAGTGATCCTAAACTTTTGAGCGGTAGTGTACATTTAATTTACAGCCTTTTTGTCTAGTTTGAGTATTTCTTCAGGATTTTGAGAACTGCAAAGCAATTGCATTCTGTGTCACATTAATTAGTTAGACTAGATCTCTATGATACTGTAAGCTCTGCTAAATCTGGAGCTGTAATCTTATTCCATAAACATAGGTCACTATGTTTTTTCCCTCATAGGATTTGTTAATAACACAGTTAATACAGAAAATTGAAGACCTACATATATCTCCTGGAGCAATTGTACGAAAGGTATCAGGTATCAGTCCTTTTTCTTGTTGGTGGTGTTGTCAAGATTATAATTCGTTAGCATGTTTAACAAAACTTCTTGTTCTTCATCTATGTTATGGCCAAGTTGTTTGAAATATATTCGACAGGAAGCTTTATCAGCCAGGAGTTCCACTGTCCGTTTGGCACAGGAGCCAACCATCTGCTGCAGCTCACCGGAATCAGCCATAGTGTAAGTAGATACAGACTTCTCTTTTTGCCCACCAGGGACACTCCCTGCCTGGTGGTAGCCATCACAATAATGAGTTCACAGTGTTTGAGAATATTACCTTTATGCACTCCCAGCAACAAGTGATGGCGGATGTGTATTAACTGCCACCTGTGCAGATGACAATGGACTATTTTAGTAATGGGCTGTTCATTAGCTGTCTTGCCTGCCTATCTCAAGCTTTTCTTTTGATGTGTGTTGAATAAATCAGAAATGTACACCATCTTCTCTGACAGCTCCTGGCACCAAGGCCTAATGGCTTTGCCAAAATCTTTAACCTGTAGTTGAACTGAATGTAGCTCTGCATCATCTTCCAACAATAGATCTCGTCTTACCTACGGGGACCTTGTATCAATACTAGAATATCTAAAAGGGAAAACAGTTCAATTGCAGAGAAACTTATCAACTCAGGTTTTCTATTACAGTGGTGGTGATAGACACCAGAAGTCTTGAGGCAGTAAACCTACCAGTGTCTTCTGAGTTTTTATATGAAATATTGATGATGGGAAAATAGTATTAAATCTAAAAAGAGAAGTTTTCTATGGGGACTACAAAAACGCCCTGTTTGTACCTCAGATTAAAATACGGTTATGACCAAAACTTTCACAACACAACTGTAAAACAATGTCTCAGACATCAGGCAGTGTAATAACCATTTAATGTAATAACATTCCGTGAAGGAGCTTTTAGAGGTGGATGTCTTGTTCCTGTTACCATAACTGTCAAAAGTTTTTTAGATGACTTTGGTGTGTTCATTATTTAATTATGCAGAAGTGTTGGAAAAATAAGTGGAGTCCCCCTTTAACTGTCCGGGGGGACCAGATTTAGAGCAAAAACATAACTTTTTTGGTACCCAGGTTTTTCACCACCTAAATTTGAGGTCTTTTGTTATCACTTCTAGTTTGAGACATCATCACAACAACAAATTAAGGATGCTGACCCACAGATGGAACAGGCTTGGTCTCCAGTATCCTGCTAGTAGAAACAGGGATGACCACATCTTTGAATACCGGCAAGTGAAAAGCCAGGATACAGTTAGGACTGACTGTCCCCTGAGAATCACTGCCATACAGACCAGCCATACTAAAGATCTGACAGCCAGAAAACAAGAAAATGATGAACAATTTAAAGGCTGCACAAGTTCAGATATTGCTGATGCTGGAATCCCAGAAGTGAAAGTTTGTGACATGGAGTTAAACTCTGATGACAGCGATCTTTCCGATCAGGAGAAAGAAAGTGTTGAAGTTTCAAAGTGGGATGCCCCCATGGAGCTAGACCTGAGGCCTGAGCCATTTGACAAGGACCTGGATCGTCCTTGCTCCACAGAGATAGAAGTTGGACAAGTATATGCAGAGGTTCTTCCTGAATCCTTAAAAGACTTGGATTTTACTCAGGGTCTTTCCTCCACAGAATACTCTGAGGCTCAGCAGAGGCTGTTTACGAGCGATCCTTGCCTTGTTCCAATAGTGGCACGTCTGTTGGTGCTAGAAAAACTTCAGGCTGCAACTGTGCAGAGAGAGCGAGCGAAAGCAGCGCGATCCCGTCCAACTACTGCTAGTACTCCAACACAGAGTGCTTCTCGTTCGAGAAATGGTGATCCTCCAGGATCCAAGTTAGGTATTTCAGGGGAGACAGAGTGCAACTCTGTTACATGCAGCTTTACCAAACTTATGCTCTGTCCCAATTCTTTATGCAAACACAGGCATCATACTTGCGTTTTGACAAAATCAGGACATGGAAGCAGAGGCGTGGGCCTACATCAAACTATGTCTAAATGTCCTCAAACTACCTCAGGCAATTTTAACAGGACGGAAAGTGTAGTTCCATCTGCTAACGTTTCACCAAAGCCCACAGCACCAAATAGGATCAAGAGACTACGAGCAACCAGGAAAAGCACAAAGCCACGAAGAGCAGATTCACTTCCAACTTCTTCCAAAAAGACTGTACCCAACAGAAAAGCCTGATGTAAATATGTCTTCAGTATGTTTGTCATTTACTAACTGCAACAAGTAAGCTTGCAATGTATGTTAAGATGTGTTTGTTCCTTTTTCCTAATATCAGTACAAAATACAAATTAGAACATGGAAACATTTCTTTTACTATTTATTGGATTTACATTTGCACAATAAACCATATGTTATGTGACTGTAAATGTAACTGAAAGAGCAGTTCTTGAACAGTTTACTGGTGTCCTTCCCTGACTGAAGCAATGTTAAAAACCTTGGGTTGGATAAAAGGTGGGTTGGCTGGAGCTCAGGATATCTTTCTGGGTATTGTAGTGATTAGGACAGGAATCACATGTAGACTTACCCTAAAACAAACACAGAAATTAAAATTAGCATAAAGGATCATGTAAAATCAAACATATATCTCAATTAAAAAAGAAAAGTATTACCTTTATGTTGTTCAATTTGGCTATGTACCGCCAAATTATAACAATGAACACATTTTTAAAAGCTTAAAACTCTGAAAGAACTGACATAAAACTTCTGAGATTCTGCAGGTGACATGCTACATTTTTAGATGTCCTGTAGTTCTTAAGTCGAACATTAGAATATTAAAAGTTAGAATCAAAGATTAGCTTTAAGCACTTTGTTTTACAACTTATTTCCTGCGCCCCTGTGTGTACACCTGCAGAACAGTGTTCCATGGCTTTCCTAATGACTGATAATTTATTAGATAAAATGAAAGCTCATATTGTTAACTGTTGGACAAAAACAATCTTAAACATCTCTCTCTAAAACAGAAACCTTTGGTCAGGTGTGGTTCCCTTTAAGAGTCTTCTCTAATGGGCAGCACCTAAAATACAGAGAACAAATAAACCAGTATCGTCCGGCAAAGTGGTTGCAGTCAAGAGTACAAAATCCTGAAACCATAAGATACTGCATAAACATTAGCCTTCCCACATGAGCCATTTTTAAGCTAAAAGCTCTTACTGATAATGACCCCAACAGAAAGTAAAGCCATAAGCCTGGTCAATCGACTACAATTAAAAAAAATATGCACATCCAGTTTTTATTTTATTTTATAAATCTTAAGTGGCCTACATTATTTTTTATTAATCATAATTCATTATTAATTAATATTAAAATATATGAGGTAAGGTGCTATTCGATGGAAAAATCAGCCTCATATCCATTTAACATACCATTGTTATCCTTTACAACCTTATACTGGAGAATAATGTTTTGTTTCTTTTCTTTTCGTTTCTAACTTGTTGTCTATCTATATTCCAATTCAACAATGGAAACTTTTGGAAACTGCATTTTTCCCCACACACATCACATGGTGAGCCTGGTTGCTAAAGGTCTCAAAGTGTTTGTGTACAAGTCCACATGCATACACTTCAAGAAAAAACTGGAATAAAACCTGTGGGAAGTTATCATTAGTTCCCTAAAAATATAACACGTATAGATGCTGTGCATGCTATTTAAAAACAATAAAATATAATTCCTGTCATATAGCAACGGCAAACATCAATTAAACTGCAATTTGTAGTGCATCGAAGAGCAGTGAATGAATATACTGCTACTGGACACATTGCATAAAGCTATATTCACCAAAAAAAATCATAATTCCTGCAGCAAATGATCAATATATCATTACCAAGTGCAAAACACGTTCACTTTACGCTTCTTTTGACATTACACAAAGTCTATCCCCATTTACACCAATACCAAAATGAACTGCAGTTCTTCTGCATTGTAAAACAGTGGCAGATCTCCCAAATAGCAGCATGTATCCTTGGATTTATTTAAAAGAAGCTTCATGGTGAAACCAGTTTTAAATCACTTTCATTTCAGTTAAGACTTAATGTCTTTGTATTGCTGTGTTGAAGCTACACATGCCTTTAGGAGTGACCTGGATAAGGGGTTCTTGTGAAGGTCTCGTCTCTTTGAAAGGCAGGCTGGAGGATGGTGCACAGAGAAGAGCCTCCTTTGGCTGGAGAATATAATCTCTCTCTCTCTCAGCAACCACAGGGAAACAGTGGGAGAAACATCACAAACAGCAGTTAGTGAAACAAAAAAAGTAAAGCCTCCTGTTAAACACTGAATAGGTTGTCACCTTAAACTATGAAAACTAAGATTACCTGCCGCTGGGTATATTAAATACAAACCAGAAATCTTTAGAGGTCTATAACCACGTGTGGCTACTTTTACTCCACCACAAAACAGCTTTATTTTATATTGTCTTATGATGACATATTGTGAATTTACAATTAATACAAGCTTTCTGTTAACATGCAGGGAAAGATATCTTTGCAAAGGTTGAATATTTCCAGCGTGAGCTAGTCTTTCAGTGTCTATATCTGTTTGAGTCGAACAATAAAGCAATATGAAATAAAGAAGCAATTACCGCTCAAAACAAGCAGATTCATAGATCAGATGAGGAATACCCCTGTATCAAAAGACAACATTACGTCAGAACAACGAACAATAGCAGAAGGACACAACGAAGTGCTTATACAAGTACACAAGTGCAGCATCTGATATACACATGCACACCTTGAAACAACACTAGGAAAACAATGAAACGGCATGTGTACTTAGAGGGCACAAACATTTCTTTTGTCAAACAGTGCCTTTACTGTTACAGGCAGTACACTGAAGGTGCCAGTTCCATTACAAAATTCCAGATTACCCTTTTCCCCTCAACAGCAACTGTGACTGGCTTGCTTGAGAGATTCCTTCCAGAGTTGAACATTTTTGCATTTAGAACTTTAGGTCTCTGGAAGCAATGCTTCAGACTTCAGTACACAGAGAGACAGTGGATTGAAGCTGATGTCCACCTGTCTCTAAATTATACAGGATGCAAGAGTATTCTGATCTTTAGGACATCTGGCCAAAACATTTGGCACCATTTCAGAACAATAGCATTTTTGGATTGGCGAGCTTACCTTCAGTGTACTAACAGAGGAACACAACCTGCCTTTACAGAAGAGGCCTTCCCTGCAGCTGGGATCAGGTAGGGCTCAAGAGCTCCGATTTCAGCAGACACACACCTACAGGCCTGCACACCAGGGTGCGCTCACGCTTTAAAACCTGAGGGAGATGCGGATACAGACAGCATTTATGCTGATCTGACAACATTCTGTAAAGTATAAGGGGCGTGCAGGAACAGTTTACAATCATTTGTACATCCTTAGGCCATCTTTCTCCTGAACAGTCAGATAAAATATGTCCTCCCAACATTCCCAGAAGCTAATGACCCACAGAGATCATAGGGAACATGTGAGAGGACAAAAAAACAAAATTGAAAATAGACTTTTAGACACCTTGCAGGCCATTCAAAATGGTGGACTATTATAGTATTTTAAGATGAATTTAGAATGAGATGCCAGAGCTGTTCAGAAAGAAAAGCTTTATCATTACTTAAATAATGTCTCTTCATCTTTTAAGTCATGTCTGTAGATACAAAACCATCATTTTGCTGGCTAACTTGTTGAGTACTTCGTGCCATGTGTCCTCAGAGATCGAGTGGATGAGGTGGTCACATTCTCTCCTGAATGTAGGGGTGCTGCAAGGCCTGATTGATGCTGATCCGCTTGGCTGGGTCCAGCCCTAGAATTTGGTCCAGAAGTTCTTTGAGCTGAACCACCTTCTTCCTCTGATCTTCTGGCAACCTTTGCCGACCCACCATGTCTGTCAGCAGGTCCTTAGTGGGGTTGATGCTGCTCATCACTGTGACTTTCTCCTAGAGAGAGAGAGAGAGAGAGAGAGAGAGAGAGAGAGAGAGAGAGAGAGAGAGAGAGAGAGAGAGAGAGAGAGAGAGAGAGAGAGAGAGAGAGAGAGAGAGAGAGAGAGAGAGAAGAAATGGCAAATGGCACATGATATAGTCGCGACAAAAGACGACATGACAACTAGAAATGTATGTAGTAAGAAGAAACGATGAGTTGAGCAACTTATTGTTCAATGACAGTGTGACTCAACAATGCATTAGACAAAATTGCATTACAAAATATGTAGAAATATAAAATATAAACAATGCTCACCCTTTCAGTGACTTTATCTACCTCTGTATACAAGAAGTTCAAGTTTTGATCAAAATGTTGGTCCTTGAACAAGCCTTTCCTGATCATCTGGGAAAATACATTGACAATATTTAGTCTATTTAAGGAAATGAACTATTGGTTTAAGTTTAATGGAGTCATTCAATTCATCAGTCCAGACATAATTTATTCAACCTGACGAAAGCAAACAACAGCCGCACCGAATGTAACATATCTAGCACTTGCTTTACCTTGTTGGGCATCTTGCCTTTAAGGTCCATAGCGAGTTTAAGCATGTGATTGTTGGTTTTTCCAGGGAAGAGGATTTTCCCTGTGTATAACTCGTACAGTGTGCAGCCCACAGACCACATGTCGATTCCGTAATCATATGGTTTTCCAATGACTGCAGAGTAAAAGGAAACAACAACTCAAAAGCCATCTGACTAACCAATCCTTTATGAAAAGCAAACTTGCCACAAACTTTACCTACAGTTGACGTATGCCAGGACACCATTCAAATGCATGTGAATAGAATTTATAGACTTTAAGAGGGATAATACAAAGAGCTGCAATAATCAGTATTACTTGCACTGAACTCACGACATAGAAGTTTATGACTTAGTAGTGTAATCTTTTAGTTATACAACACTCTGGACTTATATCGACCTTATAACTTCACCTTGCTGGTGCACAGTTAGACTAATGTTAATGCTAATACATTCATATCTACTGTCTGCTTTCCTTCAGTGGTCTGACCTTTGTGGTTATTTTTAGGGTTTTGGGCACTCTCAACCTAGTAGTGAAACTGATGTGTGTAAATATCCCATCATCAGTGCTGTGCAGGGTACTTTCACAGCTTCGTGTTCAGATCCCACTGAAGACCTTTATTATTTATTACCTAAAATATTCCTACACCCCTCCATGACCTAGACTAGGCACCCTGGGCTATACACACACACACACACACACACACATATACAGGGTAAGTCAAAAGTCACAGGACACCCTTTTATTTCAGAAACGAAAGGGAAAATTACCCAACCAATACTGAATACCCTGAATACCCAACCAAGTCATGGGTGAAGGAGCCTATCTTTTAGGCTATGGCCCCTAACATGACCGCCATCTTGAAAGCTACTATAATATACCAAGGGCAGGTTTTTCTAAAGGGAAGGTGGTCATGTAGCATATCAAAGAAGAGCAAAATTGACTCAGAAATCGACTGATTTGCAATATCTCTTGTGGTTCAAACGTTGTGCTGAACACAGATCTGAAGGCACAGTCCAGCACCAGGGACAACACATTGAACATGTTGTTCAATTTGGTTGATGTTGCAACTCTGACTCTATTACTGCCTACACAAAGAACCAGCTATAACAGACTCACTGATCTCAGGTGCTCTGTAGAACCGGCTGACCAAGTAGGGTGTTATGTCGTTATCAGCAACATGGGATGCTGAGCCAAAGTCACAGAGTTTGAGGATGGTTTTAGACTCATTTACCTAGCAGAAGAAAGTGCAATTAAAAAAAGAAGCCACTTATGCTTCATGTTGTATTGCACAGTAACAGGTTCACAGACACCAGAGTCTCACCAAAATGTTATCGGGTTTGATGTCAGCATGAAGGATGTTACAGCGCTTGAGGAGTTTGAGGGCCAGGAAAAGCTGCTGGCTGTAGGAGCGCACTGCCTTGATGTGAAGCCCCACGTCTTTGCCGTACTTCTTCAGGACTTCGCGGAGATTCATACTAGAACCAGATGATTCCAGCACATGTACAAAGGATTTATTCACGAAACAATGAGCTAACACATCTGACTTGCATCTAATTAGTTATCATGGCTTAATTCTGAAGACATAGAAAGGTAACATAGAAAGTAACATACATACTCTGATAATAACTGTAGCAATTAAGACGTTAAAGAGTTTTAAATAAAAACAAACTAACCTGAGTGGCTCGAACACCAGACACAGGTGCTGTTTATGGTAGAAGTGCCTGAAAAGACGCAGGCAGTGGAACTTATCATCAGGATCAGCATCATTCAGCTTCTTCAGGAACTCCAGCTCTTTGAGGCCTGTTTTCTGCCTAAAGAATCATATATTTTCAGTCATTCTGTATCTGTACCACAGCTACAGTAAACCCACATTTTAATCCTTAAGAGAGTTAAATGAAAAAAAATGTTGATAAAAAAAAAAAAAGACAACAAGCTTATGAAACATCTTAGACACATTTAATTAGAGACTTAAAACACTATCACACTGGTAAATATGTACAATTTGATAACTGGAATTGTTTCTATGATTAACTGGTAAACTCCATTTAGGAGCTTGTTCACAGACCCCATAGTTCATACACCCACTACACAGAACAATAAAGCATGCAGGTTGAGAGAACAAAACCCTGGTTTTATTTGTTATTTTAAAAAGCACAGAGCTTAAAACACAAGTGAGTCAGGTACTTATTTTCTATACTCGCATTTATCATTTTACTCATGTAAATGGTAAAAGGTTGCTTTACATGTCATAAACTCATGTATGATGTAGAATTCCAAGTGTACTAATTGTAAACACGACTTTGATAGCTGTTTAAACACAATTTACAAGTAGGAAAACTATTTCCCCATTTCAGACACCATTCAAATGCAGCATTAATTCTACTACAGGTAGTAGGACATCTTACACAATAGGCCTTACTGCTTAGTGGTTGGACTAAGCTTTCCAGTTACTATATGTTAATGAGAGAACCTACAGGGGCCTTGTTATAGGCCATTCTTATTTTTTTATTACCCATTACAGCTGTTTCATTTGGACAAGTGCAAAGACAGCACTTTATTTTTTTTGTAAATTTCTTGAGGTGTGTATAAAAATAAAAGGTTTGTACTTTAAGCCAGTGTGTTTATTTAAGATATAAGAATAGTTTCAGTAAAGTTACTAACATGTTTATGTATGCTGCCAAATATAGTTTTTAGAAAGAAGGGCTAAAGTTAAAATCAACTAAGATTGGAATCAGCAGGTCAGACATTAACATAAACATAATGCCACATGAAAACATGATACTTACTGCAAAGACGACTATTAGTGACCGAAGAACGGGACTTTGCATAAGTGACTTATTGCTATCAGATTACTCACATTAGCTCATTGTTGCGAATGATCTTCACTGCCACTTCTTGACTGGCCCTCGCCAAGTCCCTTGCACGGATAACGTTACTGAACACACCTTGACCAGTGTAGCCATAAACATCATAGCGCTTGTCCAACACCTCTCCGATGTTCACTCCTAAAAACATCAGAAAAACAAAAACATAAATTATTAATAGTTATCAGATTGGCATGTCATTAGCATTATGCACTATAAAAATAACACAGTGGTTTTATGGAAATAGTGTAGACAACAAAGCCACAACTTAAGCATATATGTTTATGCAACTTACGGTAATATCCTTCTGCATCTGTCCAGTTGTCTTTGAGATTGGGATTTTCCTTGAAGTCTTTCCCAATGCCTGCTGCTCGTAGCCTTGCACTCTGAAAGTACAACTGGCAATTACTGAGAGTACAATTACCAAGCATTAAGGTGGTAGCAGCAACATGAGCATTATACAATGGTCTGTTCATTCACAGAAAAAAAGGAATGCAACTGCAAGAAAATCTGTACCAACTTTAATATACTTGCTCCAGGACTTGTGAAGCTAGTCAAGTCAACAAAATGTATACATGAAGGAGTCTGAAGTATGTGGTACTGTTTAGATAACTGTTATAGATATAATAAAGAACATGGAAATACACTAGAAGCGAAAGGGACTAGAGTTACCAGAGACAAAGCAGGACAATCCAATTTAAAGAACGGACAACATTCTATATCTGGAGTAAATGTAGGATGGTACCACTTTAATGAAAACTCAAAGCAGATAGCAGTGTTTAGTTCTAAAGCTGGTGCAAAATATTAATGTATCAATAACTTTAAAATAGAAAGTTCCTTCATTTATGTATCAGTGATCAGCATCAGCATGTAAAGCATAGCAGTATATACTTATCACAGTTGTAAGTGTTGAATGCTCAGTAATCATGATTACTATGAACATGATCACATAAACTGTGTCCTAAGTTATGAATGGATGAGTGAACCCTATTCATTCGGAGTGAGGATTCAGGATCATAACTACGTTAAATGTAAAGTATCATGGCAGGAGTGTCACAGAATGGTTCACATTCATCCTTATCTTAAGCATTATCAGGCATGCACACAAGTAATTAAAAACTCTAAATTCCAGGTGCCAGTGTTTGAAAAGTGAAATCACTATTTGTTACGCTTCATCACTAAAAAGTCCAGAAGACAACACAGCAAAATGTCATGTTATGTTATGTGATAATACCTTTACATTCAGGTTTTTGCTGTACATTTTCTATAATTAATCCATTTCTTAAACACAAACAAGAGCGCTGCCAACTGGAGGAAAGTTTAATTGTATTTGCACATGATACTCTCTCTCACTCTCTCTTTTTAAACCCTGTGGATAGGTTAATATCTAATCATGGATTATTATAGATACTCATTATGAGAGTTTGTTTAAATTCTAAAGTCCTAATAGGTACCTAAAGTGCCAGGACGCAGTACAGGCTGGTTCAGCTTACCTGATCAGTTAAAAGCAATAAAAGAGAAACAAGAGTTTGCAACTCTACCTGTGCAGATCTACTTACACATACAACTTTATTTAAGCACTCAAGCATGGAGGTCACAGACCCACGCAATGGAAAACCAATTTCAGACTACTCACGTCAAAGTACGCGGCGAACATGTCATCTGACTCCGTGAACATGTCTGGAGCTGACGGCTTCTTTGGATTAGTTCCTGAACGAAAAATTAAAAATGTCATGAATTATCTTTATTTTCCCTCAAGAATGTTATTGTGGATGCCAAAAGACCATCCGCTCATAAAGGGCCATCTATGACTACTGATGGTAGAAACAAACACATTCTGATTTTTTCAGAATACTTGCTTTATATGCAGCCAGTTCAAAACCATTCTCTCCATCATTAATAGCAGTATTAAGTATTCATAATGAGTTTCTTCTGCATATAATAATGCATATATAGTTTTTATACACTGATCCATAACATTAAAACCACATCCATGTTTCTACTCTCATGGCTTTTTATCAGCTCCACTTGCCATGTAGTTCTACAATTACAGGTTATTGTCCATCTGTTTATCTGCATACCCCCACAGAGCAGGAATTATTTGGACGGTGGGTCATTCTCTGGTGATGATGTGTTAAGTGTATTGTTTAAGTTTTGAATTATTCTGTGTGTTTGCACACAGTAAAATTTGACCTCCGCATTTAACCCATCTGTGCAGTGAAACACCCACATATACACACACACACAGTGACCAAACACACCAGGGGGCAGTAAGCACATGTGCCCAGAGCAGTGGGCAGCCCTATCCATGGCGCCAGGGGCGCCGTTGGGGGTTAGGTGCCTTGCTCAAGGTAACTTTAGTCATGTCCTGCTGGTCCCGGGTATGGAACCGACGATCTTCTGGTCACAAGACCGGATCCCTAACCTTCAGACCACAACTGCCCCACTTTATTGCGTTGGTACGAGTGGATCAGACACAGCAGTGCAGCTGGAGTTTTTTTTAAGCTCTGTGTATACTCACTGTCCACTCTGTTAGACACTCCTACCTTGTTGGTTCGCCTTATAGATGTAAATGTCAGTGACCACAGCTTATCTGTTTTCGCACAGTGTGTGTCATCCTCTAGTTCTCTAGGGACTAAGAAAGTACACAGAGATACAGACTGACTACGTTCTGTACTTGTAGACCTACAAAGTACACCTATATGTTAAGTGTAGCTAATAAAATGGACAACCTGTGTAGCTACAAGGATAAGGTTTTAATGCTACGGCTGGTCGAAATGTGTCTTATTGCTGTATAGAATTCTCAACACACTAAAATTAAAATAGTCAAAAATTAAGGCTTTAAAACGGAAAGTTCTCTACATATAACAATGATTCAATGCTTACTGACTCAAAAATATACAAAACTATTTATACAACACGCTGTACTGACCTCAGCTTATAGTCAATATTTTCTTGCTTAAATATTAGAGACAATCAAATGTACCATCTTTTTCCTGGCTAAGCAGATTGTGCTTGGCTTTAATGTTGGCTTCAAAGGTGTCTAGGTTTTCTTGCTCGTAAGCCTTTACATCCGCTGCAACACGCTCAAGGACATCATCTGGTGAGGGTGAGCGGCTGCGGGGACTACTCTGAGGACTCCCAGGTTCTGACTTAACATTATCTTCATTTGCTTCTTTATATTTCTGTGAAAACATAACAGAAAGAATTGGTGACATTTATTTGTATTGAAGGCTGCAGATTAATTGTTTAACCACTTTTGTATGTGGTAGAATTTACTTTAAGATAAAATACATAGGTTAAGTAGCATGTGGCACAGAAAGTGTTACATCCATTTAATGTGAGCTTCAAATCAATTAGAATTATGGTGGTTCACAAGATATTTCCAGTTCCTATGTCATAAGACATATGGCCACAGAATTTGACGATTGGTCATCAGATTAAACACAAGAGTGATGTTGGACCTTAAATGCTTTATTGTCGACATCTTAACAAAATGCAATGTATATCAATAACATATACCAACGATATGGCAGAAATATGAAGTCTGACCTGCACAATCGCCAAGCGCTGAAGTCTTCTCTGTTGAATCAGAGCTTCCTCATCCTCCTCATCAACATCATAATCGTCCAGCCTGTTTGGAAGCATAATCCACAAATACAATTACTCTTGGCATGTACAAAATATAAAAACAATGATGCTTCACACGTAAACCATAACAGGATTCATGGACAAATCCAAGTTGACAGTACAGTAATACAAGTCGCTGCATACTCACACTTCATCATCTGATTCATCCTGTTCTGCTCTCATGCCTTCAGATAGACTGCCCTTAAACTTGTCCTCTTTATCTCTGCTTCTCCTCTGTCTCTCCTGAAATCCTGATTGTGGCTGTTGCCTGTGGCCCAATCTATCCCGCTCCACTGACCTAAAACATGACCAGCACAGCTTTAGTGGCACTGTAGATCAAAATATGCACATAGGCAAAACAACATTCCCACAGTCATTTCTCCAGTATACCATGGTATTCAACAACTCTGGGCAAACTGTTTGAAGTAAATTCCTAATGTGTATATGGATGAGTGAAACAACCCATAAACACCTTCGTCTGGGAGGTGTCGCTCTGCTGAGGTGTCTCCTGGGGGAACGGGATCTGCACCTTAGGGGGGAGCGGCTCAGCCTCCGTCTGGAGCTCAGAGAGGGGCTTGGCCCTCTGGCCCCTCCTGCCTCATCATGGGGGCGCATTCTAAAGGGAACGCACATTCAACAAAGCAGAAGCACTGTAAAAAAAACTAAGTATGGTGCAAGTCAAATTTTGATTATGCTTTATAAGTTGATATTTATTGTTTGTTGGTGCAACATTTCTACTATTACAGTCTTCATCAGAGCTAGGTACAAAATCCTTTACGGTACTGACTGAATCACTTTACCTAATAAGTATCAAAAAACTTCATATCATTCTATACTTTTGACATTCTATACTTTTGATAAAATTCTATAATTTTAATACCTAGACAGTCTTATCAGCCAATGAGCATGTTTGTTCCACAATAACAATATACACTGGGTAAACCCTAATCTCATACCTGACAGGTGAAAGTCTCTGTCGATCAGAGTCTCTCTGTCTTCTCTCTGCAGAACGAGACTGACCCCTCCTGGCTGGAGATCTGTTGTGCGGCTCAGAGCGACAATGCTTGGACCCTTGGTCGCTACTGGGAGGATGCTGAGGAGAATGCTGTTCTCTGGACCTATTAGAGGACTTATGCCTAGCCGGACTTTGTTCTTGCTTTCTCCGTGGAGATCTGTTTTCCTTGCCTGATGACACTTCCTTTGGTGGAGACTTAACAGCTATTTTGTCCCTGTCCTGCCGGTGGTCAGACTCAGGCTGTTTCCCACGTCTGTCTCTGGATCTGGAGCGTCTCATTTTCTCTGGTGATTTAGAGTGATCAGCACGTTGCCTACCTCCAGGCTGTGGTGCTGAAGGAGAGGGGGCCCTTTTATTTTCCTGCTCTGTCTCTGCAGAAGGTGATTGGGGATTCTTGTATATAGATTGTTGTTTCCGGGATGTCGCAGGAGATCTGGACCTCTGATGTCCATCTCTGGACTGCTTAATACTACTGGATGACCTTCTCTCCTGAGACGGGTTCGGACCTTGTGTTATCGCCTTGGTATCGGCATCTAGCTCATTCCTCTTCTTTTTATGTGACTTATCCAGTTTGACAGCTCTCTCCTTGGACTTACTTCTGCTTCGACGACAGGAGTCCAGTCTTTCGGCTTCTTTAGCTAGTGGACGACTCTCAGCTGCACAGGGCTCATCCACACTGTTCCTTTGCTCTTCCCCGTTAAACGTCACTGCTTGCATCTCCCCATCCTCGTCTGAGCCCGAGTTATATCCCTGCAGTATCAGTCCCATTCCTGAGTGCACCCTCCCCTCCAGCAGCTCATTATCAAGCTCTGCTTGGATCATGGCCCTCTGCTTCTCTAAATCCTCCAAAGCTGCCAAGTCATCCAGTCGGCACCTCTTCAGTGAGAAAAAGTTAGCCATATCCTCGTCACCACAGTCCCCATCTTCCACCTTGGAGGAATCTCTGTGTTTGCGTTTTTTATGCTTGTGCTTGTGTTTGTGTCGGTGTTCCTTTTCCTCTAATGACGAATATTTGTGCTTTCTGTGCTTGCTATGATGTTTGTGTTTCTTTCGCCTGTGTTTTTCCATATCATCACATTTCAGGGCCTCGGATTTTCTACACTTGTTCTCTTCTTCTTCTTCACCTAAGCCGTTCCCACTTCTGTCAGAGTTCCCCACATCACCTTCACTGGAAGGAAAAAAAAGACCAGACAACATCTATGTTTATCAGACACCGAAGTTTCTTGAGCTTTTAACATGTCACAGTGACACACTTTCAGGATGTCGAACATGGACTGTTAAGACGAACAAAAACAAATTCATCCCATCTACGCCAATTATATGGCACTACTTTAATTAAAAAATAATCATAAAACATCTAATAAGTAACGCTACATAGCCGACAAACTGATGGCAAAGTCTCCAAAGTTAAACACTGTATGTTTTTGTGTTAGTAGCTAGTAGTTAGATAGCTGTTACTGCTGCACTTGTCAAAACGTCCTGTGTTTTGATATTTTAACAAGCTCACATTTGCGAAAGCACAATCATGACATTATACACAAAACGCATTAATGTATAGCCAAAACCGGCCAAAACCACCTCAAGATGGATTTGCAATACGACTTTCAGTCTTTAACATTAATACATACATTTTTGTGATGGCTGTATTTGCTAGCCGCCGTGCTAGGATGGCTAATTGAGCCTAGCTATGTAGCAAGTTAGCTAAGTAGGTAGCTTGGTTAGACGGTTTCGTCACCACTAACCACAGAAATTAGATATTAGGTACGTTCACCCTACGGCAAAGCATTAACTGACAAATACGCTACACGCAAATGCAGTTACATGTACAATTATGCCGGGGAAATGTTAATATGTCTTACTCAAAATCATTCGCTGCGTTGTTTATCCGTGTTTCCATGTTAGCAATAGCAAGTTAGCTCGCTAGCTCCAAAGGGTGAACCTAGGCACCGTCGCTAAATATCACACTGTTATATCGTAGGTCGTAATACAGCGTAAAGATACAAGCGAGAACTGAAAAAGCAAGCTGGGTTTCCCGCAAAATGTTATATATACATAATGTCCAACGTTATATTTAAGATGTGTGTCGGCATGCATGTCTTTACAATAACAAAATGCAGAGGATAAGAAAAACGTTTGTACTGTCGGCTGAACTTTTTCTTCGCTCCCTAACGAACAAACGTGTCAACAAAAAGTAGCTAGCTGGCTGTCCACATCGATGACAAGTAATCGTTCGCAACGCTAGTGTTTTTATCTATCTTCTTTCAGTCTTATATGAAAGAACGAGAAAGTTAGTGCTATAATCCATAGCGTTTAGGTAGTTAGTAAGAAAGGCTTATGGCGACTCGCGTGTACTTATTTTTGGACTCCAGTGGTCAGTGAACCAGCTAAAGCTGAATGACCGTGATGTTTGATAGACAACTTCCATCAAGTTGAAGTCACCTTCTTTAAAACAGTAGGTTATTGACTGTCAGTAGCTCTGTGATAACATATGCTCTTTAGTACGTCTCAATCTTAATGGCCGTAAAAACTGTAGTAGTAAACCTGTGTTTTGTGTAACATTGTCTGTTATGGTAACATGAATTAGGTTAACATTACTTGCGAAGCTCGTGTGACAACACAGAAATATAAATACCATTTGATTTAGTAAAACTTTATATTGAGCATGTGGTCATCACAGCCAGAAAAAAACAGCGTATGTCGTGTCTTGACGCTGGTCCACTGGTCAGCAGCAGAGGAATCACCACCAAAGCCAGCATATGTTGTGCTTTGACACTGGTATGCTGTAAACCAGTATGATTATGCTGGGCTGACTGGGACAACCAGCTTAGACCAGCATAAAGTGCGTGCTGTCCTGTTATTTTTTTAGTAAGCAGGGATCAAGATCCATCCTAAACATGCAAATTGAGCTCATGTAGGGATGTAACAGTGCAGTGTGAAATTGTGATATCGCAATACAAAACTGTGGTGGATGTGTGACAACGCAACGTGGAGAATGGCCAATCTATTAATTATGCCTAATGAAAAACAAGAGGGTCCGGGGTCGGCCCCCACTGAATGTCTCAAAACCTTAATTCTGGGCAGTCCATGAAACTAAATAAGGGTGTTATGTTGTCTTTGTTTAGCTACTTCACATACAATCAGAGATCGGCTTCTGTCTTTGGCCTGTTGACCGGCGGAGGATGGGTTCCCCCTTTTTTTTAGTCTGGTTCCTCTTGAGGTTTTTTCCGTTTGATTTGAGGGAGTTTTTCCTTCAGTTTAGCCACTGTCACCCCTGGTTTGCTCACTGGGGGATTGGACCAGGGTTTTTTTCTGTAAATATATAAATCGGCCAATCTTACTAAACTAAAAAAAGAGCATTTCCAGAAGAAGAATTATGAAACCAAACATTTTGTTGCCACTATGCGAGTAAGCCACCATAGGACTTCAGGGTTATAGTTATAATTTTGCTTTATTCAGATTTTTTTCAAGATGTAGTAAGAATGCCGAATTGTGGACTCAGTATTGTGACTTGAATCTTGGGCTGGGTGTTTGTTACACTTCTAGTTTAATGTGTTTGCCTGTGTGTGTCCTGTCTTCCTTACTAGGGCACATCATGGGTGGGATTAAAGATGCATACCAAGAGGTCCAACCTGTGACTCTCCGTCTCGCAGAGGAGAACGTCACGTCACAACTTTACTGCCACTCAGCCAAGGGCTTTGACACTCACTTGTCCACCTTGGTGGAGGCCTTTTTAATCGAGGTATTCCGCTGTCGAGTCTGCCAGTTCACCAGCAGCCAGAAAGCCAGTATCAGCAGCCATGTTTCCGCGAGGCATTCTCCATCCTCACCATGCCCCCACCTCTCATGTCTGGAAAAGGAGGATGAGGAGAGCTTGGCCATGGACATGAGGGTCGATGAAGAAAGTGAGCTGGACCAGAGTGGCTCTCCTTACGATCTCCATTCGGACTCAAAAAATAGTGAGGACCAGATAGACATGGAGCGCATGTCTTTCCTGCTCCCCATGTATGGCATGCTGCAGAACATCAGCCTGCCGCCATGCGACATTGGCCTGAGCTCTAACTCTGATGGCAACCTTCATGTGGCCCAGACATGTGAGGTGAGTTCAAATGTGCAGTTTTTAATCATTTGCTTTTAAAAAGGTTGCGTTGGAATTTACACTAGGTCTTCTTTTTGTTAAGGTGAGCACTTTGTTTGAGGAAGACAGACATGGAGAAGGCAGCGAGGTGGAGGCTGTCTTCCAGCTGGAGGACACCAGGGATGGCATGCCTGGACCCCTTTCGGCAGGGATGAGCTGCACTGAGGACCAGGATGAAGAAATGGCCCAGTCTGCTCATTTAATGACGCTTGGACTGTGTAGAATCTCCAGCGCCAAGTGTCCCTCTCAGCCTGCCCCTTTAGTCAACAGGCTGGCTCCAACTGCCGGGGGGCAAGATGCCTCGGATGCATCTGTGGACGATAAACAACCACTGCTGACTGCGGCTGAATTGCAGAAGCAGGCAGAGGAGGACGGAGGGCTGTCCTGTGTCCTCTGCCAGGTAAGACTAGATTTTATTTTTTACTCCACTCCACTGAATACATTGGATTTTCTAGTCACATATGTGTATCTTGTGTATTTTAATTATAATGAATAATGTATTCATAGCAGGGCGGCACGTTGGTGTAGTGGTTTGCACTGTCGCCTCACAGCAAGTCCGGGTTCGATCCCCGGTCTAGGCAGTTCAGCCTGTTCTGTGTGGAGTTTGCATGTTCTCCCCGTGCTTGAGTGGGTTTCCTCCGGGTACTCCAGTTTCCTCACACACATCCAAAGACATGAAGTCAGGTTGATAGGTCACTCTAAATTGTCCGTAGGTGTGATTGCGTGAGTGAATGTTGGCCATGTGATGGACTGGTGAACTGTCCATGACGCTGGGATTGACTCCAGCCCTCCCCCGTGACCCCGACTAGCGGGATAAAGCGGCAGATAGTGGATAGATGGATGGTAAAATTTGTAATTTCATCATGTCTACACAATCATAATCACAATTATAATCACAATCAAACCAACTGCTTTGAAGTCTGAATTTATGTCCCTATTGCAGGTGAATGTGGTCAGTCACAGCTTGCTGGAGATTCATCTGAAGTGCCATGACGGAGAGCAGGGCTTCAAGTGTCCCCGCTGCGGTTGGGCCTCAGCAGAGTGGGTAAACATGGAGCGGCATTGGAGGGGCCATGGAAGAAGGAGGGGCTCAAAGCCTCATAAATGTACTATCTGCCACAGATCGTTCAGGAGAGCAGACTCACGCGATGCTCATGAGAAGAGGCATAACCGGCATCATCGAACACGGGCAAAGTCTTCTCCTCTGGCCCAGTGCTCTCTGTGCCTTGAGTGGTGCCACTCAGAGAGAGAATGGGAGATACACCAGCGCTGCCACTTTCAAGGAGGCTTTAAGTGCTTGTACTGTGATTTCACAGGTAAAGCAAAATTATTTACTTTTACAGAAGTAGTAAATAAAGTTACATGATCCATTACGTATGTACATTAATATGAAGTTTGATTTATTATAAATCTTGTTGTTGTTGTTTTTTTTTTTACTTACATATTCATTTCCTACCATGCTGTTTTGGTGGGAACTATGTTGTGAAGTTTTTTATTTAGTCTCTTACTGATTCTATGACCTCTCTGCTTATCTTAGAAAAGTCATGGAAGAAAATACATAAGCATATCCTCAATCAGCACACACAGGATAATCAAGACCATCAGATATCCTACCATGTGTAAGTTTCTTTTTACATTCAATTTGGAATCACAATGTCATTTTAAGAATTGTTGTTTACAGTGTAAACTAAAATACTGGTGAGGGAGATACCAGAAAGTATTTTTATTCAGGGCTTATAAAATGAAAAAGTAATATATATTTTTAAAAAATATTTTTGGATCAATTAAAATCTCCCTTGAGGTTAATCAACATTTGTTTCCCTGGATGTTAATTATAGTTTAATAAGTTTTATAATAATAAGTTTATTCTAAATACTGTACTGCTTTGTCATAATATTTAATATGGATTGCAGTCAATATCAGAGCACGTTGTACTGTTATTTTCCTATACATCTTGCCTCTTTGTCTGTGTAACAGATGCCCTAAGCTCTGTAAGTAAGTATGATTCATGGAAAAAAAATTGGCATAGATTTGGATGTAGTAGTAACTGATTGGTTGCGATGACTCCCATGACCGTCCTACCCTACATTAACTGCTCAGGTTGTCATACTAAGCCCCTATAGCAAATGAATTAGCAGACTATGATAACGATTATAAAGTGTTTCAAGGAGTTTAAGTCTTTTATAAATTAAATTAATTGAATCAATTCTGTAAGAAATGAACTCCTTTGTTCAAAGATTTTAAAATAAGTTGTAGGTACCTGTTTACTTACCTGTATGAGGTGTGCCAATGCTTAATGTGACCAGACATGGCCGACGCAATTACCAGCATTTTTTTCAAGTGTGCTGTATGTAGCTCTGATTGACTGGATGTCCCTCAAGAATAAGGCTAATTCTACAGCAGTGTTCATATGAATCCAGGTGGTATTAAATTCTGAGCTAAATAAATCTATCTTATTTACACGCAGAGGACCCCTAAAGCTTGACAGCCAGACTTCAAACAGTTATCCAAAATGCCTCAAAGGGGTGCTTTTGGAGTCGTGGTACAGAGAGAGGAAGACAAGGGCGAAAGACAAGATTGTGGGAAGGAAGAAGAATGATGGGGAGAAGAAAGATGGAGTGAGACTCACTGAGAAGATGAGCGAAGGAGTAAGGGTCCCTAAAAGGAAAGAGTTCTGCTGCACCCTGTGTAACAGGTAAGATACTGTACTATTCAATAGTTTTAGGCACCTGCCAAAGCGATTAAAACCATTTATCTAGGCGTTTTTGCTTTGTACAATATAGCTTGTGAGGTAATTTAAAGGTGTAAAGGTCCTGAACACATCCAGTCATGGCATAGATTTGGTCAATTCCATCACCACAATGCTTGATTTAACATAATGCTGGAATGAGGAACCAAACCAGGTAATGCATAATAACTACATAATATACTGGGCTGCACCAAGGAGAGCTTTATCAGTGGGTAAGCAAACATATTGGCATACATATAATCGCTATATAATCGCTATAATTGCATTTAATACTAATACTAATCTAATGTTTTTATGAGCATATAAATGCCTTTTGCCCAAATGAATAGCTTTTCAAACATAATTCCTCATGTGGCTTAAACATTTGCACAGTACTGTACTTTCTTAAAAACACAATAACACAATCACATTAATCTCACCCCTTTGCTTTCACCTTTTACTGTTCACCAGCAGCTCAACAAAGAGTCTCAACAGAGAGTCTTAAGTGTCCAAGTTAATCTACTAAAAGACTTTTTAAAGCTACCAAATAAAAGTATTGCTGAAAGTATTACATTTTATTAGCTAAAAGCATCCCTCTAAATAAGATTGTGTTAATAGGAAGTTTTCCACCAAGCTGACCATGCGTCGACACATGGGCATCCACCAGGGCGATAAGCCATTCGAGTGCCCCCACTGCCACTACTGCACACGGCTAAAAGCCTCCCTCATCCAGCACCTGCGCATCCATACAGGTACCACACTTTTACTCCACTGCAAATAATGGAAGTGTTTCACTGAAGAAATCTGCAGTAATTCTGTTCAAGCCAATCTCTATTGCTCTTAAATTAAATCTAAAGCAGACCACTTCAAAACCACTTAACATTTAGTAGAACCACATTGAAAACTTTCATACTGAAATTTGAAGTTGTTTGTTTTTCCAGATAAGCATCCTTAACCAATACAAGTTACTGCAGGATTTTTGAATGCCATCCTTAATGGCAAATCAGTTTTGACAGGTAGCAGTTTGGTGGTCGTGTCAGAAATGACACTAGTGCACAGGCTAAATTGGAATATGTGATGTTACCCCATTCAGACTTTGGCATGGATACGTTTTGTATCAAACTTTGAAAGAAAGTATTCATTATACATTTCATTTTACATGCAGTTCCTTCAACTGCATGGTCACTTGTTTGCACGCTTTGGAGCTAAACAAGAGTATGGGTAGCATTTGTTGCAGGATGATGGTGACACCTCATGTCAGCCACTTTTTGGCCCTCTTTCACAGTGCAAATAAATTGTGGCCATGAAGGGGCTATTAGAGGAATTTTCCCACAGTCTCTGCACGAGCTGTGGCAACAGCATGGAAGTGTTGGACAGGACCACAGCAAGACACCTCACTGTCATGGTGCTGTAGAGATTTAGAGCCTAATGGAAGCCCTTTTGGCAGAATGGTTCCCATGCTAAGGTTGCCATGACATTTGAGCGCCTTAGAGGCTGAATTTTCAAAAATATTTTTCCTGCTTGCTTGCTGTAGGTGAGAAGCCTTACAAGTGTCCTCAGTGTTCCTACGCCTCCATCGACAGGAGCTCTCTGCGGCGCCACTCGCGCACCCACACGCAGGAGAAGCCTTATCGCTGCCAGTACTGTCCCTATAGCTGGTAAACACACGTACTGTACATACAGTGCATCATAATTTGTCCTAAGCAGGCCAATGCAGGCTGTAAAGGTTTGAATGTATAGAACTAACTGCTTCTTCTTTACTAGCATCCAGAAGAAAAGCTTGGACCTCCACTGTCGCCGACATCACACTGGAGAGTCGTTCCCTTGTCCTCTGTGCCAGTACTCCACACCAGACCGTCAACTGTTATTACGACACACACGCAAACATCACAGCTCTGAGCAGTCTCCTGCAGTGGGCCCGAGGGACGGACCACGTTCCAGTACTCAAAACAGTTCTTCCAATAGACCACGTAACGCCAAATAGCATGGGATGTTTTGGATTTTTTAATAATGGTTTTCATTGTTTTGTACAGAGATTTTGTAGTATGTTTGTCAAATATGATGCTTACATGCATAATGTAAAACAGAAATGAAATTGTTGCCTTATTCTCATTGTTTTTGTAATATTAAATACAACTTTACAATACAAGAGTAAGAGCATTGAAGTTCTATTAGCAGAACCTCCACTTTCTGCCCTTCAAATGTAGAAATTACAATGAAATTCTTTTCTGATGAGAAATACAAAGATGACAGTCTATAAATATTGTGCATAATGATATTGTTATTTTAGTTGTTTAGCACAGTATATTGAGGTTAAATGATGACTATCAACCCCACATGCAGATGTTCAGCTTTGATTTGAGAGCATTTCTGTCCAAACTGGGTAAACAGTAGGGGTGTAAGAAAATATAAAAATATCGAATGTTGTGATATTTTGTTTAGTGACACTGTATCGATTCTCAAAAACACAGTATTGATGCAAAGACACCTTGCAGACAGTTAATCACTGTGTATTGTGTTTAAACCTTCTGACCACTAGATGGCTGTGTTGTATGATGGCTGTGTTGTATTCCATTTTCAGCTCCACTCCAACATAAACAAGCAACACAAGGGCGCAATGCTTCTGTAAGCTTTGGCAAACCTGTTTATATAATGGTGTGTTTTTAAAGTAGGATTTAAAAAAATCGCAATATATCACTTTGCTTGTAATATTGGCATATATCACAATATATTGAATCGTGGCTGCTTTATGACGATGCGTATTGTATGGCCAGGTTCTTGCCAATACACAGCCCTAGTAATTAGTTTTGGAATTACTACCATTTTTGTACATATCCCCCTTCCCCACCCCCCATTTTAAGGGGCTCAGAAATCATTGGACAGTTGGCAGCCCAACTGTTCCATGGCCAGGTGTGTGTTATTGCCTCTTTTTGCTCAGCAGATAAAGACTATAGTTGATTTTTAAGTGTGGGTAAATGACCAAGAACATTATCAGCCTCCATATACTTATAGACCTAAGTGTACAATGTTCTTGGTGGGTTATAGCTCTCAGGTGTGCACTTTGCGTGGGGGTGGGCTGCTGATCATATCTTCCCCACCACTAAGCCAATTTAAATGGGATTATCCTACCTGGGGTCTGATTTACATTACTGGCAGGCAGTGAGGCAAATATTGGAAGGCTTCCAAGTTGAAGACATTTAAGATTTACATTGTGCTCTATTTATAAGGTAAGTCACGGTTACTGTAGCTACTAGTAATTGACGCTGCCAAGGAGTCTAAAAGAATGCACATAAATCTGCCTTCATCTCAAAGAAACGAAGCAGTAAAGGGTTTTTTTCCTCCCATGATTTAAACAAGTGTAACGAAGCTGGAGTCGCCTTGTTATTCGTAAACGGTGCAGCTCTTGGGTCGAGTAACTGCTGCAGCATTTAAGGTGGAACGGAAATAAGAACAAGAACAAGCTGCTAATAAACGAGCGGCTGTCCGAGTTCAGGGTTGCTGCAGTGTCTGCTCAAGTCGTCTGGATTTTTAAGATCTGTTCTAGCTTCTCTCCTGTACTGGTTAGCAGTTCGCTACAGTTTAGTGTGTCTCCTATTTGAGGAGAAGTGACCGCTGGCATCGCCTCATGGACAGCAGCTCCCGGCAGGAGGAGCAGAAAGACGAGCAGTTCAGGGTCCAGATACTCACCAGCTCACAGAGGAGAAGCTCGGAAGTGGGAAGCCTGTGGACAGAGCTTGGAAGATCTACTCCAGAAGATGAGGGGTCGCCCGAAGCCTCGATGCTGGAGGGTAATCGCGATTCAGTATTGATTTCCTACTGAAATTTGAGTTAGTCCAAACTACTTAGGACAGATACTCTGTAGTAGGTATACATGCAGTAATCGCCGTTTTATTAACATTTTAAAGATATTTTCTTCCGCTTTCTTATGTTCAGCTATTCAGAGAATGAAAGAGTCTGAGAAAAACTCCAGGTTGGCTGAAGTGGAAAAAATCCTGAAGAATATAATCAGCATGTCCCGCAAGGTATGAAAACATGTGCCGATCCATGAACTACAAACAAACATCATACATTAAAACATAAATAGTAATCAAAACAAAATTATAAAACAATATTAAAATGTAGAAATAAATGAAATGATAAATATAAAAGTAATTTACGTGTGTGTGTGTGTGTGTGTTCGATAAAACAAAAGTGTATATATATGAAAAACATATATTTCCATGTATCTCTATTTTTGGCCATTTTTATGTTTCTACATGATTTGAGCGCAGCTGCTGTTTACATTGTATGAAAATTTCAGAATGAATGGACCAATAGAAATGCTCCAAAATCTTGTGTATATATATACATATATATATACTTATTTACACTTCTCCTGTTTTTTCCCAGTATTCACAGTCTGAGGCAGCACTAACAGTTTTTCAGGCAACCTCCCTTGACTCAGTCCGGCCCCTCCGCCAGAGTCCCATCACAGTGGAAGGTTTGTCTGCATATTGCTGTTTAAACATTACTTTATATTTTAATCTGTGTCATTCTTAATCGTTTGCATGTATACTATTAAATAATTTTATAATATTAAGTAATGTCTCCCAGATATATGGAGGTCTAATGGATTCTGCTTGGCCAACACTGAAACCATCCTTTATGACGCATGTTTAACAAAGAAAAATGAGAAATCACGTTCTGTTCTTTCAGCAGGCTACAGGTAAGATAGCTGCTGATTAACTGAATAAAATCAGCAGGTTATGTGAACTCCTAGTGTATGCTGTGAGAGATTTATTATGCAAGTTAAAAGTGGTGTGGAATTATTTTTTTTTGTTTGTTCTCCAAACAGCTCTCAGATGTCGGCAAGGACACATAAAAGACATGAAGATGGACTCAAGTGTAGTGAACAACCTGTGACTTCGAATTCTGGGATTAGGATTCAAGAGTCCAGTCATACTGCCACTAGAACTCAAAGCTATGTTAACAACCTGTCCTTCCTTAAGGTAGAGGTTTGTGAAACAGACATACTGGAATAACATACCATGCTTGTCAGGCTGTCTCCTGTCATTGCTTTGTATTATGATGGGAATACTAACTACTAACTATATTGTTGGTAATAACTTCAGATTCATGTAAGTTTCAAACAGTGCTTGACCTTCGGTATGATAACAGTGTACATATCTTTTTAAAATAGCAAATGAAATATACAAATGAAAAATTAGTATAGGATGTGAAATGCCTATAAAAACACACGGCCGTGATTAGTAACTCTACTTGACATGTATTCAATTACAAACAGTACAAAAACATAGTACATGATGTTGTACCTCATAAACATTGTAGACACGGCAGACAGTGTGACTGTTTGTCATACTTCTGTTATAGAAGTCTAATTTCTGCAACCATGCAGTGTCATATTGTCATATTTTGAGCTTAATAAGTCAAAATATACTGTCCATTATATTCATAAATAATTTAAATCTCAGTTCATTTCTGTTCAAGATCATATTCTCCTGCATATACTATCATTTTAGCTTGTATTGGTGGATGTTGTCGGAGAAGTCGAAGGTCACAGGTTGTAGTTTTCTACCATTTCCTTTTTATGAGATTTCACTGTGTTTCCTAAATCTTTTGATGATATTATAGACTGTAAAATTCTTCCATGTGTTCACTGAGGAATGTTATTTGTAAACTGTTAGATATTTTTTTGTTGCTATATATTTAATGAGCGCGGTGAGTATCAGCCCAGCCATGCTCATTAAGGATGGTCTTTCCTGAATGCTCCTTTTTTACGCAAGCAATAGTGTTTACCCTGCTTAAGTTGTTTTGTTGAACATTTTACAATATTGCTCCTTTCCCAACTTTTTTTGGAATGTGCTGCAGGCATTAGTTTTAGAATGAAAATAAATTTGCACAGAAAACTATAATACATGTCAAAGTAGATTTATAATTAACTGCTTTCTGTTTTATTTGCCTTTTACCTAATATTGTACTAAGTTTCTGGAATTTAAATAAAATAACACAATTGTTTGATTCTAAATCAATAAACACAAAATACCACTTGCAGAAAACTGAACAGTTCAGTTTTGTTGTTTTTCTCTGGTGAGGTTTTTAAGTCTCATCCTCTGAGGCAGATGAAAACTTAGGTCATTGCTTATGTGACGCCAGCACAATCTGTTTGTTCACCTTTCTGGTCACTGAACACTTTACCAGGATGAAGGATGTAACCTAATGGAGCAAACACTTTGCTCTACATTTTTACACCCTGTACAATTGATTTGCCGCACTGCAGCCACTCAAATGATCCGTTTTGTTTCATTTTGGGTCAAATGGTGTTGTTTTTCCCTGATCACGAACAGTGCTGACATTTAGTCAGTTAATGCCTTTAACAATCCATAGCTAGTCATGGCCCACTTTCTCTCTTGCTGGCCCCATTTGTGGCACAGCTCACTCCCAGCCCTTTACCAACTGACCCAGTTGAGTTTCTGGAAAGTCTGGCAGGACTTCAACTAGAACTGAATGTTGAAGGGAAATTATATAAACTCGGTCACTAATGGTCTGTTTGGATAGGCTGATGTTTCTGGTGCTATTTTAAATCCCTATTTTCAGCGAGAGTATCACAGTCGTAAACCCAGACCAGAGAACAGTGGATCAATAATATCCTGTGTGGATTGATCAATGTACATATAAAAAGCTTATGCTGTGCGCAGTTACCCACAGAATGATAGAGGGAGGAAGTTCCATACTTTCCACAACAAGCAAACTGGTGCTGTTTTTACCCTTTTAGCTCATTGTAGACTTTCTTGGTCCTTTGACGTAAAAGACAAATTTTATGTAAATTTATTGGATAAATATTTGACTACAATTTTGACTATTCCTGGAGAATTTCTGAATTTTTGAGACTCTTGCCATGAGCCTCCACTCAGCTCGACGAGGGCATTTCTGCCATCCCGGTGACTCCAACTGCACAGCCGGGTTAAAGGAGTCCCTGAGTGCTCGCAACTACAAGATACTGCATGTGCCTGTTCATGGGCCGACCCACAGCCACCATCACCATGAGCTTCCGCACCCCTTCCCCACCGTGGATGTTCCTGACCATGCTCACTACATAATTGGCTCGGTTATTCTGATGGTGGGCATCACAGGGATAATTGGTAATGCGCTGGTCATCTATGTGTTCTGCCGCAGCCGCTCGCTTCGCACCCCAGGCAACATGCTTGTGGTCAACCTGGCTGTGGCTGACTTCTTCATGTCCCTTACCCAGTCACCAATCTTCTTTGTAGCCAGCTTGCATCGCCGTTGGGTGTTTGGGGAGAAAGCTTGTGAGCTCTATGCTTTTTGTGGGGGCTTGTTTGGAATTTGCTCCATGATGACCTTGATGGCAATAGCTGCTGATCGCTGCCTCGCTATAACCCGGCCTCTTGCTCTGCTGGGCAGGGTAAGCCGCAGCAGGGCAGGAGCAGTGCTGGCTCTGGTGTGGCTCTATGCTCTCGGCTGGAGTTTACCCCCCTTCTTCGGCTGGAGCGCCTATGTCCCAGAAGGTCTCCAAACGTCATGCTCTTGGGACTACATGTCCTTCACGCCATCGGTACGTGCCTACACCATTCTCCTATTCATTTTTGTCTTCTTTATCCCTTTGGGAATCATTGGTGGCTGCTACTTGGCCATATTCCAGGCCATCCGATCGGCTCGGAGGGAGGTGAAAGAACTCGACTCTGGGGAGACCCACAAGATGTTTGAGCGGATGCAGAGTGAGTGGAAAATGGCCAAGGTGGCTCTCCTCGTCATCTCACTTTTTGTGATATCCTGGTCACCTTACTCTGTTGTGGCTCTCACCGCCACTGCTGGCTATGCCCACCACCTCACCCCGTATATGAACTCTGTGCCTGCAGTGATTGCTAAGGCTTCTGCCATCCACAACCCCATAATCTATGCCATCACGCACCCCAAGTACAGAGCAGCGATTGCCCGCTATGTGCCTATTCTTCGCTCCATTCTATGTGTTGGTGAGAAGGACATGCGGTCCTCTTTTAGCTCAGGCAGTGGTTCCTCCTCTCGGCGACCTACCCTCACAAGCCAGTGTTCCCTGGGTGTCTGCATTGGCAACGCTGCCCGTGCTAACGGCCGCTGGGGGAAAACCCGGCTGTCATCTGCCTCGGACACAGACTCCTGTTGGACAGAGAGTGAAGCCGATGGCTCCAGTGTCAACTCACTGCCTTTCGCCAGACGGGTGTCCACAGAGATTTCAACAGACACTGCTATCCCTCCACAGCAGGCCAGCACAAGTGCTAGCAGTGGGCAGAAACTGGGGCAGGCTGAAAGGGTTGGTAGTATGCCAGTGCCCTCCATTACTCTAGAAGCAGACGTGTCAGACGGAAGCATGCTTTCTGACGCTAAAGCTTTCCTCCTGTCATCTAACTAGCAAAGGAATGCTGCTGCAAGGTTTTGGTCTATGTACACTTCAAATATTTAACTGCTTTATTGTATAAAGGTGTGATTATAATTGCTATTAAACTTTTCCCACTGTGGTCTGTCTTTAATCTTGTACCCATTTTAGTTATACAGTCTTGTTTTGTTTTGTAAATCTTGTAAACATTATTTTCAGGTTGTATAGACTTGTATTAGAATTTAAGGGCCAAAGATGAATCCTAAACCTGGCCAAACAATGATTTGAAATGGTGAATGACATTACAGTTCATGCTATGCAACACTGGCCCATATTGTACTAGACCAAAATTAATCATTCTATGCTGTTTCACTCTCTTTATAGGTCATTTCATGTAACATTATTGTCTGTGCAAGTCTCATGTTTTCTCTAGATTTGAAAATGAATAAAATGTTGAAATGGAACTTTTCAGTAGCAGCTATGTTTCTTAATTCAGTGCCCAATAACATTCTTAACACAGGCCTATTTAAGCACAACAAAAGCTGGGGCACAGCTCTTTTGCTATCAGCATGAAAAAATTACTACCAAAGTCTTCAACAAAGACAACATTATACACTGCAAAAAACCTGCTTGTTTCAGAGGACATAAAACATGAGTGTTATAATAAAAAACCTAAACACTATAATCAGACATTAGTTATTATTTGTAACTATTTGGGGCCAGGTACCTAATGCAAAAGGTTCAATGGGATATTTAAATAAATTACTAATTGAAATTAGAAAGGATGAACGACATCAGAAGCTTTTCTCTATTGGTAGATATTTATTTAAAAAAATGAATTGTACTGGACAGATTTAGAAGTTTAGATTTGACTGATATTAATGCGTACATGTACATGGCTAGACGTAAATACAAACAAGCAAACAATACTAAAACTAATTATATAGATATAATTGTATATATACATGTATCTACCTCCATATATATATATATATATATATATATATATATATATATATATATATATATATATATATATATATATATATATATATATATATTGGTATAATATATAGGCATAAAATAATACATAAACTGCAATGAATACAGGCACCAAGTACTTGTGTAAATAAATAAGTACAGCTATAAATACATAAATTAACACATACGCGAATTTATGAATACAATATGAATACAGAAACATATTTTTTAAATTTTAGAGCAAGTTGAATTTAAAATGTATTATTATTTCATTGATTTCTTTTGAATGAGAAACGTCAGCCGGAAGTGGTGGGGATGATCTCTGCTCCACCTTGCTGTGCTTTCCTCCATCCCTGTTAGCCACGGAGGTCGGAGTCCAGCCTCGTTCCGAAACTCATATTCATGGCAGTCAGACGGGAGCGGTAATTTAAAAAACTCAATATGGGTGATGATGGCATAGATTACAATATAGTTTTCCCCGAGCCTCAGCTATCAGGTAAGGCGTCTGTTAGCACTAGCTGGCTAGCTAACATTAGCGAGTAACGCCTCCTTTTATCAGCGGTGTCCAGGAGCGAGGAGCTATTGTGCTGTAGTCATTATTTAGCAAACGAATTACGGTTGAATTTTGTGAATTTTAGCGTTCTATTTTGTTTATTCGCCAAGTTAGCCGAGGCACTCTTTGTTATACAGTCTTAAATGTACACGTTTCGCTCTTTAGCTGGCAGGTTGCAGAGAACTGAGCGAAGCATTAGCTAATGTCACATGTCCCATTGCTTGCTTACAATGGCCGCGAACTGGCGAAGTCCTAGCTTCTTAATTTCATCCTAAACTTTCGCTACTTATATTAGGTCATCAACGTTAAATGGCAGGCGTGTTGGAGCTGATCTGTTTGTCATGCTCTGTTGCCAAGTCACCCTCCTCATCACTTGTGTTCTTCTCCTCTTGCAGAGAAATACTGGAGCGGGTCAAAGGAGCCTGTTGTTATTCTTTTAGGCTGGGCTGGTTGCAGAGACAAGCATCTCTCAAAGTACAGCTCAATTTATAACACGCAGGTGAGTCCAAAGCTTTAATTGTCACTTTGCTTAATACTTTCGTTGCATATGTGAAGCAGGTGTGTGCAAGGTAAGGTTAAAATACACTTGGTATTACAAGTTTGTGGACACTTTCTCATCAGATGTTTCTTCTGAGATCAAGGCAAATAATTGAGTGGTTTGTCCCCCTTTGATGCATTAAGAGTCTTCACTGTTCTGGGATGTTTTTACAGGTTTTACAGTAGATCTGGGGTGTCCCGTCCTATCCACAAAGGTCTGGTGTGATTGCAGTTGTTTATTCAAAACATGCGTCGCACGCTTGATTATACTTGTTCAATAAATTGGTGTTGAGTTTTCAGACAGCTGAACAACTGAGCTCCTGCTTTGTTCAAATAGAACCCTGCAACCACACCTACCTATTCCTTGTGCTAGATAATATAATAATATAATAGCAGTTGAATTGCATTCAGCCAGAAAGAAATTAATGAGTTCAGGTACTGATGTGTGAAGATTAGTTCTGTTTCACAAACAGCAGAACCAACTCTTTCTCAAGGTGTCTGATTTTGTTCCATCTTTGCAGAGATCTCACTTCTACAACTCCAGAGTCCAGTTCTGGGGGCTTTGTATACCTCCAGGTGTTGCTTGGCATTGGACATGTAGATCTTATGCTCAAGTGTGGCTGCTCCAGAGCATTTCTTTCTATTAAAGCTGCCTTAGAGTGCATTTTTCGGTATTATGAATTGTTCTCTGATGTGTACATGGAAAATATGGTCAAGGTGAAAAATACCTAGATGTTGTTTTATATTATATGTTTTATATTCCCTTTTTTGGTAAGCTCAAAAATCATTTCATTAATAAGTTAAGACTGTTGCGCAACAGTTTAGGATTGTGCAACCTGCCTCTTGTACCACTTTCATTGGTAAATGTGGGATTTGTATTGGAACAGTTGTGTTTGAGATTCATGTTATGTCAGTTACATGTAGCAAACTGTCCTTATTGAACTATGCCAATGTAAATACAGATTCTGTTCTACAGCAGAAAGTATCTACAAACATTTGGACATATTGTGTATGTCTCACACCTCTTCTGTAATCGTTACAGGGATGTGTGACTGTACGCTACACTGCTCCCCTGAAAACAGTGTTCATCTCAGAATCGTTTGGATACAAGGAGCTCAGAAGCACTGCTAACAAACTACTTGAGATACTGTATGACTATGAGGTGGAGAACAACCCTATCTTCTTCCATGTGTTCAGCAACGGCGGCTTCATGCTGTACCGCTACATGGTGGAGCTCCTGCAAAGCCATAAGCAGTTCAGTTCTCTGTGTGTGGTGGGCGCGGTTGTAGACAGCGCGCCAGGAAGTCAAAACGTGAGAGGGGCTCTGCGCGCCCTGAAGACCACACTGGGCCCAAACATCAACGTACTGCTGCGGTGCTTCCTCCTGGCTCTGTTTGCTGTGATGGTGGTCCTCCTTAGGGTCGTCTTATACCCTGTGACCAAGTACTTCCACAAGAACCACTATGATGCCATGATGGAACGCCCGGCGCCCTGGCCTCAGATGTACCTCTACTCCAGGGCAGACCATGTGATCAGGTACAGAGATGTGGAGAGGATGGTTAGAGCGCTGCAAAAGAAGGGGCTGTCAGTGGAGAGCTTTGACTTCATCACCCCGCCCCACGTTAGCCTGTTCAGAGACTGTCCGGAGGACTACTCCAGCAGGTGCCACACCTTCTTGACCAGCTGCATGACTGGCTTTGAGGGGACATTTACAAGAAAGCGCTTCCAAATTCAGCACTGACAGTATGATGGTCTCGCTCCAGCCTTGAAATAGTTTGTGATTTTGGAACTACCGTAAAGTCATGTGTGTACAAACTACCATGTTTGTATAAGTACTACTGAAGTTTCATGAGCTGACCTTATAGATGTTCATAGACTTTTGATGTGTTGTGTGTCTGGTACTGTGAATTGAAAACTAATTTAACTTAATTTAAGCTTAGTGAATTTACACATTAGTAGACTGTAATTAACCGGTTTATGTATTTGACTTATGTGCCTTTCTGAAATAAAGACTCAAATCATTTGGTTAACCAATGTTTGGTCAGTCGTAGTTTTAAGTAAAATGTAATTAGTTTATTTATTTAACGAACCAGATAATATAACAAAACCTGCTCGGTTATCCTTGTAGGGTACTGTAATGATACATTGACATCAGTGTACATTGTATTTCTTAGCCATTATAATTTGTAGTTTGTCTTTATGAGTATTGTTATGTCTTTTTGCACACATTGTGTGCAGAGACGATGGAAGATGTTTTCCATGAGCGGAGCACTAACCTGGAATCGAGGACTGTAAACTGCTTCCCTGCATGCTTTGCATGATGAGACATTTTACTTCTGGTCAGTTCAAATCAGCCTTTGCCATCCCTGCCAGCCAGTGATCATGTGAGTCACAGGCTTACAAATTGATCAGGCAGATCTTCCCATCAAATGTCTCCAGCTGACGTATTTGACATTTCAGAGCGAGTCATTGGCATTTGTCCCTCCAGAAAGCTCACCCTGCTACTTCATATATCATTTAGAGCCGCTGGTAGAGGAGAGAGGGAGAAGGAAGTTTGAGGATTTGCTTAGACAGATGAACATTGCTTATTGGAGTGCACAGCGAACGGATCATCTTGCTGTTTGTCTGGGTGGACAAGTATCTCGTGTTGCTTAAGTGTTTCAGGTTTGATATCTGTACAATAGACACCCGAGGACTGTCCTGATTTCAGCCCAGACAGGTTACGTGATACTGATATTTATTATCTTCAAAGAGGCCTCACAGTGGAAGCTTGGGCTGCTGTATAGGTGTTATTCTGTATGGCAATACAGTTTGATCTGCAAATCCTGCTGCAATCCTGTCTATGTAACTGATCTCTCTGCACAAACACAGTGGGTGCTAATGTACTTGAAAATTGACAGAGTAGAAGAAAAATAGTCTCGACCGCATATGTACTCCTGTCAGCACTTCTGCTGTGCTTTCACAAGGGGGCACCATTCCTCCTTAACATCCCTCTACTTTACAAAGCCCTGTTTGTACAGTATGTTCTTGTTCTCTCAGATTGCTAATGTACAGCCTAGCTCCAAATTTGGCTCATTTGAAGCCTGAAGTATGGAAAGCCCCTATCCTACGTACTTCTTTTCCTTTAGAGATCCAGTGTATGTGGTGTTATGCACTCATTTTTAATGTGTAAATATTTTTTTGCATTGCTTTTTTTGTGTTGTTGGAACACATGTAAATGACCTCTGTTGTGGTAGGAAGCTCTGATACAGTCTGGGGTAGAACACTCCTTATAACTACAGAGTAAACTATGCATACGTATATATTGCTGTTTACAAATAACTATTAGGGTGTCCAATGTTCAAGATGCACATTATTACTGTTTTGCATTGCAATATCACAGTTCCACAATGCAATGTTTTATCCCTAATTAGTGATCACACAGATCACTTAGTTTCCAGATGTGGACAATAGGTTCTGAAACTAAAGATGTTGATATACTATGTTTTTTTGAGAACAACCCATTCCCCATCATATAAGCTCTATATAGATTTTGTAAGAATGAAGCTGTTTAAAAGTATGTGGTCATTTGAAAGTGCAATGTGTTGAATTGCTCAGCAATTCCTTGCTGTAGGACCATATTCTGTGTTTAAAAATCCAAAGCTTTGGCCCAGTTCCCTCTCAGGAAGGATACGCTTTGCACACAAAAAAGAGCGACTCTATTAAATTTATGGGTAAAGTCAAAAAGATGGTCTTCTGGCCTTCAAAGAACCTCTATGCTAAACACTTTATTATTGGATTTCATTTATATGGCAAGGCTGTGTAATAGACAGCACTCCATGATGGTAATGCAGGGGGAAAAAAGTCCCCAAATTGCCCTCAGAGTTAATGAAGTCTCACAGTGTGATGTGGGAAAATTGTGGTGGAAAGGGGTCAACAGACCTCTTCAGCCCCCTCGTCCATGGAAAATGGCTCCTGTCAGGCTCTGAACATTAGGGGAAGCTGAATGCTCACACAGCAAGCTGGCCCTAAGAATGATGGTTTTAAGTAGTGGCATTTGGCAGATGAGCAACATTTCCCCTGCTCAGCCTAAGTTTCTAGGAGTTTGGAAAAAGATACAGCCCAAAAAATGCTTTATAACCCTTACACTCAACACTAACATAACTATAAATATATATATATATATATATATATATATATATATATATATATATATATATATATACATACACACAATACAATAGAACCTCTGATTACACTGTGGTCAGACAAGTTCAGTATCATAGTCATACAGTGTTGCTGGGGCAAGTGAATTAAGTGCAGGTTCTCCATCTTTACCAATAGATGGCACTGTCAGCCAGGGCAGCAGCTCCTTACCACCAATGAGCTCTGGCACAAGCTGCTCACAGAGAGAAGCCAGAGAAGTCTAGAGTGTGGAACGATACTCCAGAAATAGAGACTTCCCCATAAACCCAGAAGTGAAAGACTAATTGATTCTCCTTTCACTTCCATGCAGGTGGAAAAGTCAGCACCACCTGGATTTTCTTTGACAGAAAACGAAGCCTATGCTTTAAAACACATGGTTCTTTAAGGGTTCCATATACCATGAGCTCTATAGAGAAGCATCCCATGCTTTAATGGTTCTTTATATGGTTAAATCGTTCTTCAGACTGATAAAGAATGTTTTGTATATGGTTCCAAAAGTCGTTCTCCTGTTGTTACCAGCTTGACATCCTCACAACAGAACAACCCTTTTTGTTCTGATATAAAACCATTTTCAAACACGTTTTCATTCTCCATCTGTCTGAACAACCATTTCATAATATAAAGAACATTCAAACTTTAGTTCCACATTAAACACTGTATACAGAATCTTTCAATCACAATGTCTTTTAAGAGTGCAGGAAAGAATTAACCTAAATGTTCAAAAGTATCCAGACACTTCCTTGAATCAGAGAATTCTGTTACTTCGGGGTCCATATATTGAAAAACCATGTTCACTAATTTAATGTTACATATTGACAAATACTGTAAAACATATCATTCACTCAGGATGGTCCACATTTGGCAACTAAGCTGCAAAGTGTGCTATTTTGTGATGTCACAAAAACCAAGACATGTGCCAGCAGTTTAAACCCTGCCCTTTAACGCTAAAGTCATAAAGACTGTGTTAACCCTGATGGCTTTTTGAATGAGTCACAATACAGGACAGCCAATCAAAACACAGATCATTTACATATATCAATCTGAAAAAAACGTTTACTCAGACCCTGAACTTATATTTAAACTTGTGATTGTAATACTAAAACTGTTCTGTTTTTTTAAAAGTGAAGTTAAAGTGAAGATTTAGATCTATCATGTGTTTTCATGTCACTACCAAATCACAGTTTCATAGCCTTAAAGCCGCACTTACAAGTTCCACGCACGACTTCAGATATCATAAATAATGGTTTTTGTAGGAAACAAGGTTGCGGCACTGAAAATAATGCTTTTGTTTGTGTTTATCTTTCTGTCATTAAAGAGAGCATGTCTGTGAGATGAGTGTTTTTTATTATCACATTATCCAAACATGCTTATATTTGTATTTTGGTTTGTGAATGGTTTTAGTCTGCAGTGTCTGGATGCTGAATAATTGAAATACAACAAGTTTACATTAGTGGCTTTTTGCTGATACAACCTCAACACAGAAACCAAAAAATGCCCCCCAACTTGAAAGCAGCATTTTACTCCATAGGCATTGTAGGCATTTTAGTCCATAGGCACAGCCGTAATTTAGACACACCTATGCTTTTAGGAGCATGAAGTGAACAGTTAGATCTCATTGTTATGAAGCAAATGTCTGAAAATCAATGTTTAATATTAAGAACGGTAAGAACATATTTTCTGCAAACAAAAATAAACGTTTAGAAAAATATTTTATGTGTGTACAACTGTTGATAGCTGTGTTTACTAGACATGTACTGGCTAGTGTTTTTGAGTTCTACACAAAATTAGCTGAAATTTTCACTACTGAAACAGGCACTACTGGAACATTTAGTAATGTTTTAGTAGTGTTATGACTGTGTTGTGAGTGTAAGTGCCAAAACTGACCGACTGTTTAAATATTTGCTTTAATAAAACGATTACAGTAAATGTTCATTTAAAGCAAAAGGATTTTAGTTGGTAAAAAGTCTGAAACGTGTTTTTAAATATGACTTTGATTTGGTAGAAAGTGGACTTTAATAGGAAAAATAAAATACAAGTATACAAAAAAGATGTGGGTCCTTTAAGGTGTATCCACTGCTGACATATCTTCAGCTGGGCAAATACCGCTTGTATAATGTCCACAGAAAAGTACTGGCAATAGAAAGGAATCCTCTCAAGCAGTCACACATTAGCTTAAGGTCACAAAGACCAATGACAAGAAGCTGCTGGAGGGGTATAAAGACCCCATGATTGGGCTGTGGAGCAACTGCATTATCTGAAGAGACAGAGCTCCATCCAGTACCTTTTAGAACCCTAACAATGTTCTAATAACTAGTGTAAAACAAGTGCTGAGGCTATTGATGCAGCAAAATGGAGAAACAAATTTTCATTGAAACCCTTGATTTCAGAAGAAACGGTGGATGAACCTGGTTTGTCTAGTCATAGTCAAAGAGGTGTATAGATCCAAAATGGCCAAGCTATATGTTGATATCTAGACAACTTTTAGAACTCTTTCAATTTGTTGATCTGGAAAGTGCATGTAAGATCTTGGACCTAAACAAAATGGAACTGATCACAGTTTAAAAAGAGAAGTGAAGGTATACTTGCTATCTCTAGAAGTTCTGACATTTACAGTCATTGACCATCAAACGCGTACGTACTGAAGGCCCATGGATGCATTTTCCAAATCCGTTTGAGATTTCAGCAGCGTCGTCCTCTTGCACTTTGAGTTTAATGTCAAGCCATACATCTGTTTTACATGTCCGCTCTTTTTGGAGAGCCTGAGAGAGAAGCGTGTGAGGAGATCCGCCGTCACGTGCAATCCTGGCACGCTCCGATTCATTCCTGTCCCGATTCTGCGAGCTGATCTGATCTGATATTACTGCCCTTTATCCCAGGGGAAATGGATAAATCTGGGATGACTGCAAGTTATCTAGACAGTCCAGGTATCTCGGTCATCTACAGAACACACAGACGATTTTTTTTCAGATGGTAAACATGTGCTGCTAAGATATATAAATGTATTTCAGCTTGTTTATAAGACAATAATTAAGCAACATATGTCCAAAAGTATGAAGATTCAGGCTTTAAGATCTCACGGCTGCCCAGTTGGTACAGTGTTACAGTTTATAACAGATTTTTAACATAAGATCACAAAGCAGAAGCAGCTTAACAGATAATCTGGGCCCAATTCCCCAGTGACCAAGCCAAGGGTAGCAGTGGCAAGGAAAAGCTCTTCAAGAGGAACCATGACACAAAAGGAGAACCCATCCTCCTCTGGTCGACACCAGATAGCAAGAGTAAGCACTAAAGCAATATGAATAGGATAAGATTTAAATTAATTTATTAGTATACAATATTAAACATAGAGAAAATGAAAAAAAGCTGTGATTAGATATAAGCCAATCTGCTTTTTAACTCATTACCTATCAACCTTCACATCCAGGTTCTAGCCTCTAGCCTTGAGTCCAAAAACGATTCACTTATCATTCTTGTGCTTTCCTCGTGACAAAAAAGAGAAGAGGAAATGGCTACAGTTAATAAAGTGACTTACAGTTCTTAAACGAATGAAAAAGAACGAAGGCAAATAGTTTGCTGACAGCGTGGTCTAATGTTAGCTAGCTAGCTATCAGTAGCATCCGCTGGCCAAAACCAAACTGGCTCTTTGTGGATGCTCTTGATAGTTTGTGGCTTTTATACAGTGTTTCTTGCTGTGAAGCCACTTCTTTGTGCTTGTTTGTCAGTCTTGTCGGTCAGAATGGCCTGATGAACAGAGCTAGCTATCTGGAGCAACGATAAAGCAATGATAGCTAAAGTACCTAAGGCTATCTGTTTTCTCCTTAGCTGGGCAGCACAGAAAGCAGATATCAAGATTCACTTTTGGCTTTTATCAGTGTCAAAAGTTAGCTAGGTTAGTTAGCTAATGTTAGAGGACACAGGCACCAATTTTGTTTTCTTCATTAGTTTAAGAATTGTAACCTCCTTTATTAGCTTCAGCTAGTTTCTCTTTCTCATCACAAGGAAAGTGTTAGAATGATAATTGAGTAGTTTCTTGGAGTCAAACTGCAAGAAACCCAGCACTGCTGCACGCTGGAAAGATAAGAGCCTTAGCCTTTTCGACTCTTTTTAACCCACAACCTTAAAATAGGTCAACCTAGGTGTTCCTCAATGACTGTCGTTTTGTATTCCTTTATTGGTCTTTATTGGCAACAAACCTTTAACTCTCTGGTGCCTCTTAGCATTACAGTTGTTTACTTATCATAGGTTTTTACATCAATCACCATTGCACCCCAACGGATTAACTGTGCAAAATACAATATAATGCAATACTATAATATATACTGATCTGCTGGTTCTTTAAAACAAACAAACCCACCTGTCCAGCAGAAACAGAGCCACCTCCTCAGCCCTTTACATGCCTTCTAACTCTCCATGAAGCCTTTTTACCGGCTTTCATCTTAAATGACACCACATGTGTCAGAACATAACCACCATTTAAGGTGAAACAGGGCATTTCGACCAAGACCCTGGAGAATGTCCTTATCAGAAAATGTTCCCAGCTTTTAAAGAACAATTAGGATATTCTGTTAGTCTAAATCGGCTTATCGGGGGGTGGGGGGTCGGGGGTAGTGATATTAAGCTGAGACTGAACTAAATTAGTCTGGGAGCAGCAGCTTGTAGAGCTTGTCAAAGAAAGTTATGAACAGAAGGAAAAGATCTATGTTGTGTGAGTGAGGAAGAAATTACTGCATAATAATCTAGCTACATAACTTTTTTTGCCTTCTTTTTTTATGTTCTGTACATGGGAATACACCACCACACTGGTAAAGTGTGCTGGTTTACTCGGTTTTCGGTGGTCTAGTTACACAAATTCAGAGTGCAGTAGCATTAGCTTACACAAAGTTATCACAGTGTTGTCTACTTTCTAACAACATTGTTAAATGGTGGTGCTTCTTACTTTGTCTTAACGATGTTGACACAACATTGCTAATACGTAACATTGTTATGCAGTATTATGACTTATTGGCAACTTAACAAAACTTCAAGGAGTTTCATGCAGATATAATGGAATGTATGAAGGATTTAAGGAGGTTATGTCAATGTATTGCGAACGTTGCCACTGCATTCTCACAACATTGTAAGAAAATGTTGTCACAACTTTCTGAGGAATTACATTTTAAACATTGTGACAATGTTGTGGACACCAAACATTATATAATAGTGTTCATAACACAAAACGTATCAGGTTTGGAACATTTTTACTGTACCCAATTTTTTGAAATCTCCATTCATGGTTCCATGGAGAAATTCCTCATATTCCTTATATGGGCATTAGAACGTCGTCCGACTACAAAATGACGACACAACTGTAGGTGATCAAAGCCTGATACCGCTGACTGACGATCAGGAAAGTGTTGTTTGTATAATTCAGCTACCTTTGTTCAGGTTCAGTGTGGTGATCGACCCCGCCAACAAACCATAAAGTTTTAATATGACTCCATTTATGGTATGAAGAGGTCTGTTGAAACATTTATATTATAGGTATGGCTTAAACTATACATAGGTTAGCTTTAGTTAATTTGTGCATTTACTCTCCTCTCTCCCGCTTTGTTTTAGTCTAACTGTTTTAGACGTTTGACAAGTTTAGAAGTTTGAGGGTCACAGGTCATGACATGGCTTGCTCAAAGAACATTAAGGTGAAGTTTTTTTTCTCAAGTATCTCATGATATTCATGATATTCAATGTGGAATAACGCATCTACTATGCAGAAAAACATGCATTTCAAGACTACCCAATCAGCAGTGGTATGAGTGGTTCTTTATGAGCCTTTGTAAGTGCCTTGGTTAATTTGATTACATACATCAAGAAGCTTGAGAAAGCAAGATCAGAAAGCAGTGGGGGACCCATATGAGTCAAAATCTCAGCAGGATGATACTCTGACAGTTAGCCAATCAGGGTGGGTGAGCTGACCAATCAGCGCACACTGAGTTCATCAAGAGGTGGGGCTAAAAGACTCAGAAGCTCAAACAGATGCTGCGGATAAGTTGTGTGCTACACACGAATACTACAGAGTTTATACTATGTACTAATCCTTTTAGAGTTTAGCAGGCTGGTACCTGCTACAAAATAAAGCATTAGGCCAACAAAACAAATTAAGACAACATTTTGTATTAGTCAATTCTTTAAGTATGGGGAATTAGTTTTTCACTCAAAGCAAGAATTGTTTTTAGATAGCATGCACTTAATGACTGTCAACATGAACATATATTTTTAAGTTGACTGCATATAAAAAATGAAGTTGAAGCCATTTTTAATTACATTGACCAAATTAGCTAGCAAGCCTCACAGCAGAGTTAAATATATCACAACTGTATATAGCTGTGTGGGTCAAAAAAGTGTTATGTGTGTTATGACAGACTTAGGCTGACTGTCTAGCTAGCTAGCTAAGCTAAATAACTAGCTAGCTAGTTTGTGCCTAGGGACATTCCACACAGTGTTTTGTCATTTGTCCACACCATAAGGTTTGTGGCGTCCAGCATGTGCAGGGAAATTTCAACATGTTCAAATGGGAAATTCAAACAAATAAGATAATTAAGTCCTCCAAACTACTTAACTGAGTTGAGAGAAATTGACTTATTAACTTTGTTATTTAATCAAACATTTTGAGTTCTGGCTAGTCATGGTAATTAATGTGGGCTTAAAATGAAGACTCTGAGCTTTAATTTAAGGGTATTCACATCCTAGTAAGGATTTAGGAATGGCAGCTCCTTAATATGTGTCTGCCTCTTTTCAGGGGACCAAAAGTAATTGGACAGCCATCTCAAAAGCTATTTCGTGGGCCTTTTCCTCATTAATCTATCATCAATTAAGCAGTGGTGAGCTCGGGAGCTCAAATAGGTCTGGATGTCCTCAAAAGACATCAGTGGTGGATGATCACAGAATCCTTTCCATGGTGAAGAAAACCCCCTTTACAACATCCACCCAAGTGAAGAACACTCTCCAGGAAGTTGGTGTATCAGTATCTAAGTCTACCATAAAGAGAAGACTTTGTGAAAGCAAACACAGAGGGTTCACCACAAGGTGTAAACTATTAATCAGCCTCAAAAATAGAAACCCCAGATTACACTAAAAAAAACATCTAAAGAAGCCAGCCTAGTTCTGGAATAGCGTTCTATGGACAGATTAAACTAAGATTAATCTGTTTTAGAATGATGTTAGGAAGAAAGTATGGAGAAGGCTTGGAACAACTCATGACCCAAAGCACACCACATGGCATGGGCATGCATGGCTTCAAATGGCATGATTGACAGAAGACAGAAGCAGCTGGATGAATTCTGAAGTGTACAGGGATATACTTTCTGCTCAAATTCAACCAAATGCAGCAAAGTTGATTGGACGGCGCTTCACAGTACAGATGGACAGTGATCTAAAACATACTGTGAAATCAACCCAGGCATTTTTCAGGCAAAGAAGTAGAATATTCTGCAATGGCAGAGTCAACCACCAGATCTCAACCTGATTAAGCATGCATTTCACTTGCTTCAGAAAAAAAACTCAAGGCAGAAAAATCTTCAAACAAGCAGTGACTGAGGTAAACAGCTGCAGTAAAGGCCTGGCAAAGCATCACAAAGGAGGAAACCCAGCGTTTGGTAATGTTCATGGGTTCCAGATATCAGGCAGTCATTGCCTGCAAAGGATTTTCAACAAAATATTAAAAATGAACCTTTTATTTACAGTAATGTTAATTTGCCCAATTACTTTTGAGCCCCTGAAATGAGGGGGTTCTTTAGAAAAATGGTCGCAATTCCTACACATTTCATAGGACATATTTGTTCAACCCCTTAAATTAAACCTGAAAATCTACATTTCAATTGCATCCCAGTTGTTTCATTTTAAATCCAGATTGTGTCACTGTCCAAATATTTCCGGACCTAACTGTGTGTTTTTTTTAAGTACTGGCTAAAGGCCATCTGAATTACTGCATAATTTCTGATGAACCATGGCAATCACAATGCTCATCATTACCAAGCTGGCCTTTTTACAAAACACTAACAAAGAAATGTGTCATTCAGTAGAATATGTTCATATAGAGACTGTTTTGACAGATTTTGGGTTGAACTCACATTTATACACTGATTCTTGTCTTGCTGTCATCGCAGCCACCACCACCTTGCTCTCCATTTTTTTCCAGACATAAGAAACTCCTCATTTTCTATTTCCCATTGCATTATGGGGCAATTGTGTCCTTTATAACCAGACTCAAAAATCAACTTCTTCTACCTATTCACTGTAAATCTTATGAGTATGCTTAACGTAGACATTTATAACTATACTACAACTACATACTTAAAATTAGTTCAGTGTGCAATTTGGACTTTCCCAGAGCGTTTCAGTGTTTCAGGTGAATACAGACGTGAAGTATGAGAAAAATAAGGTGTTTCAGGAACATGAGAGGATGTAACATGAGGGAGTAGACCACAAAAATAAAATGATGAACATTGAAAGTAAGCGTAACAGGTCTGATTTATGCTAATTTATGTTAACTGTTAAAATTTGGTAGAGTCAGGACAATGTTTGTAATGTGTGCTTTTTCAGTAATCACTGAGAACCACAATGAAAGACGGAATAATAGGACAAGCGCACAAAAGAGAAGGCGAGAGAGAGGTGATGGCAAACCATGTTAACTAAGTAACCATTAAAAGAAAGGAAATAGCACATAAATCAGTGTATAATTTCACAATACACTATATGTATCAAACTATTTTAGAAAGATTTATGTGAGATTTAAAGAAGCAGACAAAGCAGAGCAAGCAGCACCACATATACAGGTACTATAAACATGATTACAAACCCACAACCACAATAATCTTTATTTATTGTTTTACAAACTGTTTAGCACTAGATCCAATAAACAAGCCTAATTGTGCTCACTTTGCAATAAAAAATGTAGGCAGTTTAGTTCTTTAAGTACTGATGATATCTATGATATGCTCAGAAAACCACATTGTGACAAAAAAAGATCCAAATATCTGTAAAATATAGTCATGTTGTCCATCCCTTCGTAAAACTAACAGCTGATGTAATATATAACTCAACAAGTACATAAATAGGTAAATAAATAAATAATAGACTAACTAACTAAATGAAACTGAAGTTAAATTTGTTTATGAAGCAGTAGCAGCTGTTATGAGGAATGGAGGGAACTGAACAGGAAAAGGAAAAGGTGTAAAAACATTATTACTGGTTAAAAAAGGGAGCAATGAAGCGATGAGATTAGAAATTTGTGCACACATATTGGACAGTTGGTTTATAAACGTTTATAAATGTAAAAACTGGTCACATTTCTGCAAAATGTTGATCCTGGTCACAATCTCTCCTTCCTAAACCTGCTTCTGTCAACATGGCAGTGTTTTATAGAGTTCCTCTGGTTCAGAGGCCAAACACAAGCTGACTGCTTTGCACGCCTCTTCCGCTTCCGACTCCCCTGTCGTGTCATCTTTGTTTTCCAGCCTTGAACGATTGGTGTCAGGAAACAGACGCTGCACACCAGCCCTTGTTTGTCCTTCTGTAACCCCACCCCCCCGGCCTCTTATTCCCCACCACAAGCAGCGCTGGTCACTGGGCTCGCCGAGCTTACAGTAAAGCCAGCGGCCTTTTCCTCCGCACCTGTTTTGGCAAGAGCGCAGCGTAATGGAGCTTCAAGTCGCGTCTTTCTTCGTCTAATGAGCAAAAGTGTCCCACTGGAGCAGCCTGAAGCTGGAGGGGACCCCCTCCTCAGTTCAGAGAGAGACAGAGAGGGAGACGGGGTCATCTCTGTCATCTCTGCTTTGACGAACTTGAAAAAAGCCTCCCCGTGCGCTGCCGGTGGAAGAATCGACCACTCCGGAATAGAGAGATTTTTTTCTTCTCTCACTCACTCTTTCTTCAGTCCGACTAACCAATCATCCCCCCACTCCCCCAACCCACACCACATACCCACCTTCCACACACCCCCTCCCCTCTTCACTTCCAAGGCAGAGGGAGAGAGAGACCCTTGGTGAACGGGGGGCTTCGTTCAAAGTGCCTGCGCTTCACAGAACGACTTCAAGAGAGCAGCTCCTGGCTCCTCGCAGGCATCCACCCTGACAAGCGAGAGGCCCCTGCTAAAGCTCTGTCAAATTAGATGTACAAAACAAACCCTGTGGCATCACACTCGCGCGCGGGCACAATCACGATACTTGGGCGACGCGTCGGAGGGCGTGTGACAAAGTGATGTACGCGTGTGTGTGTACACGCACGTGTGTGTGTGTGTATGTGTGTGTGCCATGACTGAGTGAAAGCGCACGTGCTATGTCTGCATTTGTGTATGAAGAAGTATGACAGTTCAGGCACATTTGGCTTTCTCGGACACACACACATCTGTTTGTTGGTGCTTAATTTGATGGTGGAGGCGAGGCGCATATAGGGTGCAGGGAGAGAGTGCATGTCTAATGAAGGGGAGAGAGGAGTAGTGTTGTATGACAGGCCTCCGGAGAGAGAGGGACTCTCAAAAAACCCAAAGAAGAAGAGCAGCATGCCTTTGATTCTGGCACGCGCCTTGACATTCCCCCCTCTTCCCTTATTCTACTGTGCAAAGCGAAATCCCTTTGTTATCTTCTCTGTACCAAGAGAAAAACTAACATATTGGATGTTATACAATCAGAAACTTGGCTTGAATTGCACACCTAATGCTTTAGTTAACATAAGTAAGTTAAGTTTACACATTGTTATCAACCAAGACATGCTTGGTGTCTGGAGTTTGCTTCTTTGGGTTTGCGCTGGAGTTGTACCAGTAATGGAAGCTTAAGCCCCACTGGTTAACACCTCACAAACCACAAGCGGTTGCTTTGGGACTACACAGGTAGCCTGTATTCCCTATAATGTTTCCCTAATCATTTCAACACTGCATGGAAATCTATTACTAGTCACTCATACTCATACTTTATTTATTTTTAGTAATTTAGTGTGTGAAATATTCCATCACAGCACTGATGTTTGCTTGTTTAACACAAGCTGGACTTGACAGCCAGCATTGTCTATGTGAATTTGTTTGTCAAAGCCAGCGGAAGCAATTCCCATAGCACCCTATTGAAGACGGGCTTCAACGCAAGTTAATGGCAGATTCAAATACATGCTGTTTTAGTGGACAAAAGACTTCTACAATGTCCTCCTGGGATGAAAGGCTTCAATAGGAATCAGTGAGAGTATTGTGAGAGATGTCTCAGCGTTTATTGGACTGTAGGCTTTTACAAATGTCAACCTTATTTAAAGCTTCGCTATGTACGTTTGGGGGATTTAAAGACCTTTCTGGGGTATGGAACATTTTGTAACTTGGATTGTGACCTCTTCCCCATCATTGTAGCTGCTGATGTGTTCATAGAGAGCTCAATCAAAGCTTGGGTGAAGAACTTGTTTTTTGAAGATGTAATTATGAAATATAATTAACTGTATGATGTGTATTTGTGTTTGAGACCTAAACAACTGTAGCCTGTCTTTGACTGTGGCTGTGATGTTACTATTAAAGATGTATGACGTGGTCCTAAGACTCTAGCTAAATCTGATCCAGTGCCTCGACTTGGTCAAATGACCAGTTCAGGCTTTTAGCAGCGCACAGGCACCATATTTTGGTGTGCTGTTTCTTTGCCCTACTAATTAAGTATGGCTACTTCTTTAAACTTTAACAAACATCTTGTTTTTACATTTTAACTAAAAATAAAAAGTCTATTCAAACTATTCAAATATTTGAAATTGTAGGAGTTGGAGGATTGTAGGAATTTACCCATATGCATGGTACTGCAATATTCTGCATGGCAGTATCATATTAGTTTGCAGATGACATGTCATTATTTTATTACATAAATTGAAAATGTGAATCAATGAATGTAAATGTGAGTAATGTGTGGATGTCAAGGCCAGTAAATTCCTTGTGATGATAACAGCCCAAAGTTTTTTCTCTGGGGACATAGTTTCATAATAAGGTAAACGGTAATACATCTGAATTTACAGTATATGTTAATATTCAGCATATTGTAAAATTGTAACAATATTGTATTGTAACTTAAGTATCACGATGATATCATATTGTGGGGTCTTTCTAATATGTGTAACGAGGGGGTGGGGGGATGGCGGTGGGGGGGGGGGTGCATGGACAGACGAGGAGATGTGGGGAGAGGCAGGACAAAACTGAGGGTCGGACGCAAACGCAAGTTTTAACAAAATATTTAATAAAGATAAAAATAAAACAAGAAGCACAAAAAACAAAACCGGGAGACACAAGGAAACCTCAGAAACACAGGATTAACAGAAAACAAACCACAAAGCAGGGAGGAAAAATATACACAGGACAACAAGGAACAAGAAACACCTGAGAACGATAGGCTGCACACATGTTAGGAAAGTAAGAATCAAAAAAAAAAAAGAAAAAGTATAAAATGACCGAGAAGGTTTAACACTGAAGTTATTTGTGAATTAATATCCAGAATGTCAAAGGTAAAAAGTGGTGAATAAATCTCTAAGCAGAAAACTTTTTTATTGTTCAGTATTTACTGTCTAGTTACAATATTTAAATTAACTTTTTTGGTACTAACAGACTACGAAGACTAATTCTACTAACATTGATTCTAAGTAACATTTATCAGACATATACCTCAAACTGTCAAATAATCTCAAATAAACTTCTGGATTATGAGTTTGTATGACATTCTGTTCTCTATAAACATGTACAGTCCAGATTCTACACAGTACAGGTTTATTTTGTAGCAAGCATAAGTATCACGTAAACTCTGGATATTGGTTTTGAAATTAGTCCCAGTGCTGGACTGGCATTTTCCTCTTTTGTCCTCTTTGGAGTCAGGTTGTCCGAGTCAACCCTTCAAACCTTGACATTTCCCTCAATGACTCGGCTGGATCAGCAGCCATTACAAGGCTTATTAGATTTTTATAAGAATGTAGACCGACTACTCTGTATGCACAGTCGGTTTGTCTTGGAAAAAAATGGAGTTGTTCTGTTATTCATCAAAGAGAAACTGCAGACGATATTTAATATTTTGACAGTTATCCCTGGATGGAAATCCTACAGTAAATAACAAAGACCTTTGCTTCAATGCAACCGTTTTGACATCATAATAATCTTCCTTGTGTCCTTAAGAGGATGGCAGTGTGTTTAACTTTTGGTCCCATTAGTAAAAATCTTATGATTTATGCAGTTGCCGCCAGACTAATATCTTTAGAATTTTGCCTGGGAAGCCGATTCATCTTTAAGACTGATGAGAGGAGGTTGCTCTCTATGCAAAACGCATTAAGCCCAAATGAGGAGTCTATTACTCAAATCTGGCTGATAATCCGTTAGCCAGAGCTCACTAACTAAGCAGATTTAGACGTGTCACCATCTTGATGATGACGGTCCCCACCTCTCCTGAGCGTGGTGCCGTTGTGAATTTGGAGAGCCTGCTCTTTAGCCATCATTTCCCCCAGACACACATCACTTATCTGCTCACACACACACACACACACATACAGACATGTGAACATGTATTCCTGTTATAATGGGGCCTTCCCATTAGAGTCTGTATTACAGAGAAAGTGAAATTTTCCCATAAACACAAGAATGCCAACCTTTTTTTTGTCAGTGTGTGTATTACTGTAATCAGACATTTTGAAACTTTTCCGTATTGCAAAATAAATAAATACACACACGCATGCATATATACGTTTATTCGTCACCTGATACTACATAAAGTACTGTGTGGTACTGGTATGTGATAGTAAATTACACACATGTGAGCACAGGAAATACACTGGAGACACACAATGGAACTGATTGTGGTAATGTGGCCTATTCGTCATAGGTTGATTTACACATCAGGCTTGTGTCTTCTTCACCACGCAAGCTGCTTTAGCACAGAGCAGCCGTCTGTGAGGGGCACTGTAGTACTTCTTTGTAGATGTGGACTTGCGTGAGGAAAAATGTAGTGACTACAGGAATGCTTGTATGAAAAATAGGTTTTGAAAATGTGAATCATAATGTACTGCTATTCCAGAGAAATATTCTATGAAATATTACAGTAAAAGTAATGCTAAGTAAAATTTAGATCAGGGCTGCCCAATGCGTGGTCCATGAGAATGTTGGATTTGCCTTCGTCTCATCCCCTTCCTTCCAGCTAGTAAAAAAAACAAAATTACTATGTATCGCTGTTGTCAGAATAAAAAAAATTATAACTTTACAGAAAGACAGTCAGACAGAAAGAATGTCCTTTATTTTTAATGTATATCAATGTAACCAGACTTTTTTCCAAGCAATTCCAAAAATTACTTTTGGTCCATTCATTCTGCCAGAAAATGAAAAACAACATAACTTAAGACTGAGTGATTCAACAATTATATCACAAAATGTAAAATGCTTTTTTATTAGCACATTGTGGATGCACTTAAAAAACAATGATCAACTGGATGTTTGATTACAAAAATAACTTTTTATAAAAGATTTTAAATGCATTTAGTGCGGCACACTGTGTAAAAGCAATAATCTAAAATTAATAAATATGAAAGTGTATTAGTATAATGTACATTTTTTTAAAACTACCTTATTTATTTGTATAATATTTTCCATTTTATCTTTGGGCTTAAGTTCCCATGAAAAAAACTGGGCACCCTGGTTTAAGACTCCACAGGATGAATTTAATTTTTATCAGTGTGAAAGCTTGGTTTTAGCTGTTTTGTTACCCCAACAGTGTTCGACTGAGGCCACAACACAGTCTGTACAAAAGAAACGTGATGTTCAGAGGAATGAGCGAATGTATCTAGCCTGTGAGGTAATGAGCAATTTCTTGGCAAGGTTCGCTGACTAATTAAAAAGAGAAAGAACCGCACTTCATCTTCAGAATGGTGATGACAAGCGGCTGGATCGATTTGGCACAGATCCTGTGAGAAAGCAGAATTCTGTCAGATTGGTCATCTCAATAACTTACTGCTAATCTTTTTCCTTTTAATTGAACAATAGTTCATTACATTTATTGCTACTCACAAAAGTAATTACAATCCAAGGTACTTATGTACTTTGTTGCTACATTACACACATTTAGGCAGGAGACTAAACGTCTATGTGGTTGGGCATGTTAAACTTGTACTGTTCTGCCAAGTTTATGTCTTTGTTTTTAGTATCATTAGTTAGTCTAAGCATTCAGCAGAGTGTCCACATACTGAATCGGGTTGTTTTGTCTAGATTGTTTTGTAGCTTGACTGTAGTTAGACTTGTTTTTTTTATCAAAGTTTAAAGGAGCAATATGTAAGATTTTTATTTTAGAACATACTAAGATGAACTAAAATTATTAACAAAATGTTAAGAAATTAATGTTTTGACAAAGATGTCTATCATGTTACAGAGATATTTACTGAAGTTAGCATGCCAACCAGCTAGCCCTGGCCCATCCTGTCGCATAATGTTACTTTGTACTCCAAGAGGCGATAGTGAGTCACTGTAGCATTAGAGGATGAAGAGCGTTGCTTTAATGGTGTTTTGAAATCTCTTGCCTGTTATGTTCAGGGTCCTGCTCCCAGGAAAGTTAAAGAATGAACAGATTAGTAAAGGCAATGAAGCTTGTGACCACTGCTGCCTGTTCTCGGCAAGAATCAATGTTTGGCAGCATGTTTTGTTTTGCAACAACTTGTGTGAGTAAAGGGATGAAGTTTGATACTAAACTCTTCTAGACTGATAAGGTTTGAAGGTTCTGGTGATATGTTGCCCCCATTGTTTTATGTCTTGATTTGAAAAAACTTGACTATGCTTTTACACCTAATTAACTAGTTGATGCGTGTGCCACGTTCAGAGCTGTAGTTAGTGTATATATCCTATCAATCCTCTGTTATGTTTGGCTACTTTCATGCTTATCCCAAGCCATGTTCATAAGTTCCCAACCCCTAAATTTCCCACATGCAAACAGTACCACTGCAAATGCAGCAGCCTTCAAACACGTACCTATCATACCAGGTGATTTGCACTGATTTGCACTGTAGCTGTGTTTGAAGGTGTGTTTGTGGTTCAGGAGGAACACAATAATAGCAAAGCCAATACTTGCAATACATGCAATGCAACTGTTTAAAAAAACCCTCAAAAATGGATGAAAATAAAATATCAACACTTGAAATGACATTAATGACATAACTTCTATTTAGATGGGACGGAAAAGAGTTTTCAACCAGGGAATGAGAGCCAATGTATCCCCCTCAAAACTTTGATAACCGTCCAACCAAGTAAAAACACCACAACTGCTTAACTGCCTTAAAGAGCTGGTATCCATTTTTACTGTATTTTTCTAATAATAAAACAGGTTTCTGTGAAAAGCACCCCTCTTGCCATCCTGTAGATCCGTCCCAGAGATGTAACAATGCTGATGTATACTTGGAAGCTAATTTAAACTCTTTGTAAATAACACATAAGAGCAAAGATGTTATCTGCAGCTTGGTAGCGCTCACTGCTGCTGCACTGTTGTTATATCTGAATCCACACAAGCGCACCCGATTTGAACCAAGACTTGATCTGCTGTAGAAGACACCCAAAGGGCTCACAGCTGGTGTTTTTACTGAGACACTTACAGTATGTTTTGATTAGACTTGCAGAGAAGGTGTGATAAAATATGCAGTAACAGACATTTAGCGCTTCATTCAATAATAGACCTTGAAGCACTTCACCGAATAATCCCTCCTGAGTTATTATAGCAATTATGACACTTTTTAGCTTTTATAATTTCAAAGTAGTTGCCTTTTACATTGTGTGAACATTGCATGACGAATGAACTGACAAACCAGACATTTCTACAAGTCTACAACTTGATTTTAGCTTAAGTAAACTGTTAATTCTAAGTTACAGTACTGTGCAAAAGTGTTTGCTCAACACAACACTTTATTTTCTATATTCAAATAGTATTAATAAAGTAAGTAGCCATTTTACGTCAGTGTGTTTATTTAACCCTTTCCAAGCTTTTCTGTCATCTAATACCTGCTTTGACTATTCAGTTTCAAGTGGACATGAAACATTTCAGTTTGTATGGGTTTTCTACGGAATTAAATATGATGAAATATATTTGGGAAGGAAATTTCTCATATAAAATGTTTACATGTTAAATTATAATATATTTAAGTTTGTTACTACCCTATGCTTTAGCGCCAGTGCGCCGCCATTTTGCCCGTGCAGAATTGATGACGTCACGAGGTTGGTTGGTTGGTTGGTTGATTGAAGACAGCCCAGGAGCAGAGCGTTCGCGGTTTAGAAAAAGAGCTTGTTGTTTGCCACACTATGGAAGAAGACGAAGCTGAAAGGGGTTTTGATCAGATTCCTAGAAACCCAATGGCTTATGCGTTCGAGCCGGTGAGGAGAAGGAGATCAGTGGTACAAACTCCGATTTGTACAGAGGAGCAGCAGCGGTTACCGTACAGGTGGAGAGAGTGGGTAACACTACCTGGTGCAGGTGCAGACCGCAACCGAGTCGATTTGCTGTCAGGAGGCTAACGTGGACCATTTGCTCAGATTTCCTGCATAACCCTGAGCCGAACTTATCAGATGTTTTGCTGTGAGCGAGAAGTTTTGGAGGTGTCTGTGCTCTCTATACACGAAGTCCGCGCGGAAACCCTGGAGCGGCCCGTCAACAGCAGGTAATGTCATCCAGCTAACTAGCTAGGTTATATAAATTTAGCTATTTAGCATGTAGAGTCGGCGGATGTGTGCTTCGGGAAATTTGATAATGTAAGATGTCAATGTCAGTGCCGCGAGCCAACGCCGAAGAACCGCTGTCCACTTAAGAGGCAAGATATGAACGTGAACAATCTTTCTCTCATTCTTCACCCTGTGAAATTCATTGCTGCACCCAGGGGCAATACAAAAGTGGCCCCCTTTGCATCGATTTTTGGTTTGACTTTTATTATCCATTAAGAAACTAATGTACGCTAGTAGTTTATATCAACTAGGTGTTCCTGAACCAACCTCGTGACGTCACATCCAGCGCTGGGAAAAGATGGCGCTACACTTGCTTGGAAAATGACTTTTAGATTGCTTATTATTTTAATTCAGTTTCACTGACAAGTGTTCAACCTATAAGATGTGTTAGAGTGAAAATACATCTTGTGAATTATACCAAATACTTTCAGTGTTTCATGTCCACTTTAAGCTAAATCAAGATTACTGCTGAAGGAACTGAATACAGTCATACAATGTCTGGAGTGTCCAGGAGAAATCTGGAACTAAGCTTTGTCCTTCAAAATGGCTTACAAGACATTATCTACTTCTTTCAAAATAAGATATTTATGTTTATTTACATCTGTTCTAATAATATCCACTGTTCTTGCTGGTGAAAACACAAATATTGCTAAGATAAAGGGTTTTAAACTATGAGCTTAGGTGCTTTTGCATGGTAGTATAGGTAGGGCATACATTCTGAAGTCCGGAATCAAAATAAGCTGCAGTGAATTTCCTTCTGAAAATAAAAAACATATTGGAAACAATCAGCATTTATTATGATTGTTTCTTGTTTTCATTATAAGTCAAATAATGTAAGTGTCAGATTTTGGCAGGGCTGTAAATTTTTAATGAGGTCCATTTAGCCAGAAAGTGACCTACATCACATAGTAATTAGACTAACTGCTGAACTTCTATACTACTTTTATAGGTTTTTTTTTACCTTTTTTACCCTTTCATGATTATTATAGTCCCTATTACTATCCCCTTTAATTGTGTTTAATAAATCAATTGACTGTTTATTTACATATTTATTTGCAGCTGAAAACACGTTACTACATCACATTGATTCGATTTAATTTACCATTCTCTCCATCTGTTTTTTTTTCTACCTGCTTTTTAAATCATATTTGATTACTGAATTAGCATACATTAAACATGCATTATGAAATGTTATATAGATGTTTAAGAGTGAGATTTCATCCTGTAAAGTAGGATTTTAATACGAAGGCTACGAAAGTTGAAATGGGCTTTGTGAAAATGTCAAGGCAAACATGTCACATTTCTTCAGGTAATCAAAGGTAAGACATTAATGGATCATTTTTATGCTTGCTGTGGCAAAATGTACTTGGCTTCAATTATTAGGTTTAGGGGTTGAAGTTTGCTTTTTTGCCTGCTTTTTTGTTCATCTTTGTTCATTTCAGCTGTTTCATTTTTTCCTTTTCCGCAAACGTGACTGGCAAGCAGGCACAGGAATGAGGGTAGTGTTAACACTGAATGCAGACCAGAAATATTGTAGGAATGGGATAAACTGTAAAGTTTTCATTGGTCACATTTTGAAAAAGTGTGACAGTCCTAATAATTCACACCTTCATTTATCACAAACCTGGACATACAGAGTGGTGACCTTTATTTAGAATTGAATTAAGTAATAGTATGATTTGTAGTTTAAATATTAGATAATTAGTTTCAGTTTAGCTGTCAAAATATCTATTTGTCAGAATCTGTAATTCCTTTAGAAGGCAGAGTTGGGTCATTTTCAAGATCATTTTACTTATTTGAGCTCAAACTGTCTGTCTATCAGTTAGGAGCTAATTACTTTTAGCAACTAGGAGGCAGCCTAGCTGGTCAACCAATTTGGCAACTTTGGGCCTGTACTTGAATAGTGCTTTATGCAAGTGTACTTCAGTAGTGTTTATGCATTAAAACTGTCAACTGTTAACTGCAATTATTTCTATGAGTGATTCATCAACTAATATTTCATGATAGTAACAGGTTTAGATGGCACATCATATTGCTGTTAGTGTTATTGCTTATGTGTTTAAACTGGGGAAGAGAAATCCGCTGTGAAACCAGAGACTGTCTTAAAACCTCTGAGCAGGTTCTGAAGGGAAATCTGTTTCCTGTCGAACTAGCGGAATGGGCGACCTATACAAGGCCGGTCTTGTTTTGAATGGCCATTCGGTGCTAATTAATGGACTGCGGCCCGTTCCTGGCCCCGATTTAAACACAAAACGGCATGAATTAAACATAGGCATCCCTCATCTTGGCACTGCTCAAACTCCAGGAGACAAAACGCGCGTCGGCAGCTGTGACCTACCTGCCATTGGGAGGTAAATGCATGGCGAGGTGCACTTCACTTCACCCTACCCCCCTTGCATAAATTGCCACCTTCAGCGGCTGCCAATGGCATTAGTACCCAACAAGATCACCTCAACTGACAAAAGTTAATTTGCACTAATGATGCTTTATTCCTCCCATTACATTAAATCATCTCCCTCTTGCCGCTCGCCGTTTGCCTGTGCCAGAGCAATTCCATCCACTGCACAATGTCATTTAAATAATAGAAACCAGATATTCTCTTCTTGATTTGTGCAGTATTTACCTGACCCCTGGCCAAGAGGAGGAGTACATCCCATTAGACCTGTTCCGAGTGGCCATTTCAAGTCTTGCACCCACCTTCAAATCCTTTCGATTGTTTCAACACCGACATTTCTCTAAAACCCTTTAACCAAAGCCATTTTTCTTGGTAGCTGAAGAAAAGTGCTTCAAACTCTCAGTAAATGGATGGAGTCCTAATCTTAGACAAGGTGCAACCAGAAGGCACTCTGCTCGCCCTGCAGCTTAGCTTTTCTTTCACTTCACTGGCCAGGATGTACATGCCCTGGATAATGTTGTTGAGAAACGGGGTCAGGAACATCAGATGTGCTGGTTGAAACTCATATTTACTTATTTCTTTTCTCTTTATTACTAAGTCACTGCTGTTCCAGGTCTGATACAGCAGGTGGTGGGTAACCTTTGTATAAGTGATTTAGCCTAAGCATGCTATTAGTCTTAAAACTGTGCCTACTAAACTGGAGGAGAACATTAAGAAAGGCCTAAAGATGAAACACCGGTATAGGGAGCATTATCATTTTAATGCTAATTTGTACCACTTGTCCTATTGTGAATTATATCATGGTCTTGGTTTCTCTGGTTTAATTAGATTTAGGAATTAGGTAGGAATTAGGCACTGAGAAGCCCCAGAGCTTCTTTCTGTAGTTCCTCAGAGTTTAGTTGAATTTGCAGGTTTGTTTGCAACTATTTTTAGTTCATTGTTTCAGCCAATTGTCCAAATGAAAAGAATGCGCTAAAAACAAGTATTAAACCCATACAGAAAATCTGTGGAGCCAGTTTTTTGGTCAGGTGCTGTAGGCTCAATGCTTTATTATAGACTTCTTATGATATATGATGTATAAGCGTATATACAATTGTGGACTGTAAATTTAGAGATATTTATGTTATGCAGTGCATAAATTTTGTCCAATTAAGTGCTGAAATATGCATAAAAATATTGTAGCAGATCTGTAATATGTTGCTTTTGCTGCTACTGAATGTGGTGTACAATACGCCTGAAAGTGTTGCAGTGCTTAATTCCTTTGCTTCTTCCTCATTACTATAGGAGCTTTTTAAATGGAAGAGATTTCTGTGCAGAAACTGTTGAGTTTTCACAATCTGAGTAAGCAGAACTCTGCTGTGGTCAACGGTGAGGCTTCAATCTCATTAGCTATGGATTAATGAGTGAGACAGTAACATATAACGCAGCAGCACATTCGCAAATAGGCAGTTTTACAATTGGACTAGAGTTATGGCTGCATATGCGCATGGATCTGTTCGAATACGGCAATGTTCATCCGTTATCTTTAATTGTTCCTGAGGAAGCTTTTAGTCTGGGAGAAATATGATTCTATTAGAAAACGATACTTTCCCATTTAGAGCAAACAGACATGAATTATCTCATTTGGACCTTTTTCAGAACTGGGTTGGATTATAGTGTGCGGGTTAAAGAGCTCCCCATTTCATAGTAACATTTGAGGACAGGCTGTGGAGGAAATCTCAGTGTAAATGGAGAAAAAATTCTGAAGGACAGAACTCTGAAGAAGTTGAGCACTTTTGTATGACTGCTCCAAAGTTTGGTATATGTAATTTACTCTTACTGAGCGCTTTATTAGGTACACCTACCTTGTACACTCACTGTTCATTTTATCAGCTTCACTTATCATATAGGAGCACTTCTTAGTTTTACAATTACAGACTGTAGTCCATCTGTTTTTCTGCTGACTTTATCCCCTTGTTACCTGTTCTTTAATGGTCAGCACCCCTACAGGACCACCACATGGTGGTTGTGTGTTAGTGTATGTTGCGCTGGCTCAGATGAGTGGATCAGACACAGCAGTGCTGCTGAACTCTACTTGTAGAAGGTCGGTGTACCTAATGAAGTTCCCATACTGCTGTTTTAGGAATCATTAAAACACCCTTGTCATGACCAGTTTCATTAACTAGCTACATCCCCATCACATGATGCTACCAGGTTATAAAGGCTGCCCTGTGATTTTTATTAAACTAGTGCTAACACTGTGTTATTGGACAGGTGAACATATTTGGTGGAAAACTGCCAGTTGAGTCAGATAGAAAACGATCATGTTAGCTAGCATTGTGCTGAAAAAGCTTTTATTACAACAGAAAAGGTTTGCTTATTTTAGAGATTCACAATACAGGCTCTATACAGGTAACCTTTAGTTTCAATGTGGTACAGGGACTTTCAAATAAAACATTATACGAATGTAAAACTTCTGTGAACTCAAAATTATAAGTTCATAAGATTGTTTACATTTTAAATGTAACTAAAAACAAAATAAAAAGCTATACAAAACATACAGCAACAATACCAAATTTATGTAAAAGGTCTAAAAATGGATTTCCATGAACTAAGGGCATGAAATGTATGAAAGGGCCACTCGGGAGCCTCTTCATATTAGCTTTTTTTATTGGTTAGGGCTAAATGTTATTCTAATAAATCTATATGTTGTTGTTTCGGAGCTATTAGCTTCCTGTAATGTCAAAGAACCACTGTGTTGTTCTTAGTGTGCTCCACTGATCTCACTACTGTAGGATGCTACACTGCAAAGAAATATATTTTGCCAAATGAAATGATCTAAACCTAAATGTTGTCTCAAACTCTATAGCTAAAATCTAATATTTCTCATTTTTAGATTGTTGAAAGAATAGTAATAAAAAAATGTACCTGTTCTTGTATTCTTTTTGCAGATATGTTTTCTATAAATATAAATAGTACTATAACAGAAGTATAAATATAATCAATTCATAGTATGTATCGGTATGTATGATCAGCAATATGAGCATTGTGGAAATTATTAGTGCTTAATAAACTGGACTGACTACATTTTCTTTACTTAAAACCACCATAGTAGGTTTATTATTATTATTATTATTATTATTGTTATTATTATTATTATTATTATTGTAGTGTTTTAATGTGGCATTAAAGGTTTTATTTTGCCTGCCCCAATTTTTTTAAGTCTCGGAAAAACAAAATATTGTTTTTCATATCTTGTCTCATAAAACATTTATTTTGCTATAATCCATCCATCCATCCATCATCTTCCACTTTATCCCGCTCTTCGGGGTCACAGGGGGCTGGAGCCAATCCCAGTGTCATTGGGCGAAGGTGGGGTACACCATGGACAGTTCACCAGTCCATCGCATGGCCAACACACACTCACACCTACGGGCAATTTAATGTGACCAATCAACCTAACATGCATGTGTTTGGACTGTGGGAGGAAACAGGAGTACCCAGAGGAAACCCACTGAAGCACTGGGAGAACATGCACAATCCACACAGAACGCCCCGGACAGGGAATCCAACCCATATCGTCTTGCTGTGAGGAGACAGCGCTAACCACTACACCACCGTGCCGCCCATTGTGATATAGTATTTTAATCCTATTGGTCACTTCTATTGTAAACCTGTACAATACGTTCAACTGCTAAAAACAATTAAACTGAGAAACTGTTTTATGCAAAGATTCACAACAATCATAATATAATTCCTGAAACAAGTACTGAGTGTAACGTTTGATCTCACTCTGCTTCTAAGACGTACCTGTTATGATGAAATTCCCATATGTATAAGTGGTCCAGTTCAGATTTTCTCTACCAGGCCCCAAGCTGTAATATTGATATTTTATATACAGGACTCCATCAAATGTCCTGTTATGGTTAGACACAATTATATTACGTTATGTTATGTATACACACGCAATCACGTTCAGAGGTGCTTTAGACGAAGTCATTACATCTGCTTGATTTCATCAGCGACCTGAGAGCCTGAATGCTCCTCAAGTGAATCCCCCTAAACACTTCACTCATTTATTAATTCATCACAGGATGTACCTTGCAGCAGGACAGACTTGTGTTAGTGGTTAACCATTAACGTTATCGCTTGTGAGACTCTTGACACCCCAAGGAGTTAAGTAGCTTTTTGCATGGGCGACATGCGAGCGAAACATAATAAAGGTAATTTACTGCAAGGCAAATTCCATAGCTAAAGGGTTCCCATGTTAAATAGCCCAGTGACCTTTAGCGGCTGATTACATAAAGGAGGCACAATCAGATTAGAGCAGGGAGGGAAAGGTCAAGCGCATTCACCGGCATGGCCATTTCAGTCTACCTGGAGAGGCATCGTCTCAGAGCGGCAGCCCAAAAAGCACCCATTGGCCGCAAACCGGGATGCAGTTAGCCCCTGTGCCCCGAGAGCCGTTTGCGCAAAGGCCAGCGTCTAACATGCTTGTGCGTCCTCTTCGCCTGGTCACTCTCTTTCTCTCATTTTATCTGTGGATTGATGATACTGTACATGAAAATGTACAACCTGACTGATCTGCTGAAGAATCCATACTTCAGGGCATTAGATCCTGCCTTGTGAAAGCCTAAATGTCAGGGTTTTGACCCTCTGATGTTTTATTTTTAGAATTTCCTTAAAATATTGATGCTGGGAATATGGTTAAGAATAAGTTTAGGATAGATTTTATTGATCTCTGAAAAGAAATACTGGTTCCACAGGAACAGTAGCAGTGTGTTTATCCCAGCACACAAACACAGTATAAAAGTATGTACAGAAATCCTACATGAAGATATAGAAAATAAAATAGATGATAAAATAGATACTCAATTTCTTTCCTATAATAATGCCACACTCTGTATATTTTCACTGACCTTTGTACTTTTTTCTTTATACTTTTTTCCCCTGAGCATGTACATGATCATAATTCTCTTTTGCTGCAATAATACGCCTTTATAGCTCCCTTTAGCTTCCTCTTAGATCATGGTTATCCATAAAATGGCATATCAGTATTAGGGTATACCTTATGTATGCATGACCTGGCATTTGCAGGTTCAAGTCTCATGAAAGAGATCATTTTACCTGTGCTTGCGAGAGGCACTTTGCCTGATTTGATCCTCCTAAGGTTCCACATGGAGAAAGACCCAATAAGTGAAATGAGTACTTCACCTTGTATGCTAAACATGTTGCATCTAGAAAATACTTTTTGTAATAACGAGAGATGACCAGTCCCCATTTTTCACTGGTCTCTTTTGGTGCATATGTAAATTATCACTGCCTTTACCCTTCCACCCCCTTCCCCCTAGCCCCCCCGCCACACACACACACACACACCGCCCCAAAGAACCAATCTCTTTCTTTTCTGTAACATTTCAGCCAAGCAGTTGCTCCATACACTGGGTGCAAATTTCAATATTACCTGCAGTACATTGCTTCCATTTAATTACATTAAAAGAAAAGGATGTTTTGGCTTTCTACTGTAAAATGATCTTTTTAGAGATTTTGTTTTTAGACAACAAAATACAGTAATAACAAAATACTCATTGAACACTTTATCAGAAAGACATTGAAGCTCCACCATACTGGTGTACAATTACAAATTAGACTGTAATTGTACCTATACAGTGGAGGTATAAGGTAAGTAGAGCTCATAAAGTGACCAATGAGTGAACCAGCCGTGTGTTTCTAACATAATGGACGCTAAGTGTGCATCACGTGAAGGGCTGAAACAATATACAAATTTCATGATGCATTATAGTTTATCCATTACGGTACAGTACATTTTTCACAGTATATGTGTGAAATCCCTAGTAAATTGACTTTATTTCATGTAAAGTTGAGGTGAATGATGCTGGGGACGTGATACTAAAGAGCTACTTTTTGTTTTTTGTTGTTACTTTATAACGGCTTCAGTGCGACTGTGGCAGAGTTACAGCTTGATGGTGTGGAGAAAAATGACTTCGAGCATAGCATTAAGTTCGCTTAAAAAAAGAGCAGCTCAGCCAGAGCTTTATTGATTTGATAGAGTAATGTTTTCCAGAATGCAGCCACAGGCCCAGTGGAGGGTCACTGAACGAGGCTGGAAAATGGCAGCTTAGAAATAGCAGTGGTTACCAAGTGGCTGTTTTCCACTTGTTGACAGGAGAATGGATCTGGGTGGCCCTGTTATTGTTATTATAATTCCATTCCGCAAGCTCCGACACACTAGCAGCTCTGCTGGCCCTGGAAGTGATGAGGCACTGTGTGTGTGTGTGTGTGTTTGTGTGTGCATGTGTATTTCAGCTAACTGGAGTGCTAGTTGTCTATGGCTGCATGTATCTACAGTATGTGTAAATGTGTGTGTGTGTGTGTATGTGTGTGTGTGTGGGCAGGCGCAGGCAGGGAAGGCAGTTTGTCTCGGAGCGCAGCTCGACGCTGGCTGGCCTGTCAGCCGGTTTTTACGGCAGGCCCATTAGGAGGCTGACATGGTTAATGCTGATTGCGGCGGGCGCAGCCAGGCCCTGACAGTAACGGTGAGCTGAGTGACGCAGATGATGTTAACAAGCCGGGGGAAGCGACTGGGGCCCGTGTTTACAATGTGGGGGTGCTAAACCTGTCTGCACGATAACACCCGCCCCTACACACATACACACAGCAACACACACACAGCCTGGCCGCAAACAAACACCCAGAGAAAGCTGCACCGGCGGATAATTAGGCACCCTGCAAACAAAAGAGCCTGGCTTCATTCCTCAGCCTCGCAGGCAGTGGGGAGCCGCACTAGCCCATCACTCACAGTCTGGAGTGTGCACTTGGACACACACCTTTCTGCAGCCCTTGGAATGGTGGCGCCTTAGCTGTGGGAGAGCGCTGCTTCCGCTTGGCCACTCTGTCCGATACGCTTCTCGTTTCCAAAGACTCACAATTCTGAGTGTCTGTTGAAGGTGCTCTGTGTGCATACTTCCACAGCCCATAGAAGAAGAAGAAAGAATAAGCCCTTTGTGATCACAGACAAAAGTTTAAACCTCTTCATGCATAGGCTTTAGGCAAAAGACAGCACATGTTATTTTCAATGTAAAAAAAACAAAATACTGGTTATGTTTCTTTTATCTAATACTCAATTCTGTTGATTGGGTTGGAAATGTTGGAAATGCATATAAATGCAAAAAATATATTTCTATTAATTTCAGCAGCTTTTAGCTGTTGTGTGCATTGAAATTTTAAAAAATATTTCTTTCCTCTGTGCTCTCCTGTTAAACATGTAAATGTCCAATGCTGATATATTTACTAAAAATGGATGTGCAGTGTTGGTTGTTGCCATTCTATGAAACGTTGTATCATCACAGATTAATTGCTTCTTAATAAATATCTAGTAACATTAATATCTATGAAAAATTCCAGCCTGGCTTAAGATAAAACCACAGCACTGAAACAGCATTAGTAAAAGTGGTACATGATTTAAAAATAAACGCTAATGCAAACATTGTTGCTGTACTTGTGTTTCTGGATTTAACCACTGCTTTGGACACTAGACCATTCTTGAACAGTTTGAAAACTTCATTTCATTTCTATGTTAAATTGGATTCAAATATTTAACTGGAAGACATTATTTTGTTAGTATGGTAAAGATGTTTTAGGTTAGCATATTTTCTGTAGTGCACCCCAAAGCTCTTTACTTTTATTTTCTGTCTATATGTTGCTGCTGGGTCTGATTAATAAGAGGCATTGAGCCAGGTTTCACAGTATATGCAGATGATGCATTATTACACATGCCTATTGTGCCTAAAGCTGTCACTTGTTAGCTAGGTGAAAAGCAACATCGTAAAGAAAATACAGAACTCCTTGTAAATGGTGGTAAAAAACACACTTGGACAGGAAAAAAAGGTAAATTAAAAAAGAAGTGTAATTCTGGACTGCCTGTCTCCTTTTGGACAAATTATTAACAAAATGTTACTTATAGCATTTACATTTATTTATATTTAAATTAATGGTGTTTTACCTTCATATAGCTTTATTTTTTGAATGCCTTATGAACCGCAAATCAAGTGTATAGGTCTTTCACTGCTAGCCTATTATTATACAACACTACTATTGTTATTACATGTCTTTTTTCTATTACAATATGAACACCTTGAGGTACATATATAATTACATACTGTGTGCATAATGTATAAGATTATTATTATTATTATAATTATTATACAAATGATATTTTTAAACAGCAATTAAAGCATAATATATGACATCTGCAGACCTTGGGACCTGCATATACAAAAAGCTTTTTTTATTTTTGTTTCTATCCAAGATTTCTAAATTATAGAACATGATAAGTATATATTTTAATAAAATTAATAGAGCAGTGAAAGTTCCTTGTTTTTCTATCTGCAGAGCACCTTCATTAGACACTTGATACCTCTAGTAGTAGACATCAAAGTTGTCTCCCAATTTCATTGAAACTATGTACATCAATGCGTTAAAAAGCTGAAGTGTGTTGTCTTACTGGTGTTTGTCAATAAGAGCTTTTTTTATTTGTCTGCTCTTGGAATTTTTGAGAGAAGATATAAATGAGACGGTTCAGTATTATACAGCGCCCCACGAAATGCTGCTGCTTCTTCAGCCATCAAAAGGTAAAACATGCTCAAAAACAATTAGAGTGGGGAACTCACGTTTCAAATTAAGCTGTTGGGGCCATCGCATATATAAGTTCTCTTGTCAGCCCGGTGAAGTGGCAGTTAATGAGCTTCATTAATATGCTAAACAGGCCTTTTTCCCCTCATTTTGCCACTGCTCTGTCCACTGCAAAGTGACCAGCTCCGGAATATTTCTAATTGCAAGTCAATTATGTCATTGAGCCCATTTAGAACTTCATTTGTATGCAAATTTGGGGTTGGGGGGCCGAGGAAAGGGTCACCACTCCACAACAGTAAGTGTATAAATAGTACATGATCTTAGCCTGAGCTCGCAGCGCTGTTGTGTGTGGGGATGCAAAGAGACCACTCTTTTTGCAAGTCAAAATTGGACGATATTGAGACCTGCGCCAAAGAATGTACCTAAGGCAAGCGCCTGCAGCTAGTAACATGAATCAGGAGCTCGTCAGCTCATGGAGCAATCATTAATTGCAGTTACCACAGCGAGGTTGTCCCAGTAAATGATTTCTCGATGCATCATCCGTCTTTGATCTCTTTGTAGTCAATAGTAGGTTTAGTGGGGCGTAAAACAGTCATCAATAAAAGCTGATGAAGACATAGCAGTAAGTTAAATGAGCAGACAAAGGCAGCGCCCTCAGCTGGTTGGAGAGCTGTTTTTATCGGGGTCTGTTTTTGCGGAATGTGTTGGGGGAGGTTGTGTACAGGTTGTGCTTTCTGTATTCGGGTAGGTGGAGACACTGTCCTCCTCATCCTTCATCCAGCCTCATACTCAGCCACTCCAGTTACACAGATACACGCTGAGTCATACGCAAGCATGGACAGACGCATCCACCAGCCTTCGACATGCACACACACACACACACATGCTGCCGCACTCTTGTTAGGGTTTGGTTGTCAGTAGACTTTGAGTGGTGCAGAGGTGGCTGGGCACTGGCAGACAGAGCTGTCCGACAGGCCCCTTAACGATTATCAAGCTCCATTTTATTAGGGCAGACTGGAGCTGCGCACGAAAAGGCAGGCTTGTAAATTAGCTGCCAGGGCCGGCGTCAATACCGGAGAAAATCCGGTGACATTGTGAAGTCTGCCACCCATCAGCACTTAATGAATGGATGAAGTTAAGACCATTTTTAGTAAATTCATTACTGTATTGGACTTGACAGGGCAGATTAATAATTGGTTTGTCACTTCTTTTTTTTTCCTTCTCCCAAATGATTAATATGCCTATTGATTAGGGCCCAGCAAGCGTGCAGAAGATATGGAGAAAAATGCATTTACAAGCACTGGCATACAGAAATCCAATGGTCACTCAAAGAGGGAGCGATGGTCAACAAAACCTTGCGCCAAACTTAATCAAATCCAACAGCAAGAACCACTAATCAGCCAACTAGTTCTCTGCTTATCCGTATGGAGGGGTTACTGATTTATGCATTCATTTTGATGTTCGATTTTAACATACTGTCAAACACTGCTTTTCTTCACTTCATATATCATGTCAAAGGGATATAACCGCTCATAGATGAAATTAAAAATGTTTAATATCCTCTAACAATGGCACATGAAGGTCTGAGATGTATTAACTGGTAAGCAAACAGTTGGTACCTATAGTCAGCATAGTGGACATAAGAGAAATGGGCTAAAATCATTATTACCAGATGACTGGGTTGGAACCTCTCAGGAACAGCAAAGCTTTTGAGGTGAGTCAGCAATGGTCTGAGGATAGACAAACAGTGAGCTGGTGACAGTGTGTTGGCTGCCCATCATTCATCAATTCGCAGAATTTTTCAACAGGACACAGTGCATTGCACCCTGCCATGTATGGGGCCGCATTGCGGCACATTAGTGCCCATGCTGACAGTAATGGAACTGGACCTTGAAGCAATGGAAGAAGGTTGCTTGATCCAAGTACAGGTACGTGCAGGCTGTTTATCCAGAGGAACATACGTTGGCAGAGGGAATGTAATGTACTGAGCAATGTTCTGCTGGGCAACCATGACTGCAGGCATTCCCGTGAACACCACCTGCTTTGCTGTGGGCCAGGTAAACCCCTTCATGGCAATGATATTCCCTGATGGTCCCATTTTTCTCATTCAGCAGGATGACGGTACTACCACACTACATTGTTCAGGAATGGTTTAGGAACATGACGAAGAGTTCAAGTGTTTGGCCTCCAAATTATATGCTAGGACAACAGTTCCAAACCACAGTGGCTTGATCGCAGAACTTCCCAAACTGGAAGAATCTGTTGCTACCTTCTGCGATTCTGATCGCCCATCACCTTTCAGCTGATAGCTGATACTGATTAAGGGCGGGGCTATATGCCACAGGAGGGCTACATGTAGTTATTAGCGCAAGCATGTCATGAAACATGGTCGAAACTGGTTTATTAACATTTTTAACGAGCTCATGTGAAACAGCATAATATTTTTAACAAAATTATAAGTTGGTCTATGTGGGCCTAAACATAGCAGAGATCCAGGTGGCAGAATGCCACCTCTTCTACAGCTGAGAAGGGCAGCTTATCTAGCGCTATAAACTCTATTCCTTTAGCTCTCTGGCTGCTGCTGCTGCTGGTCTGCACGGTGTTCTGGGTTATTAGTTTTGTGCTAGCTGCGCGTGCTAGCTCTGCTGTTTGCTGATACTCACAGTATTCAGCCGCGTGGGGTACTCTTAAATGCCGTATCAGATTAGTAGTGTTAAATTTCTTTGTCTTGGTTCCCCCACAAGACACGCAGATTTCACTAATTTTACAGATGTTACAAACTGCCCTGGATGAGAGTCACATGCACAGACAGACAATATGTTTTTTTTATCCGCACATGCGGTGAACGCCGTACTCCTGGATGAAACGCTAGCTTGAAAAACAGAAATTAGGCTAATTTGTTTAACGTCATCGATCGGCTAAATTTGAGAAATATCGGCCGATCGCCGATCACGTTCTGATAAAAAATCGTCCGATACCGATACGTGGCCGATCGATCCTGCCATCTTTACTTATATGGCTCAGTAGTGTAAACATGCTCTGTTTTGTGTTTAAGTGGTCAGTACCTGAACAGTGGTGTAACTAGGCTGTGCCGCAATGTAATTGACATATTTGCTGATGGAAGCTAACTAGTGAGTATGTTATTAAGAAATAGGACCTTTCTGTTCTGAGCGCACAACCCTGTCATCATCTATATGAGGAGGCTAGAAAGGAGGCAGTTGCTGTGGACCGCCCTGTTCCCCCATCCACCCCCCCCCCAGCATTTATGCCACTTGACATAAACCCCAAGTTACCAGTTACATGATTAAATATTGAGTCTCAGTGTTTATCTTTTCTTTATGCATAGCATACGCTAAAATAATTTCCTATGTGTTCACTGGGAATAAGCAAATGATAAGGAATGGTATTGGCATGCTTTAAGAGGCAATCCTTTACACCCTTTAAATAATCTCTGTATATTAGAGAACATGGAAGAATATCTTAGCCTCCTGAGGAGACTGACGACTCTTATAGACGTCGCCATCTTGTTCATCATTTTTGATAGCACAAATAGCCTCCGGTTTATGTCTCGCACATCAAATTAACTGATGTATATCTGCAAATACCCCTTTGGGAGAGCCGCACTGATGTTTTATTTAAAAGAAAGGTAAAGAAGGCTTTAGAATAAAGGCGGAGATTGTAACTCTCATCGGTTACAGCTTTTATTATTGATCTTTATCAGAACCAACGTCAACATTCAAGGCTTTGGGAGATTAGCCTATTCTCTGAATTCTCCCCAAAACTGGGCGTAGAGATAGCCTATCAAAACACCAGATGAAATAATTTTAGATTGAGTGATCATTTTTTGGTCTTTTGTTACGGAAAATAATCCATGTCTGACAAAAAAAGGACGAGTCTAATTCGGAGAGCAGGCTCCGTTGTGGCACGTCCTGAAGCAACATGGCGTCCTGTGATAAAGTGCTCGGCTCAATTTCCCTACAGCCGAGAGTAAGAAAACCCAGCTCGACCTGCCACAATGGGGCATTACCATATGAATATGGTCGTCTCTTTAGCCCATCAATCTCAGCTCACTCTCGTAAAGGGGGAGCCAGATAACCTCCAGGAGGTCCCCTCTTAACCTCAATTCTGCCGGATGGATTAAGAAATACCCGTGAGCCCGAGTGTTGGAGCTGTACGGCGGCCGCACCATTATTCTTTCCCCGAAACGAGTTATAATACAATTAATCTTGTCCAGGAGGAAAAATATGGCACCTAAGTGAATTTTACATGAAGATCCTCCCTCTACTTATTGCGAACGCCCCCTCCCCTCCACTGCCTGCGTGTGGAGTAATTGCGTTCTGACACAGACAGTGACTGGAGCTGAACTTCACTACAGATGGGTCTCTACAGCAGCGGTGCTTCAGACTAGACATACAATTCAGTCTGTTAGCATTTATAATGAATGAAGTGCAGCATTGTCCTGGAACTTTCTTTCTTTTGTTTCTATCTATCTATCTATCTATCTATCTATCTATCTATCTATCTATCTATCTATCTATCTATCTATCTATCTATCTATCTATCTATGACTGTCTGGCTATCTATCTAATTTGTCGTTTTTCTGTTTCTGGTGCTGTTTTAGGAATAGAAAAATATCAGGTGCATCTGTGAACAGGCACTTTTGCAGGACTGTGTTGAGTGATGCATTAGACACTTATGTCTTCATGTGCACGCTACTGGTCAGCTCTTAACAGTCAGAGTAAATACCTCACACAGTGATGTCCTGTGTATGTTCCTATGCAGAACAGAAGCAGGCCCGTGACTCACATCCTGCTCTCTAAGTGTGAAAAAGAGAAAAACTGCTTTTAGTTATTCTTTTCTGTACAGTATCTTAGTTAGGCCCACACGCAGGTGTGAATCATCAAATTAACATTGACATAAACCCAACAATCAATACAATACTTCCTATAACAAAAATTTAAACCAAACAACTGGAGTGTACATATGGGAAAAAAACAGCAAACAAAAACTCCAGTCATCAAGCATTCATTAAGCAGTGATTGTATCCAAATAGTAGTAATACATTGTATCAAAATGTAAATAAACCATGAGTCATAAAATAGTTGCTGTAGAGGTTTAAAGCATATTTAAAAGAATTTGTGACTGATTACATTTCATCCACTCACTCAACATCAAAGGTCTTAGTTGCATAATAAATAAATAAATAAATAAATAAATACACACACACACATATACATATATATATATATATATATATAAATAAGCAAAACCAGGTGTTGGGTAGTTTGTTTATAATAATGTGTGTCTACTTACCTAACTAGCTAACTAACATGAAACCAACAGTATTCACCTCTAACTCTCCAAATTGTTTACTGGAAGGGTCATAAAGATTCTTCACTTTTTACACTTTTTACACTTTTTCCTCTTTTATTTTATGATGGAATGGCGTCAATTCAGAAATAGGACGTCCATCAAAACTAGAGCGTCATTTTACACTGCATCGCGTTGTGCCACTTGTAGCTGGTGTGGAATCCTTATTAATTGTAATAGACATGTTTTGATATTGTTTTCTTGCCCAGGTTGCTTGCAGTTAGGACACAGTGTGAGGCTAGATGCCAGCACGAGTCAAATTAGCTGTTTAGATTTTCTCATAATTGACTATGGGGGTCCCCTAGTGGATCTGGCCCCTGGACGCCAATAAAACCCACTGAATAATCCTGACCAGACTCTATGGTTTGTCAGAAAAAAACATATATAATATGGAAACAAGCAATTTATCCAGTTTTATTTAACTCAAATGAATACTTTGAATGGAATAAATACATTAGGCAAGCACAATATCTACATTTTTGAATGTCAATTCAAACCTTTTACTACATATTTCCTGACCAATTCAATCTATTTATTTTATAGTATTCGATACTTAAATTTATTTACAAATGATTTTATTCAAATATGTCATTCATTTTGCTTTTGTTGGTTTTGGCATTTCACCTTTTCTTTTGTAAAAAAAACACAACAGTTCCTCTCTTCCTCTTTTCAGGGCCTGAAAGAGTTTTAGCCGAGGTAGGATCGCTGACTCAATTATAGACTGAGGTGAGTGTGATTTATTTAAATATGTCTATTTAATATACTTATATCTCACGTGCATTCGACATTTGCAGTAAAGGTATATGGGACAGTATATGTGTAAGGGGAAGCCATAAAGCATGGCCTGATCCTCGGGGCTAAAAGAGCAGCGGCTGCCGGCGTGCGGAGAAGGAAGGTAGGGGGTGGCGGGGGGTGGCCGAGAACACAGGTGAAATTGATTCCTGGTGTCTATATTTCATGTTGAAAATTGGCTCGTACATCCAGTGGTTTGATCTATGGGGGCCGTCGTGCTAAGAAAAAACCTTAGTAAATGTGTAATTTCTCCCTTGATGGAACACAGACGAAAGGCGATCCTTCTTATTCCTCTCTGCGCCTCTCTCTCTCTCTCTCTCTCTCTCTCTCTCTCTCTCCCCTCCCCTCTCTCTCCTCTCGCTCTCTCGTTCTTTCCTCTGCCTATGAAGACAACTCTGTTCCTGCAGGATTACTGCTCTCTCTCTTTCTCTCTCACCCTCTTTCTCGCCCTCTTTTTCATGCTCCTTGATGTCTCCATTTCATTATGGCCCCTCCATTTATCAACGCTTTTCGGCTAAGGAGTGACTCCCACCAACCCCCCACCCCCGCCGCATGTTTTTTGGCTGGGGTGGGTGATTGTGTATCTGTTTCGCTGCTGCTGGAGGGTCATATCTATGGGGGATGACATTGGAGGGCTCTTGCTGATGGGGCCTGCCTCTGTAATATTCTGTACAGGAGCAGCCTGTTTGTTTGCTGCCGGAGAAGTGGCTGCGCAGGCAGATGGGCCGGCCCGCATGCACACTGAATGACAGGAATAAAGATGGAGTAGCAAAGGTATACGCGAGAAGAGAGAGTCCAAATAAATGAGGCAGACAGGGGAGCAATGCACAGCCACTGATGTGCAAATGATAAAGAAGGGGTCCCTGCATCTATCTGTGGTTTCGGAGCATGAGAGAGCGAGAGAGCGAGAGAGAGAGAGAGAGATGAGAGAAGAGTGTGAGGAAAGATGGGTGAGTGCATTATAATCAAGGAGCTGGTAATGATAATAATAATAATGTGAAATTAGTTCTCTCTATCAGTGGGCGAGTGGGCAGGCCTTTTAATCATGGTCTAAAAGGTGCGAATGCTCTTTATCATCATTGAACTGTGTCCAGGGCTAATTGTGGCCATATTTCACTGTCCGTGAGCCTGGGGTGGCCAACGATCTGGCCTGCTCCAGCGCCAGCGTGATTGAACGCAGATAAAGTCGCGTTTGCGGCAGGGCTCAGCTGGGAGGCAGCCCGTGCGCACACACACACACACACACACACACACACACACACACACACACACACACACACACACACACACACACACACTCTAAGTGAAGCAGAAGGTCTCCGCACCTCCTCTTTTCTGCTTCCCTGTCTTCTCCTCCTGCTGCCTCTCTCAATTGCTAACTCATCTATGCTTTCTTTTCACGTTCCTTCTCTTTACAGACGTACAGAACTACATTGCACTTTGCCCCTTTACTATATATATATATTATAGACATACATATAAACAAGTTATTCATTTTTCAGCATATGGGAAAAAAGAAAACAGAAAACCACAAAATATAGTATCAAATCACTCAGTATGTAATGTTTCCACGGTTTACCCTCTTCCTTTTTTTTCTTCCATTCTCTTTTGCTTACAGTTATGCAGTTAAAAAAATATAAGTTCAGTTTTAGAAGTTGGGTTTTATTTCTGCTTCTCACAGTCCAACTACTCCTGAACACACACAGTGGTGTTGAGGGCTGGACTCTGGGGTGGGCAGTCCATTGGTACGAGAAAGCTTAATTTTATTGCCAGCGTTTTTGTCTATTTTCTTTTTCAGTTACACTTTCTTGGCACCTACACACCCTTTCCGATGTGTAGCACTGAATTGTCTTCTCTCAGGATGGACAGAAACACCTGTGGATTTTTTCAGATCTGAAGCAGAAGTAGAACCTGATTTTCTCCTCTGACTTTTACATTCTGTAGGCAAGCTGATTATCTTATGTCTGATTTACTCTCTGAAAATGAATAACTTGTACATAAGGGCTATACTGACGGAACATTAACTCACTGACGTTTGAGCGGTATGTTGTCCTGATGGTTGCTGTTGATGGAATTGAACAATTTTATGGTTGTTCACCTTGTGGAGATCTGGAACCAAATTTTATTCTTCTGACTAGCATTTATCTTTGCAGTGATACTGAATGTTATGTTAAAATATGTTTTTACAAGCAAAAAACATACCTACTGCCTAGATAGATTAAACCATTAAACCATTACCAGAGTTTTTGCAACTTTTCTTGTTACTCTCTTTTTCTTCTTCTTCTTCTTCTTACTTTTATTAATAACAGCAACAACAAAAAACACAAAATTAAAGTAATAAATTTGGTCAGGTGAAAATGTTTTACACGTATGTGCTGATTAGTTTAATTAAAAGAACAGTCGTCTGCTGTGGACCCGCTGCATGTGCTGTGGAAATAATGGGCAAGAACAGATTCCTCTTCATGAAAGATTTCTACACACACGTCAAAACCATGAAGTGTGACTCTCCTTAAAGCTCACACTTTTCCTTTCTGCTCCCTGTTTCCTCCGTCCTTTTTCTTTTTTTTCAGCAATCAGTTTCATCGCTTTTCTTGACACTCCCTCACCTTGGCAGAGGATGTAGGTCACCTACAGGGAAGAAACTTTTAATTAAAGTTAAAGCTTCACCAGTGGACTGCAGCAGGGGAGTAGAGGGGCCCCGCTGCCACCCCCTCCCTCCCCACCTCACACCAACCCAGGCTTCAGGGTTGCACCACACCGAAGGTAATCTCCATGAATTTTGCCTAATGGACAGGCCTATCCCCTTAATAATAAAAAATGGATTGACGGCGAAAGGCAAAAGGGAAAGTGCTTTTCTTTACCCAAATTCATTACCCATTGCTGTTCTTTGCACAGAAACTGCTTTTGATAAGAGCCAACCAGCATCTATAGAGATTTTTTAATACTGACTTTATTTTCTTTAGCTTTATAGTAGTTGCAACAGATGAAACAATGCGCCATTAACATCTTATGAATATCATTCTCCAGTACACAGGGGAGACACGTTTTGGTTCAGGTTTAATCATTTTTAAATATTTAAGGGATAATGTTAATAATCTTTTTTATACAAGATGAAATATATATGAAAACAGTTTATGAACAATTTAGCATTAGTGAAAATGTTACAACTTACCCCACAGGTGGGGTTCATCGTAACTGAGGAAGGGGCTAGTTGTAGTTATTACAGTCACAAAAAGTCTAGTACGTTAATGTAAAACTCAGTGCTGTTGAAAACTTTCAATTACAGAAATGTATTCAAAGAGTGTGTAAAATATCAGCATGATAAACTATCATTATTTCTTACATATGTGATATGTATAAGTTTTCTGTGAATAAAAAAGGCCAACAAATGAATGTCACTATGAGTGCTACCTTTGAAGGTGTGATATAACATTAAAACTGATCTCCCCATGTGCTGCCACTGAGAGATGTGCATTTTGTTATAACAAGATACTCTTTATGGTCAATCTCTAGAAAATCTGTCTGATTGCTGTTAAAATATTCCCCTGGATCCTGTATATGTTTGAAAAATAGCAAGTGCAACATTTTACCAAGTGTTATGTTTGCCCTGCTCTCCCCTATAGCATTTTGTCTCTCAAAGTGTTTAATCTCTACTGCGGGCTTATTATTGGATTATTATTCTTAATTAATCTCATGTTTATTTATTCTACGCTAATATGTAATTTGTAAATAGGAAATTGCACATATGAGTCTTTGTGCATTAAATAAAGCAGGTTAAAAAAGTGGAACATTCTGATCTGGCGTCATATGTTTAAAATTTACTAATCAATATATAAAAATCACTCCAAGAAATTAAAGATATTTTCTGAAAATTATTATAATCAGCTGGTGTGTATTTACAACGTCAGGCTGCAGTGTTGCTATTTCATACAGCAGAATGCGTATATGTGTGTGTATGTATCAGTGTTGTGTTGGGTTGCAGTTGTTTCCCAGAGGTGGATCTAATTTCGCACACAAACTGTAGGAGCGGCACCTGATACGGAGGAAAACATACAGAAAACATTGCATCCCAAAGTAAAACACATCATCCAAAGAGCCCTATAACGCAATTAGGACAAGAGCCGTCATAGGTGCTGAAGAGCAGCGGAGTCGACGCTGGGTGGCGGTGTAAAGTGACATAGCTATTTAGGGAGGGGTGAAAAAACAATTGGGAGAGGAGCACCCATCCTTCACAGTGGCGCAATCTCATTTGGGTGATGGGCCCAAGCACTGGTGAGGGATCCAAGCTCTAATAGAAGATTGAATCAGAGTGAAATGTACGAACAGGGAGATTTTCTAGATTAAATTGGCATATTTATAAAATGCTCTACTTATTATGAAATGATAATGCACTTTGGGTGTTGTGTTCTTTGCTTTGGTGTGTTTTTAGACTCAGGTGTTACACTTTGGCAATTGAATTGGCTCTTGATGCGACAAATGGTTCAAAATGATTTGTGTTTTTTTTGGGGAAAAATAACTTTTCTCTGAATAATTTATGACTTCAATAATTCATAAAACAGCAAGCAACAGCAAACATTTACTAAGCACAATGCAAGTGTACTTATACTGAATTTGGAATTGATCTTTAAAGCTCAAATTTACTGTACAAAAGGTTGAGGAGAAAGAAGAGATTGATAGGAATTAGAGAGAGAAGAAAGAAAGAGAAAGAGAAAGCAAGAGCAAGAGAGAGAGAGAGAGAGAGACAGAGAGAGAGAGAGAGAGAGAGAGAGAGAGAGAGAGATTAGATCAAGAGCTACATTTTGTGGGCCCGGAAGCCTTCTCTATAGAGATAGATGATGGCAATCCAAGCGGAGCATCAACAATCCTATTAGCCATGCTCCATAAATGTTCCTCATCAAGGGGGAAGATGTCATAACTCACTTTACAACATTGATTTTAATCACACCAAATGTAAACATACATATTATCAATATCAATGCAGAAAATAACTTTATAATATGCAATTACAGGCCACCATTGATTTTTTTATCCAGTGTAATCTTCCCCAATTGATTTAATAAGGCTGTTATCAGCCGGGCAGGAGGAATATTAGAAACACAATTTTCATAAATTTCAAAGCACACTGGAGCTGGTTCGTTTTCTTAAGGAGGAAGAAGCTTAGTGGAGGAGGAGGAGTCCAATTCTGGTTTTTGTGACTGGTCACCAGCGCCATTCAGCCGTAAATCAGGCTGTCCACAGTTGTCACTGACCACAGAGGGGTTTGTGTCTGTGTGAGTGATTCTAAGATGAACTTAGGAAGATAAATGCTTCAAGAGACACTATAGTTACTGATGATAATCACAGAATTGACAGCATGATGATAATAGCATTATCCGTATAGCTCCTTAATAGCATCACGTGCTTTTGCTCTCTATTTTTAAAGCGATAACTGTGTAAAAAAGTAAACACATTTGGGGATGAAAGTTTGCTTCTTTAGTTTGGCACTGCTAATGTAAATTATAACTAGCAATAAGCATTGTGCAGACTACATGCACCAACCCACCCTGGGCTGTTCAGTGATCTCAGAAAGACTTACTGTTGTGCTTATATAGACTTAATGTTGTCTATAAGCACACAACGTTTAGTTGTAGAGACAAAGATAGCAGCAGCAGTCCTAAGGAAGTAGGTTTGAGCAGTAGTCAACAATAGTTTATCTACAATCTATTGCAGCTGTCAAGTGTTGCAGCTATAAGATGCCTGAAGGCAGGTATATTTGTCTCGTGATAAGTTTTCAATTAAAAGAGTTTTTTTTTTAAAGTAAACTTCGTACACCAAATATATCCTGGTTGATGGACTACACTGTACACACTGTATTATGTTTTCATTTCTTTTTATTTATATACTCATTGTATTCTACTTTTAAGTTATAATATCCTCAGTCTAATACCCCCCCCTCCATTTCTCATCCCTCTTTCCTGGCTTCATACTGACAGCAGATTGATTCTTGCCACTTCCTCGCCTCATGTTATCAGCACGTGTTGGACACCGCTGCTACCTCTCTCAGGCACTCTAATGAGGACAAACGACCCCCCGATCCTTGTGCCCCAAAACAAAAACGACCACATCCAAATGAGAGGAAAGAGGGGTCAGCCCGCTGACGCCCATTCTCAAATTACCCAGGCTCTCTCTCCAAATGACTTCAGCTATTAGAATGGCATGTCGTGGCCCATTGGCACATAAATGTGGCTGCCCAGTCGTCTTTCTTTAGCACCATCCGGGCTCTAATGTAATCTCTTTAATAGCTCAGCCCTGCAGAGGAAGGGCCCAGCGCGGGACATTAGAGAAATATTTATTTGCCTGCAGAAATAACCGCATGCTAACCCGATTTGGTTATGCGGTAATACATTTGAGAAAGCCGCATTTGGATCGGTAGAGGGACTGGGGTTAGCTTGATGGTTTCACAGAGATTCCTAGTTCTTGCTGTCTTCTTCCAGAGGTCCTCAATCCTAGTCATGATACACTTGTGCTCGTCCTGCTCATTTTCTCGGTTCTTGGAGCATTTCCATAGAATAACCACTTTTGGTTCCTTAAAGAATCTTTGAGTAGATTGTTTGTTAAGAAAAATTTTACCCCACCTCCACAGGTCCTACCCATGGTCCACCCCAAATATACACTCATGAGCACTTCCACTCTCACTGTCCATTTTTTCAGCTACACCCATCATACAGGTAGTTCTATAATCACAGTCTGCTGTTCATCTGTTGCTCTGCTTACTTTTTAGTTAGCTCCGTTTTACCCTGTTTTTCACTGGTCAGAACCCCCACATCAAAGAGCAGATATTATTTGGGTGCTGTGTACAGCAATTTACAGTGTTATTAAATTGTTTATTTTATTTGCAAGCAAAAAAATCACGTTGTTAGGATATGACTATAGCTGGTAGCTTCTCTGTGCCCACACAAAAGAGTCTGTTTAACAGCCATCACTGGATTAATTAGCACACAATACAATGGAAACATGTGTGAGCACAGTGCAGATCTGAGAATGATGACCGTAGATTTAGTTTTTAAGTCAGAGATGTCTCTTGTGCCCATTTCGAAACAACTGCACAGAACTGCATTCTAAAAATTGCACACCAGTCACTGGGGCACATAACCATGAGATGCTATGTTCTAGAAGAAGACCCAAACTGTTGCCCTCAGCTGAGAGGAGATTGGCTTGGATGGTAAGGAACAACCCAAGAAAAAACAAGATACAGGCCTGCTATCAACTGGAAGCTGCTGCAAAACTAGTGTCAATGTCAAGCAAGTTTTACAGCGCTGTGGACTGAGAGACTGCCGTCAAAACTTCAATATCTATACCTTCAGGCTCGAAATCATAACACACAGAAAAGTTTCATGGTCAAATCAGACACAGATTGAGACGGTTGAAACTGGGACAATGTACTCATATTAAACATGTTTTGGCGTGTTTCTTCAGGTTTGGTGGTTCTAGTTAACCATGTAAGGTGACTTAAAATCTATTGTTACTGTAACTAAATGTTGTCTTTCTTGTTCTTGTTTCTTGTTTTTAATAACTGAGGTAATCAGAATGTATAAAAATGTCTCATTAGTTTCGTGAGGGAAGGCGTTCTGTGTGTGGAAGGCTGCTGTACAGCTTTATTAAGTACAGCAGATCTACAGAATCTTCCAAAGATAATATCAGGGCAGATCAGAACATTAATAAATGTTACTCAGTAAATAACCTAAAAGAAAGCCAATCGCAAGACAAAAATAATGTATATACTAGTGTGCATTGCAGCTGGAGGGTTTTCAGGCTTTAAACTGTCCAACCTGATTGACAGTTGTGATGTAAACTTTTGGCAATCGCTCAAGCCCACTGAGGGAACCCCCAACCCAGTCAGGAACTGCGTTCATTTTATGACTACTAAAAACTGGAAACTGTTGTTGGATTAGAAAAAACTTGTATCTTGTTTTTGCTAATTTATCTGATTTCTTTAAATTCAATTGGATTTTTACCAGCATTGCATTCTTACAAAAGAGTGCACTTGTGGCCGGAACACAAATAGGTACGTCACAGATTTTTCTTTTAACTATTGTTTCCAAGCCAAGAACTAGCAACCTTTGTGAAATTCCTAACAGTGCAGGGCCAGCTGACTGGGCTCCTTATTTTCAAGTGCATGAACCACACAGTTCAAACTTAGCAGGACGAAACACATTGTTAGTGTCATCCCTCTAGTATCTTTATAGGCCTACTGGTGTACATGTTGTGTGGATGAGCCAGGTTGTACTATGTGGAGACCCCTCTGTCTCTCTCTCTCTCCCTCACTCTTTCTTTTTCTCTCTATTTCTGTGTGTGTGCTTCTTGCTGTTGACCTGTCAGGAATCATACAGCCATCAGAAGCGCCGGCCTGCTGGAAATGTGTTCATTTGTGGTGCGATGGCGCGGCACCTGATCTCAGCATGGTGCTGCTGGAGGGGGGGATTGGAAAGGATGAAAAGAGCGAAGAGGAGGGGAGAAGGGGGGCGGGGGGGGCGCAAGCGAGACGGATAGCCAGTCATCCCCGGCCCAGCAGGTCCGTATTTAAACTGTCCCTGTGTTTTATAGCCGGGGACGTGAACCAGTGGCTCCGCGTTTAGGGACCATACATCAGTGTTAAAATGGCAGATTACTGTTAATGAATGATATTTGTGTTCAGCACGGATAGCAGATAGGCGGAGTGACCAGGAAAACAACCTGTCCCTTCCCCCTCCTCACTCTTCCCCTCTCTCTCTCTCTCTCTCTCTCTCTTTCTCTTTCTCTTTTTTTCTCTCTGTCTCTCTGTGTTTGTTCTCTTCCTCTTTCCTCTCGCAGCCTCCTTACTCCTCCTTAACACCTGTCCTCTTCTTTTCACTTCCTTCTCACAGAGCTTCAGAGCTTTAAAATGAGGGACTGATATTTAACTCAGCTTTAGGCTTCTGCTTCTATCTGAGAACCAGACCAATTGCCTTTTGCATAATCCACTCTCTGTGGGTTCCTATTTAGCTACCTGTACTGCTGCTGCTAGAGATTATGAACAGAATGTATGCTAATTAGGCTGTGTTAAGAGCAAGCTGGTGTGGGTAGGTGGTGGTGTGTGTGTGGGTGGGGGGGTCGGGGGGTTTGTGGTGTTGGGAGATATTCGGAGGGTTGTTTCTGAACTTATATTATTTTTCTACACCAAACAACTTGATGCAGTATATTGTCACGTCCTGCCCTGCTCCTCTCTCTCTCTGTGTTTCTGTGTTTGTTTATCTCGCCCTCATGTTCTTTCCAGGTGCTTCGTTTTAGTTTCCTAGTTCCTGCCTTTCTCTGCCCTTTTGTCACACCCCTCACCCATTTCTAGTTTGTGGCTTCTGTCTGTTCCAGGTGTTTCATGTGTGCCCTTGTGTATTTATACCCCTGTGCCCCCAGTCTTTGTCTGGCATTGGTAGTTTTATCGTGATATTTGTGAATGTCTGTTATAAGTAGCCCACTTCTCTTTGTGTTCAGAGTATTCAGTTTTTGGTTTGCCTGGTAGTTTAGCTATTGTTCTGAGTCTAAGTGTTCTAAGTGTTTGTTATTCATGGACTCTCCTGCTCTCATCATCTCTGTCAGCACTTTAACTCCTGGCCATGTTAACCTGGACTCCAGTCTTTGCATGTGTATCTGCATTCCTTGCCTACTCAGTCATCACACAAAAATGCTGTTCAAATTTCTATAGTAAATGTTCAAAAGTAACCAGATAACCCTTTTATTAAGTGCATGTTGTTGCCACAGTTGTTAAACTGTGCACGCTCAGCATGTAAGTTAGACTTTTGATGAAGCTGGAAGCAAAAAATGGTGATGGGAAAGAGTTTTCAAGTCACAGAAGTCCATTCCACCTGATTATACTGCTTGGTAAACACACTTCTAAACTGTTGTTACGCTGTTCGTTCACTACTCTATACTCAACATTGGTGGCTAGCTTTTATAACGCACTGGCAATTCTTAGTTGGAACAGGTGGCCATGGACTTAAACGACTGGCTCTACAAAAGGGCACAGCTATTTGAAGGTTCCTTACAACATAAAGTCATCTAAAGTTTCTTTACGTAACTGTGGTGGATGGAAACATGACTTCATTTTGTAAACTGCACATAACATTTATGAAACGTTTGAATAGAAACTTTGAATAGAAATAGAAGAGTAATAAGCCCCACAACATAAGGCTGTGCTGCAATGGAACTGCAATGGAACCATGCAGTACCTTTAGGATGATTTGGAGTGGGGCTCGCGATCCAGAACTAACCATCCAACATCAGTATTAGCATCTTACTAATGCTCTTGTCAATCAAATGCTCACAATAATGTTCTAACACCTAGTGTAAAGCCTTCTCTGAGGAGTAGAGAGTGTTGCTGCAGCAAACTCTCAAGGCTGTAGGTTTGTTCATAAACATCCCACCCCTTCATAAATATACAACATACAAACATTATTATTAGGTTTTATATATATTAAAGGGCAGTTTTAAAAACTATATGATCTTATAAATCTGACTAGGTCTAATGTAAAACAAACAAACAAAAAATATGTGACCAAATATTTAGATATGCTTCTGTTTAACTCAATTAGGAGCTCACCTGAATCTCTAATAATTCACAGTTTATTTATTAGTCTCTAGTTCTACAGATTGTTGCTGTATTTCATGCAGTGCATACAAACTCATTCATTAATGACATTTTCATAGAATGCCTAGACTGAAACTTATAAATCGATATATTCACTCATGTAATGTTTACTCCTGCTGGCAACTTACCTGCTAGGCAACAGATGACAGAAGCCAGGGTTACCTTGACATCATTTAACATTATTCTTCACAGTGGGAAAGCCGGTACTGTTAGCTATTCAGCAGGTTTTTATTATCATTGAGGCTATTGGCTAGTTGTTTACCACCTTTTACTAATGCTGTGGTTGGTGAAACGCTCCAGATGTCCTCTCTCTCTCTCTCTCTCTCTCTCTCTCTCTTCATCTCTTCATCTCTCTCTACCATCTGAAAGACTATGCTTAAGGTACGCAGACTAGTAATAGGGAGTCAATTCCAGAAGAGATGATTTTACAACTCTAGCAGGTCTGGTTGTTGAGGTTGACTAATAACTAAGATTCAAAATACTGTTTTTCATTGTAATTGTAGCGGTGCGAGAGACGAGGCAGGCAGAAATTCACGCAAATGTCTTTTATTTGACTCCATAATAAATAAAGGGACGTAAACTGACAGATAGGAAGCAATGCTACAGGTACGAACATACCCAATTCTCGACAAAGACTGGGAAAAACAGAGGGTATATATAAAGACACCTAACAAGGAACACCTGGTCAGTTTGAGTACTGAGAGTTTTATTACCAGCTTTAATCACTGCTGTAACATAAACTCTGCTCACAAAAAAATGTTTTGATACATTCTTCCTCAGTGCTAATGTTCAAGATTTGGGACATAATAAACAAATATTAGAATCGGAAAAAGAAACAAAAACCAAAATGTTATTTTTTTTTTTTTTTAAATCAGCTTATTAAAATTTCCGCTCCACCTTAAATAGCGCTGTTGTAACATTCTGGCACTAGCACCCCATTGCTGGACTGGAAAGTTGAATAATAAGCTGGCCAATACGAAGCTAACTTTTTAAAAAGAGGAAAAACACTACATCCATCTGCTTTCCTACAGTAATGGTTTTCTCAGTATACCTTTCGGCCCTCAGTATGTGATATATTACTATTACTGTAATATGTAGCTGCTTAAAAGTATCCAAACTATGTTTAGGCTGGTTGAATCAGGCTGTTTGAAGGTCTGTTATGAGTAGAGGAGTCGATTCCAGAAAACCTGGAGTTGAGCATCACTCATGTAGACTAACAGCCCTGATAACTTACCCTTAGCACATTGATCACCTGTCACCTCCTTCCTGTCTGGGACTATGATATTTGCACATTTTGGTATGAATGTTCTGATAGTCCTGATTCTTTCAGCCCATCAAATATGAGCATACCTAAATCGTCTTGGGGACGATTTAACACGATTCCAAAGATGATGAATTGGCTTCTTTCTAATATTGGTCAGGATATACCTTTACAATTTCTTTTCTAAACATTTTTGCAAACCTATGCACATGCCAACTCCCTATTAATACCCTTTACCAATGGATGGGCTTCAAACTTTTGTCCTTACACTCCATTTATGGTAGCTTGGTGGCAAAAACAGGCCAAACTACACATTTATCCAACAGCTCCACCCACTCCTGCTGAGTGTTTCAGCTTGGGATGTTCTTTTTTAATGGGACACAATTTAGGGCGTCCAATCAGAACAGAGGTCATTTACATAAATTAGTCAGTAACATCCAAATAAATGAAAAAAAATAAACATGATATTTTTAGTGGTCATCGAAGAAAAACATAAATAAAAGAAAAGTGTTTTATATGGGCCTCAAATGAGCTCTTTACTGCACTTCAGAGTTTTCCTTTAAAGAGCCAAGAAAAGTGGACATTTAAAAGGAGAATGTCATGGAAAACTCACATATGTGGATATTTGTTGTTTGTGGGTTAATTCCAAACGCGTTACATTTCAGAATTGTGTAGACAGTATAAATAAAAGCTAACTTAGATCATTTCTAAATGATGTTTTAAAACATTGAATTGTTTAGAATTCCTTGTCCTGGAAGAGTGAAAGGGAAAATAAAAAAAAACAACTATTTTATTGATTTTCAAAAATGTATGTTTACACTTACAGTTAAAACAGCTTAGCTTTTTTTCTTACTATGCTCAGAAAAATCAATTAACTACAAGGTAAGTCTCACACACAGCCTTGAACATATGTGGCTGATGTGGTCATGATCTAAGAAGACACATACACACACACACACACACACACACACACACACACACAGGTGTACACAGTTACTCATTGCTAAAGCTAACCACCACAAGATGTCACTCACCCATAAGTAAAAGTTCCAGGCAATCAGACAGCCAGCAGCGTGATAGCTTTCACTCAGAGACGCTGAGATTGTTTCTCAGCTCAGGTTTGGCAATTACAGCAAATGGATCTGAACCAATGGAAAGCTGCTGGTGTTAGTGTTTGTTCTTCCTCGGTGCATTAACCTTGTGTTCATTTGCTGTGAGTTTCGAAGAGCGAGCCTCGTTCCCCTGTACAGATCAAGCTTCATTACAGCTTGCTTGACAAGCACATGTACCTTTCGTGTTGTTCCCTTTCATTTCAGCAGCCGTGCCATATTTGCAGATGAGGAGGAAGTGCCGTTAGCTCATGGTGAGGGAATTTCCTCTGAGGGAACTGTTTTAATGAACCGGAGGGGACAGAAGAGCAGCACAAAACCGCCTCGGCCTTCTAACTCGCAAACATCCTCCCCAGCTTTCGCATGAGTCACTTGCACAATGCTGTCAGTGACGCAGGGGCCACACCTGTTGCCCCGTCCCGAGCCGGAGAGGGGTTGTTATTGCCCCTGTGCTGTGGGCCCTGAGGCAGGACGTCCCGCGGGACAGGAAGGGGAAGTCGTTACCTAGGCGATCTCTGCCTCACCTCACTGCACTTTCACCCTCTGACATTGGGCCGACAATCGAGCGGCTCCGCCCCTTGCCTTCACCTGCCAGCCAATGAGATCACTGTCCCAGGGGCGCAATGTTATCTCACACCAGCTGCGGTTCCACTCATTGGTCAACTTCAGTTTTTTTGAGCTGTTGGCTTTGTGCACTCTACAAACTTTACTAAGGCTACTTATAGGAGCCTTAAAGGGGAATTCCACCATTTTTTCTAAATTTCTGCATAACTCGATTGAGAAATAAGCAAAATTATTCAGAGTGGTTTGATGTAAAAAGGTTAATTGTAGAGAAACATACTCTCTAATTTACTAAAACCACAGTAATCTTGTTTGAACTTGATGTGTAATACTGATGAAGGTAAAATAGTGGAAACTGGGAACAATTTTATCTTAAGGTTCTCTGCACACGTCCAACATGAATGGATTAAAAAATACACTTTAGGTCGAAAACTGCAAAACTGGCAGCATCTTTTTTTTTTTTTTTAATTCTTGTGCAACACATTCTTCAGACGTCTGCCTACTGTTACCATAGTGCCTGAAGACCTAGAACAAAGTATTCCACATCATAGGATTAAATGTTATTGACATGACATGCATTTTTGTGTCTATTATTTTTGCAAGAAAATATTTATTGAATACGGAACATTATTTATTAAATAAACATATTTCAAATTATTCAACACCAGCAAGTCTTTTATGTGAATCAATTTTCAGTGCAGTCAAATTACACTTATTTTAGTTTCTTTTTGCCTCCGAAAATCTAAAAATGTCTGGTGGTTAACAAAACGTTATTTACATAAACGGTTAGAAAAAGAAATTTAGTTCTAAATAAAATAGTTTGGCATGAAGTAATGTTTGAAAACTTAAAAAAAAAACAAAAAAAAAACAATGTTGCAAAATAAGGCAGGTTTAAAAGGACTTGACTCACTGAAAAACTTTAGTCTGAAAGTTTTTTTCTTAAATGTCAGGCAGCATAACCAGAAACAGATGACTGGAATGTTGCGTCATAAAGAAGACCCCATATGACCTTCATGGTGCAATGCCAATGTCAGCCCTCTCACAAATTGTGTAAAAAAAAAATGTTTCAAGTAATTTTAGTAAGAAGTCAGTATGACTTTAGGAAAATGATTAATTATTTTAATAATGTTGAATAAGGTTAAAACATAAACTCAAAGACAAAGGTTTCGTGGTGAGTCTAAGTAGGTGCCCAAATGATTAAATGTCAAATGGTGCGACCAGACCTGTAAAGTTTGAATTAAAGTCTTTCACATTTAAGATAAAAATGGATATCATGTCTTTTTAATACATATTCTTTGTCATTGTGTAACACTCATTTGTACTAGACCCATATAGAAATAGGGAGGGATGAATTATAGCAAAGTAGTTCAATATGATACGTCCTTATTAAATGTGTATGTATTTCTAGGCAAATGAGTGTGTTATAGAAATTATTTATAGCTATGATTAAGTATGTTTTGTGTGTCGCAGATCTAGCCTGTGAATCTCTTTTGAGACTTTACATTCTACTCGCCACCAACTAGTGAAGTCTGCACTCACTACACTGGAAGTACTGTCAAGGTAAGTAGGGTTAAAAACTGAAATGTCAAAGTAAGTAATCTCAAATGTACTTCTCTTGGTTTTTGGATGTACAGCATTCACTTTCCATATTTTTATATTTTTACATATTTGTATTTAGTGGATAATTAACAGACCTGTAGGTAAGTCATAGTGTATGAAGTCAATATAAATAGTGCTAAGACTGAACTTCATAGGTTTGGAAAAGTATCCCAGCAGGTATCTTTAATAAAATGAAAGTTAATCTCCCAAAAAGAGTGGGAACTTTAATGAAAACAAAGGAAATAAATACATTTATGAATACAGAAAACATTTTCCTGACGGTGAACAATGAATAACTTGTACTTTTCACTGCAGATTAAATAAATGAAATGTGCTCTGTACTTTTGCGCAGCACTGTACATAATCAGAATGTCTGGAGGTTATCTTGTGTTTTTGTTTGTGTGATAAAATATAGCTACTGCAAGCAGCAAAACGTATACAAATAAACAACAAAACAAAAAAAATACACTGTGCCTTCCAGCACACTGTGGAATACAAAGAAGCATGTCAATTGATGCGAAATCAGTGGTAGTCTTTCCTCAACAGGTTTGATAAAAATAGCCTACATAGAGAGGCTTACGGGGTTGATTACTGTGCTGGTCCAACACAAAAGCCTCATCTGTGTTTTATTTTAATTTGAAAATATGTGAATGGAATATAGTGGCATAGCTGAATGACCTCTTTGACATTACTGTAGGATACCAACTCAGACGTCCTCTCTGACCAAGTGTTTATATGCTGAGTGTGTGTATGTGCCTGTGGCACATGGCCGGGTGTGTGTGGGCTGAGTGACCCGGATGCATCTGCCTGATGAGCAGCTGATCGGACACAAACTTCACACACCAACACACACACGGGCCTTGTGCACCTGCTTCCTTTGGAATGGACCTGTTTGTGCTTTCAAACTTCCTGCTGCCTCGTGCCGTCTACATCCGAATACACGAGAGTTCTCTTCTCTTCTCTTCTCTTCTCTTCTCTTCTCTTCTCTTCTCTTCTCTTCTACTGTATATATTCTCTTAATTTCTACTATACTCCTCACATCTTGTCTTCACATCTTCTCATCTTTTCATCTAGCCTCTCTTTCTTCTCTTCTCTTCTCTTCTCTTCTCCTCTACTGTATGTATTCTCTTTATTTCTACTATACTCCTACTCCTCACTTCTTGTCTTCACATCTTCTCTTCTTGTCATCTTGCCATCATTTTTCTCTTCTCTTCTCTTCTCTTCTCTTCTCTTCTCTTCTCTTCTCTTCTCTTCTCTTCTATCCGATAAGCCTGATCGTTTTAATTGAAAGTCAGAGGAGGGCACTCTTGTGGTTTCATTATTAATTTAAACACTCAGGGTAACTTAAAGTGCAATTTTCACCCACATGTGAAACAGGAAAATCAATGGCAACAACAGCACTAAGCATCAAGGTTAATTACAGATGCTGAAGCCGAGGGTGCACACTGTGCTCGCGCGTGTTTTTTTACCCAAACACTTTCTCCCTGAAACGCTTTCAATGGCGTCTTACTGTAACAACAGACAAAAGCCGAGCTGTGAGAGATGCAAATTAAAAATTACACTGTACTGATGTGCAGCCTGACTTTGGCTTCCATGTCCCTCCTTCCTGCATCCGGGACTAATTGGAAAGCATATAGGCTTCATTGCTCAGTAATGCAGTCTAACCTTCAGAGAGAGATGAAAAACTTGCCCTTTCAACCAAAACACAAACAGATGTCACTTAGGCAGAGGCAGCATGAAAATTGTGATGGGACAACTTGACCAAATGTGATTAAAAGCCAATCTAATTTAAAAAGAAATGTGTTTTATAGAGTAGGACAGTATGAAAATAAGTAAGGACCGCCAGAGACTGAACATTTTAATGACATTTATATTCCTAAGAATCTTTTTACTGCCACTGTATTAGGATCTGCCTCAGAAGTGCATGGTGGGCCTGTCAGAGTGATTACATAAGCTTATCTGAATTATTTCAGCTGATCGCAATTTAAGCTAATTCATACATTTGTAAATTTAGGTTGATTCTTTGCATTTCTATATCATATATTATCTTATCTCATATGTTTACAGGACATATGTTTATTAATTGGACTGGGAAGTAAATGATAATAAACATATTTATTAAGAAACATCATTTTACTAACAGCAGAAGTTCTAACTACCAACCAGGGGACTGTCGTGAGTCCTGTTTGTTTATTTGAGCTCAAACTGTGCCTGTTGTCACAGCTGGTTTACCAGTTTAATATGGCAGTTGATGATCAGCTAAAATGCCAGAATTGAGACTGGTACATGATACATTTTAAGGATTCTTTCAATGTACTGATGTTCTACTGCTGATATTTTCCCATATATTAAGCAAAATACTTGCATTTTATAAAGCATTACAAACCCTGAAACTGAATGTAAAATGGTAGGAAAATGATTGGTCTGTAGTTTTCCAGACATGCATAGACAAATTTTAGTATGCATCACTCCAAATAAAGGGAAGAGTTGGCACAATGCCAGACCCATTTTCTTTGTTAGTACAAGAACATGTTAATCAGTTATCAGTTCAAAAACAAAATGTTAAGAACCTATTTCTTGCAAACTACAATGTGTACAATATAAACAGTATTTGTGTGTGTGTATATATATATATATATATATATATATATATATATATATATATATATATATATATATATATATATTTATTTTTTATTTTTTTTTTATTCATATATATATATATATATATATATATATATATATATATATATATATATATATATATATATATATATATATATATATATGAATAAAAATGTACTATTCACTCAGTAACTGTCAAGAATGCCTTCCCTGGAGCGGATATACCAGATACTCTAGGTGGAATACAGACAGGATGTCAACAACACTGTGTTGCAGGAAATATGGACATGCACACACAAACACACACATACACACATGAACAAAATAAAGTAATTCTAAAGACTAAATTATATATTAATAGAACTGTTTAGAAAAAATGATGTAAATAAAATTATTAAAAAATATAGTACAAACAGTTAACTGCAAAAGTTGTTTTGCAGATTTTCTAAGTGAAGATTACAACATTCTCTACACACACAAATATGCTTTGGGCATGCTGTCTGTAGCTTTGGGCACAACTTCTATTTTTATTTCTAAAATAGGCATAAAATAAAATATAAAGTCTGTGTGTTTTAATTGTAATTGTGGCAGCATCTGCAAATTTAAGTGCACAATTTAATTTTATTTGCTGAATTTAACAGAAAAAAATATTCAGCATTTTAAAATACCAAGGGGTTGAAAACTGCACATTTAAAACGTATAAAATGCTTATATTGTACATTCATGTTCATGTCAGAATTGAGAAATGTGAAAAGGTACTTTTAATCAATTCAAGAGATGCAATATTCTACTGTATGTATTGCAAATCTATTTACCCCTGCAGTATAGCCATAATAACACCTGTAATGATAGTAGTAATTGTATGAAACCTCATAGTTAGAATCCAGGCCATACTGTATCATGTCCACATGAGCTCTTTAGGAGCAGTGCAGTGCCAGAAAGCTGAGGGTGTGTTTACACAGTGCCTCTGTTAGGCCACTCTCCTCCTAATTACAGCTGTATTTTTGCCAAGCAATGCCCACACTCTCAACCAATTAGTGTGCTTTACGTGCTAATAAAATTATGGAAATGGAAGACACTTATTCAAACAGGTCTGCATTACCATATTTTGAAATGTTTGACTTAATTATGACCAGGGACAAAAGAGAGAGAAGAAAAAAAAGACTTTTAAAACAGCCTCATAAAGTTGATATTAAGAGGCTGGGGATGGACCTAATGATGTGTTTGGAAATTAAGGCGATCAAACATTTAATGCTAGGTCCTCCTGTAGGCAAAAAGCCTCTAAATGAGTCAATTAGACAGCCATTATTCTCACTGCCAGGCCACAAGTGGAGCCTGATATGCATAAAGTGTTTATCAAGACAGACGTCTACTTAAAAGGGTCCAGTAAAACACAAAGGCCGTTAAATACGAAGATGCGCCAAAGTGCTCGGTGTGTAGAAAAGGGTCCTTTTTGGGGGGGTGGGGGGTGATCGGGTGGTGGTGGTGGGGTGCTCAATTTAGAAGTAATTTACTATTATCTGCATAATGGTGTATCATAAATTAGAATAACCCGATTAACATGCAAAATTCTCGAATTTGCCTAAAATAATGCACACGCATACATTAAGAGCTCGGCACAAATGAAAAGAATTACAGTGGCCGAAGAAGGAAGATGTACTCTCACAGAATTGCAACAATACCTTTAATTTGACTGCCTGCATGGCTTCTCCTCAGTGGGAATTAACTGTAGAATTTACCACACAGTACAGCCTGCGGAGACGGGGCCGCCGATAGCCCACTGTTTCTCCAGCTTTAATTGAGCCAGTTTGGTTTGGAGGGTGCCAAGTCCAGCCGTTGGATGAAGTTATCGCTTGCTACATTTGCATTCATTAACGCCTGACTTCTCTCCCATCTCCCATGTCTTTATTTCTCCTGTCTGTCCGCGCAGTGGCAGTACGGCAGCACACCTTTCAACCCCCCCCACACACACTTCATTCCCTGGCTCCTCATTCCACCTCCCGTGCCTGCATAAGATAGAAGCAGAGGAAGGAAGATGTGGCAAGAAGGCTGTAGAGGGCTGTTTCGCGTCTGCCATTTGCAAATGGTTATTAATTGCATGCGGGGATGAGGAGCAGGGTTGTGCATGTGGGTCTGGGTTGTGGGGGACAGGGGGGGCCGGTCAGCCTGGCCAGCGGCGGCGGGCTCGCGCTCCCCTGCACATAGCTCTTCATCAAGCTGGACCCGTCACTGCTCCACAGACAATTACAGTCCTCTGATTGCTATCAGACAGGGAGGGGATTTTTACAAATTAGGGGATAAATAGAATTTTCCACATGCCTAATGGCAGGGGCCGGGGAGCAGTAATGAAAAACTATACATCACAATCAGCTAGACAATCCTATTCATGGCAATGCATTATGCTCACTATTCATAATAATGGTATGCTGACAGAGACAGCGTGGGCCGGGACGGCACAATGGGGGAACAGGGAGGATGTCGCCGGCCTAGGACACTACAGCCCCATCCCCAACACGAGCCTGGTTCCATTTCCTTATGGAGACGCTACATCCTTGCTTTTTCATTATGTTAGTTGCAACGATATTTCAGTGTAATTGAGGGATCATATATCATTTTGCGGCCTTGTGGCATGTGTGGCTTAGTCAATAATTTATGAAAAAACTGTTCACGGTGAGCCTCTGCGAGCTTTGTAGCACCAAGTACAAAGTGAAGTTTCTTTATTAAACATACACTATGGTTTTAATGTTCATGGGTATCCTGAAGTATCAAGCACATCATTGCAAACTATCAAACAGACCGACCTGGAGCAACTAGCACTCCACTCTGAACCACGAACAGACTGTTCCAAGCTAAGAAGCTAATGTTCCAAACTAATATACCACAAACCAAGCTCAGACCTGAAAGCAGACTGCCCTGGATCAACAAACAAACCATTCTGATACGGCAAGGAGAAACTCATGCACACTTCTGAACCAACAAAGCAGACTGTTCCAAACTAAGAAGCAGCCTGTCCTGAACCATCAAATACACCATTCTGTGCCAACAAACAATAAACAACGAGACTTTTCTGAACCAAGAACCAGTCTTGAACTTTCAGACAGACTCACTGAGGCAGCACGCAGGCAATTTTGAACAGAACTGACTTTCCAACACTTAAGCCGACCATTCTGAGGTAGCAAGCTCATTGTCCTACACAATCAAGCAGACTGTCCTGAACCCACAAGCACAAGTCAAGTCAAGTCAAGTCAAGTTTATTTGTATAGCGCTTTTTACAACAATGTTGTCACAAAGCAACTTTACAGGAATTTTAAAGCATGAAAAACATGAAATCACAACACTTTATCCCTTGTGAGCAAGCCAGAGGCAACAGTGGCAAGGAAAAACTCCCTTAACTGGAGGAAGAAACCTTGGGAGGAACCAGACTCACAAAGGGAGACCCATCCTCCTCTGGTAGAACAGTACTTAAAGTTTATAAACTAAAGCTGAGTCTGAAGGTAAAAGCTTTAGAAGCTGTACAGGTGCTACATCAGGTGGGTGATACTGTGATGCAGTCAAGGTGGAGCAAATGGCACAAATGGAGAGGAGAGTTGGTTCGAGCCAGGTGATGGGGGGGCCCTGGTGGTCAGTCTTTTACAGTATTCGGCGGGACAGGTGGGTGGTTATTACCTCAGAGAGAGAGAGAGAGAGAAACGAAAAACAAAAAACAAAGTTAGTTATGGTTTGGGTTAGTACACAGCACAGCATCCCATACCATCTAATTCTACATAAAGTTAAATACAAAATGTATGTAACATATAACAGCTTTAATATTTTCTGTTTAAAACAGTTTCTTAGGCTCAATCAAACCATTTAAATAAATCAAGTCTAACTTTCATAGGAACGAAAAGTTACACTACGAGGCCTTTTCTTTCATCACTGCAGCAAAGATAGCAACTGACTACTGAACATATATACACACACACATGCACAAGCATAGGCCTGCGAGTCACATACACTTTCATTTACTTTCACAATCAAGCCTGCAAGAAGCAATTTTCTAGTGATTTAAACCCACAGCAGGCTCGGACATTCCTCATTTCAACACTAGGCCAGGGCCACTCGAAAGCAACATGCTGCCCAATCCTGCAATTACAGCACAGGATCCCTCGATGTAAACAATCCTAAGGCAGACTGGGAAAACCAGGAGTGGGCAGCAAGCAAGAGTGCAGAATCTCAAAACCACTACATCGTGAATTATGTTGTACAGACTTCAAATGGACAGACAGACTTTCACTGTCATCTATGGCTGAACTAAACACTACATGCATACATTGTGAATCATTAGTTCACTTTAAATGTCTTACACAATAAAAAAGTCACATTCAGTACCTCATACCTTATAATCATACTAGTGTAAATATTCTTGTTCCCTATTCTTGAAGTGATAAACTGAAATTAGAAATTAGGAATGAGGTTGCCTAAAGAAGCTTTCAATGGATTTTGGTTGAATGAGCGATGAAGAACTGTTTTAAAAGCTGATAATGCACATAATGAAAAGGTTCAAGGACGTGTCTTTGTAGGTTGTGAACCTCTTAAAGCCTTTACATTCACAAATGTTTTTTTGCAGTAGTCTTCAAATTAGTCCTCAGGCAGCCCCAGACAATACACTTTTATGCTGTATACCTATGTGGTGCAAGGTGGGTTGGAGCAAAAATTTGGGAGCCACTACTTTAGGGAACCAAAAACAGTTCTTCTATATGGCAATGCACAATAACAGTTATTTTTTACACCATATTTTTATTTTAAAGTGTGGCATAAACTAATTAAAACACATGTCATACAAATGATATTTTCCAAAGTAGTTTCAGAGAGGTGCTCTATACGACAGAGGAACGCAGAAATAGAAATGTAACAAAATTTTAATAACTAAACAAAATGAACAAAACCTCTTGACTATGTTCTGAGAAGGTCTTAGAAATTGCGAAATACATGTTTTAAAGTTTTAAAGAATTAATATGAGAACAATAAAAATTTGTACACTTATCCAGGCTGACTTATAACTGTAGTCATGTCACAGAGTTTTACTGGCGTAGCACAGTGTTCTTGTCCAGCCAGTCTGCTGTGTGGAGGGAAACATTGTTACCCACTACACCAAGCAACTATGCTAAACTTCTCAATCAACGTTTTAAATTGTTAAATAAAAACAACAGTTTTTTTTGCACAAAATTACGTCCTTATATGAAGCACTTTTAACTCTAAAAGTCTGAAAATTATTTTACCCATTTTCCTTTTACTGGTTTATCGACATAACAACTGCACAATCTATTGAATGTGTAGTCCTAGCATCTTTAGTGCAGTGTATTCCCTAACAAGCATTCCTAATGAGTTCTACATGGCCTGCTGGGTGAGCGAGAGAGATAGAGAGAGAGAGAGAGGGAGACTAGCCTGTGTGTGTTTGGGGATTGTGGGGTCCAATCTGTGATTAGGACAATGCCCTGCTGGGCTAAATACGCCTGCGCTGAGTGTGTGTATATGTATGTGTGTGTGTGTGTGTGTTTGTGTAGTGGGACTTTCATTAAGGGGACAGCGGACTGCGTGCCTAAACACATCTCTATAATCACTCTCACTACAGATAAAAACATGGCAGTGAGCGTCTCCCCCAGGGGGACATGAAGAAACTTCAGATGCCAGCACTGTTTCCCCCTCAATGAGTCCAGACTCTGCAAAAACACATACACACACAAACACATACACTCATAGACTGCCCCATAGAAGTGTTACTCTCTCTCTCTCCCTCTCTCTCTCTCTCTCTCCCACGCCCACGCACTCCCACGAGTGTGTGTACGGCGGCCTCATTAGTCCAGCTGTACTAGGATTAACAACAGCAGTGACATTTGGTGGCTTGTAAGGGACAAGTCTATAAAAACAAGCAAACGAGAGGATGTTCGTGCTTGCTTATATGTGTGTACGTGTGTGGGGGCTAGGTGTGGGGAGGGAGGGGGTGTTTGAGGTGGGGGTCTTAGATGCCCCTCCTGCCTACGGCTTCTCCCACCTTTCATTCTGTCTCATTAAATATGTATATCTCATCTCGCCGCACATCTCGCCTTGATTTGCATGCAGTAAATTTCTCGCCACGCAGCGACATGCCTGAGGAATGCGCGTGAGGGCTGCGCCAGCCTGCTAATGGGCCGCCACGGCTGTGAACGGGATGGCAGGCGGGACAGGACTGTGAACAGGATGGCAAAGGGACAGAGAGATGATCTAGATCAGGGCATCTATGAGCTTCAAAATATTATGAATGGGGATAAAAGGGAAATGCAAAGGTCATACTCGTTCTCTGGTCTGCACTACTATTTAAAATATAGGGTTTATTTATGTAAACAACAGATCTCTGTGAAAAGGTGTTTTCATAGAATAAGGAGAGATCTTATTGTCTATTTCTGTAATGTTTTTTTTTTCATTTTTGTTGTTTGTTTGTTTTATATGGTGACTAAACTGATTGGCAAGAGAAAAGGCCCTCTGGGATTCATACAGAGTACCTAAATGTCTACAACAAAAATGTGAATCGTAAATTATGTTTTTCACTTCGAAATATAATTAAGTAAAAGTACAAGTGTTGTGTTTCAATTATACTTGAATAAAGTGCAAGTTTTCCAAAGTAACTTGAGTAAGAAACTACACTTACTTAAAAAACATTTAGTATTTAGTGCACAGGCAGTTACAGTACATTAGTAAAGTGGCGTGCAGGACACTGTTAAATTGCTGGCTGTCACCTCTTCCTCTGTTTTATCACACACCATAAGTATGATGGCTGATGAAACGCTAGCAAATGGCTAATACAATTTGTGTATCAATAGATAAACTATGGTCTGTAGCTGTACACCTGTCAGGTGGGGCTACAAGGTAGCAGTATTTTGTGTATTAATAAAAAAGTGGAAATAGAACAAGCACTTTCTGGTCTTGCAGACATTTAAAGGATAAATAATAACAATTTAGCACATTCTGTGTATGTGTAACACACACTATATACTGGACACACAGTAGCACAAAACATTTTGTTGGGGGGTTGGAAAGTATGGGCACTTTGTCTAATACATTTAAGCATAAAATTTGGGCACAGGCGTTGCTGATTTAAGTGTAAATAAGTGTTTTTTTGGCCCCAAAACCTTGACATTTGGAATAAAATGATACACAATGTGGATTTTAATATTTGTGAAGTATGTAAGTTAAAAAAGAGCTTAGTCATGGGTTTAATTTTCAATCAAAATTTATGAGAATTTTTTATAGATAGTTCGGGTAAAAATTATGTTTTTCTCCTGGAAATATGATTAACTGAATGTATAAGTATTCTGTTTCAGTTATACTCAAGATGTGAAATATCCCCCTATATTTCGCACCTTGAGTAGCACCTACTGTGATTAACCTCTAGAACCCCCTAAATGTCCTAACATCAATTTCCTTTTTGGTGGGCCCTGAGAATAAACGTATTATTACAACCTGCTGTCGTTGTTTAGCTGCTTCACCCACAGTCTTTAATATTGCTACAGTTTTCTTAAAGAAGGCCTATTATTCTTATTTTAATGTTTTAGATTCTATTAGAACAGATTTACATACTTCAGTCTTCAAAAAACAGTATTTTTATGATGCTTTGCATCTGTATTCACCCTCTGCCTGAAACACACTGTTAAGAGCTCCTGTGACTTTAAGCCCCGCCTCCTGATAAACCCAGTGTGCTCTAAATTTTCAGCTCGCCACTTTGTTCTAAGCAGTTTCGCCCCATATGTTCGGGCAATGTCTTGCAATCTGCAGAGAGATACTTCTCCGGTTCTCTCCTGTGCAGCTGTAAACGATGGCATTGCTATTGCTACAGTGACACTGGCTCTGTTTTATCAGTTTGAGTCACAGTCTGATCCCTAAAGTAATCTGGAACAATTTCTTAGACCCAATAAACCTTCCCAAGCTACACTGGAGCACCACTGCACAAAGCTAAAGTGAAAACTACCAGACATTTGATGATGATTGCTGAAGAAAAGTATGGCTCGAAAAGGATGCTAAATTATTTGTTTGGTTTATCAATGATAGATGTATTGATTAGACTAAACTTGCCATGCTGTTTTGTAGACAAACTCCTTTGTGTTGTTTGTTTTAGGCACAATTTATTTTCAAGCTGTACTTTGCCATAGAAATCATTATTATGTCCAGTGGTTTCTAAGATGTTCACAGTTTGGCGTTGGACATACCTTTCTTTTCAGGTGAACAGAACTCAGTACAATAGATATCTAACAATCCAGCGGAAATTGGGAACTTAGCTAGCTGATTAGCAGAGGGTTATAGTGGACAGTAACATTACAGCTTATACTAATAAATCTATTTTTGCATGTGGACACTGTTTGACATCTAGTGATTAAAAAACCCTCCACACCATTTTAGGTAAAAGTCAGCCTGCAGCAAATCAGCAAAACTAATAACAGTAAAATTAGTTGGCAAGGTGGCTTTGTAAGTCAAAAAGCCCCCAGCTGAAGACTGTGTGTAGCTGCCCTGTTTGTTTTAACATCACGAGTAAACATATACTAATGCAAATTTACAGGTTGTGAACTTTGTGGTTCTACCTTTATATATATATATATATATATATATATATATATATATATATATATATATATATATATATATATATATATATATATATATATATATAAAAAACGTTGAACACAGTATCTTCTTGACTTGGCCACAAACTGTTAGTGTTTCTCAAGTACTTGCTGTGTGTTGAGTGAAGGAGAGAATATCTCAGTGTTACAGAGACAGGGCTGGTAGGTGAGCATTTCTCCCTGTGCCGTGTACTTTGAGCTTTGTAACTTGTAGACTGTTTATACACACAAGCTGCACACTAAAGTAAAGAGTTGGTGCTGTAGCAATTTGGTTCACCTTGTTGGTCCTTTGTAGTTTAACAACTTTAACTATCCCCAGGATCTGAATACCTGGCATATTCCCCAAGAGACTTGTGGAAAAAGTGAATTGTTATTCATTTCTCAAAGAGGAGAAGATCTCAGTTGATGTGTGGAAAACCACAGTAAGATGAAGATAGCATCAGCGCTGCTATAATGAATGAGTTAGCGGCCAACCAACTTAGGACCACCCAGAAAAGACCAGGAGATATTTCGTGCATTGGCAGAAGCTTTTCAAAGTAGCTCGAGACACGGTGGACAGTGTTAAAAAAGCACATTGTGTCTTGTTTATAGCACTGTTCTGGGAGTGTTAAGTGTGCAGGCAGTTATAGTGCATTAGTGAAGCGTAGTGCGGAGTGCAGGACACTGTTAAATTGCTGCCTGGGTGATGCGGCCTGGGCCACATCCAATAAGGGGGCGCAGGTAACCCCTGTAATTGAGCCTGTGTAGCCTGTGTCACTGCGTGGCAAAGCTCAGCACAGTGTGTGTGTGACTGTCTGCCAGGCCTACTTGTCTGCCTTTGTTCACTGAACCCAAAGATCAATCACTTTGTATCAAGTTTAAAGGAAGTGTGGGAGGTGAGCGCTAAGATGTGCGCGCACATACACACTCTCACACGCGCACACACACACTCACAGGGAGACCAAGGTGACAAGCAGCCAGGCGAAGCTCCGATCGATGGCAGACAAGGGAATCAGCAACAAGGAGAGGAAAAAAAAACAATCACATATCAGATTGAAACTGACTTCTCCTTGTATCTTTAGGGCCCGGCTACAATAGATTGGACAGGAAATCCAATGGCAAGCAGAGACCAAAAGGGGAAAAAAATGGAAGAGGGGGAGGAAAAAAAACTGATTGCTAATACGCTTCAGCCAGGGCCATTTTAATCTGTGACAGTGCAGGGATCTGGTGAAAACCATTATCACGTACTCCCTGTCTACGATAAGAGGCCTCTAATCTGTTTGCTGGAGGTATTGAACAAATGCATTTGAGGAGCCAAGAGGCGTAGACGTGAGGGTGGGAGCGACACGTGTGTGTGTGTGTGTGCGTGTGTGTGGTCTGATGAAAAATGAGAAAATGAGTATGTCAAAAAAGTTATGCTTGGGCATTTCTTAGAGGAAGAGAGAGAGAGAGAGAGAGAGAGGGGGTAAATAACATCAGATGAAAGACAAAAACAATGTCCTTCAGAGTCTTTCAGGAATTTCAAAAGTGACTTAAAAGTGCCATTAAGAGTACTTAATTTATGAAAAGGTCAAAACTCTAGGCCCCCTTAAAAAGTCTCATGCTGATTCTCTTACAGCCAAGAAATAGAATACCACTTTAATCTTAAACAGATCGTTGACCTACCGAGAAATTGCCACTGAAGTTAATGTTAGTGGGAAATTAAACTGTTGTACAGTATGTTTTAACACACTGTCTGCCCAGCCCTGTGAGGGGCACCAATGATGGCACGGTAAAGCCTACATGCAAAGTCAAAACTAGGTTAGAATATTGTCATACAGTACTGTGCAGAAGTCATGGACTGAAGACACGCAAAGCAATCCACTTGCATAAGGAAGGAAATCCATCCATTATCTTCCGGCTTTATTCCACTAGTCAGGGTCAAGGGGGGGCTGGAGCCAATGCCTGCATCATTGGGCGAAGACAAGGTAAACCATGGACAGGTTGCCAGTCTATTGCATGGCAAGCGCACACTCACACCTACGGGCAATTTAGAGTGACTGATCAACCTAAAATGCTTGTCCTTATACTGTGGGAGCAATCCCAGACCAGGAATCGAACCCTGGATCGTCTTGCTGTGAGGCAACAGAGCTAACCACTACACCACCATGCCGCCCACCTTGTGTACCATGGCCTGAAAAGTCTGTCCTGCCCTGACTTCATGTAGACTGTCTAGTATCCTGCTTGGGTGCTGTGTTTAGATGACTATTCTGATTATAGATTATAGACTGAGGTGTTTATATGCACACTCTATTCAACAATCTAATGACAGTCTCTGTTTACATGCACAATATACATGCAAAATTACACAAATGCATAGAACACCACTTAAAACAAGCATGATCCCCGTCACAGTGAGATGAGCAACAGTATGTTACATTAGTCAACATGCCGACTAGGAAGGACATCATCATTTTAAAAAGATCATAAAAACCAGGAGTGACTGCAGGTCAGGAAGTCACCAAAAGATACAGCAACCATGCAAGATAAGTCAAGTCAAGTCAAGTGGGTTTTATTGTCATTTCAACTACATACAGAGTACACAGTGAAATGAAATAACATTCCTCCAGGACCATGGTGCAACATAGACAGTGCATACAAGACACAAGTGCAACACGAACAAACAAGTGCGGACAGACAACACAACACAGTACAGACAGAGAATAATAAATAATTGCTGGTAGTGTGCAAATTGTGCAATGTGTAATAAATAGAGTCCAGTGAGGTAGTAGAGTTATTAGTGCAATGCTTTGTGCAAAAATGCTTCCCTTTTTTATCTGGGGTAAATGGTTGGAGAGAGAGAGAGAGAGAGAGGGAGAGAGAGAGAGAGAGAGAGAGAGAGAGAGAGAGAGTGTACATGTACCAGAAAGATATCAGTTTAGACGTTGAGTTGTGTTGAGAAGTCTGATGGCTTGGGGGAAGAAGCTGTTGCAGAGTCTGGTCGTGTTGGACCGGACGCTGCAGTACCTTCTTCCTGATGGCAGGAGGGAGAACAGTCTGTGTGAAGGGTGGGTGGGGTCATCCACAATGCTGGTTGCTTTGCGGATGCAGCGTGTGGAGTAAATGTCCAAGACGGAGGGGAGAGAGACTCCGATGATCCTCTCAGCTGTCCTCACAATGCGTTGGAGGGACTTGCGGTCAGAGGCTGTGCAGGTCCCAAACCAGGCAGTGATGCAGCTGCTTAGGATGCTCTCTATGGTTCCCCTATAGAAGAGGGTGAGGATGGGTGGAGGGAGACAGGCCTTTCTCAGCTTCTGGAGGAAGTAGAGACGCTGCTGGGCTTCCTTGGCTGTAGAGCTGGTGTTCAGGGACCAGGTGAGGTTCTCCGCTAGGTGGACACCAAGGAACTTGGTGCTCTTAACGATCTCCACAGAGGAGCCGTTGATGTTAAGCGGAGAGTGGACCGGTCTTGATTTCCTGAAGTCAACAACCATTTCCTTGGTCTTCTCTACATTCCAGTGAAGGTTGTTGACTGTACACCAGTCTGTCAGCTGCTGTACCTCCTCCCTGTATGCTGACTCGTCGCCTTTGCTGATGAGACCCAGCACAGTTGTATCATCGGCGAACTTTATGGTGCTGTTAGAACTGTGTTTCGCAACACAGTCATGAGTCAGCAGGGTGAACAACAGAGGACTCCGTACACTGCCCTGGGGTGCCCCAGTGTTCGTGGTGATGGTGCTGGAGCTGCTGTTCCCGAACCGGACTAACTGGGGCCTCCCTGTCAGGAAGTCCAGGATCCAGTTGCACAAGGGGGTGTTGGGGCCCAGCAGGCTTAACTTCCTGGTGAGATTCTGTGGGATGATGGTGTTGAATGCTGAACTGAAGTCTATGAACAGCATTCTGACGTAGGTGTCCTTCTTCTCCAGGTGGGTAAGGGAGAGATGAAGGGTGGTGATGATGGCATCGTCCGCGGAGCGGTTGGGACGATATGCAAATTGCAGGGGGTCCAATGAAGAGGGCAGTTGGGTCTTGATGTTCCTCATGACTAGCCTCTCAAAGCACTTCATGATGATGGGCGTGAGAGCTACGGGACGGTAGTCATTGAGGCAGGACACCGTGGACTTCTTCGGCACGGGGATGATGGTGGTGGTCTTGAGGCACGTTGGGACAGTGGAGCTGCGCAGGGAGACGTTGAAGATGTCCGTGAGAACATCTGTCAACTGGTCTGCACACTCTCTGAGCACTCTGCCAGGGATGTTGTCTGGTCCTGCAGCTTTCCGTGGGTTGACTCTGCGCAGAGTTTTCCTCACGTCCACTGCAGTCAGGCACAGCGCCTGCTCGTCTGGCTTGGGTGTGATCTTGCTCACCAAGGTGTTGTTCTGTGCCTCAAACCGTGCATAGAAGTCGTTTAGGACATCGGGGAGGAAGGCATCACTGTCACAGGACGGTGGCATTGTCCTGTAGTGTGTGATTTCCTGGATGCCCTGCCACATGCGCCGCGTGTCACCCGTGTTCTTGAAGTGGTTGTGGATTCTCTGGGCGTGTGCGCGCTTTGCCTCTCGGATGGCTCGTGACAATTTGGCTCTTGCTTTCCTTAGGGCCGCCTTGTCACCCACTCTGAAGGCCGAGTCGCGGGTCCTCAGTAGTGCACGCACCTCAGGAGTCATCCACGGCTTCTGGTTTGGGCGTATGGTGATGGTCTTGGAGACAGTGACATCATCAATACACTTGCTGATGTAGCCAGTTGATATAGTTGACCACCAGAACTGTCACCGTCAAATAACAAGTCTCCAGAAAAGAATGAAAGCTGTAATAAAGGCTAAGTGTGGAACACCAAATGCTGAAAGATATTCATGTACTTTAGTTGAGAATTCTGTGTTTCTATTAAATACTGTATATCGTACTGTGCAAAAATATATATAATACACAATATCTTTCCAGACATGATGTGCTTTATTTTTTAATTATTCAAATAGTATTAATACAGTAAGTAGTGGTTTAACATACGTCAGTGTATTTATTTAACCCTTTGCTTTTCCCTGTGGAAACAATTTACAATCATCATCTATTACCTGCTTTGACTACTCAGTACTTCATTAAGCTAAATCAAAATTGCTGATAAAAAATTCAATAAATTCATGCAATGCCTGGAGTGAAAAAATCGGGAACTAAATTTTGTTCTTCAAACTGGAGCTCAAGATATTATTTACTTCATACTACATTCTATTGCTGTATCTGTTCAAATGACATCTGGTGTACTGGTGAAAATACACTTATTACTAAGATAAACACTTTAATAATCAGCTTAGGTCACTAAGACTTTTGCACAGTAGTTTATGTTTCTTCTTTTTTTCTGTTAATAAAAAATTAATGACGTGTACATAATAACTGCTTTGACTGGAAATTAATGAACTAAGGTACAACTTTTTCACTGTTCTGTTTATAATATGCTTATGCAAAATCAAACAAAAACAAACAAACAATTTATATTATTTGCAGAAACAATAAAGTTATATATTTCTGTACATATTTAGTGTAGAGATACATTTTTATTCTATAATATATTACAATGTTATTTTTGTTTTCTTTCATAGGTGCATGGTACTAAAATATCTAAATAATGGAGAGTCTGGTGATAATTAAGCAGAAAATAGAAGAAGTATTAATAAATGTGGAATAAGTCAACAAATGGTCATTGTGCAGTAAATACAGTAAAATGCATTTGTGACATACAAATATGTTTCAGAAGGGGCTTTAGCTGTGTGGTATGGAAAACTGTACATGCATTAGTATGGGTTTAGTTGCATGGTTAAATGTGATAAATACTGTGGCTGCTTCTGCTTCACAAAAGAACTTTTGTTTTGACAGCTTTTTTGGTTCTTCTCCAACAAGAAGTCACAATATATATATATATATATATATATATATATATATTTTTTGGCAATCATAAAGGCCAGTGACGGTAACTGAGGACCAGAGTTCACTCATTTCCATTCAGCACCTACTAAACCTAGTAACTAGCTGCTGAGTTAAGTGGGTTTTAACAAATTGCATAGGAATCCTGATACAGGCTATGCATGTTTTTTTAATAACATTCCCACCAACCCACATCGTCACTGTCTAAAGAAAACCTCCATTTTTTGCGATTTATAGTTTTCTACATAATCTGAACTCTACAATTGTCCTTTACATTGAGGCAAAATGTCAAGATGATGGGCCCAATAAAAAAAAGCTCCAAAACTGCTTTCTATTAACTTGCATTGTTTTTGGCCTCCTAAAAACAGTGTATTGGCCTCTCCTGTAATCATGTTGAACATACTTGTTTTTCTTCTGACAGCAATCTATTCCCAGCTGTGTCTGCTGAATTTCCACCAGTGACTGTTGAGTAAGTTTTCTCGACACCCGAATCACCTCACTGGCTCGGCACAATCAGTTCTAGTAGCTCCTTTGGATTGCTGAGTGTTTTAGAGCAGGAAACACGCTAAACTACGCAGGTGAACCTCCCTGACTGGAGTTGTGAAACACTGTTTTGAACCCTAAGTGGATATTTCTGGTCACTAGCAACTTGTGGCTTTATTCTCCCTAATGCCTTAATTTGTTTCTTCTAATAGACAGAAAAATCAACAAACAAAATATTAAAACACTCTACCAAACATGTTTCGTTTTATTACATTGATGTTTTCAGTAAAGGTGGCGCAGTGGGCCTCCCAGCAAGATAATCCGGGTTGGATCCCTGGTCTGGGCCGTTCTGTGTGGAGTTTGTACGTTCTCCCTGTGCTTGAGTGGGTTTCTGAAGATGACGGATAGATATTATCGATAAAATATATACATATGTACTTTATTGTATAAAATAAGTTCATTTATATACAGTATGAAGTTGTTTTAAGTGTTGTAGTGTGATGTATGTACCTTTGGCAAAACCATGCGATAAAAGGTCTTGACAGCAGCGTGGCGTAAACAGCCTGGCTTTAGTGTTTCCGCTGCCGGCTACCATCGCCAGCTATTGACCTTTGACTCTGAGCATGGGTGCGAGCCCCACAGCTGGATCAAGCCATCACAAACCAAGAAAGGAGAGATTTATCCCCCCCACACACACACTAAAGCCCACTCTATTTCACCCTGCACCCCTCCAGCCTGGTCAAATGCACCCCCCTTACTTTCCCCATACCTACCCCACCTTGCCTGCTCCACCCCCCCATTCCAATTGACTGTCCCATTTGTCACATACGGAATTCTTGTAGCCCCTGGCTACTAGTTAACCTGCACTCAGAGACCCCTTCTGTGAAATGCTAAAGATTGCGGAACCGTAAAAGAGGGGAGACATGATGTGCAATATGTCAAACAGAAGGACATTTTCACTCTTTCTCTGCCGCACTGCCGGCGCAGAGCCGAGGCCCAAGGGCATCATCCACCTCCGCTCGCTAACCCTTGTATAAGTTTCCAATTCCAGCCGGCCGGGATTATGGAGCTTTTTTTTTATTATTTATTTTATTTTATCGTCAAATTATTACAACGCTGATAAGATGGAGATGATGGGGGTCCCAGTATGTTAGACCTTGACCTCTCTACTGGTAATAGAGCTGTGTCTGTTACATGGTCTAAAACACAGACACTGACTTAAGATTGTTATTGTTAATGGCATGTATCTGGTTGGCCAAAATGGTAATTTGCACATTATAGGTATCAGAGGGAACTCTTACTTCCTACAGAGTCCAGCTCTCATACACTCTACGTCTCTCTCTCACACATGCACCCCTGGGGTGAGAGCTAGCACTCATAGAGATGGAGATTGGTTTTTAGTTAAATGTCAGTGGAGGTGAAAGGATAGCCCAGGGCCAACGTTCTCTCTGCTGCCTGTCACACTCACTAGTGCACTGTCAATATGGGGGCTGGGGTCAGGATGAGGGGTCCTAATGAGTCTCTTCGTGTGTGTGCAAGTGTGTGTGTGTAGTGATGGAACCTGACTCATATATGATAATCACTATGGGCCTGACCTCACACTGCCCTACTCTACAGCATCACTGTGTCGCACTTCTGATTTTAGAGACTGAGAGTTAAGAGGTGATCCATCAGGCATGGGAAAGACAGCACTGCTGATGATGAGGTCCATGTGAGGACCTCTGGACAGGCATGATTTATATGACCTATGACTTCCAAACTATACTTTTGTGTGCTTATAGGTGCACTTTATAGTAAAGACCACCACAGAGCAGGTATTTTCTGGGTAGTGTGTCATTCTTAGCACTGCAGTGACACTGGCGTGGTGGTGGAGTGTTAGTGTGTAGTGCTGAAATCAGGCCTCCATGCACCCATGTATAGCATATATTGTTTATGGATCAGTCAGTGGGAATAAAACAATATAGGGAACATTACAAAATGATAGCTGATAAACTGTATAAAGGCATGTTGTAGTTTTTTTCCTTCTATGTCCTTCTATGCCTAGTAGGCCTTCTGGATTTAACCCTTGCTCATTGAATTACAACACAAACACTATTTTAGGCAAGGAACACTGTTTCAAATTCCTTTATCAACTTTGGTTTCTCCTCTAGGTCATACTTACAACCATTTGAATATCTATTTTAGCCTTCAGATACAGTCTGCTCAGGCCCTGCTTAAACCCGACACTGCCCACGGGTACGAGGCTGAAACCCTGCTCCTGTGTCTGTGCAGATGCGTCAGCGCGAACATCTTCATGAGTGATTGTCTGTGAGTGACGTGGGCCGCCTGTCCGTCTCTGGCCGTGCAGCTGTCAATCAGCCCTGGGCTGAGCGCTTCTGTGGCTGGTGTTTCTGCAGGCTGCTGTTTGCCATCAGAGCGCACGGCTGACTAATTCAGCTCTCCTGACAGACGTGCCCGCTGCTCAAACGGCATGTGGCAGGTGCCATTAAGATGGGTGCTGACCGAGGGCTGGGCCGCCGGACAGAGGAAAGGTCAGCGTTTTTGTCGGCCCGAACGTCTGAGTCACACAGCTGAGGAGGTGGTTGAAGGAGGGCCAAGTCTGAGCCCAGTTCTAATTACAAAAACCTGCCAGCCTGTGCCTTGCAATAGACAAATGCATGATGGAAGTTGTGAAAAGAGACAGTGTTACATATAGGCACATAACTGAATATGAATACATTGTTTGTAACAGATGTATTTCAAACAGATACAAACATGACATGACATGCAGTTAATTGTTTTTTGAAGGCCCATGTTGGGATAAATGAGAAGTAGGCAAGGAAGGCAGACACACATGCAAAGTCTGTTTAATGGAATCCATGGCCAGGAGTCAAACTGCAGGCAGAGACAGTAAGAGCAGGAGAGCGCATGAATAACAAACACTAAGACTGGGAACAACAAGAAAAGTCAAAGAAATGATACTAAGCTAAACAAAAACCAAATACACAGAGAACACAAACAGAAGAGGGCTACTTTCAACAGATATTCACTAATATGTATACAATACAACTACAATCACAATCAGGAAAATACCGGCCCATGTAAGAAGAGTGAGCTGCAAAACAGCCTGTTTTGAAATCCCTGTTTCTGTAATGTCAAAAAAGCACCATATTTATACATATGCCCCTAGTCAGCCCAAAGCGGTTTAGCTCCGCCCACTCATACTGAAGTTCTAAGGAGTGTTTTAGCTCTAATTTAGAACAGTCAATCAGAACAAAGACCACGTATTAAGTTGTTTTCACTTACATTATTAAGACCATGGTCAAAATTGGCCAGTAAGTGAAAAACAGAATAAAGGAGATAAAAAGGAGAAGCCTGTACTTTGCTAATTTAGACTATATTTCTTGAGAAAGACACAAACATGAAATCACAACATAAGCTGCATGTGATCCAGATGTTATGAAGAGCAATTTGAAACTGAACTGAAAGATTAGCTGCTATGAAGGTAGCAGATATAAGAACTAGCTTCTCGCCCTTCTACTCAAGAAAACAAACAAGACATATGAAATTAATGAGGCTACTGAAAAGCATGCTACTGAAATATAGTAAGAAGATAATGCAGTACAGACACAATAATACCACACTTATACCACAGTATATAAAACATCATTATCATTACATCTGAAAAATACTGCAGCATTAGTTCACTAAACAACAGTTTTTACATTTTTTATTTTTTTATTTATTTATTTTTCTGGAATACTGACGTAAAACAGCAATCAGTATGTGCTATAGATAAACCTCCATTTTGGCTTATATTGAAAGGAAAATATCTTTTAGCTTGGGAGATCCCAAATAACCTTCCTGAATACATTTTAATTATATGCTTATCACTTCTGCATTCTACTTGTTTTTTCAGTTTGTCCATGATGTATTTCTCTGTATTTTAGGAAGCACAGTGACTGTTTCTTCATCTGCATATGGATTGTCAAAGCTGTTCACCAGTTTGAAAGTAACCATTTTTGCTTTTGAGTCTTTAAATTGCCCTTGTTAATCTGTAGTCCTGGTATCGTGTAGTTCTGTGTGAACTGAGGCATGTTTTACCAAATGTAAATAGGCCAACACTAGATTGAAGTCTGAAGTCAAAATTCTGTTACTGGATAACTTTTTAATGACTCTCACGTTTTCTGTCTTAACAACTGAATTGTCAAGTTGCTGACTTGCTCAGGTGAGTGAGCTACCTGCAGAAAGATTTGCAGATTTGACAATACAGCTCCTCAGTAAATGTGCTGGTGTCACATCCTAGCAGAGCAGGCACTGTGACGTAGCATGTAGCATGCTTTATATATGACGAATATGACAAAAATAAGAGACACACCCTTAATTTCTGAGAAATCAAAGAAGGACTCAAATGGTATATCCTCCAATACCTTCAGTCACCTACAGTCCATCATGTGCCGCACAAAACCTTGTGTAAACAGCCTATCCCAGCGTCGGGTATAGGCAGGGTTCACCATGGACAGGTAGGCAGTACATCACATAGCCAGCACACACCTATGAGAAATTTAGAGTGTGGGAGGACTGTGGGTGGAAACCCACTTAAGCAGGGAGAACATGCAAACTCCACACAGAACAACCTTGACTGGGAATCAAACCCAGATCTCTTGCTGTGCGATGACAGTGCCAACCATTACACCACCATGCTGTCCACCTCATTGCCTGAAACGCCTGTCCTGAAAAGTCTTGCCACTAACCCGGGCTATGGCACTCTGTATTTCTTCAGAGTCTAGCTCCAACCACAATCTACCACACCTGCACCAGCTGATGAACTTCCTAAGAAGTACTTTACTGGCTGAGTCTGATGCAGGAAAAGTAGATATTCAGGTGAGGGGTTGGTACTCCAGAACCAGGGCTGGGAACCACCGATGCAAATTATCTACCTTACTGAAACATTTTTAGAAATGATGTTCGTGCACTCCTTTAGCATAGATAACATATTTTTGAAGTGGCTTGTGGAGGCGAGAGCAGAGGTTAATTTTTCTGAACTGGACTCTAGGAATGAGAAGAGGGATCACTGTCATGTTCATAGATGACTCAACACATGGTCACTGTCTATAATCTGTCTCTGCCTGTGGTGAGGGAATGGAGTGGCTTGGGTGTCTATGAATCATCCACTGTCACGTCCTTCCTTCACACCATGCATACCAACATCTACAAGTGGTGATAACAGCAGGTTTATAAGCCCTCCTTGACACACATGCACAAACGCGTGCGCGCACGCAGTCTTTACAGGCTCAGTGCTCCAACTATCGCCACATGGCAGTGAACTTTGGGAGAGATAAATGAATATCCCCATACACATAAACAACATCACACAGGGCCCTCCTCAACTCTTCTCCACTAATTCCTATTCATTTAAACGCCACATGGGCAGGCCGCACAGCCAGAGACACATTCATTATTTAGCTGCTTTTGTTTATGAATAGCTTACTGGTGCAGGCCCAAGCCTGCCTGCAACGGGCCTCGTAAATCACTGGCGCCGGGTCGTTTTTTTTCCAGGGGGTTCGCTCACTCTGTATGTGTGTTCAGCTCGAGGATGGGTTGTCGTCAATTTACCTTTGTGCTCCTCTTCCCTCTGTTTAATTAGTAATGAGGACAAATATTTGTTTATTCCAGGGGCGCGAGAGAAAGAGAGGAAGACAGAGAGAGAGAGAGATAGAGAGAGTAAGTGTGAGGAAGAGAGTAAGAGAGATTGAGGGGAGAGGAAGAGGCTTGATCCCCCTCTGGACAAAATTAAAGTCAGTGCTCTCTGTCAGCCTGGGCTGTTTCCCACCTAACCTCCCTCTGTGGAGTCTGTGAGGAGATGGAGAGGGGGGAGGGAGGCCAGGCAGAGTGATGGAACAGCCTGAGGTTGAGGGTAAACACAAACGAGCATCAACAACAGCCCCCGTGCCCACCCGCCAACACCGGCGGCGACTCCCCCTGTCTTTATTTATCACTGGCCGCCTGCCGGAAGATTTACCCCAGTCGTTTTTTCCAACTGGAGTGAAAGTACACAGTACAAACCTGGGCTGTTTAACATAGTCTCGCCTATAAATAATCTCACCTCGCGTGCATTTGTCAACGTGACACTCGCGCCCTTATTGAGTTACACTCAGGGGGATTCAACTGGCTTCCTCCCCCACTCACTACTGAAGTGCCATGGCCCTGAACGGCGGAGTGAAGGGACTTGCACTGCTACTGTCCTGCTCAGTCCGCTGCTCATATGCAGAGACTTCTGAAATGGACTCCAGGAGTCGAGCCTCTTCTATGCGCCGTGCTGCTTTTAATGACTTCCACTTTGATGTTCGGGTCCAGTCTTCAAAGCGGATTCGGTTAGAGGTGGCCTGATGTGTGTGATTAGCCAGTCTTCTGTAATTTAAGTGGTAAAAAATGCCATCCTGGGCTTAAAGTGACTGTTTAAGAGAGTTTGAAGACCTTTTATACTGATGTAGGACCAAGTTACTTACTCGGCCCTTGCTAAAGTCCTGATGTTGCCCATTAGAGAGACCAGCATGAAAAAGTAATATGCACCAGGACTTGTTACAGAGCCGAACTTGTGAACAGAGCTGCTGTCCATGGTACTGGAATGAGCAGCCTCACTGTTCATAGCAGTGAAGGAATTCATGAGAAATTTCGGTCTGGATTCAGGCTAGTTCATAGTACTGAAACTGCATTAGCAAATATGATTCATGATCTGTAAATAATGTTTCAGTTTATGTCCTACTTGATCTAGGTGCTGTATTCAATTTAACACTTTGTTTAATAAACCTTGCTCTAATAAGTTCAGCATGGTGTACCACAGGGCTACGTAATGGAACCCCTTCTATTTTTTCTGAATTTAATATGTTTTAGCAGCTTTCAGTGTGTCTGTCAGAGCATTTTCATATCTGGGCTTGAACATTATTAAGACCTGGCTTGCTAAACTTTCCAAAAGCCAAACACATGACAAGAGAAAGAATGGCTTTCAACGCAACAAAGTTAAAACTCTTCCTGCAGTTATATATTTTTTACCCAAACGTTTTATGTCAATTACAGTTTTATCATGCTTATAATATTTTTTTGATCACAGATTTATATCATTTTACCTAATACATATAAATACATATAAAATAATTGAGGAATGACTGAATGTTGGTGTCTTCTGGGCAACACACTGTCAGAAACGGATTTATCTCGAATGTTTTTTGAACAGAGCTATCTTTGTACGCCAAGTTAAAAAAGTATTTTCTAAATAACCACTGCAAACACTGCTGACCAAGTATGCTCTGCTCCCACATATCTCGTCCCAGCTTTAATCATGCCTTGCTCTGCGAGAGATTATGCATAACCCGTGGCATGATGCACGACCCTGCACCTAACTGGCTGACATGGAATATAAAAACAACAACTTTCGCCCAGCTCTTATTCCTTTCGATTTGTCTTGCTTAAAAAACAAACAGGCCGTGAGCGGATGAATAAATAAAGGCAGCAAAATGGATGGCGGGGAGCAGGGTGTCGAAGAGGTGCAGGGGGCCCTTCGGGGGCGTAGGCCCATGGAGGAGGCCTCTCTCCCAGGCATGGCTCGGGCTCCAGGCGTGGTGTTCATCATGGTGTCTAGCTTGGGAAGGAGACCATCCATCAGGCCACACGCATCACGGATCATGGGGGTGGAGAGGAGTCGTCACCGGTCTGCAGGATTGGTGGGGTGTCGGTATTGGGTGTGACATGGAGACGGACTGATTTATGTTACCTGCTGAGGCCCAGATCCTTTTTGGACCATGCACTTCACTCTGGAAAGTTGCAATCACTTGATCCAAGTATGTGGCTGAAGAGGACAGTAACAATTACTAGTTGAACTTGTGCAGAGGGTGAATGTAGATTCAGTAGCAATTTCAGATTGGTGGTGATGCTGGTGAAGGGTGGTTGTCTAATGCAAAAGGTTTAACCTACTCATACTCTAGCATCTCTGGCTATTAATCAATAAAGTTAAAATGGACTAGATTCTGAAGAAGAACCATCATGATTGCGCTCTTAGGTGATGCATATGCATATTATCCTGAACCTTATGACTTAGAATTTGTATCACAACGAGGAAGCCTTATTGAATACTATATTTTAGTGCTGGACAGGTTACATTTTACACTTTTTCTCATTCATTTTACTTTGAAATATGACTCACTGTCTAATGAGAACTGTAATTGTAGTCGTAAGAAGTGAATCACATCAATGAATGACAAAGACACAAAGAGAGCTTAGATTAAAAATAGATTGTACACACTTGCTTCATATGATTCCTCTGTAGCAAGGATCTAATTTATCCTTCCTGCTGCGGGCACAGTAACACATCACTATGAATAAACACACAAAGCCACATAATCAGTAGCTTTGAATGAGGAAACAGAGAGCAGAGGTTTATGAGAACCGATTTATCTGAGCCTATATGTACTCTATCTGTCTGGCTGCTCATGTGGCTGCAAATGTGTTCCTAATCCCTTTGCATTCCTACATGTTTAAACCTCCCCCCTTTTCTTTTATTCACCAGTTAGAGGGCCTCTCATCTCTGCCCTGGCGTAATGTTTGCACATAAAAAGGAGCAGCTGACTCAGGAGCTATCGGCAGCTCACTTTTCGATCAATAACTGCTGTGCAAATGAGAGGCGCGCTGTAAAGAAGGCAGGATATGAGTAACTTCTGACCTGGGAATGCAGACAGTGTTCAAAGACCAGCGGAGCGAGGGCCGGCTATCCCAGCAGGCCTTGGGCGCTGCCTGGTTGAAAATGCACATGCTCGCCTGACCAGCATTGATTAGAGAGGCCTCTTCACCTCACCAGGGCGCAGTGCGGGGGACCCAGGAGAGCGCTCTTAGGGGTGGATTAAAGAGTGGCGGACGACGTTCTGGTTGCCCAGAGCTGGCCCCAATAAAGAGCACATGCTTTATGACAGAGCAAGAGCGCTGCTGGCTCAATGTAACCGCTCGATAGCTCATCTCCCGCAAAATTGCACTGTGTTGACGAGCGAAGAGGGGGAGCGTAATCAGCCCTGAACACAAATATTACAATTACAAGGAATGTGAGAGGAAGAGAGCATGGTCAGGCTGCTTTCTCCTCCTCCGCACTGGAAAGACTGTGCTCATCCTCTCAGTTCTAGTTATTTTACCTTCAGAAGTGACTAGGCCTGTGTGATAACCCTGGGTTCAGGTAAGTGAGAACACAGGAAACAGGATTCAGCAGTGCCGAGCTTTATTTTATTTTCTAAAGGTTTAACAAACTTCTCTTTTACAGTAAACACAAATCAGGCTTCATTTAGTTGTGGTGTTTACATCTCTTTTTCATACATGCTCTGCACCCTGGTGTCTCTCATCTCCCTCGTTTCTCTACCACTATAGGTAGGCCAGCTCAAAAGACTCAGGGCTGAACTCCTACAGCCACACAGCCTGCTGGTTCAGCATGACTGGCTCTCCCTTTGATTCGGTGATTCTCAACCACAACCCCTCCTACAGAGCCCATGTATGTATAGGCCCTGAAGTTCCTAGAATCATTTAGTATCCCCCTCGAATCCGACGCACCTGACTACATTAGTTTATTTATGCAGAGGAACTTGTGGCATTCCTGCTTAGATGTGGAAATCAAACAGTCAACTTTGTTTCAACCACTATGCTGTGCCACAGTTGTCATATTAAACCCTTTTGTGGATACATGAGTGCAGACAGATTATATACAGAGTCAGCCTCTGTGTCAATTGCTGTATTAGTGTCAGTAGCGTATGGCTGAGCATCGGTAAACAACAGTGAAGAGGAATGCACTGGTAATCGGGCCACCCTGTCTTCACCTGAGAGGATGACTTCATTTGAGCAGAGCTGACAGGCGGCAGAGGTACAGCGCATCCCAGTTGCTGTTCAGCCTGTAATTAAACATTACAATGAGCGGGGGCCTGGGAGACAGCCTGGCTAATTAGCAGCTGAATGAGACCCTCTCCTCGCCTCTCTCTCTCTTGCTCTCGCTCTCACTCTGTCTGTTTCTCCAGAGACATTTAGCTAAACTGCCTGAGACACAGAGCTGTGTCAGTGGAGACTCTACTTTTCGGGGTTCCCAGTCCTGGTTCTGAAGTCCCCCAGTGCTGCATATTTTTGTGCTTTCTCTGGTCTAACATGCCCATTTCCCAGAAACAGCTTGTTAATTGGTTGATTAATCAGGTGTCTTAGGCTGTGTTTAGACAGCGAAGCACATTCTCCTCAAAACACCCTTACATCCTACCGCAGGCTCTGCTTGTTTCACCGCACATGTTTTTCATCGCACATCCAGCTGAAAAAATGTTTAACTTGAACAGATAAACTATGCTTGTCATGTGCCACTTTTGATGGGTTATAAATTGGCAGGTGAAACCAAGACATAAAATGTTTGACAGACATTATATCTGTCCAAAATACTTTGTATCTTCGGCTGTAGTGCACTTGGCTTCTGCTGAGTCCTGCTAAAATGTTCTGCTGGACTGTTGTAGTAACTAAACATTTAAAATTAAGTTGAGATGTTTCTAATGGCTGACAGGTTCACATTAATCACATCAGAACATGTTTAAAGGATTTTCTCAGCTACAAAATCCATGCAATTAATCCATTTTCAAAAAGTCAATCCTCCAAAATCCTCCAAGATGGTATTCCATCTTAGGGGGCGTCACCTCTACATGCCCCCTTTGGCGCCAGTCCTGGGTAAAACTGAACAGGAGAGCACACACGGGTCTATTTTGATTTGACAGGTCTGCTCATATTTGATCTTCAGAAACAGATGATAAGTAGCTCACACTCTGCAAGGAGTTTGCTTTTGTGTCTATTTTCTTGCTTGTTGTGATGTTTAAGGCACTTGCTAACATTGACAGTGTGTAAATGGACTGATTAGGAAAAATAAAACCTTTTTCTCCTCGTCTTTATAAACCAACAAGAAGTGCAGCAAGCCATTGTTTCCTTAGTCTGTTTATTTACTGAGATGTGAAAAGGAGTGTCGAACCCTCCTACCATAACACTGCTTTACTTCTCTTTCCAAAATGGATTACTGGTGGTTCAGACTGGAATGTGCTATGCCATCTGAACACAAGCTTAGACATAGGAAAACCACTACAGGTGCTGGGAATGGTAGTTTTATAACCGGGATTGGGAATGTTTGTGTCAAGGCCTTTGGGAACACTGAGAGTGGTGGAAGCTAAATGTACAATGCGGCTGCAGGTGGGCTTGTTTTTTTGCATGGCCACACTGGAAAAGTTACATTTTCTTGGACCGGAGTGTCTGTGGAGCTTCGTCCAGAAGCGGACATGGAGGCCTTTGGCTCCGTAATTAGACTGGTGGTGGTGTTGTGCCCTGGCCTGATGGCTCGGCCGTCAAAAACAACATGCTCCAATTAACATCCCCTTAATGCTGCCGCCGCGGACCCCCAGCACCCCCCTGCCCCTTTAGAAGTGCAGAATCAAAGAGCCAGGAGGCGCTCGCACCAAGGACATAATTGGGCTGCCCTCTGACCTCCGTACCTTAAATCAGCCTGTTCGACTGCGCCCAAACACTCCCCCGTGCTAACTAGCCCTCGCAGCCAACCACTCATTAGACAGAAATACCCCAAGCTAGCGAAAAAAGAGTGGTGTGTGGTGACAGACACGCACACACACAGATGCAAGCACTAAAAAACGACCAGGCTTCATCAACATCATTCGTTTCTATCATGCACCCAAATCAAATAGGACGGCAGTGCAGTTCAGTGTTAAATAAGCATAACATTTTGTCCCCGCTTTTTTTGTGGCTGCTGGTGTATTAAATTTGCTCCAATTAATGTAGCATGCAAAACAGACCAGGGCTGGGAACAATCAGGCAGTGAAAAGCGGACCGTGTCGGGGGGACAGTGAGGAATAAGGCTGGAATGAGAGACTGCTGTTCATTAAGCCACCGGGTCCCAAAGCGGCAGCTTCTCCTCTGTTTAGACGCTGTGTTCTTGAGTGGTGCTGATAGGGAATGAGGTGCCACATCATTAAAACCTGTGCAGTTGCATGGCAGTTTATTGAGACACCCTTATTTACATCTGCACAAACTCTGTAAAACTGTGCTTTTGATTGCTATAATGACTCATCGCATGCATCTGGAGGAGGTACAGAACAGAAACACAAAGCTGTGCAGCCAGACATAACTATAGTCCTTATTTTAACTATGAGGAGAACAAGCTTCATTTATTTTTTTTTCCGGCTATGCATAGCAATGGCTCTTCATTTTATGGCAATGACTGCCATAAAAAAAGGCTGCCTGGTGCTCCCGTGGGAGGCTATTTACCGCACACGCAATCATCGTTATATGTTGGGAGTGAGAAAATACATATTTCTGTCATTTACATAAAGTATGACCAGAGCATCTGCACCGTGTAAGATCAGAGGGAAAATAAGGGGGTAATAAAAGCCAGTGGATTGTTTGTTGCGCTCAGACATGTGCGAGCTGATTGCTGATTACTTGCTGTTGGAGATGATATGGAAATAGGAGCGGGAGTCACAGAGCCAGAGGGTGGCTGGCCAGCAACCCAGCAGACTGGAACGGAGGACAGGACAGGGGCCAGGTCCAGCCTGGCACACACTGCTTCAGTTTTTTTAAGATTATTAGAAGGCAGAGTTGTGTAATACTGAAATCAGATGTATTTTACATAATTAGGGATTAGTCCAGTGACAATGAAGGAGACCAAGAATGTGGACAAGTATAACAGTGGTTCAAGTAGGTCTGCCTGTTTTGCTCTTATAATGTAGCCTCCGCACAGGAGGGAGGACTGTTTATGGTGATATTTGCCTCTCCTGTCCTGGTGTTTTCTCTAAATCATGTGGAGGATGCTGTGCTAAGAGCACACTAAGTAACAACACATGGGGTTTTATGTCCAGTGCTGTGGGACTAGGACATGGGCAGAATTAGCAGAAATAAATGATCCCAAGGCCACAGAAGTTATCCAAAGTGTAATCTAGCTGCGGCAGCAGGGGAAGCAGAGGGGGCCATGCAAAAGCGCTCCATCAAATGGCCATGGCAGGTGCTCCAGCGTTGCAGGCATGCTAATGAAGAGAGAGGCCCCTACTTTAGCTGGCCACTTCTTTCCCTCTGAAGTAGTTCTCTGCGGCCCCCGTCGACTTAGCCGACTGGTGCACTCACGGGAAATTATCCTAAATGGGCTCTCCCTCTCTCCGTGTGAAGTATATACCTGTGTTAACCTTCCTTGCAGAGGACACACTCCTGCGACCGCTCGCCCCCTCTCTGCCATGCCACTTGACCAGTAAGGGCATCCGGGTTGTCCACCTTCAGCGGCTCTATGACTATGAGGCCTTCAGAAGCAGGGCCCTCTCCTGCCTGCCATTCTCAGCCAAAATTATTTTTTTGGTGTAACTGGTGTAACTGTGACGTGTGTTCTACCAAAGCTGTCCTGCCCTAGTCCAGCATAGTGTGGTGACTCCCTGCTCAAACATACTAGAACCTGAAGTTCATTACCAGCACTGCATGTCTGTTTAAGAACTAGACAAGGCATTCTTGCATTTTACAGTAAACTTTTCACATCTAGCGCTTGAATTTCTTTGGAGTCTTATGTTTAAGCATGTGGAGGATCAGTTACTTAACATCATCAGGCTAAAGTTAGCCCAAACATGCATATTATAGCATTGCAATGAACAGAACCCCTATCTGCATATTGCAAAGAGCCTAATGCAAATAGCAATGAAGAATCACAGCACTCAGATGGCTTCTGCTCATTGGGGATCAATAGTACTCTACATCCTGCTGGAGATTTCCAGGGTGATCACACTACTTACAATAAAAGTGACTAGTACACTTTAAAAGTACTAAATTTGAGGGAGAAGGTTTAGTAGGTTTGTTTGACTGCGATGGAGTGAGCTCTGGAGTAAGCCAATGCCTGATGGTGCTTCAACATGGCAAATGGCCATATATGAAGCTAAAGGTGTGTCTATAGATTTATGGACTCTGTGTAATCTTTTATTAGCCTGGTGCACTGTAGCAGAGCCCTCTCGTGGTGCATTATAACCTGGTAAAGGATTGGAGTGCAAAAGGCAGGTGAGGAAATGAAGGTTCAGGTAAATGATGATGATGGTAAGGAGCGGGGCAGTGTCAAACGATTTTTGCCAGCTCAGGGTGTCAGAGGAAGAATCTTCAGCCACACTGGCTTTACTTGATCTCAGTACAAGTGCAAATTCCCATGCGTAAGAAGGTTCTCTCGAAGGCTGACCTTTTCCTGGGCTCTACCACGCTCTCTCATGTGTCTCTGCCGCGATGCATGGCCTCAGAAGGAGCAGCTTTGAAAAAACACATCACATCACAGCACACATCAGCCACATAGCACTCATTAATGGAACCATCATGTTCATTTTTGCCCCAGAACCAACTTAGCAGTGGTGTTTAATTTGCCTTTTCCATTATTGTGTTATTGGCCTGAGCCTTTATCTTCTCCAGGCGACTTTCGCTTTAACCTTGAACCGGCCAGCCCGATGCTAATGACTTGAGCCTGTTGAGTAAAGAGAGAGAATGAGAGAGAGAGAGTGAGAGTGAGAGAGAGAGCACAGGGTGTGCAGAGAGACATGTGGTTTGTACAAATCAACTGAGAGAGAGAGAGAGAGAGAGAAAGAGAGAGAGAGAGAGAGAGAGAGAGGGAATAATGCTTTAGATGGCGGTTCAATTGTCTTCTATCTGCAGCTTCCGTCCCCTTTAATCCTTGTGCCTAAGCGCAAATGAATCCGGGAGCGCCACCTTATCAGCCAAGCCTTACAGATACCCCCCTCATCGACTGTTCTTCACAACCAGGGTCATATAAACACCAAACCAAAAGGCCCTAACAATACACACACTTCATAACAATATGTAAGGCACTTACACACACACACACACACTTTTCCAGTATAAGGTAACATTAGGAGCAAAAATGTATGGGTAACAAGTTACACCCACTTGGCAATGGATTCGAATGTAGCTATGTATGACTATGTATAACAAAACAGAAATTCATTAAGGATTTAAGGTTTGACCAGCATTAACTCATCTGTTTGCTAAGCAGAGTAGCCAGTCAAAAGAAGATATACTAATGATTGCTGTGCAATCAGACTCTTACAGCTAATTGGCAAGTGCTGGCATATTCTGTGAAGTCAGTGAACATTTCTTCTCTCAGTTCTTCATTTGCCTGTCAGTCCATCTGTCTGCAGACCGTAACAGTGGCCTACTCTTTAGGACATCAGGCCAGTCACTGCAATATGTAAGCACAAAAAAAAAAAGTGAACTAAAAGGATGGCCGGCATTTATTCCACAGTTCAAAGTATTCTGCAAATTGGCTCATGTGCCCTATCAAAACACCTTAAAGTTCTACGAGAATGGAGGCACGACAAAGTGAAAAGAGAAAAAGACATTACTGGTCAGACAGAATTAGTCATTCTCTGCTGAGTGTGTGTGTGCTCTGTCTTTGAGGTGCAGTGACACAGTAGAGGCTGGTTAATTAGAATTGTGTCAGTGAGTAAATGTGCTGTGACCTGGGCCCCTGCACACGCAATCTCCGGCGCCATGGACGACCCTTTCAACTGCTTCACCAGAGACCCCTGACAGGCCTGTCAGCCTGCCTGCAAGTGTGTGTGTGTATGTGTGTGTATGTAAGTGTGTGTGAGAGAGAGAAGGGCGGGGGTGGACATCAGACAAGAGAAAGATAGAAAAAGCAGCAGGAGAGGAAGAAAGGACCCTTGTCCGTTGTCGTCCTGGAGGGCCCTCCAGCACTGCTCCAGGGGCTAGGAGCCACCAGCCCTCTCCTGAGCTATGGTAATGGGGCCTGGATGAACTCTTCAAGGGCTTCGAAAAGCCTCTTGTTCTGCGGGCAGCCAGTGGCGGAAAGAGCCAGAGAGAAGGCCCACTTGTCAGACCCCTGGGTAGGAGTGGAGGGAAGGGATGACACTGGGACCCAGGAGCTTCACTCTTCTGTGTCTCCAGTCATTACTGGACTGGCCTCCCGTTCTCTCTGCTTCAAGTGCAGGGAACAGTTTGGTCACCACTTTCACTAAACAGCTCTGGAGAGACTCTGTTTATATCCATTTGTGTCAGAGTGGAAAGCCAGACTGACTTCTTCACAACTGCACACACTTTTGTGCGGAAAAGCTTTGCACTGAGAACTCATCATCCACTTTAGAAGCACCCAACTTCGCCTTCCACTTGGTGGTCATTTTATAAGCACAACCTACCTTACAGGGTCACAATTGCAGACTCTCCACTGTCATTCACAATTTGTCAGTATTCCACCATGCCGTTCAACAGTGGTCAGTTTCTGACCTCAAGACAACTGCTGATAATACACACAATAGTGTGTGAGGCACTGGTATGTTTGTGAAGTGTAGCAGGGGGTTTTACATGTCATTGTCACTGCTACGTTGAGTGTGGTGTCCCAGAAATATCACCCTAGAGCAGCTCTGTTGTCAGAGACTGACTATTTATTAAGAACTAGATTACAAAAACAAATGCTACAGTTGAACTAGAGTTTCTGCACTGGCAAGGTGGATCTACAACCGGCATCAAAAGTTTTGTCATCATGATGTGGTTGGTGTCATGCACCTATTAGGACCTCCTGTCGTAATGCTGCCTTTAGGGCATGTCGGAAAATTTGCATTTACAAGAGGAGCGCACTTGAACTCCTCCGACATATTGTATTTACTAATATTTCTGAGCTGAGGATATGTCAGTAAAAAGCCTTTAATACAAACTGCTTGTATTTCAGTTACACTAGCATGCAAGTACCTCAACACTGCAGGGTACAATCATCCACACACCAAAATATAAATATTAGCATGTTATGTGAAGCTTGTAATTGGATAAAAACATTATTTATCTCATAGGTATCTTGTTTATCATGTTACAGTGATGCTTGTTAATGAAAGAAAAACCTAATGTACACATGAGAGTATTATTTCCTGTTCATCTATCTTCTTTCTAATTACAATCACATGAACTCAAATCAAGACATAGTCACGACCTCACCAAAATGTTCCACACAAAGCAGTAAGCTTTGTCAAAAGTGCTTTTGGTAGGATTAACCTACAGTTTGGAGCTGGTGTTGGTTTAATAATTGACTTTCTTATACACAGCATAAAAAAAAATGCTAATCAACTCTAACTCAGAGAAAACAGTGCAGTGATGCTCAGTGGAAAGTGTATATAAGACCAAACTTATCCTGTGGACAGTTTTTGTGGAGGCAATTTACAGTCTGCTTGTAATATGAGCAAAACGGGCAGAATGATGCACAAATTCACAGGTCTATGTAAGTCTTTCTAATAAAATGTCCAGCAAGAGTTTAAAGAACTTTTATACACCAAACAGCCAACACATTAAATTCACTCTTGTGTCTACAATACCTGTGAATTCTATCAGCCCTACTTACCATATAGGAGCATGTTGTAGTTCCACAATTAAAGACTGTAGTCCATCTGATTCACTGTATACATTATTATTCCACCTTTACCCTGTTTATCAATGGTCAGGCCCCCACAGGACCACCACAGAGCAGTTATTATCTGGGTGGTGGATCATTCTCAGCACTGTAGTGACTCTGATGTGGTGGTGGTGTGTTAGTGTGTGTTTTTCTTTGTATGAGAGAATTAGACACAGCAGTGCTCCTGGAGTTTTTAAACACCCCAGTGTCACTGCTGGACTGAGAAAAGTCCACTTACAGACAATCCAGACAACAGCGTCCACTGACGAAGGACAAGAGGAAGACCAACACAAACTGTGCAGCAACAGACGAGCTATCGCCTCTGACTTTACATCCACACGGTGGACCAGCAAGGAAGGCGTCTTTAATGGAGTGGACATGTGTTTAAAAACTCCAATACCACTGCTGTGTCTGATCCACTCGTATCAGCACAGCACACACTAACACCCCACCACCACGCCAGTGTCACTGTAGTGCTGAAAATGATCCACCACCTGGATAATACCTGCTCTGAGGTGGTCCTGTGGGGGTTTGGACCATTGAAGAACAGACTGAAAAGGCACTAACAAAGAGAAACAGATGCACTACAGTCTGTAATTGCAGAACTACCTGACGCTAATTTGTCTATATGATCATTTGAACTGATAAATGGACAGACATTACAGAAACGAGAAGGTGTTTTTGGTGTTAGGGGTAATCGTTGTATATCAGCCAAATTCGGGTATCTCCTTATTCGAAACGAAGGTCTTGAGATAGAATAATTCTTTTTTATTGTTTCGAAGGCTGAAAACTGCACATGGCCCATAGCAGGTCTAATAGGAATGTTAGCAAGGCACTATGTGTGCAACCCTCTCGTAGTTATTTCAGCCTCTTTCTACTCTGTCCTCTCAACCAACGCCACCCCCCCCACACACACATCTCCCTCTCTCTCTCTTTCTCCTCTTCTCTGTCTGGTGACACCACCTCTCTGACTAATTAGAATTCTGTCACTAAGTAAATGCATTGTGACCACTGGGTGACAGCTGTGCCTCCCTGCTATTTGGTTTGGGGGAGTAAGAAGAGTGAGAGAGAGAGAGAAAGAGAGAGGGAGAGAGAGAGAGACAATCAGCAGCGTGGCAGCCTGGCGATGGCGGTGGCAGTCTCCCTTTTAACAGGAGTGGTGCTGGTCTCGCCACTGACCTGACAGTCATTTAAATTACAGCGGAGGGAAGGGGAGGCCAGCCAAGCACTGTGGAATAATGCACTGACTGACTGACTGACTGAGTCCTGTTTGCCCTGACAACGGCCCGCACTCTCTTCCTTTTCAATTAAGAGAGAGAGAGAGAGGAGGGACGTAGCGGCCTGTGTCCCCCCCAACCTCCAACCAACCCCCCTCCCCCTTTCTGGCTCAACCTTCACTCATCCCTGCACTCCTCCCTGACTCCTGTCCTACTCCTGCATCTCCTTCTGTCCCCCTCATCTCTCTCCTCAGCTATTGCTCTCTCTCTCTTTTTCTCTCTCTCTCCTTCTCTCTCTCCCTCCCACTCGAAACAGCACGCCACCGATCCACTCATACACAAATGAGCGTCTGGGTGACGGCCATAATCCCCGGCGACTGGAGCTGCAGCTTGCAGACAGGCTACAGCTTATTAGCTTATGGGAGGAAGCTGCGACGACGTTCTTGTCTTATTGCCTGTAGCCCCTAGTGCTTCGTATGAAAAATAAAAATAGCATGGTGGCGTGTACCACGTAAGCTTTGCTTGGGTTGCTTTGTTTACTGATGTGACATGACTGTTCCTCCATGTTTTGTTGTTGTTTACAATGTATAACTTCATAACATTGGCCCTAGAGTTATTACTGCTGGTTTCCTATACTATTCAAAACTAATTAAGATGAAGTACAACTAATTAAGTATTTACATAATTAGTTACATAGTTAAAATAATAATAATAATAATAGAAAAATAATTTGCATTTCTTTTTTATTCTGTATCAACAAGTTTGCCTTCTCTTAAGAATAAAATGTACACTGCAGAACAACTATGTATAAAATAAGTGTTTCTATTAAGCAATAAAAACTAATCAAATTTTACTTGGTAAGATTTCTTGTCTTTATTCTAAATATCTTAACACTAGAAAGAAAATACGTAAATGTAGAACGAAATATTTCTTTCATCTTTTGTTAACTTCAGATCACATCTCAAATTAGCACATCAAAAAAAAATTGAAGTTGTCCTCAGTTTTGACTCCTCACTTCAGTACTCCAAACATTTTTAAATACAATATCGAAATCCTTGAATGAATCCTGCATGAAACTTGACTTAAAATTTAAGAGATAATTTTTAACTGTGGCTGACAAAGTTCATAGTATGCTCTGTATGACATACAGAGAAAATATTCATTTACTTTATTTTAGGTCATTTCTTTTGCAAATATATTGAGTTCAAATGCTGGGTCACCGTGTTGTTACCCTCAGGCATAGGTCAGGAAACACAACTGTACTTTATTGAATGACGATTATGTTCTCCGCTGGGAAACTAAATGTAGCATATGTTGCATGAAGACATTTGAACACCCCTGATCAAATGATACATTTTGTTGCTTTTCTAAATGAAATAAGTGAACACAGCCTCTGTAGGGAACTTTCCATGGACTTTTCTCAGAATTTTTGTAAATATTTCCATTTATTCTATTTATATACTGAAAACATTTTGAAAACATAAAATGTAGCATTAGCACAAGCAACTTTTTGTGTTTTTGTATGAGTTAAATCCAGATAATAAATTAAAATATACATGCGTTTTTTCTATATTTTCACTTATTTTTAAATCCAGAAAATGTTATTTGGCCCGGCGTTCTTAAACCTGGACTTCTTAACTGAATTTAAAGTATATCATTGGAATGTAAGTGTACATTTACATCATATCAGCATTGGTGAACTTTTTTGTTATATTTTGACAATGAATTGTAAAACATAACAAAATCATGGCTAAATGATAAAGGGAAAAAATGAATGACTTCACATAAAATAAAAAAATAATGCAATTGATAGAATTGTACAATTTCTCCCTTGTTCTGTGTAACTCATTGCCTAAAAGAATGCAAAACTGCAAATAGACAGTAATTAGCTATCAAGCTCCTCACAGGCTGCCCACAGCAGGCAAATGTGTGAACTGTGCTTTTCTTTGCGCGGGTGTCAGTGAGCGTAGGGCATCTGTCTGCACTTGCTGACTCTTGCTGGCACTGTGGACCTTGGCCTTTATTGGCCATTGTCTGTGCCCTGCTGGCTGGCTAGCGTGTGCCAAGACTTGGCATGGCTGCCAACCTGTGACACGGCAGTGGATTACAGCACGTCAGCGGCTGTTCTGCTCCGCCATGCAGATGTCCCCTCTAAAGCCCATCAGTAGGATGGAGGGCCTCGCTCCAGAGAGCTAGGAGAGTGGGGCTGTGTCCTTCCCCAAAGCCCTCGAGAGAGAGAGAGAGAGAGAGAGAGAGAGAGAGAGAGAGAGAGAGAGAGAGAGAGAGAGAGAGAGAGAGAGAGAAAGAGGGAGAGAGAGAGAGAGAGAGGGAGAGAGAGAGAGAGAGAGAGAAAGAGGGAGAGAGAGAGAGAGAGAGGGAGAGAGAGAGAGAGGGAGAGAGAGAGAGAGAGAGGGAGAGAGAGAGAGAGAGATCTCAGCCAATCGCCTACATCTATCCCTGAGGAGCCAACAAGTGCCAATCAGCATAGCTGAAGAGGCGGGGTGATGGAATAACCAAAATAGCACTGTACCTTTCCAGCAATGGATACCTTACATTAGCATTTTACTGTCTGCTGGAACTTGGAGTGCCAGTGGGCTACAGTGACCAGGGGCCGGCTGCACCAGCTGTACATAAGTTTAAACATAGTCTAGTTACTAAGTTCAGGTTTCAAGTTAAAATGACTAAATTGCACCAAACAAACTAGCTTTTACTGCGAGGTTACACCTCGTAATGGTGCATGGCTAATAGCAGCATGAAACTTTGCCTGGTGACAGCAGTGCTGGCAAACATGGATGATTATTGTTTTAGCAGGATATATTGTTTATACACACAAAAAAACCAGGAGGAAACGCTGTACTCTTATTTTTGTTGTATATGTTGACGTTGCCGTTGTTGCAAAACTCTTGATGAACTGTTCTACGTACTGCAGAAAGCTCCTGCTTGCGGTGGCAGTGTTTTCAGGGCTACAATGCAACATTTGGTTTGCTGTCAAAAGAACAGTTTTTGGGGAAAGCAGTGGAACCACATACACAGCAAAGAACACTAAAAACATCACAGTTTTAGTGAACTAAGTTTAAAAACACCAAATGTTATATGCACTCCAGTGCATGTTACTGCATTTATAGATCCATTCTGAACATGTTGCCGCAGAGGTGGGCGATAAAACAATCTGACAGCTGATCCGTTGAAATAGAAAACAGAACAAGTAGTGCTACATTAAAAAAAACTTAAAAAATGTGAATACACTGATTTTTATTCAATATTTGTTATTTTGTGCTGCACTAAATCTAGTAAAGCTGGGCAATTAATTTAACATATACTGATGATACACACTATATGCTCAGTAAAGAATATTGTCCTGTATTGTATTGGGACATAATTTATCACAGAACAATATATATAAGCATATTGTTTCTGTCATGTTAAAGCCATGTATGCATTAGTTGGTAATAGTTGTCATGTTGTCATGATTTGTTTTTGGGATCTGTCTGTGAAGTTGCCTGCCTGTGTTATGACCTCTGCCTGGATGTGGAGTACTGCACTACCCCATTCTGTGCCAGCAACCTGCTTTAGCCTTTATATTACAATAGTTAAGACATGACTTAATGATTAGTAAATAAATAGTTTGAACCTAACTAGGCTTACATACAAACTTAAACACAAACTGGGTGTTTTGCTGTGTGATGCTGTGTAGCAGGGATGCTCCAGCACAGTTTGGTGTTTCTTTAACTCATCTGTTAATTCTCAGGTTTAGTAGGTGTGCTTGAGCAGGGATGTCACCAAAAACCTGGATGCCAGCCCTCCAGGACGTAAGTGAAGTACCTCTACTACAGAGAGAAAAAGAGAGAGAGAGAAAATGAGAGAGTGACAAATACGTGTGATAAGTTCGGTGAATGACATATGGTAGACGCCTCTTGCCTCTGAAATATGCATGGCTTTTTCAGGAGAGAGAAGAGTTCATTTAGGCCGTTCAGCACGCTGGGGGTAATTAAAAGAGATGATCAATAGTCCGGGGCCCTCTTGCCCTCTGATAACAGCTTGCAGCACAGGCAAATAGTGGGACATGGAGAGGTGGAAGACATGCTGTTTGGATTATTATTATCAGCATGCAGAGCCTAGTATGGAGACATTTTTACTTTAACTTAAATTAAATCAGTAACCTTTGTTTAACATACAAAGATATCAAACATACTACCATTCCCTAACCCCACTGTTCAGCCAACGTTATACAGTAAACATAAACATATAAATTCAACTCAAAGCTTAATCACACAATATTTTACTTTAATTTTTGTTGTTGATTATTAACAGTGAACAGCCTTTCACTAGAAAGTTATGCAAGAATCTGCATATCTGCATTTTTTTTTTTCAAGGATCACACAAATAAATAAAACCCTGGACTGGTTCTAATCTTTTTATATGTTTTAGTTGAATAAAAAACTGATAATCTAACTTTTTTGCAAATAAAGACTGAAAATAATTACAGAATTAAATAACAAGAATAATAGAAATTAAAGGTAAAAAGGTAACACACTTGTTTCTTTTTGTTAGCACAAAACACTTAGAAATAGAATACAAATGACACAATCCAGTAGATTTAACTCATCACAATGAGATGACTCTGATCACATTCTCTGCAGTTGGAGAAGCGTGTGTAAGTTAAAAAAATGAGCCTTAAGTGAGTTCTTGGCCACCAGAGAGAGAGAAAGAGAGAGATCTCACCTTTCCATAAGCTGGACTCCATCATCAATATTCTAGAGGAATCCATAGTTCAGGAATAGCTAACTAATTAGAGTTGGCTTTAAATAATTTAGCTCCTTAACTTTCATTGATTTGTCAGTTCTGCGCTAGGAGTAGAGCTGTAAAATTGACTATCCTCAAACAGACATGCTGGTTTGTGGCTTTATGGGCCCAGATTTCTCACTCACTCTCTCTCACACACACACACACACACACATTCTCCTGCTGATGGTCCTACTCCTGTCTCCTTTTCTGTTACACTGAAGCAAAGATACCTGTCTTAATCAGTCCTCGTAAATCAACACGATCGATTTATGAATTAATGTTGGTAATTGTTCTGTTCACAGTTCTCTATGTGATGTTTAATTTATACAACAGAACATGTCCTTATGTTATTGATTACTGCACTAATTCATGGAGTTTGTTACAGTTATCTATTACAAGAAACTTGTCATTTCATTTTAATGCTGCTTGCATCGTAGACCAAAAGCATACAACAATAATTCGGACCATTGTGGGCAACGGCTGCCTAATTTGACATTTCATTTGAAGGCAATTGTTTAATTGCTTAATTGTTGGTGGATTATTTTCAGCTGGCTGGAGAAGCTCCATTCACTCTGAGCTGTGAGATTTATTTATAACAATGGCTCCATTTGTAAATTGCTCCCCAAACAGCCAATGAAGTTATACTTACAAATAAGAAACTACATAAGTTGAGCAGATGTAATGTATTATGCTACCTTTCACCTTTTCCACTTATGAAAAACTGTAAACCTTGATAGATAGACCAAAGTAGATGGGATTCACAAAGAAGAGGCAGGAAATGAATTGTGTGTTGAATTAGAAGGAGGAGGGGCTTCAGGCAAGGTGAATTAGAAATGCTTTGAATACCTAGTGATCTGCCTCGCCGTAAACAGCCAACATAAACATTTATCTAGTAGGCCACATATATGGCTATTTAGAGAACAGTTACATTATCAATCGAATTTTGCCTAACCAAGGTAAACCATTGAAACAGCTAACTCGGAGGCCTCTGTTTGGTGGCTGCCCTACCCAACCATGCCTGATTCACCTCAGCAGTTAATTACCAAGTTTAGTAGGTAAGAGAAATCGCAAAACTGTGCTAGACTTCAAGTTTCTGTTAAAATAACAGCCTGAGTTGATACAGCTTATTAGCATGCAATTCTACTTACACAGCCAAAAGCACAAATAAAATAATGGTTTATGTTTGTGACAAAAGAAACATTCAATTAATACAACACAGGGTTAAATACCTTCATCGTTTGCCACATCTTGCTACGAAAAGCTCAAAGAGCAAAAACAGGTTAGGAATAGAATTAATACACCCCCTAATGCAGTGCTCAGAGTTACCAGTGTTTTTGTTCTGTCTCAAACTGAGAAGACAAGCTGAAAGGTTCAGCACAAAAGAAAATCACACCCCTAAAATCCTGTGACAGAGACTTGAGCATGTGTGGCCACTTCAGCTGACCCACTCTGGGGAGCAAAGACGGGGCCTGCATCTAAGAATTGCCATCGATGCTGGTTTGGGAAACCGTCGGTGTGATGTGTTCAATATGTGTACATTTCCAGCGATATTGAATAGTGTGGCTCTGTAGCTTGGCCTGGTATGGTGCGGAATAAGAATGGCCTGACCTATAGCACTTCAGACAAAATTGCCTCACAATGAGCGCTGGCCTGCATCGATTATGCCCCAAGTGTTTACAGCAGCAGTGGCCACTCCGGCTCTAAACGAGTGGCCGACTGTCGGCCAGGCTCAAACTCCGATGGCCGCCCTCATTAGGTTGACAGGAATCGGACATGATCAATTCTCCTTTACCTGTCCAGGTCCAGGACGGTGCTATGAATGGGCTGAATTAACGAGGCGACCATGGAATTTAATACAACTTCCCAATTTTGGTTGCCAAGAATGTTCTTTTGATATTTTTTAAATATTTTAAAATATTTTTTTAACTAAATTTCTTCAGAAGCTTTCTTGATGTTCACAGGGTCATAAAAGTTAACGTACTTTAACATAATCAAAGTTAACGAACTTTAACGTAATCAAAGGAGTTACGCTGCACGGACATCTGCGGTATGCATAGTAAAATATGTACTCTTGCATGTCTTGCACACCTCCATGTTTGGCAGTGTAGAATGGCATAGTAGGGAAAGCATTACAGCAGAGGCAGCGTTTATGAGAATGTTTTTGCATCCCATTTTTTTTTATGTTTATTAAGATATTTTCCTCATTTTTACCATGAAAGTTAACTGATGCTGGCACTTACATTTAGTGGTGCAGATTAACAATGTAAAACTATTTGACATTACTTATATGTAAAATAAAAACTGTGTTATCTAAGTATGCTTACTAAGTTGCAGTAGTAGAGAAACAAATATGTGAATCTGCTTAAGAAGAAACAAAAAAAATAAAATCTAACTCTACTGTTTTGAACTGCATAACATCATATACTTGCATTGCGATGGGGCATTGGGTAGTGCTGTCGTTTCACAGGAAGAGCCTTCACTCAAAGTGCTATGTTTTCTGCCTCTTATTCTGCCCCAACACTGAATATTAACAATATTCTAGTAAATGTTACAGCTAATGTAAGATGACCTTATTAGGCAACTTGTCATGAGATCCTTACCCTCATAGTCATGCAGGTCATTTATGAAGAAAATTTGACCTATTTGAGCTTGCTTGTCTCTAATAATAAAAACTACTCCATCAGATTTCTTTCACAGAAGAATCAGGTAAGCGCATTAATGACGATGTAAAAGTCATTTAATTTTTAATTCATAAATCACAACACTGTTGTCATGTTTTCACCACGGTGATGACTTCTGCTGCATCAAATCTGGATGTGTAAAAAAGGTCTGTAGGAGTTTTCTGCATGCTAGCATGTTTCTGTCCTGGTAAAAAAGATGCACGCTTCTTCTTTTATGGTTTGATGCACTGAGAGAGCAGGTTAGATCAGTAAGTGAAGTTACTATATGACTAAGTTTTGGGAGCTGGACCTTCTGAGTTCGACACTGTCCCCTGTCCTGGCTTTAGGTACTTATTGACCGCATGAGATTATCAGTGTAATGATAAAATGCATCTTCATATGTTTACTAATTTGTAAGACAAACTAAATACAAAATCTACAGATTTTCAGCTTTGTTAGATCACATTTGTTTCATATCGAATGTTCTAGCATCAGCACTAAGAAACTTCTTACTGAAGAAAAAAGAACATATTAAACATCAGAAATAGGCACATTTTTTTGCACTTAGCATTTTTTGTCTTTAAAGCGTTCATCATTTTTAACAAGATTTACAAACGACTGGGGAACACTGAACAAGCAAAAAGGAAACTCTGGAGAATGTACTGCTGAGAAAGAATGCTGTGACTGAATTAAATAGTGAAAATATATTAAAATCAGATTATTATTTGAGCACTTTCAGCATATGATTTCTTGGTCCCTCATTCTAATCAAATCTTGCCTTTGCTGTCTTTGTGCGGTTAATGAGCTGGGAAAGAATGAAGACGTCCAATCATTCACCTGGATTCAATGAAGACTGAGACAAGACAGTTTTTTCCCCTTCAGCTCTTTGACACATCAGAAATGCATCAATAAGTTATGACTCATTCTCTGTTTCTTTCTTTCGCTCATCTACTTGCTGCTAAATGACTACTCTCCACATTTCTCGGGGGAAAGATAGGAAGGCAAAAATATTATGCTCTAGTATGTTCTTTTTTACTTTCCTTTTTTGTAATTACAGTCTCATCTGAGGGATCCGGCTCATCCGAGCGATGACTTTGAATGGTTTCAGCAACACACCTACGACCTCTTATTTACCCGAATGCCACATTGACCAGACATGCGATAAAACCCATAACTCATACCCTTCAGAACTTGAAAAGCAAACAAAGCGGCAACAAAAGCGTTTCATCACAGTGCCACGTCAATCAGAGCTGAAAAGCGCCAGCCGCTATTTTTCAAGATGGCTGTTATGGTCAGACTCCAGTAAACACGCAGAGGGTGGGGGTGGGGGTGGGGGGGGTGAGGATGCAGTGATGGTAGTGGAGGTGGAGGTGGTGGTAGTGGGGCTTTTCTTTGAACATAAGTCACACTGTAGCCCTCTCTGTTCCTCTCCGTCTCCCTCCCACAATCCCCTGGTGTGAGTGAGCCGGCAGAATAGATGTGCTATGGGCCAGCAGAGCCAGAGGGATGCTAAGGCAAGCTGATTAACGGCATGTGGAGCCTCTCCAGCGTCATGGACACACCACTTGTGCTCACAGCAGGAGAACGGTGCTGGCCATGAACCGAAGCCCTGTCGCTTTAGCTCAGTGCAGGGAGGCCCTGTCGTTTTGCGTCCAGGCGTATGGGAACACATAGAGGCAGTGCACACATGCTCACAGGCGCGCACACACACCCACTCATTACGCACCATTGCATGTGATCTGTCCGCTCCTTGCACTGCCACCCCTGCACGAGCTCGAAATAAGTGGACTTATCAAATGCAGTCCCTTGCCTTCAAAGCTCGGACCAAGAAAGAAAGCGAGTCCTGCCTTATGTCTGAAACGTGAAAGCAAATAGTACTACATGAAATGCCGCCACTCATTTCACTGCAAACAATGATACCTTGGTAAGAGAACACCTTAAATATATTCAGTAGATCAAGGCTTTCTCTTTAGGAGATTTTTGTACAAACTTATTTCTACATGTTTCTATAAGAGAACTCGCCTTCTATTGTTCAATTAAACATCTGGAAATATCTGATTCTTGCGACAATCTATATACAAAACCAGATGTGTCAAATAACGAAGTACAAATACTTCATTACCTTACTTATTTTGGTTATTTATACTTTGCTGGAGTAATTATTTTTCCAATTACTTTTTACTTATACTCCTTACATTTTCACACTATTATCTGTACTTTCTACTCCTTACGTTTTGAAAATACATCTCGTTACTCCTATTTCATTTTCGGCTTGTTTTTAGTCATATACATTTACTTTCCGGTAAAGGTTATTGATAACATGCCTTTAAAGTTTGACTTTTTGCACCATTACAATACTTATAGGCAACTAGTCATCATATCTTCTGCTCCATGAAACACATGTTAATGCTCAGTAGTACACAGATATGCTTCTTTAATATATTTACATTGTACTAAAATACATTCATTTTTAATGGGCGTATATGCGGCTGAAACAGGAAGCCTAGCACATCCCAAATTTATCAACATTAACATTTTAATATAACAATATAGTCATTATGGCTTTTAGAATAAGGCCCCTTTGGTGCGGTCTAAGCTTTTGTCCTTAATGACATTTATTTTTCCTTACATTACTTTTACTTTTATACTTTTTATATTTTTTTGGTAGTTTTGAAAGCAGTACTTTTACAGCTTGTCTTCAAATTTTACAGAAGTTTTTAAACCCTAGTATCTATACTTCTACCTGAGCAATGAATGTGAATACTTTTGACACCTTTGTACAACACACAAGGTAATATCACATGCTTTAAAGTATCAGTTTTGTAGGCCTGCAGAAAACATTTACTCTGAAAGAAACTTTAATAACATTTAAAATGTGCAGTATTGTTTAGCTAAGCCTGGTTTAGTGGAACAGCAGTCCTAAGCAGTACTAATAGTTCTCTCTTTTACTGCTAAACCCCGCCGTACACAGGTAGTGATAGAAGTTAACATAGGGAGCTTAATCTTAGATAACAACCAAGCCATGATGATGCAGGATCAAACAGTTTGACCTGCGTGAGCCTTTTTAAGTGAGCTCAATTTAAGTGTTCTATCAACGGGCACATGGTTCGTTCACACTCTGGTTGAAGTGACACGTGCCCCCGTGTTGTTTTTGCATAATTGATTGGATGTTAATCAAAGCGGCTGCGTATCGAGTCCGGCTCTCCCACGCGAGCCACACAAGTCAAGAGAGAAAGAGAGAAAGAGAGAGAGAGAGAGAAAGAGAGAGAGAGAGAGAGAGAGAGAGAGAGAGAGAGCTTTCTTTAGCAGTTGACGCACATCCTGGCAGCACAGTAATGAGCAAGCAGGCTCCATGCAAGAGAGGCATCTGACAAATGTGACGATGTGACAGAGAAACACAATAAAAGGCCAACTCGTGTGTGTGTGTGTGTGTGCGTTGTGTACTGCTCAGAGAGATTTAAAGCCAGTGTTGGGAGAGAAAAAAGAATGTCTGCATATGGCCATAAAAAAAAAACCTACATAGAGATGGGAGAGGAGGACGTGAAGAGAGAAGTGGTGAATGCAGTGGCAGTGGCATGAAGAATGAAGTCACCTGGCTTTCCCTGAGCTTTGAAGGTCAAGGAGAAGCTCCTGCATATTCATGGCAGGGGGGACCAGCATAAGGATCGATGGGTTTTAATTGTTTTTTCCTGGGCTGGGGAAGGAAGTGCCAGCAGCTATTGATCGGCTGCAGACAAGGCCACTTACATGTCAGATGTGTGTGTGTGGGGAGGTGGGGGAGATTTTGGGGGGCATCGCCCAGGCTTGTGGCAGACAAGAGGGAAATGTGACAAGACACAGTGGCGACATGAAACACAACATACGTGTCTGTCTTGCAGGTGTGTGTGTGTGTGAGTGTGTATGCTTGTGTGCGCGTGCAAGCTGCACCCTAATCTTGTGTCAGGGGGCGAGGGAGGGGCGAGGCAGGATAGGTGCATTATGGAGTGTGTGTGGTTCATTATGGAGTGTGTGTGGCAGTGTATAATCTCACACTCACTCACTAAGCAGCCTCAGTGCACCTGGTCTTACTGAGACTGCACTGCTGCCGAGACACTTCTGGCTTTTTGGACTGGCCCCTCAGTGATCGACACAGCTGCTGCCGGAACCTACATTCCAGTAGATCTTTGAATATATGATATGTTCTATATATACATATGATATCTTTTACACAATATGCTGTACTGATATAATATATACAAGCACACATCTGAACACCCCTGGCCAAATGGCTTTTATGTTAAGGTAAATAAGCTCAAATATCAGGGGACTTAAATGTTGTATTTTTTTCCTGTACATTTAGAGCAAACATTAAACATAATGTATTAAATTTTCAATAGCATTTGTACATTTCACAATGCATTTGTCTCACAATATGTTATTGTGGGAATATTGAAATGATAAATATGTTTTAATAAGTTGTATTGATAAGTGGTACGTAGAGGGAATAACTTTATTTTTCTACATTATTTGAACACTGCAGCCATCCTTTACATTGAATGGATTTTTTATGATGAATGAAGCAATAGAAAAGCCTCAAAATGTACATTAACATTAAAACATTAAAAACTAAAAACAGTTTAGTAAAGTTAGAAATTTTGCAAAGTTTTGTAAAGTTGGTATTTTGAAAAAAACTTTTTTGTTTGGACAGTGGTGACATTCCTATTAGCACTTTCCCAAGTTTCCAGAAATAACCTTAATCCAAAATTCTGATGCAGCTGTTTAATTTCTTTCTCACACACACATTTGTTTTTGTGACATTACATAGACTCATCCAGATATATCCAGATCTCAACCACAAATACTACTAGCTTAACCCTAAACCTAACCCTAAGCCTAAGCTTAACCCTAAACTTAATCTTACTCTTTAATAATGTGAATCATGGGGACCAGCTTGTAAACATAAGGATAAAAGGTCCCCCCAGAGTAAGTATATGACCAGGTTTTGGTCCCTACAATCCAGCATACACCTGACACACACGCAAGGTTGAGAAGCCATGGAGTAGTCAGGTTAATCATCAGGACAATAAAAAAAAACAAATGACAGACGCTGGATTTTAAGCCTTGTTGGAATCACATGACTGAAAACAACCTATTAAACTTAGTACCTATCAATTGTATGAATCAAACAAATCAGATAATAAACTGACATTTATCTAAATAAATACGTCTGACAAAACCTAAAAACAGGACTATCAAAATCAATTAGCGGGCAGCTAGAAGCAAAAGTGCATTGGTGGGATTAACATTGGATCTTGTAATGATTATGTATCTATGGACACAACCATGAATAAATTTGGATTAAATGTGTGTGTGTGTGTGTGTGTATGTGTGTGTGTGTGTGTGTGTGTGCGTGTATTTGGGGCGGGGGTGGGCATAGACTCCAGTGTAGACTAGTTCTAAGTCCAACGACTTGTCAAGGCTGTGCTTAAAGTAAGGGTGATGGTACCTTGTAAACATTACCCACAGCTCCTAACAAGCAGTACTGTGGAAGAAGTGAGTTAGCGTAGCTGAAATGTCCAAAAATAAGCTCAAATAGATGCATGGTGTGTGTGTGGAGTAAACAGTTCATGTGTTAAAAATAAAAATGCCAGAGAAAAGCTTTCAGCACACATTGACCTGATAATCCAGCTAAAATAAATACTTTGTGAAAAACTGGCTATTTTTTATGAATATGCTATTTTTTATTGGCCATTGGCTGAAGGGCGGGTTTCAGAGCGAAAGTCTTTTTCTCCACACATGCATTCTGTTATCTGACCCAGGAAAAATAAGTTATTATGACACCATAAAAACCCACAGCAGACCTCAGTGTCTGACTTTCAGAAAATTTCAGTCATGAAGAAAATCGGAAAAATGCAGTAACATATTAACAGCTTAAATCCACCCAAACGTCTCAGTGGATTTTGCTTCAACTTACAGCAGAAGAACAATGACCTGGAACCGCTAAAGCCACTGAAGAGTATTTCAGTGCCAAAAGGTGGAATGTTCTAGACTGTCCAAGTCTATCACCCAAAATAAACCCCACTGTGCATATTTTACTTACTGAAAGACTGAAGGCAAAAAGCAGGACTTGAAAATCCTAGTAGAGCCTCATCAGATGCCCAGTGTACCCTCAGGCTGTGGACCACAGAGTCATGGATTCTATGGGATTTACCCGCCAACAGACCATCCTGAATTATTGTTTTAGACTGTGTTGATTTGTCATTGTGATTTGTCAACTACATATGATGCTGATTTGTCCAACTACAACTTTTTTTTCAATAGTCATTAAAATTCATCTTAATAAGATCTTTATCTTAACAGTCATTTACCATTCACTGACTAAAAGTCATGTATTTCATACTAACCTTGCCCCTTGTGTGAAACTTGGGTGGGAGACCTGAACACTTTGCTTGGCTTTGTTTGACAGGGCAAAACAGTCTGTCTGGAGAGGGTGCAGTGGCGATGTTTTTCAGGTAGAAATTGAAGTCAATGCCATCGTTCAACTCTGGACCACACAAGGCCATGACTGCTTGACAAGGGGTAGCACCTGCAATCTGCAGACCAGTGGCCTCATTTCATGGAGGTAAAGGTTGACCACGGACCAGCATCAGTCACACACCAGACCAGGCCGTGGTCTCAATCAGGTTCAGGTGAAAAGGAAAATGCATCGTTTAGCTTGTTGCCCAAAGTTCCTGGCAGCTCTGTATCAGGAACATAGTGTAAAATACCAACACCAGCGTAAGAATGGCTTGATGTGTGTTTTCACATCAAGGTGGCCAAAATTGCACAAGACAATGATGTAATGTAGTATTACGACAATTTAGTAGCACCAAAAATCAGGTCTTTTATGCTTTATTGTTTTTCTCTGAGTCAAACTCATGTTTTGCAAATATGTAGACCTTGCGCACTAAAAACATCCTCTACAGGAAGCAATATTTAAGTTTGTTTCGTGTAGGGAATGTTTTAACTCAATTAAATATGTCATTTAAAGGGTAGTGTTGGAAGGAGATTTGCAAACTTTTGCATCCGCTTCTTAGACACAGGCATTCTGTATGTGTGTTCTGATAAATAAAGAGTAAATGCATACAGATAATAGTTATTAATGATCACATTACAAGGCAACTTCTTGTTTAAGGAGATGAAACGAGTGTCACATAATAAAATCCCTGTAAACAAAGAATGGCAGCACAGCCGAATAAAAGCCCTCCTTAACTATTTCTTAATATTTTTATATAAAAATATTGTTATCAGGTCTTGATATTTTATTACATTCCTATGGCTAGTGGGTTGAGAGTTTTGTGATCAGCTACAATTTCATTGGTATCATTCTCACTATATAACAATAGGCAAGTTCAACTAAATCAGTTTAGCATCTTATTTTTTTCTTAAAGGCTGTTACATGCTGTTATACTGACAGAAATCAGTGCAATGAATTGACCTTTCATTCTGTTCCATCCATTTTGACATTGCTCTTCCTGAAGTCTCTTTCTCTGCCGTTTCAAGCCTGCCTCTGCCAAAGGAGAGGATAATCAGCATTTGCTGAAGCAGAGCATAGAAACATTTAAGTGGAAAGGGGGAGAAGAAGATTGCGGGAGCTACTGAGGAATAACACACAAGGCCGCCGTGCTGCTGTCAAATCATGGCCGATTTTCCGTAATAGATTCTCCTGCAGACACTCAATCCCGTTCAAAGGCGATCCTCTTTTATCCTGGAGCATCAAATATTTAAACACTCGTATTAGTGCTGGTGTCATCTCCTCAACCTGGAGCTTATGGCTTCAATCTCTTTAGCACCTTTTCTCTCTCGCTCGCTCTCTCTCTCTCTCTCTCTCCCCCTCTGTTCTCCTTCCCATTTCCCCCCACAATATCCACAGTGTTATCTCTGCCAGCTCCCATATACCCTTCTTATCATTTTATATTTCCAATACTTAAATCGTTCTCCCATCCACATCCTCACCCCTACCCCCCCCACCCTTACTCGCCCCCTGTTTTGGACTGTGCCTCCCCCCCTCCCTTCTTCCCTTTCACTCTTTCTCTTGCCTTTCAATCCTGAAGAGACGAAGCTTACAGATTGCCGGGAGAAGGAGATGGAGAACAGGGGGAGAAAAGCAGGGAGAGACGGCTAGCGGGGGAGAAAAGCCAGGGCTACAGCGGCGCGCTTGACTGATGCTTTTCAAGAGGGGCAGTCTAGCTTGTCAAATCGGCCGGCTGCAGGAAAAAAAGAAAGAATTGGCATATCTATTCAGCTTACTGTGAGATGTCATGCAACACAGTTTCATATTCCCTGATAAGGCGCAATAAAGCGATTGCCAGGGAGAGCGCGCCAGTGAGAAAGGCTTTTCTGGGACAGGGTTCTGTTCACCAAGGGGAGAGGATGAAAGAGATCGAACAGAGGTAGAGGGGGACTGGCCTGACTAGCCACACTTCCTTGTGTGTGTGTGTGTGTGTGTGTGTGTGTCTGTGTGTGTGTGTGTGCGCCCAGCAGGGGCAAAATGCTTTTTTGTCATCTTTGATGAGTTTGTGGAGCGTGGTGAAGGTGCGTCTGGTGGTGCAGTAGCAGGTTCTGCCTGTGTGAGAGTGAAAAGATGTGGAGGAAGTGGAGGAGTCATCACTAGTAACAGATAGGGCACTTTCTTGGGACGATTTTTGAAGAATATGGTGGCCAAACGAAGAGGGCTGGTTGTCACACCAGCTCATAGGAGTCGGCAGTTGCGAAGCATTTGTGCCAATGATGATGTGGTTCATTAATTATTACACCACAGTTACTTAAGAAGTGTCTGGCTTTGGGTCAATAAAAAACACAAGCTGGACACATTGCTGACGCATTGCTTCTTAAGAAATCCTGGGCCTGGAGTACATTTCTGCACAGTGTAGTGTTTTTTAATTATCTGATTTGAAGGATCAGGGATTAGAGCAGGGAAAAGCCCAAAAGATCCAGGGCATAGTTACTCCAGGAGCAGGATTTGGAAGCCACTTATCGAGAGGAAGACTAAGGCTGTGTTCTAATGTCATGCATCTGCTTTGGTACTTCAAAAAATGACTGCATTCAGGTTTGTATCTTATAGTAGATGGAAAGTATTCTTTTAACAGCGCCCCTCTTGTTTTGTAAAAAAAAACGATGGTAGAACTTGGTAGAAGTCACCATAGTCCAAGTATGGCTAAGTCAGTGAAAGAAGTATATTGTGTATACTGTTGCCTCTTTCTAGCAATAAACACCACAAATCTTATCCTGGGCCTGGAGCATCCCTGCTTTGCATATTTTCATATTTTTTCTGGCTCTAATACACCTAAATCAACTAATGAGCCAATAAAATAGTTCTCCCATCATGTGTAAGGCAGAAGGTGCTTCAAGACCAGCATCAGGGACCAGTGCTATAGCTGCAGGGTCAGAAATGGAGCAAGTGCTGGAATCTTCAAAGAGTCTCCTCTGTGCTGGTTCCTGACCCTGCCACGCTCTGAGGAGAGGAGAGGTCTCCATTCAAAGGCAAGTCACAGGCCTCCCAAACAGCAGCTGCTCCACCTGATAGCTACCCCCGCACCTCCCCTTGACATCTCGGCGGTCGCGTTAGCTTGGGACAAGTTGGACAAACTTTCACTATTTACATGTGTCCAGGTTTCGAGCATGCTGCAACCTCCTGGAGAGCACGTATTGCAAAAACAAAATACATATTTACATGGAGAGATAAGAGTGGAGATAATAATGTCGGGCTGTGCCCGCTGGCTGGTCCGTCGCATCTGGGTGTGTGTGGCATGCCGTGGTGTCAGCAGCTGCCACGCGCTGAGGGTCTGAGTGTCTCTTCCCCCAGGGGGACGGCTTGTTTGCCTGCTAGATTTTTGGGGGAATGAGGTGGCAGGGCTGCAATTCATGCGACGCGTTTGTGCCAACGGGGCATCATGCTCATCAGCGGCCCATAGCCCTGCCACGTCACTCACTGCTAAATAATGAGCCTCTCTCTCTCCCTCTTACTCTCTCCGTCTCTCTCCCTCTCCATCCTCCCTATATCCTTCTTCTCCTCTCCACTTTAGTGCTCCCCTCATTTGTATGCTGGTTCCCATTCCGTCTTCCCCAGCCCTTTTGCGCTCCTCTTCCTCTCTGTCTCCATCAGTCTGTCTCTCTCGCTCCTTTCTCTTCCGCAACTATTTTCCTGCATCTAGTACTCTCTCTCTCTCTCTCGCTCTCTCTCTCTCTTTCCCCCTTGTCTCTCAGTTGCTGCCCCATTAGTTTAGTGGCCAGCGGAGTGTGACAGGCCGCAGTAATGCTGCTCTTGGTATGAGTGTCGCAGGGTGGGGTGTGTGTATGTGTGTGTATGAGGGGGCGCTTTTCCATTAGCGCCCCTAATGTTCTGACAAGCTGGCACAGCCTCCCGCCACATTCATACACTGATCGCTGGCCCCCCAAATCACATGCTGCAGAGCGCGAGAAGGGGGGAAGTGGAGGCATAATCAGTCTGAGCCATGCGCTGTCACTCGCAGCTCCAGCACAGGCGCAGGGGCCTCTGATGGAGCCTCCGCATGCCGCCAGACGCCCTGCACTCCGCACTCGCCGCCCCCACCCAGGGAAAGGCCGGTTCGTGATGGATTGGCCTATTCGGACAGGCTAGGAAGGACCAACCTCTAATGCTGTATTCACAGTAGTCTGGAATCACTGTAATCTACACTGAGAAGTAAGTAACACAAACAACAGTGGTTCTGAACTCCTGTCTTTAAGATACATTATCCTGCATAATTTATGGCATTGCACCCTAACACAGCCTAAACAACCCCTAAAGTTGTGAATGGTATAATACTTTGAGCGCTTGATTTATATTAACATTTTAATTTTATATAAAATATCAGTAATAGCTGTTTTTAACATGTTATTAACATTAATAGCTTTTTCATAATGAGACAAATCACTTTCCTCAACAAATGCTGGCTGAAAGTAAAGGTCAGTTCTGTTTGGAGCCCCACAGCATCCTCATATTATTTTTAAACTTTTTAAAAAATCATTTAAAATAATAATGTCACTTTTTTGTTATTAAAAAGATCATTAAATGTTAATTGGTTGCCACTAAGCATTTTGTAAAATATACTGTATTTCAAATTTCTGCGCTATCAAATTAAGCCACAAGAACAAGAACCACACACTGAACGCTTGTGTTTGCACACAGAGGAATCTGACCTCCACATTTAACCCTGTGAAACATAGTGAAACACCCACATACACATAGACTAGTGGCAAGTGAATATGCCTGACTGGACAGCCTCATCTACAGTGACCGGGGAGCAGTTGGGGGTTAGATGACTTGCTCAAGGGCACTTGAGTCATGTCCTGTTGGTTTAGGGGACTGAACCAGTGACCTTCCGATCATAAGGCTGGATTCTTAACCTCCTGCCCACGACTGCTCCACAAAGTGACAAAGTGACACCTTTCTGCATCACTGCAAAAAATGGTGTCTTGGCAAATATCCAGTATTTTTACCAATGATGCTCAGCTAATTACTTGTTTTGCCTGTTTTGAGTAATTGTATCTAATGAATTATTCTGCTGGCACATCCCACATACCCTGATACACAACAGTGCAATATATGTATTCTGTATCTACTGGGGTATATGGTTTGTACAGATCCTATTGTGATGCATTGTGTTATTATAACTGTGCACTGGGTATTCTTCATTATGGTTTTCGGACACTACTACATGACAGCAGACTCCTAAAATACTACACTATGTAGTGAACAGGACAGACCCTCAGACTAAGGGTCTATTTGTCAGAGTGTCACCTAGCTTGGTCAGTTGCTGTGATGTTTTCAAAAGGCCATGGATCTCTCCCAACTTGCCGGTGGTGAACAGGAGTGTTTTTCTGTTTGAGTTTGCTATGATATGAGGTGGTATTAACATAACAACATTTGGGCGGCGACATGTTTCGCTATTGATCAGTGTTTGTCTAAGTTCATACCTTTGAAACCGGATCAAATAAAGGCTTGTTTGCGATGATCAGACGTGGCTGTTCGTCTTTTCCTCCCGTTCTCCCTTTTTTAAAGGTGAGCTTTCTCTTTCAATTTGACACGGAGAATGCTTGTTAGCTATAAGATCATAGGCCTCAATTCTAAGGTTGTCAGCATAGCTCAAACGAGATGCTCCTAGATCCCTCGGTGCAGAAAAAAGTCACAGTGAGAGGCGTGCTAATGGACGAGCTGACAGATATTCAGTGTATAAAATAACTTTTTGCCACTGAAGTATTACCTCCTTAATGAAATGGGCAGCCACTTTCCACAGACAGTGCTTTTAGCGTGATGGAGGGCAGGTCATGGATAAAGGCACGATGACACCTTCCGTCCCAAGCAGCCCAATTCCTCAAAATAATTATTACGCTGCAGTTACTTAAAAAGCGCCTGGCTATTGGCTGCTGTGGGCTTAAGCGCTGAAGCGGAGTGACGTATCACTTCTTAAGGAAGACCGAGGCTGAGTCTGAAATCTCCTGCTCCTGCTCTAAACAGATCGAACTTCAGATAGGCTAGTGTGCACTATTCAATCCCATAATTAAAGTGGTATAGAGCAGCTCGTTAAGTTTGTGAAGAGGATGGGTATACCTTCTGAGAAGACACTATTTATGCATTTGTTTCATATACAGTAATGTGGAAAAGTTTTAGGCTGTTGTGGACGTTTACATTTAAAAAGCTGTTTTTCCAGATAGGAAGCTTTTATTTGCTTAGCAAAACACTCCTTATATTAAATATTCACATAGCATTAATACAGCAAGGAGTGGTTTTACATATGTCAGTGTGTTTATTTAACCCTTTCCAAGTTTTTGCTTGTGACAAACTTATTGCCAAGCTTAGGTGCCTTTGCACAGTAGTGTTTTTCCAGCCCATATATGCATTTCAAATTTACACACTTGTCTTTTGCCCTTTTACGTCAAAATCTGAACACAAAGTATGTATTCATGAGCATAAGCAAAACATTGGCCAAAAAGTATTACATTTAGTAAAAGACGTTGCTATTGGTCTGGAAAATTTCACGCAAAAGTAGTAATTATGGTTTACATGGTCAAAGTTCTCAACTCTTGAATGGAGAAAGCTACAGAGACACAATGAAGAACTTAAACGTACCTGTCTGTACAACTGGTTTGATATGGTTCATGGAACCACAGCTAATTGTCTCTGGACATGTGTGCCACGCTAGATTTCAGACTAATGAAAAGTGATAGCATGGACCACGCTTGTAAATGAGTCAGTAGAGTTATAGTCGGTAGAGTAGAACACCGTACCCACAGTAAAAAGCGGTGGTGGAAGCATCATGATATATGGCTGCTTCCCTGTAAACGATACTTAGACTTTGCATATCTTTGAAGAAAATGAATGGAGTGGACAGATTGTAAGTAACTTGATATGTACTTTGGCTATTTGTATTACATTCAAAATTTGTTTTTCTACTACTATAGGAAATGTGTAGGCATAAGGAGCTCATAAACAAGCTAAGAAAAAAGTAAAACTGTAGTATTTTCCTTTTCAGAACAGTGGCATTATTATTTTTTGCTTTACTTGTTAAATATGATAGACATCTTCTTTTGGGACCGCTACTTATCAATAATTATAAATAGCCATTCTCTTTAGCTAATTGATGTGTGTTTCTGGCTCTGTATTAGGGTCTGTATTGGCCCTTTATGTTTATATTTGGCCCTTTATATTTAGCCATCATGTTTGGTATTTGATGGTTTATAGACATGTCCTAAACTTTGCCTTAGAAATGTACTGAAAAAAAGAAACTAAAGATACAAAGTGAAACAACTCATACGCAGCACTCTATTGTCATTACAGTACATTAACATCAGGTAAAAACGGTTTACAGCAATGCGTTTACTTCCAGTTTGGTGCTGTACAATGATAGATTATGTAAAACCGGAGTAAACGCCTGATTGTTCTGCCAACAAAAATAAAATACTTGCTTTATTTTTTAATAAATATAGGCTGAATAAAAGACTGCAGACTGCTGCTGAGGTGGGGGATACATTTCCGCAGCAGGACCCTCTCCCTGCTTCCCAAAATGAAAACGTCTTCAAATCTAGGGTTAAAGGTTAAAGGTGACAAGTTTGCATGTGAATGTAATTCTGCTGGTAAACATTTTATAATGTAAGCTGTAATCTGTATTTTATAGTAAGTGTGATAGAATACACTTATGCTTTTTTGTATTTTAATTATGTAACACAGTAACATTCATTCTGTTACACAATGCAAAAAAGGTATTTATTTCTTACCTTGGATGTCTCAAAGCAGCAATTTCCAAAGACAACTTTACAACAAAGTCATGTTATGTTATTATTAACATGTAATCTTAAATATTTTAGCCGTCTTGATATTTTTCCCTGTCAGTTTAGTTTTTTGTTCATGAGTACAAACGTTTGTGTTCATATTTAAAAGCATGAGGTCCAAAGACATTATGCATGTTTGGTGTGGATATATGTAAAAGGGCCTCCAGAGGTGGAAACCAATACCATTGTTTAATCTTTGCATCAATATATGTCAATTCTGCTAAAAGTGGTTTCTTGTTAGTAGTGGGCAGAGGTGGTCCTAACAGTCGCGTGCCAATTGTCATTTCAATGGCAACCTGTCTTTAAATGATCTAACCACGAGCAGTAGATATCTCTGCAGCACGATACATAGATGTCTTGTCATACCATCAAAATTTTGCTAATTTTTAAATATTTGAAACTACATTTTTAATCAAAAGTAAAAAACACACTTTTTTGACATCAAAAATTCATCACAGTGTTCAAAGTTTGCACTACCTGTGACGTTGCAGTCTGTCCAAAAAGTTATGCACTCATTTGAATGCTATACAGAGGACAACATGCAGGCAGGGCCGCAGGCACAAACACAGCCAGCCACAGGTTAAAATATCTGCAGGCTGGTGGCAGCCCTGAATGAGGACAGGAAATGGGTAATAACATCTCTCAACCAGAGCTCGAGAGGGCAACGTGTTGTACAGTTAGCATCCTGCGCCCCGTGGGAGACGGAACCGAGTTTCAGTTCTGGACATTTTTCCTGTTTGTTAGCGAGCTGAAGGCAACAACAAGCCAGAGAGAATAGATAGGGAAGCCTAGAAACTGAGAGACGACAGTAGTTCAAGTGGAATGGCAAAGGGAACGTACTCTTTACCTTCTCTTAGCATTGCAGAATTAGTTACAAGCTTACACAAACCTGACTTGTCATTTTTGGATTATGAATATAAGATAGACTAGTTTAGGTCCATGTATCATTCGGTGTTCCATGATTTGCTCAGTAAAGACGAATGATCTGGCCAGTCCCTCCTGGAGGGCTCAGACTATGAATGAAACACCCCCCACAGCTCTAATGAGTGTTTTTCAATTACACCTGTCATCCAGCAATAATACCATGATATATAGTGTGATATTAAATCTATGCTAATCTATTATTGTTTCCAAAGTAGAAGAGGGGTAATGATTCATAGTGTATTGTTGCTCCCCCGCCACCATTTTTTTAAACATACTAGCCAGAGTTAATTACTCATATCTCTTAGTTAAAGTGGCTTTTGGTTCAGGGTCATCACGAGTGGACGTGCAGTGTTTTTGGTCAGTGTTTTATAATAACACTATTATAATTCAATAATAATAACATTATTATCAGTAATAGTGCTCAATACAGTACTACTAGACATTAACTTCTGTTGTTATTGTTTCAGATTCTAGATAGACAGTGGCTATAAGATTATCGTGCATACTGTCAGCTTTAAATCGGGGGGCTTTAAACTGTATTTAGGAAACATTATAAGAATCACAGATGTTCTATATATGTCCCCTGTCTCAGGAGACTGTAAGTGAATAAAGTAAATCATAACATCAAGTAAAAGTTTGTTTTTCTCATGCAGCATTTTTTTCTAACACACTTTGTCACAAAGTAGCTTTCCAGAAAATCCTGGACCAAACCTCAGCGAGCAAGCCAAGGGCAACCGAATAAACTACGCTAAAGCGAGAGGAAGAAACTTTTACAGGAACCAGAGCTTGAAAGGGGAACCCATCCTTTCATGATTAACATACAATATTGAATGGCAAGAAAAAGGAAAGCCTGAGATGAAAGTTAAGTCCATGAACGTCAGTGACTACAGTGAGACTGTCACGCCCTGCCAAGCTCGCCTGTCTGTCCTTTTTACCTGCCTTGTCGGTCCCATGTGCTTGTGTTTACGTTCTTCGCCATGTGTTTTGTTTGTTTGTCATGTGATCCCTTTGTTCTCTGCTCTGCCCTAGCCCCGCCTGTCTCACCTGTTCCTCGTTTGTATTAGTCCCATCAGCTGTTTCCCTCTCGTTATCCTGTGTATTTATGCTTCCTGTTTTGCCCTCTCCCTTGTGGGTCCCATTGTGATCTCCGTGATGTTCCCGGTTCCTGTCCTGTTTGTATTGATTTTATTTTGTTTACTTTGTGTTTTGTTTTCGTTCTTGTACTTATTAAAGTACATTTCATGAAAGCTTGCATTTGCGTCGCCCAGTCCTGCTTCTCCTTTGGTCCAGAGACAAATTATATGATGATGTGTTAACCAACAAATGAGAAGAATTCAGTATATTGTGAGGCAGGTGAAGCAATATCTTCATTAAATAGTCTGTGCAAAACCACAACCTGCTATGTTTTTAGACAGTTGACATCTGAAGGGTTAGTGCTATTTGTCCTTCAACATTAGAAATGGAGAAATGGTTTATCAAGACTGGCTGTAAGCAATGCAGTGTTTTAATCCAAACACAGAGGTAAACAAAAGCACAGTGAAATAAACACTGGTCTGGACAGCAGTCAGCTCAATCAATATGTCATATAGTCAGATAATACACATGTGCCTATTACCAGTAAACCGACGGTGCTCAAAGCTGACAAAAACGTGTCTCTGTCCAGTTTGGGTGAAAATCTTCTGAAATGTTTCTTTATGCATCTTCATTTTTTCTCTGTAGCCTAAGCTAACAGCATTTGCTACTAATGAACTATTTGTTTGACCTTTTGTTCATTTTGCATCTTAAATGCTTAGCACTGTTGACACAGTTTCGTAAAATAAAAACATTACCCAAGACGATGTAAAAGTGTGAAAACAACATTCTGTGCATTGATTCCAGAGTGTATGGCAGTGCATCAAAGATGTGTTGTTTTTTAAGACCCTACTGTCCAGTCACTTGAATTTGTAATAAACTTCACAGTCGTTTACTTGCAATTAATTTTTTTCAGCAGGCTAGAGGTTTTCAGCCCCAGTCCTGTGTGCCCAAAGCACTAGACAATTTTGCTTTCTATGATCTGATTTTGCTCAACAAGTTATTACCAAACCCATCATGAACTGTGTTACCTACAGAGAAAAAAAAACTCTCTGACTGAAAACCACTGAAATCAACAATCCTTTTAAGACACAACCTTCGATGGACTTAGTGTTTACACTGCACTTTCCTTCTTTCACGATTGGAAGTGTATATGAAAAGGACCATAATGGACAATACATGGCAGCAGTAGCTGAAGCTGGGTTAAGGCGTTCCACTAGCCCAGTGAAGGGGGGAGAGTGTCGTAGAGTGGTGAGAGCTTTCCACAGAGATGACACTTAGAGTAATAGAGCTGGCTTGATTGGCTTGTTGCATTGTCAGAGCTGTCATCGTCCTGGGCTTGGCGCGTCAGCTCATGACAGTGTGTTTAAAAGGCCAGTGTGTGAAACCATCATGTTCCCTCGTGCTGAAAATTTATCAAGTGGCTTCACTGCCAGCGAACTCGGCTTTAGCAGCAAGATTCCAAAGCAGGGGGTGAACAGGAATCTGGTACTAGATTGTGTGTTGACAATGAGTTCTTATTTACAAACTAGACGTTTTTCCATTTTTAGTAGTGTACACAATTCCTTGTTGTTTATGATTATGATTATGATTATGATCTATTGTGGTATGTATTGTTAGTGTATTGTACCTCAAATGTAGTCTCAAATGCACTTTGATTGATTGATTGATTAATAGATTTACTTGTGGATCTTGAATCTGTTGCTAATTGACAGCAGTATCAGTACCAAACATTTATATCAGTCAACCAGTCAAGGCAAAGTTTTACGAGCTGTACGAGTTGTACAAATTATTCTACATTTTTGTAGATTTAAATCATTAAAATGCAAGCAAAGTAATTAAAGAAGGTTTTATTTGAACATACACTTTAGAGAAATACCTGAAGTAAACACCTGCAAATCCATATTTCAGATGTTTTATTATAAGATATAAGATTTTGGACCAAAGCTTTAGGTAGTAAATCTAATGCATATGTTATATCTAGATTGCACAAACCCTGTTTTCTTTTCAACACTAGAAAATCTGACTTATCATAGTACTAATAACTCCAATTAAAAAGACATGCAAGTAACATACATTAGGGTGGAGTAGGAACCACATAAGCAGTTTAAGAGGCTAAACGAGTGAACCTGAAGGTAAACAAACAAATAAAACAAAATAAATGAAAGGAAGAGGTTAGTAGGGAGGGAAGTTGGTGAACTAGAAGTTGAAGAACAGTGGAAATAGAATGAATGTGGCTCAGAATTTGTCATATAGAGTAGATAGAGGGTGAGACAAAGAGAGAGAGAGAGATGTGTGTGTATGTGTGCGGTGCATCCTCCTCTGGTCTGGGATGGAGTGCCAGGTGGGTGGGTGTGTGTTGGAGGTGGGCTGTGGGGGGGTGTTCCACGGCCCAGCGGCCCGCCGCCCAACGCCACTCACTTCGCCCCCCATCCCCATTCATCAAGCCCGCACAGGCCACTGGCCAAGCACGTCTTCCTATCATTACCCCTCTCACAATGCGATCCATGCCGCTAACCCTGCCTTCATTCCGCAGGATTAATAATATCTCTTTCAACCTTCACACTGTGATAAATAGGCACAAGGAGAACAAAAGGCGCCAAAGAGGGAGAAGGAAAGAAAAGGAGACAGGCTAGAAGGAGAGGGGAGAATTTCATAGAGAACAATCAAAGGCTGAAGTCGCTGTGGCCACTGCTCGCTTCGGTCCGGGACTACAAAGACAGGTTCATGTTAGAGGATCATTACCATATGCATGTGTTACATCACCCCTATGCTTGTAATCAGAAAGCCCCCATCATACGCCGAAATGATTATTTGTGTCTTAAAGGCTGTTATCTATGAATACTTGCTCAGAGTGAAAATGATATATAACTGTGAGTTAATGTATGTTAAAGCGATTGTTTGGCAACAGTATGTAATTTTATGCTTACTCCAAAAGTAATCCATCAAAAAAAAAAAACAAGCTTGCTATTTTATTATTATTTTTTTTTTTGCTTATGTATTGTTTATATGCAGTAAATGTTAATGTAGCTAACAAGTATTGGAAGCTTATGTACAAACCAGTTAACTCTGCATAATACACTGAATCAACAGTTTTGGGCAACTGAGGACATTAGTATATTTAAAAGCAATTTTTCCAGACAGGAAGCTTTTATTGACTCAGCAATACAATAGCATAAATATACAGTAAGTAGTGGTTTTACATATGTCAGTGTGTTTAATTAATCTTTTCCAAGCCTTTCTATGTGGCAACCCAGTATTTGCAGCTATCATCTAATTCCAGCTTTGACTACTCATTTTGCTGGTGAAGAAATTGAATGAATTAATGCAATGTCTGGTGTTCTTACTGATGAAAATACATCAAATACACAAAAAGCATTTTAAATAGTGAGCTTAATGAGCTTAAGACTTTTACACAGTAGTGTACATGCCAAATGTTAAACTTTTATAAACAACCTAGTTATGTGATTTCTTACTCTATATGACAAACATTCATATCTTTACCAATGAATAAAGTATGCTCAAAAATGCTTCACAGACATGTTTGTAAATATAAATGACCAATCTTTGAATAAAAACTGTGCAGACACAAGTAGTAATGTTTTATATGTTTCAATTTGACTGTTTTTTTGTAAATGTAACTTGCTATCTAACTTCTAACATGGACAGGAGCGGTTTACGACTATAAAATGTTCAAAAGAAGATCTTAAACAGGAACCTTAAACAGGATTTAAAGGAGTATCTAAGAAAGACAAGGAGTTTACCATTTTGCTAAAATTGTGTTCCCCAAAAAACTAACCAGCAAGAGAAGGAAAGGAAAACCAATAAACCGTATAGACAATCCGGAAAAATCTGTGTGTAAAAAAAGGCCAAAAAAAAGCAAATGAGTGCCTGTAACCTTGGGCCCTTCTCATGGCATTGCAAAAAAAGGTTCATTCAAGAGGTTCATAAACACTGTTTGTTGCTTCATCCACAAATGGATGTTAGGACTCTACTATTCACAGCGGAAGATGTTGATTTATCTGGATTTATCTGAAATTGACTAATGGACAGAGGAAACATGTACTGGGGTCTAAAGAGTGAACCTTTAGGTTTAGGTTTTTAATGCATGTTGTATCCCTCACTCCAAAGAAGAAACTGACTATCCAGATTAATACTAATGTAGGGGCCTATCATGGCGTGGTATACAAATGTAAAGAACATTTTGAAGCAAGTTTCAGGCATGTCCATTCTTATTTCAACATGACAAGATTATGCTACATTCTACACAAGCTATAACTGCATGACTATGCTATAAGAGAGTGCAGAAGCTAGACTGTCTCCAATTGAGAATTTGTGTCTTATTAAGCTCAAAATATGACAACAAAGACCCGGCATGGCTCCGATGGTGTTTACACCATCAAAACAAGAGTTGACACTGGTGTTGCTTTCCACCACTGGAGACTCTCGTGGTGAGTAAAGGGATAAAGTTTGATGCTGAGCTGAACATTTCTTCTAGATTGAAGAAAACTGAAGAAGAAGATTTGTTGCCTGTTGTTTGAAGCATGAATTCGACAGTTTGCAGCATCTAACAAATTGATCCTTTACAAGGAAGATTTATGTACTACAGTGGGAAACATTCTCCTGTCCCAACTGTTTTGGAACAAGGTGCATGTATCAAATTTGAAATGAGCAAATATTGACAAACAACAGAAGTTCACAGGGTAACCATTTTTAAGGTCATTTTACAGGTCAAACATAATTCACTAATCACTGCTTTGTTTTGATTTCACATCCTGTCCAGTTTGTTTTGGAATTAGTTTTGTATTTTTGTGGTATAATATACAGTGTCATACAAAGGATAGTGGTAAAAAGCCCAAAACACTGCCCACAGTTCTAATCTTAACCATTCCTAACATTAGAACCACTTTCTCTACCAGGTCCTTCTCACAGTAAGAAAATCAAATAAAATACTGCAGTTCAGGACCTCTTATCACTATCATCATCATACACAGAACCCAAGAAACAAAGCTCCGCAAACAGCTTCTAGTATTTTCCAGAATTCAGCGAATGGTCTTGACAGGCCTGAAATTATAGGGAGAAGGATACTATTACTTTATTACAGTATCTAAACGTGATTTATTAGTGTTGTTCAGATCCCGCCAGCAGAAGCCTAACCATCAGCAGAGAAATATGAAATCATTATGCTAATTCATAGAACCACATATGAGTATGATGTTAAGGTTTAATTAAAAACTGTCAATTGCATTTCCCCATCACTTTTACAATGTTAGTGTGATTTATTGGATAAGCTTTGTTTTGTCTTCTTCTTTTTAATATGTTCCATTTAGCAATACCGCCTTCTCATCGTCCAACAGTTACATGTTAGTGTTTGTAATTCTTTTCTTAAAGGTTCATACTAGCAGTGTGACACACCACAGTTTGATTTACATTGGAAATTCAGCACTATGGATAATGAACAAGCGCTACCAATAATATAGGCCTAGCTATATCCATAAGTTATTTACCTGATATCCATGTTTTTCAACATATCTAATTAAGAAGTATTAAAGACATTGTTTGCTGGTTGATTAAAATTTACACCATTTTCTCTCACCATAAATGTAGTTGATGGGGGCTCTCAAGTAGTGCAGACTTCATTGGCCCTATCATCAGGAGACTGCTAGTTTGAAGTGAGCTTAAGGACAGGGGTGGGACGAGGGAGTGACCCCAGGTTTCTGACAGTGAATGTCTATAAAGATGGACGCATGTACATCTAAAAACAGTGGTAGTGTCTGTATTTTGACTACTTAATAGGTTATAGATCACAGAGTCCACATCAGCAAGTCTATATGCAGGGAATACAGTGCAAGTTACAAGTTAAGCTTATTTCTTTCATTCAAGTCTCATGACAGAAACAACATCGCTAGTCATCTCACACTTGCATTTTTATCATTTATACCCTTTAAACTTTTATTAACTTCAAATCACATCACCACAATGAGGCAAAATAAAAGTACCCAACCACAAAATTCTAGTTCAAGCTTTTAAATAACGTCAAATAGCATAACAACATCCCTGAAGACAACGTAAAAGAAGACTAGTACTTAAAATATTGTGAAATAGCCACTAATACAGCCATACCTATTGATATAATAATCATAATAACTAGATGAGTGAGTCTTTGTGCTTAAATCACTTAAAATAAACTATATATTGTAAGTGAGACTAATAAGGGTTAGAATTCTTAATTAATAATCTTACATTCAGAGCGCAAGTAATCTCATCAGAGAAAAAAAAATTACTGCCCTAATATAAAATCGTTTAATGATTAACGTTTTTGTTTTACACATTGTAGATCTTTCACTGAACAATCGCTTGTTCCCACCTCAGCAGTCTGCTGATGTCTGCAGAGCATTTCATTGGAGATATGTGACATTGACATATCAGCACCCTCTGAGTTTTGCCACGTGTCAGTCTGTGGCCTTTGTAAATGTGGATCTGTGAGAAATTAAAAGCGCAAGGCTGCACTGGGAAGGACCGTGTTGAAACAAAGGGATGCTGAAAAGCAGCCTTTGGCCTGGCCACTGCACCTCTCCCTTGCCTCCTCTGCCTTTCCTCCCTGCGTGATTTAAGAGTTGCTCTCTTGACTGTGACAGTGCGGTATTTCTATCACCCCGATTATAACTCGCCGTGATTATTCAACTCTGGCCCCCGACTGCATTTAGCCCAAACGTAATATCCCTCATGCATATATTATCCGTCTCCCTTATTATCCCGAATCATTTCAGAATTAAATTCCAGCCCCTCCAATAGGGGCGCGGGGAGTCGACGGCTTGGTTGCGTAGTCAAAGGTTAAGATACCAATCAAAGGCACCTCAGCTATGTAGCCAGACACTTTAATATTCGCAAAGCGGATAATTGTGAAAGGACATCATATTTTTTCCGGGTGCCCTGATTACCCCAAAGGCAACTTGCGCCTGGACGGCAGAGAGTGGAGCTAGCACAAGTGCAGATATTGAAGATCTGGGTAAAAAGGAAATAAAGCATGTGGAGGTTCATCTGCACAGAATGGAGACACACTGATGTTTTTGATGAAAAGACTCCCAGTAAAGACCCTTAGAAACAGGCCAGTGTGTTATGTGTGATGCAGCCAGTGCTCAGAACAGAGTGCAATGTGGTGGAGATGGAGAATGCTCTTTTTTACACTCATAAAAATAAGAAAAGTAGACTTTCATAAAAAGCAGCCTGTATCGGGCCTGTTTGTCAAGGCATAACACTAAAGGTTACAGTACTACGGTATAGCGCACACTGATTATACTGAACTAAAACTTTCTATTCTTTTTAAACATGCACTTGTGCTTGGTAATTAAGATTAGTCTTTGAATAGCCTAAAGGACGAAGGTACCACGATGAATGGTGATACTGGGACCTATCACTTAAACGTAACATCTCTTGCTTACATTCGAATTAGGATACACCAGAGCTGTAAGAAGAATGGACGTTGGGGAACGGCCGGGGTTGCATGCATGCTGTGAACTGTTACACATCAATCTATCAGGGCTCCCCGATCTGCATTCCGATTCGCCAGAAGGGCTCAGAGGAAGTATGGTGAGGAGCGGTTCCATTTGCAACCTTTAGAATGCGCCGCAGCCGCTGGAAGCTGCGATAAATCCGTCTCTTCTGAACTCCCTCCATATGTAATTCTTAAGCTGCCACCGAGGCTTCAAATCCCTGGAAGACCACTGTAATGCATGTAGATGAACTTTGTTGGCCAGCATATGGGCGCTTAGATTTGACGCATCGGTCATACACATTGACACGCTCTTCTGTGCACTGAAATATAAAATGTGATTATCTTCATTAACACGACAGGGAAACAAGAATTTAAAGGCACCTTTCATCACCTACAGAAATTAACAGAAATACGTCCATCATATATTCACATTATTAAATATGCATTCATCTGTAATTCCAATACAATAAAAGAAGAGTTTTGCAAAAATGTAATTTGAACAACTTCCCTATTTCCCAAAATGTTTGTTGGGTGAAGTCTACCTCTTTAGGTTAATCAATCAACGTTCTGTACTTAAACTGTTGGCTTTCTCTGCGTTAGTGGTTGTTGTATTGTTATCTTTCTTTGCTTTATATCAAATGCATTATCAAAATCATCAGACACAAAATTTGATTCCTCAAGACACATTGTAATCAACATGGATTATCTAAGATTTTCAGATACACAATAATATTTATGTTATTTAGCCTGACATTGCTGTGTATGCCACATATATGCTGCTTAGTATTTCAGAACCTCAAGCTTCTAAAGCCTCCCACATATCTGTAGTACAGTAGAACTCTGTTTGCGATAAAATGTGGGTTTTTGTTGTCCCATATAATCAGTGCCATAAATATTATTTTATTTCTCTCCTCTGCACAGGCGCACATAAGCAGTCAGTACAAAATGTTGTTAGTAAGTTACGTATTCGGTTCCATAGCAAATATACCATCGCTGTCCAAAGAAAAACATGTATATCCATATTTGTCGATTTTTATTTTTCTACATCATTTGAATACAGCAGCTGTCATTTAGATTGTATAACAATTTCTTGATGAATGGACCAATAGGAATGCTCCAAGATATAATAATATATAGCACATTCAGAACTCATTATACATGTACTCTGTACATGCTGTTTATTAATGTTCAGGAATTTTGAAAAGTTACATGAAAAATATATGCTCCCGTATTTTTTACTCAATTTACATTCTTGCTATTTTCTGCTGTTCAGTTAACATTATATATGCAACATAAAATGCACAGACAGGTCCAGTACACGGCTGATAAATTAGGTTTTTCAGTATTTTTCATGTTTTAACAGGAAATTTGGTGTTTGCAGGGATTTTTTGGTAACAATTTGATAGATAGTCTATTTTAGATGCTTTGTAGTTGCAGAGAATTTGAGTCTATAGTAGAGTAGATTAAATCTAGTCCCATCTATTCCTATTCCTAAACCTAACCCTAACCTTAACTTTACCCCTAAAACTACACCTGCTTACTAAAATGTTGTTAATGAATTAAATTATCATCCAAAAGTATGTAAATAACTGAAATATCTGTAGATCAGGGGTGCTCAATCCACATCTTGGCAGAGTGTAGCTCCAAGGCAGATCTAGCACACATGATCCAAATAATGAAGGCCTTTTGGGGGCATCTGAGTATTAGACCCAGGCGTGTTAGAACTCTACAGTGTTGTAGAGACCAGGATTGGACACCCCTGATAATCTATGGAGGACCATCAAAACAAAGTGAGACTTTGTTTTGCAACGAGCATGTTTGCTGCAGTTAAAGAGTGCTTCCTTGTGTGTTTTCAAAATGTTCCTGAAATGTAACTGTATACAGTAATCTGAACACAGCATATTCTGAATGTGACATGGGCTGTATACAGATACTTCATATCACTCTAGACACCTGAACTAGACTTGGGCAGGGAGGTCTTTACCTTTCTATCACGTAATATTTTGAAGGCTGCTTACACTAAAGGGGATGGAAATGAGATTTTTTACCCAATTATTTTTTTTTCAGAGACATCATTCTTTCTGATATGTGAAACCTGACGCTGTGGTCTGAGGACCTTCTAAAATGTATACATTAACATAGGTGACTTTATTGACAAGCAAGACAACTGCCTTCTTTTACTGGGCACATTTAACCAGCGGAGCTGCATCTTAGACACCTTAGCTCATTATTTAAAAGCCTTTATGTTATCTTGAATTTTCACCAGTAAGACCACCAAATATCATTAGAACAGACGTAAATAATCAGAAAAAGTTTAGTCCCAGATTTGTCCTGGACGCAGCAGACATTATATAAATGTATAAAATTCTTTCGCCAGCAAGTTTGATTTACCTTAATAAAGTACTTAGTAGTTAAACTCCGTATTAGATGAAAACCGCAAGTTATATTGTGTTGCCACAAGGAAAAGCTTGGAAAGGGTTAAATAAACACACTGACTTATGTAAAACCACTACTTATTGTATGAATACTATTTGAAACTTTAAAAAATAAAGTGTTTTGCTGAGCAAATAAAAGCTTTAATGGAAAAATGACTAAAACTATTGCACAGCACTGTCTGTTTGTGTGCTTGGATACTATTTGCTGCTCCTTTGCATAAAGTAAATCAATAAATGGACAATGTTTTAAACAAGCTTTTACAGTCATTGGGGACTGTTACTGTGGCAACTTAGTTAACCATCACCAATAACAGGCCTATTTCAAATACTTGTACCCTGTAACCTCCCAGCTGTACTGCCAGCATGTTCTGTTCCCTAGCAGAGGAGGCTGGGTCTCTGATAATGAGACAAAGCAGAAGCAGTCTGTCCTCCGCTGCGCCGCCCGCTGCTCTCTCATGCGTCTAAATACAGCTTTGCCTAATTACTCACACCATTAGTTTATTGCTTTTATATATTTGTTGGCTATTAGCCGTGGAGGCTGAGTTAAAGTCCATCCAGCGAGAGCTTAATTACTCCAATCAGCATGCATGCACATACACACACACACACACACACACATACCGAAAGCCTATACACTGTTCAGCCACGCTAGGACATCGTAACAGCCCGTCTCACACACACAAACACACACACATGCTGCTGTGACTGTCAAGAGCCCACATGATGTATTTACAGGATGGCAAAAAAAAAATTGTCCACTAGCTTCAAAAGTGCAGCCTTAGAATTCTGATTTGTTGGTGGGGAAGAATGTCAGAGACTAATGTGCACACAGCACTAGGAGTAATTGGACATGTAATTATTAGAGCGACGTTGAGGACTGTTTAATATGAGGAGGAATATGAAATGTGGTCATAAACGCCCAAGCAGACACGCTTATGAAAATACAGGAGGACGTTTTCAGTGCAAGCAGCTTGACTTTCTGCAGCTTATATGATTCAGCGGACTGTTAATGGCCCTCAATAAAAACGAGCAAGGCTCTTTTGTCTTTACGTACATGATGGCATGAGGGTGCTGAGTGTGTGTCGTGGGCCGCCTGGTGCTGTGACCTGCCTGTCTGTGTGTGATGTTATCTGCTGTTGAGGGAACGGCTCAGGAGTCTCTCTGCTCGTTAAGTGGATTGTCCAGCTTCTCTTAGCGTTGATCAACGGAATGCTAATATGTCACCGGCCTCCCTCAGGAAGCTCTGTAGGAGGCTCGCTGGGTCATTTTAAAAGAGACTCGCCCTGAAACACCCTCCTTTACTAACATACTCTACTCGTCTGCCTGCATTTGTATCTAGAAAATGCAATCTGATGGACCATTAACACAGTCTTATGCCAATGTTTGGTCTATCTATCTATCTATCTATCTATCTATCTATCTATCGGTTTTTCTGGCTGTTGTATTTCTGTCTGTTCTGTCTCAATACCAGTCAATGCTCTGGAGCACAAATAAGACTGTGTGAGTGCTTTTCGGGGATGGTGGGTGGTTGGTTGTTGTAGGTGTTTGTGGACTGACACTCCAGACAGATGTAAAATCAGTATCTGGCATGTCTGCTGACACAATGACTGTTGAGCAGTCTGATACAGGCTCCTAACTGGCCATCCCACCTGTACTTCACACCCTTATTGTCTATGTGCAAGCATAGATGCACACATCTCATCAAATAAAGTGCCCTGCGCTATCTGCATAGGACCATAATAGGAGCCTTCTGCAATAAAGACACAGAAAGAGACTGAGGGGGAGAGCAGGAGGGGTGGTGGGGGTGGTGGGGGGGGTGACCGTGAAACAATAGTTGTTTCATTATTAAGCACATTTAAAAATAAAAGTAAAATCATTAAAAATGCTGCATAACCCATGGAAAATCTATTCAGAAAACATGAACCTTAAAAAAGTTTAATAAAATTATATGACACTAAACAAAATAACAAACAAAACAAGATAACAAATCAAAACAAGCAAGGGCAAGACTGTGGTGGGCTTCGTTTCCAGACCATCACCTAAGGCTGTTCTTTTACATGTAGCTAAGAAATAGAGCACACATTCTAACAGTTCTTGAGGACGCTATCAGAGTATCCATCACGCTCATCTGTCACCCATTATCTTTTCTGACATAAGATTTAGTAGAAATACTGTCACATGACACCAGTTACTACATACATGTTTAGACCAATAGACCAACAAAATGTGTAGAGATATATAGAGTCTAGGTGTCTATATCTGTTGAGAAGAGTATAAATTGAACACAGGATGTAAAGTGCACCTCTCTTGAGTAAGTTTAACCATTTATGCTTGCCAGGTAGCATTTTATTACAAACAAACAAATATACTTTGCACATACTATACATCATTCACATTAATATTTTGATTGCCTGCCAATAATAGATTATGAGATTAGATTAGACTGCATTTAGATTAGATTAGACTGCATTGTATATCACCGCGGCCGAGAATTCCTGGTGAGCTGGTCATATTTAGGGTCACAAATAATCACAAGAACACTCAGAGAAACTATAAATGTTACAGACAAGTGTGCATTTGTAGGACTTTAAGGGTTAAACTAGTGGCCACCATCTCAAGTGCTACAGTTCTGGTCTGTGACTAATACAGTGGATAGAAGTTAGATGAAGAATTTAATTTCTTATTCTTTTTTCTTATACATCTTGAATGATGTAGCACTTACACTTAACTGCAACACTATTTAAGGTGGTGTGGAAACTCCAATAGGAATAGGAATCAACCTCGGGAGATAATGTAGCATAATGAAAACCATGGCATGAAAAAGCTAGGTATGGAGAATGAGGAGATATTCGAGCAGGACGTTAGTCTAAGTTACATAGCTAACGTTAGCATTGTTTGTAGCATATTCATTGGAATGACGTTTAAGACAAAAAACTTTGGCAGTTTTTATCTAGTCACCTTATTTACCTTAGTATAGCATACAAATAATAAATAAGAGAAGAGGAGATGAAACTGCACAGATTGTAGATAATTGTGTATAGCAGAAGAAAAACAGTTAAAGTTGGACTATTCTGATTCACAGTCTGAAAACCCAATCCCACTCTGGTCTTGTCCTACTGTTAAGTGTCATCACATGTTGTGCTTGACTGTTAAGTTTATTATCTTCTAAAAAAAAAAAAAAATTCTGTCGGCAGACAATGATGCTACATATTAATATATTGACTATGATGACTTCCAATATTAAGCTATTATGTTTTGCAGTGCACACTCCATTGTTCTGGCACTTTGGTGGCCTCTGATTCTGAGGTTTACCGAGCCGTATGTATAAGTACTTCGTTAAGTGTGTGTTTGTGTGTGTGCGTTTGAGCAAATTAGTTCAGCACAAGTCATAAGACACACACACACACACACACACAGTTGAAAATTAAGTTTCCGTGTTGCGCCATCACTCTGCTTATTTTCCTAATGTGGTAGTTTAGCAAAGTCTTAATTCAAATGACCTCGAGCTTACATACACGTATTAAAAAAAAGAAGTCTCTTCCGACACAAATGAAATTTAGGAAAAATGGCTCGAACACGGCTGCACACGTTTTGTGGAAATGAATTGTATTAAATGGGCTTTCTTGCTCTCATTAGCATAATTGATATCCTCTAAAAAACAGTCCTTGCATTTTAAATGACCATTATGAATGCGTGTCATTAATTAGAAATCGTACGAGTGGATTGAAGATTAAGAGCAGGGCTACGTATGCTAAACAGCATTCAGTCTGGACCGAACGCCAAAGCAGAAACTCAGCTCACGCACAAACCTCAGGAGCAGAAGCACATTTATACGAATACCAACTCCAGCTGAGTGTCAAGGTCACTTCTGTGGGGCAGACAGTAAAATAAAGTCGATGGCTACAGATTGGGCCTGAATTATGTAAAAGGTGGCAATGAGGAGAGATAAAAGTCTGTGCGATTGGCCTGAAAATGTCACATCTTTCAGACTCGTTATTGTACTGGGACTATGTAATGCTTCTTTGCATAACCTTTCGCAGTAGCAAGATAATGGTGCTTGATACAAGGCGACCAGCTACCGCTAAATACCATGCTGCCAATCTCCAAGTGAGTCTTTATGCTGGCTGCTATCAGGGGCTGTGTGCTCCTGGAGGAAGCAGTTGGACCACAGAGACTATAGACAAGACTGTGATATATGAGATGCTGTTGAGGGAGATAGAGATAGAACTGCCTCTTTGTACAGACCTGCACTCTGATAAGTATTCAGGGCACTTGTAGCTGCGTTTAAGGCAGTAATTAGCCTCCTGTTGGCCCTCTTTACCATCCTGATAAAGCAAAGCTGTTTAACTGGAGATACTGTCTGAATGAATGGCATAGTACTTTACTGCCAGGGTTCCCAGTTCCACTCCTGAGGTCCCAATGCTCTGAACATTCTTTGTGTTTCTCCTAATACATCAAATCCAATTCAATACATCTAATAGGCTGTACCATGCTCTGTCCACAAAGCTATTTTTGTAGCAAGCATTGATCATTTGGATCCCCAAAGAACACTGGCAACAATATTTGGAGTTTTTTATTAATTATGAATTCATTTAAATGGTATATATTTTTGATAGGTATGAAAGATGTAAGCAGAGTTCACAGTTCTCTTTGTCCATGTCAAGGCTAAAGTTGGCTGACAAAGTTAACATTGTAGTTTACAGTTAGCTGGCAAAGCTAATACTACAGCTGGGCAGCTAGCTAACATGATAGCTATGGGTTTTGCTATCAGTTTTGCTCTCTGCTTTATTTGGCATAACCCCTATGTGCATTGTAGCTAACTATAATGTTATATTTGCTGGCCAACAAAAATATGATGTTAACTTGACTGGCCAACTGTAGGTTACGATTGAACTCTTCTAGACAACTGTAGGTTACAGTGTTAGCTTAACTGGCTAACTGTAAGCTTTGGAGAAAAACTATGGCAGTGTACTGCGCACCACAACACAACAACAACTATGGGTTTTTAGCTAGCTATAAGAAAAAGCTCATTATTCGCAGTATGGGCATCATGGCAGAGACTATGAAGAGACTGAAGATGTTTTTTGAGGAGGCAAGGAAGAGAAAAGAAAGATTGACTAAGCAAGAGTAAACAAAAAAATCCAACAGCGTTGAGTGTTCATCCCAGCCAGTCTTATTTTTGAATGCTTGTAAAGTAGGCTGTTATCTATGTGATCCCTGCATCACAGAGTATTGTAGTTTGTTAAATCTGTTTTGTGATTTCGGAAACTTGGAAAGTTTGATCAATCTTTGTGAGTCTCACATCAACTAAGTCATGAAAGTTGCAACTTCCAGTAATACAATCCTCTGTGATAGACTAGCAACATGTCCAGGGTGTTGTCCTGCCTTCTGTCCACTGTGTACAGGGAAATTCTGAACCAGTTAGCTAGTTAACTGTAAACTACAATGTTTACTTTGCTGACCAACTGTTTTCTATGATATTAATTTAGCTATTTCATATCTCTAAAACAGTCTAAAACTGCCAAATACATGGCAAAACTACACCCACCACCCACAGTGTGAACTTTTACATTCATGCAAAATTAAAATAGAAACCCTTTTGACAAAATAATCATATTCAATCGTGCCGAATAGAATTTTTGATCTAGTCCTAAAGCTTGTCAAAGGTAAATACAGTTCCTACTGAAGACTATATCTGTAAGTTTTGTAAAGTGCACAGAATATAGCAATTTGATAAGGAAAGGTTTCCAAGAACTGACTGGCAGCCAATGCTTAATTACAAACTGGTGTTTGTGAATCCTAAGAGTACAGATTGAATTCTGTTATACAGTGGGAGTTTTTATCACCTTCCTTGGCCTACTTTTTATTATTATTGCTGTGTTGATGTCTGTACGGCAGCTAGCAGCAAGCTTCACAACTGTTTTTGTGTGTGAGACGTACTGCATGAACCTTTTCCAGGTCCAAATCCAAAGGGAACTCTATTTATTATGTTCACAGCAGGAGCCGGCAGCAGGCCACTCAATTAATTTCAAGCGAATTAAAAAGCTGCGAAAAGTAAAAGAGTACATTAGCTACAAGCATCACGACGATGTGGAGCCACTTCATTGTGAGGTCCTCAGAGACAGAAAAAGCGAGAGAGAAAGGAAGAGAGAGACGACTGTGAAAGGGTGCGCCAAATACATAACAATGGGGACTGGCATGTACACAAGCACACACACACATACAAAAAGACAGAAACAAAAAATATAAAAAAATAAAACACATATACACACACAAGCACACACTGGTATGGGGAAAGAGGTGTGGCACTAACGGCCCGGAACACACACGCCAGCGTGGAAATGGGAGTGTGTTGCAGTTAATTGGGTGACCCCTGGGGCCAGGCGAGTGATTCTCCCTCGTGGACATTAATATTGCATGAAGCCTTCAAAGCTGAAGTGTCACCCTGTCTCTCTCTCTCACACTTTCTCTCTCTCTCTCTCTGCCACCCTCCCGCCAGCAGCCCGGTCCAACACTGCCTCTCCTACCGCTGTAGACAACAGCGGGAGTGCACGTTCACACACGCACATACACACACAGTCATTAGCACACCTAAGCACACATGTAGACAGTGTAGACCCACTGCCTTCCATAGATTCTGACTCTTTTACTATTTGTTTGCCCTCAGAACGCACAGTTATCACTGGCGATAACAAAAGCAAGGCATAACTTGTATTATTCTTATTGAAAGAATTAGAGAAAGTCTGTGTTTATTTAAAACTTGTAAACATTTTCATAATTTTTAGAAGAAGAGATTTTATTGTGATCAGTATTCAGATAAAGGTTATTGTTGTGTATAAGCAGTACCCTAACTAATCACACTGATAATGTGGTTTGTTTCGCGCACACATGTAAACAAAATTATGTTTCTCTATAGTCTGTTTGTGTTAGTCAGATAAGCAGATAAGCTACCAATAAAGCAAAAGCTAAGCTAGTAACCATAACTGTGCACGTCAATCACATGTGTTCCTGGAATATTAGGTCACGTTCAGACAGTTCTCAGATAGGTATGATCATAAAGGCTAATTAATGACTGGCCTTGGTCTTGTCATTGACCCGCTTTCATTTACTTTCATTTGAACTTGGTTTATACCCGGTCTTACTTTTATTTGGACTTGGTCTTTATCTACAGACTCTTTAGACTCTTTTTCAACCAGTTATGGTCTTGGTCTTAACAAAGGTGGTCTTGACAACAACTTCTATTAGACAAATTAGCCTGTAAATCAGACTGCTGTCTTTGCTCGTTCGTGCATGTTGTACATCAGAACACATTGCAGCAAAAGCTGAAATGGCTGGAACTTTTTATTCTTTTTTCTACACACAGGCATGTTTTCTAGCTAGACTAAGCTGACAAAGTGATCCAACTGAAATACACAGAATAAGCTATGGGTCTGATGCTGAGTGAGGTTCTATAGTGTAATACTGTCTTTAAATAGTTAAATACCATTATTAATGTATTTATTATTATTTTTTTGTCATCAGCATTAAATGTAAAGTGTTTAACATCATCATTTGCTTGATAATTAATCAATTAATACATTTATTTTATTGTTTATTCATTAAATCAGTCATCCATTTGTTCATTTGTTCGTTATTGCTGTAGTGGTAAAACACATTTTAGGCACTGACCAAAAGTGACATATGTCGTACATATGTTGTGTTTTTAAGAAGAACCATTTAATAAATGTTTCTTTTAAGGAGCAATTTGTGAGATCATCCAACCTATCCTATTCATATTCCAAGCAATAGGCGGCAATATATTATTAGAAAATGCACAGTCCCTCCTCCCCCTCATTCTGTTTGTTCCAGTCTAGAAGAAACATTCTGAGTTCAGCATCAAACGGCATCTTCTTCCATTGTGCCAAACATGGTTTCCTGCCAGGAGTGGGAGGCGACTGTTGTTGTAATGGTCGGTTGCCAAGCGCTTCAGCCATCATTGCGTTTACTGTTCTTTTTATTGGCTACCTGTCCTTAAATGATCTAATTGGAAACAGAACCTGCAACATGTGATTAGACAAGAGGTTAGAATATGCTACCGAGGCAGTGCTACTTGTTTATCCTCTTACGTTGGACTGTTTTAAACTGTAAATCTTACATACTGCTCCTTCAGAGAGGCATTTTTGTAAATGATATGTGTGCATATGAAGAACCTGTTTTAAGTTTAAAGAAACTCCAAATAACGTAAAGGGTCAGCACCATAGCAGAACTAACACACGCGTAAGCATTAACGAATGTGGCTAAGAGTGCAGGGATTTCCAGGACAATGGAAACACTGTTCTAGGCTTTTATGGCTCAGTGCAAGCCTTAACATCACACGCAAGCTTGGTAAACCAAAAACAAACCACTAATAAAATGTTTTGGGAACCTCATCAAGTTGATTTAGCAACACATCAAAAATTGCTTCTTATTCATCCTTTCTGTCTTGTTTTGTCGCTTCTTGACACCCGAGGGAACCGCCCCCATAAATCCGGCCTCTTCCCAGCTCAGGACGTCGAATGTTTCATGGCTGATCATCTTAGATTTATCTCCGAATATACTGCAGTGGAATGTACTGTCCACTCAGACGACAAGTTGTTTTTCTGGGATTTGCTCTCTGTTCAGAAGAGTTATGTACACACGGTCATTTTATGCCTCCAAGTCGTGGAAACAAAGCCGTTTTACCGCCTATTGCGAAGGGCCTTTCTAAATCCACTTATCAATCTCAGCGCCATTGGACATATTCTCCCTGGCAGCAGAGGCTGGAGGGATGCACTTGTCTCCTTTATAGAGTCACCGTCTCCGCTTCAGAACGTCGGACAGCTTTCTGAGACCATAAATGGACGCGGAAACAGTGTTGAGCTTTTGGAGCCATTAGTGTAAACAAGGCAGTATTTCAGCTTTGTCACAGATGCCCACTTTTTCGTACTGCATGTAAATGGAAACTTGCACTAAAGTGCAGAGGTACTGTGATTTAAACTTTCAACAATGAAATGTATGATTTTAATCCAGCGTCAATCTGCAATGTCTGTAATCTTTACAATAATAATTTCGGGGGAAATGACCTTCTTGGATGAAACTGGCTGAAAGTCCTGTTAAAATAACAACAAATTTCATAACAAAACCTGCTAAGAGGAACTTGTCACATCATGTTGTGACAAGTATTTACGTTCTAAGTTTTATATGCATTATTGGTGCATTCACAAGGTCTTAAAAAAAAACAGGTTATATTAATTCCCAAATGCTATTGTTTTCTGTCTTACCTCAAGGGAACAACTTAGACAACTGGCCATGTAAAAATGACAGAATAAATATTTGGTTATATGCTGCGTGTTAGTTTTCAAGCTACTGACAATGCTCATATGCTAATTGTTACGAATCACCAGCCAGTACATTTTTGAAACATTTTTGAAAGCCAAGGCCTTGCTGATGTATTACATTACAACTGCCCATGAGTGCATTTCTGCATTCAGAGTGATCTGATGTGTAACGGTGCATCGTAGAGAAACTTACCAACATTTTATGATTTCTTTACAGTGGCATTAGGCAACGTTTTTGCAACTCATATCTTTTTTCAAAGATTTTGAAATTTGGCTCAATGTCCCTTTACTAGTCAATAAGAGCATCTGAATGCACCATATCTGTGACTGTTAGGAAAATTACACATATATTGTATTTCATATGAATCAGCCAGTCAAATTCCTTACACATTACAAAGCTTCCTCAAGTGAAACGGATCTAGCAGGAGTGCCACCTTTGTCTCTCTCTCTCTTTCTCTTTCTCTCTCTCTCTCTCTCTCTCTCTCTCTCTCTATCCGTCTCAATCATACGCACACATACATGGCGTGACCTTTGGTATTTAGCGGGGAAAGGGCAGGGCCTGCACATTGGAAGCTGGCTGCCGCTGGTGTTGATGTGCACTGGCCCTGAAGCGAGGCATATGTCTGTTAACAGCAGGCGACAGATACAGGTGTCACTATCCAGGGTTTATTCCAGCATGGCCATGGGCTATAGCGTGGCATCTATTCCTCCTTCTCTCTCTCTCTTTCTCTCCCTCTCTCCATCTATCTCCCTATCTCTCTCTCTCTCTATTTCAATCAATATCTCTCTCTCATTCTCCCTTTGTCTCTGTCTCTATCTCAATCCCTATCTCTCCCTTACTCTCTCTTTCTTTCTCTTCCTTCTCTTTGTCTTTGCTCTAACCTCTCTATCATGGGCTGAATGCCTTTTCCACTTTTCATGATTGTTTTGCTCACTTTTATTTGTATTTTTTTCTCCGACTCGGCACGGCTCGCTGTCCTTATCCGTCGCCTTCTTCCTTTTTCCCTCTCTCTCTCTCTCTCTCTCTCTCTCCTTCCCACTTCCTCTCTCTCTCTCTCTCTCTTTCTCTCTCTCCTTGCCTGAGGGCTGCGAGGATGGCAGGACCCATGCTAATCACGGGTGACACATCATTGAGGGGAGCGGGCTGTTTGCTGTCAGCAGTGTTTTTGGTTCATAATTATTTCACGAGTGTCACGTCAGTGTCAGGCTCCAGGGCGAGCCGGAGAGACAGGCGGCCTGCGGAGAGACGGAGGGAGGGAGGGAGGGTTGGAAGGAGGAAGAGAGGGAGGGAATGAAGGGGGGATGTCACTAGACCTCACTGTTAGCCACTTTCTGCCCAACACTTACACTTCCTCCACTGTTCCACTGCCTGCACAGAGAGAGAGAGAGAGAGAGAGAGAGAGAGAGAGAGAGAGAGGGAGAGAGGGAGGGACAGAGAGTTTCTGATTAAAGCTGTGGGGTCACTCTTGGGACTTGTTTTCTAAATCACTGTCAGATCGGCGTTAGTGTGGAGAGCGTGCAGGGTCATGAGCGAAATGTGATTTGGACTGACTGAGTGTTGTCATCGTGCACAGAGACGTCACTCGGCTTAAAGACCCAATTCTGTCTCATATGTGCAAATCTATACGATGGCATACAGACAAGAACACAAAAAAAAAAGAATCAAAAGAATTTCACATTTCTGCTAACATGTTGCTAAGATGCTTCAATGTTCTGACCTTTGTTTCCTTTAATAATAATATTCATAAAAACAGTGTGAACATTTTTTCTTTTCATGGTTCAGACGATGTAGTGCCAATATGGCAGACGTTCTTACTTTTATAAATATTAAACTGTACGAGTTTTAAGGTACCTGAGAAAAATATTTTGAAAATGCTGTTTATCTGCAGTTAGCATTTATTCCAATAAATACAAATAACCTGATTACAATGATTTTTGTATCACTTTATATTATGTCTCAGCCCCTTATAAAATGTGCAGCTGATGGAATTTAGCAAACCTATTAGGTGGTTGGGGAGGTCAAGGAGAAACAGTACTCTGCAAATGTTAAGGAACATTATACTCAAAAAACTACTTTCCACACACAAAGTCTTTATTTGCTCAGCAAATAAAATATTTAAATAGCATTAATATAGTAAGTAGTGGTTTTACATATGTTAGTGTGTTTATTTAACCATTTTCAAACTATTTTTCTGTGGCAACACAGTATTATTTGCAGTTAAAATCTAATACCTGCTTTGACTACTCAATACTTCATTAAACTAAATCAAGATTGCTGGTGTAGAAATTTAGAAATTCATGCGATGTTCTCAGTAGTAGTTTTATACTGACATACCAGATATTATCTACTTTTTTCAAAATAAGATATTTATGTTACTTTGTATTGTATTTGTGCTTATTTACATCTGTTCTAATGATATCTGGTGTTCTTACCAGTGAAAACACACTTATTGCTAAGGGTTTTAAACAATGAGCAATAGGCAACCTATAGCATAAAGTAGCTGGGCTTCAGTCTGCACATCTACTGTGTCTACAATGTTTGGTTAGAAAGGTATAACTAGATGCTACCAATGTTAACAAAGTAGTGGTGTTAATCATTTTTACCTTAATGCCTTTTTGATGCATTAACTTGGACGTGACCACTTTGACCACTGTTGAAGAACCGACACTAACTGAGCCACAACAGAGGAGCTGTTTTCTCTACCTTGCTGGTTTACCTTGTAGATGTCTTACATCTACATCTACAAGGTAAACCAGCAAGGTAGGAGTGTCTAACAGAGTGGACAGTGAGTGTTGTATCTGATTTACTCATACGAGTGCAACACACATTAACAGACCACCAGTGTCCGTGTCACTGCAGTGCTGAGAATGATCCACCACTCAATTAATATCTGCTCTGTACCGGTCTTGTGGGGGTCCTGACCACTGAAGAAAAGGGTGAAAAAGTATGCACTGGCTTCAGTCTGTTATTGTAGAACAGCAAAGTGCACCTAATATGCTAAGTGGAGATAATAAAATGAGTGTAAATACAAGGAGTCATACTTAATGAAATGGCTGGTGGGCATATGTCAAGTTATTTAGGATACAAATTATGCAGAACTGCAACAATCCTATTAACCAGGCTAGTGCTCTTCGTAGCAAAATGAATCAAGAATTGATAAAAACTCTGACATACATATGCAAATGTTTAATCACGTCCCCAAAAATTACATGATTTTGTGAAGATAAGTTCCACACATACAGGGGACAAACTATGTAGTTCTTCAGCTAATTTTAGTGCAGAATATATATTTATTTGCTGAGTTTGCTTAGTAAAAAAAATAAAGACAATTTTAAATGTGCCATAACTTTAGCACAAGCTACATCTTTTTCCCTTAATGTCTCAGAATCAACAAATAAATAGCAGTCCTGCATTAAAAGGTACAGAAATTTAAACTTACAACATTTGGCAGAGGCTTTCATCCAGAGCAACTTACACAAAGTGCTTTGTGTCCAGTCAGAGAATGTATTTTAATGTCTCAGTGCCAGAAACAAGGGCCAGTGATGACACCTAGACAAAAAATACATGGTTAAATACAGTATAAGTGCAATACTGAAGAATACCCAGCCAGTGTCTATACCTAGAAAGAATATACTGTAGATAGTTAAGCTTAAGTGCAATAAGATAAATTTTAATAAATAATTAGAAAGCGTCTGTGTTTTAAGGCCGCGACAGTGTCTGCTGTTCGCACAGCCAGTGGAAGTTCCAGGACTAGACGAGTCTTGACGCTTGTCTTTCAGAAAAGTGTTGTCTGAAGAGGACATGATACATATTTTTACTTAGAAAAACAACAAAACATGTTATTTGATCAAGGTGTCCAATCTTTTGCATACGACTGCAGATATCATGGCCATGTGAATAGTAAACATATCTATTACTGTCAGCAGTACTCATGTGTCTTTGCTCACGTCTGATGTGGTTGCTGTCAGCCTGCATATCTATTTAAACTGAACTACAGTCCAAAAATATTTACTTTTTCATCTGTTATATATATATATATATATATAGTAACTTGCCCTCATTAGTTATAGTTTTAGTTAGTTTATTATATAAACTATAGTCATTAGTTTATTATATAAACTATATATATTTTGCACTGTATTTCTTCATCCTATTGCTGTGCAGTGACAGTAAAACAGCTTCCACCCAACAGAATGCAAGTGGGGGGGGGAGTTTAAAGGAAACAGGAAAAGAAAAAGGGAGTGGGGAAGAAGAAAAGATCTGGCAGATGAAGTGGAGGCGAAGGCCCGGACAAAGGCAGTAGGTAGTGCATCCAGTGGAAATGAAGAAGAACAAAGGGGCGCGGCGCGCTCGCTGTTTTTCTCCACTTTCTCTGGTGTCACGGGCGTCAGCGGCGGAGGGGAGGAGGGAAGCAATCAATGATTTAAACAATAATGCCGCTCTCTGTATTCCCTGTCACACTCTCGCCTGCTTGCCGCTTCGAGGACTGTCACACACTGTCTCCGGCGCGACAGCTTATCTCCCGCATCCTGCTACTCCATCTTGTAGCTGTCCGCCAGTGTCCTCGTTCACACGCGCGCGCATACACACACACACACACACACACACACTCTCTCTCTCTCTCTCTCTCTCTCTCTCTCTACCCTTCTCCCACTCTCTCCGTCTCTCCATTGCTCATTCCCCCTCTCCCTCTGTCTCTCTGGTGGACTCTGTTACTCACATGATGCCTTCACTCCTGGTTAATACACTGTCTCTCTAACTCTCCGGCTCCTCCTCACTCACAGGGCACAGACGCGCGACCAGCAGCCCGCCACAGTTTTAATGGAGGCTTAAAGCGGAGGTTCCGCCAAAACACAAGTTCGCGCAATTTTCTCCTGACCTCAGCTGTAGCTGTTTAGCCAAGAGACGTTTACTGCGTTCAGTTTAAGTTCATACTGGAACTACCAGGCTAAATAAGGGCAGTAGATGTGTTTTGTATTCAATACGATGTGTCATTGGTTTAAAACCCTGCTTTTTGTGCTTTTTGGCCCATCGCCGTCCTCACTACAATTCCCAGCATGCATTGTGTAAATATGTAGTGCAGTGCAGTCTATCTGCCTGGCATTAAAGAAATCCAGCAATATACATGCAGAGACTTTTAAATGCAGAAGTAATGTTCCTCTACACAAGCTAGATAGCATTAAAAATCTTCAAACCACCCACCCTCATGTGTCCGTCTCACAGCACTTGTAGTTTTTCAAAAGTTCCTCCCACCTTCAAGATACATAACGGGAATCAGGTTTTCCCAGCCTTTCCTTCAGGAATTCTTACTCTCTATAGTTTTTTGTGGCACCACAGCATGAGGCAAACCGGCATGTTCACAACAGCTGTAGCAATGGCCAAGGTTTTAATTTTGTTTAGGGTGTTTGTGGCGTTTATAAAAGCATTTCCAATGGCAGTAATTTATATTTGCAACATTGGCGATGCAAATCATGCACATACAACTCTGTATACAAAAACAGATAAAAGAAGGCAAGAATGAATTATAAATTATCAACTAAAATAAATGATCAACTAAAATAACCAACAAAACGTACATAAGGGGTCAAAAGAGGGTGCAATGATTAACCGTGCTGATAGTCTGAATTAAGTGTATGAGATGATTTAGGCATGCAGTTTGTACCATACTAATTGGTGGTGGATACTCTTTTTCTTTGCTAGCTATGTTGGCCTCCTGGCTTCAGTGCAAATGTCAGCTACACTTGGGTTTAAGAAGGAAATTATATGATTTAGATTTTTGCCTGAATCGTCGCATGACATATGGGAGTCCTTTGGCTGGACGTGGCTTGGCATTTGCTAAAGTGTCCACTAAACAGTTCAGAAGACAAGTGGACAGTAACTGAGTGTGTCGTAGATAACTCCCTCATCTCTCTCTCTCTCTCTCTCTCTCTCTCTGAATCGCAGCATCTTCTGCACCCAATTCCTCCTGCCATTTCGCCCACCCTTCCTCGTGCTTAAAGATATCAACTTAAATTAAGGCAACGGGACAAACAAATTACATCTGTCACCTCCGGTTTGCATGGACTTGACAGGAATTCAATACAGGCGGCCATGTTTGTTCAGTGGACTTCTAATCACACTTCAGCACTGGCCCCTACCAATCGCAGACTTCAGTCCGGAGACTACCTTCAGACTAACTGGCCAGTGTCGCTGTGCTGAAGGTTCATAGGTTACAGAAGTCCCTCCTGTCACCAACCTGTGCATGTTGAAAGGCCATCTATAGAATCAATGTTTCAACAGTGAGGCCTCGGCTGGACGTGTGGCCGGTCGTCTCAGGGGAACGTTAAACTCTGCACCATCAGTCAGGCTGCTGCGGTTTGGCACAGCTATGGGTCAAAGGTCAAGCTCACCAGCCAGTCATGCACCCCTGCTGTGCACAGCATGCTTTGATTTGAAAGCTGTTGAAAGCAGGAGCAGCTGAAAGAAATAGTTTTAAAATTCAGATTTACACAGTCCTACTTACCTCAGTCCTCGGTGCTCGAAGTCCGAATTTCACCTTCCTAGTTTTTGCACTGGAAGCAGTGGACCGTGCTGCATAGCTGAAAACAGTACTAGTAGATTAAAACCTAAATTCTGTTTGTATTCTTTTTAAATTTTAACAGAATGTCAAATAGTGTTACAGTCCACATAAGTCTGTTAGCAATTCCTTAACTTCTTGATAGAATTTGAAGCAAATGTACAATGATTTATTTGATTGATGTCCTATAATAAAGGTCTTTAAATCCGAACCTTGAATCAAGTTTCTGGTCCTGGATTTAATCATCACTGATAAGCATGGCACTGTGTGAGCAGCCAGTAACATTTCCAGATTAGTCAACCAGTTCTTAATAAATCCAGGACCGCAATCTGGAAAGTCCCTTGGCCTAAAACCTCACAGCTCCGATGTACTCCAATGAGTAATCAACATAATTTGTGTAAAGGGGGAAATTAGGTAAAACTTTTCTTGTAAAACTATTGCTTGTAGATAGAGGAAGACATTGATGGGTAGGTGGGGCTGGGGGGTGCAGTGGGGAAAGTTAAGCTGAGGCTCAGAGCAGGTGCACTGTAAAATCAGTGGATAGTCAGTGTCAGGGCTGGATGATGGCCAGTGTAGGGCCGGTCCTGCTAATGCTAGGCTAATGCAAGACTAGTGAAGGGCCAGGACAGTCAATACAGAGACAGCTAGTACTGTTAGAGGGTAGTACAGAGACAGTGGCGTATCAGTAGATGGACAGTATATGGACAATACTGTGCTGGTGCATGCTGTATCATAATTCCGGAGTCCGGAATGTCCTTTTAATACATGCAGATTTATTTCTCAAATTAGGTCTTTTGAGAAGACTGTCTGTACTGTTTGCAATTAATCAGATTGGATTTGTGTGTACATAGGCACTTCCTTTACTCTGGATTTGACATTGTTGCTATTTGCCACATTGTGATACAAAAGACACTTTGAAATCCAATCCAGCACCCAGAGCGCTCAGACTGAGACCCATCTGTAAAAATCTTGTTGGAAACACATTTCAAACACCTGTATATATGTCCAAAAATCCTATGTTTTTTTGTTGTCTAGACTATCAAAAACCAAATTGGATACAATCGGGTCTGGCAATCTGAACAAGGACTATGTTTCACTCTGAACCTTTATTTTAGTTTTGTTTCTTTTTGTTGTTTTCTTCACAGGTATTTTTTTTTTTTTGAGTCATGGTTCCTCGCAGTTTTCTTAGTCTTGCTCTTATATAGTTATTCCTTTTGGCTGTTGGTTTTTCTATTAGTGTTCTTTCTCTGGTGAGTTTATCCATTTGAGACTTTCCCATCCTCATAGAGTTTCTATTTTCTTTTGAGTCTTGATTTCCCACAGTATTTCTTCTTTATGCTCTTAGAGAGTTTTTTTCTTTGCTTCTAGTTTATTAAGAGTATGAACTTGGGTGTTTGTAAGGCTGCTATGGGACAATATTTGCTTATAAGTGCAGATAGCCAGTGCTTAAAACTGTTAAGGCTGGTCAGAAGTGTAGTCTTATTAGGAGGAGGTCACTAGAATATGCAATATTTTAAACATTTTGTCACCGGATTGCAGCTTGGGTAGGCTGATTGAATAACAAGCCAAGACTACTGTTACATATAGCTAACAAAACTCTTAATCTGGTGCATCACACTCTGGTGTAATTGTCGGATTTAATCTGGTACTTCATCCATTTCAGCTTGCTGTGAAATAGAACAGGCAGAGTAGAAGATAATTTGCTCTGTAGTCAGTTAAAACATGAGCCAGTGGCCTTGGGTCAGCAGTGATATGTAGTGGTTACAGGGATCTGCCATGACCACCTCATCCTGACAGTGAGTTCTAGTGAACTGGAGAAGCAGGTGTCTTAGATCCGAACATGAAAAGAGAATGCACCTTCGGAGCCGGAGTCACCGGCTGCTGTCAGCTCACAGGTCAAAGGTCACCACAAGGGCAAGTATCCTTCTTACTGGTCATCTAACTTTGACAGGAGTAGTTAACATAACCGGCTGCACTTTTTTCTAAAGAATGACACTCAAATTTAATAAACGGCAAATAATATCTTGTATATTTGCAACATGATTTTCCAAAAGTTTATTTTCTTTGTGAAACACTATTTTACTGATTAATTGTATGAACATGTGGACCTATGGCATGAGCAGATATTTACTTTACATATGTTATTTTTGGTGTTAAATTTCACTCATTTAGTTCATTTGACAAGTACAGTTATATATAGTCATATATAGTTAATGGAGTCTAATACTGTAGTTAATACATCTTCTAAGCAGGATAGCATAAACATAAATATTTTTCTGTAAATGTTTACTACAGTTTTTTTGTTTTGTTTAAGCTTACCAAATTGAAAAAATAGAGTAAATATAAGTATATATGATTATACAAGTAAGAAAGGAAGTAAGGTCACCACTGTTGGTCACCACTGTTCTCTAAACCCTTTGGAGAAGCACAGTGGAAAATACTAAAACAAAAACAAGTATAACATTTTAATTCGTTTTTAATGAGACTGCTGAAATGAATATGAACAAAGTAACTGTATTACCTGGATGTGCACCAAAATTTGCATCAAATTGGCATTGGTCATTCCTGCCCGGTGTCTTCTTTTAAACTGCCATAAGATATCCAATGTTCATGATGATGGGATTTACTGCTCTATTGCTGTCTTTGAAAGCTCATCCGAAGATCATACTAGCAAATACAATTTCACTCCTTTTGCATGCTAAAAATAAGCCCACCTGCTTCACAGTGAGAACTGTTACTTTTTAGCTCTCTTCCACACTGAAGTTTTGCCAAAGCTGGGTGTCTTGGCCAAGAAAACTACGAAGATGGCTGAACCTAGACTGATATTTGTTTCTAACCATTTTAACGGCAAGGGTTCATACATAATCCCACATTTAAATTCCTCAGTCTAATAACTGCATGACTTACTTTTTCATAATTTGGTAGTTAGCAAATCATTTATAGTAGTTACTAAATAATTATGGCTTAAGTATAGCACAGGTCAATGTTTATGAAATTTTGGTCAAATGCGTTTCTTCAACATTTCTATTGGCTTTTTTACCTTATCTTTTTGTTCAATAGCCTCCTGAACACACTCAGATGGCCTGGGACAGAGGTAAACCAATTTGAATTGATTATTGAATAAAGGCAAAAAGGTGATCAATAGTTAATATGTAAGTTCACGTCATAATAAGGATCATTAATGACATTAGCGAACAGGATGTCTCTGTTAACGAAGTGGAATGACCAACACTGGCCTGCTTCCCAGAGGGGGTCTCTTACCTCCCCGTCCCGGCCACCTCCCCCCTCTCGCCGCTTTCCTGGGTCAAACCATGTTTACACATTTGACACTGCAGGTGGCCTCTTTAAAAATACATGAACAATAAATATAATCCCTCCCCTACTCCATGCACACACAAACCAATACCCCTGGTGTCCACTCTCTCCAGCCCCCATCTGCCCTTGTTTGACGTGTCCAGTTAAATGGGAGAGAGGAAATGGGAATCAAAGGCAAAGCCCCCTGCTCTTGCAGGGTGACTAATATCCTTTGTGTCAACATCAAGGCTTCCTCCGCAGTGAAGGCCCTATCTCAGCTTCATTTTCCACAGCGGGCCCTGTCGCACAGGGCCTGATAACAGGGCCTCACCGTGCAGCTCCATAATGAGGCCCATTTCAGCTGCTCATCTTCAGCCAAATGGCCTTCCACCTGCGACAGCCAAGGGCCTTTGTTTATGAGCCGGTCAGCATGGCCGGCACACGGGCAGAAATGGCCAGTGTAGGAGTAACACAGACACAGGACACAGACTAAGAGATATGGCAGAAGAATGATTTACAAATGTTTATTCATCATAATTTTAAATCATGTTAAAACTATTTATACATGGAATCTCTCAAGCACAGGACTGAATCTAAATAACATGGCACAGATCATTTTAAGTTTACTGGACTAAAACATGTACTTGGCATGTGTAATAAAATATATATCATTGAGTGGTGGCGATAAGCTAAAAGACAACATTTTGTTCGTGTGGAATATTATATTTCTGTGGAATCCATAGAACTTGCTGCAGTTTTGGTCAAATAATCCAGGTACAGAAATAATCCAGGTACAGATTTGTATTTATCCTTGACCACACACACTTATCATGGCTTCATCTCTTGTTTAGCTTCTTACAGTACTTGTTGAATCTTAGCAAATTCATTAGACCCGAATTTTGACTTCTTTTGAGTTTGTTCAATGTGACATTATGGGGAAGTGCCAAAATGAGATGCAATTGCATCATTAAACAAACGACCTCTTGAGAATACAGCAAAAAAACACTGGCACAAGGACGAGGCTCTGAACAGGACATCCATCAATCTTACAGGATCAATTTTCCAAAGGTCTCCTGAGCAGGGATAAAGGCAAACTGAGGTTAATCTGTAGAAATTATGTTCTTATTAATAATCATTCTTCAGATATCTAATGCCTGTGGAAGAGTAACTAAAATGTTAATCAAAAGTGATAGCGAATTCTGCTGTCTTTTCCCCCCAGAAAAGAAAAGTAGGAGGCTTTCTTCCTTTTCTGGCAGCAAAAAAAATCCCATTTTGTCTTTTCATTTATCTTGTAATCATATTTTTCTGTTTGCTTTTGCGATGCAATTTCCTTCCTGACGTTGTCGGACAAAATTGGCACAGTCGAACCTTAAAAGTCCCTTTCATTCCGAACATCAGGTTAACAAAGCAATGGCGCTTGATGTTTCTGGAACAATTCGGCATGCAATTACAGTTAATTTGTCCTGATGAAAACATTTGAAAGCATTTGTCGTCCGGACTCGCGCTGTATGAGAATATTCATGTCTTTGACTTTCCACACTTAGAAGATAATTATTGTTATTACCATCACGGTTGAGATCACTCCACAAGGACATGTCACGACAGTTAAAATCCACACACACACACACACACACACACACACACACACACACACACACACACACACATACACACACACTCTCCCTCCTCAGAGCAGAAAATGTCTTATTATCACCTTCAAAATGCTAATCAATTACATCTTCATATCTTTACCATGGAGAACAATGGGGTTTTATTTGGACAATTATTCGTCCCTCTTCATCTGTCCCCTACGTTAATATATTTACAACCACTGTTACATTATTGATTTAGCTATAACAAGGCATCATTTCTATATCATAAACAGGTTCCAAGCTGTCCAAACAGATGTCAACTGGAACAATAGGGTTTAGTGTAAAACACGGGCGTGCTGACAGGATATATGATTAGCTCTTGCTGGTGGTGAAAGAGACGGCTTGATGTGCGCACAAAAGACCGGCGCTCTCTTTCAGAGGCAAATAAGGGCTGCAAAGTGGACGCCGGGTTGGATGGGCAAGTGGAGGTGTTGAGAGCTTCTTGGCCAATCTCAGATGGTGCCCACTTATTCCTGGAGAAGCTGAGGAGAGACAGGCAGCCGTCACCAAAGCTGATGCAACTCCTATGCTATACAGACTTAAGATGCACACACACAAAGACCCTCCATGGAGAAATCTCACTTTCACTCTCACTCACAAAGGTTCTCTGAGCCAAAGTGCTCACACACTTCTCATGCATGCTTTTATTTCCACCGCTTTTTGTCTCGGGCCAAAGTGCAATATTAATGGTGGCCCAAGAGCCAGAAAGACTAAACAGCACAGAAATAATGTGGGTACAGAGTAGAAAGCAGGAATTCACTGATGGATTACTTTGCTGTTTGATCACAGTGCTTATATTTCAGTTATGTTGTAAAACTATGGACATGTGTCCTAATGTGCAGCCACAGCGGTTTGAGAACCCTTTGTTGTATTACAGGATACAACATTTTAGCGTTTACAACTAAACACGACAAGAGTGACTTGTTATTTAGCTGATAGTTACATCTACTGCATTAGAGCACAAAACATACTTTGTGGTGATTTATATTCGTTTCATAGCATGCTGTATGGTCTTGTCTGAGCCTCAGAAAGTGTGTTGAGAGAATCTGGAGCTGATGGAGAAGACCTCTCTGCAAAGGCCAAGAGTCAGTTGAAGAGTGTGTGAAGACAAGGCCGGGGGTCCAAGCACTTGGATGGCCCTTTAAGCGTCCATTCACGCTGGCAGCCGATAACCTAAATGTGACGTGATGAGCAAGGCAAGGGATGTCTTGTCACATAAAGACTGTCAGTCATGTCGGTGTTGCTCTTTTTTTATTTCAAACTCAATGCCAATGGAAAAGAATCATAAGTGAAGCCTCCCTTTAATTATTCAATTCAAATAAGATTTTCATTTCTATGTAGACGCAAACCATTTTCATTGTAGTAAGCTGAATTACATGATTGTTCTCAGACACTAGTTTTTTCTCCTTTTATGGTCAAAGGGAAATTCTACAGTTTTCTTTATTCAGCATTGTTAGTCCACTCGTAAAATGTAAACAAAGTAATTAAAGAGTAGTTTGATATAAGCTGGTGCACTGTAGAGCAACATATTGAGGTGAAATTCTTTACAGGTAGCAGGTGGTAGGATCTAGGGATCACAATCCCTACCATGCAGATACAGGTATTTTATTTACCAGTGAACTGTCACTGGAGTTTGTGATGTTGAAAATGGTAAACATTTGTCTTTTTTTTCTTTGAGTCTTGTTTGTCCAGTGACTCAATAAAAAATTCTAGAATGGCACATTTCACATCACAACACTGTACATTATATTATGAAGGCATTTTTTATGCCTATTGGAATTCAGTCTGAGTAATTCAAAGATCCTTAAACTTGTCTCCTTATACCCCAGATGGTCCACAGTTTGGTTCCAACTTAACGAACAAAAAAATAGAGCAAAAAATTTACTGTACGAAGGTCCCTGAGGACTGGTTTAGGAACCACTGGCCCTCATCGAGATGGCACATAAATGCCAATAGTGTCTGGGGTCCAAAAAGTATTCCTTTAGTTTTGTAATTATCTATATGAAACAGCTGAATAACATATGGGGGCCAAAACATAATATCTAAGTGCTTAGAGAAACACTGCAACATGACTACCAGTGTAAGGGTGCTTTTGGCAAACTCCATTATTGAACCAAACAGTGTTGATTCTGCTTTACACCACTTTGCTGTCACTTTAATAATTCATGGCTAGATGAGTTTATGGCCCTGTCTGGGCAAGCTGCTAAATCTGAATGGCCGAATAACGAGGTTTTAGCAGCGGGCTTCTAAATTACCCTGGGATTTGTCGCTGCCTGTTTGTCAGTCGCCTTGTGCTCCGGGTCATGGGTGGCATTTGCTTGCGTGTCCCCTAATTGCTGAGTTGCACACAGACAGATGAGTGTTGATGCCTGACGCGGAGGGCGATGGGAGCACTAATAATGTGCTGTTTGCAGCAGAGGAAAAGCGAGTGATGGAGGTGAGCAGTCTTCTGATTTCCTCTTATGTTCTCCTTTTAAGAAACATGAGAGTTTGTTGTAAAGATTCAGTCAGAGTTAGGACCTTGTTTTCCCATTTGTAAATATGCTAAAAATCTTTGGAAGTGTAGGAAACCACTCATACTCTCTTTTTGTTGCATCTAGGTGTAGATCCCAGCCGTGCAAAAATGTGGAACACCTGAGGGAGATGACAGCTGTTTAATATGACTTGATTCAATTTGCTGCTATTTGACTTGATCAGTAAACAATTTTTTACATTGCACTGCCTGTAACTGTCTTTAATTACAACAGTACCTGCGTTATTCTGCTTATATTAATAAAAGTAGTTATATTATCTTGACGCTGACGTGTATGCAAAACAAAAACAGAATGTTCATTTAGTATAAATCATTAAGAGCCTACATTTGTTATATAACATATTCAAATAATAAAATGTTTATGTGTATGTTGAATTTGATGTCAGCAGCACATTTCAAAAATGTTGTGCCAGGAGCAATAAAAGACTGTAATTCTAAAAAGAAAAACACCTGTTTGAACATCTCACAACTAATTAGGTTAGTTGGCAACAGGTCAGTAACATGATTGGGTATTAAATAAACATCTCAGAGAGACGGAGTCTTTTAGAGGTAAAGTTTGGGAAAGGTTCATCATTTTGTGAATATCTATAAAGAACTCAAAAAACTATTTAAAAATAATGTTTATTGACATAAAATAGCAAAGAATGAGCATTTACTATCTGTGCTACATATTGTTCTTAATAGATTCAAAGAATTCTCTGTATGCAGCGACCCTCGGACCCCCAGGCAGCACTGCATTGATGCAATGTGTCTGTATTAATTGATACAGACATGATTCTGTACTGCATGAGCTCAGTAACTCTGTCTGTGAACACAGTTTGTCACTGCAGCTGCAAATGTAAGTTAATGTCTACCATGCAAAGAAGAAACCATATATAACGAGAATCCAGAAACGCCACCGCCTTCTCTTAGCCCGAGCTCAGATAGACTTAAAATGGACTGAGGTGAATTGGAAAAGTGTCCTGTGGTCTGATAAAACAAAAATGTAATTATTTTTAAAAATCATGCATGCTGCATCCTCTGGGCTAAAGAGGAGTGGGACCGCTCGCCATAGTTCAAATCCAGCATCTGTGATGGTGCCTTAGTGTACATGGCATGGGAGACTTCTATGACGGTAACATCAATGTTGAACAATAGATATGGGTTTTGGAGCAGCATATTCTCCCATCCAGACAATGTGTTTTTCAGTGGCCTTAAGGCCTTTCTTGTAAGACAATGTCAAATCACATTCTATACATTGTTCTATGTTCTGTAGTGAAAATGTCCATAAAAATGAAAAATGCAACAGTAAACTGTGTTTTTGTGTTTTACAGCAATACAATAAAACTTGTGAATTTCAGTATCAGTACTGCAAATAACAAGCACTGACAAAATGGGGTTGGGTATTTAAAGAAAATGCAGTCTGTTTATGTACACCTATATAGTAAGTGTTTTATGCATGAATATAGTAGCATCTACTAAAAATAAATAAGAATGACATTTGCAATGTCTGTTAGAGGAAGTCGGTGTAACATAGGTCAGTTGACGTCACACACCCACAGCGCACCAACAAACCTAATGTTCAGTATCTTAACAATACTCCCACTATCATTTCTCAAGTAATGGAGCAGCAAATGGGATAACAAGGTCCTCTAGATTTGTAGGCCGTCTCTCAGAATTAACACATTTACGAGCTCTGTTCAAATTAAACAAATCATTGATTTTATGTATGGAAGTTATTGTGCCATATTCTGGCACTGAGTCTTGGCGGAGCTCAATGCTGATTGGCTTGCTTGGCTCTTCACCCCCCCCCCCCTTAAGTTCCATCTCCTGTGAAGAGAAAACCAAGACACCCCCGCCCTTTTCCCTCTCAGGTGCTTGGCAGACCACCATGGTGAGAAAACAAAGCCTCAGAGTGTGACACACGCGGGGCCTGGGCTTTAGTTAAATATGAAAGCACCACGCATGTGCATGTGTTGGTGGGTGGGTTGGGGGGTGGGCTGGTGTCTGGAAGGATTCACCAAATCAGCTGCCATTTTTAGAGCACTTGCTTCCCTTCCTCTTCATGCTGTTTGATCATGTTGCACTGCTTCGCTGCAACACGGCTTACACAGCGTCTCTCTCTCTCTCTTCCTCTCTCTCTCTCTCTCTCTCTCTCTCTCTCTCTCTTTCTCAGTCTCTGTTCTCTTCTGAGCCCCCCTACAGAGTCAGACACACGCAGGCCAGGCCATGCAGCAGACCTTGGCGGGCTGCTGTGAGCACCGGGCGTCCTCAGGCCTGGATTGAGATGAGAAGAGAAGCCCTTAATACAATTTCAGTGGAGGAAAAGCGACCTGCTCCTAAAGGCTCTCATGCTGGGCTAGGGCTTCCTTTAATGCGGGACGGCCTCTAAAGTGAACTGTTACATCAGATAGATGGTGGAGAAAGAGAGAGCGAGAGACAGAGACAGAGAGAGTAATAATAAATGAGTCACAATAGAGACTCCCACTCAGAGATACTCATTAAATCTCTTTCTCTCTTTCCCAGTCTGTTACATTTGTCAATGACACAGCTTCTCTTACTTTCGTCCTCTGACTTTTTTGCATTTGCATTGTCTAATTATATTATCAACTACTCTGATTTGGCACAATACCAAAAAAAGAAATGTACACAATATTTCCCTCGCAGTTGATCAGCCATCACATGTTTGCAATCTGAATTTTGCTTCTTTAGTTTCTCTCAGGAGCTACAATGAAACTAACAAATAATCAATAAGTCATCAGTTACTTTTGTGCATGCTTAATTCATTATACACCTTCATTAAAGGAGCATTATGTAAGATAACGCATTCTGTTGCATTTCACACTCCACACAGTCCCTCCTCCTTTCTTCTACGTACCTGAAATCATTCAGCATCAAACTTAATCTCTTTACTCTCCAAGAATGTCTCTAGTGGTGGAAGGCTATGCCAAAGTCAACTCGTGTGTTTCTGCCATTCTTTGTTGTTTTGCTTTTTGTTTCAAACATGTTTTCTTGCCAAGACTGGGCAATGCTTTGTCTTTATCTGCTTATGTGTTGACTAAAGGCAGACTGGCGCTGCAGTGACTCACTGTCTCATCTTCAGGTACCAAATGGTATTACAAAACAGCGACTGGTTAGAATGCTCACTTTAGTTGATATATCTGGAACATGATACATCTTTGATGTACTGTTATTCCTATTCTGTTGATCATTTCAGTTCATTTTGGAATGTTTTAGGCTAAAACTCTTACACAATCTTACATATATTGTTTTTTTAACTGTCAGATTCATGTTACTTTTTGAACTGTCTCAATTAGACCTGTTAATGTGATTTCTGGCTTAATACTCTCTACATTTCCACTCACACACTGCATAAAACATTAATGGTATAACTTCAAGATGACTTCAACTGCTGCTTTTTGGTATGCAAGATACTTTAGTTCATTTGTGTCCATTTGTCATAACTAATTGTCAACCTATGTCTACACTAGGCAGATTGTTCATATGATTCATTTTGTGTTGAATGATTCCAACATTCATTTTAGTTGATTGACGTACTGCATTTGACATATTTTTGGTTATGCTGATGTACTGCATGCAAGATCAAACTGATCTTGCGCATGAGGTCAGGAGGACTAGAGTAGCTCTGTGACAAAGGGGCCTGCTTGCGGGGCATAGGGGTGAAGAAATACAGCATTTCATTTAAGCACCTCTTAGCAGGCCAACCACTTCCATCGCTAAGTGACAGAAATGAATAGCTGCTGGAGACATGCATCTGACAGACAATAATAAGGAGGTAGGCTTCAGTCCCCAGCTTTGTGTGGGCCGTCTCTTTCTCTCTCCCTAAGTCCTCTGGTGCATTTTTCGTCAGGAGCGGAGCTGCAAAGGTAATAATTAAGAGCAGAGTGATGGGTTGAAATGATGTCTCTGTTATTAAAGCCCTCGACCAGGCCCAAACAGTGGCTTTCTCAATTATTGCTTCGCCCTACGTTATCAGGACATTGGAGGAGTCCAAATCACTCAAAGCTAATGAATTGGTGACATGTGTGACTCTTTTTATTTTGATTTCTTACTCTTGTGTCTAGTCTCTGGTGTGCTTATGTTACAGTGGAGGTGTTGGTGGGCGGAATATGGTTAACATGTTCAGCAACTTACAAAGTACAAATCCACCAGCAAAAGAAATTAATAATAATAAAAATACACAACAGTATATTCTTTTAAACTGCAGGATTATTCAATTACTACGCTTAGATTTATTACTCAAAGGCTCATATCATTTACACATATAACTACAAAACCAATATATAAGTAATGTGGTTATGAGAGTGAGGAACTGAAGTGTGGACCCACATACAGGCCCTTACAGTTTATTAAATGAAAATTAAATGTTAACCCTTTTGCGAAAAATAATAATAAAATACAGTGGCTGCCTTTTTTATTCTTACTTTATAGTAATCCTCGATTATATGACCCCCCCTCTTATCTTCTAATTGACTGTTACCATTTGAATGGTGAAGTGAGATCTATTTGCAGTTAAATGAAGCCTCTTAGGCTACTGTACCTCCACCTTTAAATCTGCTACTGCAGAGACACACAAGAGCCTCTGCCTTACTTGTAATGGCTTCAATCAAGTCATTGGAACGTGTTTGTTATTTGATAGAGTCCAGGGAGAACGTGAAATGGCTTAAATCGAATGAGGGGCTCTCCAAATGGAGAGTGCGAGAAGATGCCTGCTTAAGCCCGGTAAAAAGAGCTGTCATCAAAGCACTCCTCCACCAATCCACACCAGTCCATTTAGAAACACGTTAAGAGATTGAGTCCTGAAATTTGATTTTGAATGGAGAGGGACCCTGGACATAGATGGGCTTTTTCCTCCTCCGCTGCACTGATGCTCAAACAGAGGTGATTAGCAATACAACAGAGTGCTAATGTGGAGTGGTAAGGCCCTTATGGGTGCCCATCACCCCACAACCTCTTTCAAATCCACTCAGACCGGCTGGGAAGGAGCAATTCTTCACTCTAACCACGTTTCTCATTTAATCAAAAACATATGTCAGTGCAACTTTATCAAACAAGCAGCTGCAGGTCAGAAATGTATAACATACAGACACAAACAAGCCCTGTCTGTTGCAAGTGTGCAGGCCAAAATGCACTGCAGTTCAAACTCTTTCCAGCAGGTGGATAGGATTTATGAAGGCACTATAGTCATTTTGTCAGGCGGTAACTTAAACCACAGGAGCCTCACTGACTACACATTAAACCGCACTACCCCCTAAACCGATTAGATTCTCAAAAAGGGCTGAAATTACACAACTGATGCTCATATACATATGCATTTCACAACATTTCCATATATCACCTTGCAAATCTGTGTGAGAATTATTAGATGAAGTCTCAGCAGTAACTATGAGTTGGAATGTGAATGTGAAAACCTGTTTAGCAAATATTTCATTTGGAAAGAGTAGCCCATTAAAAAGGTGGGTGATATGGCAAATACCTAAAATTGAGATATGTCAGAAACTTCAGACATCTGATCAGTTGGAAGAGAAAAAAAAGAACCAGTAGTACTACATTGCAAGATATCGAAAATGATAAATACAATTTTATTCATTATTTTTTATGCTCTGTTGCACTTAACATGCTCTCAAAATGCATTTGGTCAGTGTTCTACAAGCACTGACGATATACATAATATGTTCAGAAAAGTATATTTTTGTGTATTGTGACATCATTTATCATGATAATGATACATATTGTCACAGTGCCCCACACTACGCCCATTAATAATCCCATTTAACATAATTTCAATATGTCACTGGTAGAATGACTATTTAAAAAACAGGCAATAGTTACATATTGCTGATTGGAACAAACTCTCCTCTTCAGCTATAACTTCACAGGAGAAGGCGAAGACATACTTTACTTTTAACTTTATTTTTATAACTCAAGTCATTTTAGGCCAACATCATTTATCATAAAATTTACACACAACAGACAGTTTCACATGATGTCAAAAAATAAAAAAAGGAAACACACAGTTCGCAGAGATAATATGGAGAACACCTAGTTTAACATTCTGAAGGTCTGATTAGTGATACTGGGTGATACATGCAGTTAATAATGGGCTTCCTTAAGGAGAGGTTTGGAAATGGTTACATTGCTCACACCTACATTTAAAAAAATAGCATTAAACAGATTTGTAAAATTCCTGTCTGTTAGGATATTAAAAAAAAAAAAAAAAAAAAAAAAAAATATATATATATATATATGTAATTATAAACAAGTCAGTGCAAGTATATATGTGCGTAGGCCTGTGAATGTCCATCCAGAGACTTAACTTACCTGTTTTGTCCTGAACCCTTTATTTCGTGCGGACTTCTCTTTCTCTCTTTCTTTCTTTCTGTCTCTTAAATGTCTTTAATTTGGTTGCGGACTTCATTTCCCATACTGTCCTCCAGTCGAGTGTCCAAAACCACAGCGGCAGCAGCAGCGCTGAAAGCCCCACGGGACACTGGAGAGGTGGGGTGGGTGGGTGTCTGTGTGGTGGTGGGGGGTGTCAGCGGAGAGCAGAGGGGAGTGCGAGTGTGTGTGCGACAGTGTGTGTGTGTCAGTCAGTGAGCAAACCTGGCGCTGAGCGGCAGCACTGCACCTCCAACGCTGCTGTCAGCGCGCGCTTACATCCACCTCAGCTCCAGCCTCGCGCCAGCCTTTTCCGTGCACTCCGAGCAGGGCTTTTCTCCTCTCTCCCTCTCTCTCTCCCTCTCTCCCTCTCTCTCCGTAACCCCCTCCTGCGTCGATACATGCGACTGAAGCGCTCTCTCCACCCGGGAAAAATCCTCCTCTGTCGGCCCGACCGCCTCACACTTTCCTCGGCGTGCTGCGGCCACTTTCTCCGTCCTCCTCCTTCTTCTTCTCCTTCTTTTTCTTCTTCTTCAAGCACCACATGCTCTTCGGTCATCGCCGCTGCTTTCTCTCCCCTGTCACGGAGCCAGACGCGGAAAAAAGGAGAGAGAAAAAGTTTCGCTTGTGAGGATAAAAGGACGTCCCGGACGTGCGGAGGGATTGTACTAAACGCTGTAAGTGCTCTTAACGCAGTCTCGGAGACTCTTTCTCTTTCTCTGTGCTTTTAAGTGGGATTGTATGCTGTTTTTATTCCTCATTCAGCGGAAAACTCGCTCCTAGTTATGTGTGTGTGTCTGTGAAGAGATCTAGTTCGGACGGAGTGAGTGAACAAGTTTGGCTGTAAATCTAAACTAGTGTGCTCCCTTTTACCCGAGGACGTGTTATGAGTTGTTTATAAGAGGTCTAAATGTTATCAGTTCTTCGTTTATTAATACTTTTTTGTCAGTTTGTTTATTTCTTAATGTACAATAATGACTTCTCTGTGAGGAACCGCGGGGTTGTTGTGGCACTTTCTTAGCTCTCCCTTTAAAATGTGCACAAGTTTTCGACTGAACTTTTTGTCATATTTTCTTTTTTCTCTTTTCCTAGTGTCATAATTTAGCCAAATGAGTCGAAGCACTATGTGAAATGTCTTGACTCGCTGTTTTAACGTGGTTTATAAATATGAAGAATCCATTTAGACCCAGAAAACACATAAACACAGTCTGAACTGGGGTTTAGTGGAATCAGGTATGTGTCCCTGTGGTAAAGGCAGCTTTCAGGCCTACAGAGCCACAAACAAACTAGCCAAACAAGAAAGTAACTATGGTCAGTAAACTGCAGAGCGGCCGTTAGAAAGCGCGAGTGGACCCTCAACACTTTCACTCTCAGCGGAGCCGCTTTCAACACGCAGGGATGCTAACGGCTAAAAGTTGTATTTTAAAGCACGTCTGGCTCCTGAAAAGTTTGTTTCTGATGTACTTTTTCTCTCTCCTGGGTCCAGGAACGAGGTGTCCGCGGTCTTAGTTTTTTAAAAGCAGAAAGCAGAGTTTTGTTCGATGTTAAGGCGAGGCGGTGGGTGTGAGAGCTGCTTCGTTTTACTGCTCCGGGTTTTTTATGGCCGTCTCGGCAATCAGAGCTGGAATTAAGAGCCCAATGTTGCGGCTAATTCAGATTTGGCGTTGAAGCCGCAGCGCTGGAGCCTCCAGGCCTCCCACACACAGTCACACACACACGCACACGCCAGGGCTGGTAGGTTTGGATGCTCAGTCAGGCTGTGTGGAGAAGAAGGAAACACCTGTTTGTGTGTGCACATCCCGCTCACCGAAGCCCTTTGCTTACTAATTTATCAGGAATTTCCCCAGATTATTATTAACGTCTTGCCAAATGCACTCAGACTCAATATACCGCTCCATTCATACCTGCTGTCTATAAATGTCTCAGAAGATGCAATCGTTCACAGTTTATGGATTAAAATAAAACAGCAGAATGGTTTTGTAATATGATTTAATTAAACAAATTTATCAGTGGGTTCTGTAGAAGATGAAGATCCGGTTGGAGGTCCTAAACATTTGTAAATCCTTAAAAAATAAAAGTCTCCTCCCGTCTCGCCGGGAAGCACTTTTTTTTAATGCAACAAGTTAAAATGTGTTTTTCTTCCTACGTGTTTATATATTTTAAAAATCTGCAAGTCAGTACAAGTTTCTTTTTTAATCACAAAGTTTGGAGACAGATATAGACATAATTGAAAGATTATTTTATTTTTTTTAGCAATGAGAATGTTTCAGGTGGTCTCTCAGCGCTCTCGTACAAATACATGCTATTTCTGCTTCTGTTCAACAGCACGTTATAGTAAAGGGTAATTTATGTTATTATAATTAAACGTTTGTTATAATAGTATCAAGCAAATAACCCCCCGGATTGGAATTCATCTAAATTGGTGATATTAGTTATTTGTATTTATGTGTTTTTTTTGTTTCTTTACTGTAGTGTGGTCGTTCACTCACATGGTGTGATGTAAAAGCTCGCAATTATTCCTTGGCTTATATTTTCCCCTTGTAATTTGTGTTTGTAGCGCGGTCCATAAATCTTAATAATCGGCCCTGAAATGTTTATAGAGCATGCAGCAAGGTCTCCACGCACTCGCACACCCCGCTGTGTGTTTAAAGTGAAGAATGAAATCATTGCGAGATAAACGCGTTTGCTGAGAGCGCGCGCAGCAGCGAGCGGCTTCAGATAAGGGCTGAAATATGGCGTAAATATTAAAACACTATAACATGATCACGAATCAGTCGCTCATAATGAGAAAAACACCGACTATTAATTCGAGTTTAATTTCCACCAGGAGCGCACTGGAGTTCTTTTCTCAGCTTCTGCTTTAAAAAAAAAACATTTTAAAACAAGTGATTGAGAAACTGAAGCGCTTTCTGGCTGCTCCACTTCTCCTCACGGAGCCTGTAAAAGAGCCTCATTTGATCTCATTAATCTGACTCCTAATTTCATCAGCCGGGCTGCTAATCAGCTTGTTGTGATTTGGGATTGCTGTCGGTTCGGCTCTCCCAGCGGCGCTCCAGTGGAACAGTGAGAGGGAAAGTGGAGGTGAATGTGGATTTAGACTCCCAGTGTCTTCAGTGTTGTTGGTAATTAGCAGATCACCGCGAGCCGCGTGTTTAACAACAGATGCTGGAGAGGTGAAGAAGAGAGGGGAAAGGAGACGGGGAGAGAGAGAGGAAAGAGGGAGAGAGGGGGGACTCTCTAGATCAGCCTGTAGATATTTAGAGACTTTGACTGCTTTGAGAGCTGTGTCGAAGCTCATCATTGTTCGCAGCTCGTTCATTATTATTTCTCAGTGTTAAAGTATCTGTGAGGATGAACTGTTCAGTTGTGTTCTGAGTACTTGTTGAAACTGTATTTGTATGTGTGTGTATGTGAGAGAGAGAGAGTGTGTGTGTGTGGTCTGTGCGCTCCGCTCCGACCGGTCAGCGCACTTTATAGACAGACTCAGAGAGACTTTTAATTTGGGGGAAAACAGAAAAAGAGAAACACAAAAAGTAGAGCCGCGTCCCAAACCGCGCACTACTCTGTTACACTTGCCAAACGAATGAATGGACCTCTAATGGTGGTGTACTGGTTTTAACACACTATTTAGTTTGGTAGCGTCTGGTTTTGGACGCAGCACATTCTTTCAAAGCAGCGATGTAAAACAAATACATGTTTCAGTTTCGAATATATGTCATAAATGTATCATATTTAATCAACTAATATCATTATTTATATCTATATTTTTAATTACGTTTTATTTTATTCGTTAAGTGTTATTTTGTATATGTTAATAAATGTCCTGTTTTGCTCATTTTATTAATTTTTAAATATATAGCGTTGTTTTATTTTAGGAGGTATTATTTGAATTTGTAGTGTTTTAATTATTTTATTTTTACCTGCGATGGGATAAATTCATTTAAAGGCTAATATTCACGGAACCGAAACAGTTTCTGCCTTTAATTTTAATTCAATTTTATATTTTAACGAGTAATGCAGTATTTAATATATCTAAATGATCCATCAGGCACCTTTACATTTAGGCTACGGCGATATTAGAGCTCGGATCTTTAACTGACTGTTATTATCTCCGTAGTGATAAATCCGTCACTGCAGCTCGTCTCCGCTCAGTCAGTCCACTCCGCTTCAGCCTCACAATTATATCACAAATGTTTCTTTAGCTTATTTCTTTATTTTGTAACAAAGAGATAAATAAATGCTGTGTTCGTGCCTTTTTTTAAATAACGGGTTACTTTATTTGCCTCCTGAACACTGAAACTGATGTTTGCGGTCCAAGCTGAGACTTTTTTAAGCAGTCTCTGTCTTCGCTCTCTGCTCGGATCCGCCGCTGATCTGCGTGTCTTTCGGTGCTTAAGTTCATTTTGCCGACTCTCCCCGCAGGCATGACCACTGCATTTGCCTGAGATCGATCACGCGCTGATATCCATCAACTTCTTCCAGTGCTGCTTATTACCCCTCCCAAAGAGCCACCGTGCACGCGCTTTACACGCAGCGGATCTTTACAGACCCACTTATATGAACACCGTCCTGGATTTAAATACGCACCTTTAAAGACCGTGTTGGGGGGCGGTCTTGCTTGGTTTTCGGATAACATGTAGTGTAATAATGCTGCTTGTCCAGATTTTATCTGGCCGAGAATCTGTCAATGGGAAAGTTCGTTGTAAACAGTTATCTATTATTGAGCAGAGTCTGGTTTGCCTGTACTGATCTGTAGGCCAGATCAGGGTAAACTCTCTCTCTCTCTCTCTCTCTCTCTCTCTCTCTCTCTCTCACTCTCTGTCTGAGTATGCATGTGTAGCAGTGGACAGAGGTGGAAGGGGGTGGGGGGCTCCTTTGTAGTCCAGTGCTGGCTCTGAGCACGGAGGAGCCAGACACCTTGCAAATAATCTGGGCTTAGTGAGGAATTAGTTGGCTCAGGTGGGTGGGATGAGACAAACAGTCCGTCAGCGGGTGAAATGAATGAATAGCCGGGGCTCGGACAGGAAACTTTGAAAATCATTTTGTTCACAATGAATCAATGTTGGCCCCGGAGAGGCCAGGCGCAAAGCTTTTATTTGTAAAGCAAATCCTCGCTTGCTCGAGCCTCGCGTCACTTTTTCTTTTTGCTCTTTTTTTTCTCCTGTCGCCCGCTGAGCAAATTGTGCAAATTCGGACGGTGGTGGTTTGAGGAGGAGGAGGGGGTGTGCGGGGGGCAGTCGGAATAAAAAAAAACCTCAAAGTTTAGTGGCGGTCTCCACTTGTGTGTATGCAGACGGCAGCATCCAATAAAGCAGTGATTGATTGCTGCTATTTATTGCTGGCTTTTATTGTGTGTCATACACTGTGGAGGAGGAGGGGGGATTTATTTGTTGATAGTGAAGTGGTGAGGCACATCTTGCACGAGCAGTATTGATCTCGTTTGCTGTACGTCCATGAGTGTCATTATCTCTCGCCGCGCGCGCTCGCTCTGACACTAAATCTCACTTTCACGTCCGCCGAACGCAGCCCCCGTTCGGTTTTGTCGCCCCCGCTTTTTGGTAATTTCTCATTCTGCAGCTGAGGCGCCTTATTGAATCGTTCCACTTTAGATTTGCCACTCATTCGCGCGTGGACGCCCGGGCGCTTGTGCCAAGCCCAGGCGACAGCGGACGACTACGCTCTCAGTACCATCGACTGGTCAGTCAGTCTGTCCCCCTGGCCGTACGCCTCTCGTGACCGCTCTGTCCCGCTGTCACAGATATTTTGGAGCTTTTTGTCTCACAGCAACAGAATAAAGCGAGCGCGCGGGTGGAGCGCGCGAATGTCTGGCTTAGGTACAGGAGCTATGCGCCAGTTGTAGCCGCGCTCAGTTCTTGCTTGAAGGGGGTCGTTTTGCTCTTTGGAGTGAGTTCTTCTTCCTCATGAGCTCTCGTTAACTTTACTTGACCCCAGCCGAACCAGGTTCTCCGACAGATCCTGGTTGCCCAGCACAAGAGGGAGTAGAACGTATTAACCCCCACAAAACTTCATTACCCAGGGTGCAAAGTTACCCCAATAGGATCTCGTGCTGCTTGTGTTTCCTACAGTGTTTGTACATGTCTTTCCTCTATGTCAAGTTCCCTTGTTCCTGTTAGCGACTAGCCGAGTCTACTAAAAATATCTCTGACACTGTTATCCCAGCTACAAAAGTGAGTCCAGACAGAAACAGCTCCTTTTCAGGACAGTGAGTATTTTAGACACGTTTAATGTTTTTATTCGCTGTATGGTGATCCTAGAAAGTATTGGACATTTGTGCCATCTCCTAAAATTATATCAATGAAGTGGCATTTATTTTAATTCCAATACTGTGATTTAACTGTTGTAAAGCTTTCGAACAGTTTATTTTAAGAGTTGCATCCAAAATGCCTTCTAAGTGCGTGATTCCAGACTTTTCCACCTGACTTGCAGTCCAGTTGGATTTCTCCTCCAGGCTTCCTCCACACAAAAGAGTCTACTGTCATAATGATGTTGTGCTAAACATGTTTTTCTCTCAAACACTCTCTGAATGTTTTAATCATTATATTAGATAATTGTATTAAAGTTTACTAAAGGTTAATTGGTTATTGTCCAAATAGTTTTTGGGGCCTCTTTATCTGTAATGTAAACATCGGCATTACAATTTTTATTTATACAGTGTCGTTCCTGTCCTTAAGGAGGCTTTACAAACAGAAGTTATCTAGTACTGTATGCACATTCAGTTTGTTTTAGCAACAGGTTACAAGTTGGTCTTTGCCATCTTTAGCTGTGTCTGCCAGTAAATCAGTTGTTGCAAAAATCTACAAAATATAAATGTCATTTGGAAAATGTGAGATACTGAGTGTTTTTCTAATCTTGTCTGGATGATAAAAGTTGCGCAGTGTTTCCATTTCCTTTTGGAGTGGGCCTTGCGGATAAACACACGAGCCTGGAGTGGCGTTGAGCTCCTCCAGACGATGGGGTTTCGTGAAGTTTTTCAAGAGCAAGGCAGTTTGCTTAAAATGTGCTTCAAAACCCAGTGTCATTTCCTGCCACGCTGCTCGAGAGCTCTCCACTTGGGCCGGTGACTATAGAAAAGCCTGTGACGCTCCGAGCACTCGCTGAGGCTTTAGAAAATACTGGCAGTGACATTTTGAGCTGCAGCTTTCTGGGGACTTTTCTGATATATGATCACGTCTTTAAGGCTGTCGGTGGTTAACAAGGCACATTCAAGTGTTGCTAAATATTGTCCAGTAATTGGTGTGAAATCTGTTGGTCATGCACGCGCTTCGCCCAGTTACCCGTTTTGTCTTTGTCACCGTCTCCTTGGAGAGTGGGGGAAAACAGAGAGTGGTGAGTGTGTGGGGTAGAGAGGGAGAGAGTGACTGCTCGGGTCTGTGCGGTAGAGAGGGAGAGAGTGACTGCTCGGGTCTGTGCGGTAGAGAGGGAGAGAGTGACTGTGCGTGTGCATGTGTGTGTGGTAGAGAGGGAGAGAGTGATTGCGGGTGTTTGTTTGAAATAGAGAGAGAGAGACTGTGTGTGTGTGTGTGCTTGAAAGAGAGTTACAGTGAGTGTGTTTGTGAGTGTGAGAGAGTGACTGTGTGTATGTGTCTGTGTGTTTGGGGGTGGGGGGTGGGGGGGGGGGGGTATTGAATGACAGTGTCTGCCCCGTCCCGTAATAAAATGTAAAAGTGGCGCTTTCACGGTTGTCAACAGACTCTAAATACACTGACAGATGGACAGGCAGCAGGCCGTGAGCTGAGGTCTGAGGCACATTCCTCACTCAAACTTTCACATTTAAACTCGCAGCGCTCGCACCGCAGCCCAGTCTGACACACGTTTGTTTTCTATGAAATTGGATTCCCACTGCGGAAATCTACCCATGACATCTTCCTATTTATCTTTATTGTGTCTGGGAGCTGCCTTGTCTTCTGCTTTAGATCAGTGACTCTCTGAGAGGAAAACGCAGCACACATCATCTGAACTGACATCCCAATATCATAACAGTACGATTTCAAAAGAAACAGCAGGATCGTCTACCCTCAATTCATATAACAAATGCGCTGAGGGTTTTATTCTGGGATCTTTAACAGTTTACTTAACCCACATTTTTTTCGTATTTTATTTTTCTCTCTGATTGTGTACGCTTATCCACCAAAGACTTTGAAAATTCTTCTATATATGACCATTTTCCATTTGCTCCTCGTCTCTCACAATTGTACAGGTTGTTTTTGTTACAGCGTCTTTAAGATGACCTCTGTTCTGATTGGTTGCCCTGTATTGCACCTCATTTAAAAAAAATTGTCCAAGCTGAAACACTGCTTGTAACTTCAACATGATGGGGCTGGTTTTGCATTGAAATTTCCGTATATAGACTGCATAGTCTGGAGAGCGAGTGATACGTTGTGAAACTTTAACAGTGTTTCACATACTACATTGGTTGTCTGTAATGCAAAATCTGTTATATAGGCAGTAACTGCTCTGTGGATGGTTGTACAGTTTTGTTGTTGAACATTATTAGCTATTAGCTTACAAGCTGTCAGTAATGGATGTTAAGTGGGTTTGTTGAAATGTTGTTGGAGAATGACGGAAGATTCAGTGACTTTTCAGACTTCAAAATTGGAGAAATTATTCCTGGCTCGAGCAAATAGATAATGGCAAAGACTGAGAAACAGCAACAGGGGGACGAGAAACATAGGCTAAGTTGCTATGATTGTTCTTTCACTTTTTTTGCACCCATTCACCCCCTCTTCTTCTCTCTCTCTGGCGTGCCAGTGTGTGTGAGGCTGATTCACCACTTCTCCTGGTTGTTCTGGAACACTGGTTTCTCAGTGAGTGTACATGCATATGTGTGTGTGGTCACGGTACCAGGCAGACCGACCAGCCGCAGAAGCGATTAGCACATCTGTACAGTGCTCGGTCCACTAATGCCCTTTCTCTCCCTCTTGCCATTTGGGGATATCCTGTGTCCTCTTATTGAATTGTCAGTGACACGCTGCCCAGTTGTACTGATGGTAATGATAGTAAAATTCAAATATCCAGGTAGACGATGCACAGCGCTGCAGAAATTATTAACACATCTGTATAACACCCGTCCTATTTAGGCATTCCCTCCCTCTCTCTTTCTCTTTCACTCGCTTGCCATGGGGGGATATCCTGTGTCCTTTTATTGGATTGTCAGTTTCACACTGCCTGGCTGCACTGATGGTAATGATAATAAAATTGAAATATCCAGGTACTTACCACTGTATTACCTTGCTATCAACACCTAGCCACACTCATTTTTTTCCAGGTTTTTCCGACGTGAGAGATTCGATACAGAGGCACAGACCTAGTTGGAGAGAATGAGAGAGAGAGAGGGAGAAAGTGAGCAAGAGAGAGATTGAGGAATAGGCCGTTTGATATCGAGGCATTTAGGAGGTGCCGTTTTCCTGGCTAGCGAAAAGACAAGCGCGTAATGCGATTCTCGGGCGTCTGGCCAAAGCCGAGTGGTGTAGTGTAACCCGTTCTCAACAGACAGGAAAAGGAGCACATTCTCCTGCCATGTATGTGATAATGTAAAGCTCTTTACAGGACCACAGTGTGCGTGTATGTGTGTGAGTGGGTATGTGTATGGAGGTTGCAGATGTTCAGATCAGGTTATAAAATTGATTTGAATGAGCGTTCTGGACAGCTGATATCTGTAAAAATGCCTGTGTAAATTCCCCAGGAGTTTCTTTGATGCCGTTTGATCTTCTGTGTGGCATTTGAAATAGCGGCACGGCGACACGAGAAGAAAGGCCCATCCACGTGAATTACTGCAGCACACAGAGAACGTTTTCCACACGGATCAGCTTCAGGATCAGATGCTACTTTTCCTCATTGCTTGTGGCTCTTACGCTCACATTTGCGCAAACTGATTCATGAATAATTACTAGACTCAAGAAACCCTCCTCACATTAACATAAATATTGCTCAAAAGCTTGCCTTTTTAAATTAGCATATAGTGCAGTCTAGTACTCAGCTAGTATTCATCTAAAGCACTGAGTGGAGATCATTACAATCAATTACCAATTTCTTGTAATTCCATTCTCACTTTAACTTGTAATAGCAGATCACCTTCAAGTCTCCCCATAGGGATTTGAAATAGCATACACATAATAAACACACACACACACACACACACACACACACACACACATGTGAGTTCTTAAAAAAAAAGTTCCTGCGACTCGTTAAATCCACTCACACTTGGGCCAATCGGTGCACCTAATCCTCGCGGGGCTCTTGGGCCGTTGGACCGCAGCACAGGGTCAAGGGGTGAAGTGCAGCTAATTTATTCATTCAGTCAGATTTCCTGTGCAGATGGCAGGCTGATACGCTATCAGTATGAGAATCCCATCGGTGAGGAAAAGGCCCGAGTGCTCACACGAGCAGGCCTGCTCTCTTATCTGATCAGAGCGAATGCCTTATCAGCCTCAGACGCCGCTCCGCTCCATGGCCGGCGAGATGGGGGAATAAGAGGCTTATATGCGATCTGGACCGCAGATTTTGTGGTGGAGGAAAGTTTCCATTTTAGAAAAAGTTTGGGCAACACTTTATTTTGATGGTCCACTGTATATACTCACCCTTAGTTTACATTTACATGTAGTATGTATTAATTGGGATTTTGTTTTTTTGATTTTTTGTTTTTATTTCTTATATTTTTCCTCATTGTAGCACGTTTTGGTCTTACTTTATTTAGGTCTGCTAAGCTGGATTGCTGAAACTTAAAAAAAAATATATATATAAAATGGTAAATGGTGATGTTTTATCCCCCCCACTTAAATTAAAGTGATGGCGAGCAATACCATAGGCAGAGACGTTGGGGCCGAAGAAGTGTAAAGCCATGTATTATTGCTCCGTTTGTGACTGAGGCAAATGAACTGCATGGCCTTCCTTGTTGAAGTTGCTGAAGTAAAGCCACTGAGGATTTCAGTCTGTCCTATATTCCTGAGGCAAAACACAGGGTAGCCAATCAGAACACAAGTAATTTACATACGTTGGTCTTAAAGGCACAGTAGCAAAACAGCCTGTTGAGTTGTAGAGGCTAAAAATAGATTGAAGATGGTCATATTACATGGATTATGACTTTTAAAGTGGATCCCATTAACTTTATAAGTGAGAATAAGAACAAAATACATGTGTATACTTACATAGTTATATTAGTTATAACAACAGTTATATTCAACTTTTCTCAAATAAATCCTGATCCTAAAAGTACCCAGCTGGAACCCTGAAAACTCTACACTAACTCCAAATCTGTATCTAATCCTAAACCTGAGGCTGTTAAGTTTCAATTTAAACATTTTTAGACAAGCTATAAGGGAACATTGGTCTTATCATCTGTTGCTCTGTCCTGCAGAAGAAGCCCTGTCCAGGACGAGCCCCCAGTGAGAGGCGCCAGGACGCCCTTTTTTGAGAGTTGAGGACGGATCGACCGGTTGGCACCATACTACCCATACCATTCCCCCCCGCTCTCTTCTCTCCACCCCTCCCCCTGACCCCTCCTCCTCCACCTGTTCCCACCAGCAGCCCAGCCAACAAGATGGACCTGCACCGGGCCGCGTTCAAGATGGAGAGTTCATCTTACCTGCCCAACCCCCTGGCCTCTCCAGCACTTATGGTGCTGGCATCCACGGCGGAGGCCAGCGTCCGCGATGCCTCCATTCCTTGCCAGGGACCGAGGCCCTTTGGCGCACCTGCCTCTGCGGAGAAGGACGTGCACCTACCCTTTGGCAATGGCTCCTACACTTTTGCCTCCATGTACCACCGCCAGGGTGCCGTGCCCACTTTCACCAACCGTGACTTTCCACCCTCGCTGCTCCACCTGCACCATCAGTTCGCTGCACCGCCACCCAACCTGGACTGCTCACCCCTGGGCATGCTGAACCACAGTGGTGTGGGCGCCTTCCGGCCTTTTGCCTCACCCCCAGAGGATCGAGACCACCAGGCCTCTTCAGGCGCCTACCAGTCGGCCTTCACCCCAGCCAAGCGTCTCAAGGGCTGCCTGGAGGCTGAGGCCTCACCTCACCTGCGCTATTCGGACGCCGAGGGCAAAGAGTACGACTACGCTGGTGCCCAGATCGCTTCTGCCTCGCCTGGTGCCCTCAAGGCTGCCGAGGACGGCAAGAAGATCTTCGCAGTGTCTGGCCTGCTGTCGGACCGAGAGACTTCGTCCAGCCCAGAGGACCGCATTGAACGCTGTGAGTACACTCTCGCTTCTTAGGGACTTTAGAACAACATACACATGTTTTTTTTCTTTTTTCATAATTAATGTAATTAATGTTAGGAGCATTTTTCCATTTCCCTGATATGTTACCATTTTAAAGCTGTTATGTTTCCTTACAACAGTAATAATATACATTTATGACATTTAGGAGACAGTCTTATCCAGAGCAAGGTGCAGAGCTTACTTGTCCACTTTGAATAGTAACTCTTAAGCTAGTGCAAACAGACCAGAGTCTAAAGTCTACTTTAAGCTAAGATACTGCTTTAAGCTAAGATACTGCTTAAATACAGAGGTATACAATACACAGAGGATTTTTTTTGTTTGTTAAGAACATGATTAATGTTCATTTAAACACTCATCAAAGAGATGGGAAGACACAGACATGCACGCACGCCCACACTATTTATTCAACTGTCTCTAAACACACGCTTTTAGTAGATTCCTAGGGTAACACCTAATCACCTCAGAGGCTTTCAACAAATCCAGCCATCTCACAGCACACATGCTCTTAATTGCAGTGCATTCTAAGCCACTGATTTTTTTCATAACATGGTGTTTTATGTTTTATTGCTTTGACTCTTCATATGTCATATTGTAGTAATTTATAGTCGAGGCAAAATGTGAAAATAGCTTTAATAGTGCTCGTGTTGAAATCTTTACCTGCATTAGAGTAAGTAGTATACTAAGCATGTATCACGGAAGCAGAAAAAAATCATATTGATATTTGCAAACAAATATATATCAACATCAGACAGATGTTTAGATTGCAGTAATGTTTCAAACCAGTATTTAATGTTATATTTAGTGTACTCCAAAAAAGCAGTATGTTATGAAAAACCTGGGCTACAGTGCTAAAATATCTGCAGTAGTTGGCATTGGTAACCCTACAGAAATCAAATCAATGTTTCTCTGTAATGCTTATTCAATTTAATCTATTCACAATTTCAGCATTTTCTGTAGATATCGGCAAATAAATGAATGTATATCCGTATCAGCCCAACATTTCCATATTGTTACATCCCTATTTACAGTGATAAACATTACACAAACCAGCTCATACATTGCAGATATATTGCATGGACCAAATCCCACATTGCGTTAGCACTGCCTAATAATTGGGTAACAAGCTTAATCCGGTGTTTTTATAGGGCTGAGTTGTCTAGAGTAATTTTGCTTGAGTGTTCAAGCAGGCCTTTACACAGTCTAGGGATCGTGGTTAAAAGCTTCTAGCAAGCTTCTAGCCACATTTGCTTATATGACACATTAGTATGGGGCAGTGTTGAGACTGTGTCCCCTGTCACAAGTCAAAGTGCTGAAGAATGTTTAGACAGGGTGGCCTGCTGCTCCTCCGGCTCAGATCAATTCCACAGATAAAACCCATAAATGAAATGGAGGGTTTTCTGGAGTGTGTGAGAGTGAGAGAGCCAGAAAGAGAGATGAGGAATGAAATATGAAATGAGGGTTGTGTGTGTGTGTTTAGGTGCATGTGTGTACACTTCAATCTGCAGGGAGCAAACTGAGTCGTATTACTGACAGTTAATCAGCCTCACCTTTGTTACTCAAATACATTTGGAATTTTGGTGAAAACGGTAAAAACACTTACAAACTCAGACGCAGGTTTACATCAAATGAAATCAGATTTTTTTATTAGGGCCAGAAAAGATATTAATAAGAGTATTAATAAAGTGTTATTTTAGTGCCTGTCAGTATATTTGGGCAGAGTAGCATAAACCTATATAAATTGTGTGGCTACATTATAAATAGTGGATCAACAACAGCAACCCCGACACACACACATACACACTGCTGCCATCAGCTTTCTTCATCATCAGCGACAGTAGAAATGCATGGTATGTACATCTTTAGCACAAAAGCTTCAATCAGCGTTTTCTCCCTTTCCCCTATAACACCCAACGCCTGACAGCCCCACACACACATCAACCTTGTCCGTCTCACCTGCTGACTGAGAGCATGTGTGTTAGTGTGTATGGGCCTCGTTATCTTCCCTCGTAATTGCTAGCACCGAGTTGCGGCTCCTGTTGGATTCCTCCCTCTCTTTCCTTCTCTCCCACTCACTTTATTTGACTGTTCTTTACATCTCTTGGCTTGTATCTTTCTTGGCCGCCCTCATTGTCTTGCTGTAATCCCTCCCTCCTTTTCTCGCTCTCCTGTTCTCTGCTGTTTTCCCCAAACTACCGCCATTTCTACTTTTCTGTCACTTTTTACGTGTGAGTGTACACCCCCGTCACTCACTCTGCACTGGGGTGCGACAGGCAGGCAGGGCCAAGAGAGTGACAGAGAAGGGAAAGAGAGGAAAAGAGAACGAGAGTGAGCAGAGAGAGAGATGGAAGCACCCTTGATGGAACAGATGAGAGACAGGAGCAGCCAGCTGAGACTGATCGGATAAAGAGCAGGCAGAGAGGGCTGAGAATGACACCCAACAAGAAACAAGAGAGGAGAAGTAAAGAGCTCAGAATCTAGCTGTATTTTGTTTATTATTATTATTATTATTATTATTATTAACTCTCTGCCTGCATGCTTTAACTATGCATTCTCCGGTTAAACTTCATTATGCTTTGTCAGTATGATACGTGACAGAGAGAGAGCTGATGAGGGACAGACAAAAGGAGGCACAGGTTTTTATACTTTTTCATTTTCTCGACAGTCAGTTGTTGCTAACTGTTGCGGGTTTTCACTGCATGTCCGTTTGCTTCAGTTAGCGAGATTATGCGTTGTCCAGGCTCAGATTAACTGTAAGATAGTGGTCATCTCGAGCCAGTCCTGCTATAATCGTAGCCCTCTCAGTGACCGTTAATCTGATGCTCAGAGAGCGAGATAAGGAATATGAGAGGGGGATTAAGGTGGGAGCAGAAGAAGCTTGGCAATACAACCGAGAAGAAAATGAGTTTGAGAAGCAGAAGTAGTTCTCCTCCTCTCGTTCTCTATTTCTCTCTTTCACTCTGTCTATCTCACACACACACATGTACACTCTCCCTTTTGGGGCTGCATCTAATTAGATTAAACCTCAGGCCCACCAAGAGCCCTAATGCAATTGAATTTCCAGCACCAGAAGAAGAGACTTAAATTGGGTTCCCCTTGACTGGGTACCTTGCTGCTGGTTGTCACACCAGGAGTGGTGTCCTTACTCTTGGTGTGTGTGTGTGTGTGTGTGTGTGTGCTAAGCTTCAAATCTGCACTTTCCAGCAGAGAGCACGATAGCTTCTGTACCGTCAAGCAGGAAACTTCACCATAAAGCTCCATCATATCGACGCCGACACTGATACACTTGATGTGACAGGATTAGCTTTACTCTTAGTTTGACTTTGTTTTAAGGTTTAGCACCTTCCCACTTTGTAAGTCATCATTACGGCATACATTATATCGTGTGTGCTCTGTAGTTAGAAAACAGTATCTGGTGTAGTGAAGGATGTTCCCTCTAATGTGGGGGACTGAGGTTCAGTTCCCTGCCTGGGCATGATTATACTGTCACATCCATCCATTCATCTATCTATCTGTCTATCTATCCATCCATCCATCCATCTATCTATATATATCTATATCTATCTAACTATCCATCCATCCATCCATCCATCCATCCATCAAAACACTAGATTGTTAATAATTATGCATGTTCCCAATATTGTTACATGTCTAGTCAGTGACTAATAAAAGTAAGTTGGATGTAGATATAACTATAAAATATTTCAAAAGGAGAAAAGGAAAGATTAAAATAGTAGTCTTATTTTATGATAATGATTTATGATAATTCCTCTGTATTCATTGAAAGTGATTTTTTAAAATGCCATTTCTTCCAATACACACACTGAATATGTATGTCTGTATGTACAGTGCATGTGATTTCTGGTGTGTGAGAAATGAGCTCTGTGTGTGTGTGAGTGTGTGTCAGACAGCTGGGCTTTGTTTGTTTGCTTTTCTCCCAGCACACATTTACACGACAGAACAGAGCACTGAACCTGACCCAGACAAGCAGCCCACTTCCACATCCCCATCCTCAAGCGTTTGTGTGTGTATGTGTGTCTGAAAGAGAGAGAGAGCGCGAGATTGAGAAAAAAAGGAATGAGTAAAACCCTCAGATGGAACGAAGAAAAGAGAGAGAGAGGCATGGGGAAGGTATGGAGAGAATGAGATAAAAGAAAGAGATAAAAAGGAAAAGTAAAAAAACAGCAAAGGGACAAGCAATCAGCAGCGCTCTGAGCTGAAAGGCAGACGGCAGCTGCCTTCCTGAGCAGCTGAAATAAAAGCGGAGGGGGGAAAGAATCCTTAAGACAACAGCACAACCACGCAGGCTTCCTTCCTGACGTGACCAGGCCGTGAGCCGTGTGGCCTGTCTCCATAAATCCCAACCGCTGATTTACGGGGCAACCGGGTGCCTGGTAGCTCCACCGTCTTTAACCCCCACCATTCTGACGGCCGCTGACCTGCTTCATGGGCACCTTCCTCCCCTTTTAGCTCCGAATGTCTCAAAAACCCTCAAAAAAGCCATTCAGTTGATTTTTTTAAAGCCCACTGACACATGTTTTGACAGCCTTGTTACAAACATTTTGAAATTGTTATAGCTAGGCTTCTGCAAAACATAGTATTCACATACTTTTCGCTTCCCGCCGCATGTAATCAATGAGCTGAGACATTTGCTTCTGTAGTTTTGCACTGAAGCTACAAGGCAGCTCACCAGTAATAGAGGCTTACACCTCAGCAATTAGCATTATGCAAACTGCAGGCCTAAACCACTTGCCTTGCACACACTTGATTAGCAAGTCTATTTGAGATTATAGCTCGATCAGGTTTGAAGCTAGTGTGTGATTTAACACATTTGCTAGCTGGTGGGGTATATCTTCTATTACTTGACAGCTGCATTGACCTTGTTGAACTCTAGTACAAAACTTGGGCATTAAACATGTTGTGGCTGATCAGTGGTATTTGTATTGTAATGGACAAGTAAGTTAAAGACGAGGTCAGCATCTACAAAGCATCTCAATAATCAATAATCAATAATCTCACTTAGTTAAAGTCATGCTCAAGTCTGTCTACATTTTGTTACCCACATACAGTTTTGGTGACAAACCCAGCAGAGACTTTATCCCAGCAGTGGTGCAACAGCGTGAAGATGTATTTCTGCTGTCTTGGCTTTGTACTTGCCAGTCAGCCTCTGGGTTTGAGCCTTTAATTATTTGTCGGTACTCTTGCTGTCTATCTCTCTCTCTCTCTTTCTTTCTCTCTCTCCTCAGTCCCTGAGATTGATTCTTGTTTTCATGTTTTTCGATTTGGCTGCATAGATCTGTCAAGGAGCGTGTGGTTATTCCGCTGTCTTTTTCCCTTTCAAACGCACCGAAGAGCAACGCACACTGACAGCTGTTAAAACATACTGTTTTTTTTCTTTCCCCCCTTTTTTCTCGTTTCTGTCAAAGAGCAGATCGAGCCAGCATGTTTGTGTTTCCTTTGGATGCATTAAAAAAAGAAGACGAAAAAAAAATGAGGACGAGGTTGCAGAAGGAAACACCAATAGAAAAAAGCAGATATGTGATTAAATAGCTTTCATACAAATATACACAGTTAAAAAACCCTACTGTTTGAGAACAAAGGCGGCCTCATCGTTTCTTAAGGATTCTGTTAGGGAGCAAATGATGGTGCTTGCTTCTTTTCTCTGGCACACAGAGAGTTAACTGGACAAGATAAGCGTTGTCATCCCTGCAAAAAATCCCTTTCCCGTTCTCCTTTGCTCACTCTGTCTCTTCCTCCCTCCCTTCCTCTCTCAGTCATGGTCTAGTGGCGAGGTTAAGTTCAGTAAGAGTGTTCTAATAATTAGGCAGCGGTGTGGCCATCAGCCTGTGCTTACCCAGATGTTAAAAGGCTTGTCCTCTCATGTCAGCCCCCCCCAGCCCTCCCTCCATCTCTCTCTCTCTCTCTTTCTCTCTCTCTCTCTTTCTCCAGCCGGTAACAGGGTTGGAAGAATCAGGAGAACTGTGTTTACTTCCCCTTTTGCCCTCTTTTTTATTCCCTCTTTCAATCCTTCAATCCTGGAAAAGTGTAATTGTAAAAAGTGGCATAATTGTAAAAAAGGACACTGTATTCAGGTATGCTATGTACTTTTCTCCACTTTTTATAGAAGCATGTATTGTCAAAAACAGTACAAGCAGTAATTGAATGTGGTTTGAGGCAAGTGTGCGGTTATGCACAGTGCTCAGTTGATGTTAAAGTTTCATTACTTGCTAACGATTGTGAAGTACCTTCAAAACTAAAAAAGCAGACTTCTGACATCAAACATATTGTTGCTTATTCATCTCATTTTGGAGTGAGGACTGTGTTAAGTTGATTTCTTTTTGCCAAACCTTTTCCTTGAACAGAGTCCAGTGAAGCCTGATTTGATCTCTCTTTGTTTTCAAACCGCTGCCATTTTCTAACCGCTGCCATTGTCTGAAGCAGCAGTGAGAATTACTTTATTGCAGGACAGAGCAGGGAGCCTTGAACTGCTATCTGTCTCTCCCTCTCTCTCTCGGCCTCTCTCTCTTTCTCTCTCTGGGTGGCAGGAGACAGCAGGTGTCAGTGCAGCGGCCCGTGGCTGTCTGTGTATGTGTGTGCGAGCACAGTGTGGAGGAGCACTGGACTGTGCCATTGTTGCAGCATGACGCAGATCAAGGATTAGCACTTCCTGCCGGCGCTTTGTTGGCCAGCCCACTCCAATTGGACACAGATTGGTGTGCGCGCGGCCTGCCGCAGCCACTGTTGGAGAAATTAACGGGGGAAAATGAGATGAGAGCAGGCGTCCTCGCTGGAGGAACAGCTGGGTCCTCTGCGAAGGAGTAAACAGCATGAATATAGAGCCAGCATAGTGAGCATGCACAAACGCTTCCCCCGCCGCATTCATCAACGTACAGTAACGCACCACGAAATGCAGCAAACAAACAGCAAACAGCTGAAAATTGAAGTGCAGATTTTCCCAAATTAAACAAATAGAATACTGGTTTGCACTGTGTATCAGAAGCTTCTCAAAATGTTAGAAATTAGAAGAAATATTAATGAAAATATTTGTAGCAGCGCTGCTATAGGTTATATATTGTATCCTCTTAGTGCAATGTCATCAGCAATAAAACCTCTCAGCTTCCACTTTAAAAAAAAAAACCCAGAAATATATTTAACTGAAATAAACAGATTATTTAACAAATGAGTATAAAAACACAATTTTTAGTGTTTATTGTGTCCACACTTAAGCCTCTATAGCAGCTTTGAGATAACTGCTTTCAGCTCTTCAAACAAATTTGCTACTATGCTACACAACGTTTCAGAGCCATACTGTTGAGTTGTCTTCTCACTGGGGGGTCTTAAAGATGAACACTTGAGGTACTTTTTATCATCTGGTGGTGATTTTTAATAGTTTAATCATATTTTTGAAATCTGTTACAATAAAGTGTTATGGTATATTGGCAATTTTTAGAAATTTTATTTTATAATAATTACTAATTTATACTTTATGAATGCTTTACTGGAAATGTAATAAATACAGGAAGGAATCAGTTTTTTGTATGTAGTTGTTTAATTTATAAAGTGCAGCTCTGAGGGGGGCTCTGTCAATAGCCTCCACCTCAAACCCAGTCACACTCTCCCAGGCCCTGGGTCAGCCTTGTTCCCATGGCCCAGATCTGAGCCCTGCAGTGATGTCAGCAAGCCCTTATAAAAGCAAGTCCACTGAGTCCAGTAGAAACGCACAGCTGGCACCAGTTCCGCCCCAGGTTACAGGGGTTCAGTCATGGTACCATGGGTAGCCTGTGCGGGCCCAAAGTCCAGCAGGTCAGTTCTGGGCCACTGGCAGGCTTGTGGATGGGCCTCATGGTCAATAAGAGCCCCAGAGCTGGATGGCTTTCTCTTGAGAACCCCCGCTCACTGCCCCTCCGCTACGCTGTCTAATGCAGATGTGCTGAAAAGCCCTGTTCCCCCAGAGTGTCTTAAAGAGGCAGGAGATGAGACCCTGCTTTCCTGCTAACTGCTCCACCACCCAGCATACACAGACCCACAGCAGACAGCCTGCAGGGTGCCTCTCTCTCTCTCTCTCTCTCTCATTCTCTCTCTCTCTCTCCCCCCTTCTCGCTCTGTTTCTCCCTCCCTCCCTTCACCCCTCTAGTAATCTAATCTCCTCTCCGTTTGCGAGAGCAGTCTTCTGTGACAGACTTGTTTCCAAAAAGCCGGCTTGGCTAAAGGACACATATATTATATATATTTATTACTTCCCTTAAACATGAATTATTTAACACGAGTGATTACCGAGTGAAATGCGGTGGGAGGCAGCTGAGGGTGGGGGGTGTTTTGAGGCAAACACTATGTGATGCTGTTGTCCTTACATCATAACACATATACCCTTATTCCCAGAAAACATGTTAAAACCAGCATTCACTTTTCATGCCATCATGGACATCCAGTTATGCCATATGTGGGCAATTCCAAATGCTAAAGAAATGGCCTCGTTGCCACATTGACGTTTTTCTCACTGAATGTCAGTGGCTGATGGGAGTTTAATTCATTTGTACAGAACTGATTCTTTCAAAAATGTGTCAACTAATAAGTCAAGTCTCCTTATACTCCACTGCAGACTCATCTCTCACATGAAGCCAAACATAGATCAAACTCATAAGGGAAAGAGGAAACCAGCTACAGTTTACATAGTGACTATGTTATGATGTGAAATTGAATTTCCATGGCACTCTTCTAGAAATGAAAGTCCTAGATTGTGACTATTGTTTTGTTCATGTGCTCATCAGGAGGTTAAACACACCAAATGGTTAACTAACAAACACGACTTCACTTAGTTCAGGTGGTTGTTGAAAGATATAGCTGCTAGATACGTCTGCCACACAAAAAAGTCCACAAAATACTTATTCAACCATAGTATATATAACAAACAGATCACATAGACGTACAGCCATAAAGATTGTGTTAAATGTCACATCTGGTAGGCTTTTGTATCTTCTTACTTGCTACCTCCACTTGTTATATCACATCTGCTGTTCAAGTGCTATTTACAAGTGGGTAACAGTTTCTATCACTCTAATGCAGCAAAAGTCTGTGGTCATAAAAACCCCTAACGTCTGATCAGTTCAGAAACATAGTCCAAAGTTTGTAATGCATATGTCTTGCACATCACACAGATTAGAAAAAAGTGTGTAAACATGAACAGAGCATTGTCAGTACTACAGAAATGCTTGTGAGTCGGCTTGACTTGGGAATTGATTTGATCAAAAGCAGTGATTTGTTCATGAGCCAGAAAGTGTTGCCATTTTGCTCCTCCTCTGCCGTCACTCTCGGCCCAGGCACTCGCAGCAGCCTGATTAATTATTTAGCGGCATGTATCATCTATTTACCTTAGTAATCCATCTGTCAGCAAGCCTATTGATCCGATCCTGCATTCTAATTGTGCATCCTCTCTCTCGGCTCATATTTAAATGCAGCACCCGTCACTGTGCCTGCCTGTCTCTGGGCCGCCGGAGGCTTTGCTAGGAGAGTGACGGAGAGTCGCAGCTGGCTTGTAGGAACTCGAAAGTGTGGCAGGTTCTCCCTCTCTCTCTCTCGTTCCCTCTCTCTCTTGTTCTCTGTCGCTCTCTCGTTACGTCTCTCCATCTGTCATCCTCAGGTGTGACCGCATTGTTCCTTCTTGCTGCGGCCCGTGCGGAGAAACTGCTCTTTTTTGAGCGACTGCGGCTGAGAGCAAAAGAGAGATGTGGAGAAAAAAATGAGAGAAAGAAGTGAAAGTGAGGAGAAGAAAGCATGCATGAGTGCAGTGGTGCCCCAGGGAGTGTATTTATGTGTCTGTGCACTGATTTCTTCTTTGCTTTTGATTCCGTGTTTCAGTCCCTGCTTCTTCTTTTTAAGTCAGTGTTAACTTCTGCTGAACAGAAATCTCACACAGGCTTTCTTTCTCTATGTATTGGGATCAGTTCAATGGAATTCACCAAGCTTTATTAGCAAGACCCTCTTTAATAACACTGCTGCCCAAGCATCATTAAAATAGCATTGCCAAATTTAAGACATCTTCGTTTCACCTACAAAAAGCTTGTAAAAAGCCTGGTAGACAGTAAGTCAGAATAGCATGAAGCATCTCTTTATCAGTTTTTTCTCCCTTACTTTTTCTCTCTCTGTCTCCTGCTTGTGGCTAGGGCAGCGTTGGGTGGGTTTGTCGTGGCAACTGGAGGCTGACCAAAGCCTTATAGTGACTGGTTACTGAGGTGGTGTGTGGTGATTGACAGCTGCTCAAGCTGTCAGGCTGGACTGTCCAGGCCCCTGCGCCTAGCAATTTTTACACGTCTGTAAAAAGGGCTGGTAGCCAGGCAGCCTGAGAGGAAACAGTTAAAGGAGGCACTTAAGAAGCCCCTCTGCCTATCTCCTAGACTGATGGTTTATACTGATGTTCTCAGTTGTCCTCTAACAAGGCTTTTGACATAATTGAATATGCTGTGAAGAGATAAGTGGTCTGTGTGAATTTGGTGTGGGAGGGGGTTGGGCAGGGACTGGGGAGGTTGCTTCTACAGGTGTATATATAGAGTAAATAAGTATTCTTTATTCGTTCATGTGATGCCTGATGCCTTGTATATGCCTCGTATGTGACTCGCATGTTTGTTTGCAGTGTACATTTACTTAACTCTAACACAGTTATGTGGTTTAAAAAACTCCTAACAGGATGTAATAACACCTGATCAGTTCAGTGGCTTAGTCCAAAGTTTATAATCAGAGTGATGCAATTAAATAGTGTATAAATATAAACAGAGCATTAACATTACTGCAAAAATAAAGTTTCATATACTTGGGTTCGACTTTTGTTCGAAATTGATTTTGTAGGCTGACTACAGTTACAGACCTTGTTTGAGCCAATTAGGTGTGTTGTGAGGTCTATAGGTTGGTTCTAAATACTTTTATTTGGTATTTTCAGTTGTCTATTGTCTATTGCATTTACTGGATGAAATATATTATTTTTTAGACTAATACAGTTAGTTCAATAATAGTAAAAATACCTACCTAAAAATGGTTTCTACTGGTAGGCGTGTCCACAAAATTGACTGCTAGTACAACATTCACATGTTTGCTTTCACACTTAGTTAAAGGTGTGTGAGCTCACTCCATGTCTGACAGCCTGGTCCTCCCCAGCTTTAATCAGAACAGACGCTGAGCTCCCAGCGTGAAGTGCAACGTGCAAATGCAGCAATCAGTAAACACTCACTGAGTTAATGACATCAATCAATGGCCTTTTAAAACTGCAATTTGATAATTACAATCATCAATGCCTCCTGCCGTATACATTACAGACTGGCCTCTCCTCTCTGCCTCTCTCCCACTCTCTGTCCCCCTCCTCTTTTCTCCCGCTTTTATTTCATGAGAATGGATCTTAGGCCCTATTATCCTGTCAACTGAGAATGTGTTGGAATCGAACTCTACGCATGTAGGCTATCATTTTACAAGGGCCTTCAGCCTTCGTCAATACTTAACATCTTCATACTACAGGATTCATGTGTAAATGGACTTTAGGATTAAAGTGTAAAGGTCTTTTTAGTGTGTTCTTTTTTTTTTTTTGATGAAATTGTGAAGTACATCTAGTTGTAGATCTTCTTGCTAATTTTAGGGAACGTCCTCAATGAATTGATCCTGTTATTTACTCAATAGTGTTTGCTATGGTTACTGTTTGCTACCCCTGCCTGGGCCATGCTGATTGCAGTGAGTTTAAGTGCTGCCTCCTGAGACAGTTAGCTGGTTACAGACAGTCTGATCTTATGCTCTGATTGCTCTCTCTCTCTCTTTTTCTCTCAGTCGTTCTGTCTCTCTCTCACATTTCTTTCAGGCCAGGCTGACCCACGTGCAAAGTTTATTTTTGCTGCACATCAAAGACGGCTGCGTCTCTTCGCAGGGGGTGTAAAATCTTCTTAACCAGAGACTCCCCCTGCCCCACTTTACCCCTATCAAAGCCCTTAAGTGCCCCCCTTTGGTCAGCCATTTTCAGTCCTGAGGCCGACCCGATCGAGGGACAATTTTAGCTGAAAATTGCCTCCGTCGAAAATGACACCTAAAAGTGGCATATTGGTGGTGGGGGGGGCTAATCTGAACTCTTTCTTTATTGAACGCCTCTGTGGTTCTCTTCCTCTCCAGCATGAGCTCTGTATGTGTGTGTGAGTGTGTGTTTTTGTGAGTTAAGCTGCGTTTCACACCTGCCGCTGTGTAATCCTGTAGTCATGTCGGCTCCTTGGCTTGCTCGACCGGTGCCGTTTGGATGTGGGCTGCCTAATATCGCACCCCCACAACAAAATGCACGGCATCCACTCTTCTTGGTTTAGGGGAGGTGTTTTGTGTGTGGGGGGGTACTTACAGAGCAGAAGAGAGCAAATCTGTCACTTCTCCCAAAGCAGCTCCACCTCTGACCCCCATTCAGAGATATATTGATTTTCCAAAGCTGTGTCTAACAGGGAGTGGCGGATGGGGAGGAGGGGGGGGTGGGGGGTGGTGGTTTGTGGTTAGTAATGGTGGGCGCTGGAGCTAGACACAGCGTGACGCTCCTCTCTGCAAGTTCAACACATCTCCCTGTGCTTCTCGCACCAGACATCAAACAAGCACAAATAATCAAAAGCGCTAGGCCTTTAAAGACATAGAGGGTCCGCACTGCTGCCTGCTCCGCAAGAGACCCTGCTCAAGTGCCCTGGGCTGGTGTGTGCAAGCGTATCTGTGTGTATCTTTGCTTGTTTGCTTGTAACTTTGCTCTTTTACATCCTGTGTGTGTTTTTTGTGCGCGTGTGTGTCCAGTTTGCTTTGCGGGGCTTAGGCGGTCTGATCCAGGCCCTCGATGCATGACTCCTTTAAAACTCATGTTTACTGGGGGAAGCTCTCAGAGCCAGAAGAGCATGGAGCAGAGAGAAGCAAAAATAAAACAAAGCAGCTACAAACAAACAGCACCGGGGGACCGATGGCCTAGGCGTCTGCGCATGAGGCCATCCTTCAGTGCGCTACCCTAAGCCTCTGAAAGGGAGAGAAAGTGAGAGAAGGCGAGAGAGGTAGAAAGGAGGAGGGATGGAGAAGCTTGTTTTTGGGAAACGACTGTTTGACTGTTTTCTCAGTCAGGCTTTAGCAGACGCTGCCAGCCGGTGGCTTGGAGTTGCAGCAAACGCCACAGAGGAATGTTTCACTTCATTTCCTTACATGTGTTTGTATTTCACGCAGTGATGCATTAGAGGAAGAGGAGATTTGTCTATTGTCTTGCCAGCAGCCGAGTTTTGTTCTCTCCATCCCCAAGCTCAGTTCTTCTCTTGCATTCTTAGCTCACAGCAAATTTTGAAGCAATATGTTGTGTCTGACCTCTTGGACAACCTCAGAGAAGGTGTTTAACTTTGGTTGGAAACAAGCAGTGTTTAGTTTATTCCTCAAACTCATTGCCTAAATCCTAAATGCTGGATTTATTATTTAGATATTAAGCCACAAGATTTTTCAGTAATGGTTATGAAAATGATATATATGTGAGTCATGAGAGTGAGGTCCTTAGACTTTAAGTGGTCAGTTACCACGCTTAGTAGGTGTGTTTAAGTAGGGAAGTCACCACACTTGACTGGACTCCGGGCCGTCAGGATCAGTATTGGACACCCCTGCTACAGTTCGGACAACATTTGTGGAACAAGCAAATATAGCCTCTTTGCGTCAGCAGATACAGCAGCTACAGTAAAATCCACAAATAGCAGAAAAGGCACGCAAAGTGGTTGCTCTTGAAAGTCTGCGACTTTGCTCCAATGTCACTGAAGCAGCTGGAGGCATGTTACAGGCTGGCTGAGGGGCAGGTGTGCGACCTCACACGCCAACCTGGTGTTATATCCGCCCCAACGGGGCTAGGCAAAACGGGGCGCCTGCGTTCCTGGCATGGAATGAGTGGTGGGATGTGTTTTTGGCGTCGGCTTGCAGTTTCCAGCAGCAGTGTATTGTCAGGGTCAGGGTCAAGGCAGAGGCTTCACCTGGGGCTGGGACAGCAGGGCTAAGATGACCTTCATCTCCTCTATCTGGCCACTAAGATTCTGAGGATCTAACATTAGAGAAGTTATAATGAACCTCACCTGTAAGCTGATGTGTAGATTTGTGTCATTTTTTTACTAGTTTTCCAAAAGTAATTTCATTTCATTGTGAATTTATGTTCGCTACTTGTATGGCTATTAATTATTAACAAGGCTCTGTGACTGAAATGAAAGAGCTCTATGGAATGTGGATCAAAAATGCAAAAATAATACTCTCATGTAAAAGTGAAAAAGACGTTATCAATGTCTCGTTGTCCCGATTATATGATTTGAAACAAATGCATGGCTGGGCATAATGTTAGAAGCAATTACATGTAATCTTATGCAGTAGGCCGTACATCTCCCACTGTGTTCATATGTGTGCATGTCCAACCACAGGGCTCCTCCTGTTCCTCCTTGCACCTGCAGTGGCGAGCTGGACCACTGTGGTAATAATATTCTGTCGATAGGGTGAGGTGATGAGCAGCGTGTCCGCTTCGGGCCGTCCTGCCTCACGCATCCATCATCCACGCTCACAGCCTCCGGCCGTCAATAACCCCAGCCAATGCTAATGGTGGCATTTAAACAGCAGACTTGACAAATTAACCCCCGCCACTCTACAAGGGTTAAATATTCATCATGCCTGCCTTAAGTAGCCCTGGCACTGCACTGGCCCCACGCTGGCCTTACGTGGGCCCAGCACCTCTGGAGCTGTCAGTGGAGCCCTGAGCTTTCTGCACTACATTACTCACTTTGACCCCTAGAGAGACCCGGAGCAGCAGGGTTAAACACACTGTCTGCTTATGAGTAGAAAAATGTGACACTAAGCTTTCTTCTTGGTCTCACAGTGTCTTCTGGTGAACTTCTTGAAGGCAGCATATAGCAAACCCAAAGGGATTTAAACACACATGCACCTGAACATATACAACCTTGCTGTTGTTCTTATTTTTCCTTTATATTTTTTTTTTAAGTCGAAGGCCCTATCACCCTTCCTCTCTGGCCTGACTTATAACAGCATGCATATGTGTGTGTGAGTGCAACATGAAAGCTGTCCACTGTCCCCCGCACTGCCCCCCCCAAACACTGATTTCAGTGTCTTCCTTCTCACCCCCTCCCTCTCTCCTTCCTTTTCTCTTTCTCTTTCTTATTCAGACTGTCCATCAGTGGCCTTATAAATAATTCATTGCACTCTCCCTGATGCCTTGTCACCTTGCCTTCTTATTCGCCACCTTGTCTCCCTCCTCTCACTTCCCCCCTGTGCTGTCCGCAGTGTAGCGGAACACACCAGGAGACGGCCAGCCTCGGACCACACACACTACCTCTCTATCTCTTCCCCCCCTCCTCCTCCCCTTCTCTACCACCCCAGCACACTCCTGGCCCAGTCAATGGTCATTCAATCAGAAATAGCTTCCATTTGTGGGTCATGTTTGTAGCTCAGTAATTAATAGCTTGTCCTTTTAAACTGTCCACTTCCTTTTAGATCCGTGTACTCTTTGCGAAGCCTTCAGCTAAAAAAGAGCAAGAGCTGTGCATGCCCCCCTCTACCCACGCCTGACGTTTTACATATTGTTTTGGTGTTTTTTTGCTTCCTATCAGTTTGGGTTTTTTATATTTTGCTATCTGTCGAGGCAGACTTGTACCCACCAAAAGTTTTCCCGTGCTTCAATTTAATGCAGTACCTTACATAGATAAGGGTAAATCAAATATCATGAGCCTCTGGAAAGCTGGAAGTGACTCTCCTGGGCCTATCCTGCACTGGTCAGCACATTTTAAATCACTGCAACTAGGAAGGGATGTCTGAAACAGAGTTTTGTAATGTTTCTGACATATTTTATAATTATAACTTTAAACACCTTAATTTGTCAACCAATACAATTTTCTTTCTGGTCTTAACACTTTCTGTGGGGGGAGGTTTTAACACTCTTTACTGATAGCAAGCCTTTAAATTGAGCAGTTTTGAAATATTTACAATCTCCTAATTTAAGCTAATTCTGTTGCTCAGGCCTTCCGCTGCTGTGGATATGATTAGTTCTCCAATAAAAGTGCAAAAGCACAACAAATTGATAATCCGTTCGTTATATGCTGTTGCCAGCAATTAATTAAGCCCTATTTTTTTCTATTCATAAAAGGATATTCCTGCCTGTTAACTTTAATATAAATAGATCATGTTTATTTTTTTTTGTGTTAGTGTTGCTTCCAAACTTTTGGCCTGTACTGTACGTCATGTCTGAAAGTCGCTTAGCCAAATGGCCAACTACACAGCTGCCCTGTTAAAGAGAATAGCATCCTTATTGCTATTCCTTTGCGTTCCACAGTAATTACTGGCTGAACTATGTCTGTTTGAAAACATGGGCAAAAGACTAGCAGCATGGAAAAATAAAATAATGTTGCCATTATAACCTATTCATCATGTAGCCTTTGAGTGCAATACAAATAAAATCGAGTGGAGAAAAAAAAAACATAACTATGACAAATTGGTTTTCCTTCATGGAGCGTGGTTAACGTTCGGGGAATTGCTGATATCGAAGCCCGATTATTATCATCAGAAAGCCGTGTGCTCGCTCATGCACGATGAGTGTGTGCGCATGTGTGTGTGTGTGTGTGTGAACACATTGGGATTCAGCAGCGAGGGCTGTAGGCATGAGTAGTAGGTCTTTGGAGACTAACAGTCCTTATACAGTAAACACAGTTTCTCTCTTGCTCTCTTTCTGTATGTGATCAGAGTACTCCGCAGCACTGAGAGCACTGTCGGCGGGGCGATTAATACGTATTAAAAAATGTCCCCTCCACTTTCGCACGACGACTGCTCTGTGCTGGCCGTGTGCGGGCGGACTGCAGAATCAGCAGCGGCTCCTCAGCCCAATGAGAAGCAGATCAATCAGGCAGCTCCATGATGAATTAGAGACATCAGCAGCCAGAAGGGAGGCGAAATCGAGCTGGCAGGATGCAGCAGCACAGGGCTAGGCCAGTCCTCTCTCTCTCTTTCTCTCTCTCTCTCTCACACACACAAACTTACACACACACAGCTGTCCTTGTGTATTCTGCAAACAGATAAAGTACTGACACCCCCGTAAAAACTATCCATATATATATATATATATATATATATATATATATATATATATATATATATATATATATATATATATATATATATAGGCTAGAAACAAGGATATCATCTTATGATGTGTCAAGGACAGTGGATTTCTGTCATTACAACAGTGCAGTTTTCACATGAAATGCAATAATAATAATAATAATAATATCAGGAGCATATAGTAATAATATCATATCATTGGGTAATTCCCACCCCTAATATATATATATATATATATAATGTATTTATGGCATAACAAGAAACAGCAGAATAGAGTACAATAGGATAGAGCACTAACATGTTAATAGGTGAGGACTTTGCTTGTTTACTTTATTCTGTTCCCACTGATTTCACACTGTTCTGGTTGAAAGTGCTACAAGCACTAGCCTACCTGTGCCGAATTAATTCACATCTCTCTCTCTCTGTCTCTCTCTCTCTGTCTCTCTCTCTCTCTGTTCTATGATAAATTAATCGTAACAATGACAGCTTGCTTACAGGGGCCGCCCGCCTTGTTTTTTCGCAGCGCCTCAAACGACAGCTTTAGGGCTTGTTTTATTTAAGGCCGCCCGTAATTACACGAGTTTTTAGCATATGTAGGGAGAGAGATATGATTCATCTGCCAAGTGGGAGCAGAGAGAGAGAGAGAGAGCAAGAGAACGAGTGAGAGGGAGGGAGCGAGGGAGGGCGAGGGAGAAGAGCTACGCTTCAGCAAATAAAAAAAGGAGCAGCGTGTTGCTACAAAATGTTCCCCTTATTATGTCTCATTAGAGCTGGGCCTGAGATAAGGCAAACGCGGGCCATGAATAAGATCTATGGCTGCCCAGCTGAAAGGCTGATATCACCACGAGGGGGGCTGCTGCTTGGAGCACTGAGGCAGCATGAATGTCTCCCTTTCCTTTTTCTTTTTGCAGGGCGACCCCCGGGGTGTGCGTGAGCGATAGCAAGATAGCGAAGCCCCTCTGTGCTAATTAGAGGAGCTTTTAACGAGGGCGCAGAAAGATGTGCGGCGCGGGGGAAAACTGACAGCGCCCGTTAATCCCGGCCTATTGTCAGCGCTACAGGAGAGCCGTGTTGGACAATCACCCAGGGAGAGCGTAATAAATCCGCGGCCACGGCCCTGGCTGCAGCAGCCTAATGGGTTATGAGCTACTGCTCTACTCACTGCCGCGGATCCACCGCCACCGCCTCTTAGCACCGAAAGACAGCGCAAATCAGCCACAATTACACAAACACGCTCACTCACACGAGCAGGCGCGAATGATCATTAGCTGTAATTATCCAGAGTGCTAAATTACTACCTGTAGTTGGTGTTTGGCTATCGAGAAGGATGAGAGATAATCTGTAGATGTGGTGATAGTCTTCAGCTTCATTATGGCATGTGCCGCCTTCCAGAGCTGCCAGATGTGTTTTGGTTTTGGTTGGAAAGCAGCCAGAAATGCCCACTTTGCAATGCCTCAAGTGATATATAATCCTGTTGGCTGTGGGTGTCCAATTCTAGTCCTGAATGGTAAGAGTCTAGCACAGTTTGGTGATTTTCTTGCCCAAAAACAGGTCTACCAAACCTGGTAAATAAGCACTGCTTTCCATCCATTACACTTGAGCAAGGAAACCAGCAAACAGTGCATAAATAAGGCCCCCCAGCACCAGAACTGGAGGTGATTCTAATACAAAAATTGATATATGGAATATAGAATTCTAATCTCAATACCAAGATTCATATGAAGTGCTTGAGATATTTTACCAGTCTGCATCGCTGAGACTTGGCCTCGCTGAATGAGATCTCTAAACACGTTTAACACTGTTTAAATCACAGCTACAAGATGCTGTTAGGCCCTGATGAGACCGCAATGTAATTTACAATGTGTTAAAGTGTGGTCTGGAGATTGTATTAAGAGATTGGCAACGCATTGTTAGGAAAGCTATGCGCTGACAGAATAGGCCATAGAGACCCATAGAGCACACAGACAGACATACAGGACCAGCTATCGGTCACTCTTACACTAATGCCTCCTGCAGCCCAATGATAGGGCTACACATGCATCTCCTTCTAAACACCATCATTTCCCTAAGTGCCCTTTTACCTGACTTCAAAAGCCACAGTTTACACATTCAGGACCCCTCTGTCCTGTCCTGCCTACCCTACTGGAGCCCCTGCCTTTGGTACCACAAGCACCCCCATGCAGCTACAAAACCATGTTTAAGGCCTGTTTGAGTAAGTAAATCACTGGCTGTAGCCTCCTGACTGGATGCTAGATGAAGTCCAGGCTGTAGTACAGTAGATTAGTGTGTGGGCTAGCAGTGGAGGATGTGCACAACATGAGCACTGACAAATAACTCTCCGGCCATATGATTCAGCAGGGCGGCCTGGTAATTTGCTGAAATTAAAACTTAATCAAGCATAGTGCAGGACTGCTCGTGAATAATTTAGCAGGGAGGACAGGGGGAGCCGGGTACCAGTGATAGAGAGAGCGAGCGAGAAAGAGAGAGAGAGAGATACAGTGAACCGGAGCTGTGGGGAAATCACTCCTCCACTCCAGGCTTATTTTTCCTGCCTTTGGAATCGAAGCCTCTGACGTCTCGTCACTAGCACTTGTGGAATTAGCGCTTAGGCCTGAATTGAAAGGCCACTAAGTAAAGTCTTATTCTCCATCCTGGAGCTGGAGTGCATAAATATATGTATGTTTATGGCTTCCCTTAACACCATAGTTGCCACCAAATACACTCAGCTCAAGTGGTTCATGGAGTTTAAGGAAGTAAACAGAGTTCTAGAGTGACAGTCATGAGCTCAAAATATGATCTTCACTGGTAATAATCACTCACATTTCCAAGCGATTCTCAGGCGCGACTTTCTCCGCCCGCATAACTTTTAATATCTTGTTTCAATTTTCCCCGCTTTGATTTATTCCTCGTCTCTGCAAGTGTTTCATTAACACAAAAGCCATTAGTCATGTGTAATGAAACACATATTTGCGCTGTTTTTACGAATGGAATTTTTAATCGGCCGATGATGGGACGGAGAGGGTAAACATTCTTTGTCTTTGAGTGCTTCCCAGACAGAGACGGAGTGAAGTAGCCTCGAAATGACCCACAGACCGCCTGTGTCAGAATAAAGATTTGGGTGCAGCGGTGATAATACACTGTCCATCACCAAGTTTGAGGACACATTGCCTTCTTATGAGAATTTGCAGGACTGTTTAGATTGATATGTTTATGTTTTATTGATGTAAGAAAAGTTAAGGAGGAGCTAAGGGTTCATTTGAAGAAAGCAGGTATCCGGTATCCGCTGCTAGGTGTTGCTTTTTCAATCCCCTTTAAAGAAACATATACAACATTTTTTTGGACATACAGAAATAATTTAACTCTACAAAGAACCACTTTTGCATTAAAAGGGTTTCTTTCAACATTGTTTGCAAATGAACACATCAGTGCAGATACCAGACACATCAGTCTTTTGTCAAGATACACTTACTGCAAGTAAAGTAATAATGCAGTCTTGGCTGTATTTAAGACATTATTGTCTTTTTCTTTTTTTAACCCCCATTCCTCTCTCTCTCTCTTTCTCTCTCTCTCTCTCTCTCTCTCTCTCTCTCTCTCTCTCTCTCTCTCTCCTCACGACCCTGTACTTGGGCAGATTGGCGAGAATGAACTGCAGGTTTTTTGGGCGGGAGTGTGAGAGCCGCGAGGCCTCTAATGGAAATGAAGGCGCGCGGACGCCTTTTGTGGCGGGCCTCGCGGACTCCCATTTTATTAAGTACTCTTTAGAGAGAGAGGGAAACACAAGAGGGGAAAAGTCACCGCGCTGCATGTTAATTAGGGCCGCTGGAGGAGCCGGCCGAGGAAGAGAGGAGAGTTTGTTAGAGGAGAAAAGAAAAGGAGGTAGTGCTGAGAGGGGGGATACGGGGACTTTGTCCATTGCCCTTTTTTAAAGGAGGGGAAGACTTTTTAGCGTGCAAACAAAAAACAGATTTGCTCGGGTGGGCTTTCGGAGAGAGAGAGAGAGAGAGAGAGAGAGAGGCAGAGAGAGTTCCACTCTTTCACCATGTGCTTACCTCACCAGCCAAATACATTACTACTCAGTGCACACATCACATTACATTTGAATGGTGTCAGTTGACGTCAGTTGGGCGCTAGAAAGCCTCACAGTTATTACGTTATATTGTTCTATTATTATGTTGTTAAACTTCTAGAAGGGCCTCGGGTACTTTTGGAGGTCCTCGGCTAGGCTAGAGGAGCATGCTGGTCATCGTGAGTATGTTTCTGTGTTTGTGTGTATGTCTGTGTACGTGTGGGGTGCTTCTGGGGTTGCGGAGGGGAGGGAGAGGGCCAAGAAGAGAGCTGGTGGGTGAGTGGCGGGGTGGGCAGTGGGGGGGCTGTAGACTGAAGAGCTGAAAGGGAGTATGATGACTGCTCAATGGCACCACCCAGCCTGCCGTGAAATCAGAGAGTTGGGCCAACAAGCCACGGCTCTACTCAGTGTGTGTGTGTCAGGGAGGGGGGTGTCGAAGGGGAGAAAGCAGTCATGCAGGATAGAACCAATCCCTTTTACCCTCACTTTCGCACTTTCACTCTCTTCCACTCCAAACTCTCAGATCGTCCACCGTAAACAGCGTAAAATACAGCCGGCGGCAGTTGGGCGTAGTTTGGGCAAGTTTGCAGACATGCTTTACTGATCAGGCCACCAAGTGCTTTTAATCTGGTAATGGCTGCCGTAGAGGCGCTTTAAAACCCTACTCTGCCCCTGTCCATTAGAAGCTGTTTTGTTTACTGGGTCTGCACGATAAAACGCTTGGTAATCATTATCTCGGTAATGGCTTTGGCAGTACCAATATCGCAGAATGTTGCGACATGTGAAGTTATGTTCCAGATTGCTATTGCTGTGGGTACTTTGAATAAATCAAGATATCCATATAATGCAAACAGCCAAGGAATTGTGTAGTCTATATTTACACTGCAAAAAATAAAAGGAAAAAAATTACATTGCCCTAGTCAGATATATAAATATATATTTACCAGTATATGTCCATATAATGAATTAACCCTCCTCTCTTTCTCTCTCTCTCTCTCTTCACCTTGTAGCCAGCTGTTTGCAATGAAGTTTACTGTTACAGCAGTTCTTCAGTTAGCACCATTTGTATCAGTCGCCGTCTCCTATTTTCCCCTCATAGACGGTTCTCCTGCCTTTTATAAGTCTCTGCTCATAATCAGCATGGGGCTCTTTGGTGTTTGTGTTTACAAGTGACTTGTCCCGCAGCGAAGCAGAGCAAAGGCAGAGGAGTGCGGCTGCTGCTGCCAGTGGGGGGTCCTGTCATTTCAGGGCAGCCCAAGCAAGGATGAAGATCCTGGGAGGTCAAGAGACTAGTATCAAAACCCCTCCTTCCTTCAACCCCCTGCTCTTCCCCTGTCCCAGGCCACCCCACCCCGGGTCTCGATCCTGGGCGCCCGCCTTTCTCACCCATTCACTGCATTGTTGGGCCTGAGAAATATAGAACTGAGCGAACGCCGCTGCTCTATAAGGCCTCTCCACCTCACTTCATAATACAGCTCATTGCAGAAAGTGGCACATAGACTACAGCACCATTTAAGGCAGTTAATATCATCTTTTTATTCACTGAGGCTAGCCAGGGGACAGACGAACGACCGTCAGGAAACAATTCCTCCTCCTACAACTGCAGCTATAGGTTAGATTAACTGAATGCACACGTTGAGCTAAGCACCGTAAGCCTTAAAGCCCTAAATTGGGCACTGGGAGAAGTTCTGCTGCAGCTCGAGTAGTGTCTGTTTAAGATGAAGAATTGCAAGTGGAAGTGCTGCTGTGTGTGCACTATCATTAGATTAATAACGCTGTTGCAGGGGCTTGGCTTTTTCAGTGAGGGGTGTTAGGGCACAAATTGTTTTGCCTGAAATGTAGTTTAGATTTTAACTGATATTATGTTGGCAATCAGTCAGAAGATGTTAAGAAAAATAGCATTCTAAACTTTTATATTGGTAAAGATATTCCGATAAAATAACATGTTTTTTTGACAAATAAGCTGTTGTCAAAAAATGTGTCCAAAATAATAAAACAGACTTTATTTTAGAAGTCAGTAAAACCCATTTGTCCAATATATTTGGCCTATTTTTTGGTCCATTAATCATGAAATTTACACACAATTTTAAAGACAATAGGTGTCCTTAAATTACCCGAATTGTCTTTCTAAAGTTTCTTTCTAAAGAAAAAATAAAAATGACAAGAATGTAGATACATGTAGATACACAGCAGTGATATATCAGTAGAAATACCAGTAGAACACTGATACGAGTATATAGGCAGAGATGAAGCTATATATGCTTTCGTTTAGGGACCAATTTTGTTTTAATGTTCTTTAATGCTTAAAAAATAACCCAAATGTTACACTTTGAATATATATATATATATATATATATATATATATATATATATATATATATATATATATATATATATATATATATAACAATCTTAGTTTTAAAAGTGAAAGAGTGGCTGTAATGGTGATCTAATGGGTGTGATAGGTATATAAGTTTACGTACTTTTAAGCTACACGTTGTCAGGACTGTCTATATGTAATCTGTAGGGGATTGTGTTTGTAAAGATGTAAGGAGGTCTAGACTATGGAAACTAACTGTAGCTGATGAGCATAAAAAGTTCATTCTTGCTTCATGGCTGATGGTTTTGTCCTCCAGCGCCGCTGGTGTGATTTAAGGCCTCGTGCCCTCGTTTTAACAGGAAAGCAGGTTTCCCAAGTTTAGCTTTTAAATACAGTGAGTGAGTGTGCGCGCGCAGTGAATAGCTTAGGACCCTCTCAGTCATTAACCTGAGGGGAGACCTGTGGGAATTAGACCATAAAAGTGTATTTTTAACGGGGACAAATCAGAGATGTGCTGGACTTAATGGAAGGGCTCAGGCACGCGGCCAGAGAGTGAAGGAGAGCGGTTCAGGAGTTGATTAAAATACAGCATAACTCACATTATTTTCCTTTATGGCTGCAGCCTGCGGGAGGAGCGCATTGACTAGATTTGGATATTTAGCGTGCACTTTATTAATAACGGCTTTTGGACGGATGATGATGTAACGGAGTTTCCCTTCAGCTCAGTAATACGAACCTGCAAACAAACTCAGCTTTAATCCCACTGTACAGAGCAGCGCTACTTCTAAAACCAGCGTTAACAATGATACAATAATAACTATTATTGGAATCGAATTGAGAATTATGATGATTCTATGTATTATGAATTACTTATTTGTAAAGCTAGAAAACAAAAATTCAATTATTATTATTATTATTATTATTATTATTATTATTATTATTATTATTATTATTATTATTATAGAATTTAATGTGTAAATAAATTTTGTAATTAATAATGTGATATAAAAATCAAATCGTGCTGAGCGATTAATAATATTACCGTTTATTATTAAGTAACTAATGTTTTATTATTATTATCATCAATACTGTTATTAATTGTTATCAGTGTAATAGTAATAATAATAAACAAGAATACTAACGTATTCGTTAAATAATAATAATAATAATAATAATAATAATACTAATAATAATAATAATAGTAATAGTAATAATAATTTAATGACGCTGATCAAATATAGTAATACGTTTAATATTATTATTATTATTATTATTATTATTATTATTATTAAATCAATAAGACATTTTTTTTCTCGTGAACGTGTTTTTATCGGCTTACAGGACTTACAGGACTGATGTCAGATTAATTAGTTTTAAGTCTTATTATCTTCTACTCTTAATTAAACCAACAATTACTCACATTTCCAGCACATTTAACGCAATAATAATAATAATAATAATAATAATAATAATAATAATAATAACAGCAAGAAATTCGTTTATGTGATAATAAATAATAATTTAATACATCAACAATTCATGAATAAATGTGAGTATGGTAATTAAATCAATAATTCAGATCGACATTTGTGACGCTGTCTGTCTGTAACGCCTCTGAGGAGGAAAGTCAGCGCTGTTCTTCAGACTGCTGTTCTGCGCGCTCCTGCTGCTCCTGCTGCTCCTGCTGAGGCTGCGCTGCGCTGCGCTGCTGCTCTTCCTTACATTTATTTGTTTGTGGGCGTTTAGAAGTTACTGATTGGGGTCTACGCGCTCCCTGAAAAAGAAAAAAGACCCGCTGCGCTAAAGCCCTCCTCCGTTTCACATCCCAGATGGTCTTTTGAAAGGCCAGGCCCTTGTTTTGGTGGAGGTGTTGTGTGTGTGTGTGTGTGTGTGTGTGTGTGTGCTCTGCCTTTCTTTCGCATTTTGCTCGTCGTTGTTTTCTTTGTGTCGAACTTTCTTTTCTTCCAGCGCTTTTGTAAAATGTGCCCCCTCTTGCTCATCTGCCCCGTTTTTTCACTCTCCTCCTCCTTCTCTGCGCGTTTTGCGCTTCTCTTAGCCGAGGAGACAGTAATGTGGCGCAGTAATACGGCGCATTAAACACGTAGTAATATGATATTGCGCATTCTCTTCCTCACATGCAGACGTCATTGTCCAGTTTTAGCAGTTAAATAACAAAACCAGCAAAGAAAAACGAGTTTATACGACATACATTTACACATTCACCCCATTCATTATCTCTCTCTGATTCAGAGCTAATTAAAAGAATAACGCTGTAAAATAATGTGATTTTACATTATTCATTTCTGCAGAAATGTGATTTAATAAAAAAGCCAGTCTGATTTTGTAAAAGAGCTGTATCTCTCAGCCTTCACTTGCTCTTGTAAACAGGACGTGTTCTGTCAGATAGGTGAAATAGTTTTGCCCGGGTAGAAAAGCAGAGGTTAATGTCGGGTCATTTCAGGGTGTCCTGTCACCATTTGTGGCATTTCAGTTGAAGTGAGTCATTGGTGAAAGAAGCTGCTTTAGGAAAAGTGTTTTATTTTAAGGCTGTGGGCATCTATCTCTCTCTTTCCCTCTTTCTCTTTTATTCTCCTCTTCTCTCTCTCTCACACTCGTCCTGTGTGGGGAAGTAGGTGTAATAAACTTCCTGGCTGTCTCTCACAGTGGCAGGTTCTGGCTTACTTAAGCAGCCGGAGCCGCTGCTCTTTTTTTGGCGCAGCCCCCTTTCAGGGTGGGTATTGTTGGTTAGTAGAGCCATGTTAATGTCTTGTACCGTAAAAATCGGTGCTGCCATGCTTATTAGGTGTGGAGCAGGAGTACAGGGCGGCGGAGGAGAGATGAAGCCCCACTACAAAGGGCCGCAGAGGCGGCCGTCGGCATCAAATGCAGCGATAATTGCATTGCTGTGAAGGGTTAGGCTTTTCTCCCCTCTCTCCATTTTTTCTCTCCCTCTAGCTCTCCCTCTCTTTTTGTGAGTGCGATTTGTCTCTTAAGCCGGCGTGACGTCTCGGACGCGGCTGCAGAATGCACAGAGCAAATTGGAGGTTGAGCGTGAACAATGCAACATGGAACACTGCTGTGGCATTCTTTAGGGGGAGAGAGGGAGAAAGAACCCTCTTACTGGTTGAAGAGCAGAGAGAAATAGAGGGAGCGTAAGAGAGAGAGGACGGAAGGAAGGAAATCAGAATGAAATAACCTGTAAAATAAATAAAGTAAAGAGGAAGAGAAAAGAATAAATGGTAAAAGTAACAAGGGAAGAAGGACAGCAGAAGAGAGAGGAAAGTAAATACAAAGCAAATGGATACACTGAAACAATGAAAAAACAGGAGTGACAAAAAAGAGAAGGAATGAAAGACAGAAACAAGCAAAAGTAATAAGTAAAAACAGAGAAAGGAAAGAAAGAAAGGAGTGAAATAAAAAAAAGAAGAGGAACAGAGGAAATTAGACAGACTGGATGAAGAGGAAAAGAAAGGCAACAGTTTGCTCCTCAGCAGCAGTAGTGATATTTAGTCCCCTGGCCGTGAGCCACTTCAGCCCCACTCTGGCCTTTTCTTCCTGCCTTACGCTTGTGTCTGTGTCAGTGCAGTTTTCAGAGTTTATTCTCCTGTAAAAAATCAAAGTAGTGCGGCTGTAGCACAGTGCAGAAACAGGCTGTGACTGTGAATGTATCGTTGACTGAAAGTAAACAGATTAGGCGAGAGGAAGCTTAGCTATTTGGGGCCTCTTTTTGATGTTGAAGAGTCTAATTTGATTTTTCACCTCCCATTGTTTCAATGTTTTGCTCCTCTAATCCACTTTAAAGTTGAAGCAGCTTTTATCCTGGCAGGGGTGGTGGGGTGGGGGGGGGCTGCAGAGGGGGGAACAGAAGCTACCGTTTTCCTTCCCCTCTTGCTCCAACTTAGCCTAGGAGAGAATGTGTGAGAGAGAGCATTGTACGCAATTATCATCTCCTTAAAGAAAAGAATGAAATAATATACTAGTCTATATGTATGGTGTTCTCAAGTATTATTTATATAAATTCTTCACCTACATAGCTGCATATGTTACAGATTCGTTTTGTTTAAGTTACTGAGTAACAAGATCAATATTCAAATAATAAGCCTTTAGCTAAAGGGGTTAAGCCTTCCTGGTATTGTTTTGAAAGAATTTCATGCCAGTATAGCCAGCCAGCTAAATCTGAATCTGAGGAAGCAAGAGACAAATTATAAACAGAGAGAGTTTGTTAGGTAAACCTAACTATCTCTCTGCCTTCCACGTCCTGGTTTGTTCTGAAGTGCTCAGCCCCCTTTGCCGGTTGAACCAACATGGAAAGTAAAGGACCAGCAAAGGCTGAGAAAAAGGTGGAAATTGCAGGCCAGGGCAGCAGCGAAATGACCAGCTTGACCGGCTTTAGCACGCCCTCCTCGGTGACCCTGAAAACGCACACACACAAACACACAAAACACAGGACACACACACACACATACAGAGGACCAACACCACACCCCCCTCACCCGGGCCGCCCTGAAAAGAGCCGTGCTCCAGCCGGCCTTTTGTGCCCCCATCCAAACCGCCGAGCGCAGCGTTTCACTTCAATCTGTTCAGAGGGAGAGAGAGGGAGCGGCATTGTGACGAGTGGGTGTGAAGGCAAAAGAGAGATTTTTGTGTCCCATTTTTTGTAAGCCATCTGTGACTAAGTTTGCATTCATTGGAGCAACAAAAATGGCTTTAGTGGTATTCGCTAGAAGGAAATCTGCCACTGGAAAGAAGATGTATTGAGACGATATTCCGTTCCATGTAGGATTGGCAGTGTCCTTACTGACCAAAAAAAAAAAACCTGAATCTCTGCAAAGATAATTAGTTTGATTTACTGCAATACATGTAGATCAGCAACAGTTTTTATAACCATTCTCGTTCCCATGTTCCCATGACCAGATTAACATCAGACAACTGTAGATCAAATTATATGAATAGGCTTTTGTTCATTTTGTAGGACAGGTTAACTATTTTAATGCTGTTAGTTTCACGAGCAAAACAGCTTCAAACAGATTTGGAATATGCAGCTGTGAGAGAGAGAGAGTTGAGGAGCCTGGATCTTACAGCCACATAACTTGGCCTTTCTCACTGTCCCACTCCTGCTCTGTCTTCCTCTACATCTGACAAACGCCTGTGTGTGTGTGTGTGTGTGTGTGTGTGTGTGTGTGTGTGTGTGTGTGTGTGTGTGAGACAGAGAGAGTTTGTGTGTGTGACAGATTAAGCTCAGCAGTGCACTGATAACTTTGCTCAGTGCTCAGAGGGAGGCTGTTGGCAAAGACCAGGATATATTACTGCTCTACTGTGACATCACACAGTTAGGCACACACACAAAAAAGTAAAAGAAGCTAAATGAACAGAAAGAAAAAAATAAGAAAAAATATATATTGTACTTTTACTTTATCTGTTGCTGCACAGTTGTGCATATATTTGTATACATATGCTCTAGATATATAACTAGGTCTTCCAGTCATTCTATTAAAGCTCCTGTGAGTTTGAATTTGTTATGGTGTCCATGCCAGCTTAAGTACAATGTATATGCTGTGTTTTACTGAAACTAAAAAGGTATTAACTTTTTTTATCAAATAGAAAGTAAGTACATTTTCAGACGTGGTCTCTTTTGGACCCCACTGATAGCATAGCACCTATAACATTAAAACCAGTTCCTTGTACATACATTTGTATAGAATTACAGACTGTAGTCCATCTACGTACTTTGTTTGTCCCCTTTCACCCTGTATTACAGTGATGTATCATTCTCAGCACTGCAGTGACACTGATGTGGTGGTGGTGTGTTAGTATATGTTGTGCTGTTACGAGTGGATCAGTCACAACAGTGCTCAGTGTCACTGTTAAGCCGAGAATAATCCACGAGCCAAAATTATATAACGGCATCCTGTGGGCAGCCTCATGTGAGCACTGATGAAGGGCTAGAGGATAGCTAGTGGACCAATGAGGTAGGAGTGTCTAACAGAGTGGACATTTAGTGAAAACAGTGAACAAATAGATCAGATAGATCAGACACAGCAGAACGCACACTAAAATGTCACTCTGTGTGTGTGTGTGTGTGTGTGTGTGTGTGTGTGTGTGTGTATATATATATATATATATATATATATATATATATATATATATATATATATATATATATACACAGGGAGAGAGTGAAACAGAAGAGGGGGAGAGAAGCAGGCTCCTCGGCTGAATGGATCTCTCAGTTGTGGACTGAAGGCCTGATTGCTCTTAAGTGGTTACCAGGTAGAGGCTGCAGTCTGGCATTGCTACCTTTACAAAGCCTCTTAATTCCCCTCCAGTGCCTCTGATAGCTCTAATGATTCACACGAGAAGCTCCACAATGCTCTCTGCACTATATGTGTGTAAGGAAGTTCATTGCTCCAAGCACATGGCAGCTCCACTCTCTTATGTCTGTGTGTGTGTTTAATTGTGCAAGGTCTGTGGCCAAACATCCAAAGGCTACCAGAAGACCTTTTGGCTTGATCCATTTCGGCCCAGCCATGAACTTCACATATAAGTGTGTGTCTCTCTCTCTCTCTCTCTCTCTCTCTATATATATATATATATATATATATATATATATATATATATATATATATATATATATATATATATATATATAGAGAGAGAGAGAGAGAGAGAGAGATAAATAGATAGATTGATAAAATAAAATAAAATACTACAGTGGGCATATATTTTACAGAGAACAGTAACAGGTGGTCTGCACCCCCTGCAGTAGGCTTATCTGGAGTATGTGTGCATTGAAGGGGGGCTGTGAGGGCCTGGGGTGCATTTTGGGGCTATTGATGCGAGCAGTGTGGAAGAGGCAGTGCTGGGAGGGGTAAAAGGCTGAGAAAAGGCCGCTTGTGTGGAGGGGCAATGGAGGAGATAGGGGCCAATGACATCATCCGGAAGCAGAGGTTTTACTCCCTTTCATCTCCTTGGGTGAGCGAAGTAGACAGGCATTCAGCGTAGAGGGCAGGAACCGAACTGAGGACTTTGCAGTGGGACTTTGTTGGCAAATGCAGTTGATATAGCTTCGGTTTGAATAAAGCGTAGCCCACTGAAGTGCACTACACTGTATTCTATATTGAAAAGTCATCACTTGGTGATACAGTTATAGAGTACTGTTAGGTAAAGAACATCCCACTTTTAGTGCACTCACCGTAGTTACGTAGCACCCTTACACAGAAACACACACATACACGGCACCATCTCCCATACTTTAATGGCCATTTCCTTCCCAATTCAGCATGCACAATACCAACATCAGTCAGGTCCCCAAACGGCTGTCAGAGATGCTGAAGGGGCCGAGGTACGGATGGGTTTCGGAGAGAAAAAAGCAAAAAAAAAAAAAAAGCAGTAACTTAGCGCCATGCTCTCTCATCTTGTATCCTCATGCCTGACGTCTGGAAAAGAGAGACGGCATGAGAGAGGGAGAGGGGCGGTGAGCTTTAACAATCCTCCTGCTTCAGCCCTGGCCCTGATGGAGCAAAAGTGGGCGTAGATTATAGGGCTGGGAGAAGGGGGCGTGCTGTGAGAGAGCGACAGCCACTGACATGATGGAAGCCTAATGGCAATAATTGGCGGTGGCTTTGACAGGGCCTATATGATAGCACACAATAAACACCCTGTGTTTTTCCCAGCCAAATTTGCACCAAATTGCGTTGCCGGCGGCTGAAACCGGCTGTTTCCCCCTGCCCCTTCTCGCCCGCCGAGCGCCGTGCTCTCTGATTTACTCAGTCAAAAAGCCAGCTTTTTTTATCCATGATAACCAGAGAAAGACCGAGGCTTTTGCAGTGCTTGACAGGTGTAAAAAAAGGTGGCTAGTTAAATAGGATATCCTTCTGCCCGCTTCTTTTCTCCTCTCTCTCTCTCATTTGCATCACTTCTGTTTTGTTGTATTTGAAAAAGTTTTTTTGATTAACAGCCTTAGGTTTGTCTCCTTAATTGAGGATGAATAAGAACCCAGGTATTCCTCAATTAGGGTATTTGTTTAAAAAAAACACTTCTTACGTGTTCCAGCTGTGTTTCTGAAGTAGGAGGACCTCAGTTGGCTGGTTTTCTTTGTTAATTCATCCTGAGGAGTATCTGTGGAATCTTCCAGTGCTGTAACTCTTTTGCCTTTTTTTTTTTTTTTTTACGAGGTCACTTCTCAAACCATCAACTTTTATTTTGTGGCTTCCTGGTAAGTCGAGAGCCCCTTCTGTCCAGGGAAAAGAGATCTCTCTCGATCCAATCTGAGTTAAATCTCCTGAAAGCAGGCTCGCGTATGTTTTCCCATACACTATAGGGGGTGTTCAGCTCAGACTCAGACCACTGTTTCCCCCAACCCCAAAATGCTAAGTGGCTCCCCCATGCAATCCGGACCCTCTGGACCTGTGTTCGCAAACTGTTCTCGCTTTGGTCCCTTTGTCCGCCAAGTAATTGCATGGCTTTGGGGGGAACAAAATCCAAACAGATTTGGATGGGTTGGAGTCGGGGGGAAAGTGCAGGGGAGGGCAGGGAGAGTAGAAGAAGTCAAAAGAAGAGGGGGGTCGCATTATTAAAACAACAGACCACTCGAAAGGAGCCTTGCCCCTGCACCTGATCGACCGGCGCGCTGTGTGCCAAAACGCTTCTCTCTGATCTCAGTTCAAAGACGGCAGGGAAGAGACTCAAAGCGGTTGGGCCGGGGGAGGGGAGGGCTCGTCGGCTAACTGCAGAAAGGCACATCTCCGCTCCCCGGAGTCCACAAATCATTCGAGCAAATACCGAGCTGGGGGGACATGCAGGGCCAAAGCCGCTCTCAAAGGCAGTGGATGCCCTGCTGTTGAGCTCTGGACACAGCACAGGCCTTTTGCCCACTGCTAATGCTGTTCATCTGTGACCAGTGACTGATTTAGTGTATTTTTTGTGCCTTGCCTACGTGTGCACATCTGCCAACATGATCTCGCATCCGCTAATGTCAGAAGAATGTTGCTCTCGATTGAAGTTCCAGTGAGGGAAGTGTGTTCCTCTGTGTTCCATATAGGTGTATGTATGTGTGTCCAGACATGCAAATGTCCGTATGCTTAAGCAAGCCAAAGCGCTGGTGGCCTGTCCTTGGGCTGCATGCTTTTCGGTATTGGAAACATTCTTTAATGCCGGCGAAACAAAGCTCGAAGGGCTGATTGCCTTACCAGTAAAACTAATAGCGCAGCCGCACTTAGACGGCCCTAGCGCTCTGTAAGGAAGCCAGCCGCATTCAAAAGGCTCGGATTCCTTCTCTTGTTGCAAACTGCAGTTCCCACGGGCCACAGAGTGTCATTCGGCTCGGTGCTGAAAAGTTAAAAAGCCTAAAATACAGTCCTGATATAGACACAGAAGCAGCAGCCTCCTGAATCATAAATATTTTGTTTTTTTGCCCTGTCCCGCTCAGCAATTTAGCTCTGGAGGCTTTGGGACTTGTTTGGAGGGAAAATAGAAGCATTCGTATAAATGAATGTTACTGTTCTCTGTCCTGGTTTGGCTGGAGACAAGAGTAAGCGAATGTTTTATGGCAGTGTCTCAGACTCAATTTCCTCTCGTCGAAGAGCAGGCTTGCTGAAGAGAAGGACGGGGGGACGCGCTTTTGCACTGTTTCCATTATGCTTCTGTGATGTGGCCTCTGTGTAATTGTAGTCTCACGGTGACGCCGTCACCACAACATTACCGACCCTCTCCAAACATTCACTTTTTTCCCCCAGTGTTTTGGGAGAAACGAACTTTCCATCGAACGTTGCTCCTGGCCGAGGCTGAGACAAAAGGCTGAGGTCATCCCTGACAGCCCAGCCCAGAACATTTATGAGACTCACATTCTGCTGCGATACATTTCCACTTAACCAAGCCTCATTTTTTAGCACGGTTTATAAGGTTCCCAAGGAGTCAGCTAAAGGTGACAGGGATGACTATGCTGTAGCTTAGACCCACTGTGTCATAGCACCTGCACTGCTTTCCAGTCTTTTCTAGGATTGACTAAACTGAGACATAGTTCTTGGTGATTGCGAAGTAGAGGGTTCTTGCAGTGCTTGACCCCAGCAGCACCTTCCTGTTTGACCTTTCCCATATGGCAAAGCAGTTTTCCCCTTCTTTCTTCCTCTGTGGCCCTCTGTGTCGGCTGATCTAATGAGTCGTGGTGCCGCGGTGAAGGGTCAGACCCTAGTGACCCAGTCTGTGCCAACTATGCTGTACAACAGGGTCAAACACATACTATAGGACTTCGTTTCCATACTCAAGCAACACCTTACTTTTTGCCTTCTCCTCGCTCTACCTCCCCCTTACACTCCCGATCTCCTGTTCTCTCTCACTCCCTCTCTCTTTCTAAGGCTGTGCTTATGAAGAGGGATTTATTGGTCTGAGTGGGGCTGTTAGGTGATGGTGGGCTTCACTGCTCAAGTGTTCTGGTGCTTAAGGCAATACAGGGTTGGGGGGGATGTTATGGAGTGGACCTCACTGAGCTGAGCAAAGGGTTCTCCCAGCCTCGAGCACCCCCAAATCCCTTCCTTGACACTTTAGGAGACTGAACAAAGGGAGTTCCTCTCTAAGATGGCGTGACCTCACTGCAAATGTAATGTTTAGGATTAGGCCCAGTTCAATGGGAATGTAATCTATCTTTTCGCCCTCAAATAAAGTGGGGTTACTTGCTCTGAACAGCGCCTGATTTAGCCTAACCTAACAGATGTGCTACAGGATGGTACTGGGACTGTGTAAACTCAGTAACTGCTGTCTTGTGTTAATAGAGCAGTTTGGTGAAAAAAATTACTTGTCTTGAATGTGCTGCCTCAGTTAGTACAGAAGTATGGACAAAATTTAGAGGTGATGGTGTGGGTTCTATAGGGTTCTATTACTTTCTGCTAGTCTTGCAGCCAGAGAGCAAAGCTGAATAAGCAAACATCAAACATGACTGGACAGTAAGCATAATGAGGAAAAAGCACCTGAGCTTTGGATTCCTCTCAGCCGGGAATGGGCTAGACACAAACTCTCAGTCAGGACCAGTCTTGGTCGGCCAGGTGCATGGAGCTGCTAGCTTGGTCTGAGTAATTAGCAGGCCGAGTAGTAAACCCTCATTACAGTCCGGAAGAGCGGGAGATTTTACGAAGGACACAGGAGAGGACAGGGGAAGTGGGTGGGCTGGGACAGATCCTCCCATCCCTGGAGCACGTCTGGAAATCCACACCACTGCAGGACAAGTGAGCCAGCAGTATAAAAAAGAAAAGCGTTTTTAGATTTTTATATAATGTATAACTACATGTGTATGTATTCATAAACGGAATTTTCAGAGTGGCGTTTTAGTGTTGCCTTTTAAAGACCACTGCCGCCTTTTAAAGTCCACTGTTCACATTTATACTTCCTGCCTCTTCCCACACACACACACATCCTCATACCAGAGACATCGCCACGACTACCCAATGTCCCAGCTGCACTTAATGCATTGAAAGTGCAGTTCTCTTCACCTTCTCAAATAAAAACAGACGACAGCAGTGGACCCACGAGCCTCTCTCTAGTTTCTCCTTTAGCCTCGCAAGAATTGATTTGTCTTCTTGGTATCTCCTGTGTCTTTTCGCTCTCACTTCCTCATCTCTCTTTCTCACACGCACATGGTGATCTGGCCCTCTAGTCATTACTTGTGTCGGGAAGCCTTCGATATTACATCTGAGCATGGTAATCGCATTACCAGGCTTGACGTGTTGCAGATAGCGGAATTATGGGTGCAGATATGCCAAATGATTGCTGGGTGGTAATATATAGGGAGGTCAGGAAGTGTTCAAAGACAACGAGACTGAACATGAAACAACGGCAGGAAAAGGCTTTTCCATCGCCGTTTACTAAACCAAAGTGTCAGATCAGAGCAAGAAGGAGGGGAGGGTGTGTATGCGTGTGGATGTGTGTGTGTGTAGGAGAGTGTCAGCAAGGGAGAGAGAGTAAGAGATTGCTGATAAAGATCCGTGTTAACCTTGCGTGGCGGCAGGCTGAACGGAGGGGAAAATTAGGCTTGATATAATACTCATGCATGAGGCTCTCAGACAGACGGGAGGTGTGTGTCATCAGCCACGCGCAGAGAACATTTAAGGGCTTAAAACAAACCTAAAAAAAAAATAAATAAATAAAAAGTACGTTCTGTGACGTTCCTCGCTATTCCACTCTTTGCTGGAGCCGTGCTGCCAGATATATATTTCATAGTGACACAAGCACGCCGCACAACATTATTAAAAGTCATGTTCCTTGCGCAGCTGTGTTAAGTACCGTGTTTGGGGTTGAGGGTAGAGTGGCAAAAAGGCAGCCAAATCATGCTTCGTGGTGTTGCTTATTTCCAGAAATCATCCAAGATGAAAATAATCTAATTTTCACTTCTGTGGCATCTGCTGCCTTATTAGAAAACTAGCGCTCGAAGAAAGCCCGCTACCGTCACTATCGGAAAGCAGAATCATCATAGCGGAATTATTACACTCCTTAGCTTAAGCTGTCCTCTCTGCCCCATGTGTGACTGTGCGTGTATGTGTGTTTGGCCATTGTAGACAGTGGTTAGGGGATTTAACTCAGGTTAATGGGCCTTTTGGAACGGCTTAGCCTGTGTGAGAGCAAGAATGGGGGAGACAGCTTGCTGCAAATGGCTGTGGTGGGGAAGATTGATTCTTTGGTTAAAGAAAGCCCCACGACAGAGGCCATTAGCCTTCTATGAGGAGAGTAAGAAGTCAGCCGGGCTATCTGCTGGACCTCTCACTTTAAAGCAGGGCCGAGGAGACAGATATTAATTGTTTTGCCATCCAAAACATTTGTAACGTGGTTAATGTGGGTCACCATGTTGGTGAAACTGAAAATATATTGCAATATTTTCAGTCCATATTTGAAGATATAAGACACTGATCATTTTGTTTTTATATGGAGGTTCTTGGATTCTTTATTGGAAGAACTGCTTACATGTAAGCAATGTAATGTAGGTATATATACAATAACAAAATGAATATGCCCAGCTTTTTCTTTACTTTTAAAATTACTTAGGCCAAAATAAATGCCCTACTGAATAGCACATGCTTCATCAATTAACATTGCAAATAAATGCAGCTGGGTTGCCACCATATGATGAACCCTTTATGGCTAATGCAAAAGTGTGACTATTCTACTGATGAATCCGCTCTTCTTCGTTAATAATGAGACTTCACAGGTTCATTGCTGCATTTATTTGATATATAAAGAATGCAGTCTAACAAAGCTGAACATTTTATTTCAGTTTGTCAGTCTCCCTTTGCAAACAAGAATATACATGCTTAGGAATAAAAGTCACATATCAGTTGTGTTTTAACATGATTCTAAAAATTCCAGACAAAAATAAGGGCTTACCAGCCCGAGCTGTGCTCTGCATGAATTTGTGCGATTTCAGTGGGAAAACCTAACATCTAGCATCTAATGATTAAAACATCTTGTATGTATTTTATAGTATAGTTGTAATAGAAATACAGAAAGAAACAGAAAGCGATGGTTATGTGTACTACAGATACAGTATGTTTCACTGTGGTACATGGATAAACATGGATACCCATAACTCTTTTAATAGCAAACAGTTGAAAGAATTACCGCCAAATTCTCAGACTGGAATGCTGGCAAGATGCTAAGTTTGATAGAGTTAATAGATCACAATGTGATGTTTGGTTACATTATTCCAATATCACACCTCTCATTACAGAGTTAGGCGCAAAGCCCTCCTGATGCTTTAGTAGGAGAATTAGCACAGCTGTGAAACAGATCCATAAAAGTGGCCCTTGATGGCAGGCCCAGAGCATAAGCGGCACAGCACAGCATGGCTGGGCACACACATCGCGTCTCACTGCCTGGCCTTCCTTTTTGTGTGAGTCAAATATGACATAAACACACATCTTACCACCCTTTCACACTCACAGGAGTGCTGGCTGGACAAAAGACCTGGAAACAGAGAGCAGGGGGAGGTGGACAGACAGATAAAAAGTGAGTAGCAGAGAGTGTCAGGTTAAGCTGAGGCGACTGAGACTGTGTGTGTCTTGTTAGACAAGCCAACTGTGCAGAATAACACGATGATTTGCTATCCAAGGTTAGCTGGTATTTAGGATCCCCATCAGAGCCTGTGTGTGTATGTTTGTATGAGGTACCTACTGTCATGCTTGCACCTTTCACAACCCCCCACCCCCCGTTCAGAGAACACCCTCAAAACTGTGTGTACATAATAGTTTAGTTCCTCCAGCAAGATGCCCAACGCACTAAATCAGGTGCTATGTTAACTGGTATGAAAACAACACTTTGGCAGTATATAATGTTTTATGTGTCTTTCATGTCCTTTATTGTAATACTAATGAGGGGCTGTATATCTGGGGGCTCTCCTTCTCTCTGCTCTTCTTGCTGCGCTTGATAAGCTCCTTAGTGGGATCACCGGAATATTCAGCCGCCAGGGCAACACAGGCGGAACACAATCACTCCCCCCCTTCATTTGCAATCGGTAATTAGTATGCAAATGAGCCCAGGGGACCACACAAGTACTAGTGTATTACAAGAGTCTGATTATGACTCCTCGGGCTCCAGAGGGAAGAGAGTGGAGTGCCGAGGAGATGCTCACCTCCCCATGCTCTGATGGGGCTCCGAGTGCCTCCTGCTCATGGTGCTGCCTGGTCCTCCCACTCAAAATATCTGCCCTATCCGCCCCTGTTTCGTATGGATTAATGTGTCATGGGGGTCTTTGTGATGCCATTTGCATATGGGATTATGGTCTCCTATTTTTGAGTTATTATTGGTTAGCTCATGACCACATAGCCTTTTAAAGGAAATGATCTGTCCTCTATTGAGCTTGTACAACACGGGCAAGGTGCCTTACAGCCTGGCAATACACTAGATAAAAGTGGACAGTCAGACTTCCATAATGAAGAGGATGACCCCTGAACCTGCGGCCCAAGACTGTCAGTGTGAATCAGGTTACTTTCCAAAGCGTGGCCCTGGTGCCTGATTTTCCCCATGACCTGTCTTAAGAAGAACAGAGAGCAGCAGGATCTATATCACCTTGGCTGCCCCCTCTCTTTGTTCTTGCAGCGAGGCAGGCTGTGGTATTGGTGGGAGAGATTACTGACATATTGATGGCTTAAGATTAAGCTTGGGAGAGGGGCCTGGGGCTTCTGCTCAGGCTCTGTAGGGAGATTAGATCCTTACTGTGTGCTGTGGCATAGGGAGATTGTTTCACCCTCCTCAAATCAAGGCTAGGCACAAAGATGGGTGCAATAAGAAACAACGTTTCAGCGAGAATGTTCCAGAGAGGATGTTCCCAGATAGCTTGCGCTATTGGACCTTGACTGAATGCTCATGACACATGGCATAGAGACATCAGGCTGTGGCTGTGTAGTATGGCATAGGGAAATCAACCCATAATTGTCAAGTATGGAATAGGAAGATCAGATGCTGGCTCTGTGATCTAACATATGGAGATTAGACCTTGTCTGTATGCTTTATTATAGGGAAATCAGACCCTGGATATAGGCTATAGCATAGGGAGATCACACCCTCGCTTAGCGATCTAACATACAGAGATCAGACCATGTCTGCATGCTCTAGTATAGGGAAATCATACGCTGGATATATGCTACAGCATAGGGAGATCACAGCTCCGTTGTTAGATTAGTGATTAGTATTGTTCTGTAGTTTGTAACTGCACTGCATATTAATTGAACCTACTTTGCAGACATGTAGTATGCTTCTGCAATGCAGTAATGTCTCTCAGCAGCTTGAACATGACAGGATGGATGCTCCAGGAGGCCAAATGCGCCACAGGGGGCTTGTTCCATAAAGCAAATATTATTGCACACCTAAATAATTTACGAGTAACACCCCCCATGCACCACCTCTACCTCTCCTGCAATGAAGTCTCTTTCTGGTAGAGGTTGTATTTATGAGGGAAGGCATGTTCTATGCTTCCATATTTCACAACCTGAAAAAGGAAAAGGGGGGCGTAATGAAGCATACTGTGAGCAGAGGTTTGTGTTCTGACAGCTGTAATTGTGGAGCACATTAAAAGTCGGTGGAGAAAAGCTCCACCTTATTTCTTCTTTAAGCACAATGTGTCAGAAGGAACAGGAGAGGGGTCACACCATGGCACTGTTTTTGGTAGAAGAATGAAGGGTCTGCTCAGAGCTGTCATGTTCAGGGAGAGAAGATATTTGATGGTGTGATCATAGGTGTTTGCCTGAACCTCGAAAGATTTGCCCCCTAGCATATCCATGCAGAGACACTAAACATGTGTTTATGCCCCAAATTCCCTTTCCAGAAAATAGGGCTAAGAGGTCAACACAAATGTCTTGTGAATATCAATTAATCATCTTCTAAATTGGTTGCAGGTGCATTTGGTCAAGAAGGGTCAAGCAACCAATAATTTTTGCTCAATTAGCTGCCGTCGGCATACTGCAGCGTAGCCTATGGAGATAGCCTTGGGGGAGGTAGGAGTTTATTATAACTTCTTCATTAGGTGATTTCTAGCTCTCCCACTGCCTTTCTGGTTAGCCTGGCCCTCTGGCATTGTCTTTGTCCCATTTGGAACTCTCTCCTCAGACAATCCATACCATGAGAAGGCACAAAAACGTGATTGGGCAGTAAATCTGTGAGCGTGAGCCGCAGTGTGCTATCAACGCTCTGGCACACACAGTGAGGTTAGTGGAGCTTAATGATGCTATTCTGCCAGCCAGCATGCAAGTCAATGGTGCTCCTTTTCAAGGTGGATGGCTACCCTAAAAGGGTTAAAGCCTATGGAGCAGGGCGCATACCCCCCTGGGAGTCCCCAACCCTCCCCCCTAGAGAGGAGGCTTTGTCTTCTTGGGCAAACATTCCCACAGAAAAGGGGAAAAAGCCATTTGGCTCCCCCAGCTTGTGCTTCTTTCAGTGGCCGAGGAGGTCTTCCCCAGTCAACAGCTGGACATGACGTGACAAATTGGGGGCTTTGTCTTTCCAGAGAGGCGGGGGAGGGAGCGAAGGAGAAAGTATCGTGAGAGGGTTGGGGGCTCCTGACGTTGAAAGGATGCGGGGGAGCCATAGAATGCATTGTGAATCATTGCAGCACAATGTGAATTGCACAGTTTAAAGGGAAAATATGTCAGGGCTTTGTCTCAGATTGAAACGGTCCAGCTTATCGAGAGGAAAAGTGAAGTAGCAATTTTACGCGGGTCAGGCAGGCACAGTAGCTGAGCAGTGAAGAAAGTACCCAGGAGTGCTCGAACGCATGAAGGGAGCTTCTACTCTGATCGTTTTATAGAAGCCGATATGGTTACAAATGAGTCTAGGCAAACCTTGTAAACTAACCCGAAATGGCAATGCTTCTCGCCGCTGTAATTATTTTCTGGATTCTGAAAGGCTGTAAAAGAGTGTTTGAATTCAGGTTTATAAGCTGAGTGAAACATAGACAAAATAGGATTAAAAATCTTTAGAAAAAAAAACACAAGAAAAGACTTGCAAAGATGTGGTTGGCTCAGAAGCCCTTTAGCAGCCATTTTATGAAGCTGCCCCCTCTCAGAATGGGAAAAGAGATCCCCCATGAACGACCCTGGGGTGAAAAAGCTCTGCATTTGACAGAGTCCGCCTCTTAACTTGTTAACTTGCTAATTGGCCGGCAGTCACTTCATGAGCTGAACAATGGACTGCTAGCTGAGCGATGAGGCTCTCTTTTTAAGAGGCCGGCTGAGGGGGCCAGGTGGTGGTACTGGGGGAGCAGAAAGGGGCTGGCTACCCTTGGAGTGTTGTGTGTGAGGTCTGACTCAGTTGCCAAGGGGACAGGCGGCCTGATATATTATCCGGAGGAGTATTGGGCTGACCCAAGGAGTTGGGAGGGGGCAGGTGGGGCACGACTAGGCTGCGCAAAACTTGACTAGCACCCCCACTCAGCCATCCTCCGCATTCTCTGCAGTCTCTACTTGTGAATGACCCTCCACCCTCGCTACTTGTTTGCCCAGCGGAGGCCTGGCAGTGTGGGTTCAGGGGAGGTGCTAAGCGGGTCTCTGTACAGACCCGGAGCATGTTAGGTAATTAGGAAGAGCTTATGGGGCCATTTCCATGACAGCTGCTCCCAGTGCAAACATGGCGCCGACCAGAGGGAGCCAGTGCATTGTGCTCTGTTTTTGTGGGAACAAGGTTGCCAAGTACAATAGGCCGGCATGTGTGGTGTGGGCAGGAGAAGAGGTGCCAGGCGCCCATAGCGCATCCGTCTGTTACAGCGCAAACAGCCATTACAGCAGTGACACAGGAGCCGACAGCATCCAGTGGATTCGACCAGTCTGTTGCATTCACAGGCCTTTGTCTCCTTGCTGGTGTGGGCAATGGAGAAGATCATTAGGGCAGGTCAGGAGAGGGTAAAAGGCTGCATGGGTTGAGCTTTGCTCAGCTTTCATAACACATTCTGACATGCTGTGTGGTGCCACATTTCATAACTTTGGGTTAAAATTAGCTTCCATGCAAAAAGAGGTGAAGAAAAAACAAAACCCAGCTTGTTTGTGCACTACAGTGGCGCCATCTTGCTTGGTTCTTTCTGCGCCTCGGTGGCATATGGTACTCTGTCGGAGGGCTGGAGTTAAATAAATGGATGCAGTGCTCTCCCATGTGTTCGCCATGTTAGAATAACAGCCCAGGCATGGCTTGTGCCGCCAGGGCTCCGGGTGGCACTGCAGGGCCCGGGGCAGGTGAACTCATGCCTAACCGAGTGCTCTTCCTATGGGCCGACTCCTCAGGCGAGACCCAGGACTTGCCCCAGTACTTGTATATTTTCCTGGATCTTTTCTGTTTATCCACAGCTACTCCATCTGGCGTCCCATCAAAGGGAACTATTCCCTCGTTCACTTTTTACCGCAAACCACCAAGGTTGCGAGAAAAAGAGGCGTAGACTTTTCCTCGGGCCTGTTTACCTCAGTGTCTCCGACTTTTGCTGTGCAGACTGCTTCAAACGAGGTCAGCATGTGTGTGTGTGTGTGTGCTTGTGTGCAACACCCTATTCAACACCCTATTTCTAGCTCCCTGAAGTGTGAACTCAAAGGACACATCCACATCTGTCTGCACGTGGACAGTGTTCTTAGTTGTAGCTCTGTTTTTTGGTCTCTGTTTAATATGGTGTCCTCCTTTGTACCCCTTTCTTTGTGCTGTATCTGCTTTGATTTTCCAGCATTAATTCTCATGACTACTGAGCTCCAAGGACAATAAAAGGTATCCTTATCAATCCCATTGGAATTCACTGGCTGTTCCCTGCTTAGGCACTTCCTAACCATTTAAAAGACATTAATTATTGCTATGTCTGCTCATAATATGCAGATAACAGCCTTAAGAATGTGAGTACATGTGGTTGCCTACACTGCTTATGATTGGTCACATAAGCCTACATGACCCTTTGTTAACACGCTGCTTAATGTTTCATACCTTAGAGCTGTGTTACACTTTTCTAACATATTTATCCTATCTTTGCCAATGATATGCATATGTTAGTAACTGAGGATATATCATCTGCTCCAACCTTTACTGCTTGCGGATGTCTAAATAAGCTTACATAAAAAGAATAAATTAACTAGGTAAGAGTAGTTCATATGTGACTCGTATGCAAGGCAGCTATGCAGCTTAAGTGTTTATGAAGTCCATAAATAGGCACATAAAGCTAAAGTCATTTGCATGGCTGGAGAAGCCCTTCAGAGTTTATGTTGAGTGGTACACAGCAAAGATCACTCTTGCTTATGGTTATTCCCTGGTATACTCCCACTGTGTACTGTAACAGTTTGGTCAGGACTTGTTGCCTCCTAACAAGCCACTATTGTACCTCCTCAACTGTTCCTCCTGAACCACACCATGAGTAAACCATTACATCTGTGAGCCAACATTGTTTAAAATGGGGGTGCAATTAAATCTCCTCTGCAGCTCCTCACCCCTAAAAAAATCGCTGTTTTTAGTGATCTGGCGCACATAAACAGCAACACCGTTACATGTGCGCTAGGGCACACACAGACACACACACAAGCACACCCACACACATCTCCTGGAGAGTGCTGCGGCACTCCCCTGCTCTGCACCAGATGTTTTTCATGTGGTTCCCTATTCTGCCTAATAGCCTGCCTTGCCTGGTCTGTGGCCCTGGTGCTGCCGCATGTGTGTGTGTTTTCCTTGCCTGTGCCGGGCAGGGGGAGTGTGCGGAGGGTAGGGGGGAGAAGTGTAGCCGTGTCGGCAGGAGCAGAATAACCACTCCATCAGGCCTCGGTGTCAAACAATACAAACATGATCTCTATATTTGTAGAGCGGCTGTGCGCCGCTTGGCGCGGGCTGAAAATGGGGCGCTATCATTTAGAAGCACAGGCTTTGGAATGATAAATAAAAAAGCCCTCTCCTCTCAGTCATGGTCGTTAGAGCGCATGGCCGAGGGAAGCTCATTTCTCCCAGTCTGGGCCTGCTGTGTGTGTGAATGTGTGTGTGTCGAGGGCTTGCACTCGATGGCTGTACACCCCACCCTTATTCTCTTTCTCTCGTTGTCTCTCCCTCTCTCTCTCTCTCTCTCTCTCTCTCTTTCTCTCTTTCTCTTTCTCTCTCTCTTTCCCCTGGCCCTCCCCACCTCCCTCCCACCCCCCACTGCTGCCCTCTGCTTGGCATCTGTTAAGCTGCTAAAGAGAAAGCTGTGTGGTGAGACCGGTGCGTCTTGCTGGTTGGATTTGAACAAGCACATGCCTGTTCTACCTCGGTGGCCTATGAAATGAGAAAATCAGCCACTGTGATGCCGACGGGAGCAGGGGCTTGGGTGATAAATCTGTGAGGAGGACTTTTTTGCATGTGTATGTGTGTGTGTGAGGAGTTTGTGTGTAATTGTACATGTGTATGTGTGTGCATCCGTGTGTATGTGTGTGTGTGTGTGTGACGCACGGAAGCAGTTGCGAGATTTAAGGATTTGATTTCACACCAGCACAAAGATCTGTGTCTGGAAAGCCATCACCCTAAATGCACATCACATTAAAACATGTATGAGTTCATTCTTCCCCCTCGAATCACTCGCATTTCTGTCACTTTTCAAATATTCAATAATTCATTATCTCCTGCGAAACAGAGAGGGTCAAATCACAAAGTGAGAACTTCTCCCCTCACAACATGCCCTCAGCGGTGGAAGAGAAATGGCTGGTTTTCAAACGTTTTTTTCCCAATTTTTACAACCACACAGTATCTATTAGCTCACGGTGACGTAAAGATCAGTATCTGGTCTTTAATGTTGCTGTTTAGACTGGGAAAATATTTGCTCTCATCCTTTGAGGTAAGAGCATTCTTTTGGTTAAAGACACCCAGACCAGACTGTGGTATTACAGCCCTCACTGCGTTTGGGATGGCTACTGTTAAATGTCATGGTGGGGCTGATATGATCTGATGCGTGAATGGAGGGAGAGGAAAAGACGCCCTTTCATCTCTTTTCAGCTGCTATTGTCTTTACAGCTGCAGGCTGGGGGCAGAGGGGTACACCTGTACCTGTACCAATTTTTGCACTTTTTCCAAACATGAGGGTATTTGAAGGACAGGTGTGTATGTTTATGTATGCGTGGAGAGGTGGAGACACATACAAAGAAAGAAAAAGAAACAGAAACAGAAGGAGCAATCTCCTAATAATAGGGCAAAACTTCAGACGGTTACACCAATGGGCAGTGCAGTATGAATCAATAGAGGCTGAACTAGTGAAGAAACAACATGCATGAGAATGATGTATTATCATAACTCATAAAGAGAACTAATGAGAAATAAGAGATCCAGAATCAACAGTATGTTCTGTTTAGCTTCGCCCTCAGGGCTACCACTTGTTATTTAAGACTATGAGTCTCTGCCATTTATATGAATTTAAAATGAAGCTCATTGTAGACAAAAGTAGACAATTAACACATTAAATCTAAATATAAAATTATATCAGTCTGGCTATGTTTCAGACCCCTGAACTCGGTATCAGTGTCTGTGAAAAGTCAGTCAGGCCCTGAGCTATCCAAGCTATTCACAGTGCTCAGTTTGGATGTGTTTGGTAATCCAAGTATGTAAAAAAAGAAACTCCTCACACCTCTGTCTGTTCACTGTAACAGCAGCTACCTCTCAGCTCAGACTGAGTGAGCTTGTCTGACAGACACCATCTATTTGCCAATCACAGCTACAGGCCATGGGTCAAAGGTTACAGTGATGCTCTGACTAGCAGAAGAGGTCTCTCGTGTGTGTATGTGTGTGTGCATGCGCACGTTAGGTAAGGTTTACGGCGCATCTCTGGACTCCTGCTGTCGGCATTGTTAACTTTCAGCAGCCACAGATAGAGCTGTATCAGGCCTGCTTCCTCTCGCTCTGCAGGAACTATTACTGTCTGTGCTTTTCCTTAAAAATCCCCAAATGTACTTTACCTGTCAAAAGTTTGAGGACACTGTTGAGGAAGTATTTCTAACACAAATGTGTACGTTATTGTCAGTTAACAAATCACTCACTGGGATATTTTCCTATATAATTGAAAAATAATCTGCAAATAGGCATGAGTGGCAGCAGGTACATAAAAGGTTTTCAGCACCCTCAGAGGTGTTGTAAGTTATGTGTAGACCCCACACATGCAGGAATCTGAGCTGTTTTAAGAGGCTGTCCTTCCTCTTGCCCCGTCACGTATGCGTTAGCCAGAACTGTTAGGAAGCGGGACTTCCCCATATGCCTTTTTCATACACCCCATGGGAGCCTAAGGGCCTGAGATGGGTAACCTGTGTCTAACCAGCTTACACTGGCCTTGGCCCCAGGCCTGTGGCTATAAGGGATTTTAGGGGGTGGTTATTGTGGTTGCCGGGGTAGATATTTAAATATAAGGACGTTTGTTAATGGCTATTTGAATATGTGGAAGTAGAATTGTTAAATAAGAAGAGATACTCCTCTGTGGACTAGTGCACCTAAAAACAAAATCACTACATCAGCTATGGCTAAACTCTTATTCTGGCGGCTAATCCTCGTCTTCTCCTCTCTTTCGTCTTCCTGGCCCCTCGTGTTGTGACTCCTGACAAGTCCTCCAATTTGCTCAGCTGTGTGAAGAACCTGAGAGGCCATTGATATCTTTCCCTTTCCAACTGATCAGGCCACGCTCTCAGGTTTCAGGGGGCTTCAGGGGAGTTGCAGAGCTTTCACACTGCTGCTCCAGTGCGCCAATGTGACTGCCACACACCAATTCCAGCCTGCTCATTGATTTACTCCCATCTCGTATTTAACACCTCTCTACCAGTCAGGGGTGTATGCGTATATATGTGTGTGTCTGTGTGTGTGTGTGTGTGTGTGTGAATGTAAGTAAGAGTGAGTGTGGCCAGTTGTATTTACCCCTGTCATTAATGAAGGTCGAAAGGATACCGCTGCCACAGTCTATGAACGCTGGGCTAACACCCCATAGAAAATATTAAGACCTTGGCAATGCCGATATACTAAAAAGCAAATGATTCCAACCTTAATCAATGTGTGCAGCTCATGAGGAGAGAAGAGAGCATGCTGCCTCAGCAGGAAGAGGATATCAACATCGATTAGTTGAACTTCCTAGGTTAGCTCACACTGCTCTGAAACAGGTGCAGCAGGGAGGCCTAATGTGTTTATTATTACACACACACACACACACATTTCTACAGTTCAAAAGTTTGGAATCACTTGTCAAATGACTCATTAATGAGTTGTTTTATAAACAACAATAACTCATTTAGCCTGAATTTAAATCTTACAAACTATAACATCAAAAGGTTTTAGATGTCTGAACAAGAAGCGAACAAACTGGTATATAATATACTGCAATTATTTATTTAAATTGCTTTTTTAGATTTAATCTACAGCTTTATATATTATTCTGGATACTCTATGATTTTATTTATTTGGACTAGCACATTTTCTTGTGATCCCAAGCAGTGTATATTGTCACTGCCATATAAAACCTTGTGTTAAATGAATTATCTTTACATCATGTGGACAATTTATAATAATTAGACCAAAATCAATGAAGTAAAATCATGTTATATGTCTGTGTGGGTTCTCTAACTTGTTTTCTTACCGTTTCACTCTCATTCAAAAGTAGTGACAGTAGTCTGTTTGGTTCTGTAGTATTGTCTCATCAGTATAATGAAGTTTGAAGTTTTCAAGTCAGTTGGGATGATAATAAAACCAGAATTAGTAAATATTCTCAGGCATGGTATAATCAAGTTGAAAAGCATCGTGGCTAAATACTACGAAAGGAAAGAAAGAATACGTTCGTTTTCCCATTTAAAAGTTCTCCATTCACCGCCTCCCTCCTTTTCAGCTGTTCCCACTACGGTGGATCCCTTAAAACCTGATCCTGGCTGATTTTCAAGCCTGCCTGATCGATTTCCCTGGGTGAAAATAAGAGGATACAAAAGCATGTTAGACTCTCTGGAATCAGATCCAATCCATTAGGGGGATCAATACGCTGAAGGCGAAAGGGAGAAAAAAGAGCCCTGAGTGTTGACAAAACCAAATAAATATAGATGCGCGAGAGAGCAGAAATTAGATTACTGTCAAAGAATCTAAGCACAACACTTTTAACCCCTAACCTAACAATCTGTGTTTACACCACAGCGCAAGGGCACGGGAGGGGACAGACATGAACTGCAGGCAGCATGCGGTCACACACAGCGGAAACACACGCAGTGCAGGGCTTCGCTAAATACAGCCACACAGGGGTTTAGACCTTTGGCTGCACACACAGCCATACAATAGAATACTAATGGAGTAGGGAAACAATGTGTTCTTCTATTGTTGTCTCCTGCAAACAAAGATCATGCAATATTATAGGTTACAATCTTATTTTCTGACTTTGCACCTACACGATGAGGACATACATTTTTTTTCTGTATTATGATTTTGTAATTTATTTATGCCATTTCCTGAGAATGACCATGAATTAATTTAGTAAGTTCACTGCAAAAAAATAAAAGGACAAAGGTGTTTTGAGGTGTGTATGATATTTGGATTGATGACCATTGCTTTTGTTAAAGTACTGGTTGAACTGGTTTCCATAGAATTACTGAATTAGTCTTAGGGTCTAAAAACACCTATATTTCAAGAGGTTAAACTACTTGTTACTAATTAAAGTACATTGAACAACAAGCTAAACAACAACCTTTTTAACATATTCCCTCTCTTTCTCTTCCATACATGGTTCCTGCTCTGATTATGGTTCTCTGCTTTTAGGTAAGTGACATTTTTCTGTTAACATTTTTCTCCACAACTTCAGGTTTATACACATTTTTGTGTGGATACTAATCACTATGGGCTTTTTTTTCTGGGCCCAAACTGCACGTTCTTGCTAATATTCTGCCTGCTCCCCGGCCGCCGCCAAGCAAAAGCCCGCAATTATTACTTTGGTGGCGACAGCCAAGCGTAGAGCTACAGCATGTAGCATTTTTAAAGCGTTAGCTGTGGCAGGGAAAGCGACCTGTCGGAATGCAGACGCTTTGCCCCCACCACCATCCCCATCATCCCCATAATCCCCCTCATAATGGACTGGCAGCAGTGGCCAAGGTCTGCTCTCCAGATGGAGCCTCTGTACGGTAAAAAACTGGCACCAGCCATGCCCAGACCCCCACCGCTCCTGCACTCGCCGACACAAGCGCCCACAGATGGGGCACTTGCATACACGCATAAACCCCGAGGTGGCGGTCCTCTTCTGATTTACCACATATCTAAGGTGAAAGTAGAGTAGGTGGTATAACACATAAGCCAAAACTACGATTGTGGGTGCGGGCAAGATGCAATTGATTTATAGCCCTGCCCACCAATGGAATATTTTACTGAAAACCCCAATTTACACTGCAGTTTTCTTCTTTGGCATGAAGTTAGCTTCTTTAGTTTTAAGGATCCTACAAAGGAGCATTGTGCAAAACCACTAGACAATACTGTCTTGTGTCAGTATTGAGTCATCAAGTAATCTCAAATTGGCTTTCACACTGCCAGGCTTTCGGTTAAAATTAAATAAAATATTTTAATGATCCATGATGGCTAATATTACTGTTTGTATCTAGGCAGCGTGCTGTTTCTTCAGACATCTAATATTTGTGGTTAAGAGGGAAATTGTATAAATGCGATTTTTCACCAAACTATTACTTTAATTACCTTCCCTTGCGTAATCTCTCCAGCATGGCTGCCACAAAGTAACATCTTGTTTGTCCTTCACCTCCTAACTGGAGAAAGACTTCTCCGTAGCTGCTTTCTCTCCTCCTCCTCTCTGGCTCTGCCGGGCCCTCTCCCCGTTTCAGAGGTGGTCTAGGTGCCACTCAGGTGATTCCCATTGATTTACGCTCCACGGCCGTGTCCTCTCCAGGTGCAAACAAGCCGGGTCATATCGATGCCACTTGACTGATCAGACCTCTCTGGCTGCACAGCCGTTCAATAGCTCTCCTTGCAGAGTAAGACCTCCACGGTGAGCATCCGGGGCTGAGGAAGACGGAAAGACTGAAAACTGGCATTCATTTTGCAGCCTGGTAATTATGTTGGCCCAGCTGCTTAATGGTTTGTCCTTTAGTATGTTTCGGGTTTTTCCTGTTAGGTTAGCAGTGTCCTGTAATGGGCATAGACATGTAGGCTTAAATATTAAGTTGTCAATAATATATGCAGTATATGAATAATGATATTTTGTATATATTTTGTAAATTTTTTTGTAAGGATTCATGCAGGATTATCAGGTGCACCAAATGGTACTCACTGTTCAAACAACTGCAGTCAAGAAAAAACTTGGAAACAGTTCAGATTGTGCACAGACACACACTGTATATATATATAGCCCAAAGAAAACATCCTCAAAAGAGCCGGTAAAGCAATAACTAAATGCCAATATAGTTATATGGATAATCAGTTTAAAGCTGGCTCCCCTTGCAGATCAAAAACCGTAACTTGCCCCCACATACCCCACCCCCTCCAAAAAAATTATACCGCTTTAGAAATGAGAAAAAAACATTATACTTTTTGATATCAGATTACAGGGTTTAATTATGAAAATACTGTCCTACTCTGTACATTGTGACTGGGCGTACTGCTGTCATGTCCTCCTCTAACTGCTAATTGGCAGTTGAGCAGGTGAAAGGGAGATGTGGAGGAAGGGAGTGAAAAAAGTGGGAAGTTGTTAATGTTCAGTAATCATTGGGCCAAGTAATAGTTATCAGTGTTTAAGGGGCAATATTATTACCATGTAACGAAGGCCTTGATTACTTTATTAGCCCTGTCAAGTCATTCCGCTATCGCTTACTAAACCGACCCCGAACCCCCCCCAACACTGCCGTCGTCACTCCTTAGTGCCGCAACCCATGAAGAAATCAAATTATGGGCACTGCACGTTTAAATCACGGACCCCGTACCCCGAGTGACATAAAAAATGACCATGGGGGGGTTACGCAGAGTTCAGGCCGGATAATGAAACGGCCATGGAGGTAATAGAGAGAGAAGAGGTGTTCTGAATATGGGGGGGAGGCATCGGATGGGGTTAATAAAAGGGGTTCATTTAGAGGGTATCTCCTCAATCTGACCCGCATTGCTTTGTACCTTCTCCGACTTACCTCCTCTCCTCTTTCATAGTGATGGACGGCACAGAAGGATTGAAAGTGCACGTTTATTTAAGTCATCATTGTTAGGTGAATGGAGGTGCCGTGCTGGATATAGATACTAATAAATTCAGCGCTATTTACCGGCTGTTGGGTCGCTATGAGTCATGGGAGTGCCTTCGCCTTCCTCCTCTCTCTTAATCCTTGTCGTTAGCAACATAATGCTTGTAATTTGACAGCTTCTTTAGGCAGCTCGCTCGCATTGGCCTAGTTAGCTGCTGGCTGAGATTAAGCTAACTCTGATCAGATGGTGCGTTTCCAAAGAGACCAATTTAAGTGTCAGTTTCAGTCATAACAGGCATGCCTGAGTTTGGCTCTTGGAGACAGTTAATTCTGTCTGAATTCCTGCTCCGGCAAAACGCAGATGGTAGCGGAGGTTTCACAGGTGCACTTTCCCATCTGACACCTGTCAAATGTTTACGGCTCAATCCAGCGCTTTCAGAGCTGGTCTCCCTCTCATTACCAAATACCTCTGCCCTCCGTCTCCGGCAGATGGCTGTTACAAACAACAACAACGTCACCTCTGACCTCAGGTCTGTCACCCTACTACCTGTTTGCGTTAACCTCACATTCTGGCTAAGGAGAAGGTCAAAACCTCAGGATTGTGCTTGTTACCACATAATTAGTTCCTAAAATGAATAAGGTAGTCTAAACACTGTTTAGGGTTTCATTGACTGGTTCCTCAAAATGGAAAGTAAAATGATCTGTAGTTTGTGAATGAAAAAATACAAGCCAGTGTGTTTAGCAACTTTTTTACTAACTAAAAGGCAATTGTTCGTTATTAGTAGCAATTCAAACTCATCAATATCATCTGTCATCTTTCCTTTGCCAAAACCAGATTTTATTCCCTTATCTGCTTGACCTTGAGCCTTGCGCCCCCCAAACACTAAAATTGGGGTTTAATTCCCCCAGCCTTCATGACGAAGTGAGAAATAAAAAGCCCATTATGGGGCGCCGCCAGCGAGCCGTTGTTGACTGTCTTTTACGATGGTGGCGGATGCGAGGAAGGATGCTGCTGATGTCTTCATTTAGAGCCGGTCCCTGTGGTGCAGCTCCACCAGGGAGCCCACAGCCCCAGCAGCCTAGGCAGCAGGGCCCGCCAGCCGGGTGATTAGTAGTAAAATTTTAATGGGGATCCATACATATGTCTAGCTGTCATTTTTACGAGGACGTTTATACAGGCAGTGCCCCCCTTTCCCCCTCCATCCCTCTATCATCATCGGCCCCAGTTGGCTGAGGCCAAGAAGCATGGACCACACGGCTTGCAGACTAACGTACCCTACGGCCTGTCCTTACCACAGCTTGTTGGGGGGGTGCATGAAGGGTGGAAGGGAAAGAAGGAGGGTACGCTTTATGACTTTAAAGAACAGCCTCACCTCTTAGAGTAATCGAATAGCAGGGATGCGGTGGGCCGAGGGTGCAGTTGCAGTCCGATATGTTATTTATTGGCCCTGATCCCTAGGGGACACTGGGCTTAATGTGGCTCCCATAAGAGAGGTCCAAGGTTCCTCCCTGGATATATTTACAGTAGGTCATATTTACAAGCTTCAGCAATTAATACTCTTAATCAGGGGTTCAGTGCTTAGCCGGGACAAAGACTGGGGCATGCTATTATGAATTGCACCACCATGACCCCCTGCATGAAAATTCCATGATGTAAGTTAAATCTAGCCTGGGATGAAATTGCTTGGGTGTGGCCTGCTTCTGAAAGTGCTTCTACTTTAGTGTGGAATATTAAAGAATAACAATGTAACAAACTATGTATTGTTTTATTGTTGATGCCTCATTCACATAATAATAGTTTTTTTAATGTTCAAATGAAATTTGCAGTCGTTCGTAAAATAATGAATTAGTTGCAAACTTCTCTATTGTCCCCTACTGTTCCCTACTGGTCAGGGTGGGGTCCCTGAGTGGACCCATAAAAACTCTATCTGGTCTTCTTGGGTGCTGTCAGAGCTTGAATGGAGGGCCTTCTTTCAGCATCCCCTCCAGAGTAAATAAATACAGTCATGGGGTCAAAAAGGCAAAGGCCTCATAGAGGTGAGGCTGCCCTGATGATCGATACAGGAGGCACGGGGAGGGCGAGCACTCCCTCTGCTAACAAGTGTGCTAACAGAGTTAGCAGCCCGTCACACCTGCGCTGAGCCACGGCCCATAGCCCATCTGAGGAGTTGACTAATGGTGCGTAATGAGAGGGGACGAGAGTGAGGAGAGTCCTTTATCCCGGCCAGGAGGAGGAGGGGTCCACTGCTGAGTTGCCTGCAAGCTGACCCTTTACAAAGCTTCCAACGCTGCCCTAACGCAATTAACACCAGCGAGCGAGGGGTTAGGACAAGGTTGCTGCCGGTGTGTCCGCAGCCTGTGGCACACGCGTCCAGGGAACAAAATCGCTCTGGAATTGAATCACAGAAAGGGAGGGAGGTGATGGCTCCCTCAGGAAAGAATTGAGCCTGGGGAGGTAGAAAGTAAGGCAGGCTGGATCTCTGCAACCAGTACTCACTGTAGTTCCTTCAGAACACTGACCTACCCTACAGCCACATGTAGGCTTGCTGGTAGTAAGAAACCAGTGGTACCCAGATGTAGTGTTTTCCTGTAACGCACCCACTTCAGTTCAGCACCCACTTCAGCTACGCAATCACTTGAATCAAGATCAGTTCTGTTAGAGCTGAAAAAGCAAAACAAAATATGCAATGCAACAGTACAGGATCCGAATGTGGAGTTACTGATCTACACCACCCCAGCAGCTGATGGAGAAGTGACGGACAAGGTAATTGCCAGGGTTGGCTATTCTTTTGACTGGATTACAGTAAAAACATTCAACCCGCTGCTATAACCTGATATTTGTTATCAACACATTTCTCAAGTGGAGACTTTCTTTGCGATAAGTGAACACTGGTCTGCTTTATGGCCGATAATCTCAGACGGCCAGATATGATCAGAGGCTTTGGGAGCTGCTGACCACTTAAACCAAGCTAGGCCCTTTCAGTGCTATAATAACCAGCAATTGCGCAGCATCGCATCTATCAGCGCGCATATCGACCTGGCACGGCTCTGGACACAGATGCCGGGCCTATTAGCCCCCTTTTGTTTGTTTTGAATGAGAATAGAAAAGGAATTGGCTCGTTTTTGATCTTATTGTCGGTAACTCGACCTCCCTTGTGGCCAAGGCAAAAACCAATCCTAATCCGGTTAGGGAGGCAGTGGTAGCTTTTCTAATGCTTTTTGAGGGACAAAAATATGGTGACAGATAATAACATAAATGGGGGAAGCTTTCGGGCTGGCTGGCCGATGGGCCGACCGCAGCTATAGATCCCCCTTCGTACTGCCGCGGCTCCAGCCAAGGCATTAGAGAGGCCTGTGATTGGTTTGGAATCTACGGCAGATGTAACTCTATTTGATTGATAGGACTGTTTAAGAATGGCCTACGTGGCCATTTATTTCATTTCTAAAGAGCGACTGAGGAGACCAGGAAAACCGCCGATTCCACCCACCATCCCAGTAACGGAAAACCTACCACTCAGGTTTCCGGCCAGAATGGTTAGAAAATCAAACAGAAACTTCTTTAGCCCTTAGAGGTCTAGTTATTAATGTTTTTCTGTGTTTTGTTGATTTCCATTACATTATATAAATACAGTTACATAATTACATAATTATTTGTATTTTGCACAATTATTATTTTCACATTCTTTAGCAACAGATTTGAGCTTTAGATGTTTTTATTCATATAAATAGAAAACTGCTGTATTGTTTTGAATATAAAATAAAACATTTTCATTTAACCAGCCTATTCAGCCTGCAGCAGTTTAGCTCCTTCCCTTATAATAAAGAAATAAAGAGCGTTTCAGGCCTGTACATTTATTTTTAAATGACTCAAAATACAGGGCAGTCAGAATATAGACATATATTTACATATATTAAATGCAAAACAACAAAAACAGCTCATTTATTTTAGGAGATAAACCTCACAAGTAGATAATATATAGGGAGAATGAGGATATGGGCCTTTTGATATCCAGTCGAAGAAGGCTGTTAGTCTTCTTTTCAGTGATGACTGTAATGTCTGCTCTAACATTTATGCAACATGCGGCGTCTTTCACTACACATTTTCTATTTTTAAAATGTGGTGTATATGTCTTGCTAGTTTACCAGGCCTAGCAGTGTTTGTATCTGGGCTGGTGCGTGTGTCTGTATGTGTGTGGTATAGGTGAGGCCAGCGCACATGCATGGTCCAGCCTGAAACTGCGAGAGAAACTCAATCTGCTTACAGCTACATCCTGTGTCCTTCACAACCTTTCTGTAACGAGGTGCTCTGACCTCTGTCATATCCCTGCACTCAGATGATGGCAGTGTGTGTGTGTGTGTGTGTGTGTGTGTGTGTGCAAGCGTGTGCCTGGCACAGTACAAAACTACAGTTGTGTATTTCATGCATTGAGGAAATATAGGAATATAGGATATAGGAAATGTGTATTTTCTCCTCGATTGCGCTTTACTCTCTCTGACTTTCACTCCCTCTCTCTCTCTCTCTTTCTCTCTCTTTCTCCCTCCTTCACACACACATACTCAGACGGTGTGTGATAAGTAGCTGTGAGTAATAGCCTTCCTCTGGCAGGCAGCTGCTGGCTCTTGTTTACATGATAAGTGATTACCCTAATTTTGAGAGCAGCCTGATAAATAGGTTGCCCCCGTGACAGCCACCATGAGAGCTATGGTGATAATACCTTTTTGATTATTCAATAAATAACCCATAATTCGACATTGATTGGGCTGTGAATGTGATGTGGAGGGGGTGGTGGTGGTGGAAGGGGGTCAGTATTGACCCTTGTGGTCAGTTCCATGCTGACCAGTGGTCACTAAGGTCAGTGCTCTCCACTCTGTGTCCACTCCTGTCCACACTGATTTGATTTGCAAAGGATGCACCCATTGGTCCCCCTCTCTTATTGGCAAATCCTAGGCCCCCCTGTGCGCCGAAATGACCGCCACATAATAACTTTTAGAATTCTCCCATAGCTCGTGATGAGTGTATACGAGTGACAGCTTTAGCATGAGGCATATTGAAATCAATGCAAACGGCTTTGTTCAGACCCTTGAAGAATGGTTTGTTTTTGGAAGCCGGCCTGAGCTCTGATCCACTTAGCGTGGTTAGTCCTTTTTTTCCGATTGTGTATCATCCCCCCCCCCCCCCCCCCCCCCCCCCCCCCGCCGCATAGCCATCGGTGTTCACTGATGCAGTTATTGGAGTCTTCCTGCTCTAGTTATTGGACTATTGATCGTCGAATGTTTTGCCTTCTGTCGGTTCCCTTTTCATTTATATGCAGATGCCCTTGCGCCAGGATGTCTGTCCCTCATTGTCCGTCAAACCTATGCCCCTCCTCCTCTGTGACATCACTCAGCCCCGGGTGTCCGTCCAGCGAAGAAAACCGGACTGAAAAAAAAACGTTCCTTTCTCAGCAGCCTTCAACGAATGGCTTTTCTTCGCAACAGATGCATTGCTGCGCAGGCTTTTGCCTATTAAATACCTAGCCTCAATTGCCCATTATTTCCCCCAATAAAACCCGCTGCAGACTGTGTGATTTTTTTTTCCCCCTGCCGCTCCCTTCCTCATCTTTTGTTTCGGAAAACATGCTTCAGATGCAGCTAAAAAAGAGGGGGCCTTAATGAAGTGAACCGTTTGATGTTCAAAATAAAAAGCAGACCTGGGGCCCGCCATGCAAGGCTCAGCAAACGCGGCAGTGGATCATAGGTGTGGAAAGCTGATCTTTTAAAAAGGCAGGGGGAAAAAAATATATACACATATATTAAAAAACATAGATTGTCAGAGCGCCTGCCAGCAGGCCCCAGTTGCACTCTTATTACACAATTACAGCGAGCTACAGGAACCACCGGATCAGCTTGGGAGTTCATGTTATGATGAATGCGAGTATATAGAGAGGAGAGACTGAGCTCAGACCTCTCAAGAGTCGTTTTTAAGAGTAAAACAAAATGACCTCGTATACAAAATTACATAGTTGATTAATGAATTACATTCACATCCTGTATAAATAGACAAGTCTAAAGAGTAACAAAAACATGGCAAGAATGTAAAGAATTATATTTCTTTCCAAAAAACAAGACTTCATGAACAACTGCTTCCTTAAATTCACATTATCATAAAATGTATCCTATTCTACTTGCAGTCGCAGATGTAAAATTGATTGAAGGTTTAGATATATTTAACAGAATTCCTCCACTTGTTTCAGTGAGCTACCATTGAGAAATGACTAAATGCGTATTCCTGCTGATTACTGAGGGAAAAAGCAGCAGACACACTCTTCAAACTGCCTGGATTCAGGAAGAAGTAAAGTGATAGATGAAGAAATAGAGAGGGAGCAGAGAGAGAGAGAGTAGCTGGAGAAGAGAGGGGAAATTATGATTAAGGACCACGGTCATTATGCCTCACTTTTGTGAGTTGGGAGAAAATCGCTCCATTCATAATTCATTACCTCAATTACTATTAATAAAGAGGCATTTCAGCAAGGGGAGAATGGCAGAGGACAATTACATGTAACGTGGCATTAACGTTTCTGTTTGAACATCGCCAACCCCAATTCCTCAACCAAGTAATAAGAGGGATGATCCCTCCTGACTTTTTCATGGAATTATTGTATGGATATGATATTCTAATCTATTAGCCCCCTGTGTAATGTATTCGCTCAGTTAATTGAGCACATTCTGGAGTGGAGACAGAGGCACAGGAATAAAAAGTGGAGGAAGGGCTGAGATTCCTTGGATTGTGGGTTATAAACGAGTAAGGGAATGTGAGTTTACAGGAAGAAGAATGTGTTGGAGGTGATCAGTTTTGGTCATAGGGTACTGCAAAAGTCCTGACTTTGAGAGACTAGTTGTCTTATGTACTATATTTTGACTTTGATTTCTCTATCTAGGGTTGAGAGTGTACAGCGAAACCCTTTCTGGCTAACGTCATTACACATGCTTCAGTACAAATTCAAACATTAATTTATTTTTCAGTCAAAACGGCTGTTAAGTGTTCAGTGTGTCCATGTTTCCTTTATTACTACTTTCATGCTTTTTAAGAGACTTGTTTTAATTTTTTTTTGCATATTTTGTTTCTTGCAACAAGCAGTCCCGAATTTAGTCTCGTTGGTCTGTAAAACCTTACGCCACATCTCACAGGTACAGTTTTGTAATGGCTTCTTGACAGCATCACATCCTTTCAGGTAAAACCTTACGCCACATCTCACAGGTACAGTTTGTAATGGCTTCTTGACAGCATCACATCCTTTCATAGCTTTGAGTTGCAAGCAAGAGTGGAGCTTGTTTTTCTACTTTCTCTAAAAGATGAACCTGTCCATTGCTGTTTATTTGATGGTGACTGCTTTGGTGCTGTTCCAGGCCTTTCTCTGAATCTTTTAGTCATTTTTATCATTTCATTTTTATTACTTTCCTTATGCGAGTAGATTTCCTTAATAATGACTTGTACTTTATTGCTATTGTGACTAGAATGAATGGTGGTGGCCTATAAAATCTATAATCTATATATTACTTATTGCACTAATGTATGACCCCATAATTTGACATGGTACAAAAACAAATGTGTGTATATTTGTGTTTGAGACACATGTTTGAGGACTGCCGTAGGCAGTGGGCTGTGTTTCACTACCGCTCTCAATTCTCTGCTCCTGGCTGGCTCTAGGACTGGCACACTTGGCACGCCTCCTAGAGCTCCATTACACACACACACATACACACACATCAACACATACACACACCTGGCCAGCCACGTTGGGTCCAGAGGGAGCCGCCTCATTACCAGAGTGCCAGGTCTTGTGAAGCTGGCAGGGCCCGGCGAGGGAGGAGGCCCCGCTCCCTCCATTGCAACGAGTGATAATTGATTAAAGAAAGAGACTGAGGAGAAGGAGATTGTAAAGAGCTTGTAAAGCACTCGGCGTCCCAGCCACCGCTGAGGCTATCAGGTATGGCGCCACGTGCCTTTTCCCAAGGCTACAAATATAATAGGCGGTTTAAGTCGAGCTTCTCCTTTTTCTAGGAAATGTTTAACAGCCTCTTCATATAAAAAAAAAAGAAGTATTCAGTGCTCGTAAAGGTTCCAGACTGACAGTGTTGCAGACTCTGAGTGTTCTGCTGGAACTGAGGCCTCAGAGAGATGCAGTAGGAAACGGCCAAGATTTTGTCACTGTGCGGTCAAAGCGGTCAGTGGATCTGGTGTCAGCCTGTTTAAATGGTTTTCAATCCTGGTGTACCCCTGTCCTGCATATTTAGGTGCTGCTCCGACTGGTAAGCTATTGAACAAGCCCTGCTTGAGTTGAACCTACTAAAAACATTTAAGGCAACAGCACTGCCATGTGAGCCATCCAGCAGCCTTCCTTTGCCCCTCTACCCCTTCCTTTCGTCCCTCGTTTGTGAGGTAACCCGCCACTTTCAGCATGTGGCAAAACCCCAGTGCCAGCTGTCCTCTACCACTTCAGCCAAAAACCTCCTGCTCTCTTTCTCTCTCTCTCTCTCTCTCTCTCTCTCTCTCTCTCTTTCTGCCATGCTATGATGTAACTGCTGCTGAATTTCAATTACAGCACCCTCTCTTCATAAGAAACGACTTGCACGCACCCCAACCTTTCGCCCACTTACAAGTACCCTTTTCCAATTCTGATCAGTTAGCCAGTGACACCCCCTCCCCACTCTCTCAGCGTTCAGGACTTGCCAGGCAAGGCCTTATAAAAGCCGACTTCAGTGAATGAAACCGCAGCGGGGAGCCTTTCACGCCGCACCCGCATATCTGGTTTGATTTTAGAGAAATGACTGAATTCCTGCCTTTGGAAAGAGCTGTGGAACATGCTAGAGTTGTGTTAAAAACGGAGTGGGGTAGTAAGGAGGGGTGGGGGTGGGGGGGTGGTCTGATGTGTAGTCGCGTGGGTAGTCTGGCCCCAAGTGGCTTGTCTGGGGTGATGTGGGGGTGCAGTAAACACTCACACACATGCGTCCACAAAGTACAGTATGTAAACAGACATGCTGCCTCCTTGGCCTTCCTGGCTCTAACTTTGAAGCTTTGTTTTATGTGGATGAAAGCATCGGTCAGGTCAGGACAACATGGGAGACACACACACATACACACACACAAACAGACACAAACACACCTGACATTGCTGTTAAATATATTATATTTTTAATTTTCTATTTTTTACATAATTAAAAACATGTTTCAAGCTTTTTTTTCTGTTGTTTTTTTTAATTTATAACAAAAACATTCAGATTTAGACAGGCCCTCTTCAGGAACTAGTTACATTTGACCATCCTCCTACTTTCTATATACTTCTGAATTTAGAAGCCCCCTGTCTGGGCCCCGTGGGAATAAGAAGTTTACCCTCCCCCCAAGACCCTGCTTCAGTAATGACCTGCTAGGGAATATCATAGCCAGGTTATTACCGTCATCACTAAAACTTTACAAACTGACGCATGTCTCACCCGTTTAATGTGTGTGAGTCAGAACCGAGGGTCCAAAACTCCTTGGGCACTTTTTCATTCAACACATACGAGGCCAAAGTTCTCCCCCCGTTTTCGCCGTTCACCATTTTTTGAGTCACGCACAATATTTTTAAGTGCTGCTTTACAAGGCTTCTCGTATTTGCTTGCCTGGCAGAGACGGATAGAGCGCTGGGGAACGATCTCATAACAATCAAAGGAAAAGAAGACGTGAAAAAAGAATCAAAATCGACCTGAAATGTCAGGGAAAATAAAGGGAGTGGATCGTGTTATTGCGCTGATTGTCAGGAATAGCACAGCCTTTGTTTGGCTAATTTCTCTGCATGTAAGTGCAGGGCTATCCATCCTCTTCGGATGGGGTTTCATGGGGGATTTGGCTGCTTTGACCATGATATAAAGCTGTCATAATTTATTTGAATTACTAAACGAGAAGACCAACATTAATCACCCTTTCTTGTTTATTAAAGCAATAAAGATTTCACGGAGTGCTTTATCACTTGGTGCCAGATTGAGAGAAGGCAGCCTTTTGTAAGGGGCCTCACAAAGACAAGAGCCCATTACACCATCCAAGAGAGAGAGAGAGAGAGAGAGAGAGAGAGAGACCAGTGACATGGAAGGCTCACTCAGACGGAATCTTTATTGTGTTGTCAGGATGTATGACATCATCCTGACCTCTGACCTTGGTGCTGCAAAGTGCTGATTGGACAAGTCCGTCTCTATTGAGCGCTGTAATATTGCTGATGTAAGGAAGCGTTATACCTGAGTTGATACGAGCAGCCACGTTCAAATATCTTCCTGTTGTCTCACTTCGACTCACAGTGTGGGGAGAGTCAGCTGATCCACCTTAATCACTGTCAGAGTCCAAATCATTTTATTCCTCTAGTTATGAGAACTAGATGCATTGTTTTGGTTAGTGCAGACATGTATGACATGTAACATACTTAGCAGACCAGAGAAATATAAATACTATTAACAAGTACTCAGTAAATAAGTTATTAATTATTAGATAATAAGTTATTAGTCTTTGTCACATCTATTGTATTGCGTATAGTTACTTAATAATAAGTCTTAAGATGAATAGTTTTAATTGAAGGGGTTAGTGCCGCCCATGTCGTCTGTCTCCTCCAAGCTATGAAACATCATAAGCATTGACGTTACACCTCTCTCTCTCTCTGTTTCCTTATCTCCAGACAACAGCTCCATTGGGTGATCAATAATGTGATTAGGAATATGGGTGGTATCTCTTGTGAGGTGGATGCCATTGGCTTAGGCACATATCTCCACAGGGCTCAGCGGAGTCAAGGACACGCAGGAAATACTGAGCCACTCCAAGCTCTGGAAGAAAGAGCAGCCTTACCTTTGACTTTGACAAGCATGCCAGTGTATTATGAGTGCCTCTGTAATCAAAGCTTGCCGTACAGTGATGTCTTGTGTTTGGGAACAGACGATGGACGCTGATGCACACTGATAGGACCTCTAGAACTATAGAGTCGGACAAGTGAAGTCAAATGCAATATCCGACTCAGTCCAAGTCCAACAAAAAAAGTCCTTTCCTATTATACTCAAGCGTGTCGTAAATTTCCCCCCAAACCCCTCCATTTGGCTTTGAATAATATAATCTTAATTATTATTTTTGTCCTGTATAACATAATTCTTGGGTGTAATGATTTTTTATGCTCCTGACATATTGTTTGGAGGGGTGACATAAAACTCTGATGACATGTGACATTTGGAAAAGGTCACCCCGCCCGTCCCGGCTCATGTCTGTCTTCATAACGCTGGCACTTGTCATATTGAAGCTGGCATCGGCAATCTCTGTCTCGCGCGGGGGAACCCTTGGCTGTGCCCTGTTCTTCTTCCTTTTTTTTCCGGGTGTTTTTTTTAGGGACCTTTTTTATGCAACAGGGGAAGAAAATTGTCACTGTAGGGAGCCAAATCACTCCCCCTCAGGGGTCCTTGTGGTGGTGGGCAAGACAGCATGTGAATGACAGTAAGAGAGACTCATACTAATGTGATAAATACATCAGAAATGGCTGTGGGTAGTGGTGGCAGCGTGGGCTGGGGGGTTAGGTGCGTTCGGTCAGATGACAGAAACAGAGGGATTTGACAGGGTTGATCTGCTGGAATTAAACGAAATTGCATGGCAGGTTTTTTTGTGCTTGTTGTTTGGTGGCCAGCAAAAGGCTGTCAGTGCAATTCATCTTGTCTGATCCGAGACGCAGTTATGAAAATGTTAAAGGACTTTCAGCAAGCTGCATCAGTTTTCAAGTGTAGCACATGTTGGCCTTCCAGCGTACTCCACTGTTTTTCCACATTGATATCTCTGTCTAGTGTTTTAAAAGGAAAGAATAACATAGCCTTGTGAAGATGCAGAGAAGTGGAGCAGCTGAGTCAAGTTGTTGTTATCCCATCCATATACATGTGTACCATGCTTACTAGACAACATTGTACGAGTGACTAAATGGGGCCAGCGAGACAATGCCAGGACAGTGTACTAAAGGAATTAGGGTGGGTTCAGAGCAAGATGGCCTCAAAGCCTATCCAAAAATACAGACCAACAGATCCGCAGAAGAAGACGATATAAGACAAAACGTTTGGAAATGCTGTTGTCCTCAATCCAGTCATTTTTCAAGCGCTTCTTTTAATCAGTGTTTTCTTTCCACTTATTTGCAAGACTCTACCCTCACCACCCACTAAAAAGCCTTCTTTGACAACACTGGTCTGCAATTCGCTGACCCCTGGCTTTTGTCAGTCAGCTTGTATTTTTAGAAAAGGACGTTGCCTCATGGGGGATGTGAAATACACAGCTTTGAGCGCTGCGGGGGCTTGTGGTCGTAAATTGTGGTTGATCTCGGGTCTTCCACGACTATCGCCCAGTGCCATGGGCTCACCTTGTACAAGGTGGGGCTGTGGGAGGGGCTAGACAGGATAGGGCAGGATGTAGTGGGAGAAACCCAGGGGGGAGGCACTGGGAGGGATGAGAGGACCATGTCAAGTGTGTGTGTGTGGGTGGAGTAACACTCGGTGCTTATACTCTGACAGCTTTAATGGTGATGGCCATATTATAGAGAGTGCGCAGAGAGTAAAAGGCCTGCTTTATGGGGAGCACAGTGACAGAAGCAAATAGCAAGGACAGTGTGTGTGTGTGTGTGTGTGTGTGTATGTGCACCCATATATTATTGTACATCTTTCCTTCTTCTGTGTGACACAATGCCATGGTTAAATTCTGCGTAGAGATGAGTCAACCTGAGGACAAACAAATTGGTTTCCCCAAAGCGAACCTTTTAGTTTATTCCAAAATTCTCCTAGCTCATATATTTAGTTATGCATCTCAGTTAGGTAAATTACGCAGAATCAGTTTTTTAAGACTCATGCTTTCCTGATGTTGGGGTAGAGGTGTAGGCTGTTACTTCTTATTACCATGTGTTACTTTTTAGAGGCTAAAATAACAGACCCCAACATAACCCCATTGATCCCACAGCTAATTAGCCATCTGAGATGGACAGACTCTTAGCTAGTGGGAACACTGACTAAAGAACTATTTTTATGTTGTTTCAGAACAAATGAAATGCAGAACTAAAAATTAGGAGTTAGAGGAATGTTTGACTAAACAATGTGCGGTTAACTCTAGTATCCTTCAGAAATCGTTATATTTAAGCCATGTTTCCAGCGTAGTAGATGCAGTATATGAAAGAGTCTGCAGAGTATGTGTGTATACACCCAGAGTGTGTGGGCTAATGAGAAACAGCTGCTGACTAATGAATCACGATGAGTTTAATGACAGCTGCTTAAAGCTAATGCTCCACCTGAGGAAGCTCTAGCAGCAGCACAAACTGTGCATTGCTAACTAACACCAGCGCTCTCGCCACAGAGTGCTTCAGACTGACATGTTATTCCTCTCGCCGTTGTCTTGTGGTATCTCCCCTCCGCACTCTCTCTGTTATCTAATCCTGCTTTCTGGAGCGGACGTCAATGTTGGAGATGCATCGGGCTCTTCGCGTAATGTGTCTGTGGCGTCCTAACCTCAGTTTCCTGTGAGAAGCAGGGCTGTAGTTACTCTCCCAGGCCACCGGAGCACCTGGCTGGCCGTTGGCCTGAGGAAGAGGCCCGCGCTGCTGTGGTTTGTGTGAGCCAACGGCCTCAGCTCCATGCACTCACCACCTTCCTCCTGTTGCACAACTCTGCCTCGCCTCATCAGGTCAGGTACTGGCAGTATAGCATAGCCCTGTTGAGAGAGTGTGTGAGAGCTTTCATAGACCTGCCTCCTGTACATTCATACTCATAGACCTGTAATTAAAAAAAGCAATATTATTTATTAACAGTACCCTAAAGCTGGTAAGCAACATGACAGTTCTTTATGTATCGCCTAAAATACTGCCAGTAGGGTACCAATTACAGTACAAACCAATATCAAAGAAGCCGGATCTAGTATGAATAATCAGGAGTCATTTAAAATGCTTTAAAAATAATAAAAGCTTATTAACTGGTTGAATTCATACTCCAAACAACAGGGAGCAACATAACACTAGAAAAAGAATAGTCCTTCTATCGTTCTCTTCAGTTCTTACCAGTCTAAGCTCATTAAGAGTTGACTCCAGTAATACGAATGTTAACTCTTGATTTTTTCTCCTTATATCACTTCTTTTACCTGCTAATCTAACAAGCAGTGGCACCTTCAACATTATTGATGAAAGAGTAGAAAACACATATGGGGTAGTGCTAATTCTTCAATCTTTCTTGTTGGACTGATTTGACACAACACTACAGTGATATTTTTAGTTCACTTTTAGAATATTTAAACTAAAAGTCTCACATATTGCTCCATTAAAGCATTTAAAAAAATATCATATCAATATCAGTGTGGCTGATACTCAAAATTCCAACATCAGTGTCAGTATTGTAAAAGAAGAAGTGGTATCTCTACTATTTACATAAAGATTCTTTATCTTTTAATAACTTGGTGTAATAATAACTGATTGGGCTGATGTATGAAGTCATATGTACGTGTTGAATATTTTACAGTGATGTTGAATGTAGTTCAGCCAATCAGATTTTAGAGCATGAATATTTTATAATCACTTACTATGTACTATATACCATAATCGTTATAGTCCAGTCTTGCTCACACCATGTAGAACAGTCCTATTTATTGTCTTTGTTATGCACCAGACTCATTTATTCCCATAACCTGCCTCGTTCGTATAGACCTGTCTCATTCTAGCCACTGTCTCACACATACTTGCATCAGCCTGTCTTTCTCAAACTCAACTCAGTCCACATGAACAGAACTCTCCCCGTTCCCTAACACTTCTGAACAGTATAACAGGCTGCCAACACACAGCTCTCTTACTCACCCCTTGCAGTGACTGGTGCCAAAAATGCAGTTTTGCTTTTCTTACGAACAGTCTAAGTAAGAGGCAGGCTCAGCCGTACAGTCAGACAGGCCTTCAGCCCTGCAGAAACTGCCCCTCAGCCGTGGCCTTTCAAACACACTTGAGTTACAAGTGACAGTTGCTGGCAAGCCTGAGCTCTCCTCTGATTTTATGCGCTCTAATATTTCCTTGGCCTTTTCCCCCATTATCCCTGACCTTCAGTGGTGCTGTGTGCCAGTTGTTGACGCACATGTCAGGGAGCATTGTGGAGAAATGTCATCAGGAAAATGTCCCATCGACTGCTGAAACCGGAGACACGCCGCACGCTTCCCTCATAAAGGCACCAGAGGAAAAAAAAATAAAAAAAGGAACAGCAAAAGCCTTTAGCATAGAGCGATTTTGTGACGTGGTTCCGTCAACTAACCCTAGCATAGACTTATTAATCGTGCTTTTAAGATCTCATTACGGATTGTTCTTTAACATCATCTGCTTGTTCATCAATACCCCGAATCCAAATTTCTTTAAAACAATTTTAGATTGTCATTCAAATCAAATTTCCCTGTATTAAATCCTTCACCAAAATTTATACAAATATTTTTTAAAAGCACAGAATCTGCAGCGAGACTCATTCCCGTTGATGCTGCAGTGTTAAAAATGTGTGGCGCTGCTTGGTCTCGCTGTTCAGCTGCTGTTTAAGCAGCAGCAGCAGTGGCGGCTGGCTGCGGGAGCCATTAATGTAGTGTGATTGAAGGCTTAAGCGAGTTTAGGCCAACAAGTCTCTCTCTGTCAACACGCTGAGCACTTGAGCCGAGCCCAACCCGCAGCCGCCGCTCTCTGTAAATAAAAAAACGTTTTTACACATTTCTGCTTCAAAAATACCTCCTTATTTATGCCACTCGTAGAGCCTCCACTCTCATCTCAGCCCTTGCATGTGAAATGATGGACTATGTAAAAGCAATAGCAATTCTTTCACAAGTTCAGAGGCAGCGTGGAATTGAACTGAGAGTGATAATCAGTAATGAGGGTTTAGTTTGTTTTTGCAATCACTTTTTGTAGATCTTAAAACCAACTGTAACACTCAAACCTGTTCATGTGCAATGTGAATCAAATGTAAATGTATTTAAATTGTAATTCACAGTATTAATACATTTCAATAATATACATAGCATTAAATGAATGTTTACAGAAGCAGAAAAGAAAAGGGTTAAAAAATAGAAACAGAAAATAGATTCCTGATAAAACATGCGGTGAGTTCAAGTGCTTGCTGTAAAGGGATGAAGGAGCATTATCCTTTTTTTTCCTGCCAGAGGAAAGAGGCGGCTTGTCGGTGACTGCCGGAGCAGCTGCTGATAAGCACACAGTGATTGATTGATTTTTTGATTCTGTCCTGATGTCTAGCGTCCCCCGCGCTGCTACTTTTCATCTAAGATAAAACAGAGGCTGCTGTCCTTTGTTTGTGGTGGCGGGGTTGGTGCCTGCCTCGGATTATTTGCCAATTTTAACGTGACGTACCAGTCTTTTTTTATTATAGAAGCAGAGCTTGGTGGTGCTGGGAATATATGAACATCATGAAACATATGTGTGGATTAAGACAAAGCCCATTACACCTTGATGAAATCAACCTGGACCAACCCGGCCTTCTCCAAATCTAGCCAGCAAGTCGCCTCCTTTTTTTTACTTTGATGTGGAGGTGTTTATTTGCTGCACTTGATGCTGCCAAATCTGCAATTACAGAGACAGGGAGCCAAAAAATGTGTGTAGTTGTTGTTGAGGGAGAGCTGTTTGTTCTAAGGGTAACTTCTTCTCATTGCTAATGCTACAACAGCACGCACACATTTTATCTTCGTCACGACCTTTGCATGCTTGCTGGCAAAGTCATAGTGATATGGAAAAAGCTAAGTATGGAAGACCAGTATACTGTAGTAATTACCTTGAGTATCGCTAAGGTAGCAGTTTATTAGATGGGAATTCCCTAGTAGACGTACCTGTACATGTGTGTAGTTGGCAGGTGAGCCTCGCAGAGCCTTCTTATCAGCGCTGGTGGGGCATCAGGAGTCAGAGGGAAGAACAACCCTCGCCCCCAGCCTAATCTTGTTTGCTATTGCTAAATGAGCTGCTCTCGCTAGGCGTGTTAGCGACTAATGAATTTATGACCTGATATGAGGAGGCCCGAAGACTGGCAGGGATCATAAAACAGGAAGGGAAAGAAAAACAGTAATTAACATTTATTAGCTGGCTTGTCATCTGCGTTGGTTGGTAGGAGGGAGGGTGGGGGTGGTGTATGGATAATATTCCAGTGATCAATTAATTTTTAATCATCTCAGGAGAGATTACGGAGACTCCCGATGAACTCCAGACTGGCTGGAGTCTGTCAATAAACAGGGCATGGGTCACGCTGCAGTGCTCCAAGCGCGTGTGTGTGTAACTCAGGCTCCACACTTATCAACTGCTCTGACACCCATTACCCCGCCTTTATTAACCACTACCCCACAGGAAACTGACACAAGATATGACACGAGTACACGAGACCCACAGAAACAGCTGTACAATTTGGAACTTTATATTTCAAGACAGCTTTTTTCACATATTGGCTTGAGACATGCACACTAATGAGATACTCTTCACTGTCGTGAAGCCCAGAAGTCCAGCCACTGTAGGAAGCTATTGTTGTACAACAACATGGCGATGCTGCCAGACCTCTCCTCCGTAATCTCCTAAGAGGCTAATGGTAATGGATACTAGCCTAATGCTCAGCTGAAGGAGCGCAGATAGATTGATGGGGACAAGCCAGAAAAAGTTGGGCCAGAGTCATAGGCCGGTACCCCGAGGGGTTAATTCTTGGCTCTGATGCCAGGCAGTATCCACTGGTTAAAAGTTAATAACTTTACAGATGGAGAGGAGCTCATCCATCACAGGGAGTTTGTTTAGGCAGCGTGGTGACGGCACTCCGTGGCCAGGGTTGGGCGTGTACTGATAAATGGAGATTGTAGGGAGGGTTCACCATGTCTCCAAGGTGGCTGTGCATGTTGATTCTGTGTGTGTTGATTCTGTGTCACTGTGCTACTGTACACCAATCGACTATATAACAGTAGTCATGCACAGAAGTGCTATAAAAGTAGTGTGTGATTCACAAATACATTGCTTGTGTTCAATACAAAGCCCCCGTTTCCAAACTGCTTTAATATAATAAAGTAATTTTAATTTTTAGGTAATTTTTAACTATTTGTATTGGTCCTTTTATCTTTGAACGTTCACACAATAGAAAGGGCAGCTAACAACTACATATTAGTTACTTAATTTATGGTTACTGTAAAGGGTTGTGTTTTGTATAATTTAAAATTGTAGCGCTTATATATTTGCTGTATAAAAAATGTGCCGTGACGCCGCTGCATTGAGTTCTGAATTTGTGAATCGTTTGTAGAATTCACACTTTGTTGTGGCTGCTAGCTTCCCGTAACTCAATAAATTCTCTCTTTAACTCTCTCTCTCTCTTTCTTTCTCTCTCTCTGTGGGAGGTGGGCTTAGGGAGCAGGGGGGGAGCTCACGGCTGTAAAGGAGCCATCTCATCTGGAGGTTTAGAGTGTTAATGGCTCAAGGTCAGAGGCATAAACTAGAGGAGAGGCAGAGGGTTGTGTGTGCCCCATGCCTGCTGTGAGCCCTCGCGCCTATCCAACACCTTCACTGCTCACAGTGTAATTGCTGACATTCAACTGTCAACAGCAATACACTAATATTATTCTGGAGAAGCCCTGCTCTGCTCTTAACTCAGAAAGGCTTTCTTCATTAGATGAATTTAGTGACTTAATCAATTAATATTCTGTCTACCTATGTATCTGTCTATCTATCAATCAAATCAATATATATATAAATATATATATGTGTATATGTGTGTGTGTGTGTGTGTGCCTGTGTGTGTTTATCATTACACATAATTAGCTTGTAGTGTTTTATTCTTAAGAAAATAGCCTGCTAATATCCACAGCTGAAAGCTGTCATTCATTTTTGGCCCATTTAGCTCCCTGCTGGCGCTCCCTACAGGTCAGCATCTGAAACTGCACTTTGGGTCTGTGTTTGTCATGCCACAGGCACAGGGGTCATATGATGGGGAGGTCACAGATTGCCCTCCCATGGCCTGTCACTGCCCTCCACCAGTCCTGCGCAGGCTGTGCCACCCTCCGCTGGACAATTGACCTTTTGACCACACAGCACAGGAGCACAAAGAGCTCTGTAACCTACCCAAGCCAACACAATGTCACTCTTATGGTGCACTAGTGCAGACAAAAAACTGCTGAAAGTAAGTGTCTCATAAAAATAGGAAAACAGGCTTCATTAAGAGTCAGGACTGAAATGTGTCACACCCTTTAAATTTTTCCATAGCTGCTTAATAGAGTATTCCATTATTTATTTTTTATTAATGTGGTTCAAAAAGCAAATGGGATCAAAGACATTTGTAAAGTTCCAGTGACATTTTTTTTAATTACTATGAAGATGAACTATTGATAGTGATGGTAACGTGACAATGTTTGCTGTTTGCAGGATAAGTTACATCTCATTACATCACAGTAATCTTTTCTGAGACTTATCTTCAGTACTTAAATAACCCTGAAAAATGGCATGCTTCATTAAATTGATTAAATTGATTAGTTTAGTGTGGTTGTGAAATGTTAAATACATGTTTTATGCTGGTTTCTTTTCGTCTTTTAGTTGTAACTTATCAAACTTTAGAAAAGCATACTATTGTGGGGCATGTTGTGTATGGTATAGTATGGTGTTGTTCTACTTTTGCAGTTTTTCAGCTGTGATTTGGAGGGATTTTCTTGAAGGGATTTTAAGAAGTTTTTCGGTGCATGACGTTTAACACTGAGATGAGAACTTGAGGCCTATGAACACACATTTCTCTATATTTTTAAATTTGTTTTGCTATGGCAAGCCTTACAGCGAGCCTTTTGTTTTAGAAATATATTTGTGCAGAAAACGCATTCAGCTCAGCATTACCAAGTGTGCCTACATTGTATGTATGTTTGTGTGTGCGTATTGTTTTCCGGCTGAGAGTGCTGTGTAATTCAGGCTCAGTGAACCCCCGTGGCTGGTGCTTGGCGCAGCGGCCCCCGGGCGACCTGTTGATGGGTCCGCCTCTGTCACACAAGCAGCAGGAGTGATAAATGTCCCTTATCGCCGTCGTCATTGTAATAGCCCCACAACAGGCCGGCGATGGGCGAATGGGCCAGAGTTATCGCCCTGCTCCTGCAGGGGAAGAATACACATCAAGCTGCCAATCACCCGGCCTGAAAATTGCTCTGAGATTTGAGTCCCCAGACAGCAAGCGACAGCACGAGCTCCTCTCTCTCTCTCTCTCTCTCTCTCTCTTTTTCAGTCTCTCTCTCTCTGTCTGTGCTATTACGCTGCTCTAGCGCTTTCACCTCTTTTTTAATGCTTAAACTCCTAAACCCCGCCGTCCCCTGTCAGCTGCTGTGTGTGGGGGTATGCTAGTGCGCTGCAGAAGCACAAGGGAGTGTGTGTGGTGTGTATTTGTGTGCAAGAGTGAGATGATAGGGGAGTTGCGAGGTTAATGTCTAAGCATCAGAAGAGCCATTCCAGCCTCTTTGATTTCTATTGATCGACGTGTTCCTACTCTAAAGGAAAAAATGAGACCTGAATCGGAGCATTTATCCCTCATCTGCCTTCTCACACCTCCCTGCATCCCGCCATCCTCCCTCTGCACTACTCCCCTGCCCCTCTCTGCTCCCCCACCTTACCTCCAGGGCAGGCTGACACGGTGTGAATAATGTCCATAAACGGAGAGGTTAAACACCCAAACCACTACACACACACACACACACACACACACACACTCATGTACAAACTGCATCTAAAGTGTAACATCCCCCTCTACTGTTGGAAGACTCTGGGTGTTAATCTCTGACCCCACAACGATTCAATTTGACTATAATGCTTTAGGAAATCATCCAGTGCATCAGTTTCACTGAAATTTAATCCGACCACAATTCATTACAACTGCAAATTATCACACTGAATTCTGCTGAAATATATAGATGGTAAAACAATACACTGGACTTTTTTATGTTTAGATTTAAAAATAAAAAACAATACGGTTTAAGAAAGGCAGCCATTGTTCATTAATCAATGTATTACATTCTGTCATATTGTTATTTACTTGCTAAAGGATTTTATTGGGGCTGGGATTCTTTGCATTTTATTTTAAGCTCAGCTATCGTAAGTCAATATACAATTTTGTAGAATTAAACAGGCAATCTTTTTTACTGTTCCTTTAAGTCTGACATGTAAATAATCTCTTTTCTAATTGGTGGCTCTGTGTTGTGCCTCATTCAAAAAGTGCTTCGGTGCCTATGTAACTGCAGGCTGAATGGGAGGGGTGAAACTGCTGCAGGCTGCACAGCCATATATATATATAAATATGTTGGCCTTTGTGCCATCACAAAACCAGTGCATACATAACCTAAGCTTAGGTAAAACAGGTAAAACCATTCATTGGTACCTTATCATTATGGGGCAATTCTTTAAGGTTTAAAAAGCTTCATCAGACTTATATGGCTCTTAAAAGAATCATTAATTACATTTGTTTAGGGAAGCAGAAGTGTTTTTTACAGTGGCACTCAAAACATTAGAGATGCTTTCTAAAACATTGATGCACCGCTGCTGTTAAATCAGAACACATTCCTACAGAAAGGCACTAACAGAATGTGTAGAGGGTGTCAAACCCCGGAGACACGCGCGGATAAGATCACAATGATGTCCGATGATGGCTGAAGCGTGTGTGTGATGTAATCTAAGCGTGTCTGATTGCGGCCCGTCTCTGTCTTCCCTGAGGGTGGGGGCAGGTTATGGAGGTCCGAATAGTGGCCCACGAGGGCCCCAGGGTCCCTTTTATCGGGCGGACCTGAAAAACCCACTTCTCCTGATAGCCATCTCCTAGCTAAACCCTCAGCTGCACTCTCTGGCCCCTGCTCCAGCCTTTATTAAGCCTTCACTGACACAGGGCAAGAAAGAGAGAGAGAGGGAGTGGGAGCGCGAGAATGGAGCATATACAGCAGCTACAGATACAGATATGGATGCGCAGTGGGGGGATTAGGTGAGTGTCTCTGCACAGTGACAAGTCCTGATAACAGCCCCCCAACTCTAATGGCCTCGGACCATCACCTGCTGAGAGCTGCCAATCCAGCCCAGTCATCCTGCTCAACAGAGAGCCTGAACTGACCAGCGAGCAGCAGCACAGGCTGGAGAGAGAGAGAGAGAGAGAGAGAGAGAGAAAGAGAGAGAGAGGGGATTGAAAGGAGCAGATTGAGGTGGTCAGATGCAGCCACTTTAACAGATCAGCATCCTTGTCACTTTATAACTATTTAAACTGCAGACATTCAGTTCTATAACTTATTTGCTAAAGAGCGCTTCTATATATCTTTGATTAGAAGATATCTGCCAATTTGGCAAATAGAAAAAGAATTCTGAATGTTCTCCATCATTCCACAAATGCCAGGGTTGGTGGCCAAAGTTAGCTTCATTACTTTAGAGGCAAATGTCACTGACAAGCATTTCATCATATCTCAGAGAGAGAGACAGAGAGAGAGTCAGAGAGAGAGTCAGAGAAAGAGAGAGAGACAGAGAGAGTCAGAGAGATAGTCAGAGAGAGAGACAGAGAGAGAGAGAGAGATGTTGGAGGTAATGTGAAGTTGCGAAGTTGTAAGTATGTCTTGGGAGATGACAGCAGGGACAGATAGAGAGCAGGCTGGTAGGGGTTTGGAGGGGTTTGGCTGATCTGCTGTGTGGCGGGGTGCGGAGGATAAATCACATCCCATTGTAGTGAGAGATGTGGAAGTAGCAGCGTGCTGATTATTCCCCCGCTCCGCCACGCTGACCTGCCGGGCTATATTTCTGAGGCTCAGTGCCTCTGACACACCGTCTGGAGCCGGAGAACACACTCTCACACACAGGGTGGATGTTAATTCCAGGCTGTTTGTTTGTAGTGCTGAATAGGTGGACGGTTGTTCACAGCTGCTGTCAGCTTGCTGCATTATGTGTGCGTGTGTGTATGTGTGTTGAGTTTGTACTTTATCTAGTTAAACAAATATCTGACTTTGTACAAAAGCAAAAGTAAGACAAGTAATCTACATTGTTTGGTTCAGTAAACTGGCCCAGGTGAACTAATAAAAATGGTCCAAAATGTTCTAGTGATTAACAGAAAGTAAAAATAGGGATGCCCTGATCAGAAATGATTTTGATCCTAACAAGCAGTTGGTCTGTTTTTTTTTTTTCTCTAGTAAAATTACAGTTTTTTGGTTGCTGTCCTTATGAACAGACCGACCCATGTGCTCTCAAGGTGCTTAGAATAAAATCTCTTGCTCTTGTGCAGAAAAGTTGCTATTCCGATCAGTCTTCACCAACCCTGGCCCTGCAGATATACCTTCCTACAGAGTTCACACTCTGCTAATTAACATCTCCACAAGTCCCTGGTTGGCTGGATGTGTTAGAAAAAAAGAAGCAGCATTTTAAATGCAGGCTAGAACTACACTCTTCTAACCGTGATGATATATTAATACGAGATGTATCTATGACCAGCTTACCTGACAAATGTGTTTATGTGTGTGCGCACATTCATGGGGCTGCTTCTGCGTGCAAGATAACAGGATGGTTTTGATTTATTGCTCTCCTTAACTGCACTGCAGACAGGTGCTGTGTTAACAACCAAGGCCTGACCACCAAAGAGAGAGAGAGCGAGAGAGTGAGTGAGGGAGAGAAAGCAAGAGAGAGCAAGAGAGAGGCTTAGGCTCTAAATGCTTTGTGCGATGGAGGTGTTAGTGGGTGTCAGCTCACTCCGGGAGCTGACAGATGAGCAGGGGCGAGGAACAGGAAGTCCCCAGCCCTGTAGCGCACAGGGGGCAAGTGTATGTGTGTGTGTGAGAGAGTGCTGTTGTACTGCAGACTCTAAGCTCAGCGCACAAGCAGCAGCAGCAGACGAGCAGCAGACACAGGAGAGTCTCCAGTGACGAATCAATCAGTGGCTCACTTTCTCCCCCCCTCCATACACCTCCCCTCTGTCTACACCGGAGCTGAGGGAAGACAGATCGCCTTTACCCCGTATGCCACTTTAGCCTGACTTTGAGCCTTAATCTCAGGGACAGAGACGGAGCGTGTGCTCCCACTGGACTGGACAGGATTCAGCGCTTCCGACGGTCTGTGATGGGACTTATGTGCAAACAGCCCTTGTGGAGATAAAAACATCAGCATAGGATTATGCAATATGCACATCAGGCTAACTTCACATCAGAACTTACATAGAGGAGCAAAGTGCTTGGTGCATTCTAAATAGATGCCGGGGCAAGGTTTGACTAAATGCGAAGCTTCTTATGCCTCAGAGGTAGTGTTGCCAGATTGAAGTTCTCGCCCAACTGGGGGACAGAATTTAAGCTGTCTGGCATTATTTTGGCAGGTTTTTAAAAAGTATGTACAAATAATAAACTGTGTGACTTAAAAATGCAACTGAAATTCACTACAGCATAGATTATGCATGCATTACTGACTGTACAAAGTTTTGCTATAGTAGGACACCTATAAAGAAAGCCAGTTTTAAAAATGTGCATGAGAACTGGCAGTATATTATTGCTATTCATTTGCTGGCATGGAATCATAGGTACTATCATAAACAAAGCATTAAAAGAATGCTAGTTACATCAGATGTGTTTGCCACTGGCAAGAGGTTTTAAGGGCAAGAGGTTAACCCTTACACATGCTAGGGATGTCTGGAATGTCACTCTCTTCGCTATATAATGCACCCTTTGTAGCCCAAAACCCAATATTCAGTGCACTTATAAAATCCCACTGTGCATTAAACTGTTTGAAGAATACTCAAATACACTGTGCCGCTTAAAGCAAACACAGCTATTCGGCTTATTAATGTGTAACGCCTTAACTTTAAAATAGAACTTTTATTTAGCTGTTTCCTATGAGCCACAGTTTCCATAGTTTTCAGATTACTTAAGAACTATTTGTTATATTTTCAACACTTAAAGCGGTCAGGTGATTAGCAAGATGCTATTGATGTTTATGCAATCCCAGGATGAGCTAACCACTTAGTGATGAATTCATGTCCCTACATCAGCTGCACCGCTGCTGATTCCTCATCCCAGGGAGTAGGGAGCGGGTAGAGTGCCATTTTGAACACAAGGCCTGCGAGTAGGTCAGGAGGCAGACCGTTTAGCGGTGCTAGATATGATTGATCGCCATGCGTGACAGCACTTTCTCTTGTAACTTTCAAATGATTAAGCCTTTAGAGGCTTTTTATGGCTCAGAGCGGAGTGTTTTTTTTTCACAACGGCTCCAAATCGCTGAAGCAGGATGTGTTCAGCATTACAGCCAGTCATTTAGTCAGCAGCCCTTACAAAAGCGACGAACTAGCACGACGGAGCCGAATTAGTGCAGCGGAAGATTAGCATTAGCCACTCTCTCAGAGCAGCAGCCATACAGCGATTCCAAAGAGACAGTGAGAGCGATGCGAGATGACAGGTCCTTTGTAAATACATTTGCTAACTGTGTGTGCAGGGAGAGTGTTAACAGAGGCACAGGAGGGGGAGTCCACTCAGTGATGACAGCTGCTAGATGCTCTGTTCAGACGGACCTTGCAGCTCCTCTTCTCCGCACCGTCGTCTGAATTCAATTAACTCCGCCGGCTGCTGTTCTGTCGCCATTAGTGCTAATTAGTTAAAACATCAGAGTATAAACAGTAAATTGGCTCTGGTAATTAATTCCCTCTCTCCAGCATAAGAGAGCAAAGGGGGGAGGCGGAGGGGAGACTGATGGGGGCGCTGCCTTCGCGGAAGAAATCTGTAGAGGTTATCTGTGGCTTTGTGCTATCAATTATGGTTAGGCGTTTATTTGGGAAACAATGTGTGTGTGTGTGTCGGAGAGAGAGAAGCAGAGGGAGAGAGATCCCGCTAATGGACAGACAAAAGGCAGTCAGCACCTGGCATCAGTTACACGCTGGAACAAACTGCTAGCATAACATTAATTGACATTAGCTGCCAATTTGTTTTTTTCACTTTTGTGCTGTACTCTCAGCACCGTGGTTCACTGCCCCGCATATTTAGGTGTTTTTCTTCTCCTAACACACCTAAAGGGGCGACTCGGCTAATGTACAAGCCCTTTCTGAGGTGGTAGGCCAACTTTGTGTTATCATAATTGTGTGTCTTTCATTTTAAACATCATTGCACGACTGACATTTTCTTTTTAGCCAAATATTCTTTGGAAAGGCAGCTGGTGTGTTTCAGGTCGTTATGGGTTGAGCATTTTTTGCACGTTTCCATCCCAAATGCCTCTGCGCACTTCTAAGTGCACAATCCCGTCAATGAGCACAAGCTTTCCAGCCTCTTTGTAAGAAAACCAGCTCCAGGCATGGGTTTAGATGTTTCCATCTGCCTTACAGGAGCCTTTGTTCAGCCTGGTTGAACAACTCCAGGCTTTCTCCACGCAAGCAGGGAGTCTATAAGTTTGATGTGCGCTAAAATTGTTTTCCCCAGAAGCGAATATTATTTTGTTGGTCATTTTATGATGTATCCTAAGGAGACACTTTTTGGGGCCTCCTTTTGTGTGGGTGTTAGGATGAGATAAAAAATGTTGTTGAACACTTCAGTTCCAGTGAGCTCAAGACGTTAAGATACCCAGGTGCCTGATTTTTTTGTTTTCAGTTAAAACACAGATTTTTAAGGGATATGAGGAGCATTGGTGCTCGCTGGCTTTAGTGAACCAATGACTCAGTAAATCTCTACTTCTCTCAATATAAATTGTATTTTTGTGGGGGGTTTTTTCTTCTCCCATCTTATTTTCATGTCATGCTGCAAGTCCTTATGGGGTGCGTATGGACTGAGGGCAGTGGGCATTCTGGCTAGTGATGAAAGCCTATCACCCATGTGTTCCATGCCCCAGCAGGGCTTGCTTCCTCTGGGATGTGACCCTGCTTCGGCCTGCCTGGCCGGCCGCTTTGCAAACAGGTCCCACCTGTTCAGACGAACGCACCATTTCTCTGAGCCGCTCAAATCCATCCATATTTAAGTGAGGCTGATGCCCTTTCTTGCTCTAGCCGGCCGCTCGGGAGGGAAGCTGTAATGGCTCTTTCCCCCAGGGAGGAGCACGGAGCCAGGAGCCAGGAGTGAGACACAACCACAGGCCAGGACTACTGTCTCAGGGAGAGGGAGAGAGGGAGAGAAAGAGAGAGAGAGAGAGAAGCAAGCAAAAGCTGGCAGATCTAACCCAGCAGTGTCAGACTCATTTCCTGGGTCAGCGGCTGGGTAATGCTCTATTAATTTGCTCCATTCTCCCCTGTGAGGCAAAACTCAATCTTCAGCCGCTGCGGCACACACACTGCTGTACCAGCCACAAGGTGATTGATTGAATAAACAGCTGTCACTACTGTGAGGACCCACACCCACCAACACAAGCACTTCTCTTTAATACCCGCCCCTCAATCTCTACACATATACACCCTAACCTTTTAGTCCAAACAGGCTCACGCACTTTAATGTATATCTTAAACCCACACACCCTCGTGAATACGCACACATTGCGCGGTATGCCCTCCAAAATGTCCTCACTGTTATTATATTTTTTTAGATAATAGTGTCTCCACCCCTCCGTTAACCTGCTGTGCCTCACTCGCCCGTTTCCTACCGGAGTAGCCGCGCTCTGATTACACGGATCAAACACGCATCATCTTTAGGAAAACACTCCGCCCTGCTCGTTCTCCACTTCTGACAGAGTGATGGAGCTCGATCCCCACTCCCCTCTTCACTTGCTGCTGCTGCGGGATTGCATTTGCCTTTTAAAAACGTGTGCGTGTATGTGTGTGAGTGATCAGCTTTGAGCTGGGGCGTGTGAAGCTGTTATTTAACAGCATAATGCATCATTGTCAGCCTGGAGTGGCCTCTCCACACGCCGCTAGGCCTGGCGCTAACGCTGATGCTAACGCAGGCACTCACTGGGCGCAACAGCAGGGTCGACCTCGTTCCATTCCATCAGACATCCACCCGAATGAGCCACGACACCTCATTCCCCTCCTTTTCTCTCCTTTTCTCCCTTCTCTCTGCTCTTCCTTCTTATTTTCCTTCTTTTCCTGCCCCCCCAACACGCCTCGTCTCTGTATCATCAGCCCAGTAACTGTCCAACCCGCTTAGCAACCTGCACTATTCACTTACCATAAAGTGAATCTCTTTCTGCCTCTCTCTCTCACACAGATACAGCCCAGGCCAGTCCCATTATCACTCTAATTCCCCTCCTTTTGAGCAGAGGGCCCATATTTGGCGCTATGGAGATGACTTGTGGCGTCTCACCTTGCGTTGATTTAGGAAGGTGTGAAGCTAAAAAAATGAAGGTTGACAGGTCTGCTGGATTTATTTGATTGTGTATGCGAGACGGTGTCATTTTAGCAGCAGAAGATGAGAGGAGAAAGGAGGAGGAGGGGTGTGGGGTGTGTACAGCCTGAGGTAAAGAGAGAAAGAAAAGGTGGGGAGCGGGGGGTGGTGGGGGGAGTCTCTGAAGGAGAGAAAAAGAAGAAGAAAGCCGGCCGCGAATCAAATCAAATTCCTCTTATCGGGCGTTATTTGAAGACGTTATCGGGCAGGGTAATGCGGTTACGTGCGGTAAGGGGGCTGAGAGATTTCGCTGTTTACTGATGTTGGCATGTTTAGGGGCGGAGGAGAGGGAGAACAGAGAGAGCGAGGGAGGGAGGGTAAGGAGGGACGAGCCAGGCAGGCGTAAATGCTGGATGCATGTCAGGAAAACCCATTTAGGATACATGGAAAGCGGAAAGAAGCAACAGGGTGGACAAGGAGCCCTTAGGCTTCTTCAAGGACAAAAGCAGGTGCTCCTCCTTCAGGTGCTCTGCAGTGATCAATAATCCAAAAGTCTCCAACATATCTGACATGCAGCAGAAGGACCCAGAAGGCTAGATGGAATACCACATTGTTATTGTACTGCTGCTGTGATTTGTAAAAATATATATATATACATCAACCTTCACTGTCACACAATTACAAATTGGCCTGCAAAATTATTAAGATTTGTTGAATCATGTGAATGTCTTGATTCATCCCACTGAACCATCAGATTGACCACAGTCACACAATGAAATGTGATGATTGGTTAGAGGCTAGTTGCATATTGCAGAGGCCAAAGTTGCGGTAACAGTTAGCAAACAATATATTGTGCATGGTATTATAGGTCCCTGTGCTGTAGTAATCTATCATCTCTCACTTTCAGATTTCAATATGACACGAGGAAAGGACACTGCTGCTTGCCAAACCGAAATACATCCATCTATCTAGCCCAGTGAAGTGACAGCTTTGTAGATTGAAAATATGATCAATATAATCAGATCTATAACAACCATAAGCAGATTCAAAATGCAGTGATGTCACAAGCAAGTCTTAATATAAAGCATTTTTGGTGGGAGCCTAAATGTGCATGTGATTTTGGTTGAAGTGGTGCTAAATGAGCAAGAACCAATTTGGCGTTTGGCATCCCCAAACAAGACTGACATCAGTTCTGCGTGTGTGGTCGTGGAGCATGTTTAGCTAGAGGGTCAGAACTGATAAAAAACAAGAACATTTTGATGCTGTGTGGACATTTAGCTGGTCTGTATGAATGAAAATACTTTGTTGCACCTATAAATTCACATGTAAAAAGGGTAAAACTATTTTATTTTGGTTGACGGTTTGATGGCATCAATTATGGGCAAAGCAGTTTACCTGCAGTAATACAGAAGTCAGTGGAAATACCCCACAAACATAGGAATTTTATAACACAGTGTGTGTGGGTATGTGTATGTGTGTGCACATACCCAGCACAGCCACACTCTGTTAACACGGAAAGATTTCAAAAGGCTCCTACAACTCCCTCTGTGCCTATTAGCCGAGGCTTTGTTCTCTTGCCAGTGCGTTAAGAGAACCGCACTCGACTTTGCTCACTGAACACACACACGTGGCACACACGGAGGCATAAAACTTCCTACAAGCGTTCGCAAACAACCAAACCAGATGAAGACCATTAAAGCCACTGAGCGAATGAATTCGCCGCGGTTATGAGACCGAATTTTAAAAGGTCATTAGCATCATGCTAAAAGATAGGGCCAAGCAGTAATGTGGCAGATTCTGCACATTAGGTGTATGCACAAGTTCTTCCATAATTCCTACACTGACCTTATGTGCTTCGTTACATAACTTTTAACGCCAGCTTTTTTATCACAAAAACAGTTTAATAGCATCTCCTGTGCCTGGTTTTATGGACATAGATATGTAGAGGGTTGTTTTTAACCGAACGCCTACACGCTGTTTGAGTTAGGCTAAGCTACCAGACTAAATGAGCGGCGAGACACGCGGCCTACAGGCCCAGTTGGAGCAGCTGGTGGCCGGCTGCCAGCCGCCGACAGAGAAAGCTTTTCAGTCGACTTCTGTCAAGCTCGATTATTTATTTTTTTATAAGAAAAAAGGAAGCTGTAAAGAAGGGCTACAATTGGTTAGCAATTATTTTCTGAGCTAGCAGGCAGCACCGTGAACTGCTAGCATGAACAAACTCTTTCTTTCTGCTTTTATGATTAGTAATATTGTAAATGGCTAATTTTGCGTTGCTCCATTCCGATTCTTGTTTTCCATTTTCTTCTGCTCCTCCAGTCAGCTGTTGATTACTAATGTATCAATGTAATGTAATGTAGCATCCATGCTAATAAAGCACTGCTGGTCTGCCAGAGAGAGAGAGAGTGAGTGTGAGAGAGTGAGAGAGAGAGAGAGAGAATATTAGCTAGCCATGAATATTAGCATGCGCAAACTCAGCCGTCCAGCGTGTAATTGTGCTGTGAGTGAGGTTAGGGAGAGGTTAGTGGTGATGAAAGTGCTTTTAATAATTAGGGAACGTCTAAAGGCTAGGAGAGCGAAAGGCCCTCATTAGCTTGTGCTATCAGACTGGAAGTGTGGGTGAAGAGATGGGTCCCTGATAACGGCTCGCTGTGGCAGAGATTAAAAAGAGAGAGTTCCTGGATAGAGAGGGAGAGAGAGAGAAAGAGAGAGTGAGAGATGAGATGATCCATCTTGGCGCATTAGAGAACATCAGGCCTGCACTCAATCAGAGCTGTCAAAGGCACATCTCTCTCTCTCTTTCTCTCTCTCTCTCTCTCTGTCTGTCCCTCTCTCTCAAGCTATCTCTCTCCCTCAGCATGGCATTTAGGTGAGGAATCTCAGCACTAAAAAGTTCTGTCAGTCCTATTTCCTTGTTATTGGCCCTCTCTGCGCACCGGTCCCGGCGGTCCCACAGATTAAACGGAGTCCCTGCCTGTGTGCGCAGGGGTCCGGCGCAGGAGGGCATCCCACATTAATCATCTTTAACGCGCTGACAAGCACTATGCGCCAGACCCCCCTCCTCCATCCCTGGATTTATCTCTCTGTCTGCTACCAGCCATCAGTCACTTTCTGGGGGGGGGGGGGGAGAGAGAGAGAGAGAGAGAGAGAGAGAGAGAGAGGTAAGGATGGGTTGTGTTGTGACTAGAGAGAATGATTAAAAGAAACGGACAAGAAGACAGGCAGAAAAGGGAGAATGTTCTCTCACTGGAGGAAGAGTGTATGCTAACCTTGTGTCATTATCTAACTTTTAACATCAACTTTTGGCCACAATAAAACTGTTTAATGGCTTCTCCTGCACCAGGTCAAACAGAGTTCAGCAATGCATAGCTATGAAGCCTGAAGATATACTTGTGATTATTTGCTGTGAAAAGAAATCTGAAAAACATTTTCACATCACAAAATAAACTTGTTTCACAAACAAGCCAAACCAAACTCATCTATGTATGTTGATTATTACATTATTTAAGGACTCCAGAGTATTGTGTCATATAGTTCAATGGTGACATACTATAAAACTTGCAAGTGTTTATTATTAAAAGATAGATATTGACAGGTATGCAACTGCCTATTGACTTTTACTATCCTTTCATGTCAACAGGATTTTCGTTCCTTTGGGAATTTTCTGGGTAGCATTACTGGGATTGGGCTTTACAGATTGCATTAAAGAAATACAGAACTATAAAAAAAGTCAGATGTTATTCATTTCAAGAACTTTACATGCAAAGTTGTTACAAATGAATATGCAGAATTTCAGAATGACAGCCGTAAATTGTTTGTAGAACTCAACCATGGGGCTGTCAAGGTTCAAATCTGGAAATAAAACACTGTAGCACGCTGTAGTATTCTGTTAACATTGGCTGTGTCCAAAATGTCATGAATGCTGCCTATTCATACAGCATGCTAAGACAGGAAGGCACCCAGTCATGTCCCAAACCCGAGCACTGACACAGTGGAAAATGCCGCCTTCTAAGAAGACAGCGCAGGCAGCAAGTTTCAGTTTCAGACAGCCATTGTCTCCGGCTCTTATGGTAGGTTGAGGGCTGTATCTCTCTCTCTGACTTAGTAAATTAAAGGCACTATAAGAGTTGTTTACGAGCAGGTGAGAAAGACATTGTATGATATGTGTTTTTGGTGCTTTGGGTGTGTGTGTTGAGGGGGAGGGCTGATACTTTTCTTAATGACAGAAGCATTATGTGTGTGTGTGTGTGTGTGTGTGTGTGTGTGCAGTGTGGTCTTGGTGGCCAAAGCCTCCCCAGAGAGGATTGACTAATAGAGACAGCCAGTGATTAATCATTTCTCCCCTGTGAGAAGCACACACGCCTAACCCTTCCAAAAGACTATGCGGACCCATGCACTCCTTAACACACACTCACACAGCTCTTTGGTTTGCGACTGACATTTCATCAGTGTATGTATTGACAGATGGGTGAGTCAGCATATTTCTTCTTCATTGGTGCCACATTACCAGCTGGGTGCCCACACACACACACACACGCACACACACACACTCTCTCTCTACAGTTCTAATGCACGTACAGTAGTCTCAGTGCACCCTTTAGATAGAATTCAATTAAAAAGAATTATAAATAATGTGAATTCAGTGGCATGCACTGATACAGGATGTCTGGGCTAATATTTTCCATGCACATATCTTCAACATATCTGTTGAAGCTGATGTCACCCAAAATGACCCCTTAAATGTATTTTCAATATTATAACCTTGCTCATAAATAACCAAAGCCACAAATGAAAATTCTATTTTTGATAGTGACCTATCAAACGTAACCAACAGGTAAAGAAATTAGGTGGTTGTTGAGTGTTTAAACATCTAAATAGGACAAAAGCTCATGCCATAAAAAAAATAGTCCATCTGCAAATTTGCCTGTATATTAATGTAAAACACATTTAGAAAGAGGGAGAGTGAGAGAGAGATAGATAGAGAGAGAGAGAGAGAGATAGAGAAAGTGTGTGTGTATGTGTGTGTGTGTTCGTTCAGGGTGACAGGTAAGAGGAAGGTGGTTAAGGGTGTGACAGGCGCTCGACCAAGCCATCAGGACTCCATTACTGAGCCTATTGATTGTGTACGGATAAATTAAAGAGCCAGTTTCAAGAGGCACACTCTCATTGTCTTCACACACAAACACACACACACACCTCCTACATGTGAACTGGTCACTCTGTGAACATCACATCTTGCACATCATTAACATCAGTTCATCAAGCTGCCTGTCATGCCAACAAAAAAAAAAGGTAAGGGAAGCAGCACCCTGTGCCAGATCCCGCGCCAGTGCTGAGGGTTTCAAGGAAATTTACACATGAAAGGAAAAGTGAAAATAGGTGTTTCAGCCAGAAAGAGATGAGGCCCTCGTTTCAGAATGCAAAGAGCTTTATCAGTCGTCCAATAGGATTGCGCTTGGCTTTTGTTTACTCTTGCAGACGCTGATTGCTTTGGCACGACTCAAATTATCTTGTCAGAGCAATAAAGCTGACCACCGCTGAGCCCGAAGAGGAGAGAGAGAGAGAGAGAGAGAGAGAGAGAAAGAGAGAGAGAGAGAGAGAGGGAGAGAAAGGTGAAGGAGAGAGTTGATAGAGAGAGAGAGGCGGGAGAGAAACACAGAGACAGGGTTAGGGAGGAGAGAGATGGAAAGAGAGACAGGTAGGAAAAAGATAAAGGGAGAGGCAGACAGAGAGAAAAAGATTAAGAGAAAAAGAGAGAAAAGGAAAGATACAGAATTTTAAATAAAAAGAGCATCCACCATCATATCACATGAAGGAGAAATGTATTAAAGCAAAAATAAAGAGAGAGAAGAAGGGTGGAGAAATAGACGAGGGAGACGAGAGCACGGAAAACAAATATAGAAGAGGGAGAGAAAATTAGAAATAGATGTGCAGGGATGCTGCAGGACAGAGAGAGAGCGAGAGAGCGAGGGAGAGACAGAGGCGCAAGGAATTGTAATCGATTACCTATTTTTCAAAGTCACTTAAAGTGTCCAGAGCACGCAGCCGTTAAGTAGTAGTGCTGGGGAATAGAGGTTGAGTATGCAGCGGCACGACTGGAGGAGCGCAGAGGGAGGGAGAGAAAGAAGGAGGTGGAGGCAGTGTGTGTGTGTGTGTGTGTGTGTGTGTGTGTGTATGTGTGTTAGCCAGCATGCTAACATTGACCCCGCTTGCTTCTCACTGATGGATCTGTGCTTTTGCAGGAAATAGTTCTGACAGGCCAATATGTGTGTGAGGATATGCGCCCCCAGAGGGACCCTGCCACACGCTGGTGTGTGTATGTGCGTGTGTGGGTGGGAGGGGGGAGTGTTACTGATCCATCACCCACTCAAACAGTAAACACATCATGTGAAGACAAACACAACAGTGCCCTCTGAAGTCAAGGACAGGCTCAGGCTGAGCTGGGGGCTTTATATAGAGAGGGGTTGGATTAGCCTGAGCGTGTGTGTTTGTGTGTGTGGGTGTGTGAGTTTTCCTTTGTTCGTGACCACTCTTCTCTTGGGTTACCTCATCATTTCAATAAAAAAATGACCTTTGGCCATAAGGCCTGCTACCTGATAACCTTTCTGCTTCCAAACTCATACATACTTGCCCCAGCACAGTACACATATTGCCTGGCTCTCACACACACACACTGTCCCTGTGTGTGACCCTATGTGGGCTAACGTTACATCAACAATTACATATCTGCATTACATATTAGCTACATATGAGCTTATTAGTTACTAGGGCTTGGCAATACCTTGATTTAAAATAATTTGTGATTTCAAGGTGATGAAAGTGGGTGTATCGTAACTAATCGGTGTCTTGTAATGCCACTTTGTACCTCAAGAGGTGATACTGAGTCACTGTGGCAATACGTCAAATCAGTCCAACAGGAGAAGATGATGAAGTAGCACTGCCCTGGCACCGTTTTCTTATTCCTTCTAAGCATGTTGCAGGTTCTGCTCCTGGTTAAGGACAGGTAGCCAATGAAAGGAAGGGTAAACGCAACACTGGCTGAAGCTCTTGGTGAACAACCACTGCTGCATGCTCTCAGCAAGAACCAAACAAAAAGCAAACAAAAGAAGTGATATAGATATGAGAAACAGATTGCATCAGCTCTCAAATTACTTTTAAAAAAACCTTATTTGGTAAGTTTAAAAGAGTGAACTGTATATTCCCCAACTGTTATCTTCACATCTATCATAAACAAAGCCTTACTGGTGACGGGAAATTGTAGCAGACAACACAGCAATTAACTGTGGCCTTTGCAGTTATATATAGATTTATGTGTAGCATGTGTGAAATTACTGGGGACAGGTGGGGACAAGAACAATTTCCTCACTTCCTGTTTGTGGATATGCAGTGTGTGTGAACGTCTATGTGTATTTGTGTGTTTGGGATGAGGTAAGCTTGTATTTGCTGATCACAATATAGTCTGTTAATAATGGCAAGTCCATCCAGGATGTCCTGTTCAGGGGAGGGCCTATTGTGCCGGGTGCTAAAAATAGCTGCTCTGATTGGCTGTCTCCAGGTGTGTGAATTGAGAGACAGCAGTGAAACAGGAAGTCTCTGAGTCACAGAGAAAGCGTCTGGTATTACATTCAGAATTTTGAGAGTTGGCCTGGTTATATATAGAAGATGCGAGTTTATAAAAATGTGCACATTCACATACTAGAGGGGTAATTAAGGTTCAGTTACATGTCCTGAGGAAATGATTCAGTGCATGATGAAACCTCAGACTTCAGCAAGATTGTATTTGATTTGATTATTTGAAGAAACAGTGACTTAGGGATGAGCAACATGACTGTAGTAACAATGTAAAAAATATTTCTGAGTTTATCATGGACATCGTCCGTACACAAACAACACAGAACAAATGCGTTTTATTAGAGTAAGAGCATCATTAGTCATTAGTCATTGTAGTACAGAATCTGAAACGCTGAATAAAAATCGGTGTTGTGTCTCATGATATGACATTTTTGCCTTATGGCTTAGCCCTACAATTAAAATTTACCTTTAAGAATTTTATTTTGTCTGTAAAATGAATGCATACTACTCACAATGCTTTTTATACCTTATATTTCATCGCTGTAAAAGGGATGCATTCAAAAAAGTGTTGGGCCACTTTACTATCAGCTTGGATCAAATAGAGCTGTCAGCCAGCGTCTTACTGCCTTTCGCTTTTCTTTGGGTTTATCTCATTGATGTGTGGCAACATCATACCATCTTTTACCACATGTCTCTTTCACACACATGCACACATTGTAGCACTAGATTTTTGTTGCTTGGCTTGTTTGAAAGTATTTCTTACTTTGGAAACTGTTCTCTTTACTTCCGTTGCGTTGGCTTGTGTTGGAGCAGAAGTTGAAGTTGTCAAAAGCTGAGCTAATGAAGTAAAGCGGAGCTGCTGGCGAGAGTCAGTGAGCTTCAGTAAGTTAGTATGTGCTCGGTGCGGCTGCTGGGCTGACTGAGCCTGCTTCTGCGGCTGCTTTAATGAGGGAACAGGAGACAGGAGGCCGAGGGTGACGGATTCTCCTGCTGCTGAAATCCCAGCCACTTAATCCACACACACACACACACAGACACACACACACACACACATACACACATACACACTCACACACACACAACCCTGAGCAACTCGGAGCTCTCCCCCCCGACTCTGCCCTTCAACACACATGCACACACACATTCAGCTCTCAGTCACTCTCTTACTCCTCCTCACTTCACTCTCTCTGCTGTGTAAAATCAGATTCAAATGCTGTACTGCTTGACTGGCCTGACAATGGAAAGAACATTTAGACTGTGTTTGAGAAGTTTTGATGTAGGTCACTTCTCTATTCACAGTTAACTCTCTGTCTGCTTTTTCCTTTCTCTGTCTACTCTTCCTTCTCTCTCTCTCTCTCTCTCTCTCTCTCTCTCTCTCTCTCTCAGGCAAGAAGAAGGTGTCTTTGTATGACAGCCAAGCTCCGATCTGTCCGATCTGTCAGGTGCTGCTGCGTCCCGGAGAACTGCAGGAGCACATGGAGCAGGAGATGGAGAGGCTCACCCATTTGCACATCAGGTAGAACACATACACACATTTGTGTTTGTAGCCTGACAAGATGTACCGTATGTATTACATGCATTGTCACATTGACACATATAACAAGAGATTATTTGATTTTAAGTCATTTTGGACTGTTGTGAATGGTCCTTCCTGAAATGTTCTCCACCATGAAGGCCAGCTGGCTTTTTTGAATGGAAAAACATTGAGATGCAAAGTTTTGATAACTACTTTGAAAACTACTTCTATATATGTAACAAAAATGTTCCAAGATTAACCCTAAACATAACCCTATCCATGACCTCAGCAGTGAAAATCTTTTATCCTTTCCAGTTTTAAAACATAAATATAAACCTTTTGCAAAAAGCACTTTAGTCTGAACCATGTTTGACCTAATCATTCATACTGAACATCCTCCACAGCAGCGATACATAACTACCTGTAGGTAATAGGATTCTTTTGTAGGGCTAATCCTAAAACTAACACTAACATTAATCACAGTAACCAAAAAGAAATTGCCCTTTAGTTTCTAAACAAATGATACATGTAGCTGGGTACTCCTGTCAAAGAAGGTTAGCCCTGTTTTCCTCTGGTGTTATTACAAAGTCAGGACATTTTTGACCTACCACACCAGTATCAGCTCAGGTAGCCATTTCCCACTGTAGAAGGTTTTGGCCTAGCTCTCATAAATCAGCCTGTGGTGCTGTCAGGGCTATGAGCAGACTGGGTTAAGCATGTCAGGTGGATCAGAGAAATCCACACAATGCCCCATCACTCACCAGGTTAGCCTTTCAGACACAGTGACACAACATAGTACACAACACTCCTCAGCTGGAGCTGACATGAACTCGCAGTTTAGCATGGTGTTAGCTCATCAGGCTACAGAATTCTCCTCTACAGAAGCTTTTCCTCTACAGCTGCTAGTGCTTCCCCCACTGTGTCACTTCTAAGGTGACCCATATCGGGCAGGAAGTCTCAGTCTCCAAGGCAGGGGTCAGTAGCCACAACATAAACAATGTGAAGTATATCTTTAGGCCATAGAGAGGTCACACATCAAGTTTTCCATGTATTGTTAGGAAGATGGCGAAACTCTTAGAAGTCATTACAGTTGATTTGATACACTATTTTCGTAATTACACAATTACATAAATATTCACAGTATGTTTACTTTCAGTTTATATCACCTGATTCGAATAACAATGAAATTCATCTGCTTAAGAAGTCAAATGTGTCTGCTCTACACTTTCAATTAGTTAGAGTAAGAACTAAATTCAAGATCTGTACATTCTGGGGGACAGAAGAAGACAGTTAGCTAAACAAATGACATTCCTATGCAAGCATATCTTGTCCTACCCTTCCTATATGCTTCTGGGCTGAAGGAGTGGGGCAGTAAATGAGAGAGAGAGAGTGAGAAAGAAAAGAGACAGAGAGTGTTCTAGAAGGAGCGAAAGTTATCCATCAGCGAGGAGTTATGGTTTAATAATTAATAAAGGGCAGCAAGTGGCCCTCCCCTGTGGCCAGCGGCAGCGGACTTAGCCCCTGCTGCCCGGGTCCGGTGGACGGCGGAGGTTATTTAAGGAAATGGCGTCATTGCTCCTCGTTTGTCAGCAGCAGACGCTGCGGAGCATCTCTGGGCTGTGATTTAGCCCTGTTCGCAATGCTCCCATTAACCCCCATGCTGTAGTCATCTAAGTAATAACCCCAGCATGCTCCCACCACCACGGCCCACTGCTGAGCAAGGACTTCCTCTAAAGAGAGAGAGAAAAAAGGAGGGAAGGAGACAAGAGGGTTTAAGGAAGGAAATAATTCAAAAAAAATTAGGAGACTGAAACCAAGGATCACTAAGATCGTTCAAACTATTAGAGAGAACTTCTCAGTGCTGGACGTTATTACATATCACTGCTGTTGGAACAAAACCTTGTTTCTACATTTCTGTTTTTTAGTTTTTGAAGATAATTTTAAGTACCTGCTGACTTTTACATTGTGTATACATTTCATGGCGAATGGATTAAAATAAACTAGTTGAAACAATAAGTATGTTTTTGTTCTCCTGTAAAGTTATCATTTTGGAGATAAAAAGCAGCAGTATGTTTATGAATTATAAACATGGGATTTGTTTGTATTTCTATTTTTAGTGGGTTTTTTCGTTTACTGTGTAAACAATTAATTAATATGTGGTTCGGTAGATATAATAGAAGTAAAACGTAGTACAATGTGAAATGATATGTTAAGAAAGTTACCCCTTCCATAAAGAAACAATAGGCTTTAGTCACAGCAACAATAATTGTAATCAAGGTCAAGAAGAACTTGTAATTGTAATACCAACCATAACACAAGTATACAGTGGGACAACTTAACATGTGTTTAGGGCCTCAGGTGCAAGTGAAATACAATAAATTACAATGAATACAACTAGAGCCTGAAAGGCTATGAATAAATAAATAACGGCTTTACAAATTAGCATATGTGCTGTTACCTCACCATTAGACCTATTGGACCTCTTATTATTCCCATTAGATTGGAATTTCCATTCAATTCAGCTCTGACAAGATTCAGACTTCAATAATCAACACAGATCCTTTAGCATGTAGGCCCTTCAAGAAATCAGTGTGGAGCTCTCCTTGCTTGCCTTAGCATTCCACCAAGGCAAGACTGTGCTGCACGCATACACACACACACACACACATTCACACGTACACGCACACAGATCATTGAAAGTGACATGGCGAATTTGTGGCAATTTGTAGTAAATCTGCCTCTAATGATACCGTTTCGTTGGGCCGCAAATGAGAACGGAGTGCATGTAAAGTGGAGAAGGCTATTTAAGATGTAGCATTAGGCAGATGTCTGGATGGATGTGGGAGAGCGTGTCTGAGATTGGGACTGCCAGATTTCTCTCTCTCTCCCTCTCCATCTCTCTCTCTCTCTCCCTTTCCCCTGTGGCTGTCACCTCTCTCGTTTTCCAGCGTGTCCTCCGCTCCTCATGTATGGAAATAGAAATCCATCATGGCCTTTACACCACCGCCTGCACCGCCAGCCACAGCAATCTACATATCACCCCCTCCCCGCTTCTCCCCAACGCTCCACGTAATCAATTTGCCTCCAGCAGAGCGAGTGAGAGCCGAGGGGCAAACAGCACCAAAACTAATCTTTATCTCCACCATACAACACCCTATTGTCGACTGGTATTTATTCAGTTATCAACGTCTCCCTTCTCCTCACCAGCCTCTCTCACTGTCTCACTCTCGGAAGCTGGTTTCAGCAGTCAGACCCCAAGCCTAGTTTGTCCAGTGCTTTATTGAGAACCAGAAGCGTGGATTGAATTATTGATAGTATGTGTCTGCAAGCTAACAGCTGCACACGAAGTCCTATCAAATCAGCGCTTTAGAAAGAAACTTGTTACCTGAATTTCTGATTTGTTAATAAATAATTCTTCTAAGCATACTTTAGATAGATACTGATTATGTCATAGGCATTTGTTTACATCTATTGTTGGTTGCGCAATACACATTTATACAACGGAGGAAATTGTTTGGAGGTTATCAATATAGATTACATTATAGATTGCTAGAATTAAGACGTGCCAACACCAAATATGCTTGCTAGCTAGCATGTTTCTGACTACAAAGCACTCAAACCCAAAGGCTTTGAAATGCTGACTTACAAGGAAATGGGTCATCAAACGAAGATAGAAAGCCTTTATTAATCCTTTGCTATAACACTAATAAAAGAAACCAGTTCTCACAGATATGTCGTCTTCCCACTCCTGGGATCCGTGAGGCCCAGTTAGTTTTTTTTTTTTTTTAGCGTATCTTTGTTCTGGAGTCTCGTTAGCGAAAGCGAAACTGAACCTCTGTGTCTCGTCTGTTTCTGCTCTCTCCTGCTTTGTCGCTTGTATCAAAACGGGCTTCACTGGCGTGACAGAAGAGACTGAAAGCTAGCGCCAATGCTTTCCCGCCAACATCCCCTACGACATGCGGGAAAAGTGTCTCCAGCCCTCCTTCTGCATCTCCCGCTCTCACTGTCTGCATGTCTCCTTTCATCTCTTCTCTATCTCCTTCTCCCCACCCCTCACCATCTCTCTCTTTCTCTCTCTCACCTACCTGTCACTTTGACAACAGGGCCTCAACATTGCCTCTCCTTGTTTTCGCTCTCTGGCAGTGATGGCTTCCTCTTAACAAGTCATTCTCTCTCATTGTCACCATGCAGGTTGAAGCAATAAAGAAAGGGAAAAAAACTCTGCACACGACACAGACTGTACCCCCACCGCTCCCCCTTGTTTTGAAGATGGGTGAGACAGGGCCTGTTACTGTGACTGTAGAGTTGGATTTTTTGTATACAGAACAAGACTAATCCCAATATGAGATGATATTTTGACTAAAAAGTTACATTGATACTCTGCATTTACAACTGAGATTAATTTGTGTGAGGAAAACTGGAATTGCAGATACTTGCATTGCTAAGGCTGAACTATAAAAGCTATGCAGATAGACTATGTTTACACTTTATGTTTATCCTTGTAGTCAGTAGTACTGTTCAAAAGGACACACCCACTCATAAACTTATGTTTTTCTTTTTTCCACATTTTACTGTAATAACGAAGAGCAACATAATAATGCTTGGAGCAACATATAAAATTACTTTAATCCGAAGAATTTGCCTTCTGCTAAAAAATTTAGCCCAAACTACATCATTGCAACACACCGACTCAGACACATTAATGAGGACAGACATTCCACAAATTAATTTGAATAAGGTAGTGCATTACGATTATTAGTTAGGACTTTGAAATAAGAAACGTTCACACTCTGCAGTTTGCGTAGTAACAGCACTTGTTGGATGGTGCCTCTGTTAGTTAAGGGTGTGTTTTCAGGTGAGGCCTGCTGGCTGGTGTAGTGGAGCTGAGTTGTGTGTGTGGGTGGGAGGATGGAGGGCTGTGTGAGTGAGGGCCAGCAAGAGCCGTAGTGCCATACGGGCGGATTTATGATGCCGGGGGAGTGCGTTTATTATCTCACAACCGGTGCACTGCCTCTGATGGGGCAATTTATCCTCTTTCAAGGCCCTGCCCTGATTTGTGTTGTCTCTTTCTCTTCCTCTCTCTCTCTCTCTCTCTCTCTTTCCTTGTCTCTCTCTCTCTTTCCTTGTCTCTCTCTCTCTGTCTCTCTAGTCCTGGCTTGTCAGATCAATCATGTTGACTACACAAGAGGCAGACATGAGGCTTATTACCTGAGTGAGGGGGCGGGGCCAACTGCCCACCCCACTCTCACCTGTCGGCTATAAGCGTGCAGCCTCTAATGGTCTTTTTGAAACAATTGTACAAAAAAAAGATTGAATTTGCAAATTTTTCTACAGCAAAAGTAGGTGATCGAGCAAGACTTGTTCAATGTCTCACTTTGAGATGTTTTTCGCTGTGAACTAGTGCTAAATCCTTAATGTGGCCAACAAGTAATGAATGTTAGCATTTTAAAAAGTGCACAACCTTAATCATCAAGTTTACCAATTGTTAGGTAGTCTCAAATATACTTCCATATGACTTGAGGTTTTTGACACTGTATGACATACTATGATCTAGGAATACAAATGTCATGTTCCTTGATGGTGGCACTACACTTTTGTAGCTTTGCAATGCATAGTAGTTCAAAGTGTTAAAGAGTGTCTAAGCAAGTCTATTTGAGATTATTTTACAGTTCAGTATGAGGGATAATGATGAGTGATAATTTGCACAAAGCCTATTGCTAAAGCCAGTGTGAAAACTAACCAACGCAAATTTCAGACACTGAACATATCTGGACTGATGACTTTTTCCATCCAACCATGTTTAATACAACCATCACAGACAATCTACAATATTGACAGTAGATGATCTTTAATTTAGACTTTTTCACCTTGTGATGTTTGTTTGTTTTTTTGATTGTAGGCCCTCCTCCTCACTATTTTTTTCTCCCGCTCCGCCTCTGTTCGTCCATGGCAGAGACAAGCCCGGCTGCCAAATCACGTTGTCGGATTAGGGCCCGAGCAAATTCAATTTCAGCGCCTAGGTAGTGGCCGCCGTAGGTCCACGAGCGAACGCAGGACACAAAGTGAACATGACAAGGGTGACGCTCCCCCCCTGTCAGAGCGGACCACCTCATCATCACACAGCCTCATAAATGCCCAGCCACAGCCTGGCTGCAAACAATAAAGAGAGAGAGAGAGAAAGAAAGAAAAAAAGAGAGAGAGAGACATGTATATAGATATGTAGGTATGCATGTCAATATCATAAATACTATTAGTATTAACATGTTTCTTTCATTTCATTGGCAACCATACTGCCATAATTGCAATAATCGAGAGAGAAAGAGAGAGAGATACGACAAGAGAAAAAAAGAAATAGAATGACAGACTGGGAAACACAAGACAGAAAAAGTACAGAATGAAAAAAAAGAGATTTGAGAACGATTGTGCTTTTGTGTGTGCGTGTATGCGAGAGAAACCGAGCTGGAGAGGGAGAGAGGGAGACAGGGAGGAGAATAAGGGATATTAATGTTTGGGGTAGAGATGTGATTTGATATGTCTCTGCCTATTGTCGGCGGACGCTCGAGCCAGCCCGTTTAATATTTCCTGCTTTCTAATCAGTCATCTTCAATCGGCCAAGTCTGTGAGGCGGGGGTTCAATGTAGCCCCCTCTGGCCAAGCCTAAGGGGGAGGTACCCTCTCCCCCTCGCCCCACCTCCGCCTCCACTTCTCTGCTCCTCTCTGCCTCCTTAATACAATGTTTACAAGCCGGCGCATTGTCCTCAACATATTTCAAAAGCCCTAAGTGCCCAAGGCGCTTCACTGACAAATCAAATAACAGCAAAATCATTTATTTCCTGCTGCCTCCTCAACCGAACTGAGAGGGAGAGAGAGAGAGAGAGAGAGAGAGAGAGACAGCTAGAGAGAGAGAGAGGTTCTGCTGAAGGACTGGATGAGCGCATCCATGAGAATGATTACTTCAATAAAAAAATTATAACCCAAATCTGCTTAGCAGAGGTACTTTTGGACAGTAATTGTTTCAAATACAGCATGGCCCTGGGCTGCCAGGATTGAGTGGCACAGAGGGCAACGCTGAAGCGGAGAAGTCTGCTGTTGCTCTTTTTTTTCTCATCTCCACATGATTAAAACCGTGATTTGTGTAGCTTCATGCACTCTTGTCTTTGCTGTCCTTTCTAAGGGCCGCTCACACCTGAATCGTCAGAGTGCAAATTCTCAGTAAACGTGAGTGTCGGTCAAGAGCTTTCTGAGGAAAGGAGACTAGATAGGATGTGATTCATTCCTGCCACGGCCAGACCGTCACGCACACATCACCTCCCGTCCATCTAGACATGCCTTCGTCTAACACTGGCCTCACATTGTCAGGTTGTCGTCAAAGGCAGAATTTCAGCAGTCTGAAATATGCCCTGAGACTCAAGGCTGTAACAGCATGTCGGCCCAGCAACTACTTAGGCTAACTCACCATCACCTGTTCAGGACTGAAATGGAGGTGACATCTTCATTCCTAACTGATATTGTAGCTTAAGTAAAAATAAGAAAATTAGCTAGGGGTTGTTGCCTAGCTAAATGGTAACAAAGTGAAATCAGAACATTCTTTTCCACATAATCCCACCATCCTGCCATCTTAAACAGAAAAATAAGACATTTTATGCTTTTCCATTATATTTTTACACAACATAACAACGCTTGCTCTGGGCACTTGAGGGTATATTGCTCTTCTTCTACACCTATGATTGTACTAATGATATTAGCATTCCTCTGAATGTTCATCATGTCTCCTTTACCTTCTCTCTACAGCAAGAACCCGTCACACAAGGATATCACCACAGCACCGGGCACGCCCAAGGTAAGATGGCTGCTGCCGCCACACAGCTTTTTCGGCTCTGCCGCAATTACTGCCAATAAGAGCCCTTCTCTGTTCTATTAGGGCATATGAAGAGCCCCACTTAACTGAGAGAGAGGGATTATGTGAATGAAAACTTCCTCAAATGGTCCTTTATTTCCTGCAGTAATGTGCTTATGGAAAAGTGAGAGCCGGAGACAGTTTCCTGCTGGCCTTTTTAACGGTTATATGGTAACGACGCCAGCGAGAATGAGTTTATTGTTCTTCTTAGTCTTAATAGGAGGTGAAGGCATCATGCACTGGTCTGTGCACTGCTGACTCTTTGAATCAGGTATATTTCAATTAATGTGGATTAAGCTGTTTCAAAAAAGGAAGGAAAACATCTTGCCCATATATTACAACGGCGCTGACAAAGTTGGCTGAGACAGGAGCAAAAGAAGGGGAGATTTATGACATTTCAAATCACGGGAGATGTGCCAAGTATGGAGGCCCACTTGGCACAAAGGATCGATCTTATCATCGACTTCTGAGATTTGCTGATTCACATGTCCTTCCCAGGGCTGGAGATTCTGCTCTATCTCCCAGCGACCTGTGCACCTGATTAGATAGAGCTTTTTAATATCATCACAGACCCACATCAAACCTTACCTGTAAAAGTGACACTCTAGGCTCACCGAGCTGTGCTTTTTGTTATATCTCTCTTCAAATGCCATCAGAGGACATTCCTTATCCAAAAAGAACACTTAAAAAGGTGCTATGATTTTGATAAATGGTGCTTAAAAGATCGATTCATGTTTTGCAGTCTAGAAGTCATAGCCAGAGACAGAGCTTCAACTGCACCTGAAATTTCTAACCCAACCCCAATATAGGCCAAGAATATGTCTGACCATAACATATTTTTACAACAATAATAAGTTCTAAATTCTGAGATAATGCAGCAAAGACTTAATTAAAGCTCAATAAATAAATAAATAAAAATAACTGCAACCCAACAAAAATCTGTCTGAACTCTGTAACTGCTGTATCCCAATGTATATGTCGGGATTTTCCAGAGACCAGGGATAGCACCTGTTAGTTACCTTGTAGTAACCATTACCCAAAATAAATAGCTTAAGTATTAAGTATAAAGACGGTCAGAGACACAATATGAGAATCCATGAAGATCAGAGACAGGCTACGTGAGTTTGGAGAAAGGCTATAAGAAATATCAAAAAGTTTGGAGACACACTATAAGAAACCCAAAGAACATCTGAGATAGATTATAAGAAACCCATAAGTCTTGGAGACAGGCTATAAGAAAGCCTAATTTAAAATTTAAACCTAAGAAATGATGCCCAAACCCAACGTGAATAGCTAGATTTGGGCAGGTATGGCTCATGCTTAGGGACAACTGGCCAATACTGGGGTTGGGGGTTGGGGTAGGTAGTCTGGGCGTGATGGAGAATTCCACAGCCCATGTTTAGTATTCTGCAGCAGTGTGTGGAAAATGAAGAGGCTGACTGGGGCTAGAGTTTGGAGAAGGGGAGGGTGCTAGTATAGGCTAGCTGACGGATCGGGCCCGGCATGCTGGTTCTAAAGGGGATTAACCCTGCTTTGGCCCAGTCTGCTTTCACTTTACTCCCGGGTAGCCATTGCCATAGCGACTCCATGCCAGCCCAGACTATTGCTAATCCAGTGGGTCAAAGGCCAGCAGCAGCACCTACTAGACTTCTTTTCTCATCAAACCTTAAATGAACAACTCTAATCAGACCCAAGATAAAAGCAACTGCAACTACTGTCATACTCAAGTGTCATTATTTGGAACTTTTCTGGTGCTGGTAGCAATGGATGATTAAAGATTCTCATATTACAGCGAGACTATTCCATTTTTCATGCTCAATATACTGCACAGCTACATAAACAGTTTACACACACACACACACACTAATTCTCCCTCTTTCTCTCTCCCTGTGTCTTGCTGTAACGTACACAATATTCCCTAAGCTCCAAAGGCTTTGAGTTCACAAATAAATTGTTTCCTGACCTTGCAATTCAAAAGCATAAGAAGCCATGCATAATGTCTAATTTACTGTCCCCGTGGAGCGTGCCTGCCATTTTTCACGTATTAATATTAGATTACAGTTGTCACCCACTAAAGCCGCCACCCCTCCTCTCACTTTGATTAATTGGAGCGGATTGTAAATACAAATATTTTATAGCAGGCTCATAAAAAAAACCTGGACGGAGATCAAGACTCCCAGTAAAGTAGAGGAGCATTTCCCCTCCTGCCTTTCTCCAGTCATCGGAGAAATGAAGTCAATTAGGTTTTCCATGAGACAGACCTGTAATGTTTCTCAGGGCACTTGATAATAGATCGCCGTGTCCTGTGATGTTATCGCATGTGATGTCCTTTTATCCCTCTGCCCATTCCTCTTTTAATAGCCTAGCTGCCGTTAATCAGACATGTACGGTGTTTTTCAGGGTCATACAGTCTGTAATGTCTGTGTCTTGGTAGCATAGCAATATGGTGTTCAGAGGTGGCTAGTTGCAAATTTTTCAGTGTAGCGCTCCGCCATACCTAGCCCAGTTCACTGAAACACATTAATACCATGTAACGTTACGTGTTGTCTTTACGTAGAAACTGAGAAGTAGATTAACAGCTGGTATTAAGTCAACACCTTTGTTTCAACTGAAATGTGATGGAATCCAGTGGATGTTCATCCTACTGTTCAGAACTAGCTATTGTTAATCTAGTACCTAAACTTGAGGGGAACATAAGCTCCAATGGTAAAATCCAACCAGCTTTAGTTGCTGCCCTGATGCCCCAAGTGTGGTAAGCGTAAGAAATTGGCTCTGAAACATTGCTGTTTAAATAATGACTACAAATTCACAGTCACCTGTACTAGATACCTATAAAAAATCTAATTTCATTATACACCAGGGGTAGCCAGTCAGCCAAGACATGTTTACTTTGTTAGTTTTGTACTGGAACTACGAAGCTAATGTAGCTAACAATACAACCTTACACCAGTTAATTAGCATCATTATTGCCTCAGTTATTTAAACCATTATTGCTTCAAACACAGTCAAGTTGTTAAGTAATCTCAAACAGACAATTGATTTCTGACAACATGTGACACACCAGCATTCAAATTAGGGCCACAAACATACATTTGGCCAAGTTTTGTAGATCATCACAGTGTTGGACAATGTGCTGTGGCATTTGAATAAAAAAAGTTATATTATTATTTAATATTGCACATTTTTGGGCAGAGGCCAATAGACCCAGAGTCTCATGGTAAAAGGATCCATCAGAAATGTTGAATGTTGCATTCAGTTGACCCGGACAACTGGTTCATCTGTCAGCTTTGGCTACACAGGTGATTCACTGCAGGAGATGTTCTCTCATTTTTTTTGCTTCTGCAGTAGCAGGACTTCAGATGACATGTTCATCCTGTGGATGACTACAGACTGTTCATCTCTCTCCCTCTCTCTTTCTCTCGTGTTCCTCAGTCTCTCCTGTTGTCAGTGCACATCAAGCGCGAGGGCGAGTCTCCAGTCATCTCCCCTCTCTCCTCCGACGACGCGCACCATTCTGACAGATACCAGGTGAGACAGACAGAGGGCCCCACACACGCATGGCAAAGAACACACACACACCCACCCACGGCGCTGATGCACATCCACCAACTCTTTTACGCACTCTGACATGAACATGTAGATACGACAAACTTTATTTAAGTGAGATTCAGACCTGGTGGCAGTCCGAGATAGCGGATGACAACTGGCCACTGACATACATTAAGATACCAAACAAATGCTTTAACCCCAAGTAAAGATTCAGAGATAAACGTGTAATTGAGCGCAATGTCAAAGTAAGGATAGATAAGATATATGTGCTATGGTGTATATGTGTTGCACTATTTCTTTGTTCTCCATAATATCCTCCATCTTATCCCTGAATGGATCTGACTGCTGGCCATATTAAGAGGGAGTTAGATCTGCAGTCTCGATCTCCGGCCGAAGATTTACTCAGGCTGTAATGTGTGCCCTCCTCTGATATGTAATCATGCATGGTTTAACCCCGGGGCTAATCTCCGCTGGCCCCAGGCGTACCATGCTGCTTGGTTATAACGTGTCCTTGAAATGTTTGTTTCCTGCTTTCTGCTCCCCTGAAGTCACTACTGGGTGGGAATGGGTCTCTCACCCCCAGCCAGGGGACCATGTCCTCTGCTCCAATTGGGTAGTGTCCTGGCAACCTGAAACTTGGGGTAATTGGGGTAATAGAACAGTTACCAAAAAGTACAAGAAAAGATATAAAATCAGACCCAACTCTGATAAAATAACAAACAAAATATAAGTACATATATATATATATATATATATATATATATATATATATATATTAGTTATATAATATATATATTATATTATATATGTATTGGTTTCCCACTGGTCTGTGTCACTTGTAACAACTTTTGATTACGATGGGTGTGAAAGCCAACAAGCAGAAGTTAAAAAAAATCTTCTGTTTTTAAATGATTAAATGTCTAATAACGTCCAATTTATTATCAATTATTTGAACAAATTTTAAAAAATGGATGACGCATACATGCTTTTACTGCACTGACTGGCACGAATTCTTAATAATAAAGCCAGACACTCCCTAATAAACAGTCTGTGTATATGTTGTCTTTAGAATAGAATAAATAGGAAGAAGGCTGTAGTTTTATTCCTAAGCATACTGTACCCATGTAGTAGAGATGTTCTCTCTAATATTTTTATTATTTTAATATCATATTATATTATTATATACAAGTGAGATATATATATATATATATATATATATATATATATATATATATATATATATATATATATATATATATATATATATATATATATATATACATTGTTACATTCACACTCCATTCACCTGAAATTACACGCAGATTATTTGTAATTAAAATAGGTTGTTACTAAATTGCTTGTTTTTTAAATTTAAATCATATTAGTAACATATTACACCTAGATGAAGGAACTAAAGGTGGGCCAGTAAGCTTAGACTGTGGAGTATTAGTACCTGTATGCAGTGTGCATTTAAAACACTATTGTACCTCTTGGATGACAGACAGGTGAGGACAGTCAGCATCTGTGGAAAGCACTGTGGATAAATGAAAAACATCAAAGTATCTGACAGTATGTGACAAACTTAATAAACACAGATCAAAAAAGGCTTCACAGTCAAGTGCTGATTATATCTGGTGCTGTCCACAGTCTATAGGATAATTGTTTTTGGCTTATCCTGTAAAATGACTATTTTGAAAACGTTTTTGTAATTTTCACTATTTCTACTACTACTACTACTACTAATAATAATAATAATAATAATAACAAAATAATAATAATAATAATAATAATAATAATAATAATAATAAAGCATCAACATTGTGTTTTGTTTATATACATTCAATGTATTTGTATGTCTCTGTGTGTGTAAATATATTTTAATAACACATTTGAATACATGAAATACATATTTGAACACGATTCGTTATTTAAACAAGTTTCTAGGAAGCCCTTTGTATTTACGCGTTGCTGCTCCCTAGTGGCGGCGGAAGGAATCGCACCTTTAACTCTGACGCGCTGGTCATGTGACCCGTACCAACATGGCGTCGCCGCAGTGAGACGAGCTTCTTACTAACTCCAATGTTTTCAATCCTTCTGCATCTTCCTTAAACTGAAAACACAGCTGTTTTTCAGAATGAGAAGAATGATAAACACCTTATAATCCATTTAACGACATGCGTTTTTGGACTTTTAGTTGGTTTTCGCGACGCGAGTAGAAATGGAAGAGGAGGTGCAAACAAATGGCAAAAGAGACGTAGGTTCTTATTGAATGTGTTGCACAATCCGTTTCAATCCAGCGATGTGCACTTTACAAACAGCCAACGAACACGAGGAACGCGAACTCTGCAAACTGACTCACAAGTTTTGTGTTTTCTTTCTCTCTCTCCTCCAGACGTTTTTACGGGTGCGGGCAAACAGACAGACGCGGCTGAATGGTACGTAATGTTTTCGTTACCTGGTGGAAAGGGGAGTTTCCTGTTATTAAGTTCGAAGCAAACTCTACCTGTCTTACACATCACATCAAAATACACTGGTCTGTTTATGGCGAGGAGGTTTAAACCTATTTTTCCTTTAAGTAACACTTACTGGTAAACAGAACACAATTAGACAGAAATGAATGAATACAGTCCAAGTTATAGAAGCAAAAGCAGCTCCAAGTGGTGAAGTGAATATGAAAGTTGTTAATTAGTGTTTGAATTATACTTTCTAGAAGTACAGACAGTTTGCTGAGGTCCAGTTATTAATTTTAGGGAGTCTCAGATTAACAGTCAGTGACTGGTGTTCTGTTATTGTAATATCTATACAGGTTGTGAGCAGATGAGAGATAATCTGGTCATGAATCCTGACTTTCTTTATATGATCTCTTTTTCTGGTCAGTGCTTTGGTCGTTTTTGGTGCCCTAGTTTTATTTGTTTATTTATTTATTTATTTTTTGGCCTGTAATGTGATTTTTGAGAGAATTACTGAGGCTTGTCCTTCACACCAGTCAAGTTTATCTGTCTGTCGTTTGTGGGCATGACTGGTGTGATAGTTGTGATGGACTGATTGATGATGCTGGGGGTCCTGTAAGCTACAAGGACACTTGGACACTTTTGTTTGGCCTTTGTCAGGATCTGGAGTGGAGTCAGGCTTCTCACACCTCTCAGAGGGCATCAACTGAAGCCTTGTCACAGCATGCACAGCTCAGTGCATGATCTTGCCCGAAGCGTAGTGTTTCATTTGGGGGTGCTTTAATCTGACCCACAAGTTTTGAGATTTGATTCTGAATATAGACAGTTAAAAAAAATGAGTAAAGTCCATGACATCGGTTAAGAAGAAAGAACAATAGAAAATATTGGGGGATATATGGCTTTTATTGTGTCATTGTAAAACAAGAGATGCCACTTTGAGCGATGACTGTGGCAGTGGAAGAGAAAATGGTATAATTAGTATAATTAAATTACAGAGGTAATTGTTCGTTGCAGCTCTATAAGTCTGTATTAACAGATCCTAACCTAGATCCAGAAAACTGGCCTCCACCCTCTAAGTGACCAAAACATGGCCTGACTGATGAAGACATGGGATCACCAATGCCTTACTTTAAATGCATCTCTCTTATTGCATAGCTTGTCCTTATATCAGAGCAGAAGTCATGGGTAAACCTGTTTCTGTGTCGTGTGCATTTCTGCAGTTCCCTTGTCTGTAGCGCCTGCCCAAGCAGAGGATCTCTTTAACCCTTCGCTTCTTGATATGTCAACAGTCGATGACCTCTGCTGGTGCAGGCGCTACGGCAAGGAAAGCATCAAAAGCTCCCCCACCCCAGTGCCTCGAGGTGTGCCCCTAGCTCCATGCTGCCTACACTACGGTAAGCTTGCCCCCCAAACCCACGCTCCCTCCCATCAGCCAGAGCAGCTGAGGCTAATGGAGCTGTCTTTGTTTAAACCCGCGGCCCCTGTTCACGTATTTCACCTCTCATCTGAGACACTGGCTAGAAAAACTCCTGCCCTCTCTAATTAATCAGCCTCTTTCTCTTCCCATTTAATGACGCCCAACGGCCCCCTCCATTACCGTCCACTGTGAGATTATGAGACTGGCCCCATATCCCCCCATATCTCTCTCTCTCTCTCTCTCTCTCTCTCTGCCAGTCTGTCTTTCTCACTTCCCCTCAAGTTATCACACGTTCTCCCTCCTCCACCAGAGTCCCCCTTGGCCTCTCTTGGCAATCGTAGCCCCCTAAAAATTAATGTCCCCGCGCACCATTTGCAGTTAAGAAAAAGCGACAGAGACTTACGGCGCAATAGGCTCTGTTCTGCTGCGTTAAATTTCTAATTATGCACGTGGGGAGAGAAAACTGTCCACTCGGTCATTCCTGCACAAGTGTTGGGGATTGACGTTTGGCCGCAAAAGCTTTGAGCAGAGCTTCTCTTTCATTGCCCTGTGGCACATGATGACCAGTGTTGTTCACTGTTGTATAGGGCTGGGCACTTGGTTGGTTAGGTGGCCCTATGAGTGGGCTTTCTGATCTGATTTTTTTTTTCTCTCTCTGCCCAGGATGAGTGATGGGCCCTGAAATGTCAAACAAACTACTCCGTGTCATAGCATGAAGCAGCCTTGCTATGACCATGTACATGTGCTACTGAGGGTGTTGATAATCTCATTAACTCAGTTATTCTTATCAGATATTCATTTAATTACACCCAGCAGTTCATCAGCCTAAATAGCCTGGGTCTAGTAAAAGGAAATATAAACACAATGATATAAACACAAATGCTTGCTATGGCTCTTTTTTTGATTGGTGGTTTTCTCTCTTCTTTGTCTCTTTTATCCCACCCCCACCCCTCTCCTCTCTGTGTTATTACTGCAGCCCGGATTGGAAAGATGAAGCGGCGGAAGCCAGAAGATGGGCAGGTATGTCCACTGTGCAGCGCTCCGCTGGAAGGGACTGGGGAGGAAATGAATAGGCATGTGGAAGAGTGTCTGTTGAAGGTAGCCTCATGAACCAAGGCCTTTACGCCTCCGATACGTCTCTAGTGTTTACGCTATCTCCTCCGTGCCTGCTTCTTTCTCTGGACATCTGTTACTTAAAAAAAAAAAACAACAACAAAAACCTCATAAATACACACATACAAAAACACTCATGCTCCATTGGCTCTACCAGTGGACTTACCCATGACTGATGTACAGGTCAAACTCTGTTGCTAACATCCAAGAGAGTAGTGACATCACTGTCCAGGGAAAGTGGTGTAGCCGTCACATTTTCCTAAAGGAAACCTCCCAGTTTCTGCACTTCTTATATATGTAGAATAGTTTCTACATTCTATGGCAAGGTCGACTGCCTGAACTTACTGAAGAGATGATCTTACTTCATAAGCAATTTCTTACACCAGCTAAGAAGTGAAATTCCTTGCGTCACTTCTCTGAGTGGTTCAGGATACGTCACCTGCTTGTTTCTTCGTCTTTAATCCAGTAGCTGTAGTAATACTAATACACAAACTTGATGCAACCTTGCATGTAGTTTGCCAGCTATTCACATTAAACTAATAGATACCAAAATAAAGACTTTGTCTAGTTTACCGTTTCCTATTTTATTTATTTATCAAGTATGTTAGGCATCTTGTCCTATGAAGATTGTAGGAATAAGTTAATAGAGAAGTGTGCACATTTTCTCACAGCCTGTGTTCTCTCAGAGGGAAGGAGGTATGGAGGAGGATCAGGCTGACGTGGAAGGGGAGAACGGCACCCGCTTTGAGGAATACGAGTGGTGCGGCCAAAAGAGGGTGCGAGCCACGTCTCTGCTGGAGGGAGGCTTCAGAGGTAGGCCGTTTTCCCCTGCAATGCCCCGTCTGACCACCTTAGCCCTACAATATTCTTTTTGAAAAGAAACTTGTATGTCCTCTGACAGATGACTGTGGGCTTTGGTGTACTTTTTAAAGTGTGTGCACATGCCTTTGTGAATGTATCATTAGTGGCCATTCTCCAGATAGGGGTCAACTCAAGCTGGCTCTGTTCAGTCCTGTAAGGAACGGAAGGAAAATCTATTTGACTGTGGAGTTGACCTGCCTGGTTCAGCACACAGAGCTGTGGGGGAGAGAACTGGACCGATGACCTTTGGTTCTACCCTGTCCAGCCATGTAATTTTAGCTTTCAGCCTGCCTCTTTTCTCCTGAGACAAGGAGCCACACATTGCCATACCCACACACTAACCATGGCTTGCTTACAAAAAGTTTCAGGAAACTGGTTTAGTTTATGAATAATTCACCATTTCTGAGGAGGTTTTTTTCCCCCACTTGTTTTTCTTTTCCCATGTGATAGGCTTTGCTCTTAAGTTATGTAAAAGCCAAGGCTGTGTTCGGTTATTGATGTAACTTTTAAGACAAATTTAACAGCCTAAAATGCTCTTTAGTTAAGCTCTGCAGATTTTTTTTTTGATTATTGGGAATATGTTTTTTGGTAAAACTGCTGCGTCCTCAAATGGATACAGGACAAGCTTCTCCTCAAAGGCCTCTAGTAAACTTCAGTACTCTTTAACAGAGGCAAGTTGTTTCGATCGTGAGTGGGGGGAAAAAAACTGAATATTAAAGCCACATATGTGGACGGGATGAAAAACAGCTTAGTGCCCCCTCTAAGACCTGGCTAGACAACTGGTGTGGCTGGATCAATTGGGAATGTGACTAACGCTCAGTCTGTGCAGGAGATATTCGTCCTTTCATCTGAAGCTGAGAGGTACCCTCTCGCAGTCCTGTGAAGTGACAGTGATAGAGAGCTGTAGCCATGCAGAGGTGGCTCACTGGCCTGCAAAACACTTCAAAACACTTGTGCACCCCCTAGGGCGCTCAGAAAGGTGGATTTGTCTTGAAAGCCCTCGGCTGAAGTCCTCTAGCGTCCGATGGACCCTCGTAGTGGAATCCCTCCAGTCCCTGGGAGAGGATGGGGGAGAACGCAGATGGGGGGGTTGAAGAGCGCCTTCAATCGGATAAGACGTCTATCGACTCTGAATCTCTAGCGCCGACCTCTCTCTCTCCATCTTTCTCTGTCTCCATCTCTCTCTCTCCCTCTCTCTGAGGGCCAGGAAGAAAGCTAAGGGGAAATGCTTTCAACTGAGCAGAAAGATCATGAGAGAATGGGGGAAAGAGAGGAGAGAAATCGAAGAGGATCAGTTTTTTGGCGCATAAGCGTTGGCCCTCCTGTGTCCCAGGCTTAGGAGAGCTGTGGGCCTGATGAACAGATAGGGATGGCAGCCACAGAGGGTGGAGGCATAGACCGAGGGAGTTGGAGAAAGACGAGATGGAGGAGATTTGGTGCTAAGCACAAGGGACACTGAAGCCTTTGTAAATCATTTCTTTAAAGATGGCTTCTTTACTCCTTTTTCCTCCCTCCTTGGAGTGGGACATGCTAAATGCCATCCTGATTGGGAAAACTTCGACCTGTGCGATATACTGTGAAGGGGTGATAAGTGTCATGGCAACAAGGTGCAGGGCCTAAACGTGTGTTGTGTTTTTGTCTTGTATCTGTTTATTCTTCCACATTACCCCACTCTTGTCACACTTTCCTTCAGTGACATACGTAAATTAGCATGGTGTGACAGAGGGTTGTGAGTTGGCATGTACAGTACTATGCCCTTAAAGTGGGCTACAACAGAGAAAGAGTGTGTAATTTGTCTGTTACGGTGGGTGTATAACACAGTGTGTTTGTTTCATATGTGAATATAGCCAGAATGGTTTCTTCAGAATGCTTTTTCCCAGGGATCAACTGCAATTTCCCCCTGGGATCAGTAAAGTATTTCTGATTCTGCTATATTGTTTGATTTACCTGTAATTAGCATTTTGTAATGGTGGATTTAAAGTCTGAAGAAGAAAGACTTATTGTGGTGTAGCAGACAAAATTATACTTGTAGAATGTAAGGATATATTAAAACACCTAACTTCGTTCTGAGACGTTCCCCCCTTAAATTCTATGCAGTTTTTACTCTCTGTGTAACTGCTGAATACAGAGCTCTCACTGATGTGTGCAAGTGGATGGCTTCTCTCTCCCTGTTTTGTGGATCTTGTGAAAAGCCCATCACCACTTACTGTACCAGCAAAGCTTTTTTTTTTCCAATTCAGGTTTGACCGCTGATATAGAATTGATTGTTTGAACAATCCAAAAAAATCTTATAAACCTCTCTGGACACAACTTGAATCTGTGACAATACTGAGATTACTTTTTTTTTTTTTTTCTAAAACTTGACATGCCTTTCTGACAGTTGTGGACAGTGTCTGCGTACACAATACTGGATACACATTCTATGTTGGGGGGGTGAAATGGGGTGAGGGATACTACATTGATCGGGTGTGTGCTGACGGGGGAGGAGGAAGGCCCCGTCCCAGTGGAGGGGGCAGGCAGAGAGAGGCCATGCGGCAGCGTGCATAATGTGGCTGAAAGGCAGTTAGAGCGGCACTGACCTTTTCAGCACAGATTAGATTGCCTGCCAGGAACGCTTAACAGCAGCGCCTGCTGCAGCAAACTAAAAAACACCTCTCAGGTATACAGCGCTCACGTGGGGCTGAATGAGGATTCTATGTGTTTGCGTGGCACCCCTTTTACCCATCGTTTTGTGCACAGTTTAAAACTAATATAAGAATTTCAGTGCTTAATCACTAATCTGGAATATTACATAGTGCTCTAATGGTAACAAACCAGATTCCACTCTAAAGAAGAGGATTGTTCTGCTGGCAGTTAACAGGCAGCGCCCGCTAGATCAATGCCTCAGCTCTGCTTTCCTGGCTCTAGCCCTGCATTAGTAAGTAGCCCTCAGGATCCATAGCGTGATCAATTGATTGAATTAACAGTGATTTTTTTGGGGGGGTGGGGGGCAGTTTGTGGCCTGCCACGTCTTTGCCAGACCTGGGTGCCATTAGTGGTTAGGACAATCTATTTATTTGGATTTTTTCCTTTTTCCTCCAGAAAAAAGGAACATCGGCACATCTTCACAGTAAATTAACAAAAGATTCTACCTTGTCGGCAGGTTATCGCTTTCTTGAGTGGATGGTCACCTCACAACCTGGGGATGAGGGTTGGCTATGGGTTTCCTTGGCTGTGGTGCTTGCTGTATCAGTTAGAGAAAAGAGCTTTGGTATTCTATGGTGGCTGGTCTTCATTAATAATGCATTGAAATGAAAATATCAAACACATTTTGTAAAGTAATTCTTTCATTTGATTGTTACAGGGTTTTTCTGTACTTTTGTACAACAAAAGAACAAATTTTGGTTGTAATAAGTGATGAAAGTACTTTTAGGTCTATATATTTCTGTGGTAACAGAATAAATTTCTTTTTTTTTGCTTTTTTCAATGGCTAAAATTTCAGCACGTCCTTAGGCCTTACTGATAGCAAGTCTTTTCCAAGGAGTGCCTTCTGAACGAGGAGACCAGATTTATGCAGCTGAGGCATTGTTCACATATGCCAGCGTAGCCACAGGGACCAAATAAAACTTAAAAGGTTCTTTTTATTTGATCACTAAAAACCATTGGCGCGTTGTTTTATAAAAAAGAAAAAAAAATCTGGTGGGGGTGGGGAGAGTGTTTGTGACGCATTTTATCCTCTCTCTGGCCTGTCGGGCTCCCTTTATGGAGGCAAGGAGAAGCCTGGGGAGAACTTGTCCTTCTTCTGGTCTTCCACTGTTTGACTTCAGCTGCTGAAGGCTTTCATTCTTCTATCTGCAGCTGAAAACCATGCTGCAGCTGTCCACTCCCGCCTCAGTCAGTTGGATGAGAGGAGGCAGCAGTCCGATTTCTCATTCCTCGTTTCACTCAGCCTCTCTTTACACACCATCCGACACTACTCAATCAGCAGTTTCTGTACACCTTACCGCCACCCACCCACCAAAAGCAGTCAGGCTGCTCTGCTTGCCTAACCAGAGCTGAAGGCAGCAGTCAGCCACAGGCTGGAGTTTGTCTGTGCGCTCATCACTGGGTTTACAGAGGTGCCAGTCAGCTGCTATACCCCTCTGTCTGACAGGCTTCTGACACTAGGCTTGTTCAGTCTGCCTGTGATACCTGCGCCTGGCTCAGCGTGTGGTGCGACAGCCATGTCCGCTTTAATCAAAGTGTTGGGTCAGCTAATTAATGTTGCCTTTGCCTCTGCAAAAAAAGTGATGGTGGTTAGGCAGGAGCAAATTGAGGCAGCTTAGATGCTGAAAATGCTTTGGTATTTGGACTATATGTATGAGTCAATTTGTGTTTGTTCACTTTGTTGTTTTCTTTTTTTTAAATATATACACGTGTATATGGGGCACATGTATGTGCCTGATGAAGTTGTGTGTCTAATGACGTTGTGTGTCTAACTAAGCTTTATCCTAGCAGTTGCTGTTAGTCACTGTGTGGAAGAGAAAAATAAATAAAGCTGTTAGGAATTGTTAACATAGACTCCCTTCTCTTGTGCAATAGGAACAGGCTTTGCCATGTGCAGCACGAAGGAGAGCCATGACAGCGATGCTGACTTGGACGTGGATGGAGATGACACACTGGAGTACGGCAAGGCGCAGTATCCTTTAGAGCCCATGCATTACTTGCAAGGCTTTTGCAGCTGTGGGTTGTTGCTGTGTGTTGTAGTCTGTAGAAGTGTTGGGGTCCTTAACCCAGTGTTTGCAGGTATACTGAAGCAGATATTATTCCCTGTTCTGGAGAAGACCAAGGGGAAACCAAAGAACGTGAGGCACTACGTGGAGCTGTCCTGAAGTGAGTGGTCTCTTGTTTTCGTTTTTTCTTTACTTTTTCATTGGTGGGTGGGGTTTGATGCTTGTTTTGTTTTTGTTTTTCACTTGGCACAGTGATTGCGCGTTGAACGTATGTTGTGTCTTTGTTTTGTCATCAACAGTGGCGGCATGCCGTCTAACAGGATAACGCCGGAATTCTCCAAGTGGGCCAGTGACGGTGAGTCTTGCATTGGTTGTGGGCAATATTGCAAATAATAGTGATACTTAGGATTGAGGTCTTTTAATCTGATATTATATTAAAACCAAATGGCAGATTGTGCATTCATTTAGTTATTGGGTAATATTGTACCGTTCTGTTAATATATTTTTTATTTTTTGTGTATGCCTTAATGAAACTAGACAAACTATGAGAAACATTTAATATTGAAATATCTGGCTTTTCGTTTAATTAGTTGATTAAAGTACTGTTTGCAGACCTAGACAGTTTTTTTTCCTGTGTTGTGACGTTGTATGGGTGTATCTGCAGAAATGCCGTCCACCAGCAATGGCGAAAGCAGCAAGCAGGAAGCCTCAACGTCCACCGTGCCTAGGACCTGCAAAAACAGCGAGATTGAGAAGTAAGTTTGGCCTTAAGTGTACACAGACTGCACACACGCTCATGCCCCTGCCCTCTGGAGGCCTAGTGGTAGCCAACATATTGGGGCGAGATGAGTTTGTGTAGGCACTGGCGGGTCATAAATGATGCATTTAGTGCGCTCATCTCTCTGGAGCAAGCCTCGATCACAGGGAGGGGCTCGGGGTATTGATCCCAGGCAGCTGGGTCTCGTCTGGGCCAGACTCCCTGCACGGCCGACGAATGCTAATGCTCCTGCTTCTTTTTGCAGCTCACGGTATCCTGATAGCCACAGCAGTGTAGTTATTAGTCATGGTGAGGTCAGTGCGTGAAGTAACAGTGGAGGAGTCTGAAGCAGGTGCCATCTGGAAGCAAGAGATAGACAGACAGAAGAAAACAGTCTAGCAGTTTAGACCTAGAATTAATTCAATTGCGAATCATAAAACTTATTTTTTTGTAACTATTATAAATTATCTTGCAACTACTATAAAACTCACACTTGTGTATTTGTGACGAATTCAAGTGTTTTGCAGCATGTAGAGTTAAAGGTAAATTCTTTCCTATTGTCATTTCACATTTATACATTTCACATTCTGCAAAATTAATTTCAGTTTGCTGTTGATGTGTGGCCACAGTTCTACAGTACTTAACTCAGTCCTGTCAGCCCTGCACTGTGGGCGTGCAGATAGGAAGGAATTAAAGGAAGTAGGTTTGCACTGGAACTGAGACGATGAGTCTCGCCTCTCAGAAGAGCGAGAGAGAAAGCTAGGGAGAAGGCCTCAGTGGTCTAGCAGGCTGCCCAGGGCTGCAGATGAATTTGAATAACCTGCCCCGTGTGAAAAGGCCACCCCCTCTAATTCCCTCATCTCCATGTCCTCATCCATATTCCTCGACAAGCACACGGCCGCAAAACAATTTCCCCCCGCAAGGGTGGGGGCGGCCTCTGCATGGGTAATTGGGGTCAGAGCACAGCTCCTAGTTGTGTGTGCGTGTGCGCGTCCGTGTGTGGTGTGCTTATTGCCTTCTTTTACATGCCTGCATCAGAACCATCCTGTGGCCACACATTTCTCTTGCTGTCTTTGGGTCACTTGTGGGGCAGCAGCCAGGCTTCCCTAAGGCCCTGCTTTCTCATTGTGCCTGAACGACCAGCGCCAAATGACCAATGTCGGACTTCTCCACCTCTATACAGCCGAATTCTGTCTTGCCCAGATTGTCTGGTCTGCTGACAGTTTTCAGTTTTGCAATGACAGCGTATCGGTCATCCCCCACCTTTTATAGAGCAGCTTGTGCACAGTTAAACCAGATTTGGAAAAAGTCCTTTTCCTGCTGTGCACGTGTTTTAATATATTTATATTTGCTTAACTTCTCTACGAGGGAATGCAAGGCCTTCCAGAGGCTTAAAAAAAGATTTTGTAGCTTTCCTTTCGTTCATTCATTTTTTCTCTGTGAGTACTCTTCTCATGGGAGAGTACATTCAGTACAGCTGAATCAATCTGCTGTGCATGGCTGCCCGTCCCAGGGCCTCATATTAAATATCACTGAAGTGGTGAATAGACCTAGCAGATCTAGCACAATTGCTTTCTCTCATCAACACACTGGGAGCATGTGCCACCCACCTTCAAGGTATGTCAGTGTTTGTATATCGATAGGAACAGCTTCAACCGCTGCACCATGACGGTAGCAGAGTGTCTGTTGAAGTGCACTTGCTATTGGGACAGGGAAAAAAATGCTGCATATTTGATAGGTCAGGCACAGTGTATGGAAATGAAGGTGTTAGTGATTTTGAACTGTGTGTGTGTGTGAGAGAGAGAGAAGGAGACACGGTCTCTGAGTGGGAGGATGAAGATGGACAGAACAGTGTTCCTAAGTGGTGCAGCAGAAGCGTGACAGCTTAGATTGATTCATTGCTTTCCCTACAGAGTCTCTCTCTCGCTCTCTCTCACACAGAGAGCTCCGCAGCAGGCAGCCATTTAGGCAAGGCTGAGCATGTGCACGTGTGTTTGGGGCATTAAGTGTTTTAGCCTGCTGGGGTATGAATCACCGCAGCTGTTTGATGTCGGAGTAAAAGAACAAGCAATGAGTGCAGCCCCCCTCTATTAGCTTTGCGCTTAGCTCCAGACGTGACACACACACGCACACACTCGTTTATTTAATATCTCTGGCAATATTTCTCCGGGGCTGCTGCTCCTCTCCATCCATCTATCTCTCTCTGACAGCAAGCCTCTCTCTCCTCCGTGGTGCTCCCTCGCTTTATGCCGTCTGATTCGATCTGCTAGTGCACGGGATGTTGCGCCATATCGCGTTATGGAAGGGGAGGCAGACACAGTGCTCTGTGATTATGTCATTAATCAGGCACTGAGGGGTCATGGAGGGTGGAGAAGGGGTAAACTGGGGGGCGACGGGTTGTTTTACCATTCTTAGTTCTAAACATGGTAGCAAGCAGGCTGGTGGTAATGTTCCAAATACTCTGCATGTCATATGTTTGAGCCTGATTTTGAGATTTTAAAATAAGGAAAGGAAAATAAACACATTTTAACATTTAAACATTTACTAGTAAATCAAATGTTTTTCTTTAAGATTCAGTTTTCCCTACCTTTTTGAAAGTGCATATTAAAATATTCTTTGTCTGATAAAGGTGGTTTAAAGAGTTGTAAGGTTTGACTAGGTATTAATATTTAATATGTACTATTATATGTATTGTCACAATTACTTGTGTGTGCAGTATTGTTTTACCTAAAATATACCTGGTTACTCTTTAGTGTATTGTAGTATATTTGCAAAATAATGCAAACCAACAAAAACAAATCAGCGTTTAATGTTTTAAAAAGCTATGTGTGCCCAAATGTGCAAGGGATGTATTTCTAAGAGTAATGAATTTCATTTCTGGGTTGTTTTTTTGTTACCTGTTATGTATTGATTAAACATAAGAAGGTGTAATTACTTTTTTGTAAATTGGCACTTCTTCTGTGGAACAGTTCTCCAGATCCTTAGAGCTCCCTTTAGACCCTGAATGCTAACATATGGGTATAGCCAGGTGATGATTTTATTTCCAATTTCCTGAAGCAGAGGGCCTTAAACTGCATGTGCTTTAAAGAGGCCAGACAAGAAGCTGAACAATTCCACTGCGGCTGCAAACAGAAAACAATTCCCTTCCTTTACTGTTTGCAAAACGTGTGCTTTTCAATCTGCAATGAAAATGAGATTTGTCTGTTTTAGTTACAGTGATTCATTGTGGATGCTTAATGTGTGTGTGTATGAGGGTGTGAGAGGCAGAGAGGAGGCTGGAATGTAGTTTTACATTGTGAAAGGGATGTAGAAATAATCTTGGAGATGAATTCACAGCGCTTTCGGTGGTCTAAATGGGTAACAATGGTAACAGTCTGTCAGGTTTTGGTGCGCCACATCAATGACAAACATTACATGTCTATTTTTTTTCCCATTTCTTTATCGGATATTCTTCTAATTGTTCTCCATAAACTGAGGTAGTATCAGACATATATTAAAGTATAGCACTTGAGAGTATAAGTTGAAACTGGTCAGATTACACTGAATTTTCGTTAAATCCATGCATCTGTATGAATTTTGAAGAACCTGAAACTACATATAGAGCTCAAATGTCATACTTCTAACTTGGATCATGACTTGTATGATGTTACATTAAGGACCAGCCTTGATAGGCCTAGATTTAGTGGCTTGGTTTGTCTGGCCCTTTAATTTTACATCGCCTTGCCACTGATGGCTTGCAAACTGGTGCTTTCAACTGTGGAAGTGTGGAACTGCTTTGTGGCCTTGTGAAAAACCTCATTGAAATAAAATGTATCCAGTTTCACATACTAGCACCAAACTGTGCAGAGGGGCCTGTACATACTTAGCTAGCCTTTTGCAGACACAAAAGTATCGCGCGAGGAAAGACTGGTACTGATTAAAGTGACTGTCATTGGACCAAAGAGCCATCAGACTTGGTGATTTGAATGGTGCACTTTCATCAAATTGCAAGCTCTGCTGAGGTTGCGTCACTCTACCCAAGACGATATCATGGCATTCATCAGCCTGTGAAAAATGTGGCAGCGCTGCATTAAGTGTGCTGTCTTTTAAACACTTGCTTAATGTCTCTGTCCAAACTCACTGGCTGCGCACTCATCAGCAGGTAGATTATTTTCTGCCTTTGTGAGTGAGCTCATCCTGCCCTCTCTGTCTCATGTGTAAGAGTGTGTGTGGACTCATAGTAAAGCACTGCCCAGCACTCCATCTACTCTCTGCACATAAAGACAGATTAAAACCCCCTTTTTATTACCTAGGGGAATTAAATAACTTTTAGAATGTGGTTTTCTATAAATCACCGCTCAATGAATATTCATGGCAGTGCATGTGCGTGTGAGTGGGGTTGGGCTTTACTGGGGAAAAGTTCCACTTGGTGCCTGCCCAATAGCAGAGTGCAGCACGGCGATTTACGAAGCCGTTAAAGAAAAACAGCAGGCATGGAGCATGGTGCATGCACTCTCCTCCGTCTGCTTTATAAGCAAGCACGCTAATCAAGGCTAAATGCTTTTTTACAAGCTGCTGACTAATAAGAAGAGATTTTAAAGCTTTATGGTCCCTGTGCTGATTGTAGGCCTACAAATAGCAGAACGACAGTCTGTCCATCTTGTCGACAGGTTGGCCAGCTCTCCTTGGCCAAGGGCTTCATCCAGCCCATCTGGGGACATGTTAAACTTCAAATGTTGAATTGTGGCAAATTCTGCCACCAACAAGGATATGCCACATCTAAAACCACTCTCAAATCGCCCTGGTTCATGCTCTTTTCATTTGAGATATTGTATAGCGTTTTCTGCATGTGCAAAACATCTGCATGCTTCATCAGAAATTGTTTGGCAGATGTTTTGTCCATGGCAATTTGTGCATGCACCATCACTCTGTATGTGCTCTGCTTTTATGATTGTTCCCACCCTCATTCAGGCCAAAATATTTTATTGTTATCCCCAGACAGTCTCACTTCGAGATCACATCTAGCCCTTCAAGGCTGGTGTATTTATTTATTTTTTTGCCTAAGTATATATTCTAAACCTGCTTATTGCTGAGTTTAATCAAGGTTGTTTGAAAACAAAAGCCCAATATAGTGGTATTTTATTGATAATTACTGTTTTTGTTTTTTTTTTTTGCTAAAGAATGTACTTTGCATTGTCATAATGCATTGACATAATGAGTAGTTTATTTTTAGCTTACATTCACAGCAAACAGAAGACTCAACTGTTTAGCATTCTATATACCACCATACATCATGCCCATCATCTCTACACCTGTTGTCTTGGTTGCAGACCTGTCCAAAGTGCAGGCTCTTGAGAAAGCCTATGATTCTTCGCCTGCCTGGGCATTGTTCTCTCCATTTGGCATTACAGGAGAGCTGGCAGTCCATAAACTGCTCTTCCCGTCTCTTAATGACCCCTTTCCTGATTTACATCCCGCTTACTGAGAGGCCAGTGTGTGCATTGGATGAGTTCTCATTGTGGGGGGACACAGGCGTGTAATAAATGGCGCTATCGGAAAAAACGGCAAACGGGCAGGCACTAATCGGGGGGAGCGTGCCTGGGAGAACGCCGGCGCACGGTCCAATCGATACCGTAGATCAGCGCTCCATCTGGCTGGAAAATGAGCGGATCACCATAAACATCTTGCCAAGCGCTGTGCTGCACAATCAATGGTGGCCATATTGATTTAGTTATTGCTAGTTCATATGCTACAGACAGTGTTAAATGTACATTCACCAGCCCACAGGCATTCATCAGCGGATCCTTAGTGAGGGCTCAAGATGGAGTGGTGGGGGTAGTGGGTCCACTCTCAGAGTATTGCGTTAAACACTGCACAAGTGATGCTTGAACCAGCCATTTCTGTAAATCTTTAATTAAAATTCTATCAACAATAAAAATAAATGTTTTAACGGTAATTTTGTGTGTAGAATTGACAGGAATATGAGTGGCTCACTGTAAACCTGGTACCGTTGTGACAGAAAAGCTTTGTTGTGTTTAGTCTGGTGATAAGTAATGCCTTAATTGACTGTAAGCTTTGCCTGTCACTCTGCAGGATCACAGAAGACTCCACAGGGACCACACTGGAGGCACTGAAGGCACGTATTCGAGAACTAGAGAAGCAGATCCTCCGAGGGGATAGATACAAGTGTCTCATCTGTATGGTAAGAAGATATTACATGCTTTTGTGGCATGTTTGTGTGCTCATTGTGTTTGCCTGCTTTGCATGCCATCTTCATGAGTGTTGGCCATCTTGGTGAGTCCTTGGCAATCATGAAGCAAGTAAGCAGAATTTCTGTGGTGGTAAGCAATTAGAAATAAAAAATTCAAAACAAGCAAACCATGACTGCAGAATGTAAGCATGGCAAAGGATTTTGTTGTGCTGGCATGGTCCTTCAGGCAACAATGACTGCAGAAGTCATCTTGACTGGAAAAAGGGCAATAGTTCCATTCTGTAGAAGCAAGTAGATGGTACTGTACTGCGTTGCAAGTCCCTAAGAATTTATTTATTTATTTATTTATTTTATCAATTTTTTTACTGCTTTTTCCATACATGGGGCAATACTGCATATTTCTTACAGCTTTACAGACCAATTCTACTGTGTTTATGCTGTCAAGGGTGTCCGTGGTACTAACTGGTGTAGGTCTACTGACACCTTCTGTTCAGATTAGTTATTGCAGACCTCTCATTCTAGCTATTTGATTACTTTGCAAGTAATAATGGGATGTGATTATTACTCTAACAGGTGTAAATCTGTAACTTCACTTGGATTTGCTCATTAATCTGTGCATCACTAAATATAAAATTTAGCCATGATTTTCAGTGACATTATATTGATCTCTATACAGAGAGATTTAAAAATACAGTGCGATACCAAAACTACTACACAGTCAGGGGTCAGGGTTTACATTGGCACATAACAAAAGATCTTGGGCAAAAAAATGAGCATATACTCTACTGAGCATTATTAATACATTGATACTATTATAAAACCAGTGCAGTTCATTACCACCTTTAGCTTGATGCATCATGCACTGTTACACGCCAGTTCCTTTAGTAACATATAAACGTGTGCCTGAAAGAAGCACAACAGAAGCGCTCCTCCTTCATCCTTCATAGTCCCTTTCATCTTGAATGTTGCGTTGCCCGTATCTACATCCTTGTATTAGCCTTTTTTTCCGGGTGTGTGCGTTGTAGTGGACGCATTCTCGTTCTCAGTGGCGCTCTTGCGTGTCCCTGCAGCGAAAGCCATTCCCAACAGGGCCTGACGGCAAGGGCGGGGGGCTGGCGAGGCACGGGGGCGCAGAGGCCCCACCCATGGGCTCAGGCTGCTGTTTTTACAGAGGCTTCATCCCAGGCAGCAGCGCGATTAAGAGGCTACTGCCACTCCGGAGGGTAAGCCTCTCTGTGCCCCCTACCCACTGACCTCAACCCGCCTTGCCCACCCCCACCCTGCACTGGATTCCCACATACTCAAACACACACGCACCCTCCTGCAGTGCCCCTTCACTGCCTGACCATCCTGCGTGCTGTGCCGCTGCTGCTGCCTGCTAGTGATGTTTTTTTTTTGGGTGTGTTTTGTAGGCATGGTTGTTGGTTGTGTGTCTGTGTGGTGTTCGCTGTTGAGTTGTTGGAATTAGGATGACTTACATTTTCTTTTCTTCTTCTTCTTCTTCTTCTTCTTTTTTTTATTTTTTATTTTTAAACCTCAGGACTCGTACACAGCACCCCTCACCTCCATCCAGTGTTGGCATGTCCACTGTGAAGAATGCTGGCTTAGGACTCTGGTGAGTACAGTGCATCTGCACACAGAGCTGGTCACACAGCAACATGACATAACGCTATCAACAACATCCATCACCAAACTTTCCTGTGCCAGTTACTTCTCACTGCTGGAAATTTCTCTCACCATCCCAAGACTTTGCAGTTTCTGCAATTTACAATCCTAATACAGCCAATCCAATGCACACACACACACACACACCAACAGATATGCCCTCACCTCATCTGTCCTCCTACGCACTAAGCTCTTTTCAGCTGCTCCTCTCGGGGGAGCCGAGCCTATTCTGCTACGTGAGGAAGCAATAAATAAATGTTTCACAGCCTCAGCCCTTTTTCAATATGCGTTAGATTAAATCAGCCTTTTTCATGTCCTCTCTTCACAAGACCCTCAGTGTGTACAACAGTGATGAAGGGGAAGAGGAGGGGGGCAGGTCAGAGAAGTGTGTGCGCCATAGAGGCTTGTTACTAATGTGGGCATTAAAACTGTTGCCTGAAGACAGCAATAAAAGCAGCATGCCAGGGCTCCTCACGTCTTGATCAAAGTAAATGCGTGTAATTTGGTTAGAACCAGCGCTGCTACACAGAGCTGAGGAAGGAGCCTGTTGTAAAATGCAGGCAACCCTTGCCAACCAGAACAAAGGAAGCACAGTTGAAATCCAGGATTAGTTAGAAGTTATAATATTCTTAGTGGAAAGTTGACTAGAATAGGTCAACGTTCTGACTAGGCAGTAGTGTGGGTCGACTTGGGGACCAGACGTGTGGATGTACACAGGTATAGCAACTAGAGAGCTTTTAGAATTTACATATACTCAGATGAAGCACAGTTAACGTTATGTATTAGTTTCATGATGAGTGGACCAATAGAAATGCTGCAGAATTGTTTGGAATAAAATTGTTTACATGAACAAAAAAAACTTTTACCTTCTCCTGTAAAGTTATTTTAAAGATACCTGTTTTTCTTTGTATAGCGATGATATTAAGTCAGTACTAAAGTTTAAAACCCAGTTGCAAACAGCCTGTAAAATGTTTGTGTGTGTGTGTGTTTGAGTGAATGGTTCTTTATTGCAAAACTATTTAAGTAGTCTTGTAGGTTGTAACTATATTGACAATAACTGTAAATAGAAATAAGTGAACATTTTTAAATGTATGTGGGAATAGTCCTGCAAATAAAAGCCAGTCCACTACTTAACAAATCACAAACCTGAATCAGGCCTGAGTAGATTAATATGGGGGAATTTGGCCTGGATCCCTCTATAAAAACAAAACAAAACAATTTTGTTGGGCCCTGCCAGGCTTAGGTTTGATATTAGCCCTAAACCACTAGTTAGGATGACATTCTACAAGATTTAGTCACCTGCTATCTGAGGAAGGAACTTAACATTACTAAAAAGAGAGAGCAAAATGTTTTTGACCCGAGTGAGAGAGAGAGTAGAGTTTATGCACTGGCATCCCCAGTTCCCAGACACCTGTATTTGCTCACAGCTGTGTGTTTTCTTGTCTGGTGCAGAAACTTCTGCTACTTCTCTTCTGAAGTGAGCTCATGTCTGTCCTATTTTCAGTTAAAACACTCCTCAGAGGTTTGTGTGGGTGTTCTAGACAGCCTATGTGTGTGCTACATGGCTCTGTGGCAGAGGTGTGTGAAGGCTCTGCATGGATTTTATCAGCAGTGGTACAGAAATTCCTCATGGTTATGCCACTGTCTGGACATTCATTTCTTGTCTCAGTTTCATCTATTTCTAGTAACAGCACACAAAACAACAGAAATATCTGTTTCTGTCTGACAAGAGGAATATAGCAGTTTACCTGCACTGGCCTTACCAAGCTTCTCTCGGCACATGTGTTTATTCCAGTATGCTCTTTCAACTTAATAAAAAAACGTTGAGTTTTTATTAAAGCTACAGACTTTGCTAAGCTGACTCAAATTTTTTTCTGCTTCTGCGTTGGCTTTCTGGACTACACTGAGCCGTGTGTGAGACAGTAGACTTCACAGCTCCCCCTGCTGTGCAGTCTTTACTGCTTGGCGTTAATGGGTAATGGCTGAGGTTCAGAGTGCTGGAGGAGAGGGTGCGGGTCTACCGAACAGGGTGGTCTGCCTGGCACTAGAAGCTGTATTCAGCCTGTATATATGCAGATGCATACCATCTTCCAGTATTACAAAAACATTGTGGTGATTCACGTTAAGGTTGTGTGATGTTGTCAAAAAGAACAGATTTAGGAACAGATCAGCTTTAGATGGGCTGGTCCATAGCCATTTTGCCACTTTTCTGTCCCATTTCCACCTGTCTCGTTTCATTTCAAGGACAAGGAACTGACCAGACTGTTTCGTTCTTCTTTCTTTTTGTCCAACAGGGAAACAAGAAACTCTGCCCACAGTGCAACACCATCACTTCACCAGGAGACCTCCGACGTGTTTACTTGTGAACTGGCCGGTTGACGCCTGCCTTTCTCCCTTTCCTTTTTACAACTGCGTTTTTGCTCTGATGGACTTCTGTTTCTCTTCCTAAAACCACCCCCACTTGTTGCGCTTCCCTCCCCTCTGAACTGAGAGAGGCAGGCTTACGCTGATGTTAACAGCGAGCTTCTGATGTAGCAGTGGACTGCATTGGGACTGCAAACAGACTTAGCATTCCCTCTCAAAAAAAAAAAAAAAAACCCTGAGCAGAAGGCTCCTCTCTCTTCTCGGCTGACCTGTGACACTGCCGTCTAGTGGCGACACACGTATGGTGCAGGTGTAAGCCATAAGTTCTTGTCCAGTCACATTTTCTCTGGAGGCATCACACCTCCTCTTCCTCACCACAATGAAGGAGTGCGCCTCACCTATTCTACTCCTGCTGCAACTGTGTGTGTATGTGAGCATGTGTGATTGGGATTTCCCTCAGCAAGGCCACTGAGCTTCTCTCTGGCTTGAACTTTGCCCAGACAAAGACCAACTTAAATAAATAAATAAATAAATAAATAAATAAACAAACAATAGATAACTCTCCAGCTTTTCTTCCCAACAACCAACCTCAACAAGCGCCTGCTGGACCTCCAACCCCTTTGTGTTTTCTTTTCTCTCCCCCAACTTACACTTCTTTTGTGGTGTTCTAGTGAAGTCAACCAAATTCAATGATCCAGTGCAAGCACATGTATTATAGTCTCTGTATGTTTACAGTGTTGTGAGTAAATGACATAGAAAACACACTTGTATACACAAACATGACATACACACACACACACTCAGAAAAATAAAACAAAAAAAAAGATGACACGTGATAGCAACTCAAACATACACACAGAAGTATATATTGATAAAGTCCAGTTTTAGTTTGGGTGGGTTTTGGGCGGTAGTGGGAGGGGCTTATGTTTCAATCTTGGTGAAAAAGAAAACCCTCTGTATTTTTAAACAGATGTTGTTGTCTTGAGCTTAAAGTTGTATTTCATTGTACAGGAAGAAATTTAAGTAATATTAATAAGAACTACTCAAACTAGGCTTTAAAGATTTAGGCTGTACATTTTTCACTGAAATATACAGTATAAACTGTAGATTCAAATCTAAAGCAAGGGAGATTTTGTTTTCTTTTTTGTGTAAAATGGAGAGACTGGCTTTCATTTTCCCTTAATGACCCTGATTATACTTCCAATGACACAAAAACAGGAAAAACTCACTCAGAGGATTAAAGTAGCTCATTCATCTTCATTTCATTAGGTGTAAATTGGGTACATCCAGACACCTTAGCAGGTGCAATTCTGTTCTTCCTTTCAGAAATGGGCTTATGTGAACACGCTTGTTTCTGGGATATGTTCAGATTGTTCTGGACACAACACAGACGATAATGCTTTTATTTTTTACCTTCTCGTGAGATGATGGGTCAGTTCAAATTGACAAAATTGACAGATGGCCTGTTTCCCAAGGTCTGTTCAGGAATGAGAATGGTGTGCTTTTGTATTTGTACAACTATGTATTCTGTGATTTTTCTGTATTGATGTAAGCAAGAAAAAAAAGAATTCAAGAAAAGAAAGCTGATCCAAATACAACAATAAACAGTCAAGTGTTTTTTTTTGAGAATAACTTTTTGTTCACAGTTTTGTTCAGTTTTTTTGCACCCTTGTCTCAGAGAACAGTGGTGATACACCAACTGTCCGCCCCTCCCCCCACCACTCAGTTGTTCATTTCTGTAAATAAACCCATCTGTACAAATGAGCATTTGAAGTTATGTAATCCTGATTGGAGGCAAGAAATCTTTCCATAGATGTGATGATTAAACCTATTGTGGGTCCTTGATCAGAAAGAATAACGTCACCCCCATCTCTCTCTTTGCCAGAAAATAAGTTCTGCCCCCAGAGATGAAAAACTGCACAAAATGATTGTGTGAGCTGATTTGTGTCCTTGTATAATTCTTGAAAATGGTACTTGTCTTACCCGTTTGTAAACTACATTTGACAGTAATTAAATGATTGTACATCTGAACCAGCTATCCTGTTCTGGCCTCATTCCCAGGTCCACTGCTGCTAATCACTGGCCCACATATGACACTGCTATAAAATAGGAATAGCTTTTTATTGCTGTAAAACTGCATGAGAGAAGTTTGGTTAGAGTAGTCATTCCTGACCCCAGTCCTGGAGTACTCCTGCTATGAATGTTTTGGTGTTCCCCTGTTTTAATACATTGGGTTCAGCTTCTTGGTTAATTAACTAGCCCTTTCTCAGGAGACTCTCTTATTCTGGGTTAAGAGAATTTATTTTGCTTGGTAAATCACATATACTCTATCTCTGTATTATAGCTGTTCGAGGTTTTTATTGTTTTATTGTGAGATGAGAGCTCATCTCAGATGCATGGTCAAACCTTCGATGCATTCTTTACTGACTGATGCTACAAAAAGTTCACAATGCCCATAAAGTAATGCTACTGTAGATAAACCCTTATCCACATATCCAAACTGAGGTGTTTAATGACAATAGCTCAACAGGCAGATGCAGATCAAAGTCATGTTAGCATTGACCTGTGAATGCTCTCTGTTTCTGTTCCTCTGGTGAGTGTTGGCCACTGTAGAAGTTGTCTCAGTGCCAGGCATTAATAAACCCTGCTGTGGTATAGCAAATGTAACAGTGTGGTTGCGTCACTCTGCCAACCAAACCACCCTGATCCTCTATCACCTATGTGGTCCAGACAGCAGCACGATCCATAGAGTGCATTAAGCCAGCCCTGGGCAGGGATCTCGGGTTACTGGCCTCACAGAATCAGGTGAAGGCCTGCTGAGTGCAAGCTGATCTATAGAAATTGCTTTTGGAGGTCAAAGCTCTCCCTGGCGGCATAGCGGAAAGTGGGGGGGTGTTATTGCCAGTTTACAAACATCTCCTCAGACCGATCAATAGGACAGGCCTCCTCTGCCGTGTTGGGTAATTCCTTGATCGTGCTGGCTGTCAGAACCAATGGTAATTTACACCTACATGTGGGAATTTGGCTTGCTTTGCCACCCCCCGCCATCAAGTACAGTGTTCACTTTCTCTTCCTTGCCTCAGCCCGAAGTGCTGCTGCTACAACTCATTCAATTAGGAGCCTCGACCCCCCTTCTCATCCTCTTTGCATGATCAGTTCAGTCAAGGTGCTCAACAGAAAAAGGGGGCTCAACTCCACGTGCCCATATGGTGCTTTCTTCTCGTTGTTCAAACTGTGGAGGCATTGAATTGCTATCTTCGTAGCATCCGCATTCGCATGACACACACTGGCTAATTTTCTACAGAAACGGTTAAATCATGTTTCAGTAATTTAATGTCCGTGCATTAGGCCAACTTCAGTGTAATTGGATACAGAGATCACGGCATAATCCACAATGAAGGATTGTTAGTCACAGATTCGTTCTGTGAAGAATCGTATGGTAACTTTCACTGATCCAAGTATTATAGAAATTGCAGACATTTGGTAGTGAGATGCATTAATTTCCTGTTTTCTGAGTAATTGCATCTCAAGGCATGCAGCGAGAGGAAACGAGAGTCATTGTGAGGCATGCTGTAGCTGTCAATGTTTTGAGAGTCTCCTTCTGTAGCTAATCTCATGATTACAGCCTTGCTAAATTGCTTTCATATCCAGCGATGCTTAAGAGATCGCAGAATGACATTATGAGGATTTAGTCGAGAAGATGTTTCCTCAATAACAAGGCATGGTAAAATTGTCTCGGTGTGCGCGTGTGTGTACGTTCACTAGATTACTAGCAGCTTCCCTGTGTGAGTGACGAGACGCTAGCTTCAAGATGTTATATTTCCTTGCATAATGGAACAGAATTGTTGTTCTCCAGTTTCAGTTATCTTGCTCCAAGACAATTTATTACTACAGGAAATTCCAAAATCTACTTTCTTTCTCAGAGCACTTGCATCAATCATAACTGGCACCTTGACACTGATTTATACTAGTGTATGAACAGATGGAAGATAGATTTTACTTCCACTGGTGTTTTAATGATGCCGGTGAAGATCACTGTCTTACACGCCGGTGCCGCAATTTCCCAGGTGTTGGTTGGGATCTGGTGGTCACAAAGGCCAGAACATTTCTGTACTTATGAAAAAGTGTGAGTGAAGTATTCAGACCTGTACTGTTCTTTTAGTACACATGCGCTTCTGAAGACCCTTACTACTTTTTCCACATCTATATACACCAGTTTGTACACCACTGAACTCTCAAAACTCACTGCAATCTTACAACAACTCTGTATGTCTTTTTACTGACAGTCTGGTCAAGTCCTACTAATTAGCCTTCTTTCAAATCTCTCAGATCTTTTCCGCTTGGCATCTTGATCCAAAATTGAGGTCTATTTGGCCTGCTCAGCATTTATACATACGTTTCTATGGCACAGAGTTAACAACAGATCAGTTTGGAAGCATCTGCACTCATTTGGCTTCATTCACTAACTATTCTTACAAAGAAATATCTTCCTAAAACACAGTTTTACAAAAAATGTGACATTCTTTGTTTGTTTTGGATTTGTTCTTAGATTAGAGCAGAATTTTTAAGACCTTTCTTAGGAACACTTTTAAGTAAACTCTTGGAAAATATTGGTGAATGAAGCCCAATGTGTGTCTTCACTCATGTATTCAAGTTTGCACAGCAAATGCACAGAAAAATAAATAAATTGCAAGAGATCCAACAAGTTTTTGCTTTTGTCAATCTGAAAAATGTGATTTGGACAAATAAACTGAACCGTAACAGCATTCAATAAATAATTTATACTTTTTGGGGTTGTTTTCAGATGTAAATAATTATAGTTGTATTAATTGTTTTATAGTCTGTATTCCACTACTGTGCAAATATTCACCCAGTGACACGTATGTACATTAAAAAAAATCCAAAGTTCCAAATACCAAAATTCAAATTGTGGGAAAAAATCACACTGCCAAAGAGTTAGACCCCTAACTGACGGCAAGAGGACGTGTCTGCGGAGGTCAGAGGGGCTCTCAAACTGAAGTGTAATATAGCATGAACAGACTTTCTATGGGACACGAGGGAACCGAATATCTCTGCCTTGAAGGATGTTGAAGTGTTATCCTCATTGTTGATCTCATTCAAATGAATGTAAATTTTGTGTGTACTGAGGGCCTGTCACTCAAGCTAGAGTGCTCTACAGAAGTATTGGCAGCCTCAGTTAATATGGAATTAACATGCTGGATGAATTTTAATTTGTTAATCAAATGTCTTCTGTGCCTAGGATTATGTACCAGCATCATATAGCTGTAGCACTATTGCACAGACAACAATGAGTTACCAGAGGTTTTTATTTTTCTGTTTTCTATCTCACAGTTGCTGGTACCCCTGGGTTTTCAAGCCTGAGTCCTCTCGTTTACAGTAAACGAACATTGTTCCATGCCAAAAAATCTCCTTATCTTTCCATTTTTGGGCCCTTTTGTGGATTCTCTGCTTTAACTTAAATCTGCTTGAACCTGGTTTTGTGCTGGAACATCCAGAAAAAAACCAGAACCGTATCAATGTTCCTGTCAAATTCCTAATCATTTTTAGCAAATTCCAGATTGGAAGCTGTCACTTATCAACCATGCCAGAGATCCTCCTGAGAAAGGGCATTACTGTGCAAAAGTCAGATATCACTCTTCGCTTATTTGCTTTTAGCAACAAGAAAAAAAAAACAGAAAAACAGTTACAAGTTCACAAGTTAAGGTTTTATCAGTATGTAATATTTCCTCTCTTTTCAAATAAACCTGCAGGAATGTTTTACCCAGAAAGTTTAGTCTTGAAAGTTGTGTTTTCTGCTTCTCACAATCCAGTGATGTTGAGGAGATCTGAGCCCTGAGTGTTGAATTGCACTCTTAGATTTTTTTTTATTATCTATGTTTCCTATTTTTAGTAAGGGCTTCTTGACACATACATAGGATGGACAGTGGAAGGATGGACATAATATTTGTGGAGCTTGACTTTCTACTCTCTCTGTCAAAGATGAAGGTTTTAGGTACTCTTCAACTACTGGCGTCTATTTGATGGTCTTGGGTGATTGCTAGAGTCAAATTTTCTCTGTATTTTTTAATAATAATTCATAATAAAAATCCTGTTTAGAAAACCTTTGTTTTCCTTGCGTTTCCCCATCATTAAAGTTATCTTAATTGATCTGATCTTTGATCTCTAATTATTAAGATAAAGGCTATTGTATATGAAATAAAAAGGGTGGGCTCTGAGTTTTGTACAGTACTGTGCTTTTCACTATTCAGTATAAAATAAAACTACTCATGATAAATGCTAATTTGTATTTGTGCCACTACCACCTGTTAGTCACCTTTTCTGAAAAGGTTTGGAAAAACAGATTTTCCAGTCCAGGTTATATAGTGAGTTCAGCTTGTGCTCAGCATTAATGTTTCTTTAATGTAAATGTCCTGACTGTCCTGATGTTAAACATTTACTTTGTAGTTGTATATACTTGAGTGTGTTTAAATGTAGGTACCTGCTCCATTTCTCCACTTTAAATGGGGTAAGACACAGGACTTGTTCTTTAACTTCAGTCTCTCTATACTTTGTCTAGCTATGTAGGTCACTGATCAGGGAACCCGTTCTTGTGCTAATCTTGTGAATGCTTATGATTAGTGCCCTGCTAAAAGATCCAGAATATACCCACTTTAAACCTACTATTAGTTCATGAATTTCATCTAATTTTAGCTCATTCCAGGCGTTAACTTGGACAGAAACTGACCCCTAGAAAGCATCCCAAAGAACCAATAGCAATAAATCTTGTACAATAGAAGTCATGTCTGGTTTGGTAATTTCTCGAATCAGTGGTGCTTGAACATGGAAGTCACTACATTTTGCAAGAATCTGCCCCTCCAGGACTGAGTTCCCCACCCCTGGTATAAAGTCTGGTTTAAAAGCTGGTTTTAAGGCTGATTCACATGCTTTTCTCTGACAATTTTAAAAAGATATGTTAAGACATATGATGTGTGTACATGTGTTGGTTATGTGTGTCAACCCATGTTAATAGTTGATTTAACAGCTGGCTGTTAAAAAAGGTAAATAAGATGCCATCAGCCACATCAATCGTTTAACATTCTACTGAAAATGCAACATAGTCTACATGAGAAGATACTGTGATGTATGTTTTTATATATGTTTTATATCATGCTCCAGTCAGTTGTCACCTTTAAGGGCAACAACCTGCAGGGAGTCTTAGATTCATTGCAGTGTTCTGAATGTTGGTTGGTGTCTTGCAGTAAAGGATATCTACCACAAGAGGTCACTAAATACCAGGAAAACATAGACAAAATATCCAATAACCCTGTGTTTGTTTTTAAAGAAAATATAGCCTTTCATTTAACAACATACATTTTTTTAGGTTTTGCTTTCCTTCATTTTCCTTATACATTTTCCCTTTTGGCCAAAATACTGAGAAACACGTGATCAGATATCAACTTAATACAATATACAGGCTTTTCAGTCATTGTTCCCCGTATAATGAATAGTTAGTTAAAACCCTTGGTAGTCCCTACACTGCAGGCCATTTTGTAGCTTAACTTTATTATTAACATTATAGAACAGTAATAACAGTGATATGCTTATTAACACAGAACAGAGGGTTTTGACTAAATGTCTTTAGAAGCAGTGAGTAACTGTATTTGCTCTTAGAGCTTATCCTGTAAACAGTAAAGTTAAATTAAATACAATGTGTAGGGATATTTATGGCAGTGTGTGTTTGTTTCACTATTTACAAACGTCTTTTCAAGGAAGCTCAGTATCACTGCCAAGCAGTACTTTATCATCTAAAACAAAGCATGCTATGGACATAAAGAATATATCAGACTAGCTCACAAGATATCAGAATAAATTCCTGTTACTTTTAACTGTATTTATGTTTATGTGTTTTCTTATACATGTTGTATTACAAGCAAAAATGCACACAATGTCAAGATAAGTGGCTTCAAATAGTATTCATAGGTGTCTAAGGCTAATAAACAGTACTGCTTAATATACAAACCATTGTGACCCAGTAAAATATTTAAAAAAAAGAACTTAAACAGGATATCAATAATCGAAAAGACAAAAGATTATTAACATGCGCTTTTCATAGGTGTACCTTGTTAATACACATACTTTTTTAGCTGTTGGTAATTTGACTTGAACATATATTTAATATATTTCTGAAGCTTAAGAAGGAAATTCCTGTGTGCTTCCATACGTTTACAGTGTAGTGTACATGGATGGGTGAAAGGTTCCACTGCCTTTCCACTGGTTTTCTCTGCTGGCACACACACACTGCTCAGACAAGAGAAGCCTTTTACCCTTTGCGCCTCTCTGAGATGCTCCCGCCATTATGGGGGGGCTGTTTCATCTGGTCCACTCATCACCTCACCTTTCATCTTTTCACTGCCCCAGGCTACACACTAGCCCTTTGTGTGTGTGTGTGTGTGTGTGTGTGTGTGTGTCTCAGCAGTGTGTTGTAATATGCCCTGTACAGTATCTGTATGCTAGGTCTCAGGTGTAGGGGGTCTTACCAAAGATAGATGTTGGACTCATCTGCCCTGTTGAGCTGGGATCAGTAGGCATTACACAACTGGAATATTTAAGCAAACAAGAACTGATCTTAATATTGAGCCCTGAAGGACTCCTCACATTCCCAACAGTGCTAGAGTGCTAATATTGTTTTACCCAAATCACTGGTCGTCTTCCTTTATCACCCTACGCACACACAACTGTTTGAACAGCTTGCACATTGTGAGCAATACACATATTCAAACAAGGAGCCGAAGCAGCCAGTTTTTTTTTCTTCGCTGATATTTAAAAGCATGACCTGAATGGCCACGGTGGACCAAGAAAACACCTTGATGTGATTAACCATGTGTTTACTTTTCTCACTCTTTCACGGATAGTACTCGTACCGTAGCAGTGATGACTCCTGCCCTGCCTCTGTATTTGACTTGAGCTGGGATATGTTGGCGTAATTGGCCTGTAATGCCCCTGCTCGGCTATACTAAGCTGTCATAATCTCACAGGTGGACTTCAGTGTGTTTAAGGGGTAGAGTCTATGAGGAGCACTGTGGAGGAGATTTCTACAACTGTGGGCAAACATCGTTCTCATACACTGACAAACAGCAGCACAATGCTTAGTTAAAGAGGGCTTTGGTCTAGGCAAAATGCTACACTGGTAATAACACTAAACCAATGAAGTTAGAAGCTCCTGGACATGTTTTGCCAGTGTACGCACATAAGCACCATGAGCTTATAATGGCTACATCCACATCAATCTACAAACCGCTCAGAGCCAGATTTAGAAAGCTACTTGCTAGTTGTTGAGAGGGCCAGGAATGGTCAATAATGTATTCATAGGCTCTTAAGCTCAAGCAGGCAAGGCAGTGTTTCTGTAAGTGCAGAACTGAGCTGTATTAGTACTTGAGTTTTTCTGTCCCTGCTGGTATTTGTGACCCATTAGCCAGTTTTCAAATAAATTCCAGGCACAGCTTTAGTAGAAAAAACACTTAATTAGAGGAAATGCACAGATGTATCAAAGGCTAATAGATAGTTAAATGCACTAGAATAACCTTAGAGGGTTTAAGTTGGGTATCAGACTGGAATCCTGGAGGGCCACAGTTCCAATAAGAACTGTGTCTCTAACAGAGGCCCTGCCAAAAAGCTGATAAGTTCTGTTGGTTGTGCTTAATGAGAATGACCAGCTCTGCAGGACTGTGGCTCTCCAAGACTGGATTAAGATAAGATGCAAACAACTGAAAAGTATAAAGAACATAAAAGCTAGGTGATAGCTTATAGAGTTTTGAGGAGAATCTTATAGAGGGTAAGATGAACTGAAGAAAGAAAGAACGTGTGGAAAAAAGAACATCATGAACTTTTTGTGACTGCTGGTGGTCAAAAGTCACTTGGCGATGTTTTAACTGGCAGCAGAAGAAGAAAGATCTGGACGATTCAGTTCCAAGAGTGGAATGTTTTTATCTGCTCAAGTCAATCATCTTTTCCAAATTTAGCTAAACCCAACTTAGCATGTATTTCACTTGCTGAAAGGCTGATGGGTGAATTCAGGCAGTTACTGATTGCAAATACATCAGCACTGAACATAATGGTTTTACTTTTTCTTACTGTGACATTATGGATGTAAATATTCTCAGTTTAAGGATGAATTTGGGCACTTTAACCTCATAGATGGTTTACCTAAAATTTGATGTGCTTAAGTACAGAGCCAAAGCAACAAAAGTTGTAACTGTAAGCAGTAAAAAATAGTAATTGTAATTTTTTAATTTGTTATCCAGTGAATGAGATGCTAGCACCACCTACAAGCACCACCTACAAGTCAGTTAATTTTTCCTTGTGTAATTTTTTATTTAACACTTTTTGCAGCTTCTGTACAGTTGCTTATAGGCTACATTGTATATATATTTAATTTAACCAAATTCTCCTTATAATCGATATAAAGACTTTATAATCTATATTACTTTTGCAATCCAATGCACTAAACTACAGATTAAAACAACTAAATTAGAAAGACAGATGCATGTGATGTAGATGGAGTAGCCTGGAGGGTCTGGAAAGCAGAGGTTAAGGAGGGAAGGATGTATGCTTGCTCTGCGCTCTGTTATCACAGACAACAGTGCACTGATCCCTACAGTCAATATGGAATGAGCAGGACAATGTTGACTCACCCCTTCATCCATCATGCCTGCTGGGAGAACCATTGTTACCTGTGATGTATGGTCAGCATGAGGCTGTCCAGAGGAGACGCAGCACATAGCTTCATTTACGATGTGCACACTTTTCATGCTGGGTGTATTTTGCCACTCCTGTTTTGCTGTTGCTCTACGGATGAGCTGCTTTGCGTATGTATTCTACCTGTACAGTTTTTATGTCCTTCTGATTGCCACTAGAGGGCAGCATGCACATCCAGGCCCTGATGTACCTGTGAAAGCTTACATTGAGGGCTTTTACTATCTGAATTTAAAATCTTCGGCTCGTGTGGACTGCCATGATCTACTACAAGCGAGGACTTCCATGGAGGCTAACGGTTGCCTATTACTCTTGCTTTGCATGTTAATCTCCCACTAACATGGCGCAGCAGCAGGCAGTTGTAAAAATGATTCCCACCCCCCCATCCCCCTTTTGAAATAAAAAAGGAGCATTGCATGGTGCCCGCGGCGTCCATGACTCACCTGTGCAAATAGCAGATTTGCTAGACCGGTTTTAAATCCGCCATGCTGTCGCTCTCCAACTGACTGCCTTCATGACTGTCTTTCTTCAGCTCTGCTTCTTTCTAAACACTTTAGACTGAATCTTGTTTCCTCCTCAAAATTCATGCCCTGCCTTCTACTTCCAGCTGCATGGGGTGGTACTGTGCAGGTGATATACTGTTGCTTTCACATCCTAAACTTCAGGATTCAGATGAACCTGGTAGAGAATGCTATTGCAGTCCTCATCTCAGCATGTTGTGATCTTTGATAAGATCACTCTGCATTTTAGGAAACAGTCCCGCTGTCTCTGTTAACTTTAGCAGATCAAATATTGGTACTCTTCTAGGCATAGAAATGCTGGAAGGACCAGGATGCGAGACAGGGAACTACCACTTTTAATGTGTGTTTGTTTATTTAACTCTCCAGTTAACGTGCAGGTGAATTTCTCGATCATGCTTCATCAATGATCAATGCTTCAGCTGCATTATTATCACTGATCAACCTTTTTTCCTTCTTATTTAATAATTTATTGCACCCTCCCCATCATGTGAACCTAGCGATCTTTACTGTAGCTAAAAAGTAACAGAAACTTTTATACCACACCAATTAATACTAAATAGACTGCATACACAGTAGACCTGCTTACATGCTTTTTATGTGTTTTTTCTTAAAAGTTTACAAGTACCAGTGAGAAAATATCAAAGCTGAACAGTTGCCCCTTTCCCCTTAAATGTAGTTGTTCAGCCAAAGCATGTTTGACCTGATGTTTGCTTTCTTCATTTTGTGCTGGAGCTGCGAGGCTAACATAGCTAACAATGCTCACAACATGACTGCCAGTATTGCCACTGATGCGGAGGCTAATACAAGAGAGTTGTCTTCCTTCTAGCTAGTAAAGAATACAGCTCTTGCTCAGATATCAACCCTAAGGCTCCTCTCACCTTCAAGATACGTCATCAAAAGTGGGGGGTTCCTTCTTTTTTAAAGCAGTAAGTTTCAGTGAAGTGATTAATAGTCACCTCTGTTTACAATAGATAACATTGATAATAATTTCCTTTTGGCCAGAGTGTGTCTTTAACCTGATATGGTCTGAGGCAAGTTTGAAATTATTCAAACATGCAGTTTATACTCTGCTAATTGGTGGAATAAAAGCTTCCATTACTTCCATGACATTCCATTTAGATTCCGTTATCTAGATTAGTCTCATAGCTCAACTACAACTAGGATGTAAATTAGTTTTTTTCACTTATGTATTGCTTGGCAGGTCAAAGTTAAGCAGCTTTTCTTCATGAAAGCTACACACTTTGTTGGCACATACTTTCAAGGCGACAGTGTGATTATATTAGCAGAGCTACACTGTGGAGCATGTAACTGTGGTGGAGTTTGTTGCCAGTGCTAACACAGTGCTCTGAACATCACTGTTTCATCAGACCAAAGCATAAAGCTGGGAGTGATTTTTTTTCCTCTGTTAGTTCTCAGTTGCTATAACCAATCACACCTGCTTATGGAAACTGTGCTCTCAAGACATTTAAAGATCCTAATAAATGTATAACTTCATGCTAGAATTCATGAATATTTGTCAGATCATTTTTTGGATATATGGATCATCAGGTTTTGGCTTCAGTAGAAGAAGAATAGCCTGTAACTCTGCCTCTCCTCTCTCAGCATGTATGTGTGTGCGTGCCGGAGTGAATATGTGTGGAGGATTTTGATGTGGTGGTGGACAATGAGCGATTTAGAGATTTCCTGTTGTAGAGTGTCGTATGATTTGTCCTTAGGCCATCATGCTTAAGAAGCCTTTGTGGTCTCTTTGGGTGCTGGAAACTATACTTCCCAAAGCTCCTTTATAGCACCTGTTGAATGCTGGGATTGCGAGCCTTTGTGTGGTGATTTACACACAGCCAGCTATGGCTCCGGTGACCTCTGCTTGACGTGCGCAAAGTCACCCGGTGCATCGGATACATCTCCATGGCAGGGAAGTGCGCATTGTGAGGGACAATGCCTTTTGTCCTCTGCCACAAAGCAGGAGTTTCAAACGTCCATTTGTGTCCCCGACTAGATTTAAAGAACGGTGATGTAAAATTACATCAGAAAGGAGCTGATTGGATGGCTGCTCCAGCCTCCCTGCAACTTCTGTCTTATTTAAGCGAGAATAAAAGACTGCAGCTTTTGATGGAGTATGGTGAAGAACTATATTAAGCACACAAAAGGATGATGATGACGGTGCGGGAGCTAAAAGGCAATGGGCACAGCTTACTTGTTAAAAGAGTAGTTCAGCAAAAAGTCTGTTATCTATATAGTTTGATTAAGGTCTGGATAAAATTCAGACCTCAAGGGTACGGAAAATACTTGTGTCCTATTTTGTAGATCACAATATGTCCTACAGTGTCAGAAACCGCATGTGTGATGATTTAGACATGCAATTTGCACAATGCAATTTGGCCTTTCCAATTCCATCCCTTGTTAGATACATTTACCTTTTATCTTCAGCCCAAACCTCATGCACATGGGGTATAAAATAGTTCATCTTTTAATTGTAATTATTAACATTACTTGGACCTGAATGTGGCAGTATGGGACGGCAGTGTGAGATATGTAAGGAACTCTCCTGACTGCACGATGCATTCCATAGCTCAGACATGCTGTTTGTTTTTTATATGTCATCCTGTCCTGCTCCTGCTTGGAGAATTTGGAAATGGGAGCAGACAAGCAGAAACGATCGAGTGCTGCAGGTGCCTCGACCTGCCAGAAAACACACATGTGAATTTAAACCAGTGCTCTCCAAAAGTAAGAGAACACACTTACATTTAGAGTCAGTAGGAAGGTTAATTTGCTTGCCTAGGGAAGGCAAGCCCATGCCTGATGAAAATAATAAACCGGACTTATTATCTCAATAAATAGAAAAAGGGGTCCTAACAATCATACACAGCCTGGTAGACCATCAAAACTGGCACCATCAGATAAACAACACGTTCATCTTTAAGATACAGAGGAACCTCAGGCTCCACTCTTGCTTCTAAAAAATATCCACTCAACACTGTGGGTCTGAAAGGATGTGTGACTTTTAAGAAAGAGGTGGACACGGGTTTTGCTCAACTCATTAGTTGTACGATTGGAAAGTTGAAGTGACAGTAGAATGCAGAAAAGTGATGAGGGAGCAAATATGAATTTTACTTGGTGTTGGAAGCTGCTTCTATTCTGTGTTTGTATATATGTTGTAGATGTTCATAGATAGATGCAGTTTTCTTTCCAACACACAACACGAAGGTCAATTGTGTGGGTTATAGCATTACTACATACTATTGTAACAAATATTTACAGGCGTGATACTGTTTTTAAAATAGTTTCAGTACAGTTGATGCAGACTGACAGGGAACGCTCATGGGTGTGTCTTTTTTCAGGGACACAGAATGACAGAAGAAGCATGAGAAAAGGTAAGCCTGTCCTATTGAGAAGACATCAAACGGCACTCTTGGGGCCCTTGTCCTGCAGGACTGGTTTCAGCTCCTCTGCTCGCTCCTTTCAAAGCTGCAGGAACCAAAACCACAGCACCACATCACTCTCCTTCCTTTCATCTGCTTGGCATTGTCATTCACAAATTACTTCTCATCCACATTTTCACTTTTCCTTTCATTCGCCTACACACTACAGGCACCAGCCTTTCTCACGTGCACTATTCAAACTTTGGGCCCGTCTAAAAACATTGCATGGTCGCTTTCATTTCCCACATACTAGCATATGTTAGTGTTGGGTGGTTGTCGGCCCTCTTCTAGGTTAGGGCTTTCTTTCCTTTGATGTGGGAGTCCTGGGTCTTTTAGCAGCCAAAGATGCTAGGACCCCCCCTGGAGAAGGCCTCTGTTCTCTCTTCACTGTCACAAAGCCTGCCCTTCTTCAGGGGACAGCTTGTAGAGTAGACCTGGTAACATGACCCATCATATCCTGGAGTTTGTCTGAGTGATGTGCCCTGATCATGCATCATGGCAATGACAGACTGTGTAGCAGGGGCCACCTGAGCCAGCAACCCTCCTTCTCACCTGAGACACGCATTACTTCTCCGCACCATGCCACTTTTCTTTGTCACAAAATTTAAAAGGCACAGCTGAATATGTGCAGTACTTTGCAAAGGTCAGAAGCCACCTGTCATTTATTTAATTTTTATTTAATGCAGCCATTGCATTATTATTATTTTTTTAAAGATATATACCAGTCATTACTGAGGGTAATTTATAGTGTCTGTCTCAAACTCTAACCCATAAATTTACACTTACGAAACCAAGTGTAAGTGCCTCTGCAAAATGCAGATTAATCATACCTTAGTATTTTTAAGTATTTTTCAGTCTAAAAAGTGTTTTTAGAGCAGGAAGTTACATGGCATCCCTGTCACTCATGGTCACATGAGATCTCAAGTAGGTCACATTGTTTTGAAGTAAATGTGTCACAAAGTCTAAAAATCAGTGATTGCAGTTTTCTGATTATTTAAGTGGTTATCTAAACAGCATGTTCTAATTTCTTGGATCAAATTAAGGTCTAGAAATGTGATAAAGAGAGCTGGATTTAAGCTCAGTAATCAGGTTTCTCTGTGCATGCATATTCTCACTCTCTTTTCTTTTGGATTGTTCAGTTTGAGCATGTGCTAAAACAGACAGTGGTAACTGAAATAATCAGCATTAAGCACATCAGCTGGGATATTGTAAAAAAACACTTTTGGAGTTACATCCTTAATGAAACAAAAGATTTAAAATTTATCTTTGCAATGATGTTTGTTATTTTTTTAAAGCTAAAGTGGCTTAAAGCTAAAAAATGATTTTATGTTTGCACAGCGACTTATTCTGTGAGTTTGTGGGTTGCAAGGCAGAAATACAATTACTGCCTGACGCATGTAGACCCAGAGTTTGCCCATTATGTATTTACCAAACCTACATTTTCTGCAGTTGTTGAATACTTCAATGTCACAGAAGCACAGGTTTTCTGCTATTAAGTAAACTATTTTGTGTTTTAATGAAAACATTATGATTGTATGTTTGTAGCTCTTCAATGCAATCAAAATAGTCCTCTCAGAATAATTGCTCAAAATTATCTATTAAAATAGTCCTCTCAGAAACATTTAGTAAGGTTTTTGCAGTGTTATGACTGTTTTGTTAGTGAAACCATGAAACGTCCAGTCATTTCTTTTAATAAAATAAACATAGTTAAGTTGTATGGTGTATCCATATACACATTGCTGAATGTTATATTGTTAATATTACATAAAAGCTCTCACTAGCATGTGGAAAGTAGCCTTTACTAGGTTTTAGTTCATTATTACCAGCAGCATACTTATACGTTCTCTGGCTAACAGGATTCTCTATAGCATACATGGATGGGCCTTCACAAGCTTTCATTCAAAGCTGTCAAACAAGTCCTGGAAAGCCACATCGTTATCTCTCTTCTAACGCTCTTAATTAATCTCATCAAGGCCTCGCAAATTAGCTGATAGGTTTAATTAGGTGTATAATGAGCTAGACTGCCAAGACTGGAGTCATTCCTAGCAATGGTAGCATTCCTGGGGGAACTTTTTCTTTTCTCTTTACTGTAGCTTAGTGCTAAAACAACTTAAGATGGCATTTCTGATGACTGTTCTGGAGGCACTCTATTGGCAAAGGTATTGTTTGTGTGACCACATACAGTTGTGGAGGCATTTCTGGGAGTAGCATAGCAGTGTAGTGTAGCTTACCCGAATGTTATATGGCTAATATTAATTGAAAGCTCTTGTTAGCAAACATGAATGAACCTTTACTAAATGTAATTATTAGCAGTAGCCACATTTGTTACTTATGAATAGCATATGTACACTGGCCATTACTGGTATTGATGATGTTAGCATGTACTTAAGCGTAGTCCTAGTGGCCGTCTGAGGCCTAATGCATTACTAATAAGCAGGTTACTAATAACCTGCTAATACTGCCCTGTAAGTATTTTTTCTGTTTTCTTGTGTGTTATAGAGCATGTCAGGATGTAGATTGCATAGCAAACTCTTATGTGTCTAACACTGGGGGCAGCATTTCTGGCATGCATCAGGTGCGAAAAGAGGAGTCACCTTTTAGAATAGAACATATGAAGGATCAACAATAGGTAAGAAGAAGAGAGCAAAACATGACTGGCACAGCATGCATGCACCTCTCTCTCTCCTCCTTCAATTTTGTTTTCTCTCACACAAACATACAGGCACAGGAATAGTTTGACCCCAAACATCTAATTTTGACAGTGCATCTCTATTCATCTTTATACCAGTTTCAAAGTTTGCTTCTTTAATTTTGCACTCAAACCAACAAAAACATCTGAACATGATGTAGTTATTAAACACACAGGCTTAAAGACGGCCCCTGTTGTTTTCAGTCATGCCAAAATGTCATAAAACTTGTTCAAATATTTTTTTTAGTATTTTTAGTAACCTCATCTTGTCATTCACATCTAAAGATCACATGGACCCACAAGTTTCTAAGGGCGTACAATTCCTCACACAAACACAAACAAAGACCTGCAGGATTACATTTCAAGGCAGATAAACAGTGTATTGTCTTGTCTATAAAAGGCGTGAGACATGGCTACAGTATTTGCTTCAATATTTCAAACGCTCACTTATACTGCAGTGAATAACGCTATTACATAATGAGGCCTGTTGAAACAGCAGCTCTCTTCACAATAAGGGTGGCTTTGAGTTTGGCATGCAGGCCAATCAAGGCAAAACAAACTCGTGCAGGGAGGTGCAGCGAACTATATGCAGATCCATCCTTCTATGAGTGCTAACTTTGGAATTTCAGCCACATGTTAGGTGACTCATGGCACTGTTTAGTCTTGCAGAACTGCAGGGAATCGCAGCTTCTGTAGTTGTCTGGCGGCTGTGCATGTCTGGGCTGAGACAGGTGCGTGTAAAAGTGTGTGTGTGTCTAAAAGGGAGTTCCTGGATAAAGGCGGTCTGTCAGGTTTATCTGTAGTACAACTCCATAATGTGCTCGTTAAACAACAGGCACTGAGGGGCTTCTGCACCGCTACTAATGTTGGCTTAGACTAATTGACTGGTGACTTTCCCCCAGCTGATAGAGTTTTAGATAAGGCCTGATCTTTTCAAACGCAGTGAAAGAATGAGCATGCATGTTGAAAGCTAGTCTAATTAATTTGATGCAGCTACAGGCAAGTGTGTGATGAATTAGGCATGCAGTTTGTATAATGCTAACAAGTGGAGTTTGTTTCCATTTTATTGTTAGCCACGATAGTCTCATAGCTCCATTTTAAAACAAGAGCAAACGAGTCAATTACTTTGAGTTAAGGAGAGAATGCGATTTTTTACTGAGCTGCTCTGGCGAGTCTAAAGTTCTACTGCACACTTCCGTAACCTAAGAGTAAACAGTTTGCTTTGTAATCCATGTAGTTAGTTACCTTAGTATATAATATGCCTGCGATTTTAAGGGGTTAAATACACCCGGACAATTAACGCACTGAAAACCACACATTATGCAATAGCTGAAAACCAGCAAGAGATAGACATCTAAAGCCAGATCATGTTCGTCCTTCTTTCCAGTGAGATCTGCAGCTTAAAGCCTCAGAGGAATTCTTCGATAATGTGTGACAGTGGTTTCTTTTTTCGAGTGTCAGGAGTGATATTAGGATAAACGATACATTTGACATTAGAGATAGAATCACATTGTGATCTTTCCATGTGAGTACATGAGTGCCCCCCGCCCCCCCACTGTGTGCTGTGTGTTTTGGAGCCCTGTATGTGCGTGCGGGCCCTGGGGGTGGTTGAGAGGTTGTGTTGTTGACAGAGGGATGGCCTGCAGAGGAGGGGGTGGGGGCACTTGAGGGTAATTATCAGTGAGATGGTGTAGTCAGGCTGAACAGGGCTGGGGCACCTGCCTCCCTGTCCCACACACACAGACAGACGACTGATCCGCAGCCCAGCCTGACACATACCTGGCCCTCAGCCAGACTGCAGTCTACCCCTTTTTCTTTCTCTCTCCATCTCCCACACTCATTCTCACTCTTCACACTACAACAAGGATGGCATGCTTTCGAAAAGCAACATGCGTATGGACTTATCAGTGACAGGTGTTTCATTGCTAAACAAATGTAAAGTCTTAAAGGCTCATTATATCATGAGGCTGTCAAGTCAGGTTAGTCAGCACATGATTTGTGTGGGACTCCACACACATTAATGCAGTCGATCTACTTTCCCGCACCTTTGCAGCGAGGTACAACTAAGCCATTTTATTAGAAACCCCTGCCTTGTATGTTGGCCATTTTATCAGAAATGCCTACTTCAGAGGTGCTCTTTCTAGGTTTCCAATTATTGACTGTAGCTTGTCTGTGGCTGTACAGATTATCAACTCCTCTCTTCCCCATCCATTGGTGGAATGGGACCACCATGAAGGCCACCACTGACTACATATTATTTGGATGTTGAGACGACGTATGAGTATTTCAGACAAAGCGACAGGGTTTTGCAAACAGTGGAACCTACAAGGGGGAGAAGATTTACTGAACTGGTACTGGCTTGGTTTGTCTTCAGTACCTTTTTCTGGGGACAGTTGCACTGACTCCATAAACCCTGTATAGACGCCAGACTTTTTGTTTTATTTTATGACATAATGTTATGCAAAAATGAAATTGTGGTTCTTTCCCCTGGAAAAAAGTGGATGTAGTGTACCTAATACATATTTATGACACACAATTAGACACTAAGAACCATTGTTGCTCTTTTTATGATATTTTACATGGCGCCTGCCTTATTCCGACAGTGTAGTTGTTTTTGATAATTTGATGAATCTACCTGGAAAACTGGCAGAATGCTAACAAAAAAAGCAGCGTTGTGCAGTTTTTGGAAATGGGCTATGACAAACTATAATGTGGTAAGTAACTGTTAACTTAAGGCATCTTTGAGCAGAGAGATTACCTCTTGCACCAAAGCTGAACACAAGGTTTCTTCCATAAGAGTCGAATAAAGACCTTGCGGTTACCTACATGAGTAAAGATCAACTTCTGCACCCCCTGCACTGATATCACAAAAACATAAACTGTTGTTGACCTGTTCAAAAGTGACTTCATTTTTATACTTAGCGCAAACAGTACATCCTGCTGATAATGTATGCATGCGTGGAGGCCAGCGGCGTATGCACGCTTTGAAGAGAAACAGAAGAGGTTCTTTCACTGTCAAGGACTGTATCCATGTTATGGTACAATTAGGCTTTATTCAATAACTTCAATCACACCTGGTTTAGAGATCAGGTGGAGGGATTCAATAGAGCATTGCTCTTTACTCCAAGGTAGTTCCATAACATATGACTTCATCAATACAGCACGAACAAGCAGGCATAACCTCACCTCGGTCTCAAAACCTGATGTCATCCTGGGCCTATCCCAACTAGCATGGCATGGTTTTGAGGACATTTCAGTAACTTAACTCTAAATATGCACTCCAAATGTCTGGGTAAGGATTTTAGCTTAGGGAAGTAGGTTTATTTTAACCTCTGGTTTGTGAAGGGTGGGCCTTGACTGCAAAATATTAATATGGGTCTGTATTGGATCTGTCTCAACCAGTGATTCTAAAACTGTTTAGTTGCAGCATAGGTTGGTGCAAAATGTGTAGCATAAACATTGTTCTAGAGAACTGTGGCCTAGCCAAGCATCGATATGTACTGATTTTCGACCCTGGTCCTACAATACCTCATTCACTGTATATTTAGATAATTTCCATTTCAACTAATCAGCTAATTGTTAAGCCCTTTCTGAGTTTAAGTTGATATATTTAAACTGGAAAAAATACTAATACATGCTACAACAACCTGGATTAGGCAGAATTGTAAACCACGGCTAATTTCATAGCACACATTTTAATCTGCAGATATAATGTACAGATACAAAGGACCCGTGGTGATCTAGCTCAGTTCAATATTGCACTAGACAGCTAAATGATTTTGAAGCACTTTTGTTGATGAATTCTAATCCTGGGTTTAACTTATTTCATGACTACCCTCTGAATGTGTTTTGAATGTTCAAGACTGGGCCTGTTCATTTTTGCCAAAGATAACCAGTCCTCAATAGTCATTTCAGCAAACTATCCTACGTGTTGTTACTTTACAACCATACAGAGGAGGGATTGGATAGTGCCTCCATAATCACTATTGGTTATCAATAGACTGCCCTTATTTGCATCTACTTTCTTGGTTGGCTCCGTGAAAATGTGTAGGTGTGCTGACAGCTTTATCCACTGGCTAAACAAATGGCTAACAATGCTAACCAAGCAGTGAGTGCTGCCCCTTATCAGCAAGACAAGATTCACCAAGTAGATTACATAGAGACATCCAGGCAGTGTGGCAGGCTGGTATTTTAGGTTAGATATGGGAGTCACTTCATTGTTCTGATCTATGCAGGTAAAACTGTATGAGTTAAGTCAAACTGTATCGCTTTCAGTAGATGACAATTAGTTTTCTCTTATACTTGCTTTGATGGAATTTGATTTAATGCTACTTTAATGGTATAGAAAAACAGTTGCCCCCCCACCCCCTCTCTCACAAGTCAGCTTTCTGGTGTCTCTCTAGTGACTAACCACTGGAGGGCACTATATCCACTACTCCCCTTTAAAAGTCTTTTTTTCATACACTTGTCACTTTCAGTTCTGAAAGATGCTCCAAAAGATATAATATTAACTATTTAAAAAATAATTTTGTTGCTTGATATATTACTATTTATGTATTATAGCTGTGATTCTGAAAACGTAACTTCAAATGGTATGGTAACATAATAAGCATAGTAAATCATTTGGAGTCATTTTTATCTCTGTCTGATTATGTAGGAGCTGATCAGCTGATCTCAACCTGATCTCCAGTACTACAGTACCTCGCTTCCTCGGTAGGATCAGGGCAGGTGTTATTATTAATGATCTCATCATTACCTAAGAACTAATGATTTAATTATTAAATTAAACAGTATTGTTAGATTTTCCAGGTAAGATGATGTGCTGTTCGCTGCTACTAGGCCATGCAAAAGGTACACTATGTGTCCAAAAAGTCTCCAAAAGTCTTTTGGTATACTTTAATTACAAACACACATCTTGTATTATCTTCAAAGCAAAGCATTGCCAATAGCATAGGATGCTGTGAAGCAGCTGCACATGAGCCCAAGATCATCATGCCCAATGCCAAATACTGGCTGGGTAACTGAGATATCTGGAGTTTCTTCCAATACCTTTGGGATGAGCTAAAGTGTTATTTGTGATCCAGAACTAACCATCCCACGTTAATACAAGACCTTGCTTATGCTCTGTAATGCGATGCAATCAAATCCTCACAGCAATATTCCTCATCCAGAGGAGTAGATTCTGTTACTAAAGTGAAAGGAACATAAAAGCCCTGTATTATAGCCTTGAATTTTGGACATATAGTCTAGCAAGCAGCCTATTGGCTAGCTAGCTAAATGACCAACGAAAGTGACAGAGTTTAGAACCAATTGTCTTGACAATGTCTAGCAAGAGAACAACAACAGCAAACCAAAAGATAGCCTACTTGCATAGTGTATACTTCTTTTTGTGGGATTAAAGCCTTTATCAGAACCCCCCCATACTTTCCTGTAATTTGCACCCTGTCTAGTGTTGCGCTGGGACGTCCCGTCCCGTTCTGCCCCATCAACACTCTCGACTGCGCTTCCTTATCTGCGCAGCTCCGTTTCAGAATTATTGCTTCATGTCCCATACCACGCGGGCTAATATCCACAGTGGTGCTCTCCGGGACAGCAGGGTGAAGTTGGTGGGGGGGAGATTCTTATCAAAGCACAGTGCAAACAAACTACTTATCACAGTCACAGAGCCTGCGCTTAGCATCAGCTCCACTTGATGTTTGGAGCCATTAATGCAGTTCGAATGGATTTTGCTTCTCTGCCAAAGCTGGACGAGCTATGCTATTCAAATTTGCAAGTGTGAGAGGGAGCACTGGTGCCACCAACGTCTAAATAGAACCTTGTTATTCCATCTCGGCCCTTTGATGTTAAGCACAAGCAAAGCCATCGCATTTCCTCTTATTTCGATTTGGAAACTGTTGGCTGTATAGATTCCCTGGGGGGCTCCAATACGTGCTGCGGCCCATGCCCGAGACGAGCTGGAGACGAGCCACATACCTTCAGTGCCTCTTGGGTTTGTCACGGACCCTAAAGGGACTGTCAAGTGGGTATTCATAAATGCACTTGTATGAAGCGTTTGACGTGTGATTGGGTATCCGGCCTAATATGTCATCAAAAGGAGGTTGCTAAAAAAGAAACACTGACAGACTCAGTGCTATGAATGAAGGCAGAACGTTGTTGACTGAGTGTAATTGACGCTTTAATGAAACTTTATCACGGAGGGTCGTCTACTTTAACAGTGCAGCTTCTTTAACTACTCTTCCTCAAATACCCAGAAGGCAACAGTGTAACGTACAGGGCGTAGGCCTGCTCTCCATCACTTAAACCCTTCAATCACACCGACTGAATAAATTAGTCAATTACCCAATTAACCTTTCATTGTTGTTAATTTACTACTGCGACAAACAGATGGTGGTTTGGCATTTTTCCCACTTTTAATGTTTCAAAGGCAAATTCCACAGAATTTTTTGAATTTCTACACAATACAACTGTGCAAATGTATGAAAAGTCAATCCAAGTAGTTTGATGTAAATACTAGAGTTCTAGAAAAACATTTTCACAGTGAGTCACAGAACGGGTGTATATGGTTGTAAACAGTATGAATGGTCAGTTTAATGGCAGGCACGTATGTTATAGGCCATTCAAAGGTAAAATAGAACCAAAAGAAAACAGGTTTGAACTGTTTTAGCATTTTCAACATAACATATAACAATCAGAAGGTCGCCGGTTCGATCCCCGGGACCAGCAGGACACGACTGAAGTACCCTTAAGCAAGGCACCTAAACCGCAATTGCTCCCCAGGCGCCGTGGATAGGGTTGCCCACAGCTCCTGGCATGTGTACTCACTGCTCCCTAGTGTGTATGTTCACTAGCGTGTGTATATGTGGGTGTTTCACTGCACGGGTTAAATGCGGAGGGCAAATTTCGCCTTGTGCAAACACAAGTGACAGAATAATTTTAAAACTTAAATTGGTTTGAAAGGCTCTAGAAATGTTCTACGGACACTTAGAGAGACAGAATAGTTCACCATGGTGGTGATAGAAGCAAGGGGGTCACAACTCAGATGTAGCCAGCTTGTACGTAACAATTTCATGTGATCACTTTCTGGGATGTTGGCATTAAATTGTTCTGACATCAGAAATTTGGTTCTAAAAGTTTTTCTAAAATAAACAGTGTCTAATCAAACTATTCTAAGTCAGTTTGTACCCCAATACTTTCAAAAATGTCAACTGCCGTTGTGTGGAATTTAATTTAATGAACCAGTCTTTGGCATTGTGTGATGTTTGCCAACACTGTTAACGTTATGGTTAGGATTAGGACCAAAGGATTATGATCAAACTCAGGTTTACTTTGAAGAGTTTAAACCAAAACAGCCCTGACACACAAATGAAATTAAGCTTGACTGGCACAGTAAAAATTTAAAGAGCATTTATTTCACACGGGCTCACAGTTAAAACCTGAATTGAGCAGCAGATAATATGACAAGTACACTGTCTATTACATACATCAACGCTTAAATCTAAAAACTAGACAAACTAAGGACATCCAAGGACAAAAAGAACAATAAAAATGCTATGATTAAGCACATAGCAATTAAAATATTCAAAATGTATGTTAATAAATCTAATAGCTGTAGCCACATTCTCATTCTCAGTCTGTTAGTTCTACTTGATTTTAATTCCTAAGGCCCTTGCCAGACCATTTTCCTACTTTCTGTGGGAGCATGTTCTGAATGCAAACATGTAATTTACAAGTCGTACAGTCTACGTCTTATCATCTTGACTGCAGCGTACAATGCACTGGCCTAGAATCAGGTTTTGCCTTAATATTGATAGCTCTGGACACACCAGCATGTTCCAACAATGGCCTAATCAGTGTGGAGTACATTTTGAGCTGGTCTTCCTGAGGAAGCTTGTTTCTGACCATTACAGTAGGAAAATGCAAGCTTTTCTCACAGACTGGTTAATATCATTGCTTGGGGTGTTTTTTAAATGATAGCCCAGATATTTTGCATTAATTGCTACTGGAACTACCTCTTCTTTCAGAATTAAAGGCGCTGTCTTTTTTGAAAACAGATTTGCAGTTTAATGGATTTCTGTTTGTTCAAGAGCATGCAGTTTTCTGTAGCCCATTTCTACACCGCATTTGCCTCCTGTTGCATTTAAGTGTCAACTCTACTGTCACTCAGTTTCACAGCATGCATGCCATGTAATCAGCATAGAAATATTCTCTCATCGACATAGATAATAGAAACAAGTAAGGAGAACTGATCCCTCCTTGTGGCAACCCCCAGATGTTACCTTTATTCTGGTGCTGAAAAAACATTTATGACTACTATTTGTTTTCATCCAGTCAACTAGCTTTAAAGAAAAATGCATAAACATAAGTTACTTTTGATATCATCAAATGTTTTTAAATATCAGTTTATTTTTGAAGTAATTGAAGCATTACTATTGGTCCTGTCTTTATGAAATGTTCTGACAATTTGAAGGTTAGCTGCTGTATTCTGGAAAACCTTTGAATAGTGCTGATACATTGTATTGCACAGTCATGAAGTGCTGAAATATTCCAAGTTAACTCCATTGAAAGATAATAATGTTTAATGTTATGATTATTTATGCATTGGTTATGCATACTTTTATCTTAATTATAATTACAATATTTAGTTTTACAGTTGTGTTTATCATTAGTATATTCTTAAAACGTCAAATAAAGTGTTTATAATGGATGTGAAAGTTTATAATGGTTGTATTCAGATATGTTTATTACACTCACAAGGTCCTAGTTTCAGAACTTCAGCCCATGCTTTTGCTTTCCTTTCTCACATCCTTTTTCATATGCCATTTTTTCCCTTCCATTAGGAGTCTTCATGGAAAGTTTGTCCTGTTCCACCGATTCTCAGAAACTCACTATCATAAAGCCTGGGGATTACTCTTGTGTGACACATACATACAAGTCTACAAGTCCACTGCCAGTTCAGTCTCACACACCCTTACACACAAGCTGAAGCAGGGGTTAACGAATGGTCTTCAGTTGCTTATAACTTTTTTTGGCTTCTTGCCCATAGCCTTATGTTTTGTTTAGTTTTTTCAACTAAATCACACGTCTCTACGTTACTCATAGCGGGGATTACCTTCCTATACTGAATCTGTTTGCACGGCTTGTGTATGTGTGCATGATGTCCATCTGTGCTAGTGGATTCTTTACGTGCTTGGCTGTCAGCCATTTGTAGCTAGTAAAAGTGCATCAAACATTGTAATTAAGCAGGGTTACAAGTGCATCCACACACTAATGTATAACTTAGCGCTTGTGAGTGCCTGTGGCTTCAGGCAGAGGTGGTTAGGAGTTGTTTGCTTACTACTATAAAAATTGTCCAATTTACCAGTTTGTGAATTTGAGGAAACATGCTGGTAATATTATAATTTTGAATGACTAAAGCCACACTAAGCATATGCAAATGTCTTGAAAGTGCAGGTAGAAACCATAGCTGTGGCAGAAAATCCTCACCTATCTTTACTGACAATCTGCTCTTACAAACAGTTCCTAGGAGGTTTTTAAAGGCATGACAAGTCTGATAATGAAAGATGCAATGATTGTTAATGCCACTAGTAATTCTAACTATAGTTAAATATGAGCTTGTTGGTGCAAATGTCTGCAAATGTGTTGGAATCCTTGTGCTGCTGAAGCTAGGTATGGCTGCTGTCGTGCAAGTGATTGATTGGTCCATTAATTTGTGAATAAGTGTTGAGTGTCTAAATCTTCTATTTACAGTCGGCGTTCAGTTTGCCATGAAGTGATGACTCACAGGTAGATCTTATCGGGTTTGTACAGCTGGAAAGCCATGTTGTGCAACTCTTCCAGAGCAGCACAGTATATTTCCATATTAAAAGAAGCATGACTGAAACAAGTCTTTGCCTCAGTTTTTGTCCACGCTATGCCGGATCGATATTGTTTGTTTTAAAAACTGTACGACATGCCCGTATCTGTGAAACATGGGAAACGTACCATATCTTACAGCTTCAGAAACCACATAAGCAAGTTTGAGATAGTTTAACAACTCCATATGGTTTGAGGCAACTGTGTAATGATTTAGGCATGCAGTTTACACAACGCTAATTGGTGAGCACTTATTAGCTTAGTCTCGTGGCTCCAGCGCAAACTTCACACACCAAACATGTCTTGGCATATTGTCTACATTTGAGAGTATGGCACATGATAGTTTCTTCCTCAGATGAATTAGCTTCTGAAAATGACTGAAAATGAATGTCTGTGCTGTCAGTTGTAGGTGCAGGCATAACTGGAAGTTTGTATTGTTTTCAGGAGCAGTTGCATTGGGCTTTACTTTACAGTTACCTCCAGAACGCTTTACGTTTGCCAGCATCGATCAATCAAGGGGGATTGATGACAAAGACTAGGGTTATGAGAGGCAGGCATAAAGGTTGACTCATCGGCGCTACTCCACCCTTTTTCTCCAACGGCTGGCCTGCTGCTGGACCAATGAGCGAAGAGTGGGGTGAGCGCGGAGGGTGGAGGTTCCCCACACGTGAATCAGAGTCAGGCTGAAAATGTGAGCTGTTCTTAGAATTAGGAGGATCATAATGTAGGGAGTCTGTATGAAGTGAATAAAAAGTTAATAAAAGCTAGCTGTTAAGAGTCGCGTCAGTATAACTAGCCCAGTGGTCACTTGCAGAAAACGTCGTAGGTGACTTTGGGCTTTAAGTTTTCCCATTACCTTAAATAAAATGCAAAAAAAAAAAAAAATCTTGAGGAAATTGTTTTAGTGGGCAGTGAAATCCATAATTGTAAATTGAGCTCAAGTGCCAGTTAAGCTTTAATAGTTACAACACATGACATGACATTTTATTTTTGTTTATTTAAAAACAAGAGCATCCTCCACAGGGAACAAACTTTAATATGACATATGACATGAGCACAAATTCTATTCATTTTTTGCTACGTTTAAGAAAACAAGTCATGTTAAATGAGTCATGTTTCAATGTGTTACATTCAGCAAATAAAGTAATCCTGCATTAAAAGGTGCAAGAGTGTGCTCTCTGAAGAGGACACTCTGTATAGTACCCAAACCGTTGCATACAATTGTGTACAGCTATATATTTATTTCATAAACATATAACTAAACATAAATACCCATGCTGTTAAATAAAAGTGGCAGCAGAGATATAATCATTTTATAACATTAGTCTATCTGCCTCAACTCTTTACCTAATATCTCAATTGTGGTGTACTTTAGCTTTACTCTCTTGAACCCCTTTAATTAAACTTGCCCACAGTCCAGTCTAGTGCATGTCCAGTTTGGGCATAATACAATGTATGAAACTGCACCTTTCTGTCTTCTACCATGTTTTCTATCACTGTTAAAGAGGCTTGGTGCTGCCTTTATTGCTGGGTGCATTGTGATGGTCTTAGGGCAAGCACACATTTCACTACATGTCATCTAAGAAAAAATATATTGTTTTGTGAAACAGCTAACAAATTATTCACACATTTTTGGGAGATTATGTTCTGTACAAAACAAACTAAATAAAACACAACAAAGCATTTAAAAAACAGAAGTAGCTTTTTGCCATGCAAGAAGATTATATCTTAAATAAACTGATTGGTTAAGAGGAAAATAAAGCTGTTCTGAGCTCATTCTGTCTGTAAAAAGTAAGTCCATGTCTTCTGACTGGGCTTGCTGCCAAAACCATAAGTAGAAATGAAAATGAAAATTGTTTTGAAAGTACTGCCTGAGTAATATTTTGTTATATAGAATTTCCCGGTAATTATTTGTGGTTGATTTGATGATTTGGAAATCCCTAGGAAACTGTATAAATGTTTTTCATTTGAATATACATTGAGATCTCAGAGATCGATTTGAGTAAACATTAAATGAATTAAGAAACTGCCAGTCCCGCACATTGTGAAGCTAAATTTAAACTTGTTTTGCATAGGGAGTGCACAAGTCTGCCATTGGTAAATGACAGCCATCTCAGACTCCTACACATAGGCCCAGGTTCTCCTTAATTGGTTGTAATGGGCTATGGACTATGAGGTGCTTCCTCTGCGTCCGTTAGGGGAAGCAGACGGCTTCCGGTAGCCGAGTCTCCATCAGTTAACCTCCTGATCGTTAACTGAGGTGGCTAGAGACCTGCATCAGGGGGCCTGTTAGCCTGTTACGGCCTGAACCTCTATGACAATCTCAGAGGCTTTTCCACAGCTCCACTCAGGAGCCACGAGCAGCGGGGTTTTCCCCGTGATGTCCATTCCACTCGTTCCCACATTCAGGGCCATTTTATGTGCACCAACGCTGTGGTTGACATGGAACAGGGAGGTGGCAAAGGGAATTGCTGATAGGCCACACAGAAAGAAATGGCATGGAAGGTCGTTTTTTGTTATGCTTGGACCGTAAGAACACTGACGTCTTTGGTGCCACATCACAATGTGTTTTTGATATGTGTGTAGCAAAGTAAACAAAGCAGGTAAAGAGCTCAGCAGCTTTCTTTCTGAAAAGAAAAAATTAACTTCTTTTTCAACTACCTTTGCCAATCTAGTAATATAATATGTGCATTCATATTTTGAGTCCTCAATGTTTTTGTGATTCAGAGAATCGAGCGTCATTTGATATGTCACTAGCCCTGTTTATCCACTTAGAAATTGTTAGAAATGCCTTCAGGTATAGGGGAGAGAGTTTGATGAAGCCAGCTTTCGTAAGCTCTTTTATGACAACTGGATTGCAGACTGCATTTAATTGCAGCACTCTGGCTGTTGGTTACTCACTCAGGCAATAAACCCTGCCTTCTTACATATCTACCATTATTTGTTTTACTAATAAAAGTGACTCATACCTGAAAATTCGTGTACATCTCTGAAGTCACTGCAAAGAGCCTGGATCTTATTGTAACTGTATAATTTTACTACCTTCAATACTTTAAATTATCATTACAGTGAACGCATGTATTACATGAGAAATAACTCACCAACAAACTAAAAGGTAATATTAGGAAGTTACATACCTCACTCCTTAAATCTGGTGAATAATCTCACGACTAAATTCTAAAATGATCCTGATTCATGTTTAAGGGTGCAATGTGTAAGATGACGCACACAGTTCCTCCTCCTCCAAGTTAACATTAGAGCTAAACCTGAATAAAACTGCAGATTACAAAGTTACTTAGATGGCTCAAAAATTACGATCCATAATGCAGCTTTATTTTTAGTTAGCTGAAATCAGTGGCAGACACCACAAGCCTGGACTGGACCTTTACTTGAAGCACGATTAATATGCCCTTCCTTAATGTTAGGCCACCTCCATAAAACCCTGGTTAACCTGTGCATGCACAACATTATCTCTCCCTAGTACGCTGGTAAAGAGGTTAGCGGCCCTGGTTCCTAAAGCCACGGAGCTCTCAAAATGTACGTTGAAATGGATGTGGATCTTCTTAACTTCCCAGCCTATGACCCGGCCGGCGATGAGGGTGATAAGTGTTGTTTGCCAAGAGCTTTAGCCATCGTTGTGTTTATAGATCCTGTCATTGGCTGCCTGTCCTTAATTGAGCTCGTTGAGAGCTGGATTTTTTGACAGGAGGTATTTCTTCTTTCTTTCATGTCGGTCTGATCTGACTCACTATCACCACTTGAGTATAACGAGACAGGACATGCTGGGGCTAGTTGGTAGCATGCTAGCTTTATAGCTTTGAAGCTAAAAACTGTACACAAGAAACACTTTATTTTAAGGTTTGCTTCCCAATAACTATTAATAAGGTTCCTAATAACACATGTAAGCAAGTTTAGAAGTCAGTACAAATGTATTTCTATAATGTGTTATAGAAAATTATTATGTGTTATAATGTGTTCTATAATGTGAATTCCTTTGTAAATGAGTTATTAAGAGTTTGATGACAATCAAAGACAATGTTAATTAAGTAATCATAACTCATAAACAACTGACAACTAATTGCACAGCGATTGGTAGATGTGTGTGTTTGTAGCAGAATATATGACAGCAAGTCCAGTCTTTTAAAACTACCTGAAGAAGACATTCATCAGCTTTTACCAAAGTTAGTCAAATGTAGGTTCATATAATGTGTTTGAGCCTAAAGTCAGCCACTGGATCAACATTTTTCAAGATAATTAAAGTATGAGCTTAATGAACTTAAAGACAGTCTTCAAATTATAAATATTTTTATTAATTAATTTTCAGGTCCACAACTAAAGTGGACCTTAGTTGTTCTTAGTTATCAATACCTAACTGTTATTAAAGACTTATAAATGGACTGGAAAGCGCTTGCTGCATCTAAAAGATCTTTATTAATCAATTTGAATGGCCATTATTAATAACCGCTGCCAGATTCGGTATTTCCCGTAGTATATGCTTATAGATAATATAGAAAGGTTATAAATCAATAAACAAGCAAAATACATTAAAACATGGTTATTTAACTGAAGATTGTTGTTGTGAATTGTATTATATGTTACTGTAAATTTACAGTCCTCAATTTATGAAACATGATTATTGTGATTTCAGATCATTACTTCATATTTCTTGGTTATAACTTAAATACAATACAGGGATGTTTTAACTGAGAGATTACACTGCATTAACATTTAACTAAATTGTAGAAAATATTTTAAACACATGATATAAGTACAATTATAACACATTTCTAAGCTTGTTTACAAATGTGATGCTTCAGTTTATTAGGATTTATTAGGAAACAGGCCTTAAAATAAGGTGTTACCTTATACATTTAGTTTCTTTAAGATTAATTATTACTTTTAACATTACAATGATACATGGAAAGGAATCTTAGGATGATCCCCTGAAGAGGAAGGCAGAGGTCAGAGATCAAAGAGGTATTACACTAATGACAGGCCTTGGTTATTATTTAGGTGTGGCTAATGATAAGATTGGTGCTGGGTAAGAAACTAAGACAACATCCCCACATTCTCCTCTGTCCAGTCCACACCCATTTCAAACAGCCATTAGTGGAACATGTGAACGTATTCTTCTGGTATATTAAATGGAATTTGCATGGAATTGATCCTGAGCAGTGGCTAATGGCTTTCCTTTATGAAACACCTTGGTTGATGAAGGTTTTCTTGTGTGTCACTGTTAGCTTTTAGCTTTTTTGTAGATAGCGTTTAGCTTCACTTTCACAGTATGGGAGCGGCTGACACATTGTCAAGGCTTTGTGGACCCTCCTTTTCCGGTCTTGCACAGGACATTTGACCTTCATTAAGCCTTTAACAATTCTTGCTCCCTCCTCCACCTGACCTGGCTGGCTGTACTGTTTCCTGTCTCATCGTGTGAGCAGTTCATAATCAGAGTGTTGGTGTCTGTCCTTATGCCAAACTCGCCCCAGCCCTGTCAGTGACATCAAAAGTCTGCTGTTAGTCTTGGGACAGATTCAAAGTAAACATTGTCTGCAGTACGTCAGTCTGCAGTGGCAAAGGCTAAGCACCACCAGAAGATGCTGGGTGGATTCAAGGTTAACGACACAACTCTAATCTTCACAGCCGAACTGATCACATGCCCTTCCTCTGATTGCTATCATGACTTCCTTGGTGTTGAACTTGATATTATTGAACTATTTTTTTTTAAGTTTGACTTCTGAACAGCATATAAAAAACAAAGTGGACAGATGTTACAGCATAATTTATTGTTCTAACATAACATTTTTTCTGTAAGAACCACACAGGTTGGGTTCATAACACTTGTTAAAAACTTATACAGTGCACATTTGTTTACATACAATTTTGTACACACAATTCTGAAATGGATGCCAGCAATTTAGGATTAGAAAATTTTTCAAATGTTAAGAACGGCGTCTTAAACTGGTGATGCAATCATCCTCTGGCATAAAAGGAGCACCCAGGAAAGGCCTAATCCTTTATGAGCTAGGATGGGTTGAAACTTGTCACTTTTCCAAAAATCCATTAGCAAATAGTCCTACAGTTCCTACAAGAGTGACTGCAATTTTTTGTAATAATCTTTGTCTGTAAAAGGCAAGACTAAAAAAAAACATAACTAAATGCCCATGACCTAATTTGAAATGGACTGATGCACAATGGAAATGTGTATTGTGGTCTGATTAGTCATCCCTTCCGGTTGTTTATGGGAATAACCTGTTGTGTTATTTTGGACAAAAGAAGATAAGAAACATCAAGACTTTTACTAGTGTAAAGTTCAAAAGTCGAGGTCTGCTAGGTAATTTGGGTAACTGTGAAGGTACCATTAAAGCTGGACACATCCCCTATACATCCCCTTTAGCCACACACACCCCTCCCCTCCCCCACAAATATTTTCCTGTAGCTACAAATGAGATTTGCACAATTTGGGCAATTCCTCCCTAAAAAGGTGTTTCAGTTGCACAGCACAGCCCTCTTCAGGTCATACCACAGCATCTTGATAGGGTTAATGTCAGGATTCTGACTAGGACATTACAAAACACAAATATTCTTCTTTTTTCACCATTCTTTAGGTTATCTCCTTGCATACTTATAGTCATTGGTATGTTGTAATACCCAACAGATCTACAGCTTGAGATCATGGAGTGCTGCTCTTATATTCTCCTGTAAAATCTTTTGGCCCTGAGGCAGGAAAGCAACCCCAAACTAGGACACTTCCTCCACCATGCTTCACTGTTGGGAAGAGGTTTTGTTGTTGGTGTGCAGTGTCCATTTTTCTCCAAACATAGCACAGTGCATTAGTGCTAAACATTTCCACAGAACATTTTCCCAGAAGCGTTATGGAACATCCAGGTAGTCTTGTGCAAATTTCTTTGCTTCTTTGCAGTGCTTATCCATGTACACTACTCTTGTTCATTGTTTATCTAACAGTGGATTTTGCAGTTTACAGGGTATTCTGTAGGTATTTTATTGCTGGTCCTGGGTTCTTTCTCAACTCTTTCAGGATTGCCTGTTGTGCTCTTACCAGGAAGCTCACTCCTGGGGAGAGTAGCAACAGTCCTCAGTTTTCTCCATTTATAGACAATTAGCCTAACACATTTTAGCAATGCTTTTGTAGCCTTTTTTGCATTTTCTAGCCTCATGTGTCTCTTCATGTCTTTTGAGGACTTATGGTTAAAGTTGTGTTTAAGTAGTTTAAGGCATGGTTCACACTAAAATTTCTTGAGAAAAACAGATTTGTCAGTAATCAGGCTTTTTGTGCTGCCTTCATTTAATGGACAAAGCATCTATTAAACCAACGCTCACAATATCATCTCCTTACTGAAACAATGTTTGCCAATAAGCTCTTGGAGAAGTCATTAACACTTACAGGTTTACTTACTTTCTAGTCTGCACTGTGAATGTTATGCAGTGTGCTTAATAAATGACACAAAAATACAACTGTTTGTGTGTTATCAGTTTAGTTTTTCTGTAATTGTGGCATAAGTAGCAATCAGAGTACACTTTATTAGTATTCAATGCAGAAATACTTACTGACTTTTACTTCACTTACTTTTTCCTACAATTCTATTTCGACATAACAGCGGCAATAAACATTCTACACGTGTTACAACAGCATGACTATATAATCAGGGAGTGTGAGATTGGCCCTCCTGTCTCCCATTGTAAAAGTGAAAAAGTATGTATTATTAATCTCAAAATATGACAACAATGGCTACGGAGTAGTACAACAGAATAAAATTAATCTTCTAAAACTGAATCAATTGGTGTATTCAGTCCCCAGATTGTTAAAAGAAAACAGTGGTAAACATCATTTTAAATGCTTTACGCATATCTATAGTATTATGAAATCATCCACAGCTCTATTCATCATCAAATTTTTTTGATTTTTAAAGCTTCTTAAGATTTGTTTGAAACCTTTAGCATAGCGGCATCTTATTACTCTCATTTTGCATGTTTATCCATAATAAAATGGCTTGTATATTCTTAAACAGTGATTCCAAATGTTTGAAAAGAGTTATGAACTCCAGATCAGTATTTTACCAGCAGTGTCTGTGCCCTCATAGTACAATCTGAAGAATTAAATCCTGTGGACAAATGAGTTTAAAGTGTCAAAGAGCTGGGGATCAGAAGTTACTACTTGAACTCCTTTCCTTCGTCTGTGGTACAAAGCAGTTTCCTACAAGCAGCACAATAAAACCATCATCTGCACCTTTAAATAGTCAAAAATACAAGTTGTTGCTGTTTTCCTCCCACCCTTTTGGTTTCAGAAGTTAGAGGTTGTGCACATACGTGTTTGTAGCTACACCAAACAGCACTGTATATGATGTGTTTTTGTGACAACAGTTGAAATAGATTCTATGTGACTGCACAAGATAATCATACTGAAAATGATCAGTTTACACAACGGCTAGATCACAGAGTGGAAGGATTTTGCGAGCTGTTGGGCACTCTCTGCATATGATGACTACAACTTCCTGGAGTGGAGGGAGAGATGTGGTGGAACTAGAGAGACAGGTTTATCTGATGGCGCATTTTGAGCATTCTTCTGTGGTCTTGCCCTGCAGCTGCACTGTCCAGGCCAGGGCTGATGCTTATCACCTTCTCCGAGGCCAGTGTGCTTATGCCTTGAGGGGTCACTGTCCTTTTGTCATTCTCATCTTCCTTCTTCTTCTCCTCCTCCATCTCCACAAGGCCTCAGGTGACCCTTAAACAAAGCTATGCTTTGAGGAAAAGCATGTTCATCACAAATTTTACCAACGCTGTACTAGTGTTTTGCGATTAATAGGTAACTATTCAAACACTAGGCAGAGACAAACAAATAGTGCTGCATTAATACCTACCATTAATTATAAGTAACTACCATTAACAACCTGGGAGTACTAGTTCTCACAGAGAACCACTTAGTAACTCCTACTATTCATATATTACTGATTTAACATGCATTGCTAAATAACTAAGTATTAAATGGTTCCTGGTGAACTACTAACTGATGTTGTGCATTCTAACCCTTCTGAAAGTACTGAAATACACAACACAGTGTGCAGTATCTCATCAAGGGATTATATCTTCTATTATTATTTACAGAAACAGGTCTCCTCAGAGGAGGCAGAAGTCACCACCGTCTGTTAGATAATGAGTAGGATGTTGCTGTCCTTCGTTAGGACATAAAATGTTTTGAAACATTATGAAATGAAACACATAATAACTCATTATTATTGAAAAAGGTGTTATTGTAGTTTTTATTAGAAGTAAATAATGCAGTTCCAGATTTACTGATATAAAGTGAAGCACAAGGAAATAAAGTCCCATATAAAATGACAGACTGTAGTAAAAAGCACACATTAATAAACAAGACAGAATATGATAATAATGATGATACATTTTTATTGAAACCTTTTATATTTGTGTTCGATAAAAATGTAAAAATGTATATTCCTGAGTTAGATATGTTATTAAAATTGCATGCCCAGACAAAATGAAATAAAAAAATGATATTACTATTAAATGACAAGGTTTGATCACAGTATGATCTGCCAGTTGCTTAATCTTTTAATTTTATATCACTTAGAAGCAGGAGCTTGAGATTTAATAAAGCATGTTGTTGTTTTGCACGTTCTTCTACAGCAAAGCCATAAAATTTAAATTGTAAAAGGACACTGTACCTACTTATGCTAAGATTAGTTATCAAGTGCAGAACATATAATTAATTGCTCTCTATTCACAACACTTGCAAACAACTTTACTTGCCTTGATGTCTAATGAAATGCTAATGGTGTCTTAATAAGAGTCCCATTCGCATCAGCTGTTATATGTAAGTTTGTTTCATTCAACATTGAATCCTAACTCAAATGTTTAGCAAACACTCTAATGTATTTATATATACACCCACTGACCACTTATAATTCTCAGCACTACAGAGACACTGATGGGGGGGTGGTCTATTAGTGTGTGTTGTGCTGGTATGAGTGGATCCAACACAGCAGGAGTTTTTAAACCCTGTCCACTCACTGTCCACTCTATTAGACTCTCCTTCAATCTTACTGGTCCACCTTATAGGTGTGAAATGAGAGATAACTTATTTGTTGCTGCACAATTTAGTTCTTTATCGGCGGACACAGGACACTGTCATAGCAGTGCTGATAATGATCCAACTCCCCAATTAATACCTGCTCTGTGGTGGTCCTGTGGAGGTCCTGATTATTGAAGAACATGGTAAAAGGGGATTGGAAGTGGAGCTGGTAAAATAAACACTGAGGGTGGAGATGGACTGCTCATTTCAGCTGACTCATCATATGTTTTATACCACTTCTTAGCAATAAGGGTGTTCTGTTTGATTGTGTAGTTAACTCTTTTTTCAGTGTGCATTATCCATTTTTTCCATGAACACTTTAGATTACTATGATAATGTTTATAGTTAAAGATACATACTGTCAGTCTCCCTGCCTCCAGAAATATCAAAAACATCACAATCAGGCACTGCACAACTTTCTTTGGTCCAAAACTCGACACCTGGCAGCCTTAGTTAAACACACATAGGTGCAATATTATTTGTATAGTTGCTATTGCTTATTCCTAGGTTTACCAATGTAAATAAACTGGTTGGATCTCAAATATTATGGTTTATTCAGTGTAGCCCTACATCATAAAACCCAGCCCTCGATTATTGGTGGTGTTTTATTGGAGCGTTTCCTGCACCTCCTGTACTAAAGAGGGTGTAGCAGTATTGTTGATAAAAGAAGCATGACCTGTTCCAAGCTTCATGAAGGACGTTACAGCTCTTGGATCACTGCAGTTTCCTTAATGTTCCTCCTGAGACATGGATGCTTGCCCTGCTAGCTGTAATGAGCGGCAGAGCATGAATGGAGGAAACGGCCTGGGTTTCCACACTGTGCTGGTCATTATGGATCTGAAGCCGCAGGGCAGACTTGACCTCAGCTAGGCGATGACGTAAGCTGTCCATTGACCTTCCATCGCTCAGGCCAAGGCTCACCTCTGCTTAAGCAGCTGGCACCTGTGAAAACAGAGCCAAGAGCCAAGAGGTGCTGAAGAATTTAGTCATGTCAAACGCATCAATGACACGCCTACCCATCTCAACTATGTCTCTTCAGCCCTCTTCCTTATGTGATCTTTCAACGTGAGGAGCCACATACGTGCTGAACCGAGCAGTCATGTTGTGTTTCTTTGCCTTCTATGGATAACATTTGATCTCTGCTCTTGACTGAAAGATTCACATGCTCTTGTTCCCAGAGAGCCGATGTTGTTTGGGTTCCTTGTCAAAAGTGTCTTTACAGCCGTGAACTTTACCAAAATGTAAGGACACAAGCACTCAAGCTTTCAGGAGGACCCTCATAGTATGAGTTAACACGCGACATGATTTCCCTCATCTCCTCCCAATTTGAGCTCCGGAGAAGAAGGAGTTGAGCGCCTGTTTAAACAAAGCTCAGATCAAGCTCTTCCTGAGTAGCGAGCGATGCACCTCCTGACTAATCTCTGTTGTTTTTTTCTCTTTTATTTCTGAGGCATGAGAAGTGGTGGACCTAGCCTCCTGCTCCTATCACTTATCATGCTGAAAGTGACATTGACATGAAGAGCCGTGTTTGCCATGTCTGTATTAAAGCCTGGTATTGGAGCTGTCAGGACAGAGACCTGTGGCTCTGTGGTACAGCTCCACCTGTGGGAATGAAGCTCTCTGGCTTTGTTCCCGCTGACACTGATGGGCTGCTGTGCTGTCAAAAGTGAACTGCCTGTCTCTGTGACTGATGAATGCATTTCTTTTCTTTACACATGTTACAGTTCACATACTGAACATAATTTATGTCTATCACGATAATAAATGGTTCAATCATCGAGCCTGTTTGTTGGGACAGAGATGGCAGTTTGCGGTCTTGACTTAAACTATTTAGCGGCTTTCGTTTAAATGTCTATTGACAATTCTTGGAATGACATGTTGACTTGATTTTATACATGATTACACTAACTTAATACTAAGCTAACTTCAATCATACGACTCTATGGCAATAGATCGCAATCCAAGGAACTGCTGAAAGAGATGAACAAGATGCCTTCAGCTAAACCAATAGGCTTGTCCTGGGCAGCTGTGGCACCAGGACTATGTAATAGGAATAGGGTCCCCTGCTGAGGTCTCTTTAGCTCCAAGCAGGGCAGCCCAAAGGCTAGGGCTAGCCTGTGATTGTAGCCCCCTGCTGGGGATGAATGAGGGGCCTGCCTCTCAACAATTACTCCCGGGACCTGCCCCGTGGAACACAAGAGTTTACAGCTCCAATCCAATCGAATCCCCGGGCAATAGAGGCCTGGGAGAAAGAGCGTCAGCAGGTAGTAATGGCTGCTGAAAACAGAAACAACATTCCACGGTGAGCAGCCTCACCCCTTCCTGCTGAGATCCTGGGGAAGCCCAACAGGCTTCTCTCATAAGAGACATATGATACCAGCTAACGCCCCCCTACTGTCCAACTCCACATCACTCAGCACTCTAATGGCACTGTTTTCTCTACTCCGTTGACACTTCAGTGCTAAGACGTAGCGCTAGACATTGTCTTCAAACTCAGTATTGCTAAATATGTCAAATACGTGGCAGTGGCAGACAGTATATACTGTACATTAGCATTGCTAAAGGTTTATGACCCTCCTACTGCTGCTTTATGTCTCTCAAATCTGACACAACTTGCTTTTGTTAGACTATGCTTTTCTGCTTCTATTAAAATTACACCAAAATAAACTTTACAGGGTTTTGCAAACCTTATATAAGGCTCTGAAACAGCCAGTAAATTAGATATATTTTTGTTATGTATCAACACTAGAATTAGCTCCAGACTACAAGTACAGAATTAATACATGTACACATTAATAAATATTTACATTTAAATTATATTTTTTCTTTAACACAACAATATTTGTGAGTCTGTTCAGTTACGGTTTGGTCAGTAACATCTATTCATTCATATCTGTTCTGTTTTGCTGTTCCTCATACTTCTCAAAAAATGAATGACTTGACAAACTTTACTATCATAAATTGCAAGACATTCCACTGCAATATTATTAATCACACAGTACTTAAGTAGTTTTTGAGCTTCTACTAATTCTGCTCAAGCTTTTTTTTTAGAAAAGCACTTTCATTTTTACTGTCTTTATTTAATTGTATTGTAACAATATCTTTACTTTAGTATGAGTTGTAATAATAGTTTGAATTTAAAGTACTTTACCCACCTCAGTAAAAAAATGTATCCAACTGTGTTGATACTGAAAGTTAAGCACAAACTTTAGTACCTATTTTATTGAGATCTATAAATTGTGTCTTGTCTTGGCTATGCTTTGAACCTGCAGTATTTGCATGTGGTGGCTAGCACACAGGCAGAGCAACGTGCCAACTTCTAACCAAAAACGTGAGTGGATCTCAACGTGCCTGTCTTGGCAGCTCTAGGCTATGACTAAGCTCCGAACTAGCTGAACTGAAGCGGCAACCTAACCGCACCCAAACATACTGTGACTGGATTAATACAGTCACATCCCTCTCACGCTCTTGAGACTGAGACCAAGCTTTAGAAAAGGAGCCTAACTGGTGCGAGACACTCATTAGGAAGTTTTGGTGAAGCAGTAGTGCCTTGTCCTACCTGCGTCTTATTTCTTTGCTTTTTTACTTTCTGATTTTGTGAAGAACTGTATGCTTCAGTAATGATGTACAGGTGCTAGTTTCATCAGATTTGTCAAAGCGCAATGACCACATTTGTGAAAAGGATTTTAGTCTGAAGTCCAAATCTGTTAAAAGTCCCCAACATACTCTGACTTTGATCTAATTCTGTTGAATAATTCATATATGCTTCCAAGCCTGACACTGGGTGCCCTACCTTTCTCCTCAAGACTGTGCCTCTTGTAAAATGCAGCTCTGTCTTGAACACACCTGATCCAGCTAATCCAGATCTTCAGGAGCATCTGAGCCAGGTGTGTTAGAGTAGGGTTAGAATTAAACTCAGCAGGAGGGCAGATCTCCAGGAGCAGGGTTGGGCACTTTTGTGTACTGTCAGAACTGATCCAAACCATTTCACTGTGATTTTCAAGAATGAATAATAATCAGAGTGTCTATGCTGTCTATTTAAAAAAAAAGATTGATTTAAGAGATAAAGAATGAACAAAGTCATTTGTTCTGACTGCTGAAACATGCAAAATGTTGAAATATTCCATATGCAGAGCTGTTGTGTGCGGTTCAACAGCGTGGGCATAATTTATTGTTCCTTGCCAATCCTTTCATCATCCTTAATACCCCCCCTTTCCCCTTTAATCTCCATTGTCAGGTGACTAATAGTCCAGGTAAAGGCATCCCACTGAGTTCTAACATCTACTCTGGTCTCTTCCTCAGGCTTAGGTGGGCTATGCTTTGACTTGTGATTAGTCTCACTCACGCACACACACCCTTCCTGCAATGTCGTCTCCACATCCTTCAGATCCTGTTTCGCCCGGCTTGCAACATACATGGCCTTATTAAATGATCAAGTCTCCCCTCATCCATTGAATCATCTGTAATGAACAAATAGGCAAACTCTCAGGAAATAGCCCTAGATTTGGTTCTGCATAGTGTGCTCATACCACGTCATCGCATTTCCCTCGGAGAGTAATCGTGGTGGGCTGATAGTGGCCATCAAAGGGAAATATCGCTCCGCTCTGGCTGTTAAGCGCTGTTGTTTTTGGCTGCTGCCCTCACATTTGATCTTTTGGAACATTTGCTGTTATTTTTGTCTTTAGAAGTGTCGCATTTGAGCCTCGCTCATGGAAAAGCTTCAACCCCTGCCAGGAACGATGGAATTTTTTGCTGTAATTAGCCAGTTCTGCACCACAGGCATGTCACGAGTAGAACAGCATCTGTTGGATGCTTGTGTAAAAAAATTGACATCACAAATGATTATGCATTTGTAATAAGCACATACAGAGGTGTGGAGCAGTCTACATGGCTATGTGGTTGTAATGCATAAACACTTTTTTCAGTTCAAGCTGACTTAGTAGACAAGATCAGGTTGTTATTGTAGCACTTGCTGATTTAATGCTGCATTACAAATGTGTTTATTTGTCACTTTAACACATAACTGCATTAAAAACATACTAAAACAACTCTCAAGTTTCTAATCAAGAGCTGCTGTGGTTTGTTGCAGTCACAGAACATTAACACATTAAAGCTTTGACTGCCCACTACAAGACCTGTGTCCAGTACAAAAACATGCAAGTTTCATAACTCCCAATATGCAGTAAAAATTAATAGCAGCTTACCATCACATACCATAACGCTGTCATTCAGAAATGTGGAATCACTGGTTAGAACAAATTTGGTTGAGGATCCTGATATGATGTCTGTGCTCTATAATTTCTTAGTTTTCAAATAAATTGTAAGAATCTGTAAAAAGAATGAATGATGACCAATAGATGATGCCGTAATAATTGAGAAAGTTGTATAACATTGTGAAAGTTATACAGTTATTAGTTATAATTAAATTAACAACCAAAATGCTAAAGTGAAAAAAAAAATTATGAACAGATAATTGTCATATTTAGGTTATTATTTCTAAATATTTGGCAAGTTGAGATCATTCCTGCCAAAAATGGTTATACACCAAAAATACTTTATAGGTGTATAGTTTATACTTTACTACTCTGTCCCAAACAAGTTGTGATTAAATAAAATAACAGTGGTTCCAGCCTTTAAATGGTAGTGTAATAAATAACAAGAAACAAACACAATAGTCCCAGCAAGTGTAGAATAGATTATGACCACTGAATACAGTCTATAAAGCAGTATTAGCACCTGTCTATTGCCCCTCATTGTTCTTCACGGTCCTGGCTCCAGTGTGAAGGTGCCCCCCTCTTTCAGGTGCTTGCACTCTGTGCTGTGTCCCGGCAGGTCTGAAGGCTGTGGGGGGTCAGAGCTGAGTGATGGGGGTCCTGCCGAGAGGGCGGAGGCCTCTTCATGGGCCCAGCATGCAGCTCTTCTCCTAGGCCCGCCTGGAGGCCCCTGGCTACTCTGCAGGAGGGCAGCTCAACCCTCTGCCCTTACCTACAGAGACAGGTGAGTGCAGACCACGCCAAGAGCCAGGCCTCTAATTTTGCCTGCCCTTCATTCCTACTCGGCTAGTCCAGGGGGAGTGCCACTAACGACCATTCCTAGGAAAGCACACATGTTTCTATTGTCCATTTCTACATCTATAATTAAATTTTGTTCAATCAAATAATTAATAAAAGGATTCCACAGAATATGACTGCTTATCACTGAATTAATTTAGCATTTTTAGAAATGTGACATTACTTTTTATCTTGGCATTTTAATTAGCAGGTGTGGGCTTGTCAAATACCATATGCCTTTAAAGCAAGTGCAAATAAACATATCCACAGCACGAAGAAACACATTCATTTCTCCTCAAAGGCCCAGCCATCACCAGCGTTGATTAAACACGAGGCACTGACTAGCCAAACCATTTTGTGGATGATAACTACAAATAATACTTCCTTAAGGACAGGTTTGGCAATGACTAAACTAACACGCTGACATATGTAAATATAAAACACTGTTTGTTTTATGAATATTATTTGCATGTATTATAATATTTGTGTTTTAGGATAGAAGCTTAATTGCATTTTAAATCGTTTCTTTCGGACACATAACACCCAAATACACCTCAGCTACCATTCACATTTCTTTCTCATGTGCAAATAAAATGCCCAAAGAAGATCCCTCTGATTTGACTTGAATTCTAGTCAATTGGAAATAACGTCAATGTTTAACTTAAGTTTTAATTTTTTTTGCAAACTACTAAAAATTTACCACCAGAATTTGCTACAGCAAATATGCACCACTTAAAGCAGAAAAGTCACTCTTCTTCTAGATGCACAAGGTGTACTGTGAAAACACAACTCAGTGCTATATATTTATGAAGTGACCTCATTTTTTATTCACTGCTGTCATCATTAGACATCAAACACTCCAAACATGTGCTAGGATTAATGTTGGCTCCTTTCATTGGTCAGGAGAATAAGAGGAAAATACCATAAAAGGAAAATAAAGGAAGACGAAAATAAGAGAAGAGAAACCTTTCCCTGGTTTAATGGTATAATTTACTTACGGAGTTACGGAATGTGTGGAAATCTGAAGATTCCTCCACTTGGTCATGGTAAGACAGGGCAGGGTCCCTCTCTCCCCATGGGGCCAAATAGATGGGGCCACACCAAAACTTGCATGGACAGGTTCTCATTTTTACAAGCCTTCTTTTATCTGAAACCTGTGATAAATGAGATTCCTACAGAATGACGAGTAGCAGTGATTTGTTACTTAGAACTGCTTGAGTACTTAACATTACTTAGAAAATCATGTGACTGATGAATTTCTCAGTATTTAAACACTTTGTAATTGTGTCCCATGATGCAGTTGGGAGTGTCATATTTCAGTCATATTCGAAAAAGTGTCAATGAGTCACCAAACAGACTGCACAACAGCTAATGATCATTTCTGTTGTCAATTACTTGCAGATGACGTTTTATTATTTTTATTTGAATAGTTAGCCTAAACTCACCCATCATCCAACTTCACCCCTCAACCTTTTTATCTGTTAAAAATGGTGTTTTTGTGAAAAGATTGTGTAGAATTGTAAAACGACAGTTTGAAAGGTATCATTTGCATAAGTGTAAATTTAAAACTTGTATCAGACCTGACCTATGAGCTTGAGATCTCACTCGATAAGACCCCACTGATACCACAAAACCTGAAATCCGAACCCATCCTGACACTGCACACATTCACAGGGCTGGATAACTACTGAGATTTTTACTATTAAGCTCTTTAGTTGAATGACATGAAGCGTCATGCTTGAATACACTGGTACTTTGCATATTTGTTATGCATGAAAAGTGTTTATTATCAATATATTTTGTTTAATTGCTCATCGTATCTGGCAGCAAACAGTATTTACCCTCCTCTGATCAGCTGTTAACCTCTGTGTAATGCCACTGCAAAAATATTGAACACATATCAAGCATCAGTCAAGGTTTGCTGTGACCTTTTCACCAGCGCAACACATCCCATCCATAATCCTTGATGTTGTTGCAGCTGATTTCCTGGTTTCAGTCAGGGGCACGTTCATCCACTCCTCATACTCCGAAGTAGTTCTGAATGCAGCTACAGACTATAACGTTACTATAGAGAGAGAGATGGACAGGGAGAGAGCAGTGTGTTCACTTTAGATAAAAAACATCAATATGAAAAACACAAGTCCAGTATTTTTACATTGGCACGAACCCAACCTGATATTTTATTAAGCCCCATCCGCTCAGATTGGGTAGCAGAACTGAATTCAATCTGCTATTACATCTAAAAACACAACATAATATAGTGGTCTCTAAGCCTAGTCCTGTAGAGCCACTTTCCTGCAGAGGCTAGTTCCAGCCACAATTTGTCACACCCATTAATTACAAGCTAATCAACCTTTTCCTGAACCCCTGATTGGCTGGATCAGATGTATTAGAGTTTGATCCAGGGCAGGTTATAAGATACAGGATTGCAACTGAACTCTGCATTAAAGTAGCCCTCCTGGACTATGGGTGGAGACCACTGATTTAATGTATTCAAAAGCCGAATGTTTGTTCTGCAAAGTTTGCATACACTTCGGGGAAGCGGATTTCATGTCCACATAGCTTTCGCAATTAGGCTGATTGGTACACATAGCATGCGGAGCATATCAGATGCCTATCAAATGCACTATATAAACACTTTACCTGCCAGACAGGTTCCACTAAAGTGTGCTGTATTCCACTTAACTTCACAGCTGACACAATTTCCTGTATACTCGCTGTGGAAACATATGGCTGCCGGAAGCCCACACATTCAGACACCTCTGCACTCACACATTACTAACTTTATGAGGGTTTTCCACTGAACTGTAAACTTGATCACTCTACACCTGTTCCAACCCTAACCAAAACCAAATCAGTTACACACAGGAAATTGTATTGGATTCTTTTAATTTTTGTTAAAGAAAAAATGCATTATTTACTAAAATAAAAGTTGTAGTTGGTCATTTGTGAATACCTCTGTTCGCAGTTAACATGTACATAGTACATACTATACTGAAACACACTTATGTACAGTATGTAGGGAATACAAATAACTCACTGCTTACTAAAATACTTACTGCCTGTGCATACTGTTTTCTCAACAGCTTGTGCATATAGTTGTATATTGGGCAAACTATATTGAAATCACATGTAGGTTAGCAAAAGGGAGCGAACAAAGGCTTTTGTATCTAGAGAAAAGAAGGCAATCATGACACAAGAAAATAGTATAATCAATCAGAGACAAAGCTGAAACAAACAAAATACTTTAATTAGTATAGAACCATCTATAGTTTTGTACACTCATTTCTCCTATCCAAAAAAAAATCAATGAAATATGACTGTTTATAGCAATATAAGCAGTTGCAGTCCCTGAGCCAGCCTTGTTATTAATTTACTGTGTTGACTGCAGCAATCATTACTTAAGGTCTGTTTTTGTTTAATGTCTGCCATTTTTCCATACAAAATTATACAATCGGGGGTCCCTAAACCCAAATGTTCAGAGCTGGCATTCATTAAAAAGAACACCATCACTCCAAAAAAGCCCTCTGACTTTAAGAGATCAACAAGCAGTACAACCAGTAACAGAACTACCACATGCAGAATTCTGTTAACTAGATTTATAAATATGAGCTAAACAGCAGGACAATCAAACAAAAACTGTGCTTTGAATTGTTTGTAGTTCAGATAAGTGAATCAAATGTATTAAGTTGGATGTGAACTTTGTGTGTGTGTGTGTGTGTGTGTGTGTGTGTGTGTGTGTGTGTGTGTGTGTGTGTGTGTGTGTGTGTGTGTGTGTGTGTGTGTGTGTGCATGTTGACCTGTGCCAGGTGCAGGGTTGATGGCATGTTGGTGGGCTTTGTTCCAGATGGAAAGGTGTTCTAATCTTTTCCATGATTTTCCACCATTCTACTCAGGGCCTATTTCCTGTTTCCAAGAGTGCAGAAAATAGCTGGCTCATCGTGATATTAGCGACACACGCACACACACACGCACATATCATATAAATGTACAATGGTTCCAAAAAATTCACTTTCCGTCCGTCCCCCGGCCCCAGTGCGTCACTACTCAGGAAATTTGTGATTCATCACTAAAGACATATTTGGTTTGCGCAATCATATTTCAATCGTGTTCACAATCAACAGGTGACAACTGTCCTTGTGCAGTACTGCTCCCGGATTTAGTACAAGTATGACATATTGCATCAGAAACCATCATAACTGCATCTGTCCCCTCATCATCTCAATGAAGGTTCTCAATTTTATCAAAAGCTTCACTGACCGCTGTGGATAATTATGCCTCTCTATTCATAAATGTGGAAATAGGTTTGTGCTGATAGAAGACTACTGAATGGAGTAACTCTCATGTCTGTGTGAATAATATTCCGTGCTCGTGCTCTCATTCGAGAGGCTATTTGTAAACAGTATGTGCGTTGGCTTTGCCGTGTGGGCTTCGCAGAGATGCACTTGAGCTTAAACACTCTGCTCATGCTACAGTTATGAAAGGCTGTTTCAACAGTATGCTGTTCTCTTTTTGTACTCGCTCCTCTTCAAAATTCTGCAAAATTGCACAATTAGGCTGTGAAGTGTGTCTGTTTCAGCTCGCACTTTAACACAAAATCAGAGGGGTCATTTTGGAAACACAATGACCGCAGGACATCCACGCGAAATGCTTGATTATGTGTTATAGTTTTGGCCACTCTTTTTTTAAAGATCTTTTTCCTGTTTACTTTGCTCACAGGCAAGATGATTGCTTTTTTGAGTTGTTAACCTCATACGTCACCGTCTGTAATTTAAAAGGAATCCAAGAATCCAAGGAGCTGTAAAATCAGATAGAAGATGACTTGACTGAATCATTAAAAAATGAGTCAGAGATAGTCCAGTGGCTTTCTTTGCCTCTGTCTTCAAAGTCCAGCTCACCGAGATTGCAGCATTTCCGTTGGAAACGTCAACTGAAAATGCGTTGTTTGATGTCGGAGTTCCCTGGAGATTATCGTTTGAAAGGCGATGACACAAGCGCATGGAGGGGTGAGAGAGAAAGAGAGATTCAGAAGAGGCTTCAATTACAGTGAACATAATATGTCAGAAAAAGGCAGAGAGGAGGATTCTCCTGTGTTTTCAGAGCCTTATCACTAATCACTCTGAGAAAGTGTCAGGTGAGAAGAGGAGATGCCTGATCAGAGGAAGGTGATACCAGACCAAGACAAATTACTTCCTTTTCCTTCTGCTCACCTTTATTGTACCAAGGTCAAAGTTTAAGGCCGTTTGTCACTGTTTCCCTGTAGGCACAGGAGCTAGTGCACAACCTTGCTGGGTCATGTGAGGGCTCAAAGATTCACACATTTTACATGGTTTTACAAGGGGCTAGACTGTTACACCACTGCCAGAGGTCTACGAGGTTCAATTCACTGTCTGGTACTAAATAATCTTTCTACTGTGAAACTGTGCCTGTTATGGACATCATGAACGGATCACAGAAAGTTTCAATTTTAAAAGGTAATGAAAAAAAAATTATATCGTTGCTGTCCAATGAAAAACATCTTCGTTGTTGTCGATTTTGAGTTTTCTATGTCATTTGAACGCGCCAATGGTCATTTACATTGTGTGAAATATTCATGATGAATGGACAATAGAAGTGCTCCAAAAGAGCTTGGAATGAATTCTGGTTCCATTGACTTTCATTGAAAGTAAAGTAGGTTTTCGTTCTCTCCTGTAAAGTTGCTGTTTTGGAGATACTTGTTTTTCATTGGACAGCAGCAATATTTATATACATTCTCTTGCCAATTTTAAAGCCACTAAACAAACAAGCTGGGAGGCTGGTACATTAGGGATAGCACAATTAAAGCACCACTTTATCTTTTTAATCTTATACTAACGTGTGACTAACTATGGACTAAGTGATGGGGGAGGGCCATCCTACCCACCCAGAGAGAGCAAAGCCAATTATATTCTCTTGGATTCCCAGCCACAAATAGCAGTGACATCACCAGAAATTAAACTCACAATCTCCCTGACATAAGGCAAATATTTGGACGGTTGCACTATTTGGGAGGTGCTAATCAGAAGGTTTCATAGATCGCAACCCAACAAATCTTCCATAGAAATGTCCTGTATGTCAACGCTTTGTAGTTATAGTAGTCATGCTTTAATAAATGCCTAGTTACTTACTAGGCAATAGATATTTCATGGGTAGTTGTCCGCTGGTGCTCTCTTTGTTTGTATAAGTGAACCAGTGGCCTAGGTCAGGCACTAGGGATTCATGAAAGCTGAAAATTTTGAAGCTCTTGGTATCTTACATACTGTTTCCAAACCGTTATCCTTAAAGCAGTATTTCCCAGTTAGAGAACAACTTTCAAATAATTTTCATGTTTGTAGTACAGTATATCTATAGGATATTCCTTGTTCACTTAACTAGTGTAATGACATGATAAAAAAGTTTTGTGTGTTGCCATTATCTCTCTGTACTTTGTGGAAGCATTTAATGCTCTTCTCTGAACTCAAGGCTGCTTCAGTAACTAGATACTTTAAATACATTGCCCATTTTAAAATTTTGGGCAGAATTTAAGACAGGATCACAGTTTGTTTGCCCTTTGGTGAACAGGATCTACTCTTCTGTAATGGCTTTACATTAGATAGAACATTGCTGTGAGGATTTAAATGAGGTTGGGCTCTGATGTTTAGTTCTGGATCACAAACACCTCTCCAACTCATCCCAGTGGTGGTGTTCAATTACCCCAGAGATCACTCCACAGGGGTAATATACCACTCTAACCAAGAGTTAACATTTTGCATAGTGATCTTGTGTGGCTGCTCTGCAGTACTGACAGTGCTTGAGATAATACAAGCTGTATGCGCTCAATTGAAAGCCCATGCTGCCGTAAAGAACCTGAATTCACTATTTAAGGGTGTCTGTATACTTTTTGACACAAAGTGTAGTTTAGCTTATCTAGGTGCTACTAGGTTGTAACAATCCTTAGTGTTACATTTAGGTGTCCTGAATATGGGAAGATAGAACTGGAAAATGAACTAAAAGTGCATGATTTATTAATGCTTTTTGTAACTACTTGGTGATTGTAGCTAGCTTTAGTCACCAAAAGTTTGTGCACCCCTAGTCAAAATTACTGTTACTGTGAACAGTTAAGCAAGTGGAAGGAGAAATGATCTCCAAAAGGCATAACGTTAAAGATTCAATTTTCAAACAACTTTAGAGTGAAAAAAGGAAGGGAGCACTTTGCCAAAGTATAGGAACCCTAGGAGATTTGAGCACTCAGATAACTTTGACCATGGTCTCGGACCTTAATTAGCCTATTAGGGTTATGGCTAGTTCACAATCATTGTTAGGAAAGGTCAGGTGATGCAATTTTAAACCTTTATAAATACCCAGACTCTTCTAACCTTCTAACCAGCAGCCATGGGTTCTTCTAAGCAGCTGCCTAGAATGATAAAAAATAAAATGGTTAAGGCCCACAGAGCAGGAGAAGACTATAAGAAGATAGTAAAGCATTTTCAGGTTGCCATTTCCTTAGTTGTAATTAAAAAACAGGAACAGTGGAAGTCAAGATAAGGTCTGGAAGACCAAGAAACATTTCAGAGGCAGCTGCTTGTGGGATTGCTAGGAAGGCAAATGAGAACCCCGCTTGACTGCAAAAGACCTTAAGCAGACTCAGGAGTTATGTTACTTTGTTCTACTGTTTAGCGACACCTGCATAAATGTGGCTTTCATGGAAGAGTCATCAGAAGAAAACCTCTCCTGCATCCTCACCACAAAATTCAGCATTCAAGGTTTGTAAAAGAATATCTAAAAAAGCCTGATGCATTTTGGAAACAAGGTTAAAATACAACCCTTTGGCTGCAATGAGCAAAGATAAGTTTGGAGAAAAAAGGGCACAAAATCTTAACCGTTAAGCATGGGTGTGGATCAATCATGCTTTGGGGTTGTGTTGCAGCCAATGGCACAGGGAACATTTCATTGGTAGAGGGAAGAATGGATTCACTGAAATTCCAGCAAATTCTGGAAACAAACATAACATCTATCTGTAAAAAGGCTGAAGCTGAAAAGAGGATTCTACAAATGGATAATGATCCTAAACACACTTCAAAATCCACAACAGACTAATAAACTTAATGCCCTTAGGAGAACATTACATCTTAAACTTGCTTACTTGGTCACATAAAGGATAGTTTTGACCAGGGGTTGCCAAAGTTTTGCATGCCGCTGTATATGGTGTCCTGACTATCACTCTTATATATTGGACATCCCATTCCAAAACCATTGAGTAACTCCCTTTTGTGACTATAACAGTCATCACCCTTCTGGGACGACTTTCCACAACATCGACAGTCGAAATGTGTCTTTGTGAAATTGTGCGCAGTCCAGTCAAAAGAGCATTCTGGAACAAACTGTTGCCAAAACATTGGAAGCATATAACTGTTTAAAATGTCTTTGTATGCTGTAGCATTAGCATTACCCTTCACTAGTAGTAAGGGGCCGAGCTCAAACCCTGACAAACAGCACCAGAACATTAATCCCTCCTTAACCAAACTTTATTCAGATTTGGCCATCAGAAGCATGTGCAGAGCATGATTCATCACATCAGGGAACACATTTGTACTCCTCCAGTGGCTGCATGCTTGAGCTTGAGCTGCCTGTTGGCATTGCACATGATGATCTTATGCTTGTGTACAGCTGCTTGGCAATGAAAACCCATTTCATGAAGCTCCCAACACACAGTTTTTCTGATGTTGCTTCAAAAGGTAGTTTAGAATGGTACAGCAAGTGATGCAGCAGAGGATATGCTACAGATTGGATGCAGCAGATTGGTTTAACAGACTGACTTATGGCTAAGCTGGAAACCTATGACAGTGCTACATTTAAAGTCACTGTGCTCTTTACCACTACCCATTCGCCAGTGTTTTTCTATGTACAATGTGTGGCTATAGGCTTGATACCTGTTAGCAATTGGGGTGACTGAAACACCCAAACTCAATAATTTGGAAATATGTCCACATAGGGTGCATTTTTTATAAAAACACTAAATAAGTTATATATTGTTGGATCCTTACTATATTTGAAGTTCAGTTCTCAAAGTCCTTTAGCAGTATAAATAATTAATTTCATATCGTCACTGTCCAATGAAAAACAAATATCTACAAAATGGCAACTTTACAGGAGAGGACAAAAACATGTCAGTCAATGGAAGCAGAACATTTAACACGTATTTCTATTGGTCCATTCATCATGATTTTTTACACAATGTAAACGGCAAATGCTTCATTCAAATGATTCAGAAAAAAGAAAATCAACAAAAATAGAATTACATGTTTTTTTTGTACAGTGATGATATGTAAATAGCTAATTAGCAATCTAATAAGTTGGTGGACTAGACCAAAATCTTGTTGGACTGAAAGATAAATCTTCAAATGCTGGTAGACAGAACTCTGAATTTCAATTTTAAAATACAGCTACAGTTTACTGTTTAATTACTTTTTTATGTTTACTTTTAAAAAAGAACACTTCTGAACTGTGATAAACATTAAATTGAGGTACTGCTTTGGCTGGGTATTTGGGCATGTCTGCATGATTCTTGAGTCTTAGTACTAATTTTGGCTTTTCTGTCTGCTTGTGATGGAGCAGGGCCACTGTGGGACTGCAGGCACATTGATCTGATCAATGACAAACCTCCAGGCCTGTTGCGAGAGGGGAAGACTGTGTTAAACAGGGTATTGTCCTTGCTGTCAAAAACAAGACTAATGGTGAATGTATACTGTGCACTGAGCAGTCGCGTCAGAGACTGCCTGTAATCACCAGAGGCTCTGGGGACATATGGAGACTAAGCGTGGTGTCTGTGGAGACAGGTGGCTTTGGGATTTTCTCACAGTAGATGAATCGTCCTTACCTGGTTATCCTGCCTCATGCCCTGAAGCCATCTTCTATTGCCCTGCACCCTCCACTACCACCCCCTCCCCCTGCTGGTCTACCCCAGATCTACTTACTCTCCAACACTGGTTACAAAACGTTGCCTCTGAAAGGAGAAGACTTGCATTACAGTTTCCATGTCCGTGCTTTTTTTTTGCACTTTTTAATTATCTTTTGTTCCCTGCGCATTATATGGTTTCAGGCACCTGAGAGTCCCTCAGGAAAAAATACAGCAAGAGGCTTTGCCTATGGACAGTGGGGGGGTAGGCAATCGCACTAGGGAAGATGACTGCAGTGAGTCCTCCAGGGATGCAGCAGAGCCTGTTGCTCTATGCTACTGGATACTGCTAAGCAGAAACAGGGCTGAGATTAGGGGTGGATCTTTAGAACAGCGAGTGCGATGTAACACTAGATTGTGGATGTAATATCAATCCAAATGTTACCCTGTATGTCACCCCTCTCTTTTGCAAAGAGAGGCCTTTTCTGATAGAATCACAGTCTGCTCAAGCCAAGTTGGCACGCAATCTTGGATTAGGTTCCAAAGGGGTTAGGAGGATTTTCTCTGGAGAAGTATGCCTGCAACTACCTATTCACATCATTAAGAATCAAATTGTAAATACTGCCACTGTCCAAAGAAAAACATATATCTCCTATATATTTTTTGCAGATTTAAATTTTTCTATATCTTTTTAAAACAACAGCCGCCCATTATATCTTGTAAATGTCTCATAATGACTAAACCAATAAAAATGCTCCAAAAACAATTGGAATAAAACTTCATCACATTAACTTACATTGAAAGTGAAGAAGGATTTTGGCCTCTTCTATAATTTTTTTTTCCGAAGATACTTGTTTTTCTTTGATAAAAATGCTTTGGTAACCCTTTAAACTCAAAAGGATCTGTGTAAGTGGTCAGCATTTGGGTTCCTCACTCTTTTAATTATTGAAGTAAGTATACTTCATGAATTCTACTTTTGTACTGTGCTTTGGTATTACTTAGGAGGATTTTTTCAGTATATTATGTATACTGAATATTAAATACTAATAAGACAAACATGTTTTTTACTTCCTACATCATTGGTCACCAACACAGATCACGGCAGACCACCTTCCTCCAGAGTTCTGTTCCAAACCTTATCTATTACACCTGATCTTAGAAACTAACTCAAGTGTAAAACTGAATACTATGGACCACCTGTGAGTTGATGCCGGACTTTGCAGAAGGTTGATTGCTAGGAACAGGGTTAGTGACCCCTGCCTTACATCTTTATTGAGACCCTCAAATACCTATTAAAATATGAACGTGTAGTTTGTTCTTTTTCCAATTGATAAAGTTTTAAATGATTTTTTAAAAACAAAAATATTTAACCAAATTCAGTGCATCAGTGTAAAATGTAGGTGCCCATAAATGTGCTTGCACATGTAATTTTGATGCAATACTTCTTTTACACCCTTGGTAGAAGTTGTTAATTGGTTCCTGACTTGTCAGCACCAAAATCGCCTTAAGCTCCTGGACAAACGGTGCTGCTATCAGTATTTATGAACTGTTACTTCATTCTACATAGCAGGCATTTTCAAATAGATGATTCTGGATAGGAGCGCTCTGCTCCATGTCACAAGCAGTTAACAAGTACTAAAGTGGTAGTTGTGTCTAAAGGAGATAATACCAGTCACCTTGTAAAACATTTACACATACAATATGTTATAAAGCAAAAACTGAAGCACAGTGGCATCTGTACCCAAAGTACGTCCTCAGTGCAGCCACCCAGTGTTTTTAAGAATTGTGCTGCTTTGTCACAATGTCTGGCAGTAGTGCATATATATATAGTTTGTTCTGTGTATAAAACTCTAAGTAAGATATTTAGATTTTCACCTTATCAAAAATGCTACCTAAGTAAAACTAATAGGCAGATATCAACTCCCTATCCGCCAGCCTCTTGTTTAAAATTTCCTGTTCCACCTTAAATGCTGCTGCATTTACATAACTCTGGCATTATAATAACTGTTACATCAATTTCAGCATCATGCTAAAACTGCTAGTAGACTAGGATAGTCTAAATGTCCTTATCAAAACATATTTGCCACATTAAAGAAATTATTAGGATATTTTCTTGACAATCAGGGGGAACTAATGGTTATTAATATTTCTACTTGCATGACCACAATCCACAATCTTTTCATTTTGAAGCTTTTTTAAATCCTCAATAAAATCCTAATGGCACCCATCACTAGAAGCTCCCAAAAATAATTAAATAATTAATAATCAAATAAGTAGTCTTAAGTCTTAAGAAGTCTTAATAACTGCATAATAGAGATCAATGGGTTAAATAATCTATTGTAGTATTTAAGTTGTAAGTATTTAAGCACATCTTAGATTTTCTGGAGTATGGTTGATGTACCACAGTTAACACATTACTGTGCAGTTTAGCTAGTGTACTGTTTGCCTCTATTTTTTCAGTGCCCAATACAGACTTCCCAGCATTTCCCAAACCAATCCCACTTATACATAAATACCAAATACACATATACCAGAGCATGTAATATTATAAAATGATCACATATTGCTGTTGGTTTGTAATAAGACTTTTCTCTATGACTTGTGACTTGTACTCATTACCTTATAAAACTACTCTATGCCAATTCAGGCAGTGAGACACATTGTGGGACAAGCACTGAGACACGGTAGCAGCTCCAAGAACAGCTCATCTATAGCGTCATAGCATGACTGCTGTTTTGATAAGGCTCGTCTGAGTGCTTGGTGATAAGATCATCGACGTACTGAATAGAGGATGAGTCAACAATACTGGGAAAGTCATAAAAAGTCAATTCATTGGCATTCAAACTGATAAACATTGCCTTTCCCCCATCATTATCATTGTTACTATAACACCAAGCTTTCACATAATTCAAAATACAAGATGCTCTATACAACAAAAGTGACTACTTTTAAAAAAAATGTTTAGACTTTTTTGCTCCATTTCTCTTATTTACTTGATTGGTATATCAACATACACCCAATACATTAATGACTGAGCTCAATAACCACTAATTCTCTTCCTAACCGGATCATGCCCATGTTTAGCAAGCAACCGACCTGTCTGGCACTGGAAAAAAAGGAGGAAAAGAAAGCCTTCTCTTTTTTTGTTGCCAGTGGCTGTAAACATTGCACTGGAGCGTTTTAGCTCACCCCCGCCACTCTCATGCACTAATAGTATAATTGGTTGTTGCTTTTTCTCTTCATGTGGCCGAGGCTGATCTCTATCAAGAGGCGCCATTCGGAGGTGGAAAACGGCAGCGGTGTGCATTGTGTGTATGCATGCGTGTGTGCGTGCCCCTGGCCTGGGCACACTGTGTGGTCTGCGATGGGAACTGGCATGCTGTCGCTACTGCTGTGTTTGTTTAAGGGGTCCCAAGCCTGTCACATCTCTTTAGCGACACAGTGGCGACGTGTAGATGCCTTAAATTGGCTGTGGGAGAGTGGACGTAGGCCCAGCTACTGTGTCCTATTAACTCAGGGGCACTTCAATTGCCTATTCCAATAAAAAGTGCTCAATGAAAGAACAGCTCAAGTAAAAGTATAAATAGCCAATACGGTTTCACTCTTTCAAAAGTATAGGTGTCAGAATAGACTCCCTGGAGCAATGCCACTGAGGACCCTTAAGATTCAAGATTCAAGAGTTTTATTGTCATAACCTTTCTGCGAATAGTTCTTTAAGAAGCCATTTTTGCGAGTGTGAAGAACCCAGTTTAAATACCCTCCAAATAAGAGCAAACATTTTTTAGAACTATGTATTTAAGCCAAAAGAGAAAGCCTAAAAAGTAATAGGCCATAAAAACTCTGTAATAAAAAGTACTGATATTCCCAATCAATGGGTCGTGCATTTATACTAGAAAACTGATCCTTGGTACCAGCCCATAAAAAAATGTTAGTAGCTTAACTGAACATTTTCACTATTTTAGTATTATTAGTAATAGAAGACATTGATATAACATTATGTATGGCACTAGAAAACCAATAAAAAATGTTTTTGTCATTTTAAACACCATGTTCTACATCATGCTGTCGGACCTGAGGTTGCTACTGGCTACTTTTAGCTGATAGCTAGTGTAAGTGAAAAACACACACAAAAAAATTTAAGATACAATCCCCAATGAGGTGCAATCTTATAAAAAAACACAGAATAAAACAAAAACAAACCAATGTGAGGAAAGAAAAGCATGATTTAAAAAAATCTAAAATATGAAGTCTGGTACAATAAATGCAAATTCCTCACTACTGGAAATTCTAATGCCTCACATCTACTGTGTAATATGCAGGGAGAAGCCAGTGATTGAGGGTATGAATCTGTTCAGTTACAAAACCTTCTTTGAAAACAGTGAAACAGGCTATTCATGTGGTTCATGGTACCCTTAGTTATCCTACCAGTCCATCAAAAACGTGGGCTGCAGTTCAGTACGCACTGTTAAAAACCAACAAGTCCAACGGAACTGCAGTGTAAGTCGCTGAATTTGTAATTTGTGTGAATGACTTAAAGTGGAGCTTAAAAAAGTAGATTACTTTCCACATAAATATTCTTCAGTAAATTTGAAAGTATTATCATTGGAAAATGTGGAAATCCTTCAAAATGTTCAGTACATGTAACCTAGAGTAACTTAAAGTTACAGCCTTACTACAGTTTTACTCACAACAAAGCTGGAGCTCCTTAACTCTAACCACATGCACTTTGTTCAATCACAGAGTTTGGACAATGCACCAAATATGCCTGCATATTTATCACGAAAAATTTGGCCACCTGCACGTAATATGTTGCAACAACTTGTACGCAATTGTCCCACACATTTTTGGCACCGCTGGTGCATTCGGAAGTCACTTGACTGACATTACCGTCATGTCATGAGCCACTTTTTCACATGTGATGAGACTCCTTGTTTGACTAGATGTCAGCTACATGTATTCATCATAAATATATTTAAATGTGCTTCTTTAAACATATACAAAGGCATAAGCAAAAGCATGACCTGATTTTTTTATGTCTTTATTTCTTCTAAAGGCTGTCTAGTCAGTGATGCCTCAAAGACAGTGCAGTGTAAGTTGGTAGGCTTATGCTTAAAGGTTGAGTTTGTATATTTTTCTTACAGTTTCTCAGTATGTATTTGTTGCTCTCGTTTTTGTTACAGATGGTGCACTTTAAATGAATTGTACCACAAAATTTAGCTTTACACATACATTTGTAAATATATGGATATACAGTGTTGTAGGATAGCAGTAGTAGGATAGCACCCTCCAGCAGCCTGGAGAGGAAGGGTGTTTCAACAAACCAAAAGGTGGATGGCTAAGAAGTGGAAGGAATGGTCAGGCCTGGCAATGCAGCCCAGTTGGAGGATTTATATACAGTAAAGTACAGCACAAAACAGACAGGACAGTTAATTTTAGGTCAAAACAGCCATTTAGTACAGTTTATTCATTTTACAGCCTCAGGAAAAAGGCAGAATACATATTTAGCAGAAATCTACCAATTGATTACTATAGTGCACCATGTTTTTACTCTTCCATCTTTCCTATCTGAAAACTAAAACCTTACAGCTGCGTCCTCCAAATGCAGACCAATCTTGCAATATAAAAAAAATCCACAGATATTTATGTCTATCCTTCTACTGTAAGAAAACAAGTCAACACTATGGGTCCTAAAGGATGTAGCTGTCTAAAAGCCTTTACAGGTTCATTAAAACTGGACATCTAGCTTGTAGTTTACAATTGTAATATACATTACTAAATTCTAAGACTGAACTGTGGGTGTGTCTTTGAAAAACTAAAGGCTCTCCAAAAGAAGAGAGGCTGTAATAAAGGCAAAGACCACATGATTTGTTCTTGAAGTTTTCACTCACGTAAAATGCTAATGCACAGTTACTTTATGTATGATTAGCTTAAAATCTTGACAAAAAAAAAGGTGGACAACTTCCAGTTGCAAAACCTAAGAATTTAATTAACTAGTTGTAGTACTGGTTAGGCAGATACTGGTTAGGCAGATAGAGAACTGTCAGTAGGGACTGTCAGCTGATGAAAATTTCAGAACATAATTTTGAGTCTTCAATCCTTGTGCTTGTGATCAACCACCATAGGATCTGAAAAAGAAGTTTACTGATGCCTTCAAAGCAAAGGAAGACTCAACAATCAAATGTTTGTATACAATACACTGTTGCTGTCTGAACAAACCTGTAACTTTGCTAAAAGTTAAAAGGCAAAAGACTAAAGTTCAAAGTAAGTTAATGTTATGAGATTTCGTTCTAAGCAGTTTGGGTTCAGAATAAGCTGTTTAACTACATATAATATGTATGTTCTGTTTTAGCCTGTATTATAAGTTGACAGAGATGCATAAATTAGTGTGTTATTTATTACTCCTAATTCAGGATGCATATTGTTTATGTTATAGATGATAGAAAAGAAGTTAACTTTCTTTGTCATCGTTGTAAAAGTTTCTCTTGCTTTTGTTTCCCACGACAATCTCATTGTCTAGCATAAAGATGTGGAGTATGTGAACAGTCCTAAGCTTCCTCCGGTTACTTCTGTGAGTTTTTACTAGAAATAATGTAACAATAGTGAGAATTACTAGTGAAGATGAGGTTTAGATGCATTTGTTGCCTTGTATTTCCTGAAAGAAGCACACTTCAATCAGGTGTTGCATCACACAGTAACTGCTTCATTAGTGTGGCTGGCCGTGTTGGTGCAGTTCTCAGCTGCTGTCCTGGGTGAAGCTGATCAACAGTAATCGTCTCTCAGCAGGTCAGACTGGCCAGCGGCGGGCTGAGATAGCGGCCTGGTTCTAACGGAAAAGCAAGAGGGCAGCGAGAGATAACACTTTGAGCCTCTTCTAGAGAGCTCTGCTGGCCTGTTTCTCAGAAGCAGTGGTGCTAAGAGGAGCTTCACAAACGCTCTGAGCAGGCGGGTTCCTCTGTAGCTGCTGGACAGATCTCACGCTGGTCTAAGAGCCAAAGACCTGTAAAGAGGTCATTTAGTTTCAGGCTAGATCAGAAATTAGGTTTTATATCAACATATTTGGTGACGCTTTATAATAACAGGTAGTATTAAACAGCAACTTAATATTGAGCACTAGCTTGTTCAAGACTGTTAATAATTATATAATACTTACATATGCCTTAATAAATTGCAGAATTTTAATGTTAACCCTTTACTAAATATATTAAGTGGGTATAACTCATTAAGTGGGTATTAACATTGTTTTCACTATGTGATGCATAATCTTTTCCTTAATGATTAGGTAATCATTGTTAAATTACTCAAATACCTTTTACAACATTAATAATCATTACTGATTAAAGTTTCTGCAATAAATATTTTTATTGCAACTTTTTTATGTGTCTAAATATATTTAATTACTTGAATATACCCCCCCCACACACACACAAACAAAAGTAATCTTTAAATTTTTGCATAATTCATTTGTTAAGGTGTGAAGTTGTTCAGTGTGTTATAGAGAACCATATTCAGATTTATTTACAGAGGAGGTGATAGGAACCAAGAGTCAACATGACTACAACACAAATATAGCCGTTTCATTTACTCTCCAAATCCACCAATAAGCTTACATGCACCTTTTTAGTTCTTGAATGTTGAAAATGCAAAAAAAAGGTAAATAAAACACATACACACGTTTGTGTCACAATGAATTTGATATCGAGCAATGTAGTCATAATCATTTCACACAAAAATGCATGTTTCAGATTGCTGCCGGCATCACAACACTGAATAATTCTTAGTTGATATGATTCTATAAAACAGAGAATCTTGAAACTAAAACAGGAAGTATGTTGTACACTTTAGATATTTTATCTCTCTATAAAGTGTTGCATAGAGTATCAAGTAGCTGCTGAAGAATATATAGGTGTTTTAAAAAAGTGGATTTTCTATTGAACTCTTTGCTGCTCATAATGGCCTTATGACTGCAGTCGGTTAAAGGAGCAGTAAAACTGTTTGAACGCTGTTATCAGTACTGGCCCCATTACTCAGGTACCATATCTCTGTCTGAATTAGTTCTAAAGAAGTCACAAACACATCTTCACATGCAAACACATCTGCTGTATTTATTCACACACTAAAAAGGCTTATCTTGATAATTGTAAATACCTTTACTGCCCTGGTGTAATTGTGAAAAAGATAAGTTTCCTTAGTGTTGCATATATAAATACACTATATGAACACATAACACCTACAGGAGCTTTTATGACATCCCATTCTACATCCATAAACATTAATATGAAGTTGTTCTCACCTTTGCAACTGACAGCTTCCACTCTTCTAGGAAGGCTTTCTACAGTATTTTGGAGTGTGTCTGTAGGAATCTGTACCCATTTATCCAAAAGAGAATTCATAAGAGCCTGGCTTGCAATCTGCATTTTAGTTCATCTCTATTCTAGTTCATGTTCGATGGGGTTGAGGTTAGGGCTCTGCGTGGGCCAGTCAAGTTCTTTCATTCCAAATTCTCCCATCCAGCCTTTATGGAGCTTGCTATTTGTACTGGGACACAGTCATGTTGAAACAAGGCATTTCTCCAAACTGTTCCCTCAAACTTGGAGGCATATACATGTCTTGGTATTCTGAAGCATAAAATTTTACAGAACCTTTCTCAAATTCAGAGAGCTCTGTACAACGACCCATTCTTTCACAAATATGTGTAAAGACACACTGCGTGGAAAGTGCTTGGTTTTATACATCTATAGCAATGGAACTGAATGAAACACCTGAATTCTGGGATCAAGAGGTGTGTCCCAATACTCTTGTCTATATAGTGTGCCTCTGTCTGTTTAATAAATGTCACTGTACAAAGAAAAATATGTATGTCCATTTTTCCCTGTTTTAATTTTTTTTACATGATTTGAAAGTAGCTTCTGTGTTTACACTGTGTGACAAATTTAAAGATGAATGAACGGAAATCCTTCAAAATCACTTGGAAAAAATCTGGTCCCATTGACTAAAGTTTTTGGCCTCTCCATTTTGAAGATACCCTTTTTTCTTTCTTCTTTGATCATTAATCAGTGACTTCAAAAACGAACAGCTCTCTCAGTACTACTCCTATTACCCATGAATAAATGGTTACAGGAGGCAAACTCATTTTTGCTTTTGCACAATTGCTACTGCTGTTAATCATCCTACAGGCTGTGTTCTCACTAAGCTCCAAGCCTTTATCTTTCTCCAGGTCTGTATTTCTAATTAGCTCTCATTAATTAGCCTTAATAATGTGCTTTTGAGCACCAGGTTTAAACCTGTCTTTCGCTTTGCTTTTCACTAAAGTCATCCATTACACTAATCCACAGGTGCGAGACTCCCCTGACAGAGCCAATATTTACACATGTATCAAATGAATAAATGATTATACACAATCAGACGAGCAGGAGATGTTGGTTTTGCAAAGACAAAAGACTTATTTGTACTTTCTTAGTACTATATGTAGTCAACTGTAAACATTTGTTTAGAGGATATTAATTGTGGCTAAATACTAATCCAGAGTCTTTTCTGATACTTTCAAAGAACACTATTAACTATTAAACGAAATGTTGGTCAACATTGTTCTAGGTTAAACCTTACAAAATAAAAGGGGGCTTATGTGAAATCAGTAGATGAAATGAATTGGCTTGACAATATTTTAAAAATAATTCAATCACATTTTCAAATATTCTTCATATTTAAGTAGTTAATATGTAGACAATGTCGTTAAGAGTGGTTTGATGTGAGTTGCTGGAGCTAGTGAAACCTGCCCAGACAGAATTGTTTACTGGATGATGAAGAAACTGGCAATATTTACGTTGTAGTCATTGTGTCAAGTTGTTCTGATTACCCTCACTGTAAATAAAATCAGTCAGTAAGTTTCTCTACAATAAACCATTATATATCAACTACTCTGAGTGACATTGTTTGTATCTATATGATCACACTATGCAGAAAGTTTGCAAGTTTTTTGTAATTAAATGTGTGTAGGCTAATGTGACTTTAAACTGTGTAAACTGGCTTATTTCTGGCAAAACACAGTAAATTTTTTCTCACTCACTCTCTTTCTCTTCCTGCTTTCCCCACTCTCTCCCCCCCCTCTCTCCTTCACCCACTTGTTGGCCTCTTTTTCTTTACTCTTCATTCTCTCCTTCTGTGTACTGCATTTATGACACTGCCACATGTGTGGGCACTGGGCCAGGATATAATCCCAGCATGTGCCAGTTCTCTCTCTCTCTGTATTGTGGTTGGTGTGACTGATCAGGCATCAGTCCAAGTGAGCAGTTCCTGGGCTGAGCATATTTGTGTGTCAAGAACACCACCCTTTATTTCTGTGGCTAAAGAATCCAGTGCTGCTCTCTTTCCAGGGAGTTGCCTTTCTGCACTGCGCCCTTATTCTGTTCCCCTTGGACTGAGCTCAGATCAGGACACTTTCTCTAATGCCTATCAGATCCTGCTGACAAAAACACATTGAGGTTAAACTAAACCCAGAGAGGATTAGAGAAAGACTCAGAAAGACTCAGTAATGATACTACAGGATAATATGTATGTCCTAAATAGAGCAAGAGAGAGCGTGTTTTGCTTGAAAAGGCTGGAATTGCCCCGTCACACTCAACACAACAAAAGCAGCCCTCGTGGTTTCAGGGGGAGAAAGTGTCATTTTGGAATGGGGGTGGTGGAGAGCGCAAATTACACCTGATACTCACTGCGGGTCACTCAGCATTAGCATCCCTGTGAAATGCATGAGGTGAACAATTTGAGGAGACATATAAAATGCCTTGTATTGTCACTCAGCTGCAGAACCTCACCAGTATAAAGGTGAGGTGTACTGTCACAGTTATGTCAACCCCTTGTGCCTTCACCTTACATTGTGTAAACCTGTCTTGGAAAAAAATCTTGTTACCTTCATATACATTAAAGTAGAGAACTTTTTCCTTCTTCTATAAATTTACCTGTGACAATACAGATGTAAAAGCTTTTCATCATTTTATGTAACTAGTCGTTAGCAATGCATAGCTATAATCAAATGGGCCCCAGCCCAATAAGAAAAGTCATTTTAATTATAAAGTAGTGTAATATTTATTTATTCATTTTATAATTTAAAATTTCATGGTAAAAGGACCAATATAATGGAAAAAATCTGGTTACATTGACCTACATAAGGTTTTTGGTCTCTCCTGTGAAGAAGCTTGTTTCTAGACTTTATGTTCTTTAAATTATTTTCAACTTAAATTACCTTACTATATCGGTATATATTGGCCTTGTTCAATATAGTCAGATCATTTGATGTCCTCAAACCACATAGAACAAGTAAGATCATATATATGACACTCCTAAGGAATACCACTCCACACACAACAGCATCTAAAGTTTACTTTAATTTTCAAGATTTTATAATTACAAATAATAAATCATGTTACAGGATATGAAGCATACAAATCAAAGTGGTTACCATGAATGTGATATGAATAAGGAGATAAACTGATAACTGAATTTTGTCTGTGTTGTGTTAATGGAAACTTTTTGGTATGTTGTTAAAAAATCACAGGGGTAAAATTGTCAGTATCTAAGATTGTAGTGCAGTGGACCCACTAGAGTTTTGGGTCCTGATCTCAGTTCAGTGAGTATTAAGGCCTACAAGTGCCAATCAGAGGAGGTCAGGTGTGACATAGGCCCACTAGCACGCAGCAACTATTAGCCTAGTCAGTCTCTCAGGGTTATTAGCAGTTAAAAAGCTTCCCTGTCGACAGCTACTGCCACAACCTGCTCCGCCTGTTTAACTCATCATTGTGCTGCACCCGATGCCAGTGCCAGGGTCAACCCAGTTGCTTGTTTGTACACAAGATTATGGTAAAGCATAGTAACAAGGAAGGCGTTTGCAGGAGGTAAATAGAGGAAAAGGTAATAGTACAGAGTACAAATAGCAGCAAAGATAAGAAAAAAAAGAAAAACAAGTTGGTGTTGATCTAAAGACCTGAACTTGGCTCATCGGTACAGGATTAGCCTTTACTTACTGCACAGCTATGTACATGTTGGCTCACTACACAATAAAACAATATTCATCATTCATGCCTCAGACCCAGTCTAACACTTTTCTTATCTAATGGACAAATGCTGCCATTCACGAATCTTCTGCTAGACTACAGGTAGCAAGCAATAAACCATCAGGCATGGGAAACCAACACTTTAAAGTGTCCTCTCACTTTACTATCACCTTTTATAATGTTATCCATCGTATAATGTTCTTACTTCCTGATACTGGTAAATGTACTTACTATGAAAACTATTGTTCCTTAGAACATATCAGCTTCTTTTATACTCAGTGTTAAAGTAACAGACCAGCATGGAATCTTAACATTGGCCTGGGACTATATAATGGCTGTGCTCTTGTCTGAATGCTGTGGGCAGTGATGTGTTTCTGAATGCCATCACTACACTAACACAGGCAACTAAATCCAGTACAACTAGAATTAGAGCTTTTTAGTAAATAGTAAGTATTTTCTTGTTAAAATACTCCTTCTTAATAATTCACACAGTAGCAGAACGGTGTTCTTGAACAGTTGCAGGCCTTGCAGTTGTACCAGACCATTTAAAATTCAAATTCAGTTCTGTGACCCTAGTCTATAAAAATGCATTTCATATTACCAAAACCATTAAAAAAGGTATAATATTCCTTTATCCTCACTTGGAAAGTATTAGTCCCATATTGCACTCATTATTTCAATAAGCAATGTGCTAACCTTCAATTACCAGCCCCTTTTTCAAAGATTTCAAATATTGGCTAAATGTTACAGCCATGCCATAGAAGAAAACTTATAGAAGAAAAAGAACTGTTTTTGTGAATAGGTTGCATAAAAGTGTAAAGAAGCATGTCATGTAAAGGTTTTATCCCAGTTAAGCAGTTTGCTCACAACTGTACACCCCAGCCTTAAAAGGAGGGAAGGGATGCTTATGTTTAAGAGTGTAGATACTTGCCTTCAAAATGTGCCAAAGCATTTTAAGTATGCTACATTTCCCATTGTGGCCCATTGCTGCTTTCAAGTTATTCACTGGTGAACTAACATTTGCATGTTAGTCTATCCCTCTGCTCAATTAAGATAAAGTGTGAAAATCCCAAGGCAAGTATTTGCCTCTAATATTGGAGAGAGAAATGTGGTAATGGCTGTGCTCTTATCAGTCTGAAAATGGGTGAATTAGTTCTACTTAATTAGCCTGATAAGTCTGATTAATATCCTCTTAAATCTTATTAGGATCACAGCAAGGCTGTTGTGTTTACTGTCAGCCCCTGAAAAATGCAAAACTGGGGAACACCCTCTGAAAGAATAAAAATATAATTGAAGTTTATTTTTTATAATCATTGATATGGAACTGACAGGTTAAATGCCTAACACAGCCATTGTGCTGCTTACGCAGGTAGTGTGTGTGTGTGTGTGTGTGTGTCACAATTGAGGGTGGACAAAATTGAAAGCTTCTGTACTTGAGTAGAAGTATTTTTTCTGTATTTCAACTAGAGCAGAACTACTATCGTACTTGCTAATGGATGTATTTAGGTATCAAAGTCAAAGTACTTTGAGTTATTGCACATTTACAGTCTATGCCACAATTACAATTATATATATAAGTTTAATGAACAAGTTATTTTGTCACACTGGTCATAGAACTTAATCACATGAATATTATACATTATCTACAATATAAAAAGTGGGTACGTTTGTATAGCTACAGAACACTTGTACTTTACTTCTGCCAAAGAGTATTTCTACTTTTACTAAAGTACAGAAGTACTGTACTTTGTCCACTTCTGGAGATTGAGTTGCAAAATGTTATGGCCCAAAAGTAGCTGAGCTGGAGCTTTTGGTGCTTAAACGACCACAAAGAGGTAATCTAATCACAGTTCATTTGAGAGTTATTTTAGGCACAATTGTTTAGCTTTAGCCAAAGGACCTGATGTTTCTTATTTGCTTATAGACAGTTATAATTCCTATTTGCTTATAGTTAGTTATAATTGCTATAATTGCTGGAAACTCAGAATGTACAAATATTTAGATTTTAGTAAAGAGGAGTATTTTTGAAACTTTTTTAATCCTTCAATTTGTCAGCAAACCTCCAGGGTGCCAACTGATAAGCATAAAAACCTACAAAACTGCCCCAGTTGGGTCATCTTACTGGGATTGTGCCTTCCACATTGTGAAGGAAATTCTAGTCATGTTTGTCACAATAGCGGCTCTATTTCATACATGCACTTAAACTCCCGCTGTGTCCGTCTTGGATACAAACGCTGCAGGCATTGAAGCCATGCCTTAGTTATTCCACACAAAACCTTGTTTTCCTACTTATAGGAGCTATCTGCGTGTAACCTGGAGGTTGCTTACGTCTAACAAGCCAATCTCTGAGCAGTCAAGCAGATGATGAAAAATCTGATTTCCTACCCCTCAAAACGATTTATTGCATTGACTTTTTCACGTGAACTATACATCACCTTTGATACCATACAGGTTAATCAGGAGCTATTAAGTGTGTTGAATGAGGGAGGTCTGGGTTTATTGTTGGTTCTGTTCCATTTAATCTAGTTTCTGCCTTTCATACCAGTTTATGAATGGGCCGAGTAACGTAATAGACAGTGGAAGAGATCAGGTCTACAGATGGTTATAGCCATCATCTGGACAGGTGAGAAAACACTGACGGTTTTCCTCATGTTCCAATCCGTGGAAGTCAGCCCTGAGGGAAAAAAGCTTAAAGTTTCTATGTTTTCCTATTGAGCAGGTGAACTGTGCAGAACTCCTTCAGGCCTTTCATAGCAGAACACCGGGAACAATACGGTGACCAATCATGTGCACTGTAAGTCACCATGGCTTGCAAGTGTTGGAGGCCCCATGCTTGTTTATGCTTTCAGTCTTAGTGAACTGTGCAGATGTATTTCATAACCTCGTCTTGCTTTGGAGAGTCTGAAAACAGATTGCGGTCACCTGTAGCCTTTTAGGCAATAAATGTTTAGTATCTGTCGATTTTTTTCAGGTTAGTTTCTGCCTTCAGTTGTCAAGTGCTCTCAGGTGTCAAAACATTTTCCATGAAATGGCGGTAATCATCTGCATCGCATTTCTTCTTGTGAGAAACATTTTAAGTGTAATATTAAGAAGTCCAGAAGAGCAGAAACTCCAGCTTTCTACTTGGCCTGTGAATATGATAACTGTTGAAAGCTGTATATGTCTGACACAACTAGTAGTTCACCACATCTTTTTCTGGCATCTTCTGACTGACATTTATCACTGTTCATTGGTTCAACTTGTACAGTTTGACTTGCAAACTGATAAGCTACTTGTATATCAGTTGCCCACTACTCACTGTGGCCCAGATTTGTCTTCCTTGTGATTCTTCTCACTGTTTTCATCTCATGCATTTAGGGAGCTTTTCCCTTTGAGTCTTGATTCCTCTCAGCGTTTCTTCCTAACGCTTCCTAGTTTTTCATGCGACCATCTCTCTCAGCTTTATTATCAGAAGACATAAATATCTGTAAAATTGCTCTGGGACAGTGTGTGTGGTAAAATGCATTATGTATTAAAAAAAGCTAAATCATTAAACCATAAAGCCAGTCTTAAGTACACACACATGAATTTGCTGTCTTTAATGTTCTTGTTAAGGTTCAGTGTGGGGGTCGCTATTGAACTTCACTCCTCTGGCGGAATATAGAAAGGTGGAGAATAGATAGGTGTGCAAATAATTGCTTTCTCCAGGTATGTTCCTTTTGTGAAGCAGCACAGAGGCCATAGATTCTTGGACTGGTACCGCCTGTGCACTTTTGAACCTGAAGTTGTGGCTGGAGACTGATTTGGGGTAGGTCATGTGTAGATCTGGGGTAGGTCATGTGTAGATAACTGGTTTAAGATCTGAGAACACAAACAGTGTTGCAATTTACAAATAATTTGCAATAAAGTTAAATATAACTAGCAGCATAGTGGTAAATATTGTTGTGTTTGAGGCTGTAATGTCAAATTGACCTGTATGTCTTGGCTTTAATTTTTATTGTCAGTTCTCCAGGTTTCAAAGACTGGCAAAGCTAAAGGATCCTCTGTTTGGAAACACTTGCAGCAGCAGCTAATTACAATTTAGCAAATAATTTACTCTTCCAGATAACTAAACTAGGATGTGATGTTGCTAACTTTAAAATTATTACTTTGTAGAGAGATTGACTTAATGCAGTATGATATAAGAAGCTAAGGATACTAGCATTTCTGCTAGTGACCACAACAAGTTTTTGCCCATACTTAAAACTTTTTTTAGCGTGACAAAATTTCCCAAAAATACCATTAGATTTTCAATTATGGTTAGTAACACAGTTCCTGCTGTTTCTTAAGAACAAGGAAAATGAATGACAACTAAGTTGCAAGCTCTTGTTTGGGGTCAATTCCTGGTTTTGCAGTGAGAAAACATCTTTACAACATGAATGTTTCTTTATTAAGCCCTGCAATGAGATGGGTGGCTGGTGCAAGGTTATGATTATGTGACAAAAAATAACCACATGTTCAAGTTATGAACATACAGACCTTAGATCAATTCAAACAAGCTTTCTGTTTTTTCAGTGGATTGGTTAAATAAGTCTCAAAGTCCTGTTGTTCCAGTGCAGCACTACCTGTGTTATCCATCTGCCAATTTTTTTTTTTTTGCTGCTAGGATGTATTGCTGGTTTATCCTATACAAACTGAAATTTGTCAGCTGCTATTCTTCACGTTTTGGGATGCTCTGATCTAAAATAAAACTCTAAAGCTTGAAAATGAGTTGCACTAGCAATGATCAAAAACCAGGTTTTGATGAATAACTAATATTTCTAAATATTCAATCTCTGAAGGATAGGGACTTTTCAGAATAACATTGGGAGTCAGATGGCAAAAAAGAAATCCATGCCTTTTTCAATCTTCGTGTACTGTGTAGGGAATTTCTTGCAACAGTGGTCCTTATGACACGCAACCAGATTGCTCGATCACGCTATTTAACGTAACCAGGGTTTTCCTCTACAGGAAGGAGTTAAATTCCTGATTAGAATTCGAGGCAGTTTTTTTTTTTATCTTTTTCTTTTCCCATGGTCATCCAGCACTGACTGTTCCGGCCTCTTGTTCATTCTCCTTTGATATATTCGCAAAGGTGCAGTCTCTGTGTTGCTTTTTCACATCATGCAAGGAAGCGAATTTGTATGAGATAGCGGTGGATTTCCCCTGCTGCTGCTAAGACGGGGGGATAATTACTGTTCTGGAGCCTGTAGATTAGACTGTAATAGATTTTCGAAGTGCCTGAGTGAAAAGCCAGTAGAACAGGAAGACAAACAGAGGGTGGCTGGAGAGGAGGGGGTGGTGAGGCAGCAACTACTACAGTCATCATGCAGTACACACAGCCAGGAGCTATTACCATACGAGCAGCATGCAACAGGATGCTTTTACACTGTATTATGTTTCTGCAGAGCTTGGGTCAGTAAATATATGTAAAAGTTTATGTTTTGCTCAAATTATGTTTTGTTGATTTTCTAGGCAAAAATATGTAAACATGATCTCATTTTAATGCACAATTAATGTTTATAAGCTGAATTTAATGTATTGAGAAAAAAAAAACTAAACTAAATGTGCCCTATGAATATGGTATGACACATTTTGTATTTTTTTCCAATGATGTTTCACTGAAACTGAAAATGCAGGAACAGGAAAATGTCATTTAAGTGTGTTCTCTGTACAAGATGTGTTAACTTATATGACATAAATAAAACATTAACAAAACATATATTCTCAAAACCTTAAAACTTGTGCCATTGTTAGTTTTTGCAATGGTCAGTTTCTGACCATAAGGCCTCTGTTTGATGATCATTTTTAGTGGCGGACCACTCATAACCTGCAAACTCTTCAGCAATACCACTGACACTGATTCACTCGTACCAGCACCACATACACTGCTGTGTTGGGAATTATCCAGCACTAAAATGATTTATGGTCAACAGTGGTCCTGAGCTCAGAAACTGACAAATGACAAAGAGAAGCAGAGATGAGCTGATAAACTGTACAACAAATAGTCTGCAGTCTGTAATTGTGCACAGATAAAGTGGACCTATAAACAGAGCTCATAAAGTGAGCAATAAGTGTCTATATGTTTGTGCGTATCACATGTATCTTCAGCACCTACTGAACTAAATATACCTCAGACTGCCTGCTCTCATTATCTTGGCTCTGCTTGCTCTGCGGCCTCTGAGGTCTCTTCTCTGCTGACTGGAGGTCTTGTTTGTAGCGCTCTGGCTCTGTCATGGACCAGTGGAAGAGAAAGGACTCATCCTGTTGCAACAAGGGTGCGTGCTGGGCTAACCTGGTCAGACAGAGTAGGGGGCTATGCTGGTGGTACGAGAGTTGGGGGCAAATATTTACCCAGCCACACAGATTTGTCAAGCTGGACAAGGTGCTGGAAAATTAACGACCACCTGCATTCAGACCATTCCATTGTTGTGATAAATGGACGGGAAAGTTCAGGCTGGCCATTTGAACAGGCACACTTTAAAACACTGAGATTGTTATCTCACTTCATGCTGAATTAATTGAGTAGGCAAAAGCAACAGTTGCATCTACATGTACTATCCACTGTGATCTAAGTTGCTGAAAAACTTTCGATAGTGCTACTTATAGTCTATATGCTAATGTGGTAAAACAGATTGTGCCTAATAATTCTCATGGTGTCTAAAGTAAGGAATTAACAATTGCATGCGACTGACAGCTTACTCATGCCTGACACAACAATAAATCTCTCACATTGCTCACAGAGAAAACAAAGTACTAGAGAAACATTGCTCAGCGAGGGTGACGCACCGTGAGTACTTGAACTTTTAAACCTAAAGGCATCCATAACACAATAGGATTAAAGCACAAAAACACGTTTATGCTGAGAGTTGACGAGTACAGAGCCAATGATAAAAGACTGCATAGTTGATTCTTCCAACTTATTTAAGGATGTCAGTGACAACAACAATAACTCAACATAAAACACCTAGTGGAAAACTATGGTTGGATATGTGATGCAGATTTTTTTGTTTTCAGCAGCGGATCTGATGAGGCGATTTGATTAATGCATGTTTAAGTAGTGAGATTACCGTACTTCGGTTTTATCTCTTACACGACAAACACATACACACATCTTTGGACATAAACAAAGTTCTATAAACACTTGCTATCGCACACGTATACACATTTGACCAAGTTCACATACCTTTCAGGAGCCACAAGCATGCAAGCATGTCAGGGTGGAGACTGCAGCTTGTGTTCGTTCTCACAATCACATCCATTCCCTCATCATTATGCTCTCTGACTGCAAAACTAACAACACTTCTTTGTTGTTAAAAAATCTTACTGATAAGAAAATGCTATTTAGACTTGCATAGTAGCACAGTGGAGTTACAGGAGAAGTTATGTTCTTGGGAGCATTATGACGTAATCCTGAACATTCTTTAATCATTAATAATAATAATAATAATAATAATAATAATAATAATAATAATATATTTTATATGTGATTTATGTGGAATTCCACTAAGTTGTCCTAAATTTTAATAATTGTGCATAATTGTGTCATTAAGATGTGTTTGTTGTTAAAGAAATTCAGTCAGAATTGTTCACAGTGATGGTGAAAGGGACCAGACCTCTGAAGAGTTGATTTCTTTTAAGGCACAGAATGTTATTACATGGCATGGTTACAAATACAATGACACAGTGTATTATGGTAACTTAGAGATAAGGCTTTGGCTTAAAATTGGCTTTTTTTATCAGTTCATAGAGGAGAGGTATACATGCAGGCAAACGATCCCCAAAGAAAACATATTTACCCCAATTTAACCTTTATTAATACCACTGTATAAAACCTCAGAAGACACTGGTTGCTTTAAAATAAATCACATAAAATAGCTGTATTGCGTACAGGCATGGTGGCCTGGTTCATAACACCACCACTGTAAAGAGTCTGTATGGTAGTGGCGGCCTGTGAGCTAGTATAATAATATTAATGATAACGGCGTGACACCACATTGGCGGGAAACACCAGCGATCTGCTAAATATTCGATTTGCAAAATAGAACAATATATATTTTTTTTTGTTTTTTAATGTTCTGTGAAGCGATGATAAAATGTATGAAAGAAGCGTAAAAAAGTGTTTCTGTATTTATAAACTAACCGAACATAATATCTTTGAGGATTAAGTCTTTTTTCCACGGCACGTGAGCAGTTTTCCCGCTTCCTGTTAGCTGCCGCTTCAGCCTCTCAGACTGCAGACTATCACTCATCACTGCAGTTATTTACTGCCTATCACCTTCATCACCGAACGCATTTGCTGGATATCACATTCATCACTGAAATCATTTATCTGAGAGAATCTGTCTTTGTAAATCTCCCAGTTTGAACTGAGCGTCTCCAGGAAGAAGCTGCTCTGTCTGCTCTGCTGTAATCTTCCTAATTGTGTTTAGAAACTCAGAGACAGTTTCCTTTCTTCACGGAGGAGAGCTGAGAGTCCGGCTTTACTCCTTCATGCACCCGCTGGCAAACTGACGTACTTTTGCATCTCAAGAAAGCTTTAAAGAAATAACGCAGAGAAACTGACTCGATATTTTTATTTTAGAATATATGACCGCTTAGTCGTTTCTTTGCTGTGGAGGTAAAATGCTGGGCTGCACACCGGAACTGCAGCACTTCTGTCAGGTTTCATTGACTCCTCTGCTGGTGTGTCAACTCTGACTGGGCTGAATTAACTCTTCGTGTCTAAGGTCCCCACTGAGGAGCACTCTGCTGTGGGACAGCTATGCCGCGCGTTTAGACGTTTAAAATAAACTCTGAAAAAAGATTATTAAATATCATTAAATGCTATTAGTTTTTAGAATGGAGTTCATTGTATATACAAAGCAAAACTACACAGTAAAAGTTCGCATGTAACGCGCTGGGCATCATTTAAATCAACAGCATTTTAACATTTTATGTGATGGAAGAAAGACGTTTGGGTTTTATCCGAATAAGACGTGAAACTCAAATGCAAAATAAAATCTAACATGAATCCTACATAGAGAACATTGAGCAGAGTATTTGCATTGTCGGTAGAAGAGCCTTTTTGACTTACACATCATTTACTTACATTTAGGCCGCTGCTTGGCTTTGAGAGCATCGTGTTGTTTCGATGGTCCTAAGATTTCGCAGCTACTTATTCGCATGTTAATTGGTTGTGAATTCGATCCCTACAAATTAATATTAAACCTTGTGTCTTTCTAGATCTCTGCTGTGGATCAGAGCTCATTAGAATATCAAAGGCGCAGCCGTCCAAGTCGAAACTCGCCGAGCAAAGTTATTTAGCACACTCGCGTTTCTTCAACATAAGGTTTCGATTTATTTAAGATATTTATTTATTTTAAATTGCTTGTATTTGTATGACAGATTCCAAAGTGCAAACAAACGAACATAGAAAACGTGCGTGAGTTTCTCAGTCACTGAGTTTAAATTATTATTATTATTATTAGTATTAGTATTATTTACAAAGTCCGTTATTCCTAATAAAACAGTTAAACAATAAACACTAATCCATGGTGCCGGTGTTAGGATTGTCCAGGTAAGAGGACACCTTGCGCCCCCTGTTGTGCTCCTTATTTTATTTTATTTATTTGTTTATTTATGTATTTATTTAAATGACCCCAGACCCCAAATGCTTAAATATGAAACATTTTCTCTTTATTGAGTTTTGTAAAATATTTATCCCTCTCTAGGTCTGTGTAGAAATCTGTAGGTCGCCTCTTACTTCTAAAAATAACACTATATTACATGAATATTTTCACAGGGAATATCATAATGCTGCAAAACACTTTTTTCATACAAAAAAAATCTAGTAAACTAATTACTACTACATACTCTATTTATTATATATAATAATTTTTGTATATCTTTGATGAAATACATAATAAAGTACTTCAGAATTACATAATAGCTGGTTTGTGACAGTTTAAGTGTAAACATTATCAGAGGTAAGAGTGAAACTACAACACCTTCTTCCCCCACTGCCAGGTGAAAACATCCTAAGCCACGAGACCACGCCCACACGCCAATCAAACTGCCCCGAAGCCCTACGCCATGAAGCCACGCCCAAGTGTCATTCAAACACGCCTTATAATGAGCAGCCAAAACAGAAGGCGGTCAGACATAGCCTTCAGTGTCCACTCCCGCTTCCTCGGCCTGCATGACACGGTGAACGTGTTCGTGAACATTTTCTGTTTCTTCAAAACACCGTTCTTGCGAGCGCTTCCTCCAGGTTTCTAACATGGCTTTGGCGGACGCGCTGCTGCCGTCCATCAGCACCTTCTCAGACTGCCAGACTCTGGAGGAGAAACATGCTGAAATAGTGCGAGTAAGTACAGCTTCTGTTTCAAAACTTTAGACTCAAAATTTGTGGGTGCTGTCAGCTGACGTGTGATACAGAGCACATCAGTCTTGTATGAGCTTTTTTGTAACACTGCTTTTAGACGCCAAACAGCTTTTAAACCAGTTGTTCTTTAAGTTTAAGTACTGAAAGTAAGTTTGAACTGTTGTTCTATAACAATGTATCCACTGTTTTAAAAGATGTCTAAGTGGTTTCAGCAGTGTTATGGAAGGCGCACTGCTGCTGTAGAACTCTTGTGAGGGCTGTTTTCGAGTTGAATTAAGTTTAAAGGCTCACTCGTGTCTATGTTTTGCGACAGGACTGGTCACCCGCTCAATCGGACGATTCCTCAAAGCCGCTCATCGAGCTCGAGTTCAGCATCGTCGAGTCCAAGGACGAGGACGAGCTCGCCAAGTTTCTGGACCTGGAGTTCATTCTGTCCAACTCTCTGTCCAGCGAGCCTCCTGCACCCGCCTCCTACACCCTGCCGGAGTCTCCGGACAGCTGCGGCCACGCTCATGACCCACACGGCCCGCTGGTGGCCGAGCTCCTCCCGCCGGACGCGAGCTACGGAGCTACAGACTACACGGACCTCGGTAGCCGGCACGTGCCTGCGGCCGCGTCCACGCACGCCCATCCCGCTTTGGCCTACGGCCTGAAAACGGAGCGCAGCGAGCGGCCGTGCATGATGACCGCCGACTACTCGGGACATTTTTACAGCCCCAAAGCTCACGGGATGGGGGTCGGAATCGCGCACGCGCACGACCAGCACGCGCACGCTTTCGCGCAGCACGTGTCCCAGCTGTCCCGGGACGTGCAGCATCAGCATCAACATCAGCAGCATCATCATCATCATCATCAGCCGTCGTACGTGAACGCGCAGCCGTACGCGCCTCATTATCCGCAGCACTATCACGGACAGTTCGCCGCATACGGTCAACAGCAACAGCAGCAGCCACAGCATCCGGGTGTGACGGTGCTGACCCCGCCCTCTTCGCCGCTGTTGGACCTCCTGCGCGCGGAGGAGCAGAGCAGGCCCCGGCGCGGAAGGCGAACGTGGGCGCGGAAGCGCGCGGCCACGCACAGCTGCGAGTTCGCGGGCTGCGGGAAGACCTACACCAAGAGCTCCCACCTGAAAGCGCACATGCGCACTCATACCGGTAAGAAGAATTTACTGTCGTTCATCCTCACTTGACTATGGTAGCAATTAAGCACACAAAGTTAAACTTATTTAAATATGATTTTCTGTAAATCCCAATAGACCTACTTATTAAATAGGCAAGCAAAACAGGTATCTTACTCACACACTTGTACAAAACTGATTGTGAAACTCACTAATTAATAGGACACCACAGAAAAATTACTGTGACAAAATTATATGTAAAATGTGCAATTAACTGAAATTAGATATAAACTTCACACATTTTTGAGCTGTACAGTGTGTAGTTCAGTTTTTGTTGGCAGCTTTTAGTCTTGGTTTTAAACCTTAATTGGAATCATGTGACCAATTTGTTATCCTTGATGAAATACTGAACATAAGTTGTTGTGTACTGTTGTGTTGCTTCCTCAGTGGCTCATATCTTTTTTTTCCCCTGACCTGTCCACAGGAGAGAAACCCTACCACTGTAACTGGGAGGGCTGCGGCTGGAAGTTCGCCAGATCAGACGAGCTGACTCGTCACTACAGGAAGCACACTGGCCACAGGCCCTTTCAGTGCCACCTGTGTGAGAGAGCCTTCTCCCGCTCTGACCACCTGGCCCTGCACATGAAGAGGCACATGTAAAGGACTGTGGTTTCTTATGATCGAGGCTAACCCTGCGCTGGAATGGCAGCTGTACATACAACGATGATGTGGACTTTAAATTATAGCAGTATTTAAGAAGGACGGAGAAATTTCTTGAGACAATAAGTTATTTAGTGAGGAATGAATTGATCTTCAGAGAGAAACAGGGCAGGACCCATATTTTTGTACATAATGTGTTTTTTTGTTATCTAGAGTTCATACATTTATGTCAAGACAGGGAAAAAAAGCTTTCACTGGGTTTTATAGGACTCTTCTTTTTCTCTTGTTTGAGGTATTCAGTATTTCAGACTTCTCTATCAGGTACGCCCTGCTTGTGCTAATTCTTTATTTTTCACTGACTCACAAGTGGAAAGCTCATATGCTACCTGTTTTGTAAACTGCATACTTGAATGTGTTGTATTATATGTATATAAACTGACTTAAATATAGAAACTTGCTCACATTCCTTTGGTAAACAGACTGATTATTAAACATTGCAAAATGTGGCTGCCAAGTAACGACTGTCAAATGTTCAGGTCCTAAGTACTTACAACAATAATAACAACAATAACAACACTACTAATAATTTATATATATGAGAACCTAGCAAAATAGCAAACATACACACAATCAGATGGAAAAAACACAAATGATGCACTAACAAGTAAAACCCCAAATAAAAAAAATACAATATAAATACATCCTATTAAAAAAATAGGATAATTTTTTTTATCCTATTAATAGGATAAAAAAATCCTATTGAATATTGAATCACTAAGCTACAATAATTCCACAATTCAGAAGTAAAGTTTTTTTAAAAATAATAAATGGTCCAAACTTTTATTACACACAGTAAAACACAGCCAGTTTGCATATCTGGAAATTTAAGGGATTAAATTGTGTGTGTGTGTTTGTGTGAAAGAGAGAGAGAGTAATTAAAAGAAAGACAAAATTTGATGCCTAGGTCTACAGTACACACACTTGACATACTTTTTAAACTATATATATTTAAATGAAATGATGTGCCAAACAGTATTTAGTGTAGGTATTTAATGTTGTTAGGTATTTAATGTTATCAGATGTCCAAGGCTGGGCACGTACTGACCTTTTCACTCTGATATATCTGTCAGGAATATTTCAGTAATCCAGTTCACTTTATGAGCTCAAAGATTGCTGTTCTGTTGTCGCCCTCTGCTGGAAGCTTCTTTACAGTTCAGTTCTGTTCCCATTCAGCTCGGTTCAATATACCTCTAGTCAGTTCAGTTTTTTTTAGATAATTAATGTCGCCCTCTGCTGACAGCTTAAAGTTCAGCAGCTTAATTTAGTGATGTTCGATCTTATTCAGCTTTGCTCTCTTAAATTCTGTTAAACTGAACTCAGTTCACTTATTATCTGTTTAGTTCACTTTTGTAACGTTTAATTTAACGTGGTTATTGTGCACCAGACTACAGGCACAACAAACACAGTCTCGTTCATGTAATAATTGTAGCTTAAAAAGGTGTAGCCTAGTAAAGAATAAAAATGATTAAATAAATGAAACATTTGTCAAGTAGCTCAAATATATATACAAACATATATAGTTTTATATAATACTTATAATAAGTAGCTTCTAATCTGAACATTTAAAATACAGAAACAGAACTATAGCATGTAATGCTGCGTAGAACATCAGACACAGGATCAGTATAGCTGATTTCAGCTTATGCAAAGTTATGCTACTTTTTTGCAAAACAGTAATAACACAATGGACACATACACCCAACTAGGACTGCTGAATATAAGATCCCTCACATCTAAAGCTGTTCTTGTAAATAAACTTATTACTGATCATGATTTCGATGCTCTGTGTCTCATAGAACGATGGGTTACAACTGAAGAATGTTTATCTCTAAACGAAGCCCCCCTGTCAGGCTACGGTTATGTGCATAGTCCTCGTTTAAATGGCCGGGGGGGAGGAATAGCAACCATCTACACAAACACTTTAGGAATAAATCGGAAAGCAGGTTATAAAAAAAAGGAATTTTGAAGTTTATTGTAAGGGATGGAGGAACACATAAAAATGTATTTTCTTAATCTTGAATAACGTTTTATAAATAGGACATTTTAATATCCACATAGACCAACCACAGGATTTACTTCATAAAGCATGTTTATCACTTTTAGACTCTTTAAGCTTCATTCAAAATATAAGGGGGCCAGTCATTACTTCAACTATACCCTTGACTTAAGTTTAACCTTCGGTGTAGACGCAGATTATATAACTGTTCTTTCTTAGACCACAGCAGTCTTGGATCATTATGTAATCTCATATGAAAATTATTTTAATGGTAGTATTTGTTTATTTAGACAGTATCATGTTAAGCATATTATAGCATCCTCTACACCAGGGGGTGTTTAATTAGAGTTCAGTAAGGTCCACCTAGAGAAGATTTCCTCTGACCAAAATCCATCTTATACCATCAGCAACTGAAAGAACAACACATCACACATATCGTTCAGTATATTTCAGTATATTTACTGTTTAAATGCTGAACAGTAAATGTTTTTTTTCATCACTTTAAGGAAAAACAAGGGCTACATTCAAAGTGCTTGTTTATAATAAAAAAAGTTTATAAAAAAAACAGTTTATCTCCCTCTCCTCCACACTTTCTCTTGTTCAGTGAGAGAAGTGAGCTCTTGGTTGTCTAGCCAGGATTTTAAATCTGGGCTGAAACTGTTAGGATCATTCTCACACACATATGCATGTTCGCCATGCGATGGAATGGCACCCTGTCTATGGTGTTCCCCACCTTCGCCTGATGATGCTGGGATTGGCTCCAGCACCTCCGTGACCCCGACTAGCGGGATAAAGCGTAAGATAATGGATGGATGGATGGATGGATATGAGATACATGGCTGATTTTAATTAGCACCATGGTCTCAGAACATATGAGACATGTTGGTTTGGAGCTGCCTGTGGGAAGAATAAATATCCCTGTCTCAGTCCATTACTGGTTGAAAAGTTTTTCGCCGTTGCTGTTTCGTTTTTTAGAGCACACCATCCGACTCGCTTTATTCTCTGGCTGCATCTTCTTGCCTGTGAGCCTGCCGCGCTCCTGAATCTGCACAGATCAGATTGGCTGAGGAGCGCATTTGGTGATTTTACTATGCCCGCGATTGTTTCTGTGAGTTTAAAAGGTCAGCCGCTAAAAATAAACACTGCCTCTGCTCTATCTTTAAATTAACCAAGAACCAAACAGCTACTCACCTACTCCAGGTACCATCAGCCTACAATAGTTATTATTTCACAAATTTCTTCAATAATAAAACTGAAACGATCAGACAAAAATGCACATTTAGCAACTACAAGTGCATCTTCTATCAATAATTAACTCCTCTCTCAGCCTTGCCTCCTCTGAGCTATCAAATTACAGCTCTAATCTTCCCTTTTATAAGATTTTAGAGAACCTTGTAAATTATTCATGGCTGCATTACTGACTGGGCCAGTAGGGCCAGAGCCCAGGGGCCCTTGAGGTCAGGGGATCCCGGGGGGGCCCAAAACATTTTGCGATGCCGATCAACATTTATGATACAATTTTTTGGCCCTCCATTTTAAGGATCCTATGACTTTTAGGGACTTTGACCCCATGCTTTTGGGGCCCCTGGCCATGCTTTTGGGCCCCTTATGAAAATGGATGTGTTATTAGGCGTCCTAGGAAAGAGATGGGCATACATTTAGAGGGCCCTGGTTATGAGAGCCCCTACCAGGGGGCCCTAGAGAAGAAAAGGGCATACGAGGGGCACGGGATGGGGGAGGGGGGGGTGTTATCCCTGGGCAACTCTTTGCCCAAGGGCCCAGACTATCCTTAATCTGGCCATGCAATTAATCACCTAACTGCATAAAAATGACATATATGAAACATTTCAGTTCCGACTTCATCACAGTACTGAAATAGCACTAGTGAAAATGGTAAACAATCTTTTATTATTTGCTGAACAAGGAAACAAATCCTTTCTGGTTCTGCTGGACACGATAGACCACTCTATCCTACTAGACAGGCAAGAAAACCCAGCAGAAGTAACAGAAGTAGCTCTTTCTATCTAAATGATCACTATCAGTTTGTAAATGTAAATAGTACTGTGCATACTAAAATAAAGTATGGTGTTCCGCAGGGCTCTTTTTAGAACCTATATTATTCGTCTTATATATGCTACCACTATGTACCATTATCAGAAAACATGGTGTACATTTTCATTGCTATGCTGAGGACATACAGTTATATATTTCAACGTAATAAAATAGAGGACTGCGTAAAAAACTGGACTGGATGTCAAGTAACTTCCTGTAACTCAACTCAACTAGAATAGCTTTCCTCCAATATTGCTAAACTAAGAAATGCATTGTCCTCACAGGACACAGAAAAGCTAGTTCACGGCTTTATTACGTCAAGCTTAGATTACTGTAATGCCCTGCTTTCTGGTTGTTTTAGCAAAATACTGGGTGCCATTTAAATTCTGCATGAAATACAAAGTTCTTTTACCACCATATAAAGCTCTAAATGGTACCGCTCCTCAGTACCTGAGTGAACTTATCTCCAACTATGAACCAACATATCCACTTAGATCACAAGGTGCTGCTCACTGTTAGTACCTGATAAAAATTACACCAGAATTGGAATGGCTGCCCATCCTGTGTGGCGTGATGCTGAATGGCTGCCCATCCTGTGTGGCGTGATGCTGAATGGCTTACCCATCCTTTGTGGGCTCATGCCCACATAGTTCTAAACAGACAGCAGCTTTTGGAGCATCTACACTTTACACTGTACACACTTACATTATTAAGTAAACCTCCCTCTATCTACAATCTTTGGCCAATTTATCAAATCCATGTAACATATAGGTGTGCAGACTGTAAATCTGTTTCTCTGCCTAGTTCATTAGTCACCCTCTTTTTCAATAGCCAGGACCACCAGAGAGCCAATATCACCTGGGTGGTGGATTATTTTCAGCACTGTATTGATATTAACATGGTGGTGATGTTAGTGTATGTTATGCTGGTATGAGAGGATCTGACATAGCAGTACTGCAGGAGATTTTAAACACCTCAGTGTCACTGCTGGACTGAGAATTTACCCCCAACCACAACTGTCCAGTCAACAGTGTCCTATGGACAGCATATCAGAATCATTTCATACATTTATTTGCAAGATGTTTTAAAATAGAAACACTGACTGTAATTCCACTCTAGTGTAAGCATCTTCATGATCCACCAATACATGTACAACTGTTCTCAGAAAGACATAGCTCACATTATTGCTTAGAAAAATTATAAATACATATTTTTTTATACATATAGTTATAAGTTCAAAAACTCATTTTAATGTGACTCTGTATTCCACAAATCAGACAGTACTCAACCGAGAAGAAGATATAGAATAGCCAAATAGACATTTGGCTTTTTGTGCAGTTAGGCTTTCTTTTGTGAAAAGTTGTAGGTACAATTTTTAACCACTAGGTGGCGGTGTTTTGCTACATCTCAGGGATTCATTCCGCTGATGCAATATCATTATCTGCATAAACACTGAGCTGCATATCCAAAAAAAATCACTTACTTTACAGCTTACTGCCCTCAGCACATTAGACAATCTTTGTTTTTGCAATAAAATTTTGTTTTATTGGTGATAATCGTGTCATCGCACATATTTAATATGCAACAGCAGGAAAGGCGCCATCTGATTTGATCCTTTATTCAAAAGAATGTAGCTTTTTCTTTCTTATTCAGTTATTTCCCCGACACTTACTTCCTCACCACATTCGTTTGCTAAGAGCCCTTTGAATTTTTTCAGGATATCCCTGTACTTTTTTTCCGATGTCAAGTGGAAACCTTACAGAGGAATTTTTCTAAAAAGGGAACTAACATGCTCTCTTAACTCACCACATGCTGGGCAGCTTTTCTAATGCATAAACAGAAAGATTATTTTTCTGCTGCTGCATGGTCGCAGATTTAATTAGAATTGCATGTAGAACATATGATAAAGGATTTAAGTCCTTTTATGGACCCTCATACCACATTTTAGGGTAAAAACAAAAGCCTTACATGCTAAAATGTATTTTGAGACTATATTTGAATCCTTTTTCAGCTAATAACACCACTCTTCACTAGACAATCAACGCATAGCATAATTAATGTCGTTATTTTTAATCCAGTTTTATTGAAATTTAGTTTTAATCCAACATGTTTTCACTTCATTATCTGAGGAAGTCGCAGTTACATATTTATATATTTTTTATATTTATATGTTTATATATTTATATATATGTGCTAGAATGATATACGTTATGGCAATTATCCTCATGAAGGAATCGTTTATAAGCCTGTGCTGTAATATCTTTAGCTAAAGAAGAATTAAGATAAACTAAACGTGTCCATGCTACGCTGCCAAGCTCTGAACCTTTCAAAATGAAAGAGGTCAATAGCTCCACGGGTGTTTGGCTTATTATACTGACAGTGAGTAGTAACAATCTAATGCAGCACTCTTTGGTGCAGTGCCACTGCATCAGTCGACTGGTTCAGTTAAAATGGCTTACAGAGGATGAGAGTCATTGTGTAAGATAGCCTGAAGTTTACCGTGTGTCCTTTATTCTGCCACAGTTTACAATAAATCCAGTACTAGGACAGAGCTAGTGATCACTTTGTTGATCTTTAATTGATAGTCACTAAGACAGACTTTCTGATAGCTATTCTAATTTAATAGCAAACAAATTATAAATTATAGGTATCACTATGATCCTACATGTTTTTGTGCATTTTATTTCGTTTTCATTTATGGCATGAAGTATTATGAAGTATTAAAACATCTACAGTTAATGTTTACATGACCATTTCCAAAGTCTCCTTACAATTAATACGATTTTTGCTATTGTGGCTTTAAATGGTCCAAGTACTTTGTTGTCCTGTATACAAAAAGCGGTCCAGCCAGGCTGAAACACTCCTCGGACCTTTAATGAGAATGGGTAGAGCTAAACTGCTGTAGACTGAATAGGCAGATGTAATTCTTTTGTTTGGTTTTCCTGACATTACAGAAACAAAATGCAGTTCAGCAGTTTAGATTCTATATATGGACTGGGTTTTGAATTCTGAAGTTTTATAATGTCCACTTAATATCTCTCTGCTGTCGTCAGATCTTGATGCGTCATTTACGTGTCATACCCCCTCGGTTCCTCTCTCCTAACGCAACTCTGACCTCCTTTCTGTTATGTAACCTCTGTGTCGCAGCTGCCATTGGTTGATGGGTCAATTTCATTATTTGCACCCCTATAGACACGAGTGTGTAACTGGCCAGGTAGTCATAAAAGCAATGCCATGAGTTTTATTGTACGCATGTGTTCACACTTCTGCATGTTAAGTGTATGTATTTGCAGTAACTCCGTATGAAATCCTGTGCCTCATTTCACTTCAATGTACTGTCTACTATATAAGGACTCTATATGTGGGCTAAAGATAGCCAGTGTTCACACCAACACCCAGAACATGCAGTACTGATAATGCCTTAGTCTTGATTTTACTCCAGCCGTGACCAGTCTAACTCTGAACAACATTGATTGAACATAAATGAACACTTAGAGTAAAAAACAACCCTTTTTTTGTTCTTTATTTCTTAACCGCAAACTGTAGCTTCCAGTGTTGAACAACCTCTCTTGTGCAGCCTGCTGACTCTCTTTCACTTTAAGGGGAAATTTGCTGTTTCTTCAAAACTAATTAATTAATTAGGATGTACACAGTCATTTAGAATGAATCAGAATTGCAAATGGTAGTGGTAAAAGGATCCAGACATCCAAAGCATTTAAAAGCTACCTCATAGAATGTTCTATTACATGAAATTATAACAAATACACTTGCTGATGCCTAAATTATTGTTTACAATTTTACAAATTTGGTTTCTTATATAAGAGTTAATTTGTCCAACTCTTTTAGATTTAGCACTCTTTTGCCATGATCAACACTAAATCTAAAACATAGAAGATAGCTATAGATGTACTGGTGGTTTTGGATAGTAAATAAAACTATTGCTGGTTTCTAAAATCTACAAACAAACATTTCATATTTCAGAAATTGGCAGTGAATTCCAATATAGGCTTTTACATTAATTTTAAAAGCAATATAACATACATACACCAGTCACTTTATTAGAAGCACCGACCCTGCATCTACACTCACCATCCATTTAATTAGGTCCTTACAAGGTCACTTTGTAGTTCTACAATTACAGACTATAGTCCCTGTGTTATTCTTCATACTTTGTTAACTTTGCTTTACTATGTATATCAGTTGTCACGGCCACCATGCAGTAAATTAAATATAAAATACTGCCATCTGGTGGTGAACGTAAAATATGGCATCCAGACCACATGGTACAGCTAACCCACGGATAAACCAGCTAGCACTGCTGTGCTCGTTAACGCTGTGCATGAAACACATCAAGCATGAATGGAACATACCTGAAATGAGTATAACAACCACAGTGGAATTCTTCCTACATATCTGCTCTGTGGTGGTCCTGTGGGGTCCTGATCATTAAAGAAACTTGGTGAAAGGGGAGTAACAAAGTATGCAGAGAAACAGACAATCTCTAATTGTAGAACTACAAAGTATACCTGTCTCTCTGTGTGTGTATATACAAACATATATATATATATATATATGAGAGAGAGAGAGAGAGAGAGAGAGAGAGAAACACTTCATGCTTACTTTACTCTATCCCTGGCTACATGAAATGTAAATGATCTAACCGGGATCAGAACTTAGAACCTTCGACATGATCAAGACATGCCATATGGCCAGCGTTACTTCTTCATAGTGATGGGCGAATGATACCGAGCTACCTTCGGAGCTTGTGTCGAGAAATCTAGAAAGTCGTTTATGAAGCGCGTATCGAGGCTTGCTTCGTTAAGGGCGAGTGGCGTCACTGATGACGTCTGAAGCCTCGCTGTTCAGGACGTGGTTCGAGTATTGGCGTGATATATTGTTTCTTAATAAAAATTAAAGTCACCATCAACCCACAATCCCTGTCCCATCTCTTTAAACTGAAATGACAATACAAGTTTTGGCCAGCAGGAAGGTTCGTGTGCACACGAAGCTTCGAGTAATGAACCTTTTCTGAACCATCTGGAGGGAAAGCTACAACGCTTTATCTGGCCATCACTACTTCTTCATCCTCTTATTTAGGACTGATTGTAGACTCAACGTTACAGTGACTCATTATCGCCTCTTTAGGTACAACATGGTATTACGACACAGGACAGGCCGAGGCTAGCTGGTTACCATGCTAACTTCAGTAGATAACTCTGCGACTCGACACATATACGTCTTTATCAGAATGTGTCTACGTCCTGCTGATAATTTAAATAAATTTTGTAATGTCAAGGATTGGTGGTTTAGGATTAGGATTAATGGTTTTCTAGGATTGGTGGTATGTGACTAGACGCGTTTTAGCATCAAACTTGTGGTGCAAGTTGAAAATTAGGTTTAGGATTTAGGATTAATGGTTTTCTAGGATTGGTGGTAAAATTAGCTTTAGGATTTAGGATTAATGGTTTTCTAGGATTGGTGGTATGTGACTAGACGCGTTTTAGCATCAAACTTGTGGTGCAAGTTGAAAATTACACTATTCGTGAAGCTCTTTGATAGAGAATAGCAGCTTTAGTAACTGGAGAGAGGAGACCCCTCTCCCTCTCTCTGGATAGTGCAACCACTCATATTCGCCAGTGGTAGCAAACATCTCTGTAAACCGACTGTCTTCAGTGACACGTCTACGCCACAACTTTATCACCGGCAGCTATTTAAAACGCCAAGTGGCGGTTCTTTGTGTGCAGCTGAGATCTGTCACAGCTACGGCGGCGAGCAGGAGCAGAGCTTATATGGTCGTCTCGCCCTCCAGCACCTTTTGTTGAATGAAAAAGGTAACAGATGCATGTAACGATAACTGTCTTCATCCCATTGCCGGTGGGAGCTCATACGTGGTCATTGTCCATTACACTTCATTCGACCCAGCCAGTGCATTCATATCACCCAGGTTTGACGTTCACCACACCTTTTTTATTCCTCCATCCCCGGCAGGTTTTTAAGCGTGGGTCATTATATACTCACACAGCATCCCGGATGCGAGCTTGGAAATGCAGTACTGGGGTTCTGCGGTTTCTACATTGTTAAGACGTTTACGTTTTGCCTGCGATTTGTATCCAGCAGATTGAAGCACGTGCCCTGTCACTGAGCACATGCTCAATAAGCTAAACAACCATCGCGACACGCCGCTTCAGAAAACTGCTTCACTCGCGTTCAAACGTCTCTCACTTGTGGCTGATGCGTTTTGCCGCCAGCTAATCAAAGCCAGCGTGTACTTAAACCTCTGTAGTTTTCAGTTCTCTGAAAATAAAGGCTGCGTGGCGGTAAATTCGCTCACATGGCTGGTAGCATGTTTCAGTTGTAGTGACATTCAGGGGGGGGGGATACAATAACAGGCTACAGGCTTTTCGCGCGAGCACTCACTTCTCCGCGTGAATGACGGCTCACAGCAAAGCAGAAGGCGGGGGCGCGCGCAGCGTGTTGCATGAGGCTACTCTGAATATTCCGGTTTAACAAAGAAGGAAGGGCTGTCTTGTGAAAAAAAAACGAGGTCATAATTGTGGCACGACGAAACTGCTGCTACAAGGTGATGCAACTTCAGGCGCCGTCAGTTAAAGGCTTTGAACGAGTCCTGTTCCCACACAAAGGAGCGAAACATGGTAAGAACACAAGAACGCCGCTTCTACACAGCTCTCCTCTCCTAAGGTAATATTCCTGGAAATATTAAGTCGTTTAAAAGTAGACTTTTCTCAGTTTATGTTTGCGACTTAAATGTTCTATAGGATGCTTGGAAGGCTTAACCACGTTATTTGCAGGACAAGAAAGACACACAATAGACTCTAAGCTGCTAAAGCATGGGGACCCGTTATTGAGCGTAAACCTGAAGGCAGACGTGGCCGAAGTTAGCTTCTTATTCGAATTTACTATTCCACCTCGAATGGTAAAGCAGTAACTAACTCTAGTATTCGAATAAGAAGCCAACTTCAGAAAGCAAGCAATAGAGCTTTCCCAGCAAACTGATAGCGAGCTTGAGTTTTACGGTAACCCTAAAGCTTGCTTTAAATCTGACAACACGGATGTCCCCCTTAACCGGCATTTTTTGTGCTCGTGCTGTAGAATTAAGACTAGCTGAGATCTGGTACATCTCCAAACAAATAGATATCACCGTACGTTTGTCAGGTAGCTCCATTTTTCCTACGTCTTAAGTGTTTCCACCAACCACGTGGCGGTAGTTTGTATTTTCGGGGTTGTTGATGAGGGGGCGGATAATGTAAAAATACTCTGATGACAGCCTCTCTCCTCTTCACATCAGCCAGTGAGGACTTCTTCCTCCCTCGTTTTCACACTAACTTTGAGGCAGTGTAAAAAAAAGAAAAAAAAGAAGACGGATTAATTGTTAGTCCACACAGCCTGACATTATAAATACGAGCTCAGAGGATTTCATGGTTTGGGCACTTAACTTGAGAGCCTGTTTAATTTTCATAGGTAGACAAGCTGGCTCTAAAGATCATTAGTCTGAATTGTGTTATTATTATTACTGAATGGCTGTTATTGTGCCATTACAGTGGGCATCAGAGAGGTCACAGCATAACATCCTTTCACACGCAGGCACTTCATGACTTCAGCATTTTAATGTGCCATGCTTCGTTCTTCACTAAATTAAAAATCACAACCACTGTTTGTCAGTAACATGGCTCTTTGGCTGGTGGAACCAAGAGTGAGGTTTTCTGGTTCAAAAACAAGAAATCCACTTCTGATCATATGCCTTGAAAGTAGGAGGAACTTAAAAATGTACAGCAGCTTTGTGGTGGATACTTGCGGGCAGGTTGTTTTTTTTTCCCTTCTGACCAAGTACAGCATTGGTATTAGCCTGAACAACCTGTGGATTTCCTTATTTTCATGAGGGGATTTACGGTGACTTTAGGAGGTATTTATCAAATGCATGTTGGTTTTTGTAGTGCGAGCGAATGATGTAAACACAGAATGTATGCAAGAAATGTGCAAATCTTGTCTAAACCTGTGAGGTATGCCCTACACTGCATAATAGTACATGCCTAATGCTTGCATGATAAGTAACATATTAAATGCTTCCTTTACGACAGCACAACATCTCCGTATTAGCACATAACACTATCTGATTTAAACCTGCAGTACATGTTAATAAGCAGTGTGCCTTGTTATATAGGTGGGCGATATGGCAAAGATGCAATATTGTGAAACTTTCAAGGTTTAGTGATATGTGCATTAATAGAAAAATACTATAACCGCTTGGATGCAATGATTTTTATTCATTGTTTGCTACACTTTGTTGGGCTAAATCCAGTTAAACAGGACTAATTTTGCAGTTGGTCAATGATCTACAAGTACTGACAAAATACATAATATTTTATGAAAAGCATATAATGTATTGTGACATACTTTATCACTATAATGATTCATGTAGAGGTTATGCATGTGATGTCATTGCAGTTATGGATACTGAGTAGCAGAAATACAAACTGAGTGGCAGCGTTAGCAATCAGTGTAAATGCAGTTAAAATATAAAGGAAACCTAAAACTTGAAAGAGCTGTTGTGTGACTGACTGTACCTTTAGATTTAGCAAGAATTCAGAACCATCTTTTTGCAGACTGCCAAAAGCTGAAGTAACAAAAAGCAAATGGATTCTTATTCCACTAAAAAACGATAAACAATTGCAGAGCTGAGGTGCCAGATTGTAACTGCTGCACCATTTAAGGTGGAACAATACAATCTGAATAAGAAGCTGGTGAACAAGAAGCAGTTCACAGAAAACACCTAGAATTCAGACATGGGAACGTGAATTAGCAGTTGCTATGTTGTTAGGTTAAATTTGTACCATCTGTTATCTACTGTATTGAGTGCTTATGCTCTGTGTATGTGCTATGTAACTGTTTTTTTGCCAACATTTATTCAAAAAATGGTGTTAGTGTTTAATAGCAATATCAACAAAGTTCTCCTTGTAAAGGGAGCTTTACAAAACAAGCTTATTATTATTATTATTATGATTTGTTTTTATTTTCTGCGTCACCTGAACACAGCTGCTGCCCTTACGTTGTGTAATAATTTCATGATAAAAGAACCAACAGGAATGCTCCCAAACAGCTTGGAATAAAATTCCATTTGAGAAGTCTGTCAAAATGTCATCCAGGACCTTAAATTACATTAAAAGTTAAAAGTCTTTGCCCATTTATGTATTTTTACCAATTTGGAGATACTAATTTTTCCTTTGGGCAGTGACTACACCTGTTCGTATCAAAGCACATATTCTACCAGCACCACTCCACTTTTACTTTAGTTGTTTGTTTGTTTTGTTTTGTGGGGGTTCTTGTAAAATAAAGCAACCCTTTCATCTTAAGGGAAAGGTACAATCTATGTAACAATGTGGAAAAATCAGAATGCTAAGTGCTCCAGAGAGGCGTGTGCAGTCTAACTACACAAGCGAGTTGGTGAGCTTTCCATGTGACATATTATATAGGAACCTACTTAGTTTTTAGTTGTGCTGAACTCAAGTTTACTTTGAATGTTTGAAAAAGAGCATTCTAACAAATTCACTTTGCATTCAGCTAGTGAGGTATGGGATGCTGTATAACATAACCTTGTTGATTGTGTATATATCACATGAGTTGTTGCGACTGACGTTTTGATTAAAATAAACAGATTAAAATAAAAGAAAAATTTCAGTGTCACTCTGGGTCGAGGGTTAAATAGTGTAGCACGCTAAGTGACAACTTAGCATTTAATGTTTATTCTGAAATTAAGGATATTAATATGGAATTTGTTTCCATTGGCTGCTGTCTCTCCTGTTCTGTAAAGGCTTTACATTAGATGTCCTCATTTTTATGAGGATTTGATAACATTCGACCAGGTACTGATCAGTTCTGGATCACAAACACTCTCCATCTCATCTTAGGATGTGTTTCTGTGGCAGTGAGTCTCAGCAATATGCACATCTGAAAGTAGCTGAATTCACTAATTTGCTGTCATGTCTGGATATGTTTGGGCATATAGTATACTCAGCTGTAGTTAGTTATTTTGTAATTATACTGCTGCCTAGTTGCATTTATGGTGTACTTTTACCAGTTTGGCGTGTTTTACAAGAAAGGCCTTACACGTTCTCATTAAACAGTCTGATGTTGATTGCATTAGTTGTTTAAAGTGCCTTAGCTTTGGACACAAAAAGTAATACCATTTTTTTATTGGCAGACATTATTTACTGTCTAAAACATGTAATATATATTTTTACTGTACAATACCCTGCTGTTCCACTTTTGTTGTATTTAAAAATATATATTTTAGGTTAAAAGCTTACCACAAACTATCACAAATAAAAAGAGGCAGCGTATTTTAGTTTCATGTGAAAAAAACACTGTTGAGGGCAGTTCCATAAATGTTCATGGAATTAAATGTTTCACATCAAACCACTCTGAATCATTTTGTTTTGCATTGGAATGATTTATCGATGCAGAATTGTTTTAATGGTGAAATTCCCCTGTAATATAGCAGGCATGGAACTGTTAGTGCTGATCATACTTCACACTAAAGTATTTTTAGCCTAACAAGGATTCTCAAAAGTCTGAAGAATGCAGGCAGGGAGAACTCTAAAGTGTTTGACTTTTAAGTTCTTGGTGGTATGTTTCTGTAGATTGATGACCGAAACTCCTCCATGACCCAAGGCCAAAATAACAAACTGGGAGCAGGCAACTGGGGAGAGTAGCTGGTTTGAGTAAACGACGCCCAGACAGGTTGAGACAAGTGTGTGTATATTGAGTTGAATGTCGGCCAGGAGGGAGGAGCTAATTGTCGAAGCTTCCATAATTGTGCTTATTACAACTTAAAATCCACTGTAAGTACACAAGAAGTGGTCTGTAGCGCTTAAAAAACATGTTTTTGAACAAGTCTGCCCATCAGGCTGATGGTAAGCATGCTTAGATTTTTTTTCTACTAAGCCGCACCTGTGCAGGGCATGATTTTACATCATTGTCACAATAGAGTCTGATCTGTGCACTGGACTGAGCACCTCACAGAGGTGTTCCAAGCTCAGTGATTGTCAGTCATCTTTTCGTCACCACAGTGAATGGGTGGAACCTCATCATGTCATGTTCTGTGTCACACTTGTATCAGATGGAGGCGTTGACAGCATTGAAAGCATCAGCAGACATCTAAGGAGAGACCAGTGGGTTGTGTTCTTACTTTGTGAGTGCAGAGTGTACTTGCTTATTGGGGTAATTGCTTTTAGTGGAGATCTTTCCTTTCTGCCAGTTCAAAACAACAGGTGCTTCAAAATGAGATAGGTCTATTGCAAAAGTCTGGTATTTATTGTTGTTATTAATATTATTATTAAAGTCTCAATGCCCGAGAAAACTGAGAGAAACATGGCTGGGGAAAAAAGGTCTTCTGATAAACATAATGACCACAGGGCATGCAAGGCTGCGTCGCCCTTCAGTGGTATGTCCGTGTTGCCTTTGGGGTGTCCAGTTCAGCATACCGAGGGCTATTGATCAGGGAGAAGTTATGTCTGCCTGGTTAACTGCACTGCCTGACTTTGTAAATGCCAGAAAAGCATACACAAGTTGCGTGTAGCTCTTTTGTATTATTGAAGCCGCTGGGTATTGTCACCCTCACCAGACCGTAAACCCAAACATCAAATTCCATTTCCAGACGGTCTGCCTGTCGTTTTTCATTGCATGGGATTAGACCATCATATTTTTGGTATATCTTTCTTGCATGAGTGCAACCTGGGAATTTACTTATTCCAGTTTCAGACAACCTTCTTTGTATCCGTTATAAATAAGCGTAATAAGTATGATAGATCCATGCATTTGATGGTAGAAGAAAGAGAAAGCTACACAACCCAGCATTTTGTTTTTTGCTAAATAAGTAAAAAAAATTTTTTTATATATACAAGCGACACATGTCTGCAACAAATGTAAACTTTTTAATGTACCTGTTTAGTTCAGCTGAAGGCAAGAAGAGGCAGGGTTAATTCATTTCTGTGATATTTGAACTATACGTCTTATAAACCAAATATAAAATATTATATTAGAAAATAATATTAAAACAAAAAAATTGCATGATATTTGTAGTGCATTATAGATATATACATGCAAAAAGTAACCTTTTTAATCTATGCGAGGATGTTGGCATATCTCTTTGCATACAGTTGGAGGCTGTGCTACAGTCACATACACACTACTTAGTCATGAAAAATTCAGTTGTACTATGAGACAATGTATGCAAGGAGTCATAGTCATAGCCATCATAGGCAAAGTCATAGCCATCTTATGAGGACTGCTCTCTGTTACTTTCATAATTTAGGTACTAAAGAACATTGTCTTTCAACCAAATAATTGCATTTCTTTTTTGTGTGAATTGAACAAAAGGAAGCTACTCCACATCCAGGCTTTTAAAGTTGGTGTCTGTAATCTATGTTGACTAAAAAAAACTTACTGCTTACTGCTATTAAAAGAAACTTAGCATTTACTTTATACTTTATTTATCAGCTGTTCTTCCTGGTTTTCACACATACACCCCCCTGCCACCCTGTGAATAACCGTTAAACTAAGAACCTTCACATGTATGTGAATCTTCAGCCTTCTGCAGATAGGGATGTCCAAAAAGATGGTCAAGGGAAAGAGTCAGTGCAGAGCCAGAATATGAAGGTTCCTGATAGGAGTGGCATATCCATAACACTGAATTGGGCGACAGCAACAAGCAAGCTAATGCTCCAAGAAGTTATCTGATAGGGCTTTCTCATTATGTCATCTCTATGTGACACGTCCTTTTGCTGTCTGTATATAGGTCAGCTAAATCCACAACCTACTGAACATCAGAAAATGCAGCAGTTATCTCTGAACTTCTCTGAGGCATGCACATCTTTGTTCTGCACTAGAATTGTGACCTGGTTGAGCTCTCTGCAGGTTATTGGAAGCTGTAAATCCGTTCGTTGATGGATCAATTTGGCGAATACTTTTGTAAGTACTAGGGAATTCAAGGTGGCATCTGTGTTGTGTTACAGCCTATTACAGCCTACAAAAAGGTATTAAAGTCCACAGAAGTGGATACATTAACTTATATGTTAATATGTTAGCTTGTGTTTTTTAAGTAGGTAAGGGCCAAGCTACGTGGTAGTAGCTTGCTCGCTTGTTTATTTATTAGTTTTGCGTGTTCATCTCCTTGAATGTTTTTGAGTCACATTATTGAGATCATTAGAGGTAGTGGGGATCATTACGCAAGGCACAGAGAAGACATAGGCAATTTATGAGGACTGCTCTCTGTTCTTTCTTAAATAGTTTTGTGTACTAATGAAAATCAGTTTTTGACCAAGTAAAAGTAAAACTTTTTTTGGTCTGAAAAAATGTTCATATAAAGCTTTTGTTTCTGTTTTTGTTTATTAACCAGGTGAAGGCCAAGCTATGTGGTGGTAGCTTGCTTGTTTGTTTGTCCATTTATTTTTGCATGTTATTGAGTCTCAGCTTCTGAGGAGCTTGTAGTTTTGGTAACTTGCCAAGTAGGTCTTGTGGGTCAGCATGGCTACGCTGTCAAACACTTTGCGTTTCTAGGGAGTGACATTACAAGACACCTCATCTTACATAGGTATGGGGATTTTATTAAAGTATTAGATGTCTGTTTAAATGAGAATTGCAGCCTTAACTTTTTTAGCATCACAACATTAGCTGTGAAACACAAAATATAGTGTCTAGTAGTTGTGTGATGTTTTTAAATGCCTTATGGTATTAGTGGTGGCTATAGGCATTTATATTGCTGTGTCGAGCTCTGATGCTGACAGAGTCTTGGTGAGCTATCTATTGAGCTTTATTTTCTTATTAAAGTGTGGAAAGGAAAATGGCATCGTTCTGAACAGAAGGGGAATACTCTACATTCCTTTATAGATGTAATGTATTAGTTTTATACTTTTTTATCATAATCATTTAAAAAAAAATGAAGCCTACCACTTATGTGGCAGTGGAAGGTCTGCAGTAATGCTAATTAAGACTGGATTACATAAACGAAATTAAATTGGTAGTACAGTTTGTGACATGCCACAGTGACACTTCCTGGCAGGATAGTCAACTTGTTGCAGTGGAAAAGTACCCTGTGCTCGTTTAATCGTGCGTCCATTGCCCTTTTTGGGTGGTGTTGTGTGTTATCTCATACAGGGTGGAGAAAAGGAGGTGCAGCACATTATATCATGTGGCCACAGAGGCCAGCAACACAGCAATCATGTCTTTGCAGACCAAAGTTAGTGACTACACTGCCAATAGCTTAAATTTACAACAAAACACTTACAAGGTCAGTGCTAGGCTACAGGACTTCCACAGAAGTAAAATGTATTCACTGAGTATGTAAAAGTATTCTACAAACACACACTGCCATGTTAATTCAGTGCACAAGAGGAACATGTTTATTGTGGTGTCTGTTGTATGGGTTGTACACATGGGGCACATGGAACACATCTCACATATGCCAGAGATATACTGGTGTCAAATATGTTTCTAATATGTTATACAAGTACCTATAATTAACTCTTTGATCTACTCTAGCCAGTAAGCCAGGAGCATTTAGTTGACAGCATGTAGTCATATCTGTAATTGTAACATTTTTCACGTGAACAAAATATATCTTTATGACTGTCTTGCTGTCCACATCCTGTGAGTCATCCTGTCAGAAATCTCTTCTTAGCTAGGTTCTAGAGAAATTGCACAGGACACAGATACAAAGCAGTCTTGTTTAACCTGGGCATCTCTGTGGTTTTAGGCACATGGGGGATTTCTAAGAGTAAGATATTTTTATTTTTTTTCCCCCATGCACAACACCGTACCCCCACCCCTCCCGGCAGAGGTTATGCTTGCCCGCCAAAGGGTGCGTGTTTTGATGTGGCGCAACTGTCCTGTGTGCATAATGAAGGGGCTTCACAAGGGCTATTCTCAGACAAGTTTCATCACAGTTTCGTAGTGGAGGCTGCCTAGTCCTCCTCCTTCCGGTTTAAGGAAAAAAGGTCATTGGCAGTCTGTGATGGTAAGGCTTGGCTTTTAACCTACTTGTTTTTTGTGGCTTTTCTCCTTTCGCAAAGCTGGGCTCAAAAGGTATCCAGGGCCAACAAAGTTCACTTGTGCAAATGATTTATGAATGCTGTCTATATTTGGACATGCTGTTTTTTTTCTCTTTCACCGTATGCTTTTGTTCAGTAGCTAATTCAGCTGTACTATAATCAGTTTTGCCTTGTGTGGCGCTGTCCAGGGGCTGATATAGATTTCTCTGTTTTGTACTGTGATCTGTTTTTTGGCCAGTAGCCATAAAAGCAAGTATCTGATTTCTTACCTTGAATTCAAGTTAGTTTGCCATACTTGACACTATGTGCATGTGCTTGTGGCATTTAAAACTTCTACAGCATGTTTGGCATTTTGTCACGTTGAAGGTATTGATTCCAGTCGGCCAGTCTGAGAGATTGGTGCCTACTCTCAAAATGTGTAGGAATAGCTGCTGTCAGGGTGATGCAAGGATCCATACATGCCTACACTGCCAACAGTATTTTCTCTATGTGTCAGTTATTTGGAAATTGTTCAATTATGTTTTGCAGAGAGCAAATAAGAGAGCTTAATGTTGCTTAACAACTTCACAGTTTAAATGCTCATTAATGTTAATTGCTGATGTGTTTCTAAAACATTGGGTGGATAATTATTTCCAGAGATTAGAAACTAGCAATAAGCATAAAACTTATTTTTGTCATCGTTGTGTGGTGTTTTTAGGGGTTTTGGCTGATAGCCAAACAAGTAGCGATAAGTGATAAAGGCCTCTGTGTGTCTAGTATGATTAGAGATTCAGTGAATTGTGCCAATCGTCTTCGAGTATAGGAATTGTGAGAAGCTGTCTGAAACACTGACATGGCAACTATCCGCAGTAGCAGCTTGTGAATAGCTGACATGCTTATGTATATCGGGGATAGATGATAATTTGTTTGTCAGTAAAGACCAAAAAAAACCTTTTCTAAAATTCTAGAATATTTTAGTAGTTGTTTTGTCTGTTAACTGCCTATAAAGAATATGTCCTAAAAAGAAACAAAAGAAACAAAATAAGGGGGGTACTTTTATATTGGGGGGGAAAAATATATAGTGAGCGTTACTTCTTCAGTATGTGCTCGCCCTTGCCATTATGAAATGATTGTTGTGTATAGGAAAGCACATGGTAAGGAGCTAAACAGTATTTTTTTCTTTTGCCGCTGCCCCTCCCTCCCCTTTCTGTCACATGTCCCTTTCACAGCATAGAAAAGTTCCTGGATTAGCGCAGAATTAGCACAAAGCAGAGACGCCACTTCAGCCCAGCACTGCAAAGTAGCCAGCAAGTGAACAAGAGGAGCGAGAGGGAGAGACCGCAGAAAAGAGAGAGAGTGCAGGGGGGGAGACCCACTGAGGTTTGAGACGCACACCCAGCAGCCCCAGCGGGACGAGTCCCTGAGAGCAGAGAGCCACTGCCGCCGGGACGGGCATCCTTCTGAAAGAGGAGAGAACCCTTCGCCATTATGGAGGAGAAACAGTTTTCAGGCATTTTGGTGAGTCACCTTATTCATGCCATCAAGTTTTCTCTCCTTTTTGCTGACAGAGCTCTTTTTCATGAAAAGATATCAAGTTTGACTGCTTCTGTGGACTTTTTTGGATTAATGAGCAGTTAATGTGGTACAAATGAGTTCTCTTTTATCATTGTCTTGGCAGGCATTAGTTGAGTTTTTTTTTTAAGTTGCAAACGACTGACATAAAATGGCACTTCCACATGTTGCAACTAAAACTGATGCTCAGTCCTAAAAATTGTAACACTTCAGTTCGTTACACTGTACATATAAAATGTCCTGCAGCTTATTCTCTTTAGTACAACAAAATAGCATCTTGTTTTCTAGACTATCCTCTGAAATTTCTAGCATTGTTTTTTTACTAAGCTAATTTTTTTGTCTTTTTATTTAAAACTCCATTCCAGTTTTCAAGTTATTTAAATACAATTATAAAAGAAACTTTACATTTTTTCAAATGAAGAAGGCTTTTTACAATAAGAGACAGTCAATGAACAAAAAAACCCCATACTTTTTGGCTTTTTCTCTTTTCACAATTTAATTTAATGTGCAACAATAGTGTTTGTCCTGAAATATAAATCTGAATTTGTGAAACTTGAAGCGCAGCAGTGTTTTCACTGTGCTCGGCAAGCCTCTGGGCCTGTGCACTGATGTAGACAGGCGATTGCAGAACACTGTGAGTGGTGTGCGTAGAGCAGTCCAAGGGTAAACATCAGATACACATCAGATACAACTGCCAGAGAGGTTTAACACCCTGTAGTTTAATAGGATGTCCCAGTTCTGTCACTTGCTTGGCCCAAATTTAGTTTGCACCAGTGTTTTAGGAGGGACATTTCATCAGATTTTCATTAGATTGCTGTAAATTTGTGTGGTCATAAGTTGTATTATTTGGGTTATGCTAAATGTAACACATTTCTAGGTGCCTGTAAATATTGTGTTTCATACGTTTTATATGCCTTACATAATTTGTTATTCAGGTAATCATTCTTAAACCAACTTCCAGGCCTGCAAATTGCTGACACTGCACCTCTAATTCTGTATCTGCTGGGTGCTTGGAGCGTTTGCCTCTTTGCTCTGAGAAGCAGGTATTCGGTCCGAGTGCTTGCTGTGGCGGGAGATGATGGTATTGTGAGTGGACAATCGTGTCCTTGGACTCCATCCGGAGTGCAACACGCCAGTGCCTCCGAATACAGCTTTTGGACTGCATTTTAAAAGCTTTAGCAGTTTGACAGAGCTTGCTGAGGAAACATGCTTTGCTGCTATTTATTTGTGTATATTGTCAGTTAATGACAATTCAGAATATTTAGCAGCAGACAGTACTACATGTTTTAAAATGCATAACCATACTCCATACTGGGGTTGTAGTTAACCCTTCAGGGGTTATGCTCCCGTACCCTCAGTTTCGATCTCTGTAAGATCGGATGTTAATAAGATCGCAAGAACACGATAGACAAGTTATCTCAACCTATACCTATGTACCTATGTATCTGGTAAATGCAGTAAACATGTTGCAAACGCTTTAATGAAAAGTAAATAAAAGTCCAAAATCATACTACTCACTGTCCCTCCCCTCATCTCATTGGCTATAGCGATTGTGAGTGGAGGAGCATTGGCATATAGCATTTTTGTCGTATAACGTGATGTCTCCAAAATGTGTTGTGCAGTGGTGTTGGCCCTACCAGACATGTCCTGCGCTTTAGTTTCAGTCTAATAAAGTGTTGGCTGATGTGTTAAAGCATTAAAGTCTTTGACATGAATTCTTTTCTCAGAACTGCAAATGAGATCGAATGAGTGTTGTGTGTTTATATATATACACTGGAACTTGAGTCTCATGGCAGCGTTGTGAAATGTGAAAGAAGGTGCTTATCTGTTAAGATGGGGCCCTTTTACAGCCCACTTTTATTACTTGTGGACACATTGCTCTTGACTTTTTGGCCAGATGGGCTTTTGGCATGACACATTTTACTAGCCCCTTTCGTTCTTAAAGCTCACTGGATTGGCTCAGGGCACAGAGGGCATGTTTTGGCATGACTTTAGAGTTTGTGATTGGTGGATTTGTTTGTTTTATCAATCTCATCGTTGTCTCTGCATTAGAGGAGCGTTGGTCTTTTCAAGAACGTGGATAGTTTTGCTTAGTTTGCAGTATCTGACCCACAGAAGTGCCTCTAAATTTGCTGGAGCAGGTGGGTGTTTGTACTGTCATGCAGCACAATAGCTCGCCAAGCTTGTGCCAAGGCCTTCAATAGGCTCTGCCTCCTCCCTATCTCGGACAGGAGCTATTCAGCTTTAAGAGGCTCTTGATGTGTTGACAATGAAACATCAGCTCCGCTTAGCACATTGTCTTCACTCCCCCCTCCCCCCCACCCCCCAATCGTCTACGCATGGCCATTTTCTGTTGCTTACCCGCAGACACTTCATCACAGCAGGATATAGGGAATGTGGCTGTGGCTGTAAGCATATTGTTGCCAGCAAAAGAAAACTCAAACAAAATGTTCTTAATATATTAATTTTTTTTAAACAATGTAAAAGGCTTGCTTCTTCATCCTTTTATTATTTCATAACTGTACGCAGTGAGGAGGACAGGTAGTCTTTTTTTAAATGATGTTAAATAAATAAAAAATAGTTATGAGTTATAAAACCTTTTCTATAAATAATTTTCTCAATAATGAGAGAATGACTCTCTGAAGCCATCCCCCTCTAAGGGGCAGTTTAGAGCAACTGTTAGTCGTGCTGACCTTGTCCTCCCCCCCCATCTCCTTCACTGCTCTCAAGCTTTAGCTTCTGTGTGCCAGCCTGTCCCATAGGGTGCTGATGTGCACTGCTTCCTGTGAGGTGGAAATGAAATGGAAACAAATATTAGATTCCTTTGACTGGGGCTTGTTTTTTTCTCTACTCTCTGGGACCTTGCATATTTTTCGGTAGAGTGCTTTCTCTGTTCACCTACTAAGCAACACAAGCTATAAACAACACTTAAACAGATCTCATAAAAAAAAATGAAGCTTACATGGTTCTATTTAATACTACAGTTAAGTGTAGTTGTTTGAATTTTACTTCTCTTTACTTTTTAATCTCTTTACTATAAACTTTCTAACCCAGATGTCCAGTAGCATTTTAAGGTGCCCAGCCTCTCTTCTTTTCTAGTGGAACTTTTTGGCTTATGTAAGGAACATATTGAGCTGTCAGTCGCCCCCTAGAATTTGCTAGAGTGTTCACATCTTTGTGAGCCATGCATCGGCGGTGCCTTCAGGGGCATGGGAACAGATGTGACTGAGCAAAAGGAAGTCAAACACAATTTCTGTTTCAGTTGAACTATTTCGCAGTACAGTGTGCCTTGCCTGGGTCAGGCCACGGAGTAGGCAGCCACTGTGGCGAAGGTACAATAGGAGGACAAGGGCCACCAAATGCTAAACACGTCCACTGCTGCGCTTCCTTAAAAAAAAAACCTCCCAAGCGCCAAAAGGCCCCATTGAGGCTTAGCCTTTGGATTTCGTTTGAAGAAACCACTCAAGCTGAAAATTTCGGTTTTTTTCTGTTTTTCTTCCTCTCTCCCTTTATATCTGGAGGTGCCTATGTTTGTGCGGAAGCTAAACAAAAATACCAAGACACAAAAAAGAGGGGCAACACTTACCCTTTTTGCTGGCTCAAATTACGAGCTGCTGTTTGGCATCTTGTCCAACCCACCTTAATAAATCTCTCTTTTGATTATTATTATTTTTAACAGTCAAAATAAAACCCCTCTGAATAGGAGATACAGGCATGGAACAAGCCCATATGTATGTATGTATGTGTGTGTGTATGTATGTATGTATATTGCTCTTGTTGTCTTTTCCCTCTTATTAGAGCATCCTATCCTGCCCTATCCTGCCCTAGACTGTCCTGTCCTAGTTCTTTTCGTGTTGTGAGGACCAGCCTTGCAGCCTTGACCCTTTTAAACTCCTCTGCCCTTAGTTCAGGGTTTTTTGACCTCACTTTGAAAATTGCTTGTTTTTGAATTGTTCAAACATGAGTGACTGCGTGTTCTTTAAACGTCTAGTTTATATCACCATGTGTGCTCTCAGTTTTCAAAAAGATAAATGAGTTTCTGTAGTGTAGAAAAAATGAGTTTCATAGTCTGTGTTTCATAACATTTTCTGTGTTTCATAGTCTTGACAGTTGACCACGCTTGATTGTTGCATTTCTAATTCACTCTTTGTTGAATCCACGTGAGGCAAGTCAAAGTCACATGTATCTCGCTTTCGTCCTCGGTGATGGTCCCATATGTTTGTCAAAATGTGTATGTTGTGTGCTTTTTCCAGCTCGATTTGTGCCCAGGCCTCTCCACTGAGCCCCGTTCTCCCCAGAGGCAATCTGAACTACACGCTATTTATAAAGAATTAACAGCTGGGACCCTTCCAGCCAAATTATGAAGGGGAGGGGAAATTATCATGGAAACTTCAGCTTAATCCAAGCGTTGGAAATTTGCTCTCCTGTGTCCCTGAAAGCTGCTGGGCCAGGCAGACGTCACACGCTGTTTTACACACACACACACACACACACACACACACTTGCAGACACACGCACCGGAGGAATGGCACAGGAAACTGTTTTTCAACCATAGCTCCATAAATTTGTTACCTTCTGTCCTCTTAACACAGCCAATGAGTTGTGCCAAAGCAGGGCTTCTTCTGACCTCCGTGTGCCGCCTGGCCTTCAGTTTACTCAGGTTAAGATTCCAGCAAGCTAGCAGGATTAAAATTCTCTGCAGACACTCTATGTTGTTGCCTCCTGCTAAACAGAAACTTGGACCACTTTGTGTATTGAAATCTGCCCCTTTTTCTTAAGTTAGAGCCTGACAGCTGAACTTGTAAAGCCCTGCACACCATCCCGAACACGCTGTTGAGCTGTAATTCAATGTGAGTGGAAATTAAGTTGATTGCAATAATGGACAGATATATGAATTCTAAGGGATGTAATAAGATCATACTGGAAGTTGTGAAACTTCTTTACAGATATTTTATTGCATGGTGCTGTTATTAATACTATTTCAATGTGAAAGTGTCTCCTTAGCAAACTGAAGTAAAATAATTGCTTTGTATTAAGTCTGTATTTATATGTGATTAATTCTGTTTTCTTGATTTGAGCTCTGAAATATCACAACCGTAAGTCAAAAAACATTCAACTTCCACTTAGCAAAACAAAGCACCTTTTTTGAGGTCGTCTGGCAAAAAAAAATCATAACACTATAATATACATCTAAAAACATGCATGGATTGTAACTTTCCACAAGCTGATGGAAGACGATTGGTCAATTCTGCCATTTATTGCTTTCCTCCTCACCCCTCTACCCTAATGCTGTGATTACTCTGAGTACCCATATTTGAGTATGACTTGTTTCATGGGGATATTAAGTAATTAGTCATAGGTAAACATGGGTAAATAAACTAACATGAAATAAGTCAAAGATTAGCTTTTCAATGTTATTTTGTTCATTTGGCTTAGCCTAGCAATAAACATTCATCACCGCTACTTGTTTAATGTAGGTTAACTACTTGTTTTACAAGGTCTGTTGAAATGTTGCTAAAGACTTATTTCGTAACAAGTCAAAAATATAATTGGAGCTTAGTGCAATTGGATGATTTCAGCTTTGTGCTGGCTGCAGGTAAAGGTTTGCAAGCCATTTTTGCCAGTGTTTTGGTACATATCTTGCATTATATTTTGCCCTAATGAACAGCAACAAAAAAGCTCTTTGTGGTTTTTCTGTTACATCAGTTTAAGCAACCGTAAAACTATGCACTTTGAGGGCTTGTGATAGTGCTTCCTATGTAGAAAATCACTTCCTGCCCTCCTGAACTGCAGTAAAGTCACATCATATGTAAGCAGCATGGAAATGTTTGTTAGAAGATAGCCTTGTCTGTTGTTAAACCACAACCTTGATCACTGCAACTTTGATTTAAACCACATTCTGTCAATTGTCAGAAGAAAAAAAGAAGTCTAACAAAACAGGCAGGAGTTATGCTAGCCAAAGAGCTGAGCTTGTTTAGGAAAGATCCTAACGTACTGTGAACCTGTAGGTTAAGTTTAGAGGTGGGTAGCATGCATGACGTTAGTGGTAAACCTTGGGTAAAGAGAACACATAACAAAAAACACCAAAAACTCGGGTTCTAGAGGGAATCAAAAGGATCTAAAGTGATTTTGTGTGGAACAGTGTTTTAAATGTTAGACATGCACGTAGCTTGTGGATCGTCAGAAAGATGCTATGTTGGGCAGAGTGAATGCTAAGATGCTTCTTCCGCTGTATTAAAAGAAAATCTTTTTTTGCTTATTCATAGTGCAGTCTGGGCTGGTTGGCACTTATTTATTGTCTTGTATTGGTACACGTGTCTGATGTATGAATATATTTCTAGTTATGTATTTTAAAAACATTTTTTACACATCACATGCAATAGCACTGAAGAATCACATTAACAAAAAACAGCACATTATACAGCAGGAATGTGTTTTTGCATCAGTCTTAAAGGCTTGAAGTGTGATATTTAGAATGATGAAAAACGTAGATTTTGTTGATCTGATGTTATTTTATTTTGCTTTGTTTCAGTTAAAGCATTTGTCACTATATAAAACCAGTTAAACATTTTTTGTTACCACCTGAACTATTTTTAATAGTGTAGTAAGCACATTGTAAAAGTAAACATCAAACAAAAAATTTAATCACTGAAGACTGGAAACATATTTACAGTGCATATAGATTAGGTGTACACCTGAGATGCATTTTGCAAACGAATCCTTAAGGGTCCCTGAAAGACTTTATATGTAAATAATGGTGTTTTTTGTTTGCTTTATAGGAAATAGTTGCTTCATGTTGTTCTAAATCCTAAGAAAGGGCAACTAAATGAGTCATGGAGCATTTCTCCCAAACCTCTTGAGGAAAATAGCTGACATTGTTAGAGCACTGTAAACATTAGCGTTTGTTTGTGTTTCAGTTTTGAATTTTTTCATTGGAATATCCTTACATTTTGTTCTCTAGATGAGTTGTCCTGGTGCATTACTAAATTAAAAAGTAAATAGAAGTGCATATGTGTAGTGCACCAAACAAAAGTTTACAGTCTTGTGCATTTCTATAATTGCTTTCAAAGCTAAATTAGATCGTGTGGAAGCCTGGAGTATTGACTTTCAACTTCTGCACATTAGCAGCCAGTTGGTTGCCAATTTGCTATGTGGGCCAGTCTTTCTGTTATGTTGTTGTCGTCATGTGCAGGGGTTGAAAATCGTGCGAGTCGATTGCTTTATGCTGCAATCCCCCTGCTTTGTGTGTTTGTTAAGAGTGTTTTTGTGTGTTTCGGACATGCCACTCGAGATTGTAAATGGGGCGAGGGAGCGCGGCGGAAAGAGGCGGCGCATCAAAGCGCGGCACTAAGTTTGAAAAAGTGACATTTTTAGTCAGCAGTAGTATTTTAGTCCTCACTGAGGCTCTCTTGTTTGGCTTATCAATAGCATCAACGTGCCTCGAATAGGAAATACCTGGTTAAGCAGAGCTGCCTGAGACTACACTTCCTCCCTGTCGAATTTAATGGCTGCTTGTCCCTTTCTCTGGTTTTCAGATCCGGCTCTAATGGATTCTGAATTCAGTCCTATGTGACCCTTATCTTTTGTACGTGGTTTCCCTCATCAGGCACTGATGCATAAAATCTCTATAAAATCACTTGTTGTGTCTGGTGTCTTTTTGTAGTTGTTGGTGGTGGTGGTTCTGAAAACAACATTATTTTGTGTGGTATTTTATTGAATAATCTTACACCATTCTAGTCTTATTACTCCTGTAAGCTCCATGCTCTCAAATGACCACTCGAGAACCTTCTCCCCCTTCAGCTTCAAACTTACTGGAAGGGCTTATCCAGTGCTCTTTGCGAAATATTTGTGCATGAAGTGTTTGCATTTCAGGCCTGTTTGTGCCACTAATGAAGTTGAGCTATGGAGGTTGAAGGTGAAAATAAACAGGTGCTTTGCTAGCAGGGGGTCTTTGTGCTTGTAGCAAATTCTACTTTTAAAACAAAGACACTTTGATCTTCCGCTAGTCCATTTATTAAGCCCAACTTGTTTGAAATAGGCATCATTAAAGGAATAGTTTGTGAATAAAACACATCAAAATTTGTATCCCCATTACCAAGAGAACATTTCTGAATGAACAAGACTAATTTTATTGACCCTAAAGGTTCAGAAATAGGCTTTTTAGTTTTTTAATTTAGTTTTGAGTCGTTGTTATTTAATCAAGAGTCAAAACTATTCAAACTACAATTTTGCTACTGCCCCAGGCGGAGTTTAAACACAATATCTGGGCAATAACAGATGTTAACTGACAAAGTATTACCTATATATTAGCACTGTGTACATCCGCAGTAAACTAACCCTCTTAATGTAGGTTTTCTTTAATTGCACCTTTGCCCAGAGCAAGGTGATCTAATGATGTTTTTAGGGTGGTCTATCAGCCTCTGCTTTTTGCATCGTCTTTAAAAATGGAGCTGCATTTTATCCTCCGCTGACTGCCACTATGGACTAGCTTAAAATGGAAGATGAATGTAACTGTTTTACTCTTCTGCCATTCCCACAAGCAGTTGTATGCATCCCCCCCTAAATGACCTACAGTTTAAAATAATTTGGTTACTGTACAGCTGAGAACAGCTAATTTGGAAAGATTACTGGAGGGCAAGAGAGGTCCTGTTGATTTGTTTACTGCTAATTTGGATTTAGACAACAGTGCAAAACAGGTTTTAACAGATTTTGGCAATTACAGAGTTTGACATCTGCATTCCCTAATGAGTACTAAATACCTGATATAACCATCCAATTACCAAAGCTAATTGCCCCCAAGTGCGCACGCTTGTTTGGGATTGCCCTATTGAGGCTGGTCTCTGTATGTGTCCCTTTTTTGTTACACCCCCGTAGCCCTCCCTCGTTCAAACAGTTCTCCATTCTGCTATTGATATGGAGCTGTCAAAATAGCGCAGCGCTCATATCCTCATTAGAAGAGGGGTATTGTGCGGCGAGTGGTAAGACATGGTGCTGCTGTTTGACTAATAGGAGTTGGCTGCGGCCCCTGAAGAGCCTAATGACCACTGGTGTCAAACTCCCTCCCTGGCAGGCCCATAGCTCGGACGCAGTGCACTGCCTGGAGCGGTGTGTGTGTGTGTGAGAGAGCGTGCGCATGGCACTGCAGAATTAATCACACACACAAACACGCTCATTCACTTATTCATCTCATGCACGCTTGAGCTGGTAGGTGTAGAGGTTATGCCAAAACAGCAGGGCTCATGTTCAAAGCCAGTGTGTTATAGCTCATAGCTTCAGGAGCTGACCTTCATTGATTAACCTGAACTGCAAATACCAGACAAAAACATCTGAGCTGCTAATGTCAAATTCATGCTGTCACATTAGCATACATTTTCAGCTAATCATCAGACACAAAAGTGGAAATGGAATTTGGAGAAGAGTAAATAAATCGTTAATATTTAACAAATTACTGCCACCTTTAGGCACAGTCAACTAGTTGCACTGAAACAATACTGAATTCACATATCACTACCAAATTTATGGTGCCCATGTAGAGCGCAGTGTTTATGAGCTAAACTAAACCCACCTGGGATACAGACTTGCAGGCATGACTACAGAGGGACTGAACACCAGACTGCACACAGTTTTACATAACCTTGTGTACTTACTTCACCCGAGAGACTCTGCAGTGGGATTACACCTCTGCTCTCAAATGAACTCTGTGGAACATAACTGATATGTTGTAGTCTCACCTTCTGTTACTTTACTGTCTGTTTGCAAACTGAGGCATCTAAAGCTATTAGATTCCTTGACACTTGGCCTTTAGCATCCCTTGTTAGCCAAAAAGTAGCATGTTGTACTGTAAAATATATACTGTCAGCATATTGCAGAATGTTTCATGAAATTATGCTTCTCCCCGCCTTATCTTATTAACTCTTCAGGTCTGTTCATCAAATGCATCCCAGTGTCGTTTACCTTCATTAAATGCTCGTTAGGCCAAGGGCCAGATGTCTGTCAACTTCTGACACCACTAACAGGATATTCAGTTGGGGCCACAGCCAAGAACTGCTTTTGAAAGCTTTCTTTTGTGTGGAGATCTCCGTTTTTCTTCTATATCTTTTTTCCCATGCATTGCGATGCGACTGTGCTTCTTTCCGGCGAACGTCACCTTACTTGTTTGACCGGTCGTGGCTTGCGAGGACAAAAACTTTTGACCCCCCCTTCCAAAGAAAGAGAGGATGAATTACGAGAGTACAGCCCTGTCTGTCCGCGGTGCAGATGGAGAAATGGGGTGCGTCCCACCCCCCTCTCTTGTCTCTCTGGGGGAACCTTACTGGAGACTTGGCAACGTCCGAGGATGAGGATTTGAGAGTCAAGTGTCTGTGAATGGGGAGAGCGTTGGTGGTCTGGGTGCAGCTGCTCCGAAAACAAGTGGAAGAAATGGAGAGACAGAGAGAGGGGTAGCGCTCTCCCTGTGGAAGTGCACGGCTCTTCGCTCTCGGCTTTCATCTTGCGGACCGGCCGCTCAGGGGCTTGGCACGGGCCCCTGCTCCAGGCAGCTAAGCTAGCAGCCTCCCCAATACTCAGTATGCAGCCAAGGTGCTGGAATGACAACGACTCCATTCATGGTGGAGGTAGAAGCAAGGGGCTATGGATCTGTTCTGAGGTCTTTCTCTTTTTTTCCTCTCAAGTGTAGATTGGGGGGCATTTTCTCCAACCTAAAGTAGAGCAGAAAAGGAACTGAAAAAGAGGAAGGGACATGAGGAAAGGTAGTGGATGAGAGAGGGAGCATGAGCAAGAGAGAAAAAGAAGAGGGAGGGCAGGAGGGGGAGCGAGAGCTTCCATGCCGAATGATTGAGAGAGGCGGAGAGGAAACAGAACTCCATCAGATGAAATGAGGTGAAAATAATTCAGGCATTAATCAAGCCTGGCCAAAAGGAGGGTGTTCGTGTTTTTTTATTTTTTTCTCCCTCTGTTGCCCCCGCCTCTCTCTCTTGTGCGCGCATTCTCTGTGGAAGCGGATGGAAAAGGTGTGAATGAAGAACTTGCGAGTAGGACAGAGAGAAACAGCAAGTGCTGTCCAACCATGTCGGAGTCTAACAGCATTGTGGCTTGTCGTACCGATCAGGTCAGTCTGCCTTTCTGCTTACTTCTGTGTCTCCGGTAGGATGATGAACGTTCTGTTATTGCAAAAGACTCTCTTTCTTTGAAAATGAAAATAGCAAGTTTAAAAACGGTGAAGTGGGTAATTTTTTTGAAAAGTATGCAACACTGAGTACAGGGGCGAGAGCAACGTTAACCCGAGCATCAAAGCAGCGATTGTGTTGAGCTGCCCGGACGACGGTGCAGGGTCCTGAAAGAATTGAATTAATCAAGGCGAAGCATTGTCTCCGCCGCCTTATTTTTCAGCCATCATTCAGGGGGCCTGTGACGACTCAATAGTCTGTGGACCACGTGAGAAGGGGACTGCAGCTCCTTAAAAACCAGACCACGTGTGGGCCGGCTGAAAAGTTTTTATAACTAATTGCAGTGGGAAGTTCTGCTCGGCACTGGCAGAAGGGCTGTGTGATAAAGTTTCTAAGGAAGTGGGCAAGAGAACTGCATGTGAGAGAATGACAGAGGGAAGGAGGAGAAAGTGTCCAGTCTGGTTTTTTTTCTTACAGGGGGTTGGTTGGCTTATATTTATGCCCTTTCTCTCTTCCTCTTACTCCCTATTTAGCCGCCAGGGCACTTATCACTTAGACAATCCCCAGGAAGATTTGTCGGAAATGAATGGCACAGATATCCAATGAGCCACATTTTGCCCCCCAGATTTACATGTGGCGGTAGCAGCTGCTCGCTTCCTTGTCTTTGTCGCTTCTTCTGCAACCTGCTCACTAAAACTGTAAAGATAAAGGAACACTCTTAATCTTAAGATTTAAAAGGAAAGGTGGGTTTCTATTTCTTCTTAACTGTCTTTACTTAATCCCTTATTCAGATTTCTTGCATTTGAGCATCAGTTCATATCCAGGGGTTCTAATTCAGGTACTAAAGTAGCCTTGTCCTAAACATTTTTGTATGTGCCCCAACCCACCCCCATGAAACAAACCCACTTCACAGGAAGGTCTTGTTAATTAGCTGATTAATTGGATTAGGCATGTTACAACAGTGAAAACAAACAAAAAAACGGCAGGGCAAGTGGACTCCAGGACCATAGTTAAGAACCACTTGTTCAAAAAGCAGATGGAATCTATCAAAATTATAATTACTTAAACAATTAATTCAAACACATAATCTGATTAGTATTATGCTTATGGGTTTCCTCTGCTAAAACTGTGTGAGCAGCACGCAAGTTGTTATGAAGTTATGAAATGAAACCTGTACAATTAAAATTTCATTGGTAAATTTCACAAATTTCATTGGTATAAAGTATTAATGTAATTCAGTTAAATTAATCTGTCAGAAATATTGTTAACAAAATATCTGTGAGAAAGACAGATACATTAAAAACTCAAATGTAAATAGTTTACTGAAGTTGTGGAAAGAAAAAGTGTTTAAAACCTGACTTGCTCCTGCCATGCAAAAAGGATCCAATCCTGCATCAGCTGTGCAAAGGCATGCACCCCACTCTGGAAGACGTCAAGTGGTTTAAGAAAAGATATGCAACAAAGTACTTAACTAGATGCCAAAATACAGGAAAATATAGGAAACTGAATCAGCGGTTTGACTTCTTTTACGTACGTACGTGCAGTGAAGTAACAGATTGTCTTGAGTGTTGAGTGTTAGTAAACCTGGTTGTTATTATTTTTGACAAATACGGTGCTGGGAAAGTAATAAATAAATATGACAGAGTGTCCCACGTGTGAGATGTGACAGTAAAGAAAATGTTGTTACAGTGTGTGCAGCTTGTACGGTGCTAGGTGAGCCTATTAGTTTGATTATTGCTAACTGTCTTCATGCTCACTGTGAGGGCACTGATTCAGGTGGCAAGCTGTACAGACTGATTTATCTGACAGGACACACGTGTGCACAAATGTGCGCAGACACACTCTCAAACTGGCACTAAAGGGCAAGGGAGTGTCAGCTGCACCTGCTCCTCTGGTTTATGTCCAAGTTTGTGTATGTGTTCGAGAGAGTGTGAGTGTTTGTGAAGGACTTTGTGGCACTGCTAAAGTCCTACCTTATAAAATGTTGATGGTAACCCGCCGAGATGTGTCGAGGTCGCGGTCCTGGTCACTCTTTTTCTCTTGCTCTTTGAATTGAAAGCAGTGGTTTGCATGATATTTTTACAATGGGCACTACCTCACCCTTGCATTTATCAGCTATCATCGGATAAAGTCCTTTTTCTCATGAATTGATATTGTCTTCTATAGCCATAGCGATATGTAATATACTGGTGTAGTACTGGCCAGGCATTTTTTAGACATAATGAGGAAAATTAGGATCCTCGATGTGTCTGGGGAGATGTGTGTGTGTGTGTATATATACATATATATATATATATGACAGAGAGAAAGCAAAACACATATATTGCGGTCTGTGCAAAAGTTATGGCATATTCTATTATTTTTTCAATATTTTTATGGTTCTTATTTTTTTATAATGTCAGTACATTTTTGCCCAGGTTCTGCGAGGCATGCCTAGCATCTATTGGGAGCACCAAATGCCTGTGTGCACATACTTGCCAATCACTGACCTAAAGTATGTACACTGTTTCTTCTTTGATCAAGCTTCAGTTTCTATTGCAAGCACAATACTTTCAGACAGATTGCCTGGCGCTGGCTTTGTGCTCTTGCCTTCCCCATTGTCTTGTCCAATGCCATCTCAGAGCCTGCCACATGCTTCACTAATAATTGGACTAATAAGAAGTTGAGCAAGGAGCTGTAATTGCATGGCGACCACCTCCAACTGAGCCTGACATGCCTTCACAATGAGAAAAATTAAACACATTCTTTTTCCGCTAACTGCTCATCTGGTGACGACTGCTTTGTTTTACACTTCACCATCTACTGATGTTTTTTGCTGTGTAAACATATCAGTGACAAAGTTAGCCATACAAAGAATCTGTGTAAGGAATAGAAAGCAGAGTTAAATGTATTTATTGAACCCAAATGTCTGACACTGTTAGAAAATAGATTTTTGAAAAGTAATTGCTTAAAAAAGTAATGCTGAAATGTATAGTCTTATGTAAAAAAAAAAATCATTAATTGCGGTATAATGTAAATATGATTGAATGCAGACAATAACAGACAGTTTTCCCCATGTTTTCACTTACGCTTCAAATTGTATTAGCAGATATTTATTTGTTCATATATTTATTTCTGTATTCCAGTACAGTTTGACATATTTCAATGTTATACGCACATGCATCAGAAGTACATCATATATGATAGAGAGACACAGGAAGAGGGAGAGACATATGGCTGCTTAGAGGCAGTTTGCTTTCTCGTCTCACCCTTACAGTCCTTCTGGGCATACAGATGCTAGCAGACCTTGTGCATGTCTGTACATTAATACATCTCTCTCTCCCCTCTCTCTCTCTCTCTCTCTCTCTCTCTCTATCTCAATCTTACTCATAATCTTCACGTCATCCTTTGTGGTATTCTGTATCAAAACACACATTTGTGGCTCAAATGACTCGACCTTTTAGATTCCACTCTGTTCATTTGTCCTGTTTAAAAGTCACGCTCCGGATTGTGCCATGTGTGTTTCAGTCAGTGGCCTACGGGCCAGAGACGGTCATGTACCATAACAGCTGTTCCACCCTTTAGCATTAGCCATCCTGTCTCAGTTGGAGTCAACTTTAAAACTCTCTCTCATTTTCACTTACTTTTACCCATAATCTCACTTATCTCTCTCTTTTCATACCACTCAATTAATTTATGTGATGTGCACAAGCAAAGTAGGCTGAATACTGCATATCAGAATAAACTCCTCGAGGACATCATGACTTTGCAAAGCTGTGTTTCATGTGATTAAATCAAATACTGCTTCAGTTTTAATTTTCCACTTACAATGTAATCACTTTACTGAGGTAGGCGAACATAGCATTAGTTCCCATGTTTGACATCTTTTCAGTCTAGAGTTTACGACTCCAAACACGTAGCCCGCCTCAGTAGGTTTATGGCATTATTGACTTACTGTGATCTGGTCAGAGTTTCTTAACCCGACATTCCATCAGGAATTAGACGTTTGTGTTGAAAGACACAGAAGGTGTAAAGTGTGTATAGGTCAAAGTGCCTTATCATTTTGTTAGCTTTTTTATGACTTATATAACTCTTAGATGGTTTTTGTTGGTGCGTCATACACTTAGTAGTTAGCGTGAAGATTAAGGTCAATGTGATGGCATTCCGTTTTGTTTGTATGGTGAAATGGGCTGGTGCACACTACCTGCCTCCCTCACTTTCCTGTGGCTGGGTAAGATTTTAGAATGCCACAAGCTAAAGCCTCAGGATAGAGCAAACTTGAGAGCATATGAAAGGGTCTAATATAAAGCTTGTCAAGTTAAATGCATTGCTTTTCTTTATGTTTGTTTGTTTGACCATAGGTTCTTATTATCTTCTTAAATTCTTACATCCTAAGGCTTATTATTCAGTTACTAGGTAAAGCAGTGCAAATGTTTTTTAAACTATAGGGTAGAGGAGTGGAATCCTATATCAGTTTTAAAGATATTGAAAAAAAAGTAGTTTAAGTACTTAAGTTTTGGTGTGTTTATTGGCCCTCAGAAATTTTACTTCGGTTCCCCGTACAAATTTTTAATATTTTACCTCTCCAGTTGTTCTCTTTGGTCCTAAGCCCTTTGTGGACTACTGCAGTTAGATGTTACTGTGGAAATGTTGCCTTTAATGCATGTTTTTATCCCTCTGAGTTTTATGCAAAATTGGCTAAAGCTTATGTATTCCTCAAATGCCTTTAGAAGACCCTTTAATAACACTGGTTCTGAAAAGGTATTCATTATTGGTGTAAGCATAGTATTTACTGCATTAACTTTCTATTTTACTTTATGTATTGTACAAAAGACAGAGACTGCTCATAATTATTCACTCAAAATGGTCATTAAATGTTCCTTTTTTTCATGGTTTCCCTAAGAATATTAGATATCAAATAAACCACATGCTTAAGTGATGGGGGAGATCAAAGTAAAATTCCAAACTGGAGACTTAAAGGACAAAAAGTTAGACTTGAGGAAAATATGTAAGACACATTGTTGTAGCTAATACTGCGACAATTGTTCTATAAATGTGTGTGTATATATATATATATATATATATATATATATATATATATATATATATATATATATATAATGACAAAACAAACAAAGTTGCTACTGGTGTTCCCAGAACATATCTCAGCATCAGCATTTGATTGAGTTGCAACAGAATATGCAACTAAAATCTCTATACCTTGGTGGTGAGAAAAATGTCTTTTTAAGAATAACTGAAGGCATTTGAAGCTGTAATAAGAGCAAATTGTGATCAAAAGGGGTAACATTTGATATTATTATATGTAGTTGTTCTTCAGTGCAAATATCTGTTAAATGATTCCTCTTTTTTTAATGATTATTAATGATAAGAACATGTATTAAACAGTTGTTTTGAGTAGAAATAGTGTATAAATGAAGGGTAATCTGTGTTTTAGTACCTGCATGATTTGTACAATAGATGGATTCATGGATCAGAAGTTAAAGCTGTTATTGCACAATGTTATTAGGCTTAATGATAATGGTTGGGGAAGAATAATTGTTGTAAAGGTGCGTGTATGTGTGTGCAGTCATACAGACTATTGTGTGTGTGTGTGCATGCGCGTGCGTGCACGCAGGGCAGGTGAACAGCTTGCGTTGGCTCTGAGCTCCGCAGGCTAGTCTCCCGCATCACTTAACGGCTACGCTGACAGAGCACTAATTAAATGATCTAGTTAAGCTCAGGAAGCGCTAGACCTGGCTGTCTGTGCAGATCAGTGCTAGCGGTCTTCTATATGGACAAGGCTGTGCATAGCTCTTGTCCTGGCTGGGTTTCACTGCCTGCAGCTCATCCTTGGACACTGCCTCTATGGTGTTCCAACCCTAACTTCTGTTAGCTGTTTTTCCTGTATATCGTAGTCTGGTTAAAGTTAAAGAGTTAAAAAACAATCATTGTTACTCCTGACTGTTCTTCAGTGAACTATATTCCCCTAAACTGATTATGACTGAGAGGAACTAAACTGACTATGAGTAGTTGTTCTTTTGTTGTGAACCTTGAGTTGACTTGAAGGTTAAAGGCTTGCATATTTGAAAGAGTCTCTGGCAGCTGAAACTGCATGTAAACCCCATTCTGGCATTTATTATTAATGGTGAGGCCAGAGGTTGGAATAAACCTCTCTGTGAGTTTAAGCCATGATGATCAGAAGGCAGCTTTTCTTCCAAATAATTTTATGCAAAAATACTAATACAAAAAGACTTTATCATATTGAAATGTTTCAGGTTGTCAGTGGAAGCAGCAATTAATGATAATATTTTTACAAATGTTTTACAAATATTAACAATTTCACAATACTTTTTTTATACGAAAACAAAATTAAATACATAAATCAAAAAAGCTGAAAAAGCAAGAAAAGTAGTACTGCTGAACTTAAGATTCAAGAACTTTCTTTAAGTGTGGAAACATGATGAGCTACAATAATGCTAATAACTGTGGTGAATAATAAGACGTTAACAAACTGATGTTAATTAGCCGTTTGCAAAGTCTGTAACTGTAAGCATTAGCACTAAGCTATAGCAAGTACACACAATTTACCCAGGTGAATAGCCGAAGTGGAATCCGCATATTACACTACAATTGTAGCTGTCAAGTCTGGATCTTGACTGTTTTACTCCAGGTATATGTGTCTAGCCCCCTTTTTGCCCCATTCACTGCCCTGGCCTTGTGGCATGTCAGCCAGTCAGTCAGGTTCCACCAACCGTCTTACTGTTCTCACACAAATGAATATGCAAGTCCAGACGCCTGCTGGATTAAATCCTACATGGCTGGCTTAAATCACGGAAGATAAGTGAGTGATGCCCTATCGAACATGTTGATGGGGCTTTTGACCGTGTTCCTCAGCTTTCTTAAGCCTTCTGAACTGAAGAGGAAGTCAAGAGCTCTTCAACCACCATGAATAAACTCTGTGTCATCTTTTGTCCCCCATGCAGGGGGCCCATGTTGTAAGGTTAACACCTACATGATAAAATTTCAAACATAAAACTAGGTGGAAAAGTATACCTACAGTTACTGGAGATATTGGAGATTGTCATATGCTAAATAGTGTGCAAAATCCAATGTTTGGTCTTAATTCAGATTTTATTGGTAATGTTTGCAAATCCAACAGCTGTTTTAAAAGGCCACTCTGAACAAGGTGTCTACCTCATTAACTTGAATAAGGCCATACATTATCATATATGAGGTATCTGGATGGTCAATTCCAGTGTCACATGTTTACTGAGAAACCAACTCTTTTTAAATATGAACATTCATTTTGTAACGCAGGTAAATATGAATCACATAACAATGATGGCAGTAACAGGCAGAGGGTTTAGCTTATAGAAAAGCTGAGTGCTCAGGCAGTGCAGTGTGTGTGGAAAAAGCCCTCCATATTTAAAAGCAATCACTTGTTGTGTATTTTACTTTACATGATTTTGTAACCAAAAACAGGAACAGTGTTGCTTAAACGCTGTGTGTCTGACTGTTTGTTAGAGGAAGTTTTTAACTGACGCAACCTGTTGATGACCTCGCCCCCAGATGATTCTTTAGCAAGTCAGGTTCTTTTGGTCAGCCCGTCCTCAACCTGTGCCATTTCATTCATCAGATATGTAGAGTTTGTTTTCAGCGGACCAGTGTGGACACAAGAATAAGAAACCACGACTTGGCGTCTTGGGCAGAATTTGCTTTTGCCCCACATAATAAATATAATAAACCTTAAGGGACATTGTCTGTGCTGGTTTATCTAATTCCAGTTAAGAGGAATGAACCAGCTCTTGTTTAGGGAATGTGAAGTGACAGACAACCATCCAGGAAAGGTTGCCTAATACGGAGGTGATGAGCCTATTACCAATTGCCACAGTTGTTAAATGTTACTTCGTCATAACCAGGTATCAAAATCTGGTAAATGTGTTTGTTTGTCAATTTGTTTGTACCTCTCTAAATGTACTTTGTACTTCTCTTTGTAACACATGCCTACATTTCCTTAATCAGGTCCCCTGACTGGTCATTCTTTGATTGTTGTATTTTTTTCCCTTTTTCTTTACTCTCATAATTACCTCCACTGCTTCCATTGATGTGCTGTTTGTAGCTGTTTTGGACTAATTAAATTAAACCCAATCAGTCTTTAATAATAAAAGTTGTCTTTTCCCCTCAGTGATCACACACATTAAGCTTTTTATCTTTCATTTCTGTTTTCCTCAAATATCTATATTATTGAAACTAGGTCGGTGTGATCTTTATTGTTGAAATGTTTGCTGGTAAAACAAATGAATGTCGAAATGTGTTAAATGTACACTACTAGTCAAAAGGTTAGTGTGATGTTTTCACTGTTTTTTTCTAAGTACAATAGTTTTTTTTTATTTTTTAATATTTTTAGTAAAAATATTTATTTATAGTAAAAAAATATTTTTAGTAAACTAAGTAGGTGATGTTTGTTATTCATTACAGAACTATTTTGTGTAATATTAAATAATTGTGTGACTGTTAATGAGCAAGTCTCTATCATCACATCTTTAAGGTCTAGATGTTGTCGCAGTGACAGAGCTACAGTCAGTGTCCCTCAGAATCTGCACTGGGGCTCTTTTCTTATCTTGGGCTGAAGGAATTCCTCCCTGTGGAGAAGAAGATGGATGACATAGTATTCAAAATGTGACCTCTGAGGTCAGGTGAGGTTAGAAGGACTGGGAGGTCAGCCCTCCAGTGACAGTGAACCTTTCATAACTGTGGTGTTTGAACAGATGTCTTCAGTCATTTCCCAAAATGGCGTGCTGACTCACTCTCTCTGACACCTTGATGTTACTCAAGATTGATCTGGCTCCTGTATCTGCCTAAAGCTATACAGATCAAATTATTCACGTATTATATATACTCGCCGTTTCTTTTGCTTTCTCTGTCTAGTTGAAGCTGTGTGCCACTGGTTTTTGAATGAGGTCCTAAATAATGAGAAGTCTTAACTTGTGCACTGTTTAGGGGGAATGTTAGGAATGTGTGCTATCTTTAAAGTGGTCTTCTGCTTAGACCTTTTTGACACAACTTCAGAAACCAGGTGGCCATTGATTTAAGGCCTGGTCTCTTCCTTGACGGATATGCTTGAGTGTGCGATGTGACAGTTTTGTCACACATGCTTGGAAAAATGAATCCTGTGTGAAAAGATCACACTGTCACACATGTGATAGACATTTGTGTATGTGCGTGTATGCCATACATCTACATTCAAATATATTGACAAGTGCAAGTGTTCATGGAAGTTGATTGTTTGTTCCCGAGTTATTCTAATTAAATGGCATGTTCAGTGTCAAACACTATAAAGCACATAGTGAACATTTGTGAACAAAGGGCATCAAAGTACAAAATGGCTAAAGTTAGGGGTGATAGCATTATATGTTAATTGCCACAAAAAAGACTTAATACTTAGATCTTTAATCCTTTAAATGTTTTTTCGGATGCTCAGGCACCCTTTTACATTTGAACATGTTGCTTCTATTTGTTATTGTTAAATGACCATTTGCATATTTTAGAATCACTTTTTGTGCTACATTGTGCTATAGTTTTATAGCAACAGTGCTACCTGCTCAAAATGTTTATGTACAGCATTGAAATGGCACTTGTTTCTATTGTGATCTGAGATTGATTATAATCAGAAATAAAAAAAAAAAGGTAGTGAAGTGACAGTGTAGTTAGTGAACATAATGCGTTGTAAACTAGGCCTGTTTAATTAGCCTTTCATTCTGTTTGCTGTACTGCATTAAGTGCATAAACCGGGTGAACAGGCACACATGCTGAAGTGTACAAATTTGGCTTGTGGATGTTTGCGTATAAAGCTCATCTGCAGGGAAAACCCAACAGCCAAACATGATGTGAACCTGACATTCAAAATGCCATCTTGGCTTTAAAAGTCTGTGAAGGACTTACAGGAGCTCAGACAGATAAAGGCTGATGTTCGGTTATGCTGTCCACTGAAGTGCAGGATGTGTAATTGATTGATAGTACGTCCAGAATCCGAAAACAGTTTTTTTTCCTTTCTTTCTTTATTTTATTACTTTTTTCTGTCTATTTTCTTTCTTTCTGTCTGTCCTTCTTTCTTTTTCTACTTCCTTTGAATAAGTCACATGCTGAGTAAGGATAAATCATTCCATAGTTTACCATGTGAGTGGCTCTGACGAGTGTCTTGTCTGTCACTCTCTCGTCTCTGTAATGTGAGGTAAAGCTCAGATTCCCATCTGCTAGGGGACACATTTTAACACGACTATGCTGCTATGCTGCATTCTCAGTATTCTAATTTCATATCAGTATTAAATCATTCTTTAGATAACAGGTCACTTTTAAAAGCAATAGTTTGGGGAAAAATCGCTTCAGCATGTGTGCCTGTTCACCTGGTGTATGCACTTAATGCAGTACAGCAAACAGAATGAAAGGCTAATTAAACAGGCCTAGTTTACAACACATTATGTTCACTAACTACACTGTCACTCCACTTCATTTTTTTTTCTTCCTCAATTCTACCTTTTTTTTATTTCTGATTATAATCCATCACAGGTCACAATATAAACAAGTGCCTGACTAATGTTCGTCCCAAGGCTAATGTAGCAAAGGAATAGAAGCTTGTACTTCACCCATTGTGCAAGCTATATGCCTAGATCACGTGCTTTCTTCTAACTCAACTAAACTAGAGGCTGTTGACTAGAAACATACTAATATAGCTGCTGTTTTAAGACTGTTTTACAGCTACTTTAGTCCATTTTCAGAGATAACAGTATATTATACCATGTCAGTGTTTATTTATATATCTATGTATCATAAACTGACCTAGGCTGTGTTTGTCATTAAAGGTTAAGTTTCATAGATCTGTTACTGATGCCCCCAGTGTCCGAGAGCCGTAGAGTACCAACCACATAAACCTAACAGGAAGGCTATAATTACATCCAGTAGTACCAATGACCCATATTAAGAATGACCTAATTAAAGCACAGCCAAGGATCATCTTTTCTGCACTGGCCCCCCGTCCAACCCTGCCAGCCTCCCCCCCTCCCTCAAACAAAAGAGATAAGCTAAGTATATTGGCCACTCAGTGTGACCATATCGCATCAAGGGTTCAGTGGTGTGTTTAATATGTTGCTAGGGATATCACAAGGAAATAATATTGAGTTTTCTTATAGTAGGCTGTTGTCTGCAGGAGTACATACAAATGCTGTGCTTGCAGCACTGGGAGCCTGAAGCAAGGGCCAGTCGTTTAGACAGGGTCCCGCTGAGACCCTGTTTGTGTTTGTTTGTGTGGGTTTTGTGTGTGGACTTACATAAAAGGGCAGATGGGCCCAGCTGGGCTCTTTCTGTCTCTTTGGTTCTCCTTCTCTCTCTTTCTTGATATCTCTGACTCTCTCTCAACACCTGGACAAGATAGCAGCACAAACAAAAACCATAGACAACAAAAATGAAGGTAGATGTAAGTAAATCAAATTGAGCTTAAGCATGAGGGTGTATGTGAATTACTCAGCAGGTGACCTAAATACATTCCAGCTTTGTATTCTGCAACAGTTTTTAACATGTCTTGTTACAGTTAAAAGTCATAACATAAAAAAAGTAAAAAATATATGTAAGAAAAGTAAAATAAAGGTTTTTATTGTAGTCCTCAAGGACCCCCAGCCAGAGAACACTTCTGAAGTGTTCCAGCTGCTAACACACCTGAGCCACTTCATCAAGCTCTCACAGCCCTTGGTACTCTGGCTCAGGTGTGTTTGACTCTGAATGAGTGCGGAAACACAGACTGGCCAGGGGGTCCTCAAGGACTGAGTTAAAGACCTTGATGTTTAACCCCTTAAGGTCAGCATGATAACATGGTAATTTCTGCTGTTCGCTCTGCTCTTGTATGTGTTCACATACACATTTGATGTTTGATTGATATGTAGAATATGATCTACCAAAACCGAACCATTTATAGATCTTTAATTAGTTGTTATCACAACTTACCTTCTTGCACAAGAAAAAAAAAATTAAGAGGTCACACTGTAGTCATGTTGTGTTTTGATTAACCTAGTCAATAACAAATGCTCACTGATTTGAATGGCACTCTTATTGAGCCTGCATGCTCACCCAGAAACAATATTGTTACAAAAAATAAGAACTAGTTTATATACTAATTACTAAATTGGCAAGCCAACAGAAATAACCTTTTGAGTTACTAAGGATCTGTTCTTCTAATATAGTATGAGTTTGATTCATATTCTGCAACAGGACCTTGTTGATATTTTCAGATATTTTCACGTGTTTGTGCACAGTTATGGGGTAATCAGCGTGCTGTGTGCAGGTGCTCTTATACGTACATATTTTGATATCTGTCCTCAGTTTTGTTGCGATGCACATTTATTTTATTCCATTCATTGCTGGCCTTTAAGATCAGTTTTGAAGTGGAATTGCAATTTAGTAAACTGTAATGTAACTGCTTTGTACAGTGTGGTCATGTAAACACAGATAATAATAATGTTTTATTGTTTTACTGTATTAGAAAATAAGTGAATAGGTGAAATCAATTCAAGCAAATATCCTGCTTTATGACTGAGTGAGTGAATGAGTGACTGAAGGTTGCCATCTCACGTGGCACAACCTTCGAGAGTGAAGCAGCATTCATGCTGTTACTTCTATTTTTCTGTTCTGCTCAGCCAGAACCTTTCAACAGTACAGGTTTGCTCCCCTCCAGACTCCCACAACCATTCTGTCTTTCTTTCTCTTACACACACAGCCATCAGCACCACTGCGCACAGGCGGCCAGCCTTTTGCCAAGTTTACATGCACCCGTCCAGCTTTACAAGCACGAACCGCAGTGGACCAGCTGTTCTTCCGGTAAAGGAGGATTGTTGTTGAACATTGTTGGTGCTGTTTCTCTTAGTCTCTCACTGAGACCTTTTGTGGTGTTTTTAAAATACACAAATTAACTAATTGGATAAAGTGAGCCCACAATATAAGTGCTTTGAAAAAGAGTATTTTTCACAGCCCTAAAGGCAAACGAGAGACTACAGAAGGCGTGTGTGTATGTATGTGTGTATGTGTGTATGTATGTATGTATGTATGTGTGTGTGTATATATATATATGTATATATATGTATATATGTGTGTGTGTGTGTGTGTGTGTGTGTGTGTGTTTTGCTCATTTTGCTGATGCCTGCATGAGTTTTACAGACTGTTTGCGTGTGTCTATGCCATTCTGCTGGGAGCTATGGCCCAGGGAACTCGGAGACTCAGATGGTGTGTGTGTGTGTGTGTGTGTGTGTGTATGTGTGTGTGTTGCCCCACATGGAAGACCATGTGCAAGAGGCACTTCAGGCTGCCCCATCTTGGCCAAAACACAAGGGAAATATAACACACCTCAAAAGACATGGTCCATCATAGGGCTGCACAAAAAAAACCATTAGTATTAATTAAATGGATGGGATTTCCTATTAACTCTTAGTTCCACTTTGCTTCGGTGAGATTTTCATCTAAACGGTTTAATCTGCCATGCTGAGTCACTCTGACCAGTTTTCTCTGTCTTCGAAATGTTTACTGCTTAAAGTTTGGATGCGACCCCATAAAAGCTGCTGCAAATTCCACTCCCGCTGGTGGGATCAACAAACACTCCCTGAGTTGGTCTTGAGAGCGTTTTGGAGGTCAGACCAAGGACCATCTGATGAGAACAGATGGAGAAAGTGAACTTCAAATCAGGCCGACAGGACCAAATGGTATCTTTGTAGGCAGCGGTGGTTTAGGCTTACATCAGGCGTCACATAGCTCTCACATGCAATTTAAGAGTAGTTTGACGTGCCCTGTTTGTAAGTATAGTCTAGTTCTTTAGCTTTGTAATATAACTACATTTTGCAGTATGCCATTCCATGTCAGAAACCACAAAAGCAAGTCTGTTTTAAATCACTCAGCAACTCTATGTGGTATGATGCATATATGTGATGATTTAGACATGTAATTCTGATACTTACTAGCCACAATAGCCTACAAAAGTAAGTTCAGACACAAATCATGTTGATGAAATGTAAAGTATGTTGTCAGTTTCTCATCAAACTAATGTTTAAAAAAACTGATTTGTGTGCTAAATCTTGCGTGTAAATTTAGTTTTAGAGTTTTAGAAGTATCAGATCATAAAAATGACTCTGTGGATAAGCCTCTAACTGTTTTTTGCGTGTGTGTGTTTATGCAATTCAGAACGGAGCAGTTCCAGGGGAACAAGTGAAGAAGGACGAAAATTCCCGAAGAGGAAACTGGGGGAACCAGATTGAGTTTGTCCTGACCAGTGTTGGCTATGCAGTAGGACTGGGCAATGTGTGGAGGTTCCCATACCTTTGCTACAGGAATGGAGGAGGTCACTAAACACTATACTTTCTTTTATTTCTTTATATTTTATTTAACAGCTTGTTTAATCAGGCTCTGTTGTACATATTAGTGCTGTCTTGACAAACCTCACATTATTAACGGAAAAGGAAAAAAACAATGTGTGTTATTGTAATGATTTTAAGGTATTTATGTAATTCTTGGCCATTATTCTTATTCTTATAAAATGTTCACACAATCAAAAATACAGCTTTCTAAAATGGTGTAGAAATGTAATAAAGAGTTAAGTGGTATTGTTTTAATGGTGATATGATAGTCATAGCTTTTTTTGTATCATGATATATTCTGCTGTACTTTGCATATACTGTTGTTTTTTAGTGGGAGGAGATTTATGTTTTATTCTTATCTTGGTGTGGAATGATGGATCTAATAGTTTGCATACCATTGTTGTGAATACGTATGTTGGCCAATATTGCCATAAAAGGGCAGTCCCTTGGCCAGCTCTCTTAAAATAGAGCAGTCTGGTGCTGCCATGCCTCTCTGTCCAGTAGCAACAATGACTGTGACTTTATGAGCTCCAATGGCCTGCCTTTGAGCCCCAGTTGCCCATGAGCTCATACTCTCCCAGGGACCACTACTAATCAGAGACCATGCCTTGAATTAGACTGAAATCAAACAAGACTGTGAGCTCCGGAGCCCATATTCTGTGTTTTAATATGGTCACAAAAGTTCAGTCTGGGTGGTGATTGCCAGATATTCAACTTACAGCAAGAAAAAAATCAAGTTTATCTATGCATTATCATTGAAAAACTGTCAACTGCAACCATAAGCATTGTTCAGGATTGTAGCAAATTTCAACCTTGTAGCTGATTTTCGTTTGTCCTTTTTAACATGTTCCAAAAATATGAACCTAAGTGGAAATTAACTTTACAGTTGTACAATTTCAGTCAATCTAGAATTCATTTAAATACATTGTCTAATACTGAATGTTGTGTATGTGTCTGTTAGGTGCCTTCATGTTCCCATACTTTATAATGCTGGTGTTCTGTGGAATCCCATTGTTCTTTCTGGAGCTGTCTTTTGGTCAGTTCACCTCACTGGGATGCTTGGGTGTTTGGAAGGTCAGCCCCATGTTCAAAGGTAACATCTTACTATAGCGCTTGGATAAACAGATAACGATATATATATAAGGGGCAGACGGAGATACATTTTTCTAAAGACCATATCAAGATTACTATGCATCAGATAAAGTGCCTAAAATAATATATATGCTATTGACTGAAAGCAAGGTTGTATTTTGACCAAACTAACGTTAGCCATTTACTGTCCCTTATGTGCCACCATGTCAGTCATTCTTCTGTCCTGCCTTCTTTCTTTTAGGTGTTGGTTATGGAATGATGGTGGTTTCCACTTACATTGGAATCTATTACAATGTGGTGATCTGCATTGCCTTCTACTACTTCTTCATGTCAATGACCAACCTTCTGCCATGGACATACTGCAACAACCCCTGGAACACCCCTGAATGTAGTGGGGTGGTGGGCACTCATCGGGCTAATGTTACCCTTGCTAACGTCACAGCTGCAGTATCTGGGATCACGGAAATGGTCAACCGCACCAAAAGGACGAGCCCCAGTGAGGAGTACTGGAGGTTAGTGTGGCATGATTTAATTTTCTGTTAGGAGCACATTTTTTTCTGACACATTTGACAGTGAAACAGAACCTAGCACCGCTTATGTGTCTAACTGCCTTAGTCTTTCAAGTGCAAATATTTATTAAGGCTGCATAGTTTTAATAATCATAATTTGGGATAATTTCAAATAATTTTGAATAATAATATGACGCCTGCACTTTAATTAAATTAATCAACTAATCTAGCTTATTTAGCCAATAAGTCTTTTTCTCAGTTTTCCTTCCTTTGCCGCCACTATCAATCCCTCTTAATGATGCTTTTGAGTTGTGAGATTTTGCTTTAAATTATACTGAAAGACTGAACATAGAAAACTTTAAATCAAATTGTAACATTTCATTGATTTTTGCTTGAAGGGTTAAATGATTCTCTATCACAAAGTGCTGCCAATAAATAGAAACCTGCACTCCTGTAGTCAGTTGCGTTTCGCTTGAATGACCATGTCTATTACATGAACGTTATAAAGCACCAACAACTATCTGATGTCAGCCTTGCTGTTCCTATTTGTTTTTAATCCTGCTATTGGTTTATTATATGCTGGTTCTTATCTGACCTCCTGAGTAACACCAGAAATGATTGGCGTAGAGTTTACTATTTATTTTATGACTTTGCGTTTAATACATGAAATACAGGAACTAATAAAGCTGTTTAATGATTCAGATGATGTTTATGTAGTGTCTGCTGGGACCAGTCTCATGGAAGTGTTCAAGTACGATTACATAAGCTTAAGCTTAATTCTCAGAACAATAGGACATGAATTGTAATAACACTCATGCAATTTAATACAAAAACCCAAAGCAATTTAGCATTTTATGTTTTTTAATTATTGTATTATCGTAATTATTTTCTTTCATGCTATAAGGGGCTGTGTGAAATTAAACTTGACAAATGTTCTTGTGAGGATATTTTTAGTCCCTCATTTTATTAGCCCTGCCTCAAGCTCAGAGAGTTAAACATGAGGCTGATGTTCTCTGGAGACAATAGGAAGTAATGTTTTTGTTAGTGTGTGTGTGTGTGTGTGTGTGCATGCACGCATATAGTCTTTCTGAAAGCAGAGTTTCTCTGCCAGTGCTTGGAGAATGGAAGGCTTTGACAGCGAGGCGTGTGCGCTTGTTTGAATGACTTTATAAACGGTTTGTGCCTAGCTCTTCGGGTTGTGTTTGTCACTGTACCGTGAAAAGCCTTTCTGTCACTGCCTTCCGACTGTCAAGCAATTCATTGTGAGGGGAGAAGTTGTTTTGATTGGTCTGTACTCTTAAAATATTGGATTGTTTTTGTCTGGCCCAAGTTACGGGCAGCCCAAACATACCGCTCAACACAATGTAGCACTGTGTCAGTGAGATTTAGCTGGAAATAAATGGCAAATCAGCAAGAATTCAGACATTTGACTGCTTTCTCTGTTGCAATATGCATTTTCTGGTTGTATGCTTTATAAATATACTTGAGCAAATACATTACCAGTTACACAGTTAATTAGGTAGTTACTTACATTACTTTTATATTTATTTCTTATCTGCAATCTCTACTTTTTGAGACAATATGTGGTAATGGTATTTTGTTTTCTACAAATTAAAAAATATAATAAAATATGTCTCTTCTGCTTACAAACAGTGGTATCCATTAAACGTTTAGTGTACACATTTTCAACAGAATTTCTTCACTTGTTTTAGTTCAGTGAGTTGCTTCCCTCATTCGTACTAGAGATTGCATGATACTTTTCTGTATTCAGGGTAGATTTGTGAGTTGATGTGATTCTTGTTTTTTCTCAGTTATCCAGCATTTTCTGTGTATATTGGTCCGATGCCATTATCTAGTATTGAACCAGTGTTATCTCTACTCATTGCTCATTTGCCCTGTTCATTCAGGAACTACGTTTTAAACATCTCAGATGGCATAGGGAACTTTGGCGAGGTGCGTCTCCCCATCCTGGGCTGTCTGGCAATCTCCTGGGTGGTCGTTTTTCTCTGCCTCATTCGTGGGGTGAAGTCTTCAGGCAAGGTGAGCTGGATGCTCTCTTTTTGGTCAGAAACTACACACAGTTGCAAGCCTTTGGCCAAATCCAAAATAACTCTGTTTGACTTTTAAGAACTCTCGATGCCAGGAGCATTTTCTATAGAGTACATAATGTGATAAATATTGTGTCATAGAGTGTTGAGCATAGATTAGTAAAAGATGTATTTGAACACAATTCTTTCACCACTTTCACCATTGGGTCTCTTTGGGCTGTGGGACTTACAGTAAGCCTCGTAAATTGTAGCCTAGGGAATAGAAAAAATGCTGAGTTTTCACCTGCTGACTGGGTTATTTTTCTTTTATTTTGGGCGTGGATGCTCTCAGGTGGTGTACTTCACGGCGACCTTCCCCTATGTGGTGCTGACCATTCTCTTCATCAGAGGAATCACGCTGGAGGGTGCCATCAGCGGAATTAAATACTACCTCACTCCACAGTGGCAAAAAATCCTAGATGCCAAGGTCAGTGCACCACTTTGCAATGATTTGTCATAAAGTTCATTAGAAGCTCTCTCAAGCTTTAGTGGGTTTGTGCTAAAACATTGTCATTGCTCTGCACTGATAAAATCTAATTGTGCACTTGTGCGTTTTTAGGTTTGGGGTGATGCTGCCTCTCAGATTTTTTACTCCCTGGGTTGTGCTTGGGGTGGTCTCATCACTATGGCATCCTACAACAAATTCCATAACAACTGCTTCAGGTACTAAACATGCCATTCAGAATGTACACTCATTCAATTCTCTTTAGTTTCAATATCTTGCCATTATACATTATTTTAATTATTATTATACTGAATAAGTAGTTGTACAGTATAATGAAAAGCTGGGTTAGGTGGTCCTGTGGTGATATTCAGCTATGCAGAAAAAGAGAAATAATAATCATGCAGCTGTCAGCGTATGCATATTTTTTCAATGTTAGAAAATGCCAGACTGCTTCTGCTCCTGAATGATTATGCCAGGCCGACACCTGCGAAAGATGGGATATGAAAGATGGCCTGAGCTGATTAGACATGACACGCATGCTAGGTGGAAGCCTCAAGTGATGAGTAGTGAGACACAAGGAAACATGTAGGAGAAGCAGCAATCAGATCACAGCTTAACACTGTGACTGCAAAGCTTATCCAGACTTCTTTATTGAGCCATTTCACTGCCCCCTTGTGGCTGTTTGATCTAACTGCAGATCTACGCTGATCACAGTCTCATAATTCTTTCTTTTTCATAAAGAGCCAACGTAGCTGCTTATGCTTCTTTAAACAATTGATTACTTATATAAGGTTCACTCTTGATTGAGTGGAATTAAAACCTGCAGCCACACTGACTCTTCTCAGATAAGATGGTGACCCCTGGCTTATGGGTCTATACTAGGGGCTACAGATTAAGAAACAATCTCATCACATATTCATCTTTCTAGATTTTAGGATCTTGTGCAGAAGGTAAGCCTAATCGTGTTATCCGGCACTCAGACACTTTTATCTGATTTCTGTCACCGAACAGAGACAGCATCATCATCAGTGTGACGAACTGTGCCACCAGCGTCTATGCTGGCTTTGTCATCTTCTCCATTCTGGGCTTTATGGCCCACCACTTGGGAGTGGACGTGTCACAAGTTGCGGATCAAGGGCCGGGCCTGGCATTTGTGGCTTACCCAGAAGCCCTGACCCTGCTGCCAATCTCTCCACTCTGGTCTCTGCTCTTCTTCTTCATGCTTATCCTGCTAGGCTTGGGCACACAGGTAACTTCTCCTACCTCATTCATCATGTAGAAAAATCAGTTTCACCACTGTATAGTGTCCCTGTTTTTAACGGTTTATGTCTCTGGATGTCCAGTTCTGTCTATTGGAGACTCTGGTCACTGCTATAGTGGACGAGATTGGAACAGACTGGATTATCAGAAACAAAACTATCATTACTCTTGGAGTTGCCATCCTTGGGTTTCTCTTGGGAGTGCCGCTGACCACACAGGTGAGCACTAAATTTATGCACAGAACCCAGAAAATGTAAGAGAAAATTGTTTTAAGATGTTATACAAAGAAAGTTTTATTGTTTGGTGCCATGTATGTCATGGCAACTTGGCGGTACTTGTCCTCATACCAATGGAGGGAAAAAGCAGGGATAGAGGTTGGGGTTCCTGAAGAACCTATGTTACTAAATGTTTACCTGCATGTTGTGTGCAATTACACCAGAGAGGTTTTCAAATCTTAAACAGTACTGCTTTAAACATTTTATGTTTGCCTTGACCTGTTGACCTTTGGTCCCCACAAAGACTTAACCATTCAAAATCACTTGCAGTGACTCCAAAATTGTGGCCTTATTGTGATTACAGGCAGGAATATACTGGCTTCTGATAATGGATAACTATGCTGCGAGCTTCTCTTTGGTCATCATTTCCTGCATCATGTGTATTTGCATCATGTATGTTTATGGTATGTCCATTACATCTCTTACTCCTTTATCTGCTGCTTATTAATAAAGACTTGTGGCCACAGCTGTACTATAACTGTGTGCTCCATCTACAGGCCACAGGAACTACTTTAAGGATGTGGAGATGATGCTGGGCTTCCCTCCTCCATTTTTCTTCAGAATCTGCTGGAGGTTCATCTCTCCCCTCATCATCACTGTAAGGGGCGCATCAGAAAGATGCTTTTTTTTTTTTTTAAAGCACTGAGGTAGTGGGCTTTATTTTTGCAATATGTAAAGGAGGCAGAACATTGTACTTGTTAAGTAATTATTCAACCGCTTCAGCTTATAAATAAGCCAGCAAGTTTTTAAAAAGTTTTTTAAAGTTCTGTGTTCTAAATAGAATAACGATGGAAGGTCTGTTACACTAAATAATAAAGTAGGGAAGTACTTTTTAAGGGCCAGGATTAAGAACAACTAATTTAAGCCTTAACTGATAAAAGCGATGTGGAACTAATGCCAAGTCTGTTTCTGATATAGGCCTTAGACTTTGATGTATATGAGTAATAGTTGTCATTAACACTAAACCTGTGTTTCTCTGTCTTTAGTTCATCCTCATCTTCACAGTGATCCAGTACAAGCCAATCACTTACAATGACTATGTGTTCCCAAACTGGTCTCTGGTCATTGCTTTCTGCATGGCTTTGTCCTCTGTGATTTGCATACCCATCTATGCGCTCTTTAAAATTGCCACATCTGAAGGCTCCACGTTCTTAGAGGTAAGATATCAGTGCAACGGGTTGTTATTTGAATACGTTAATTAGAGAACATTGGAATCTTGTCATGCAGTTTCATACATCTAGATGTTTTTAAGCACATTTAGTTTTAGTACATGAACCTTTCATTACATTAACATTCTGTTTAGGTCAAATTTAGGTTGCTAGTAGTGTAAACTCTAAATCTGTTAAGTCTTCACTAAGACCAGATAAATAACACAAATTAGTTTTGTACAAAGTTCTGTTTATTTTAAATTTGTGGTTGAAGGGGAAAGAATGGAAAAAAAACCCCAAAAAAAGATGACTGTTGAGTCTTACACTGCTTATCTGTACTAGTCCGCTGTTCATGATAATTTAAAATTAGGCTAATTTAATTCTCTCAGTCTAATTGTCATTCTCTACTCTGCTGCAGAGGTTGAAGCATTCCGTAAAGCCAGATCCGAGCTGGGGCCCTGCACTGCAAGAGCACCGCAAGGGCCGGTACGCCACTGGAGGTCCCGAGAGCGTGGAAGTGCGCCCACTAAAAGAGGAGCTGAAGGAGAAAGAGCCAGAGAAAGAGTCTGAGAAAGAGAAGAAGGAAGACATCAGTCTGACCATTCAGGGCAGCAACGGCTCTACACTGAACCCCACGCCCAACGCGTAGAGACAGCCTGCCCCAACTGGCGCCGCATCCCGTTCCCCCCCACCCATGCTGCAGCGCAAGGGCCAGGCCACACTCGCTGGAGACCTTTACATATTGTAAGGGCTTTATTATTTCTAACCTCTAGAGAAATCGGTTGTCATCCAAAACCTTATTTTTTTCTTTTTTAATTTAATAATACATTTTTTTATGTTCATATGCAGGAAGCGCTATAGGCAAAGCCACTGTGCATAGTACATTGTGGGACATGATCTTTTTTTCCTTCTGTGTTGAAATGTTACTTCTGCTGCTGCAGCAGCCACAGTAGGTTCCTGCTTCTTGTGTATACAGCGGTGACGGTGCCAGTCGGGTTAAAAGCTGAAGACCAAATGTTCTTTGACTGTAGTACACACATTTCACATTTCCAGACACCATAAAATTTTCTTCTTTTTCTTTTTTTTGTTTTACACACTGCCATGGCTGGAGCTCTCCATCACCCTGCTCTGTGGTTGCATTGGTGCTTTTGAATAGTGCCAACTTTCCATTAACAGACGCAAATTTTATACCACCCTACACTGTTTACATTTTTCTTAAGTGAACACATACAGCACAAAGGATATTTTGCCTTCAGCTTTTAGAACAGCTACTGAAAGAAAGTCCTTGACTGAAGCACATTTACTTCCCAAGCCCATTCTCAGGGTTGCACACAGTTTTCTTTTTATTAACCCCTGCTACAACTAGTAATCATTGAGTTCCTGATAACATCTGCATTTTTCTTTTTAAATTTATCTAAGAGATGATAGATTCTGGTGCAAGTAGCGTTCTGTATGAAGCACACAAACTCTGACAAGTCTTCCAGTCCTTTTGAACCCAAAATGTATCTCACCTATGAAAGGAGCAGCGATGACCGGAGCAGCTAGAGAAACTGTGCTTGTACGACAGTGGCATTGCCATCATAGCCTCAGTACTGTAGCACACAAACACACATGCACAGATCCCCCCGGGAAATGAAGAAAGGTGGCAAGCCATCAAAAAAGAAAAATACAAAAAAACACATGTACATATCTTCTAAATCCTGCGGGCGCTGCTGGAGTGTGTTTGGTGTTTGTTAATATTTGTCCTCATCACACTGAAAAACCTGTGCTTTTACTAAAAAAGTGCTGAGCCAAGCAGTTGAACAAGAAGTACAGTAAAGTTGCCAAGGAGAGTGTTAAACTTGTGATTATTGTCATTTTTACTGAACTCACTGAATTATGCAGTTGGTATAATTCACAGGATAGAATCGTCTTTACCTACTCTTCTTTTTCACTGTTGTCTAGTAATTAGTCTTGTTTATTTTGTAATGAAGAAGCTACATTATTATGAATAATATTTTTTAATGTTTACCATTCCTCATCCATGACTTGATTATTTTACATTTTATCTTTGGTCTGGTGAGAGAGGGGACTGTATGCGCCGTAATATGCCCAGATCATCCACTGTGGGCTTACGTGCCTGGCTATAGTCAGTATGGCCGGTTCCAGTGACAAGCCAACAAGGCGCCTCTCTTACGATCTATAGGGTCGCAGTGGCACAGAAGCGTGGCTATAATGTACTGGTAACACTGTGAACATGTTGGGGACAGGGACATTGCCAGATACAGCTGGAGTAAGGGGGTGATCTAGCAATGCAGCTGCTAAACGTGCTTATGCATCACGTTTTGTTTTTCCCTCCTTATTTTAGATTTTTTTTACAAATCTAGTATCTGATTGTAATGCAGTCAGCTCCTTTTAGTGGTTCTCATTTTGTTTTGATAAAAGCAATATGGTTGCTCATTTTTCTCGCATAGAAACAAGAAATAACATGACTATTAAACTTTGCGGTCTAGCAGAAGGTGTCAGAGGCATAGCCTTAGAAAAGGGAAAACAGCACAATAATAGATATTAATATAGGCATATAATAATAATGAATTCATGTGTTGTCTAACCAGAATGATAAAAAAAGTCACAGAGCAGCACAGTGTTGTAGTGTTTATTGGTCCTAGCACAACTAGTCGTCAGTGGCGCTTTCACTTTAGTCTTAGTACATTCTATAGCAGTCAAAAGTCTGGACACCTCCTCTCAGTCATCCCCATTTTTCTTTGCGATTTAAGAATCAATACTATAAAGTGACAAATATGGAATTACTACCATCAGAAATATTGGTCTTCTGCCAAATCAAGCTATGTAGACCCATCTTACATCCATCACTACAACATTCAGCAATTTGACCTTTAACCAGAAGTTGGGACAATGTTATAATGATTAAGTACATTTCACTAAAGCTGTAAATGTTTGTTGTAAGGGGCAACCAGTATGTTGCACAAAACATAGATGGTTGTGTGACCAAACTTTTGACTGGTACTGTAGATGTATAGTTCTGTCTCGTCTAAGTCATTGTCTGGCTTTCAGACGCTGAACATGGCACAATTGCATGGCTTGTACCATCTGCCTCTGGGGTTTTGCAAGAAGACCCCTCTCCTCTTATCCCTTAAAGTTAATCTTCTAGCCTGCAGTAGTACTGTGCTATTGTACCCTGGTCCTGCGCTGTCCCCCTCCATCACTGTATTGTACAGTAATGTAAAAAAACAGTAATTAATAATTGGACTGGTGTGTATGCGTGTTTTTATGGTCTTTTTTCGGATCGGGGTGGGTGTGAGTTTCCGTATCGTAGGTTGGGGAAAAAGTTTTTGTGTCTTTGGGTTTGTTTTTACTTTATTCTAGGCTGATAGCTGGTGTTTTCTGTGTACTGTGTGTTCTGTGTAGTGGTTATCCTACTGTTGAGTCTATGCCTAGTTTAGGATAGTAATCAGTATTGATATCATACCATTTTAATCAATATGTAACTATCCACATCGTCATTTAACAGAAAGAATCTACCTTTAAGAGATTTTGCTTGTGTTTTATTTTTATAGTACTAAAATCTGTATTTTATCTTCAATTTTTTTTTTTATCTATACACAGTGACACTACGTTTTTCTTTCTCAAGCCAGCCGATATCAAAAAGTATTGCCAAACTAACACTATGGATTGAAACTTGAAATACAAAGGAATGCTTTTCACAGCGGGTCTGCTCGCTGCAGGCATGCTTACTGTTGACTAGAAGGGACGATCACCTGTTCTACATTTGTTCCACAGTATGAAGCAGCAGTGTTATACCTTTACCACAGTATTGTAAATGCCATTTGAATGCAGTTTAGTGCAGCATGCTGCAGTTTCCTTTGAGGAAAATATGAAACATCTCTCCACTCCCCTCATTCTGGTCCAACCATAACACTGACAGCAAACAATGCAATGAAATTGGGAAAGTAGAGTTTTTTTATGTTTCCATTGTTCAGTAAGCATATTTTTGAACTCGTGAGGGAAAATTTGTATGCTTCATCTTGAAAAGGTTGGCTTCACCAAACTAATGTCCAAGTAAACCCCAGTTATTTGTAGTGATTAACCCCTTAATGGAAAATGGCCTATTAGTGTGAATAACAGACTAGTGTTAGAACAGAAAGCAAGATGTTTCTGTAAACACCCAAAGAGTCCACTGAATTTGAAGTGGATGAGTGGACTTTGCTCCTTAATAACTTCTGGCTCTCAAATTATTCTTAGTAATAAAGATTATGCATAAGCTCTCACAATTGGATTGTTTATTGCTGATTCTCTTAAAATGCCCTAAAAATGTCATGGTTGGCCCTGCAAATCCGACTGAGCAGAGATATTGACATACTCTAAAAAAAATGTGCTCTTTGATTATCCATATTTTCCTCATGTACACATCAACATGCATCCATTTTCATTCTCCTTGACCGTTAGCTAAACATACTTTGTGGTTCGTTAGCTAGAAATGCACCTTTTAGACAATGACAGTATAGCTTGACTAAAACTGTGAATTCTTCTCCCGGGTTCACTCTGGGAGAACTTTCATTTCTGAATGAAGCGCCATGCATTTTCGTGTTATTACAGCACTTTACAGTGTCACTTTTTATGATGTTTAAAAGCAACAGGTATCACAGCCTCCTCTCTTGTTCCTGAAGTTTTGCAATAAAATGAAGGGTTCACGATTTGGCAAAAGATCAGCGTCCACTACTGTATGAGTATATGTCTAGGACATGTACACATGTTGTATTTAGAAGAGAGAGAGAAGTACTGTGAGGTCAGGGAGAGAGAAGCACAATGACATGAACTCTGTACTTTCTATCAAACATATGTCTAACCATGTCGTTTGAACCTTAGGGCCAAATTGCATTGAAAAATTGTCTTAAGTCATGTCAGCTGTATATCTTAAATTGTTCAATTTCAAATGGTAAAAAAATAAAGTTTATTTTAAAGATCACCTGCTGTTGTGTCTTTATGTGGAATGTTGTGCCCGGTTTAAATGTTATTCTGTACAGTCCCTTATACAATTTCAAAATAAATACAATGGAGGTTTCTGAGCCTGGTTTCCTGCTTTAACACACCATTATCAACTCAGGAAGGGGAGTTGGATAATCTTTTAATTTAAAACGATTTTCCAGCACTGATGATTTTGGACTTAACTGCTAACCTGTAAGTCATGAATTGAAAAAAGGCTACTGTTAGGTAAGCATTCCTTTTTTAGAAGGAAACACTTCCACATGTTACTCTTTCAAAATCACCCACATTATTGTCCATTAGTAACACAGACATTTCCACCTTCTATTGCCCTGGTGAGGTCTGATGATGAAGTGGCTGACCAGATACATTAAAACTGAATTCCTAATGGATCCTTTTGTTATGCAGCTCTTCGGCTGAACAGCATTTTTGGTTCAAATTCCAACCTTTAATACTGTTGCCCAGCCCCACTGGACTTCATGATTGACGCTATGATGATTTTATGATGATTACTATCATCATAAAAGCATGATCTTCAGTGGTGAAGGGTAGAGGTTTTAGGGTGTGGTACTTTATTCCCGATGGTTCTCACTGCAGAGTTTAGCTTTACAGCTCATTTTGCACACCTGAACTCTGCTCAGCCAATTGACCTTCAAGTTGAATTCCGACGAATGAAAATACATCATCTCTGCAGAGCTGGGGTTTGCCAAGATCCGAGTTTGACTTACTACTTTAGTGGCTTGTTGTTCAGGAGGGGCTGAGCAGGCCTCCAGCTTGAGGAAGAGATAAGCGTCTGTTTGCCTGCTGGCCCCTGCTTCCTGCTTTCTGCACTGTGGGGGGAGTGGGCAGCAGGGCCCTGGTTCCTGCTGCCTCTGTCCGGAGGCCCAGCTGTTTGGAATAAACCGAGGTGCCAGCAGCAGAGGACCCATACTGCTGCTCATGGACAAGGGCTGCAGCTGAGCTCTGTCTGGATGCTGCGGCTCTCACGGGATGCCCCGCATGTGCAGCCTCTCTGGGCTTGCTGTGGCAACTGGAAGGCCTCACTACAGTTGCAGAAGATGCAGAGCTACTTAGCAGCAGTGCGGGCCCCTCTGTGGTGAAGGTTGTGAATGTTGAGCTGCTCAGGCTGGTGTGGGAGTGATCTGAATCCAGTTTTTGAGGCTGACTGTTGGCTAGAGACAAGGGTAGAGGTTGTGTAACCTTAAGGGACATTCTGTGCCTGACCTTGCCCAAGTGAACAGGCCTGCTGATGTCTGGAGGAGCAGGATTTGAATAAAAACACCTCATCCTGTGTAGCACTGGGGAGGAGGATGGATTCATCTTATCTGGCTCACTCACAGGCAAGCCATCCAGAATCATTTCCCTGAAGAAAGTTACAATAGTACAGTGTTAACTGAGATAGATGGAGTCACAGAATATATTGTTTGTTGTCATTGGCCTTTGCATTACTGATATATCACAGTTCCAAATAAAAGCTTGGGTATCTTTGAGTTAATGTAATTTGACATTATTCTGGTCAAAATAAAGTTTTCAATATACTGCAATACAACAGTCAGTCCTAAGACTGAAACCATCTTTTAGTATCTACACTCACTGTCCACTTGATCAGCTCCATTTACAATACAGGTGCACTTTGTAGTTCTACAATTACAGACTGTAGTCCATCTGTTTCTCTGCGTACTTTATTTGCCCACCCTGTTCTTCATTGATCACCACCACAAAGCAGATATTATTTGGGCAGTGGGTCATTCTTAATGGTGTTGGTGGTGGTGTGTTAGTGTAACACAGACACAGCAATGCTGCTGGAGTTTTAAACACTGCTTCAAAAGTCCTTCATTAGTGGTCACAGGATGCTGCCCACAGGACACTGTTGGCTGGATGTTACTGGTTGGTGGGCTATTCTTAGGCCAGCAGCGACACAGGGGTGTTTAAACGTTCCAGCAGCATTGCTGTGTCGGATCCACTCATACCAGCACACACTATGTCAGTGTCACTGCAGTGCTAAGAATGATCCACTTCCCTAATAGTACCTGCTCTGTGGTGGTCCTGTAGGGGTCCAGACCATTAAAAACAGAGTAAAAGTGGATAATCAATGTATGCAGCGAATCAGAGCCTACAGTCTGTAGTTGCTGAACTACAACGTGCTCCTATGTGGTAAGTGGAGCTGATAAAATAAACAATGTGTGTAGATTTAAGGAGGTGGTTTTAATGTTACAGCTGATTGGTGATAATATTGGGTCCATATTCTGTAGCGCTAATAGACATATGTGCATCACTGTAAATGCTATAGTGGCCAAAAACAAAGATAATTCATTTATATACTAGAGCCTAAGTACAGACCAAGACCTCAGTGGAAATAAAACATAGTGGTATGTGGGTTATTACCACCTGCTGGGGACTGGAGAGCTGCTTTGATTCAGTTTATCTGAAATTTCACACATCGAACTCTGGACGTGCAGGTCGCTCTGGATAATTCTCCGCTCCTCTTTTAGCTCTGCAAGAAAACGAGATGCCAAAAATCGGCCTATGTCTCAGAAAGCCTGGAAGCCTCTGTCAATCACAACCCACTTCCAATCTCTAGTAAAAAAAAAAAAAAATCAAATCCCATTTTAGGAAGGGGAATTCCGCTTTATTACTCTGCTAGTGGGAGATTGGCTCTGCAGATTGGCTTGGCTGCTTGGCAGGCCTGTAATTTGGCAGCGCTTAAGCAGAGAGCAGCAGTGGGCAAGATGGCAGCAGTCTGTTTAGTGTTGCCTCAGTACAAAAGAGGCTTGAATTGAGTGAAGCTGCCAAAGACTGAAAAATGTCACCATTGTGGAACACCGAGATAGGAATGCTTTTGAGGCAGGACACACTGACTGATAACAGCTCAAGGGCTCAGATACTTCATACAGGAAATGTTTTTCATACCTTAGGAAACAGACAAAATACCAAATCCTCTGATTGCCGGGCTGTGCTATAATAAGTTATGAATGCAAATTTGTGCAGTGTTGCAGATCACGGTTTGTTCTCAGCAGCGTGAATGATTAAAACCATAAGGTCAGCACTGAGCCACTAGATGGTAGTGAAACACATTTAAGCAGATCATCCGGCAGCACATCTGGATGTGGTCAAGAAGTTTTAATAAGCTGGTGCAAATGACTAGGGATGGTGTGAAGTTTAAACGTGGGTTAATCAACAGAGGAGCCTCTGGATATGACTGCAATATCCACATGTACAGTCATTCAATAAATTACAGTAATTAAACTGAAACTATGGAAAAGTTGATACATGACAGACATCGTTGATGATGTAATCATTGGCTTGATTTATTCACAATATACATATATAAAAAGCTTGCCAAGATATCTGCACCAAAGTGATTATGGTTTTTCCAAAGTGTCTCCTCTTAAGATTCATCAGAAAACTGGGAATATCTTACTCAAGAGTCTCCACTGTAGGGCGTAAGTAGGCATGATTACAATAGATTGTTCAATTTGATATTTTGTCTGTAATGTTGTTCAAAAAAGTAGCAGAAGCTGAACTTGTTCTGGATTTTGTATTTTGTTAGTCTGAGCTACAGTTGCATTAAGGGACACATTTTGTAAATTGGATTCTTTGGCACTGACCTGTTAATGTGGGCTCCATTAACTCCAGCTCCCTCTGCTTCTGATATTCCAGCTCCACACTCTCCTGAGACACAGTCATACAGTGGTAAAGCTAGTGCGGTGCTTTGACTCTGACTCCTTGACTCTACAACTGGCCGCCATTTGACAGTATCTTATTTCATCAGGCAGTATTTACCGCAGAGTAGAGAGTACAGCCTGGTCATGAACGCTGTTGCATGCGGCTCAAACCACTAAGCGATTGAACAGCACACTTTGAGCAAGCCTTCTAAAACAAGTCTGTCCTGGTCCAGCTTCCCAACTGCAGCCCCAGCTGACAGGCTCTTTAGGCCTGGGCCCATTTCCTTACCAGCACACGTGTTATCTAGCAGATGGCAGTGGAGGATCTATGCAAGGCCCACTGGTCCTTAGCAAACCCTCTGTAAGTGCTTTGAGCTTATTTTCCTGATGTCAATTGTTCTTCTAAGCCTCGTCCTGGAATGCTGTGTGGGGTTGTTACTCTGTGTATGTGTGTGTGTGTGTTCTTGTAGTGATATACTTGTGAGGACAACATGTCCTTACAAATAAAGGACAATTAAAAAATGTGTTCAAGCATGAACATTTTGCTGTTCCTTAAATTAAGCATGTGCTATTGTCACCAGAAAATCATATTTGTTTGGAAAATCTAGAGTCAAAAAATAATCTTTTGGATAATAAGGTTATGGTTATGGTTAAGTTTAGGGTTGCATGTAGTATTATTTAGCTATAGTAATACAAAAATCAATAGAAAGCTATAAATGTCCTCACTAATACAGTAAGACAAACGTGAGTGTGTGTTAAGCCTGTGTTAATATCTCTCTCTCTAACAAGCGAGTGTTAATAACTCTGAGCAAGTCAAGTAAATGTCCATGTGAGGGGAGCCCTCGCGGTAGATGTGTGGTTGGCGGGGAGTGGCAGTAACCACGGCAGCCTGCTGAAACACAATCCTCAGCGCCCAGGCCACAGTTCTATGGTGGAACACTGTAACCCAAGAGGACAGGAAGGGAGTGGGGCACCTAGAAAAACCAAGCACTTCTTTTTCTATCTCACCCTTTCTTGCTCTGCCTTCTTCTGTCTCGTTTCTCCTTTCTCGTGTTCATGTTTATATAAAAAGAAAAATGTTTTTAACTTTATATTCATGTATTTTCCGGGGTCACTCATCATGAAATGCTCACATGATGAGGAGCTAACGTTATACGTACTGTGCAAAGGTCAAAGACCACCCATTTATTTGGTTCCCACTTAAAATGATAATTAAGTACAAGTTATTCATTTTCACATTTTCACAGAGTCACATTTTATAATATCTTCAAGTCTAGTTTAGGAAATTGAATCAAAATATCCCATTACCAGCAAGGAGAGAGCACCTCATATAAAACTAATATTTGGCATATTCCAATTCCAGAATGTGGAAACTACAGAGGTACTATGTACATGTGCATACGCATGTTTGAGTCTGACAAGGATAGATGGCTTCCCCATCTGCCTGGCACTATGATGTTCCACATCTAGTTTTGTGTTCAGTGCTGTGCCAGAACAGAACCTACAAGTCATGTTGTCTTGGCTAAAAAAGCCAAACAGTGTCAAATATGCCAAACAAACCAATTTAATAGCAAGCCAGTATGCAGTGTTTCCCTCTGTTACCCTATGCATGCATGTATTAGGTTCATGATTGCAAAAACTACCCAAAGTACCAAACACGCAAATCTAACGCAGTGAAATGCATCTAAGACTGAGACACCTACCGTTCTACATAGATTTTAAAGATAAAGATGATCTGTCTGCACATTTAACGTCAGGCACACTGTCAGTGTAATGTTATGAGTAATGAGCATAATAGGCTAAATTTTATTTACTTATTTTTAGAATGGCTAGCTAACATTACATTATGTATAGTGATCATTAGCCAAATTTGAACTATTAAGTGTACTTTGCACTTTAAATAATAAAAGGCTTCCTTGAGCATTATGATGATATTATGCACCATAAACCGAAAACCTTTGCAGTCACTTACTGAGGAATGTTGTCTTTAAATTCTTGGATGATTTGCTGATATATTATTGTTAAGCCTCAACCAATCCTTGCTCATAAAGGACAAGGCCTCTCCTAAAGGCTCTGTTTTTACAAACAAGAAGCATCTTTTGGATACTTAACAACATTTTAAATTGTTGGTCATTGTTTAAACAGAGGTCATACATCACTGGTAAGACAGAGGTTAAAGTATATTAAAGCAAGTTGAAGCAAGACACAGGCAAATCTTCATTCTCTAACAAGTTACATAATTGATTATGCAAATTGTATAAATGACACATTTTCAAGTCAGATTTAGTCGCCATGCCACAATCATGATGCTGTCATGGGCACCTGTTGATAATAAAAGGCTTTCCTACCTGCAGGAACTGAACTTCATTTTTCAAGGCCTCACACTCTTCAGTAAAATATGATCTGTCAATGAATAGAAAATGAACTGGAGGTCATTAATCAGTACAAAGTCATTAACAACAACCTGACAATGTGTTTGTTTTTTTTACAATATCAGTTCATCCATTTGTACGTAAAGCAGAACATACAATGTCTTACTGATTTTGATATTTTGAGATGCGAGTACTGTAAGCATAGAAACGCACATAATCTGATCATCTGCAGACTGTAAACTCAAACACCTATGCATGGTAGCGGTGTTGTTACAGGTTTATGGCATTCAGTTTCTGGGTTCAAAACAGTCCGCCACCGCTTTCTGCATATAATCACATTATCTTAGCAGGACAACTACATTTACAACAGTCATCTCTAAATGATGTGGTGATATGCAATAAGCTATAAGCTATTATTTCATAATGATTGTCCTTAAATATCTTCTTCCTCAAATCAGTTTATTAGTTTTGTAATACTATTGGCTCAGTGGTTTCAGTGATATATATATATATATATATATATATATATATATATATATATATATATATATATATATATATATATATATAAAATCATCATTTTAAATTGGACAGATCTTTCAAAAAGGGGCGGGGTGAGGAGTTGGTCACTGTAAGCAGTAAAATGTTACATGTGGCCTGCTTTCGAAAAAACAATTCTGACTGTTAATTTTAGGATTTAGTTTTGGTTACCTTTACTGAGAAGCTATAAATAAGAACAAATAAATAAGAAAAAATGCTAAGTTATATGGCTCAGTAAGCGTGCAAATTATATAAAAAGCCTGTGAGGAAGGCTGTACAGTATTGGACATAAAGCGTAATAAATCTGATATCAGATATCACTACAACAATATAAGAAGTGATAAATTAAAAAACACCTCTGACTATGCATATCTTTTGTGTCTAACAGAATTCTAAGTTTGACTTTAAACAAATAACAAAATACAAAATGACAAAAGCTCCATACATTATTGAACAGATTAAAAATCAATGAAATACTAACAGCTAACTAACTTACTTGTCATCAAAGCACACAAAACAAATGTTTCATCTTACTTTTTGTTTAATTATAAAATATTGGTACAAGACTCTTATTTGAAAGGACTCTGGGGTGGGGGGTGTAACCCAGCTGGCTAAAGAACCTAGTGGTTTAATGACTTGTCTCCTGCCTGGGAACGTAGGGTTATCACTGAAACCAAAGAGTTCATAAATAACCCTTAATTTTTAACTATCACCCCTACTTTAGTTTCCTTCTATACACTTTTTTGTCTCTTTCTTTCTAGTTGGTTGTTGTCCTAGCTGCATGTATTTATTTCTAAGCACACAAAGTCACAGGGCACCATTCACCAATATTTTCTTATTTGTTGTCATGTAAAAATAGGATAAACACAAAAAAAACACCAATGTATCAACGCTTTTATGATTTCTCATGAATCTGATATGAAGATATTGGTCAATAAGGCCCAGCGGCACCACTGCTGATGTCAGAGATTTAGTTGAAAAACCTGGTACTAGTTTTAATATTTTATAAATGACAGCAAAAATAATTGCTTTTAATGGTACACATTATACATAACACAAGTTATTTTACCCCAACATGCTTTCCACCACAATACAGTGGCTGCATCCAACCTAGCCACTTCATTGTAAACATTCTAGCTACAACCCTGAAAAGAATGGCCTACTTCTTCTTAGTTACATAATCACTGTAGTCTTTTAAATCGCTCCACTTTTTTGAGGGTAAAGGAATCTTACATATGCCAGGGACTCACAATAGAGGTTTCTGTTTTGGTGGAGTGATGGATTGAACTGGCCCAGTCATTCTGTGTCTCAAACACCCAACAAACCTGCACCCCCATCCCCAACCTCCAGCTCCCAGCATCTCTCAATTGATCAGCATGGCCATATGTTTCTGTTCTCCCTAAAAAGCTGGGAGCATGCCCAGGGGAGAAACAGAAAAAGGGATGTGTGGAGGACTGCAATGATCACTGAATGCATCGAAACTGACACATTCTATTGGATCCAAATCTCTTCATTTGAATTAAGGACAGCAATTAAACTGCAGCATCAAACATGCATGCAAAAACACACCCCATTCACTTATTTACTGTGACCAATGATTACTGAAATTGCGCACAGGATCTCAGGCAAAATGCTAGTATCCACTAGCACCCCTATGAGATTTACGTTAGTACTAGGACACCAAAGCCAACTTTAATTTAAAGACAGACAACAAAGGCAAAAGATAAAATAAAGAACAGTTAAAATTATTTTGCTGTTTCACAGTGAACTGTATGAATTCCTCAGCCCAACTTTGTGTATTACTATAGGAGCCGGTTAGACAATACCTAGTTAAATAAATAACACATTCTTATGTAGGGTATGCCTAGTATGGCTTTAAGTATTTTACTTCACATTTAAACAGTTTGTGACTATAAACAAAGATTCTACTGATGCGGGAACATACTGCTGTTTATGATGCACCTACTTGAGAGATCTTATTATTAAAAATTTTGTAACGTTAGCAACATAGTCTAACAAGCTTAAATAATTTACTCTAAGTGTTAATTTTTTTATGTTAAACAACCAGAGTAGCAAGAGGCGAATGAAATCTGATGCATATATATATATATATATATATATATATATATATATATATATATATATATATATATATATATATATAACCTCTGCAGTGGGCTATAAATTCGGTTAGAGACATTGTCCAGGTATAGCATATTATGCATATGCATTATGTGCATGCTGTTACAATTATAACCCCAAAATGATAGTTTTTAACAATACATACTCATTATCATTTGGTTTATCTGGGAAATTGTGGAAAGTACCTAGCTAGCTAAAGCCTGGTTTAACTGTATTAGGATGCATCCACAATAAAAAAGAACTGCCACACCATGCTGCTGGTTATTCACGAAAGTTTGTAGGATAATTTGTCAGTGGCCCAAAAGTTTATTGATAGAAAAGAGTGATGTTCAATAAATCAGATATAACTATGACAATATGAGAAGCGATAAATTAAAAATCACCTTTGACTGTGCATATTTTTTGTGCGTAAGAACAATTCTAAGTTTGACTTTAAACAAATAGCAAAATACAAAATAACAAAAGCTCCATTATTGTACAAATTAAAAATCAATGAAATACTAACTAACTTACTTGTCATAAAGGCGTTTGTTTACAAATGTTTATTGATAGAAAGCTTAATAAACAGCAAAGCGTAAGTGTGATCTGTGGGTGACGGGTAAACTTATTTAGCATTAGCACAAGCTTACTCCTTTAGACATGGCCTTGACTATTAGAGAATTTACCCTGTCTCATTAAGCATAAGTATGCACTTGTTAAAAGAAATTTTAGCAATATGACAAATTATTATAGCCAGTTAATGTAAAAACCCAAGGGGGAGAAAGTTCACTAGTCTGAAAAATATTAGGAAAGCTCGTATTGCTCAACTTTGCATCTGTTTGTGAGGAAAATCTAGACCTTCAATAAAATGAGTCAGTCCGCTTTGCTAATTGAGCCATAAGCACGAATGTCTTCCCCTTGCTGTAGTATGTGTGAGGGCAGAAGTCAGAACACATTTTGAGCCATATGGTAAAAACTATGTATGCTGTTTCAGTCATATTTCATCAATGATTTCAAATATGATTTTACAATTTCTTCATTTCTTCATTCAAAGAGGTAGTAGCCTGGTCTCATATGATTGAAAATAATTGCCAAGATGCCAGACAAGTGGACCAGACCCAAGTATTAACTTAAACCAGTGTTAATTTTGACAGCAAATTTTGATTTAGTCTTAGTCTTAGTCTTTTGACTAAAATGTCACTTAGTATTAGTCATAATTTAGGCATCTGAAAGGTTTTTAGTTTTAGTCTAGTTTTAGTCGACTAATTATCATAAGAATATAGTCAAGACTAAATCTAGAGTCGATTCAGTCCACTAAAATATAAAGGGTGTAAAATGTAATGCTTTTTCTTCAATTCCCTTTAATTATTTAAATCATTATATATATACTTACACAAAATTAAACATTTATTAACCAGTTATGGAATATTATTCATGTTTGAAAGATCAATACACACACAAACAGATTTAACAACCAACATCTGAGGTCTTCCATAAGTGCAGAGTGAATAAGAGAAAACTGTTATTTTATCCTTTATCACCTTTTTATTTATCTCTTATTTATTTGATAATTATTACTAGTGCTGTCTATCTAATTCAATTACATGCTCTGCGGTTAACTAATCTACATTAATTGCATTTATCACTTTTTACTATGAAAATATTTTTAGTTGTGCAATTCAAATAAATTTTAGCATAACAGTAAATCAATTAATGAAAAACTGCCACATCTCTAGATCAGTGTTCACTAGAGACACACACTGCATATTACATGCACTGATTCATTGTAAATAAAACTAGCTAATCTGTTTTGTGCACTTTCTTGTGTGTACGGAGAGATTTGGGACGTGATCATCAAACGCAGCTGGTTGCAGCTGAGTTAGCTAGCTAGTTTCCCGACTCTGATACCTGCACATATAACGTTTCACCTGCTTCCCACATACCTGATCCAACTAATCTGATCAAATCCAACTAATCTGACCATTACCCTTACTGAGTTAATACAGCGTTTACAGCAGGACACGCTCTAAACTGTACAGGACAGTGTGCAGGACTAGGATTAAGCAAAACTAAGCTAGCGTTAGCAGTGGTAAAGCTAGCTTAACGGTGGTGCTGAAGGGCTGATGTCCAGCGCGGTGTGGTGATTTTCTCTAAACACAAACACTAAACTCTCTTTCTCTCTGCTCAGACTGTCTAGATAACTTAGTTATATCATGAGTAACGACAGTTCACAGGTTCGTATGGTCTTCCCGGGTTTAGATCAGATTTGTGTAAGTGTGCGTTTGATTGACGGCTACTCGGTTAATTCCGCCTCTCTCAAACATGTTCGTCTCGTTTTTATTCGTTGACTAAAGTTCCAATCAATTTCGTCATAGTTTTTATCATTTCTGTAGATTTTATTTCGTTATCGTTTCGTTTTCGTCATGAAAAAAAGGTTCTATGACGAAAATAGTTCGAAAATTATGACAAAAATAGTTCGAAAACTATGACGAAAATAGTTCGTCAACGAAATTAACACTGACTTGAACTGGTTAACAGTTGGGTAAGCAGTAGTGTTAGGCTGAAAAAAGGGACAGTAATGCTGCTGACACACTAATAAAAAAAGATGTTTATAGGAAATTTCACAGGAAATGATTACATTTATTCAATAAAAAATAAATTACGAAATACATTAAGAAATAAATTTAGTTTACTGTAATACTCCAGTCTTATGTACTATTAAAAGATAACACCAGGAATATTACATCTTACCATTTTTAAAGCTTTACTTTAGACCTTTTTATCAGGTGAGGCTTTTATAAGGAGTCATGAAAGGGACAGACAGAGACCAAGACGCAGCACTGGACTGTTTGGCTAAGTACTACTCTTCCGCTTTACATAGCATTTCTGCACACAAAGACTAGTGTCTGTTCTGTGTCCACAGAGAATGTGCCAGGTTAGAGACCGGGGCAGGATAAATCTTGGCTGAGGAACATGCATTCCAAGACATTCACCTCATCAAGTCAAAAGCAGGTGAAATAGCAGAAGGCTGCAACATCATACATGCAGCATACTATATGCATACTATATACACTATATGCCCAAAAGTGTCCGCCCTCTCTAATTTATGAATTCAACAACTCTAAGTTGTACATACTGCTGCCACAGATATTTAACTGCGTGCAAACGCAGCTTGCACAAACTTCAAAGAAAAGCAACTGCAATTCAATATGAGAATCTTGAGAATGTGCACATGAGCCTAATGCCAGAAGCCTAATGCCAACCATTCACTGTAGAGAAAAAAGGACGGGCTATGGAGCATTGATTAATGGAGGGTCATTTGTGATCTAGAACTCATCTAACAAGGTCTCACTAAAATCCTCCAAAAACTAAACAAATCCTCAAAAGTCAAATATTTAGTGTAGCAAATTGAGACCTCCCTACTTATAACACTGATTTCAGAAGAGGCATTGGGTGAGCAAGAGTCTTCAAACGTCTTGACATTTTATGTATATCATACTGTTTGACTAAAAATAGGAGAAATAGAATCCACACAAATATAATCTACACAATGCTTTTACTTAATCCATCATCATAACATAAACTCAAGCATCACACTCGTCTCAAACCACACTTGGCATCTTAAATAGACTGACACGGTTTCTGCCACTGTATGTCTGTTAGCAATAAAATGGACAAAAGCACGAAACATAGCTATAAACATTAGCATCTAGCAGCTTAAAGCTACTGTATAGCTTAGATTTTATCATGATGTTTCAAACTACAAAGATCACAGTAATACAAGTGTTTTTTTTATGTTAGAATGAATGTCCCACTTACTTAAGATGTGACACGACGTCATCTATGTGGGTGACATTTAATTTGTGCCTCAAAGCTTCAATTTCATCTTCGCAGCTGGCACGAGAGGAGAGCCTTGAGCTTGATCTGAGAGAAAAATAAGACAAATCAGCTCATTACTTCAAAGCTTAAATTCAATAATTCTTTCAGCAGTTTACATACATGCATCAGGTCACATTTGACTTGATCTATCATGTGTATCGTTTACTGACCTACTTCCGCTGTGGCTGGAGCTGGACGCAGGCCTGCTAGGTGGTGTTGCAGTTTCACACTGGCTGCCTGGGCTTCCTGTTTTACAATTGTCTCCAAGAGCATAATTCACAACCCTGGGACTATACCGGGACATGACTTCATGTCCATCTCTGCAACATACACACAAAAGACACTGCTGCTTGACATGTTGCCAATAATGGCTGATTTAAAATCTCTAGCAAGCTTTCACAATGTGTTGTTTTTGGTTGCCCAGAATCAGTTTAAGTAGAAACTACAAGGAGCTTTTATTGAGTACTAAAATAAAGAAGAAAAATTAAGCAAAACAGAAGCAAAAATGGCTCGCGAGCCTTTGTCTGCAGTGAGGATGAGGCTAAAGGCAGCTTCCTCATTGAGTTTCGTTTAAATGTTTTAAATTCATAACCAGTGCACAGTCACAGCCCCCACAGATGAACTGCTCAAAATACTTGTTTTTACAATAGTCGCAACTTTTCCCATTCCACCTTAAATGACACTGCAGTACTGCACTATTTAAGATGACTCAATTGTGCGGGAGTGAGGAATGTGTTATGTGCTAGATTAAGTTAGTCAGAGCCTAACTACAACAGGACACATTTGCAATATTGGCCATAAGTACGATTTTTGTAGCTGGGATATAAAAAATTCCTAATTTAGCTACACCTCACTACCAGGTATCCGTGGTAGTTGGTAGGATAGGATACTAGTCAAAGGTAGAAAGATGTAACGACAGTCAGCTAAACAGACATGTCGGACTGATTGACTCATGGAGTTAACTGTGATTCCAATAGAACGTGAAGAAGTTGAGTTAATTCCGAGGGTGGATTCTACACAGTAACATTTATTTCAAAAACCGAGACACAGAAACACGTTTGAAAATATAGATATAAAATCTTAGCAGTTACGGACCTAATGCTAGTTTAATTAACTTAGTGGACTAGCAGGGGCTGACTATGCACTCATTTAGGTGTGTAGGTGCTTATGACTGGTAACAAGGTTACTGTAAGCAAAGTTTTATTACAAATTGTACTTTGTTCTAGACCGCCTGCCGCAAGAAAAAAATAGTACTGATTTGAAAGTTGGGGAAGACTATTTTTCAGACCGGCTGTCTAAACAGTGACTGCAGAATCTCTCACGTAATTTCTCTGAAAAGAACAGGCTACATCAGCACACACATATTACAAACTGGCATGGGTTTTGCCTATTATAAAATCTAATCTACATCATTAAAACAAACGTATTCAACATGTGGGCATATGGCAAAAGATTGTAGCTGATTAATGTTTCCTACTGTTTCAAATCACACAGAGCAGAACTGCAATTGGAGAGTTTATAAATTACAGAAATGTAAATACCAGTTTTGCAGTAGTGTGTATTACATCCATAGTCTCTTTATTCAACATGTACTAGGCACACATACACTCTATTACGTTCTACTGCACAGTTTCTGAAAGTAAATCACACATGATGAAAACCACTCTCTTATTGAACATGCACAATCAGAGGATTGTACTCATTCGCTCTGTCCTGCTTTCTGAAGTTGGGGTGGGGGTGGGGGTGGGGAGTGTTAGTAGGTTGGGCAGCAGAAGTATGTCTTTCATCCCTAGCCAATTCTCCAGCCATTAAACAAGAACCCCTCTGGACAGAGTGTTTGCAAGGACGTGCATGGTGCATGTCTAGATCTGAATAGAATGACGCTGTGTTTGAGCACACGTGAAGAACTATAGTATCTTATCATTAAGATACTTTATTAGCAAACCATCAAAACTATGTCTGTGCGCGTGTTTAGTCTACACTGCCTTAGAGGGTTTAAATTCCAGCAAACTAAAAGTTAAAAAAGATAACTTACTTGTCACTTTATTAGACAGACCTACCTTGCCAATACACAATGTCATTTTTCTATGCTCTGTTTGCATTAGTCTTTATCCAGGCTTCCATCAATGGGGAGTGTCGGACCACAATACAGCTGTTGGTTGAATATTTTTGGTAGTATTCAGCAGTGATAGAGTTATCAACAGCAATGTATCTGATACACACAAAACCATATCAGTGTCACTAACTGGGACTGGATGAGGGGTTGGGTGATAAATAATGAACACTTTAAGCCTATACAGCGCACCTACAACACTGTGCAAAAATCTAAGACGACCCTTTAATTGTTTCATGTTTTAGCCTCAAGGAAAAATAACAAAAACTTTTTTTCTTTTTTATTAGCTTATTAAGTGTGGTCATCTTTAGTACAGCTTAAATCTGCAAAAATGTTGCATATTCTGCTTTTCACAAATCGAAAAGAACCCAAATTCAAACAAATTCAAATGACTACAATTTGAACTGGAACACCAGCAGCTTCTTTGTTTGCAACCTCTCTCCACTTCTTTTTCTCAGTAATAACCTGCTTTCAGATTCAAAATGTTGGTCTGTGGATTTTCTTCAGATCTAAAGCAAGTGTGGAGCTTTCTAACTGTTTTGGTGAACTACCAGGTCTTGCACAGTTGTCATGTCATGAGTATCCTTTTCTCTAGTTCTTTTAGTTCTTTTTCCCAGTTATTGTTTATTTGCTTGCATCTGATTTGGGATTCGGGAAAAAATGAAGTTGAAAAGGTGTTTAATATAGAAACAGAAAAAGGGTCAAGGGTAAGACAGAAAGTCTTTGTAGCTGTCAATCAGATATGAGCGGGGCATTAGGCACCTTTCTAACAGTTGGAGGGGGACTGGACAAGAACAGAAGCTGCATTGTGGCCAGAAGCACGGATCAAAGAGCAGCACAAAGCTTCCCTATAACTGAAGGGTGTGCTGATGTTGTTGCAGACGGAAAGAAGTGCGGCTACATCAAGATTAAGCAAAAGAAGCAAAACACCTTTTGCTTCGTTATTACAATTTTTCTAAGTTACACATCCACGCTAAATGAGGGCCCTTTCCAACTACTTATTCTTCAGATTACCCCCACGTGAAATACGCTGTGCACAAAAACTTTTCAAGCTTAAAAGCTTCCTGCGCCGATTGTTACTCTACTTTTCCTGTGGAGATTTAGGAGAGCGCCTTTGGAGGTGCTCAGAGAAAACCTACACTAGGGTCCTCCAGCTCAATGGGCATTCAGTGCTGAGGCCGGCGCAAAAAAGGGACAGGTGCAGCTCTGCTGCGCTCACCCATAACAAATCATATGCAACAAAGAGTGGAGGCGGACCACACAGGCAGGGAGGGAAGCCGGCAAGAGGGAAGGGCGGTGAAGGCTGAGGGGGAAAGAAGAAGAAAGAAAGAAAGAAAGAAAAAAACCCCACTGCCAATCAGCTCCTATAAATCAAGTCCCTTTTCAGAAGACCAGTCTTCTCCCAGCAACACCAGAGTCACCGATTTCCTGCTCTGAGCGGCACAGGGTGCCGGGAAATCTCCCCCAAAACTGGGGCACACCAGTGGGCATGGATCCTGGGGTCCATTCGAAAGTGGGTGAAGGAACAGTTATTCCAAATTCAGTGGAGCAGCCAGTAACAGGAAACTTCAATTAAAAACCCTTTTAACAAGCCAGCCAGTTACGTTTAACAAAAAACTTAATAAAACCACCTGTGATAGCATTTTGTGATATCAGCTGATGCAGTAAGCAATTACACATGCAAATCATGTACTGGGTCAAGCATAAATAATCTATACTGAAACAAACTTCTTAAAAGCAACACAAGTAATGAATATTATTTTTTATTAAAGACAAGTAATGTAAAGATGAGTCAATATCTGTTATGTGACTACGGTAATTAACTGTAACGTGTTACACTTTATTGTTACAGAAAAACATTACAGTGTTTGTACCATGTTACCCACAACAATGTTAATAAGTGATCTCAAACAGACATGCTTATGTGGTTTTTCCCACATTATATAACGTACTGTTATCTATTACAGTGGTTCTCCAGATGGTTCACATTTTTTGCTGGAAGCCGACCCACAATGCATTAAGCAGAAATGTGGACCACCTGGAAGACCTAAAAACTGGTTTAAGAACAGCTAAACTATAAAATGGACAAGCGTTCAAAGCATAACTAAAAACACTGGTACACGTCATCATCAGTGCTAAACTTCTGTCAACTCTTATTCATTTAACAGCAAGGCTGTTTCTGGTTGTTTAAAAACTTGGCAGTTTAAGTATTTAAAGATTTAGGTAGTTTACACAACACTACTTAGTATAAGCTTCCCACTCTTGGTAGCTACATAATTCTCATAGTTCTCAGTGCAAAATCAAATAAACAAACTTAAGATACTAAAACACACAAAACACACTGCTGTACAACAGAAGATTCAATTGCAATAAAAACTACATGTGTTATGACACCTGTCCACTACAACATCTGTGTTTGACTGCACACATGAAAAGAGCGAGCTTACATATGGAAAAGCTGTTTGAAGAGAGGTCTGTGGAGATGTTACTATTAAATAAAATTTTATACTACTTTAAATAAAAACAAGGGCTACATTCGAAGTGCTCATTTATAATAAAAAAGGGAAATAAAATGTTTAGTCTTGCTAACTGAATTTCACATCTTAACAGTTTATCTCCCTCTCCTCCACACTTTCTCTTGTTTCGTGAAAGAAGTGAGCTCTTGGTTGACCAGCCTGGACTTTACATCTGGACTGAAATTGTATTAGGACCATTCTCACACACATATGAGATATCCAGGTCGTCCCGTGCTTGAGTGAGTTTCCTCCTGATACTCCAGTTTACTTCCACAGTTCAAACACATGCATGTTAGGTTGATTAGTCTTTCTAAACTGCCCCGTAGGTGTGAGTGTGTGCCTGAGTGTGTGTTGGTCATGTGATGGACTGGTGACCTGTCCATGGTGTACCCCGCCTTCGCCTAATGATGGGATTGGTTCCAGCCCCGCATGAGACCCGAATAGCAGGAAAAAAGCATAAGATAATGGAAGGATGGATATGAGCTTTTGATTAGCGCCACGGTGTCAGAACATATAAGACATGTTGGTTTGGAGCTGCCTGTGGGTATCTCTGTCTCGTCCAATCCTGGTAAAAAAAAGTTGCTTTCAGCGTTGCCATTTTTTTTTTTTAGAGCACGCCGTCTGACTCGCTTTATTCTCCGACTGATGCTTCTCGCCTGTGTGTGCGCTGCACTCCCGAATCTGCACAGTTCTGATTGGCTGATGAGTGCGTTTGGTGATTTTACTATGCACACGATTGGTCTGAGTTTACTGCGCCGCCCATATACCATAAGGACAAGAAAACTTGCGCCACTTAAAATAAACACTGTCTGAATTAAATCCTTGTCAGTGATTATCAGTTTGGGTTCGCATTCGACAACGTCTGGGTGCGGACCCGGGCCGCGGTCCGCCTATTACTGACCTCTGATATCCTTTTTTATTGTTTATATATGCTTGTTGTTGCCATATATGCTTGTTTTTGCCATTGTATTATTATGGAAGTACAGTACAGTCTTGCATAAGTAAAAGAATAAGTAATACGTAAAAGAAGCAACAAACAACATGTTGATGGTTTTTTAAAGTATTACAGAGCCCATGCAGCCTTGATCTAAGGGTTAAAGGTCATATTTTTCTCTGTATTAGCTGAATCTTTAGATATTATGCTTAGTACAGGGTAAATAAAAATTCTGAAGCTGTTGAATTTATTTTCTTTTGGAACATCATTTTTAAAAGTGTTGGATAATTTGTTGATGCAAGTGGTGAGCCTTGACCCGTCCTGCTCAAAAAGAACTAGGCAAACAAGAGTACAAAGCGGTGTTTCTGAGAGAGGCAATCATGCTGGGCATCTGCTGGTGTGATGTGGAGCGATTTATTGTAGTGATGCGTGAAAAAAATCACAAATTACTCTTTAAAGCTCTCTTTGAGCTTTCAAATCACTCCCTCTGATTAACTGTGCTGCCGTTTGCCATGCACCTGCCCTAAACAATGAGGCGTCTTGCACCAAACGCTACCCTGGGCTCTTTCCCTGAAGATTTAATGAACAGTTTCAGGGACAGTCTTCCGGACACAGATTAAGTCTTGGGCGGACCAAATGACAATCTCAATAGAGAACTTTCATTGAAAACACTTTTCACAGTATGATCAGTCTTTATCCGTGTCTGGGAATCTGTATCATCCCTTTTTGTCTTAAATTCTATGTCATGCCAGTTTGCATCTACAATGCAGCTACAAGTCAAGTGAAGATTCACCACATGACACCTCTGTATTAAGTTTGTTATAGGACAACAAACAAACCACTATTCAAAAGAAAGAACTTTGGCAGAGCTAGCATTCTTTCCAGCATCTTTCCATCACTTAGTGACGACCACTCCTTCTGTCTTATTGGTACCTGTAAATAACTTCTTTACAAAGAGTTAAACAGTCATCCGGATGTATTGTTACAATGACCAGCAGGAACGCCCCCAAAACGCCTATGCACATCTATTTTACAACAAAGGACCCTTTCCAATTGAGATAACTGGGCAACAAATTGCATCATCATCATAAAATGCTGCAAAGTAAAAAGCAAACAAAGTATTAGTTAAACAAACTGTAAACAACATGAAAGAAAGGCTTTGTACAACAACTGCAAGCAGCAAAGCCTCATTATGTTTCAAATTGGCCAGAATTTGTCAGGAACCCAACATGTCACGCCAACGCGTAAATTATTTCAAATGTATGTTTCGTTCCTTTGGAGCACTGCCTACTTTTGACAAAGTGGGGTCCTGACCTCTGACCTCTACCTCCGGATCCTCTTTAAGGTCAACACATTTATCAGCACTTTTATTTGTGAGGGGAGTAACTCTAAGGCTAAGCGAGGGGACGCCTGGTTGAGAAATGGATATTTTACCCTAAACCATTTGGGTTCTTTTCTTTTTGAATTGAAATAGAGAGCAGAAAAGGTTAAGTATGAGTTAGACTAAATAGCTGATCTCAAACTCACACTATCGATACTGCAACATACCAGCAGAAAACTTTAGATCAAATATCAGAGTTTAACCTGACCTGATTCCATATCAAATCTAGCCTAAAATATCACAGAATTGTTTTCAGCACACCATAAGTACAGTAGGTCATTTAATAACAACAGCAGCTACATATCACTTAGATTAACATAAGAATAACAAGCAGTTAGCTAGGCATTAGTTAACAAGGCCTTTAAAGACCATGTTGCGCTCTGTGACGCAGTATAACAAAGATAGCTCTGCCTATGTACTGAAGATTTTGCCAGTGTCATGTCACTGTTGGTGTACTGAAAAAATGTATGTTGGTCGTACTGTTTACTGATGACAATGCACCACCCACAGGACAGAGGGTGGGTTACTTATTGGTTTAAAAATAAAAAAAATCTCCTGCTTAAGAGAAATACTGTAAAGTGTGACATGATAAAAACCCTAACAAAGTATGATGTTAAAGTATCAGCATTTATTTGTAACACCTAAAAGAGTATGCTGTAGCATCTAATTGAAAATATCCAAATTAATATAAAAAATAACAACAACAACAACAACAACAACAATAATAATAATAATAATAATAATACACCACATGATAACTGTACACCCAGTTTTATTGTACATAAAAAAAATCATGTCATGTCACTGGGTTGCTATGGTGTAAACTAGTTGCATGTTCTGATTTTCCATATAGGAAACTCTACCACAAGCTACCACAAAATGTCTATAGTTTGTGTCTTTTGTGTTAGTTTTACTGCGAAAGCAAGAGAGGTTTTGTTGAGTACCAAAAGAAAAACTGGCTTGTGAGCCGAAGCTGAAGGCAGCTTTCTGTGAATAAACCTGCTGCACTATTAATGGTGGACCAGAAAATCTGGTGAATAAAAAATTGTTCTCCCTCATGCAGTCGGTAGAAGTATTTTCGTTTGCTTTCCTGAGCAGAAGGACGCATAGAGGAGAAGGTAGCTCTTATATCAACTGCCTCGACAGCAGCTTATCTTTTAGTTCAGTTAAAGGGAGAGACCAGTAGATATCTGTTTTTGTGTAAGTAAGAGAGACAAACAGAGAGAGAGAAAGACAGACAGTGCAAGAGCTCCATAGTTCTTTCATGCTTTATTTAAAACACACCGAGATGCGTAGCCTGCGTAGCCTAGGTGTACTCAACATAATCATATAATAACGTGGTCATTTTCTGTATAGTGTATAAAACTGTATTGAATGTATTAATATTTGTGAAATACCAACCAACTCTAATACAACCTCATTTAAGCTACAGGAGATTTTAGACCTAAATGTTAACCTGCGTTCTCCACTACCATCAGCAAAACACTAACCCAATCTCTTTTGGGCATTCTGGCAGCTTAAGCAGCTTAAGGAGGCCCAACACCGTAGTAACACATTTTATGCTGTTTTCTTTAAATTTGTCACCCTTCAGTGCCCTTCAGACCCTGATTTTCTTTCATTAGAGAATCTCCATTCAGAAGGCTTTGTGGTTCAGAACTAGACCTAAACCTTATCCGGAAAACTGACCCAAAGTTTGTTTGAAAATTCTAAACGAATAAGAAATATAGGAATAAGAGTGGTTTTGTTGATAGCTATGTGTAACTTCTTGTTCAACAAGAATGTCCATCTAATCTTATTGGAAAGAGTTGAGAGTTGGGAGCCTATCTCACTAACAATGAATCCTGCTTTCTGAAACGCCCCTATAGTTTTCAATTACTGCATTTTCCTTACCTGCCCTCCCTGGCTGCTTTCTCTCGCAGAGTGAGCAGCAGCAGCTGCAGCTCAGCCCGTAGCAGGTCTTTGGCGGCTGGGGGGTCAGCCAGAAGTGAGCAGGGGATCTGGGGCCTGGACTTCTCACTCTGAATGTCTTGCCAAATCTGCTCCCACATCTGCACCTACAGTAAGTCAACAGGAAAAGCAGAACACACCAAAAGACAGGGCTTTGATAAACACACACCACTTACTGTACGTCTATTACAGCGGATCCAGGATCTATCAGTTGATCTAAATTGGTTTTAAGCAAGGTGAAAAGAGTGTAAAGCTTTGAAAAAAGCTACCTTGCTGAGTCAAGAGGAAAATAATATGCTAAAACAAAATGCCAGTTTAAAAACCAGAGGTTTCAGGCTGGATTTCACCAGAATTTCTTGGCTCACATCACAAATCTTTACATATTAATAACAACCATACAGGCTAAAAAAAGCTTAGTTTAGCTTTCCAATGCAAAATCCACATTAAATTCCTGAAAACAATTTGTCTTTAAATACTCATTCAGCACCGATAATCATCAAGTACAACTGAAATTATGAAACGTTCTTCCGTACATTGTGTGCAATTACACCAGAGTTTCCAGAGTCTCAAAATAACCAATACACAGTGTAGTATTACATTAGCCTTTTAATAAGGCACTTATTTAAGTAAAGCTAAATAATCAGCTTACTGAAAAAAAAATTATTTACAAAAAAAAAACATTAAACATTATTTACAGCACATTTTACAGCAAGAATAACAAAAATTTTCTCCAGGTTTGTTGTCTTTTCCAGGTTTTTTGGCTACCTAGCCTACTGGCCTCTTGGAGCTTTTGCAACCAAAGACTACCACAAAGCTAAGATTTTGTCAATATCTCAGAATATGATGCTTCAACAAGCCGATTGTTAGGTCTGCCATAAAAAGCCTTTTCAGGGCCTAGACCCCCAAATCAAATGTCAATCACAGAACTTGTGGGCCTTTTCACAGTCACTTCCTTGTTAATTGGCCATCACAGTGCATTACAAGGGTTGAATTCTTTTCACTCCAACACGCTTATTAACACATTTAGGTCCAAACCTTTTCTAAGTCAGTAGAGTACAAGGTATTTTTTTAGCATGCCACAAAAACTACCCAATTATCATTCTAGTGCATTTCTTGTATTGAGAAGGAGAAAGAGAAATGGGTAGAGCTGATAAGTTAAATTAGCTATACAGTTCTTCAACAAACAAAGAAAACAAAGTATGGTGCCACTGGGCTCTAATGCTAGCTAGCTAATGTTAGCACTTATTGATAGAAGCCTAACTGGCCTATTTAAAATCTCCTTGATACAGACTGTGGGTTCTATAGGGTGTTTCTTGCTATGAACCCATCGTCATGTTCTGGTTGTTAATGTTAGCTGATTTTATGGACTGCCCATATTTTATACCCACCTTACAAAGATGGTTAGCTATCTTCGCCAACCCCCATCTAACCGACAAGCCTGACAACCAAATTACTAATTCTGTCTTCATGGCAAGAAACACCCTATAAAATCCACAATCTATTTAAAGGGTATCCACAAAGGGCCAGTTTAGCTTTTGCCAGTGGGTATTAACATTAGCAAGCTGGCTATCATTAGAGCACACTGGCATCAAAATGACTTTTTCTTCAATAGTTTAAGAATTTTAACCCCTCTTATTAACTACAGCCATGCCGTTGTTTCTTTCTCATCATAGAATAATAATAGGATTTTTTTTATTTAAATTATAAGAGCCCCAACTAGGGCCCATACATCATGTCTGCTTGGATAGAGCTGAACAATCTTATTCCGGAAGTAAAAATGTCATCCATAATGGCTATAAGAATTTTTACCCATACACGTATCCATTATCCAGCCACTGTATACTTACTATAATGGTAATGGTATGGTATATTTTCCAATTAAAGCCATGAAATAGTGTGGTTTCAACCTTTTTATTCTCTGTGGTAGTTGTGGTGTTCAAGGTGCTCTCTAACAATAGTAATGTCTACATGGTCAGACTGAGAAAAAATTTAACCTGTCAGATTTTTTTTCTTCCTCAAAATAAAGCACAATATGTATATATATATATATATATATATATATATATATATATATATATATATATATATATATATATATATATATATATATATATATAGTCTTTCCATTTAGAGGTGGGATGTGGTGTTAAACATGACGATCTGCTCTGCAAAACTAACAGGCAGGCTAACTAACTAACTAACTTCCTTTTTAGTACTTATTTTTGTCTTAGAGCCACTTTAATGAGTAAAACAAATTACAGGTCATGTCAGGATTAATGTCATTCTTATAGAGTTAAACAAAGAATATTCTTTTGTAAGGCTCACTGTAGCATGACTGATAGAAAACATAAAAAAACCCTGAAAATACATGACTGAAAAAGCTGGCAGAAAAAGGAGTGAATGTGATTGTTAAACACATTAGAGGTGCTTTGTGGGTTGTGTAGTAGTCGTTTTTGACGGGACGGTTGTTATTATAATGTCATGAGCTACCTAGTAGCTGAGTGACTGGTTCAGCTAAGTGTTAAAAACTCTTCATTTAAGGTTTTTTTTAAATGTCTATAGAGAAAATGAATAGGATTTTTACTTTTGCTGAAAAAATGGGCAGCCAAACAAGAGAGGGTGTGTTGATGTGAATTACACCACAATTGTACTGAGATTTGGTCGCAAGCCTGAGCCGAAGGTTAATGACATAGTTTATCACAGCCATAATTTGATTTGTGACAACACACCTCAGGCCTTCTAAACCTTTTACCCAACAGTACTGCAGAATAAATAAAATTAAAGCAAAGTCCAGAATGTTACATCAAATGTGTTTGAACACCTGCTGTTTCTTATGCAAAAAAAGTAGTGTCTGTTTGTGATATGAACTGTGATATGAACTTGAGTAAAATGGGTATTGTATTAGCCATTCATTGGATATTTGACCTTCTCTCTACTATTGTCAGTGAAATACATGTTCACCTAACTACATTATCCCACCCTATAATAACAAACTGCAAGCAAATATATTTTCAAATTCCTGTTCATTTCTGTTTTGTTGGACACAATGTTTCAGAAAGCTGGATTATTACTTTAGCCATTATAGGCCATCTAAACAGTGCAGAACCTAGAACCACTTTCTTTATTAAAAGTGATTTGATGTCATCTGGTGTTTAATCATTGTTGTACATCGTAGATCTAGTATCCTAGAAACTTTAATCAGACATGCAGCATATGATTTGCCACATCATTTGGCCAAGATGACACAGCCACGATTTCAGTCTTATAAACTTAAAACTGATCCACATACAGCATCTGCGCCAAGAATCTTTCAGAATTCAGAAGCCAGGTATTGAACTACCATGATGACCATGAGCCTTACATGGCCTGAAATCCTGACAATAATCACAACTAGACTAGACACGGACCATATGTGCAGGTCAGATGGTAAGAATTTCTTCCCAAGTTAAACACTCACAGTGTCCTAAGGGACCCAGAAGTGGTCAGGAGCTGGAAATAATCCACACGCATATGACTGCCAGCCAGCAGACATGGAAAAAATAGAAAGAGGGAAAGCAAACAGCAGGAATGATCACACTGGGGCACACAGTCTGAACTCAATTATAGCTCTCCACACCTGGCCCCAAACTTACCCTGCACCCCCCACCCCCTTCTCCTGAAGTGAACTTCAAAGCATTCATAGAAAGAAGAACATCAAACCAGCTCTTTACTCCCACTGTGCTCTTTTAAACCAGGCTGTCCAACTGCCCCAGCAAAGGCCATGCTTGCTGTTTCCCTCTCTCCCATTGTCCTTGCATGTATCCCACACCGAGGTGTTTATAATATGCTCTGCCACAAGTGTGAATTCATAAAAGGCTGAATGCTCTGTAAACTCTGAGATAGAAATTTTGTAGAAGCCTGTTATTTTTTTCTAGCTTACCCCACAGCCGGAAGCATTATAACAAGCAACACTTGTTGGCCGTTTTTTAGGCCGTTATAATCTTAACAACAGGATGGAATTAGAGCATTTAAAGCCCATGTTTGCTTCCTGACATGTTTAGCTCATTTGCAGTGCATGGCAGCTTATGCCTCTGCACACCACGTCTTACATTACTACATTAATAAATAATAACTCAAATAATAAAACATCAAACATTGCCTACATTAAGAGTTTAGTATTTATATAATTATATAATAACAGTCCATAAGCTCAATACACATAAAAAGCTGCGAATCAGTGATGTCACACTCATAAACAACACTTATTTGCCCTTGAGTGGCTCAGACTGCAGATGGACTGTACAAGAGCTTTTATAATGGAAAATGTGGGGGGAAAACAATTCTATTCTAAAACAATGCTAAAGGATCCATACATACAAAATTAGAGGCCGAAGTTTTTTTCTGATGGCCCTAGGGGTTTCAATGTGAACTTACTAGTATGATTTTATTGCAGACTGACAATTTTTTACATTACAATAAGTACAATTTACATATCAGCCAGTTTCAGGTTGGAAAATGGTCATGTAAATATGATATACTGTATACTGCTACATAAACCCTCCAAAATATTAGAGGTGCCATAGAATGAAAGACGGTATTTACACTGGCATAGTTCCAGGCTGTGAATGTGATGCCTGTACTTTTTTCGTACTGGACCGTAAATGGGCATTGTTGATATTCAAGTATTTTCCATGCTTTTTTTAAAAAATAAAAGAGTTAAATGTAGTATGTAAACACTGTGAATTTTTAAAAATGTAACTAGTATGTTCACAGTCCATATATAGGTATATAAACCCATATAGGTCCTATATGTAGACTGCTTAATTGAACACTTGTGTTTTAGGTTTGACTAAACGCATTAGGCCTGTAGACGAAAGCGGGTGACATAAAAATATTCATTGTCCATATCTTCCTAGAAAGAAGTGTCTAAATTGTAGATATATCGATTAATCTTTTATTACAGCAGCGGTGAATGGTCTTTGAGTTTTAGCAGAAAAGCACGACAAATGTAGCTGTGCTGTGAAAATACGTTGTGTCAAGCGTTTTTACGGTTAGAGTAGGTAATAAGTAAACACAAACCTGACAGTCTCACTATATTTGCAGTACACCACAACATTTAGGTTTATATTGGTTGAGTTCAGTGATTCCAAGCCTTCCTTTTTTATACAATTGTAACTCAGGACCAAGTAAGCCATTTTTCAAAAAAGCTTGCAAAGATCTTCAGAAAGATGTAAAGGCCTCAAACTAAAAAGTAACACTTCGGTCTTTGTTAACTTTATTCTAACAGCTCTCCTTACCTCAGAATATATTTCAGTGTACATGTCTATCAGTCCTTCTCCAAGTACAGCCCTAATCTCTGGAAGCTCAGAGTCAGGCACATACTCGCTCACCAGGTCCCACACAGACTGCTGGTGTTGGAAATTCTCCATGGAGCCACACGTATCACCGACATAAGCTACGCATCTGGTCCTGCTGCTTTATATAAAATCATAAAACAAAAAAGGCAAGACAAAAATGATCAGTTAAAACGACAATGTAAAAGTTAAACATGCCGGAACGGCAAGATAACTAATAAGAAAATAGTCCCTGTTTTAACACCACCAAAACTAGCATAATGTGGCTAGTATGGTAGGTGTTCTGATTATTTTGGATAGTAAAGAGAATATATATGCCTAGGTTTGTGTTGTAGACATGACGACCACTGGTTCCTATCACCTGTAAAGAAGTTCCTATCACCTTACTTTCTAGTAGTAGTTTCTAATTTCCAAATGAACTGTTTATATGAAACCACTCCGAGTTTACGTATGAACTGAATAATGAATATCTGGGCTGGAAATCCGTTGCAGTTTAGTATCAGCAAGTTAGTATCATCACGTACCTCATATTTAGGTTCACGGTGCTCACAAGCAACAATACAACAAGTACCAGTTAAACCGTTTTTACTGTATTTGTGCCGATTTTATACAAACTACTGCATGTTATGTTACGTACTGGCTCCTCTGTGGGCTTCCTGTAACTAAGGAAAACAGTCCGGTTGGTAGGAAAGAAATATCGCGAGATTTAATGCGACCAGCGCTAACTAGTACAGGGACGGTTGTTTTTTTTTGTTTGCTTGTTTTTTATTTTCTAACCTTTTATTGTTTATAGATTTTACATTGCTGATATTATTATTATTATTATTATTATTATTGTTGTTGTTGTTGTTGTTGTTGTAAGTTAAAAATAATTGGGAAATTAAAAGTAGACTTTGCTTTGTCATGAGAAAGTGCCATAATGATCAGTAACATACATTTCCTTATATTGCAAAGTAGTAGTAGTAGTACTAGAAGTAATAATAATAATAATAATAATAACAATAATAATAATAATAAATCCTCTAATGATATGTCAATTTGATCGATGCCTAAGTCTACTTGATCCAAACACCAGCCTGTCACGTGTGAAAGTGAAACATAATCCGAGAGGCGGAAAACTTTGCAGAGAGTGAGAGTGGCGCTGCTGAGTGTGAGAAGAAAGCTGAAGCAGTCTGTGATGTAGCCTCACTCTTTATTCCAGACGACGGAACCTACCACAGAAACGCCTCCAGCCTCTTTATGCTACTCTGAGCTCCCGACTCAGTCTCTGTTCTCTCGGTTGGTCATGGCTGTGTCGAGTGCCCTGCTGCTGTTTCTGTTGAGTGTCCGAGGCTCCTTCTCTTCTCCGTTCCCTGTGGCCGGTCAGGAGGAGACGTGTGAGGCGAACGGCTCGGTGTACTATGTGGGCGAGTGGTACTTTCTGGATTCTGACCACTGCAGTCAGTGTGAGTGCACGACTCTGGGCTCCGTGTGCTCGCGGACTGAGTGCACGGCTCTGCCCGCCGCCTGCATCCACGTGAGCCATTATCCCAGCGACTGCTGCCCGCGCTGCGAGAGGATAGGCTGCGAGTACCGCGGAGAAGTGTACGAGCTGGGCCAGACCTTCCAGGTACAGACACATTAATAGAGTTGTGTAGAATACAGTACGTTTCGCAGGGCTTTACTCTCACACGGGAGTCACCGCTAATGATCAGATACTTCTGGAGGTGAATCAGGTGTTCTGGAGCAGGAAAACACTAAACTTACTCATAATTCATTTGTACACTACCATTGTCCAGCCTGTCATTAAACCTCAGGTCTTTCAGGGTGGTTTAATGTAAAATGATTTGTAGACAAATCTACTTTTTCTTTATAGTGATGGCTATGGTGGGAACCAGGGGTCTATCGAAAACCACCAACAATACACGTTTCATTCAGTTTTATAGCTAGTGATGATGATAAAACAATGGCATACATGAAAATAAGTTTTCTTTGCAGACCATTGCCTTAGAACACCATCTTTTATTCTCTGACTTAATTAACATAAACAAATTAAACTAACTAAAATATCATGGAACTACAATAAATCAATGATGACCCAGTGTATTCATAATTTTAGCATGGAGTATCTTTCTGTGATGTAACCATCACCACCACTGTGAACAACTCTAACTTGGCAATAAGGAAGCTGAAATGTTGGTGGTGTTTCCCTTTAACACGAAGACCACTGTCCAGTGTGTGAAGCCAGCATCTCGTTAACGCTCTGTCTACCAGTTAAGATGGTCTTTTGGAAAACTGGGTCAAGGCTGTTTTTGTGCTGTGTCTGTAAAGCTGATATATAGATGCTGTATCTGAACTAGCTGTTTATTGTTAATACACCGATTGTGGTATAATGCGACAAAAGGTTGTACTACATTTTTTAATGAACAGTCTGTAATAAAGTGATGGATGTGAGCAGCAATCAAGGGGAAATTCTACTGTTTTGTGGGCATAATTCAATCTTTTCCATTCGGACAGAATCATTGATCAGAATTTTGATCAGAATGGTGATGAAAACCAGGGCTTGCAATGTCCTACCTACATCTTAGTGTTTTTACCTTTTCTTTGGGTTACAATGAAGTGCATGTACCTTTTTACCATGGATGATTTTGTTTTAGGCCAGAATCTGAATGCCATAGCCATATTTTAAAGACATTTGTGACCGTTTCATGTAATAACTTTTAGAGGTTTACCACCACTGTGAACAATTCTGATTCAGTATGTCCCCAGAACATTTGACATGAAAACCTCCTGGAAGACTTCTGTCAGGGCTCGCTTGTATTGCACGCTTTTATCCAGCCATTTATTCAGTTCAGTTTTTCTAGAACACTGAACATCCTGTGTCATCTGTATGAACTCATGCAGGACAATTCCTGGAATTTCTGTTCCTGTCTATCACTTGATAGTTTCTGGAAGTTTCCCTCTGTATATGAACTGGATCACATGATCCAGCACATGCTGTATTTGTGCTTATTAGTAAACTCTGTTACTCTGGTGATCAGCATAAGTATAATAGCTAAATGTTTACATGATATTCTGTGTGATTTTTGTCCAGAGTGCAGTGAGGCCAATATGCTAATTTACAGGAGCGCTTTTAACAATGGCCGCGAGAGGGCAGTGTTGCACTGAGACTGAGACACGCTGCGCCATTGGATCTCATGTTTATGGTTAGAGCTGTAGAGAATCATAAACCACAGCTTCTTACGATTTTTAGTGATATATCGACTCGAGTAGAAGTAAATGTCGCCACAAAACAACCAGTAAAGGGTATATAATAAAAAAAACTCCTCAAGGTATAAGGTGAAACGTTCTGGGAACCCCGTATAACTGCAGGAGGATTCCTCAGTTTATCGGAGGAACTAGTGTCCGATAGATTCTGTTCTTTACTTTAGGGGGCAGTAACACAATCTAGAAGCTGTAACAAACAGAACATAACATTAAAAAAGTGGAACTAAATTAGGCAAAAAGAAAAAGTGCTTGTCTCAGCGAGATACACGAGTAGAAGAAAAAAAAACGTCAAAATGTTATTTAAGTGCGCAACTGAGTAGATGTAGCTCTCTACAGAGTCTGTATCTGAGCAGGCAGACATTCAGATAAAGAGACTCTTGTATAATCCCAGCAAACACACAAAGTTGTCACAGCGTTGCCTAATTTCTTACAACATTGCCAAAAGGTGGTGCAGTTTATCAGCAATAACATTAAAACTACGTCCTGGTATTTACACTCATTGTCCATTATATCAGCTTCATTTACAATACAGGTAAACTTTGTAGTTCTACATCTGTTTCTTCAAGGATCAGGACCCCTAGATGACCACCACAGAGCACATATTATTTAGATGGTGGGTCATTCTCAGCACTGCAGTGACATTGTGTTGGTCATTCTCTTGTGCTTCATCAGTGGTCACAAGCTGCTGCCCACTGGGCACTGTTGGCTGGATGTTGCTGTTTGGTGGACTATTCTCAGTCCAGAAGTGATGCAGGGGTGTTTAAAAACTCCAGCAGCACCGCGGTGTCTGATCAACTCACACCAGCACAACGCACACTACCATGCCACCACCACACATATATATATATATGTATATGTGTGGTGACACAGCGCAGGGAAATGACATATCACTGGAGAGCTGCGGCCCAGGAGGCGCACAATAGAGATCAGTCTTAGGCACGCTTCAGTGTCTCACTGATTCGGTTATTATGGCTAATGGAGGATCCCTGAGGGCATAATCAGAGTCCTCTGACAGGTTTGAGGGCAGATGCTTTTGCGAGTTGATGCTGTTTTCTTCCAGCCCATTTAACCAGCACCTCCGCATCTGAGCCCCAGGTGGCAGCGCCACCTCCACTTAAACAGAATCTGTAGTCTTCCTTCTGGAGGATCTGAAGATTTAGTAGAGTATGTTTAGCAAGCTCGGACTAAAACTGTGAAACTGTGTAGTAGCTACTTAAAGCTTCAGTCTTAAGTGGAGTTAAGTGGAGTCCCTGAAAAAGTTCTCAGAAAAAAGCAACATCCCAGAAGAACCTATAGTCAGAAACATGTCTAGATAGTAGGCCTGAATTGTACTGTGAAAAAGTGGCATTTTGGTATTTTGCGAGAAATGCTGCAATACTTAAAATGCAATAAAGGAATAAAATATTTAGTAGTATTTTGTGCAGTCATATGGAAAAAGTTTAACTAAGTGACTAGTTCACATTCCAGGCAGAAAAAAAAATTGACAGAGCTGCAGCAGACAAGTCATGGGTATAAAAATAATAAACTAAATAAAGAAGCAGGTGTGCATAAAAATAATGTTGCTTTAATGTATTTTTATAATGTGTTCTAGTGATTTGCAACATCAGACTGAAATGAAAAGTAGTGTTTGTTGTAGGTACTTTCAGTTGAATATGAAGGAAAGACCTGTGACTTGGTAGTATTGTGAAAGCAAGATAATGAGCTATCTTTCTAAATGCCTTGATGTTTATATATCAACTGTTCCAGAATGTTTATCTCATTAAAAGTGAATTTTAAAGTTTAAATTGTTTGTATGATACTAAACCTGAGAGTTATATTAAACACCCAACAAAGCTTGATATAAATATGATAATGTGCACCACCACACAAACAAAACGAGAATCATTATCCTGCTGTTATTTTCTGTTTGTTATGCATAAACAAATGAACAGGCGACAGGTGTCTACAGATAGGTGGGGCAGGAGATGTCAATCTTATTTACTAGGGAATGTTTACAGAAGTGTTATCCAAGATTAGAAGAAATATGGTGACATTACGTCAGGTATTTATTAGACTTTGAGAAGATATTTTGTAGATGTATATCGAGGCCCAGAAGAAATTAATGATATAAAGAAAATCAGGTTCTCTGGGGCTTCAGTCACAATTAAGGCTGGCAAAGGCATGTTGACCCTGGAGGAAGCAGAAGACATAACAGTTAATTAACAGTATATATAAGACTGACTAAAAACACTGTCTGGAATACAGATATATTTATATAGTATGAGTTAACTAATGTAGTGATCTCCTTGATAAAATCCTTCGCTGTTTGTTTCTGCAGTCCAGTCCTTGTCAGAATATGTTACTCTACATAATGTGTTTGTTTGACAGCCATCAGAATGTGAGCAGTGTACCTGTGACAGTGATGGCATTGCAAGGTGCCTGGTAGCAGACTGCGCCCCTCCACCCTGTGTGAACCCTGTCTATCAACCCGGGAAGTGTTGTCCAGACTGCAAAGATGGTAAGTTTCTTCAAACACATAAAGCAACTTGGGGGGGGGGGGGGACAATAACATACCAGCATATCAGTAATTCTGCTTCTTAACAACTCAAACGATTTGAGCAGCAATAGCATATGCAGACAGACCCCATAGTGCAAAGAGGCAGCAAAGTCTTCGGTCTGCATTCCAGGTGCACATCTGTGTGGTTGGGCTGGTAATAACCCTGCGCATAATATCCTCATGTAATCTGAGATCTGCAATAAAGGATAAAATGTGGAAACACGCACTGTTTGGGGGGCACGCTCTCCAATTTATTGCCAAGAAATGTGATAATGCTCCTCATGAAATTCATTCCAGCAGTGCCGTCAGCTCCCTCTGCTATAATGCACGGAGGCAATTATAGTATTTACCCCAACACTGAAAAAGGGATGCAACTCTGGGGACCTAAATCAGCGTATGTGTAGAACATGTCTTTCCCAATGTGGGGAAAATGATACTGGATACTGGATTAAGCTTTAGATAAGGATGTTGTATCAATAATAAAATATGGTATATTTGTTTAATTCAAAGTAAAAAGCTATGATGGGAATCCTTTCAGGTATTAACCCTTTCCATTTTTTCTGTGCACTTCTCCACATCCTGTTTGCAAGTACCCTGTATATTTATCAGTATAATTTAAGCAAAAATTTTCACTCTTTGTATTTTACTGTAACTTCCCATATTTCCAAGCATGCTGGGTAATTAAGATGACACCTCACTGTTTACTGCTGGAGCAGAGTGTACCAGTCAGACCAGAATAGTGGAAAAAATTGCACTTATATCATGAGAGAGAGGGTACCTGGCTACTTTACAGCAAAGTGAAATACCTTAATCAGCATCAGCATGTTCTACGTTTACCAGAAATATTGTTTATCAGTTCTGTTCATAGAACGTGTTTTATTTTGATCATCATGAGAGTCTTTTGTGTTCAGATCAGTACATCTTGCTATAATAAATGTAAACTGTTGGCGACTTTCCGCTTAGTTTTTGCTTACTAGGCTTTCTGTAGGCCAGTTTTGCTCTGTTGTCAAGATATCACGTTTGAATCCTGGTGATGTCACAGCCCCCCAAAATTCACTAATTATTGACATGTTATCAATATTTTTTTGTTGATTTCACTAAATCTGTGGGTTATCAGTGATGGAATATATTTTTTAGCCAACCAGTATACTGGTTAAGAGCTAGTGGCAAAATTGTCTGTTAAAATGATGCAAGTTGTATCAGGTGTATCATTTTGGCTGTATATAGTTATAGCCTATACAATCCACCTAACACTTCAAAAAGTGTGTCGATGTAGGCTGAATCCATTACTTTCCTCTTCAGTTTTAAAAATTTAGGAATTCCTAAATTGTCACCACAATAGATTACTTTTAGGCTGTGTTCACAGTGACCAGTCCAGTCTTTTTCTTTAAATGTGACACAGTTTTGCCTTTTGTGTGACTGCAATAAACACTGAATCTAAGTTTAAATTCAGATTTGGGTTACTGGATGTGGTATTGCAATCTGATACGTATCTGATACATGGCAGTGTGACCCCCGTTTGACCAGCCAGATTGTAATCAAAGTGACCTCAGTGCGTCAATGCGTCAGTCCAACTAAATTTATCATAATGTTGCCCGTGGCGGACCATTTATAGAAGCATTATCAAAAAGCAGTTATGCTTTCTATTTACTTTCAAAACAGAGATTTGTTTGTTTTAGTACAACAGTTCACCATTTTTACTTCTTTCTCTGATTTGTAAAGAGGTGTGAGTTGAAACATTAAAGGAAATAGAGGACACCTGTGTTAATTGGATGAGCGTGCAGGTGGATCTGTGTTTTTTTGGGCAGTTTATTGAATTTGGGCCATTTATACTTGCACTCTGGATGGAGCCTCATGTATTGCAAATGTGAGGCTCAACATACATGTGATTCTAGAAATGATGGAATCATGTGAAACACATTTAAAGTTGATGAAAATATAGTCAATCACTCAACAGCTTGTTTACTTCTCGTAATAAAATGTGTTTCATGTCAATATTGTAATTTTATACTTTTACTTAAATGGTTCCTCTTTCACCTGCAAGTCGGTGCTCAGCAGACGCAGCTCCACACATGCAAATGTATACGGATAATGAAAAAACGTACACTTGTTTTAAATGTGTCTTAGTGGTAATGATCCTGAAGTGTGGGTTTGTCTGAAATTCTCTGACTCCTCAGGTCCCAACTGCTATGTGGACGCCTCTAGGACTAAGATAATCCCCGGAGGAGACCCAGTGTGGGTGGATTCCTGCACCAAGTGCCGCTGCCATGATGGCCAGGATGCGGGCTATTGGGAAGGCAACCGACTCGCCACCTGCACCCATATCCGCAACTGCACACCGAGCAGCGAACACAACTGACTCTCAGAGAAGTTTCCTAGCAGATAGCAGGAACTCTCCTAAAGCAAAGTAGTCAGTCAGTCCAGACGTATTTGGTGTCCAAATAAAGCTTATTTCTGAGTTTTTGATTTGATTTCACACAGAACTATTGCTGTAAGGCTCACACAAGCTGAAGGTTGCTTGTGGTCGTAGCTCTGTTCACTTGTAGCTCTAGTGAATAAGAATTATGTTTATGTATAACGTGCCTATCATTGAGGTTAAAGGACTTAAGTGACTGAATAATGCTGTGGCCTTGTAAGGGATATTCCCAAATTAAGCCCTAGAATGCAGACTAGATAATAGAAATGTGTTAGTAAGTATGAGGAGTATGTATGAAACACTCCATGTATTTACTGCACACAGGAACAGCAAGAACTTCAGGGAGTTTTTCTGTTGTTCTTACGTATTATTTTCTCTTTCTACAAAAAAAAAAATCCAATTTGGATACATTTTCTTTAATATATTAATTAGTGTCATTAGGAATACAAGAGGTCAAATGTTTTTAAAGAGCAAGCACTATGAACAGTTTATATACTGTAATGTACTACATTTCTTGCAATAAGAGTTGATTTTTGTGGTCACGAAACTTTGCCCTTACTGCACTACCATCTGCTACACTTGCTCCAGCTATAGTCGCAAGCTTGCCAAAATGGGAAATTTAATAGTGACTATGTCTGTAAACATGGCTACTCACTTCTTACAGCAGTGCCACAATAGTCTCTAAAGCAGAGCTCTAGAGTTACAAAAGTTTACTGACTGAGAAGTGACTGTAACTTACTGGCTCCTAGTGTCATACCTACTAGCAATTACAAAACCCAGAACTGAAAGCTGTATTTGAGATCAAGATTTAAAGACCTACGCTCTAGACTAGAATGTTCTGGTTTAAAGACTAGGTGAACCTCTTTGTGTATTAATATTTTGTGCATCAATATCTGCATTAATTAGCCTCTGCTTCAGCGGTCACAGTGGGGCGATTCCCAGTAGTTGTATGACGTAATTATGTCATGCATACTTTGTATTGTAGTGAGTGAACAGTGATGGATGGTGTACAGAATAGTGAATTCTGTGAAGGATGAGATTGAGAAAAGCAGTTTTGCCTTACAGAAAAGTACAAAAGAAAGTACAACAAATAAAATATTTAATGCTAGTTTTAGGCCAGAATTCCCCTCAAAGTTCTTGAGAAGTCCTGGGTTAGATGGATGAGCTGGAACAGTGTTGGTATTAGTTCGCGGAAGGTTGGTGACCAGAACTGTAGATCCTTTTTGTTATGGTTCTTTACAGTTCTGTATGGAATCAAAAGTGGTTATTCTATGGCAGAACTCCAAAGAACCCTTTTTTGTTTCATTCAGCTTTTTGATTTTTTTTAAACAATACAGATTAAAATATAAATCACATTAAATCAGAAAAACTGAAATGTTATCATTATATCCACAGCAAACACCACTGAAATATCGTCACTGTCCAATGAAAAACAAGTATCTTCAAAATTGCAACTTTACAGGAGAGACCAAAAACATACTTCATTATTTCAAACTTATTTCATTGCAATGTGTTTTGAACAGAATTAGCTGATCGATTACCTGGTCATAAATGTACATATAGTAAAATGTTCTGTTGACATGATACGAACCTAAACTGCTTGAAAACAGAAACTGTATGCTTAACCCTTAGACTTTATACGTAGTTATGTACATCCCTGACTTTTCTCTCTCAGAGGACCAAAAACAAAAACCAAAACACAATGCAGGCGTGCCCTGTATAAGACTTAAAGTAGACCCATGCAGGCATGGAAGTAGTTTATGTAGCAGTAAGCAGTGATAAAGCAATACCCACTCCCCCATATCCGTCACTAGTGTCTGCCCATCATTTGGAAGACTATATAGTGCATGACAACATGACCTTTACAAGGCCTTTACCCAGTGACCTTTTTTAGCAATGTGCTGCAGCCTATGGGAAAACTGTAAGCATGCCTTTGTAGGTACACAAACTTAAATAAACAATATTTGATAAATATGCTCTGCTTTTTCTGGACTACTTCTATACTGTATTTTGAACTGATGGCTAATATCAAAGGAAATACTCACTTGTTTATAGTAAATCATGATGCACAGGTGTTCTGTCTGTGATGCAGTTCGGGGACATGACGTGCCCCTCGCTGATAAAAGAGTAACTGTAGGCCTAGTGGTGAGTTCACATTTGTCCCATTTAAAGTTAACGGGTGTAAATATGAGTCTCTGTACTTCAGAGCGATATGGCTCCTGCTTTGATACGCTCTGTAAACATAATGGCTCTTGGCAGCTTGTCACTTTTAACAAGTCCTCCCTGAAGTGATGTGGTGTCACAATCACGACAGCCTGAGCCACATTAAACACTCAATCTATGAAAAGCAATCTTACTGCATTCTCTCTCTCACACACACACACAGTACTGTGCAAAAGTCAGATGCCTCCCTTTTTTTAATCAATTTCCAGTCAAAGTGTCCATTAAATACGGGTTCTCTTCAAGAAACAAAAGCAGAAAACATTAGAGCAATTTTGAGCAATTACACAGAAGCCTTTAATGTGTACACCTTGTACTTTTATCACAGCCTTCATTCTTTATGAGTACTTCTGCTTTCAGTTTTTTAAAGAAAGATGTTTTCCACAACTTCCACATTCGATGACATTGAGGTCTGGTTGGTGGTCAGTCCACTTGTCTGAGAACAGCAACAGCTTCTTTCTCCTATCTTCTTCTCTCAGTAAGAGATTATTGACAGCTACATATTTTTTCAGTCCCACAGCACTCAGTTGTTTTCGCACAGTGGAAAGAAGTGGACAGAAACACCCTTTTTTATATGAACAAGAGTGAAACTTTCTCTCAAAGATGAAAGCTGTAAGTACTGTTGATTTCATGGGGACAGTTTCACAGTTTTGATGGTTGTTAGGTGTCCTATTTTCTCTGTAGTGTATAAACACTCCAACCCCCCTCCCTCCATATTTATTCCTGTTTATTGTTGTTTGACTTTACCCTTCAACATGCAAATGGATTAACTTACATCTAAAAAAGAATTCTCAAAAAATATCTCCTGAAAAAAAGATGTATTTGTGCTAAATAGCCATTCTGACTTAAAATAAAGGTGCTTTCTGATTATTCTGCAGGACACTGTATATACTGAGTTGATGCTTTACTACAATAGTACTAACCTACACTGGCCATTTTATCAGAAAAATCACTATACAAGCACACCTGTATAACATCTGGTTTGCACAACTGGTGTGTAAAATTGGTGTGAGTGTATCAGTGGTGATGCTGGGGTTTGATTGCTAGGTAAAGTGGTCCACCAGCCAAAAATATCCAGCCAAGAGGTTTTCTGTGTGAAACAGACCACTGATGACTGCAGGATGAATAATACGAACTGCACATCAACCTGCAAGGTGAAGCTGCAAGATCTAATAAAATGGCAAGTGAATGTCTATAAACAAGCCCCCCCCCCGCCACAGTTTCAAAGAGACAGCCTTTTTAGCATCTGTTTTATTGATTGTATACAAAAAGTATGATATGACATAATGCATTCTATATATAAGATATAACATTTTTTTGACATTCAATGTACAAAAAACCTAGATAGATACAGTAAGTCTTTAAAAAGCCACTCCAGACCTGAAGACCGGAGGCCGTCAGTAATAATTTTGTTTCTTATGCATGTCGTCCTGTAGTGGATTTCAGCCCCTTTGTCTTTCTCTCTTACGTCTCTTGTACCGACGCAGATGGAGAAGTCTATGGGCGACGGCAGGGTGTGATGGGTCAGAAGGAGTGTAGGGAAGAGGCATATATGCCAAAAGGAGACGGAGACAGAGGGGAAAGAGGGAGCTACACACAGCATGGGCTTACTGACCTCTGGGAAAAAAAAAAAACTATATATATATATATATATATATATATATATATATATATATATATATATATATAAACAAAAAGCAAATAACTACTATTACGGCTGTGTATATGAGTATATGGTGAGACTCATAAGTGGAGATTAACCAAGAAACTTTACAATGACTGATCTATCTTTGCCTGACAAGCAGCGTCTTGTGCAACATTTAAATGAGATTTGTGCAAGTTTCTGATTGGATATCTAGCATTGTGAAATGTGTTACATACAGACCGGATGGATTCAAAAACAAAGCGCCACAAGCTTGTATTTCACCATAAAGCATCCTCTTCCACACTTCTTTACTTTTTGCAGATAGTGTGGTCACCTTGTTAGCTTATATCTCATCACTGCCCCCGCTGTCAGATATGTACAAATACACAGCAATCTGAAATAAGAGGCCTAAGCGGCACTTCTCAAAGATAAAGGAGTGGATCCCAAGGTGAAGCATGGCCTACAGTTGGCTGCACTTGTATAATACAGCCTCATTGGAAAGAAAACTCCTTTCACATCTTATGAACCCCAACGAACGCCTGGCTCTTATGAAAAATGAAAATTAGGAACAATGAGTTCACATGCTGTTATCACCGGACCTCCTTTATCATTTTTATAGGAACATTGCAGCGTTGTCCATCCTTATCTCTATTTGCCGCACCTGTAGCATGCAAATGATCATTTTAACGTGTTGTACTGTACAAAGAAAAGAACAGAAAAGCTGTGGACTCAAAAACCACTTATAATAGAAGCCATTGGGAAGTTCCATGAATACATGCTTGAAGTAGTAAAGCCACTGCACTCTAACTGCACAGGTCTTAGGGTGTAGCACATAACACCATAATCTTATTGAAGCTATTCTAATTACCCAACCTTTTAACACTAGAGCAAAAAGTTGTTCCAGTTACTTCAGTTTCTCTCAGGTTTCCTGTGAGATTGCACATGAAAATTCCATCCACATCATGCAGGAGTCCTACAAAAACATGTATTTCACACCAATGTTCACCAACAGAACTGCCCAAAAGTGTCTATTATGGGTGTATTTAGAGTCAGCAAAACACACTAATCAATCCTACGATTCTGGTGCTAAAGAAAGAGATTAGGTTGAAAAACGCTGAATGAGCTTAACATTTGGGAGGCTATGAATAATTTCTCTAAGTTTTCATACAGGCTGAAGGTCTACGTGGTGTTCTGATGTTTTTGAGTATAACATGTACGAGTAGATTTAACTGAACACAGTCTTTTCCATTAATATCTACTGTTGTCCATTGCTATGTTGCCATACTTGCTTAAATTACGATGCTTCTTTTGTTGTATGCTCACTGTGCTATATTTGATATGCTGCACTACATAAGTTTGTTGCATGTCAACTGTATGGTCACGAATTGTATGTCTGCTACTCTTGCACCACTGTAGACTAGATATGATCTTTGTTGTACTGTACACTTGTATACTGACAATAGCATTATACTGAATTGACTTCACCAGCCTCTGAATATATGTATGACGATAGTATGTCCATAAAGTCTGTCTATAGGAATGTCTATTGAAGTAGAAATAAGCTTTTAAACCACAATGCATCTGTAAGGCCATTCAGACAGTATAGCGTGTCTGGAAAGTAGAGCCAGATTTTAACTGGAGCACACAAAAAAGTAATGCACAAATGAAAAGGCAACATACACACAGCACATAAATAGGCATGGCAAGGAGTCAAAATGAATGTAGGCAACAGGAAGGAAAAGACGGGGGGAAAAAAATAATGTACTGGCTTTTTTAAAAAGCCTTTTTAAAACAGAAGCAGTAAAGAAGATGACCAAAACTCACTTAACACAGAAAACCCAACACAAATCCAGCATTCCCTCATTTTTCTCCTTGTTAAAAGTCTGAAGGCATCAGTTTGGTGTTTGTAGGCAGTAACAGAAAGGGGAGCAATAAAAGATTGAATGAAAACTTACAGTAGACTTGCAAAATAACAGCAAAACCAACTAAATACTGCAGTTTAAATAAATCTTTGCCTCCAGTTTAAAACTTGGTTATGAGGCTCCTCTGGAATGAGCATGACCTCATCATCATATGTAAGCCAACTGATATTAGCCAACTAATATCAGCCAAGATGGTTCAGACCCACAGTACAGGTGTTAAATGACCACTGGCTGTGTCCAGAGTATGATAGCATGAGAACATAATTCTTTGAGGCAGAAGTGAACAAACAATTAAAATAACAGCTTGAAATGAAGAGTCTTCTTTTGTTTGGGTTTGTGAGAAGTGACCATCAGCAGCTTTCTCAGAATCCCTTTTTCTTTCCAAGCGAGAGTTCCCAACATTCCCTTTTTCCACCTTTTTTCCCTCTAAGAGAAACCATCAGTGCTTCAAACCCCGCCAAAGACAGGCGTCTAGGCAGAGCATTTAGTGAAGACACTTGTGTATTAGTTGAAGCTTATCCAGGATCATCCAGTTCACTCAGCTTTTAATATCTCCAGTGTTTCTCTTTACGAGTGCATGTAGGTCCCTGGTCAAAGTCATAAAGCAGGAACATAGAAACCATACAAAATAAGAAAAGGTGGGAAATCCGAAGAAGAAAAAAAAAGAAAGAAAAAATCCACATAGCCTTCATCAAGCACCGGTTAAGCAACTTCCAGCTTCAAAGATATGAAGAGAAAGAGTTGGACACTGCAATAGCTGCAGGTACAAAAGACATTCATTTTCTGCAATGTACAGTAGGTTCCGACTGACTTACATCAAGTGAACAAGGCGCTCCTTCCTTAAAACTCAGTTAATCTCCTCAATGATCCTCGTCCAGAAACACTGTTCAACTCATGTCCTCAGTTTTCAGAAGAATGTTTATCGGAGCAGGGCAACATCCATATCTGCTATGGCTTACTGTGCTCCATAACTGAGTCCCTTAATCAAAATTTTATCTGCTTCTCCACAGACCATAATCATAGTCCACTCCGAACCACTGTGTGGATTTGGATTTCTGATTATAGATCCACATCAGGCTTGCTGCAGGAGGGCCCTGTGTGTATTCCTGAGAACTAACCTGTTCAGCATGTCAGTGCTGCAGTTAGAGGTCAGTGTATGTGTTCACATGTTTGTTTGTGTGTGTATTTGTGTTTGCTGAGCTGGAGAGACCCGGCCTTGCTCTATCCTTTGATGGGTCTGGGAGGGGGTTTGCCGATTTCCACCGAGATGTTGGTGTAGAGTGGATACTTTTTGATGGAGACTAGGCGATATGTTAGCGAACTGATGCCATCCTTCCTCATGGTGTTCTTTGTGTTCTGGATTTTGTTGAATCTGTTACAAGAGATGAAGCAAAGAAAATATTAGTAGCTGTGCTATAAAGCACATAAATAGTATTTAGCAGGGACAAGGTCAAAATCGAAAGCAATACAATAGTTGTAGTTGTTTAACCAATGAAAACACTAATATCAGAATACATCAGTATTGATACTCATCCCTTATAATCACAAATTTATAAATTATATATCATATATATGTGCTTAGACTTCAACATCACAGAAAATGCAACCTTTAAGACTCTAGTCCTTCTGTCAAATGGTCTTGATCTACCTTCCAACCTTCCAACCCTTTACATAAACATTCCAAACAAAAATCATGACATTCTGCTGTGTAGTTCCAGATAAATAGAAAGATTAGAGCCTCTAAAGGTCATCTGTACTGGTTCAGCTTAGTGAGGACCTGCCATAGCCCCATCTAGCAAGTATAGCAACACTTCTTTTGTCAAAACAACAGTATGTATGATCCCCTATGAGCCTGTGCGTGGAGCTAATTTGATGTAGGGCATGGTTTGAAAACCTTCCCCCAAATCCTGGTACCTCTGACTTCTCTTTTTGTGGGCGAGGTCACTTAAGTTTGAGTTTATAATGAATCTGTCACTTGTGTTTGCACACAGCGACCTCCGTGACTGAACACCCACATATACACACACTAGTGAACATACACATTAGGGGGCAATGAGCACACATGCCCGGAGCGGTGGGCAGCCCTATCCACTTCAGTTGTGTCCAGTTGGTCCCGGGGATCAACCAGCGACCTTCTGGTCACAAGACCGGCTCCCTAACCTTCAGGCCACGACTGCCCCTTCGAACACAGGAGCTCAAACACAGAGTTTCAGAGAGAGGAGGAATTCAGAGGTACAATATGAGAAAATTGAAGGATGTAAATATATTCTACCACGTTTTTATGGACTTCTAAAACTAAAGTCTTTTTTCTCTTGAGTAAAGAAATAAACATAAATATATTATATTTTTTAAATAAATATATTTACTCAAAGGCAATCCATATGCGGCGTGGATGATGAATGTTCCGAAAAAAAGCCTGTGATTATTACACATGAAAAACAATTGTGTTTAAAACACTGGAAATTAAATAAATGAGTGGTTGTCTCTGACTTTTGCACAGTACACACGCATAATAAACCACATTTCCATTTCAACTGTTGCACTTTGTTTTGAAAGAATGACAAATAAGGAAAATTTGTTAATGTATTTTTAAATATGCTTCCATCTTCTGAATTGTTGTACCACTGACAGCCAGCAGATGGCGAAACTGCCAAAACAACAAAACAGCAGTGAATGCCTCCTCAGCACCCTCCACCAAGCAAGCCTCCTTCTGCAGTCTCAGGTGCACCACATCAACATTCTCAAACTATTCTCATTCTTCTGCTATTCTAGCACAGCTAAAACAAGACGTTTCCCTTGAAACAGTGGTTTCATCTTCAAAGTGCAGCCCATGGCTTTCGCAAGATGTCTCTCTTATTAACTTGGACATCAAATACATCGACTCCACGTAACGTCCTCCAGCACTGATCTTAGAGAATGAGAAAAGTCTCACACCACCACACTGAATGCAAATGAAATGAGCCTTACGCCTAGGGCTCCGTCAGATAAAGAGAATAAGATAGGACAGAAAGTGAGAGCGAGAGAGAGGCTAGTTTCAGTCTAATGGGAGGACATTTAAATGAAACAGACTTACTGAACAGTGCAATATGTATGCATTTAGATCCATCAGACGCCAACAACTTTTAAATTATCTCAATGTGTAGCTAACAGCCCTCATCAGCAAAGGCTGCCCTCATAAACCTTATCAAAACTGACGTTAAATACCAAGCGTGCTTTGTCCTATTGCAGATTTGCATCCGATACTTGGTACTTTCCACTGACAGTAACTGACATGTCTACAACATACAGGTCCTGTAGTTCAGAACGACATGGCCTCCTTGTCCAAATAAAGTCAAAGCGTCACACAAATTGCACCTCCTTGCATAATTTTACACATTTGACCAGCAGTTTAGCCTCTTTCATGCACAAATGCTCAAGGTGTCCACAGCAGGAGGGTATTTTCACTTCAAACTGATTTCACATTGGCAAGTGAGGCTGATGAATATGCTGAACTGAAAGTGTAAAATGAAACATATTTAAAGTATTTATAGCAAAATAACTATCTGAATCTGGATAACATGCCCCATGACACACACAATTCATGGTTTTAAATTAGCTGAAGTTAACAACAAGCCAAATAATAAAACTTCAGCAAATACTAATATATATCTATATATTCTACATTTTCAATAATTGTAATAATTTATTCACTGCTTTTGCTGGTACTGGAAACACATTATACTGCTCTGCATAGGTGTGAAAAAACTTTCTGAAAGTAGTCAAACCTAAGCTTAAAAAAATTTAAAGTCCATTCTTTGCTTTCTGTAACCTAATTTTCTACTTGTTGAAATGTTGAACTAATACCACACCCTGTGTCACAGCCCGAGTATAATCAAAGTCCTCAATGTATCTAAGTCGAAATGCCCCATTGCCCTGGCTAACAGCTCTTTCTTTGCACAATCCTTTTGCAGCTGTGTATTCCACAGTCTTGATATAATTCATACAGAATACTTATTTGTCACTGGGTCATTGTTATTTATCACAGAAACTGTGAGTTCTTGTTTCTCATTCCAAGTAAAATGCATTTTGTATCTGTGCAGTATTGATTTTATCAACCAGCCAACCATTTATTCATTTTCTCTTAGGTTTGGGCCCATTGCTATACTTTTATCTATATCTAACTTAGAACCAACAACATATAAAATAGAGGCCACGAACATGCTGATTCCCCATTAATGGTGTACAGGAGGAAGAGTAAGTGTACAAGGATAGAACCCTGAGGAATCCCACATATTATCTTGGCTCTGAAACTTCATTGTACACTTTACAAACTACAATACAGTCAATCTTAAAAGGTTTCGTTCTGCATAGCAAACCCCAGTGGTCAACAGCATTAAATGCAGCTGCTGCAAGTTATATACAGTATATAGGATACAGTAGAACAGTACTGTCTAAACAAACTGCAAACTGTAAAACTCTCACACAAAAGTTTGCTATCCATCTGAACATTTTCTGCAACTTTGCACACAATGTTCATTGACCTGTAACAGCGTTTCCCAATGTAGACCTCAGGAATCCCCCCAACACACCTAAACAAGCAACCTAGGACACAAAATACCAAGTACAGCTATGCTAGGAGCTAAGGCACAAATACAAGCTGTACGAGAGTTTTCAAGGACTGAATTGGTAAACACAGACCTATATCCAGCATTTTAGAGTTTTCCGCTTTGGAGCTCACTCCGATGTTTCTAGTGGGAGTTAGTCTAACACCAAGTTGCATCATTTTAGGCAATTTGTACTCCTACTCTGAAAATGATGATCCTGACATCAAGGCCAGCTTTTTTGAGGTTGTTTGCAAAGAAGTTTCCTCGATTCTACTATAGAAAGTACAGTAAGAACGTTTAGATTTGCAATCAATGCTGTCAGGGCAGAACAGGATGACCAGGGCCTGCAAATGAAGTTAAGTGCTTTGTTCCAGACCACAACTGCATTCCTTAGGGACTTTAGAACCAGCATCTGTCTACAACTCCATTTCTAGGTCTGAACCACAACTGAAGTAAACCCACTTCCTTATCGGCCAGGACTGACACTATGGACCAGAACCTTCGCCCTCTCATTATTCAGTGGCAAAAAAGGTTTTTTTTTTTAAATGACATTCGCCTGAAGATTTTCTGCTTAATTGACTTGGAACTTGACAAGCCGAACTTCTCCTGTAGCAGCCACAACAAAAGAGAACACTGTTAAATGAGTCCTTCTAAAGCCAGGCGTGATTTATACCCAGCTATCAACTTCCATATCATCGCACAAGCCTGCAAAGCCTATTAGTGCCGCTAGACTGTCCAAAGCCGATGATTTATGTCCACAGGTTGAATGACATTAGCGGCTATGAGGGGGCTCATATTGGACTGGAGTTAATATTCATGAAGCCTGGTGTGCGGAAGTGCTAACTAATCAGCGGAAAGTTGATGAATAGTATGCTGCCCTCCTTTGGCAAGTGTGGTGTCTCATTACTAAGGCTGAAGCTCTTTCGCTGAAGTGACCAAACAAAGGCGCCTATGGCATTGACGGAGTGGTAGAGAGGGTAAACATTCATCAACAGAAACAAACCGTCTGGGCAAACAGCAGTCATGCTTGGAGATTGTAAGCACCTACTCACTACTTTCCTTTTTCTCTTCCCACTGGTCTTTATCTACAGGAGGAACCACTGTGAATGCAGTATTATGAAGACAGATATAAGCCCAGCTGGACACCAGCATTAAGCACATTTAGGGGTCAGTGTGGAGTTCGCCAGCTCTAGGCACACTCATCCATTTTCAGGCGCCCCAAGTTAGGACACTAAACCAGGCAGGAATTGTTTTTGGTGTTTACAGCGTAAGTGGTACTTTCCAAGCAGTCCTTAAGCCGATGGTTAAAGAGGAATCCTACCATAAATAGATTCATTCAGAGTGATGTGCTCAAGGCTAGAGGAACTTGCCAAGTCAGAACTGTTCACAGTGTTGGTGATACACAAAATGGATAGTAAATACAATGGCTATAGACACTTTAGACACATTGTGACCTCCGGTTCCTATCAACGGCAAAAAAAAAAAGTTTCTCTACAATAAAGCATTTTAGATCAAAACACTCTGAATGACCATGTTTAAATTATATCGACTGAATTAAAAAAAAATACCCTTTAACTATAAAATTATTTGTTTATGTAAACACACTGTCCTTAACATTAGTTCATGAGTGACTTACTCCTGCTGTAATCAACTCTAATGGAGCAAAGTTAAGGTTCTTACTACTCTAATCAAACAGGAGGCCATGCACTCCTAAACATGGAAAGGCATGAATACACACAGGGTATCAACGCAAGCTACTTAAATAGACAGCCCTCATCATCTAAGGGCTCTTCAACCGTCAGAAATTTTCAAAAGGCCTTTTTAGCTAAGATTAAACCTCTTATCATGCACAATGAGCCATCTTGAAATAATTCCCCCCCAAAAAATCAAGGGTGATCAGGACAGTTTTGCAGGAGAATTTCTGTCTCCACACTCTGTATGACACTAGTGGTTAAAATTTAAATCCAGTCTAGGAAGAGTTAAACAGAGAGTGAAGAAATCTATCAGAGAAATAAAGGACAGGGTCAAACACTGCGGCTCTAATTCAAGATCCCGGGCCTAATTAGACTATGGCTTTTTGTGAGTGTCATATGAACAGCTAGTTTATCCACCAACTAGAGAACGGCTGACACTCAGTATTTCATGAAAAGTGATATGAAACTGTGCTAGTTGACTCAACAGCAGTAACTCATGACTCAGGAAAAAAAAACTGTTAAGTAGAATTGATTTGAGCTCAACCAAATGTTATCAAATGGAGAATTCTACCAATTTTAAATGAGGTAAAAAGAATTGCCTGGTTTGGAATTCTTTCGCGGTCTACAACACACATGTATTCTTTTTATTTACTATTCAAAACAACCAGTGAGCACATGTCTACACATTACTTCTCTACATGCAAGTTTTCATATGTAATATTGATCAAAAATAGGTATCTCTTTGGGAAATATAGCCTTACAACAGCCTGCAGCCTGTACCTCCCCACCATACAAGAATTTTATAAATATGTTACAGGCCAAAACTTTATCTCGTTAAACTCTTCAGGCGCCTGGTTTCTCTCACCACTGTGAAGAGGTCAGACTCTAACTTTAGTTGAGTGTATAAGTGGGACACAGCAAAGTTACACTTGCAATAAAATAAAACTTTCATTAGGAGTCATTCAACAATTGATTTATTGACAGGCCTTTTGACCACCCTGTTCTGTTGTTATCTATTTTAATTAAAACCACAAAACTAAACCTTTAAACACTTTATGACATAAACACAATGTTCCTTTGACTAAAAAAAGCATGTGTACTGTATATCTTATCAGATTAGCAGTGGTCTCTGTATGTATCACAGAATATAGTTCTTTTTTTAATAAAATTATATGCTTATATGCTTATGTAAGCCTATGTAGCAGTTTTATTACGTTCCTCATTTGAATAAGAACCACATTTCACTTAATTAAAATATTTTACTGTGTAAAAACACAACTCAATAATATATAGATTAACCTATGGTGCTTACATGTCAGCATGCAACAGAGCTCAGTACAGAGCTCAGTAAAAGTCCAGTAAAATGTTTTTTCATGTAAATTTAAATTGATTTGTTTAGCCTGTGTGTCCAAGACATTCATGATTAGATCTACAGCCATCAGACAATGCTGGAAGTAGGTAAGTATTACAAATAATTCACACCAACAGTACCAGTGAGAACAAGGCCGAAGACTGCTGTAAAAAGGAGACAGAAGAGCATTTTGTGGACTGTTGTCCATGCTAGGCTATAGGCTAACCCAAGAGATGACATTGGCGTGCATTGTTTATATATTGTACAATGTACAATTATTTGTTACATACTGGTATAAAGGCTGTGACGAGTAATACATTTACAATATTTAATCAGGGTACTGCATAAAACAGTATCACCCTCTACTATCTTGATACTGCAACAAATAAAGTGCAGTACTGTCAATATGCAGCCCTATTGTGAGCCTAGGAAGCCAGATTTGGGTCCGGTTTTAGCAGCTCCTGTCCTTATTGCAAGAGAATGCAATCCACAAACTGTAAATTTAGAACGGCCAAAATATAACACAGGCAGCGCTGAATTTCATCACCCACTGTTTGAGTGAGAACAGCAGAATGGTAAAGCTCTTTAATTGACCATCAATACAGTTATGCAAAGTGGAAGCATAATGAAAATTACAATTACACTCTTTGATGAGCAATTTCCATTGACTATTACCTCTGATGAGCCATAATTAAAGCACTTGCCTATTCTGCTCATTTGTAAGGTGGCATTTGCTTAATACAGCCCGGCTTCAGACGGAGCGTGTTACACTTGTCTTGGGAAATGACAGCAGTGAGGTTTACATGTGGAAAGTCTCGTATAACCAGAGGGCAGCATGTACAGTGTTCATAAGTAAAGCACTTAACCCTTCCCTTGCCCATATGAGTGCATTCTTCTAGCAGGTATCATCTCAAAAGAGGGTGGCTCTGGGTTAACTGAAGCCTATAAAAACACTCCACGGCATATTTCTGAGTCTGTATAGGTGGGAGTGCAGGGAGGGGCAGCAGGTAGTGGATTATTCCGAAGCGTGACAGAACCCAAACAAACCGCCTGCCTGTGACAGCAGGCCCACTTTAGCACCGCTGGATGGGGTTCATTACTGTCAGAGCAAACGCACAGCTCTTCACCACTCCCCCTACCCTCCAGTGGAGAGGAATTTAGCATGTAGCGTGTGGCTAACAGAGAGAGGAGAGCTCATTATCTCCATTATTATCAGTCATTGAGAGTGAGAGAAGGACAGTGAGAGAAACAGAAAGAGAGAAAGAGAGAGAGCGAGAGAGACAGGGACAAAGGAAACTAAAGAAAAGGGGATGGAGGTGCAGGGGCATAGTGAGAACATAAACAATGGGATGGCCAGGTTAGGCCAAGTGAATTCTTTGTTGTTGTCTTCTTCTTCTTTGGTTCTTCTACTTATTATTATTTAGAAACAGGAAACAATTTCATCTTCCTTCATCCTACAGCTCCATGAGTTGATCATAATTTTGCAATAAATATTGTGGCATCAGCTGAGATAAAGACAAAGGAGGAGTTACCCAAGGGTGCAGCCATGACAGTCTTCACCCTCCAGATGACCCCTCCTCACACACAGAACAACACAAATAACATCAAACAAAACAGAACAATAAGTCCTTTTTCTGGAGGGTGTGCACCTCCCATGAGCCTCCAGGAGCAGCCATAAGCACAAGCTTTTAGCGGCCAGCGCCAGCCAGTAGTGGGTCACTACAATATTAGGATGAGGCTAAAAGCAGTAAAAAGTCTATTTCTTTTCCTGATCTGCACCACTTAGATCACTTAGTGACGACAACTACAGCTAAATAAATAACCCACAACATAAAATACTGGATTGCGGATGCATTTCTCACAACAGTGAACAACTGAAGTCACCACAACGAAGAAAAAGCTTGCCCCGTCGTCACCTGCTCATACAGATTTTTAGCTTTACCTTAAATTGTGCTATCAGTTAACGGGCACCTGTACAGATGGCAGAATGCTGTACCATTTAAGGTGGAATGTAAAATTCACATAAGAAACTGGCAAATGGGAAGCTTGTGTAGCCGCATTGGTGAGTGTGTTTGTGAATATAATACAGGTAGGAATTCCAGTAGCTCACCAGGAGAAACTTCTATAACTCTAACTTAAAATGCCATAAAGCTTTGTCAGTTTTCCATAAACCTAGACCCTCAAAGTATGTCGTCTTGATACACACTATCACTCTTTAGTGCCTCCGTTGCCTCTCTGAGGGCTGCAGCCTGAGGATTTTTACACTGGTGCTAACACTGACGTAAACTCACACAACCAAACTGTGCTACCCTTCAGGGAGAAATATATGTTTACACAGGTAGATATATCAGAGAGAGAGAGGAATAAGGTGAGACAGATACAGTGGAGAGACATGTATAGACGAAAAAGAAAGAGATAAAGAAGCAATAGAGGGAGAGATAAAAAAGGAGAGAGTAAGGAGGTGTTCAGACAGCATTAAAAAAGAAAAACTGACAGAGAGAGAAAGAAAGGGAGGGAACAAGACAGACACAGAGGGAGAAGACATGTAGGCCCAGTGGAGAGCTAGAGTGATGCAGAGAAAGTGCACTTCACTCAGATCCACTCACTGCTGAGATGAGAAGAGCTGCAGCTCATACCAGAGAAAAGACCATTCCCAACTTTTAATGGCTGCTCTGCTCTTCTGTCTCGCTGTCTTACCCCGAGCCCCATTGACGACTGATACAGCGCGAGCTAACCTCTCAATGTCTGTGTCAGCTGCTGGAATTGTTTCACAATTTGTTGCTCTTTGCTGCATTCTCTTTGCCTGAGAACAATCCATCTTCACAAGCTAACACATGAGAGACAGAGCCATCGATCAGGCTCTTTTCATTCACTGATACTCACTGCTACCTGGACTATTCAAACCCAGACATCAAATCCACAGAAAAAGCACAAACACACAGCTCTAACTGCACTTAGAGTTTCAAAAGGAAAAGTTGAACGTTGAGGCACATGAGGACGCTGCTACTCTCCGGCATGCTGTATGACTCATACAGGCGGCCTTTACACAGCACACATTCTTTATTTAAAACTCCTTTGTACTTCTGTATTATTTTCCCCCGATTTATTCATCTCTAATGCACAATCCACACATATCTCTATTCACATGCTGCCTGACAGCGCTACCACCCTGCAATCCGTAGGAGAAGCCTGTGAAGCCAGATCTTCGTGTTTTCCCACTACCAGACACATTTAGATGCTCATCTGGTGATCACTCAGACAACCAGACCGAACAGAAGAATACAGTCATTAATTCCTCCATTCTCAAGTGCAGCCAATTACACTCCTATGGTCTCTCAGTCAGGGATGGTGCAACGGGCTCACTGAGATTCGATCCACAGAACTCACTCTGCAAGTGCTACTAGGAATGCCTTCTGTTCTGTTCTGTTCTGGCCAAAAAGTCACACTGTTTAAAATTTTCTGTAGGTTTAAACAGGCCTACAGAAGTTTTACAATACATGAAAGGCTTACAATACACCAAGTCTGTCAAATTAGGCCCATTTCTATAATTCTGATATGATGTGTCTACTGCTATGACCTGTGTGAACTGCAGAAGACAGATTAAGCTAGCTCTCTAGATGGGCCTACATTGGCATGTCTACTATGTAACAACACTAGATTTTAGGTAGGTTAGGTAGTTGACGCCTACTCTAACTCTTTAAAAGGGATCATTTAGTGATCAATACATCAAAGTACTATTCAAGCTTATGCACATACTGGACATGTACTAGTGCTTCATAACTGGATAACCTCCCTAGGAATAGCAGAAACATCTAAATAAAACAGCTTAAACTCAAGATAAAAAACTGCACTCAAATACAGACAAAATACTTTTGTATCAGAAGATATGCTTTAATGAATGTGTTTATGCTTTCTTTCATTATTTTGTTAGATTTAGAACCAGAATTGTTGCATTCTGGTAGTGTTGGGAGGAAATGGAGGCTAGAGGTCTGCATGTATTCATGGCTTTGCTTAGCCTGAACGTTACCTCTGTTTTGGAACGTTGAAGCATTTATTTGTGCTGCTGGGTGCATGAAGGTGCAGGGACACACTCTAAACCAGCACGATGTATTACATCAAACACAGAAAGGAGTTGACCAGGACGGGTGTGGGCAAAAATGGTGCTAGGCTTTGCAGACCATAGTGGGCAGGAGTCACTCTAGACAATGTGGGTGCAGGTGGACATGATTAACATTAGTAATCAGGATCTTGCAGATCTCTAATGAAGGTGCCATTTAATAGTGTGTAGCGCCACCTGCTGCTCGACATCTGAGGACATCACACTCCCAATGACTCAGTAAGAGATATCACCTCTCATTGGATGGTCTTCTAAGCAGGCAAGCAATAACGTAATATCTTGTAGTTTTCTTGAGAAGTTCAGTTTCATTCATAACCATGCATGATATAAACAATACGCCAATTTTGGTTTTAGCTGAGAATTTTCACTTTGAAACATCACCAAGTGCAGAAACTCTGTTAATGCAAAGTCACTGAAAAGCCACCTCCTCCTACACTTATCTTCTTCGTACAAGACTGAGAAACGCAGACTGCCCTGCCAGCATTCAGGCACAGACACTTTTGAGCAATGTGATCTTGAAATAAATTGTTCCGCTACATTTCAGATCAATGTATCAAAAGCTACAGAGTGGGAGTGAATATGGTGCCTCTACAGTAGAGTGCTGCAGCTCAATGTAAGTAAATGCTTTAAAGGGCGGAGTGTGCCCTGCGTGTGTGAGTGTTAAAGATGCAGTGGGAGGCGGGGGGCTCACCTCTGGGGGTTCGGCTCATTGTGCTTGTCCCTCTCATGCTTTATCATCCTGTACCGACCAATCCGCACATCCGGCCGAGAGACTTTCATACCGTTCAGAGTAATCCTGAGAGAGAGAGAGAGAGAGAGAGAGAGAGAGAGAGAAAGAGAGAGAGAGAGAGAGAGAGAGAGAGAAACACAAAAAAGAAAGGTAAAATACAACAGGCAAGGAAAGAAAAGAAAGAAAGAATTGGTTGTAGGGTTTAATAAGTTAAATCAGTGAAGAGTGAGGCTGTTTAGCATCCACAGTGAAGAGCAGAGAAAAGCTTCATCTGACTGATCGTTATGTTTATGTGTTCTAGTCTAATAAATGTAGTCAAGCTTGACATCATTATTGTTATGTTTCAGGGCCTTCACTGATTGACAAACAATAAACAAGTACCAGCTTTCCCTCATCCAAACCTCGTCAGCATCCCACACAAACAAACACATGCAGAAGCCAGTGAAGTGAACAGAATAAAACTGGGTATTATAATCAGGGCTGGCTCCTTTTCCTGGAGAGACTGGCCAACACAGGACTTTTCCACAGTTCCATTTTCCTGAATAAGAGGAGCTTAGAATGAGTGAAGACTGTTGGAACAATCTGCACTGCTCTAATCTCCTGGCTCAGCTCCTACCTCAGGCATTACAGCTCGTCTTCTGTTTGTCATGTGATCGTCACGTTGCTGTGTTTCTGAAGGAAGGATGTTTTTCTTAAACACTTGATCATATGGAAATCCTTCCAATCTATTCGAGGACGCGTGTGTCTGTTTGTGTGAGAGGTTCTGTCCTCCCTTAAAAGAAAACAAACAGAGACCCCTGTCGTCATAAATTATTCAAAACGGTCGGGGGGGGGGTGTTTTTAATCTCTGCGAATTCTCGACCTAGAAACTGGAGATTTCACAGGAGCAGCACTGAGATTATAATGAAATAGCAAGAGAGAGTCAGAGAGCGAGAGAGAAAGATAGAGAGAGAGATATAGTGAGAGAGAGAGATATAGTGAGAGAGAGTGTGTACAGTAAGGCAGAGAATATTGTGAATGCTAATCGCTGCTGTTGAGCGTGCTGATGTGTATGTAATGCTACTGAATGAAGCTGTATGTTTAATCACTCTTAGAGAGAGAGTTAATGTCCATGTTAGGTTGGAGCGGCTCCAGTTTGGGATGTCCAAATTGAAAAGCAGCTCAAACCGAAAACACGCACATCAACTACGATCATGATGCTAATTAGCATTTGGCTGAAGTTCTAAACACACGCAGCTGCTGGACCGATAAGCAAGCAGCCTGACCACCGAAAGTGAACCTGACCAGAAAATCAACACATACACGTGTGCCGGGGTGGAGAATACTAATTGTACTAAGATACAACTTTAGCTTTAGTTTAGAAATTTGCACTTCACTCAAGTAAACTGGAATCAAATACTTGATCTATGTAGTTACATTTTCAGTAGGAAAACATGCATTTTACTGCTTACACTTTCATTTAGACCTTCAAAGTACATGTTACAAATCCCAGAGATCAAGAGATGTTTCTCCCTCTTCTCTGGTAATTTCAGTCCAGTAGAGTTTTACACCCCAGATCAGATTGAACCTCTCCAGTAAACTCAACTGCTGTACATGGAGGTCAGTGGACAGGGCATTCGTGTGGTGCATACACACATCTGTGTATCTGTGTTGAGAGAGGTGTTATCAGAGGAAGGAGAAGGGAAGAAAAACACAAACCGGCAATTATTTTATGTCCTCGCTGAACATAACTGCATTATTTGTGGTTGCTGAAATAACTCAAGGTAACTCATTTACCAAACGAGACGAGCTGTGATTAGAAAATATCTCCTCTGCAGGCTTATAATTAAAACTGTTGACTGGATATTCATTTTGGCTCAGCTCAGTACACACACATACTCTCTCACTCACGTTCTCTTTCTCTCTCTGATTGGATTAAGGGTGAATTTCTCCAGACCCTCTCCCTCCCTCCCTCTCCACAAGTTCAGTTAATTGCATTAGACCCATGGAGTCAGAGGGAATTGGAATCATTAGTACTGCTTCATGTCTCCTCGGCCAGAGCTGAAATGAAAGTGGAGTGGGGAAAGAGGGAGGGGTGAGAGAGAGAGAGAGAGGGAGAGAGAGAGAGAGAGAAAGAGAGAGAGAGAGAGAGAGAGAGAGAGAAGGAGAAGGAAGGGAGAGAGAGGGAAGGAAGGAGGGAGGGAGAGAGAGAAAGAGGGAGGGAGGGAAAAAGAGAAAGAGGGAGGAAGGGAGAGAGAGAAAGAGGGAAGGGGACAGAGGAAGAGAGAAAGGGAGGGAGAGAGTGGGAGGGAGAAGGGAGAAAGTGTGAGAGAGTGAGAGACAGAGAGAAAAAGGGAGGGAGGGAGAGAAGGAAAGAGAGAGGGAAAGACAGTGTGACAGAAAGACAAGAAGGGAGGGAGGGAGAGAGGGAGGGAGGAAGGGAGGTGGAGAGAGAGAGAGAACTAGGTAGAGAGAGGCAGGGAAAGAGGTAGAGAGGAAGGGAAGGAGGGGGGAGAGAGACAGGGAAGGAGGGAGAGAGAGAGAGATGACAAGGGAGGGAAGGAGAGAGGGAGGGAAAGAGAGAGAGGGAGGAAAAGAGAGAGGGAGGAGGAGAGAAAGAGAGAATGAGGGAGAGAAAGAGGGAGAAAGAGAGGGAAAGAAGGAGAGAGATGGAGGAAGTGGGGGAGAAAGAGAGGGAGAGAGACAGAGAGAGAGAACAAGACAGGGAAGGAGAGAGGGAGAGAGAGTGAGGGGACGAGAGGGGGGAGTGAGGGAGAGGGAGCGAGGAAAGGAGAGAAAGAGAGAGAGAATGAACCAGGTTGAATTGAGCTGCTTCTATTTGAGTACGGAGCTGACCGTGTGAAATCTTCAGCCCATCTCGCTCTCTAATACATCACAGTAGATGAGCTCATTGTCCTGGTCAGTAACAACACTGCCCTCTTCTGATAGGCTTGACTCGAACTTTCTTAACTGCAGACCTGCCCCTGTGAAAGTTTCAATGAGCTGTCTTGTATGGAAATCAGTGCTTGTGTTATACAGCTGACAGACACTAAGTGACCATCAATACCTGACAAATCGTTGTGATGTCAGAACCCATCAGCGTTCAACCCATTCAGACCAGAAGCTTTTCACTATGTGCTTTTAACATGTGCTTTAGAAGAGAATGACTGCTGCACAATTCTGAAAGATAAAGATTCAGTTCATATTTGGAAATCTGTCTTCCAGGTAAGAAAGATGAATACGATTTAAAAACATGGCGCCGTTGCAGCCTAAAAAATTACATTTATGCTAATTTTAACACTTTAGTTTTGGGATGTACTAGAATAGTTTTACATACTTCAGTCTTTCCAAAACACAATATTATACTGTACATTTGTTCAGAATAAAAAACCTTGTCTTGGCACATAAGCTCATTATATAAAACTTATCTTCGCAATAAGTGTATTTTCGCCAGTAAGAACACCAGATCATTAGAACAGATGTGAATAAGCACAAAAACAATACAAAGTAACATAAATATCTTGTTTCGAAAGAAGTAGATCATATCTTATGAGCCAGTTTGGAGAACAAAGTTTAGTTCCAGATTTCTTCTGGACGCCCCAGACATCGCATGGAGTCTTGTAATAATTCCATGAAGTACTGAGTCATAGTCAAACCAGGTATTAGATTTATTATTATTAGCAGTATTAGAACTGTTAATAATACTGGGTTGCCACAAGGAAAAGTGGTAAAGATAAAAAAAAACCACACACACACTGACACATTTAAGATCACTACTTCAGTGTTTTACTGAGCAAATGAAAGATTCCTGTCTGGAAAAATAGCTTTTTAAATATAATGTTCCTGAGTGCCCAAAACTTTTGCATAGTACTATATACCCTCGTAAGACCTGGTAATTCAATTGTGTCTTCTGAAGATATTTCAAAAACTAAATAAAGGTACCAAGGTGCCATGTAGAGGACATCCTGACCTTGGGTTGTGTCATTCACAACAGAAGTTCTGCCTTTTTAAAAATGGCTACCTCTCGGTATACACATTTAATGGGAGCAAGAGAAGTACGCTGTCAAAGAATATGTATTTATTTATGTTTCTAAAGCCTACAATTGATATGTTTTAGGTATAAACCTGTTGTAGCTAGTTCTCAAAACACTTTTTATTGATATGCACAAATGTTTAACTACCCAACAGCATACTATTTTTTTGTTGTCCTTTGTAGTGGACATTGGGAAGTACTAAATCTGGTTTTGTATGAAATTAATGGTGTCACTGGTGACAGGAATTTGACTGAAGCAGAGAATATTTTGCAACATATTGGCTCTGTAAACATGTAAATTCATTACTAATTTATTTTTAATTAATAACTAATTTAGTTTATTCCTAATTTATTAAAAAAATGTTACATAAGTGTACATTTAAAAATAGAACATTAAAATGAAATGGACTATAAGAGAAGGAAATGGTATCAAAAAAGGTAAACAATGTTTTCTATGATTGAGTTGGTGCTGATGTTGTAGAAGGGTTTTTGGACTGATGCAGAACAAGAAATATAATATCAACAATGTCCTGTTGTCCACTATAAAGGACATTCCATAAAAAACAGTGACATGTTTCTTTTCATCCAGTAGACTTATTTTATGTTAAAATTACTAAAATTCTCAAACTTAATTTTTTCTGGGAGGATACATTTATATACTTGAAAAAAACAAGCGTTAAAAAATAGAAAAATTAAAATTGGAAATAAAAATGGAGATAAATGTTTCTAAATAAACATATATACACTCACACACACACTCACTCACACACTCACTCACACACACACACAGTGGCAAACCTGCATAGAAATGTCTCCAGACTGGTTCTGAAACCAGTACACACCTTTATTTTTTTTTTAAAAAAGGAAAGGCATGGGTCAGACAGACAGATTCAATACAAAACCACATTCTGTTTAAATTGTTCTTTGCACTACACAGTAAGGTTTTGAAAATGCTCCTATATAGCACCAAAAACAAAACTGCTACTGTTACTAACTCAGCTACTATTGTTCTCTCCACAGTCCGGCACTTACAAACTGCAATCATGGATGACCTTGTTTGAGTGGACAAAGCAAACAGGCAAGGCCACTGAAGCTGAACTAACAGAGCCTCAATTACAGTACCTTACACCATCTAACGATAACAAATCCTCTCTGGATTTGAGCGGACTATTGCAGGAAAATTACGTCCCTTGTGCTGACAGCTACCAATTTCCAGGAGAAATCTTTGGTCTGTCATCCCCTGCCACTTAGTTTAAGCGTTACAGTCAACGCTGGAGCGCACCTGCCAGTTTCCACTTCCACTACCTGCCTGCGAAAAGGAGAGGGGAAAAGTCCCTCCAGGGCCTCCGTCCACATCTAAGGCCACTGCTGCTTCCTGCTGCACTTGACCGTGGGGAAGAACTGAACTCTACACTTCTGCGCTTTGCTTTTCTAAGCGATTCTGAAGGAACATTTGCTGTGCACTGGGGCAGGGCAGTCATCTGTGTCCTCCACATACTCACAAACATCAACCCACACACACACACACACACACACACACCTCTCCCCAGGCTATTGCTGTCCACAATGTCTTCGGTCAGCAAACGTTCACGGAGTTGACCTTCCAGAGGGCCTACGGCTTTGAAGACGGATGGCATGGGCACAGAGTGGCGCCAGCTTCCATTATGCATGTGAAAGGATAAATCAGCCCCAGGGCACTACATCTGCCTTTAGGGAGAAGACTTGCTCCCATTCTTAAAAAAGCAGGCAATCACTGTGTACGGCGTGGAAGGGCACGGTTCCTTTGGCGCTGTTCACAAAGTGATGGCAGCCTCTAACCAAACAACAGAGCTTTATCTACAGAGGATCAACAGTGGCAGCAGTCCAGAGACAAAGCTATAAAATGGTTGAAACGTTCATCAGCTCATATTCTACATTTTTTGATTTTTCATTTGAAGTCAACATATAATTTTTGCATTTCCGAGCTCTTCTCATCTTTTACAATTAAACAGACTAAATTTGACTCATATATGTAAATAATCTCTCTCCTGACTGGCTGGACTGTATGTGCCTTACTAAAAAAAACATTGTGAACATTTTTATGCTGAAATCCATACGGAAATAAAGAAAAAAACATCTTCAGTAACTTGCTTTGGATCTCTGGTTCCTTTGGGATGCTGCTGAGATGCATTTGCTTCCTGACAGCTAGGAACAGCACAGCATTTAATCGCTTTCTCCAACAACTTCCACTCTAATAACTCTGTGGTAGACTGTCTGCAGTAACAAAACAACTTACTTTGTCATGACTTGGAAGGCTAAACTTTAGTCTGAACGTGGCGGTTACATGTAAAAGTATTCATGGTTGTGACACCTCAACTATGCTAAATTTAATATGTGCTGTTCTTGCAACTTAGTTTCCATATGAGAACTATAGGTTAGTATAAGATGAGAAGTTTCCACAATGAACATCATCAAGACATCCCTAAATGCTGATTTGAAATGGATCTGACCACATTTTTAGCTGAAGGGATAAGCAATCAGCTTAAAACAAATCTGCAGCTTGTGTTGTTAGCCTAGTTGTATATGCGGTGAGCCAGCAACCAAAGGTAAGTTCAAAACCCATGATTGATTGGGTTCTCCTAGTAGTGCTCCTAGGCACTTCAACCATCACCCAGGTGGAGTCACTTTTCAGGCAACGCTGGACATGGTTAAGCAGCAAAATGATTATTCCTTTAAAATTTCCATTGCAAAATGTATCGAGAGAGTGTAACTCTATGTTTTTAGACATGCACACAACAAGCAAACCAACATTCTGTTACATTGTTATTGTGCTTCGGATCCCTCGCCTGAATCAGATGATAGAGACTCAAAAGGTCAAAACTTGGTGAACAGCATGTCCTTCAAGAATATAAGTGAATTAACTACTACAGAATTCATATCTTCAGCAGTAAAAGGTTGATTTTGTGTTTGAGACCCACACATTGAGGTGAACCATCTTTTATGTGACATTAATAAAACCTGAGACTTTTATTTTTTTTTATTCATATATTTAAGCAATATTATTATTATTAATTACTATTACTTCATATTTTAGCACTTTTTTTGTAATGGTACTTTTTCACTGTCAACTATTTTTTTACAGCTTTGGGACAGATCTGAAAACACAAAAAGGGAACTATTAACAGAAATTCTGATGCTAGCAGAGATCCAAAGTCAAGGTCTTTCCTTTGCATGTTGCTACTGGAGCAAAACCTGGTTGGTATGTACCTTTCACTCCAAGATAATTATTGCTAATTATTTTATGCATTACCTAATGCTCAATAAAGAGAATTAGCAAGCTAGCAACAATTATACAGAGGTCAAGATCATCCCTCTGCTGGACCCACAAGTTAGCAGGACATTGCTAACACAGCAGAGCTAGGCACAGTGCACCTGTAGGAGAATCTGACAGAGCGCCTGTCGCGGTCTTGACTCCTTAGGGTTGTGGTCAGCCTGCCAGTTAGATATTGAACCTAGAGGATGTGTCCATATGGGCATTTGGGATTCAGTTTGCTTAGAGCAGGGCTGAGCTGCCAGGATAAGGTGGCAGCTGGGATGAGTGGAGTGGGGGCAAAAGCTTTTCAGAAGCTGAGATGCTGCTTGGAATGACAGATGAACTTGGTTCTCAACCCTGAGCTGTCAAACTGGCGGCCTCTAAAGGGAAGTGGTGGAAGGGGGGCAGGGGAGTGTAGAAAGAAAGGTAGTGAGGGAGTGGGGGAAGCATGGAGAGGGATAGAGATTGCCATGCCAAAAGGGGATGAACTCCCTGGAGTCTGCTCTTGAACACTCTGGAGAAGTGGAGAAGTGTCTCCAGCTCACTGCTCTGAAAAAATTATCTGTCTCCAAATGGCTGAGGAGGCTGGGGAAGGGACGACAGCTTCACCCATACATCCATCATTGGTCGGTAGTGGGTCCCCAAAGGGGAATTCAGTAAGACTGTGTCATAAGCTTGTATAACTGGCTAGTATTTTGTGATTTATTTATTTATTTTTAAGGCTATAGAGTACAGCCCAACTGATATATCTCTATATGGACTTTTGTACTGCAGTCCAATAGTATAAGCCAACAAATAAGTATCCAGACTTTCAATAGTTATAAGGATTATGTTGTGATCTATTTAATCCCAAGGCATTAACTGAGATTAACTGAAATTGTGTTCTGAACTTAAACACAGTGTAGGTAAAATTATTAACATCAGATAAAACTGGTGTTTGTTCATACTTAGTAGTCATCATAAAAACCTAAAACATAACACATAAAAAGTATTCTAAATATCATTCTGTCCCATTTTTGATTAAAGATTTGAAGCCAAATTAAGCAGACCTACAGACCAGAGTGTGCAGTCATACACAAGTAAAGCATCTTCAATGAAGATGCAAAACAGCAGGCCACGTAGCTCCTTCTGAAGTTCTCTGCAATAATAATAGCCCCTGTGGAGGATAGAATTTAGAGAGAATTTATTTTATGACATTCTCTACTTTCCCCCAGCACCCATCAACACCAAGAAAAATACCCATAAAGACGACAGCAGGGATGCAACCCATCTCTGAAACTGCCCACCTCAGCGAAGCCTGTCTCAATCATAAGATAAATGGCAAACAAATAACTGTGTTTAATGATTTTATTGTCTTTGTGGCTTTTCTTTTTGGCCAATATTACAGGTTCAACCTAATAACTATAACGAAGAGCCACTTATTAGATAAATGTGGAATATTAATTTGTCACTGCCCTTTTGAATAGTGATATCATTTAGCTGCTATTGCTCACAGCTTACTGCACAGTAAAAAAACAAAACAGTATTTTTAGAGGAGAAGGAGTTGCAAGAAAAAGTATGTAAACCCTTTGAAATGACCTGGTTTTCTGCATTAATTGGTCATAAAATATGATCTGATCTACATCTAAGCCCCAAGTATATACATAAACACAATGTGCTTAACCAAATACCACACAAACAATTATAACATTTCATGTCTGCTGATCAGACCTGCACAACATTCAGGAAGAATTTTGGCCATTCTTCCTTACTGTACTGCTTCAGCTCAGCCATATTCTTTGGATGTCTGGTGTGAACAGCTCTCTTGAGGTCATTCCACAGCATCTCTATTGAATTTAGGTCTTGGCTCCAAAAGGCAGATTTTTTTTTTTGAAGCCATTCTGTAGTAGATTTACTTTAAAGTTTAGGGTTGTTGTCCTGCTGTATCACCCAACTTCTACTGAGTTTCAGCTGGTGGCCAGCCACCCTAATTTTATTCTGTTGGATATCTAGTTAAACTTGAGAATTAATTTTTCCTTTGATGATGGGAAGCGGTCCAAATCATGATGCTCCCACCACCCTACTTTACTGTTGGGATGATGTTTTCATGTTGGTAGGCAGTGTCCTTTTTACGCCATACATAGTGCTGTGTGTTCTTCCTGAACAATTCAACCGAGGTGTCATCTGTCCACAAAACATTTTCCCAGAAGCGTTGTGAAGTGTCAAGGTACTCTTTGGCAAACGTCAGTTGTGCAGTGATTTTTTTTTCCAGAAAGCAGCAGCTTCCTCCGTGGTGTCCCGCCATGCCAGAGAAGTTAGCCAGTTCCAATGATTCCCTCAAATGTTTAGCTGTTACTCTTCTTTTTTTACTCTGAGCATGCTGCATTGTGCCTTTGGAGTCAACTTGGCGGGGCAGCAACTTCTAAGAGAGTTGCCACAGTACTAAATCATCTCCAATTCATCTAACTGTGGACTGGTTAATGCCTGAAGTCTTGGAGATTACTTTGTAACCCTTTCCAGTTTTATGCAAACCAACAATTTTTGATCGTAGGTCTTCTTTTTTGTGAGAGATGGTTCACATCAGCAGATGTGCGAATAGCAAACTCAAAAAGCTTGAGTGTCTTTTATAAGTCAAAGTAGCTCTACACCTCGCTCTAATCTCGTTTCATTGATTGGACTCCAGGTTTGCTAACTCCTGACTCTAATAAGCTTTTGTTTAAGTCATGAGCATAAGGGTTCCCTTACTTTTTCCACTAGCACTATGAATGTTTAATGGATGTGTTCAATACAGACATGAAATATTATTATTGTTTGTGTGGTATTAGGTAAATCACACTGTGTTTATCTGTACTTTAGACTTAGATGTAGATCAGATCACATTTTATGACCAATTAATGCAGAAAACTTGCCACTGTATGTAATTATAACTGATATTTGCAAATAAAACACAAACGTGGACCTCAGTGGACAAAACACAAGAAAAATGTAGTATACATGTGTTCTTTAACAGCTCTGGGCGGTTTGAAGCAAGTGTGTGATTTACATATGCACAATATTTACAATGCTACTGGGTACATATTTTCATTACTTGTTTGTAGAGCTGGGTGATATGACAAACATGTAACATCATGATACTTTTCATAACACAAAATGCATCAAATTTGACTGTACATGTAGATTTGGTGAATGACACTACACTACAGTTTGCCTGAAACGAGCACCAGCTGGAGAGCAGGAGATGTCTGCAGGTGGTGCTACAAGAACAGCGAAGCTCTGTGTGGAAGGGGAAGCTCAGTCAAAGAGGAAGGACACTGTTTAGAGCTCGGCTGATGGCTCTGGATGATTAATGCTTAGTCATATGATATTTAAGGCCAAGCTGCATGGATGCAACTCTAAATAATCATGGCCACTTCATGGAATTTCAGTGATGTAGTGGTCAAAAATACAGGTGTCAGGACACACGCACAGACACTGCGGCGCTTGTTTTAGAGGATGTGGAGTAAGGACGAGGTGCAGTTCAACAGGGTTGACTGAGTGCCGACTTCTATGTTTAGTTCGATGAAAAGAGCCACGTGTTTATGTACTCACAGTTTCCTCCTGCTGAATTAACTAGTAACCCTTAATCTGTCTGATGGAACCTGATGTTCAGTCTTGCACAGAAATTTCTCCTCGACTCAGACCACTATAATTTTCTCGAAGACCTTTCAAAACACTGATGATGGATGTGAACGCACATTACAACATTAGAAATCACTCGAGGAGACGCAAGCAAGAGACAGACAGAGAGAGAGAGGGAGGGGAGTGAAAGAGAGACGGGGAAGGGAGAGAGAGAGAGAGAAAGAAAGAAAGAAAGAAAAAAGAAGGGGAGAGAGAACAAGAAAGAAAGAAAGAAGGAGGGGGAGAGAAAACGAGAGAGGGAGGGATAGGGGAGAGAGAGATAATTGAGAGAGAAAGCTATAGACCAATGAAAAAATGTTTTATATTGTTTATTTATACCTTCATTCAAACGGTGATATGCAAACGTTTGTGCTCCCCTGGTCAAATGTGGAGTTAAAGTTGTTGTCCAGGTGAAAGCACATCCAATAAAGAGAACCTTTTAAAGCCCCAGGAAACCTAAAGCTGTTTTCTTTTTAATGAAGTTCATTTTGTTCCTCTAGCCTACAATATACACGTACAAAGCATGTCTCATAAATACCTTCCCAATGTCTAATGAACGTCTAATGAACGTCTAATGAACGTCTAATGAACGTCTGCTGTGTTTTACCGTATTTCTCTCCTCAACATGTAATCTGGGCAGTGCTTATGTTGACTAATGCTACTGTAAACATTTCCTAACCAATCACTGACGTCTCCTGGCAGTGGGAGAAACTTTGTGAGCTAAAGCTAAGCCAGCATAACCAACAGCTAACAAGTTAGACCACTTGCTTGTAGCTGCTTGTCACCAGTTCTTTGTCTATACATACACAAATAATAATACATGCACACATATTTCTTCATTAATGTGTTCCTTCTGTCTGTCTGTCTGCACGTCTGTTAGTCCACGACTTTTTTTCATCCAGTTACAATCGTATAAAGTCTGGATAATGATGTTAGCTCTGTGGTGGAGCAGGATGGGAGTGTCAGACAGAGAGAGCTGTCAATCAAGCTGCTTATTAGCCACGCCCACATAGTTCTAAGGTTGGTCATATCAGTGTTTTTTTTTAGCTGTGTTTAATTATATTTACATTTTTTATCCAAGCATTGCTAGTTTATTGTCATACTAACATTTTACTACTTTACTCTGTGTTTACTGGGCGTTCAGTGCACAATTACTGTGTATTTGCTGAACTGAATATATCGCAAAGAATATAACTTGAAGTTACAGCAACTCTAATTTCCTCTATTACTGTTAAACTTTAGCACATCTGTAAAGCACTTTGAGCTGCACCAGTATGAAAAGCGCTTCATAAATAACGCTATTATTTTTATTGTTGTTGTTATCATTGTGTGAGAGTGTAATGAAGAAGGGGTTAAACTTTCACATGTAATCCACATACTATTTATTTGAAGAATAAGAGTAAAGATACAATAAAAACATAACACAGAATTATGCAGTGGCCAAAAAAGCATATAATATAGCAAAACATTTAGTATTTAGCCCAGTCTTATTTGTTGTGATCATCTAATACCTGGTTTGGCTAAACATCACATTATTAAATTAAATCAGATCTGTTGGTAAAGGATTTCAGCAAATCTCTTTGAGCTGCCAACAAACCTGCATTCTTCGAACTAGCTTACAAAATATATTTTCCTTAAATAGAAAAAATCTTATTTTACTGCATAAATTTACTTTATTAATTTATGAAAAAACACAATAGAACCTAATTATTACCCAAACAAATAGTTTTAAATGAATAGTTTAGGTGCCATTTGCTGCATTTACATGTTGGCGGTTTACATGGAGAGACAAAAACTAACTGGAGATTCTGTTGTTTCTTTTCTTTTGTTATTGATGGAACATTCTGCTACGTGTGCTGGGTCAGGTGTGTGGAGTAGGAAAGTAGGAAATACACAAAGAATGTAATGTATGAACAACATTTAACCCACCTGTTGTAGATGTCATCATCTTCTCCTCCCCAGCCCCAGTACTCATTGGGGAAGCCATTGATTTTGAGAAACTGCTTTTTGCTTAAGCCAGATACGCCTCCAAAGTACCCTGCATACGGTAGCCTGGAAGAAAAAGAATAGCACAGGTGTAAGTTATTAACACATACTATTGTAAACTGGGATTAAAGATTAGGTAATTATCATGATCTCACATGTGTAGCTCTGCACGTATCAACTCATGCAATAGTGGTGACTTTACCTCAAATGAATGGACAATGTTAGCAGTCTCATCAGGAAGAAAGAAAAATTGGCTAAATTGTGTTTCTTCAAGATTGTTGGTTTTTCAATAATGTTGGCCCAAACAGCAAGCGTGAGACAGAACGGAAAACAGAAAAGGCTCAAACTCAAATCACTAACCATCGCCCTAATGGCTCATAGTACCATCTAAATGTTTGACTTCTGTTGTTCATATAGCCATGATCAGTCTCAGTGTATTCATTTTACATACACAGTGCTGTGTGCAAGTCAGAGACCACAATTCACTTATTTAAGTTCCATTTAACTTCCATTGCAACAAAAGAAAAATACCTAACAGAAAAATTAACAGAAGCCTTAATAATTAAATAAAATATACATTTTCAGTAATGAGTCCTTTATAACAGCTTCTCTGCAGGAGACTCACTTTCAGTTTCACTTTCAGAAAACTGCAGCCTTCAAAGTTCTGTTGTACAAGTTATTTACATTTTCTGCTTCTCACAAGCAAACAAACCAATCTCAAACTAATTTGATGGATTGGATTCTGGGGTAGTCAGTGCATTTTTCTGCTATCAGCTATAAAGCAGCTTCTCTGTTTGCTTTGCAATCTCTCTTCTTTTCAGTCTGTTTCAGTCAGTAAGTAATCACAAACACAAATGCTTTGTCTTTTTGTTTATTTCCTTTTTTCACATCCTTTCAGACACTGACATGTCTTTATATAGAACACCTAAAGTATAAAGTACTTTTTATCTGATGGAGACAGTTTTGGTGGTACCAGGTATTGCAGAATTGATCGAAACCCCTTTACTTTTCATCTTTTGTGAACTCCAGTTTTGAAAAACATAGTTTTTGTTTACTTACTTTTCTTCTAACATTTGCTTTCCTTAATTCTGCTGTTGGAACAAGACCTTGCATCTCCAAAACCATAACTTCACAGAAGAAGGAAAAAAGATACTTTACTTTTAATGCAAATAAATGTAACCAGACTGCCCCCTTAAGTAATTAGGAGACATTTCTTTTGGGCCATCTGTCATGAAATTTAGATTTTGTACAAGGGTTTGTTCCGGCAGCAGCATTATGCCACTGGATCTAATCTCCTCAGAAATATCTCCAGAAAGAGTTTAACTGAATTTACTACTTTGCCTGGAAATTAAATAAATGACAGCTGGTCTCTAAGTTTTGCACAGGTCTGAATTACATGTTTTTCTTTTGTTTGTTCTGTTCATTATTGGAAGGAGTATGTCCACTAATCACCCCCACCAATGTGGATGACAAATGTGGATGAAAAGGGAGGAGGAAAAGGTAAAGGTGCTAAAAATTTTTAACTCTGTTTCTCAGTCGTTAAGTCCTCCAGTGGGGTGAGCCAGTCAACTCAGGCGTTCAAATCTGACACAGCTCTGTCTTGCGTGAGTGAGCCAGTAGAGACTGAATTCTCCCATTGGGGAATCCTACGTTTGAAATGGTATCTGATCCCCCTCCTGACCCCATTTCATCCTGCGCTTCACTTCCTCCTCCACCCCCCCCCCACCCCCCCCTCTCATAGATCCTACGGTTTGTCTGACATGGCCTCCAGAAAGCTGAAGTGTGCTATTACCATAGAATCCTTCCACTCAGATCCAAGGGACTTTTCAACCATGCAGTTCAAACACAGCGGGGAGGAGGAACACCAGATCAAACTTGAGGAGTCATCTGAAAACCCTTAGAGTGATCTGAATTACAAATGTGAGGTGAGGCCCATGGGTGACGGGGAAAAAGGCAGGGGGATGTTGCTAACTGCTGAGGCAGGCCTGTACCTTTGACATTTTAAGCACTGAAGGTGCTTTAGGGATGTGCTATAGAGTCAAAAACAATATATTAGCTTCCTGAATATTTCCTGACAATTATAATTCATTTAATTACGTGTTCAGTTCTAGGTGTTACTTTTGACTTGCTCTGACCTGGTACACCCTTATCAAGCTCACCTTTCTCCCTGCGCTCCTGTCTGTTCATTGAGGTCTGCTCGTACAGGTCTCTTGGTGCTCCCTCCCTTAATCAACTTTTGCAGACAGATCCTTCAGCAGCATGGTCTGTATGTAACGGAACACTCTAACTCTCACTCTCTCTGAATGTTCACTTCCTTTCAATTCAAGCACAAAACTTTCCTCTTTACACCAGCATTGTCTGTCTGCACTTCTATGTCTTATCATTATGCATAGTTGATATCTTCTGTTTTAATGCTATTCTTACTATCCTGTTTGTTTGAACAATTCTGAGTATTTATATTGTGGACATTGGGTACAAGAAAACCACTTTATGAACTAACTTTGTGAGTAAAGAAAAATCTTGCTAGAAACTTGTTTAATCCTTCTCCTCTTGTTCTGAGACATGTCCTTCAAACTCCTTCATGTAGAGTCCTCTTCAACTCTACATAATAATTCAATGCTAACCACAAATTCAACAGTGACAATAGCAAAAAAACAGCAACCCTTATAACCATCTCATAGACCTGCTGAGTGAATGGTTAGACTTCTTCCCCTGGCTCATCTAGTGAGAAAAAAGGCACTACACTACAAGGTGCTGGAGTGGTTTCCTGGAGTAGCTTGGAAACAATTAATAAACTCAGGAACAAAACAGCAATAATTCTTTCTATTAAAAAACATCCCAATGTGACACTTTGACCAAAATGAATGTAGGGCTTAATATTTCCAGGTAACAGTATTAGAAGAATGCGCTTGAAAAAATCTTAATTGTTCAGAAATAGCTGAGTGAAAGTAGCAGGTTTTCCTGCAGGCTACATCTTCAGGTGAGCTAATGGGCTTTAACACTGGATGCTGATGAGGATTTGTTGTCTTCTAAACAAGGTCTTTTCTCCCCAGTAAATGATGTGCCATCTTGGTAGTTTGTCAGAGAAATATATTTAGAGTAGTTAGACTAATTATCGCCACAGCTGGCAGTGTTATCTCTGCCTCCTCATTAATGCACTCGCGTTTCACAATAACATAGTGCAACAGCATATACATACATACACACACACACACACACACTCACACATACACAAATGTAGCGTTTCACCAAACTCTTTCGTTGTGTGTTTCTCCATTGTACTCTATTAAGTGTAATAAAACTAAGAATGTGCATTTTTTATTCAATTATCCACGCATCGTAATAAGCTGATAACCGGTTTGACATGCAAGTATACATTTAAAAACATGTTTTAATGTTTAAAATTAGCAGAGCAAAATCAGGACTTTCACAGAGCTAATGAGCTAAAACTGCAGCTAACTGGTACTGGCACAGGGTACCGATGAGGACTCATCATCAATCTTACAGGTGTGTTTTACTGATTCTGGACCTAATTAACATTAGCTAGAGTAATTAGCCTAGATAACAATAAAGCTATATTATCTGTATCTCTTCTGAATTACCATCCTAATAATAAGTCTCTTAACACGCTTGACAGTAAACGTATAAATTGATATACATACTTACAAATATGAGAAAACTAAGTATCTGTGCCCGTCGCTAGTTTCAGCAGCTGTCCTCATAGAAAAACCAGCATAGGCTAGCATATGTTGTTTTTTTGGATGCTGGCATGCTGGTCAGCAGCACTTGTGATTATTATGCTGATCAGCAGCAAATCAAGCATATGTTTTGTTTTGGATGCTGATATGCTGGCCATGCACAAGACCAGCACGTGTTCATTTTCTAATTGAAAATAAATACACAGCCTCTACAGAGAACACACATGTACACATTCATTGTACAATTACTGGTTAGTCATGAATATCACCAAAATCCTTACAGGAAAGTCTGTCTACTCAGCAGTCATCTTGGCAACTTTCCCAGGCAGTTATTTCACATCATACAAGACCAGATTTCAATCTCTTTAAATATGGGGAGCCCTATAAACCTCGCACTCAGAGCCACATTAACGCTTCAAAAACACAATCTGAAATCACTGCTGAAATCTGACAAAAACAACAAGAATAGTTTGTAGAATTTGGCTGAATTACTCAAGAAAAAAAAATGTGTTTATTTAACTTGTTGACCAGGTTACTACACAAACGCATATGTCCAGGACAAGGAGCGGCCTTTCCTGTATGTGCTGTCCAAAGAGAAACATGGATCTCTAAAACAGTTACTTTACAGGAGAGGACAAAACGTTCCTAATTTTTAATGCAAGTTAAAGACTTTATTCCGAGCGATTCTGGAGCATTTTTATTGGTGCAAGCACAATTAAATTTTCATTCAATATAAAGAACAACTAGCATATTCAAATGAAGCAGAAAAATAAAAATAGACAAAAATGGATATACATGTTTTTCTTTGGACACCAATGATGTACTGTGTTTGTCTAGTTATATATAACTGAAACATATCCCCAGGATTCGGAACAAAACCTAGTATTTCCAAAAATGACTCCTTTAAAGGCAAAGAATAAAGACTGTTTTTTATGTAATGGACTATTTTTCAAGCGACCACGGACCATTTGTTTTAGTCCATTCATCATGAAATTTATAGACAAAGTAAAGTTCAAACAGGCATTTTTAAACTATGTCAAAAACTAAAAAATGCAGGTGGATGACTTTGTTCCAACAACTGGCATCACTTTTTCTGCGTACTGCATCAAATGACGGCTTAAACTAAATCCTTGTGCATTTATGAATGCAAGCTGTCTAGCTCCACAGCGGAGGCAATGCTGAATGACGTCTGCACACTGCAGCAGCTAGAAAAACATGAACTGAAGATGCCCACTGAGGGTAGTCATGGGTAGATGCCTGGGGTTTGCCCCGGGCTACTACACACAGTGTGCACAAGCATGAGTGTTGTGTGTGTGTGTGTGTGTGTGTGTGTATGTGAGAGTGAGCAAATTACATATCCACCCACACAAACCTATCCATAACATAAGGCAAGGACAAAAAGCACAAAACCGTGCACACACACACACATACACACACACACACACACACCTTTCAGACACAAAGACAACAAGCTGAAATTAATGAGCCCATCTGCTACGGCAGTAGAACGCCACAGTCTACGTCCAGTGCGAATGGGCATGTCTAAAGGTGCCCCATTTATTAAAGACTGCCACGTTCCAACCTCGCCGGGTCACGCATGCAGGCCTCTGGAGTGACTCACTGAGAGGAGATGAAATCATCTGACTGAGCCATTGACTGTCTCCGTTCTCTGTGAACACTACAGCCAGTGCTTGGAGCCTGGAGCAGGTGCATGGATTTGATACAGTGTACGGTTCAATACATGCAGGAAATACTCGTTTTGTTCAATAACAATGGCAGCATTGTGGAGGCCGATAGGTGAGCTGTCATGGATCGGCGTTCTCTGTGGGCTGTGCTGTCTACTGTGCTTTCAACCAGAGGATCACAGGTGCCTGGAATGGTACTCACAAAGCAGAGGTTTTGGAGTGCTGATCTATGATCATCATTGGCGAGGCCAATCAAACGCTACAGCAATGCTGGTGTGCGCTACTCTGACACACATGTGATTTGATCTATAATTTGAATGAGGCTTGAAAAGTTTTAGCTGATGATTAATTGCCATATTATTATTATTTTTTGCCTTTCTTTTAAACATGCATTTAGAACATCATCTTATTTACACTGAAGGCCTGGTAAGCGCCACAGGACACTTGTGACCACATTCCCGCATTTCTTTTCTGACCTATATCTTTGTGTTTCTTTTTTTTTCAGGCACTGTATATGTTCACATTGAACATAATAAACACTGTTTGCATCTGAACAGTACAGCTAAACTATACTCGTATACATGTTACCAAAGCGTTTCAAAGAAATCTTTCAAACAGCACTTGCCAGTTTCTGTAGAATCAAACTCCTTCCATGTAGGTGCTCAGACTTGTTTGTGTGTCTCACCAGAATAATACATTTTTCTTTTTTTGTTGTTTAATGATTACTGACAATAATCAATATTAAGTGATAAGGAAAAAGATGTACTAAGATTTTTTTGAACATCTCTAATCTGCTATAGATGCAGCCGGAATGTGTACCTGGAACTACACCTGTAGTCTCATTTAACATAATTATGTAATTTAGCAGTCGCCACATTTGAGCAAACAAACTAAAACCTCAAACACCGAAGGCTGCCAACAATTCAGAGACAGACGAGTGGAAGTAGAAGTGGAGAAGCGGGTTACAGAGATCGAGCCAACTAATAATGTAATAATGGAGAAGCAGTACCTTGAAAGAGCTAGGCTGACTTTAACAAGAGAAGTCGGTTCTCTGAGTAAACGGGAGAGGGCATGCCTAAACTTGGGTCCCTGAACGGACGGAGGAATTAAACATCATGGTGCTCCCAAGGCAAAAAAAAAAAAAAAAGGCAAAAAAATTCACTTCGATGCCGGCCAACTTTAGAGAACCTTTGCAAGTACTTTAATATCCTTCGCTATTAAGGCTCGCAGATAGCCATGCTATCTCCAAGTTAATAACTTTCACCCGTTGCTGCAGCAGCATAACTGTATGCATACGTCTGTCAAGGCTACAGCCTGTCTAGACTGCTGCCAATTCATCAAACTGAATGAAGTTTTAATATCGAACAAATACATAAGTGAAGCAAATTTAACAGCTCCAGACAGTGCAACAGTTTAAAGTCATAAGCGGTAACTCCACTTGTATAAAAAAAAAAGCAATTACCAATATGAAGGACAAACTTCAGACAGACAAGCCTCCAGCGCTTACTGTTGGAATAAGCGTCTCTATTCTGTTTGATTACACATCCCTGAAATAGAGACGGCACAAAGGCAGACCCAACGTCTATTAATATTTAAATATCAGTGAATGCCACAATCCTTGTCAGAAACTCAGACAAAACCACTGTCGCCAAAAACACTGCTCTTTGCAGCTCCAGGCAGAGGAATTCAGGATGAAGTCTCTAATTACTTTTCATACTCCAAAGAAAAAGAGAAGTGGTGGAGTAATAAATTAGGCTCCCACTGCAACAGCACCCTCTGCCTGGACCCTACGTGGTATATTGGGGTCGGGTGTTACCTGAAGCCAAACTTGTCCATGGCGATGGCAAAGTGGCGTGGCTGGTCATAGCAGTGGTACAGGTTGCGGTCGTCCATCGGGATGAGGTCAACATCACTGAAGATGAAACAGTCGTACTCAGCATCTTTTAGAGCCTCTGTGTAGCCCACATTCAGCAGCTTGGCCCGGTTGAACGTGTCCTCGCCAAGCTGAAAGACAATAACGACAACAATAAGAGTTATAATAGCACATAAATCACACACGCATAAAACACAAAGATAAATTACTACCTAAACAAACTCTCAGGTACAGATCCCCTCCTATGTTTGATGCGTGCAATAACGATGCTTAACGATGATTTAAAAACAGCAATTGTGCATTAAAAGTGTGCAGGCGTGTTCTTGTAGAGAATATTTACTTTACTGATTATTTTTACAAAGAGAATCAACAAAACTTATACATTTTCCAAGAAGAAAAATAGAATCATTAGAATCAGAAGTCATAGAACAGTAACTAAATGTCAACTTGCTTTAGGACAGTTTAGGGTCTTTGTCGGAAAGCTGGTCTGAAAGTGGTCTTACGGAGTGACTGTGAGTTGGTATTAGCCAGTGACAAGAACGTCAGAGGCCGTAAACAGCAATAATAGCACTGTTTAGCTCTAACTGTTGATCTATCCAACTCCATACATATCAATATGAACAATGTGATTTTGGGTACTACTAAAACCTAAACTGAGACTTGATGCAGCAGCCTGCACAGAAATTTAAGAGCTAAAAAAACTTGTTCTGGCCATTTTAAGTTAAATTACAATCAGCTTCTTAGATTTCTTACTTGCTTACTTTGTACATGCAGACGACAGATGACAGTAGAGAGCTTTGTACGTTGTACTATGATCCATAGGGTCATGGGGCTGGATACCATCTCTCGAACAAAACCTTTACCGCAAGCATCTCTGGACAAAAGCGACAGCGAGATGACAACGCAACTAAGCTCATTCCTTCCCTTTACATTGTCTTCGACTACAATGAACATTTGCATGATGACCGATTAGTATTCACTACATTTACCTGAGGTGTCTCCTAAGTGGAGATTAATACTTTAACCACAAAGGACAGCTGTTAACCTTTCCTAAATGAACAGAATGGAGAGCAATGTGAGACAAATACTCTTGTTAGCTATTTCGATTTTAGGCCTATTTCAATGAGACTCATTAGCTCATTAGCTGGGAATTAAAGCCGAAACTCTATTTACACCCTGCAGAGGTATCCCAGGTAACACCACAGACTGCGCCTGCACTAATAATCCAGTGTGACAATAATCTCATGTAATCCTGTAATACCAGAGATTTGACTGAATAATTCGGCGCTGAGAACTGCCGTCACAAATCCACTGTGATTTCGAAGAGCAATGCAAGCCCACGCGGTTCACACTGGAAAAGTGCTATGTGTAAGACTCATTAACCCAAAGCACAAAGTTTCACAATCTTCTTCTCTTTTTTTTAAGCTACAGCCAAAAGGGAAAGAAACACAACACAACCCATCTTATTAGCAACCAGAACCTATTCAACAAACAGCCAGACCAACTAAATCAATAGTAAGTATTTTAGTATGCCATAATTCACTTTAGGTAGGTCATTAAATGGTGTGCTGCGTAGTTCAAGTCCATTATCAGACTCAGGTTTGGTCTTGAGGATTTAATGACTGATTGTTATTATCAGCCACAGACAAGAACATCAGTCGCCACATGCAAGAGGCATCTCAAACCCGAAACACTACTCTAGATTAGATTGAATACTATCTAAAGATTCCACAAAGGCTTCCTTAAACAAAATAATAAAATAACCACTTTTGGCTTCCCAAACAAAACAGATGCACCATTCGTCCCGACTGGCAGGTTTTATTAGCCGCGGCCTCTGAAAATACAAAGCTTGTAATGTGTAGGACAAAGGAACACTTAAAATACACCAACACACTTACAGAACTTTGTTAGCCAAACTTGCAACATTAACAGCATTATTTGCTCTTCAATGGGCTACGTTGCCAAATAACAGAATAACAGTTTCTACACCAAATGTAATAGGCAGCTGGCTTTTTAACACAACGACTGAGGTTTTGTACAGGCGCAACAGCTGCGCTCAAATACAGCATGAGTGCACTTGGCTTTCTCACGTCATTTATATTAAACAATTTCATCAACGATCTGCCAAATTTAAAACAATAAACTGGTTGTTGGCTGATTCACCCTTTCGCCTAACCCTAGATTTTTTGTCAGTGTGAAAAAATGTTCAGGGTCTTTTTCAAACTTCAGGTTAGTTTTAAATTTGTAATATTATTAAAGTCATTCAGAGTTTGAAGTGAACAGATGAACTACTTAGAAACACAGAGGTGGGGATATGAACCAGGAGTTGCAAAATGTACAATAACTGTATATACATTTTATTTATTAACCAAAACAACCAGTGAACTTACACTTACACGTCATCTAAGCTTTTATATGTATGCTGATGATGGTCAAGTGATAATCACTTAAAACACCCTGCATGTACTTTACTTAAGTGTAAAGTTTAGATGAGTTTAGGAGTCTTTACAAAAACTGATATATTTGGGTATGTAGATCCAGACAGAGAACCGATGAAGCAGGAACTGGACACAGAGGCAAAAGCTTAACCCTGACAACTTACACATGACTACCATGAGAATAATATGGTGGGCCTGCTTTTCACTTCTGCTGTTAATCTGCATTACCTCAGAGATACAAGGGCGAGAAAGGAAGAGTCTTTAATATGTGCCTTCATTGGAGAGAAACCGTTCGACAGAGGGAGAGAGAGGAAAAGAGCGCAGATAAGGCAATATATTAAAAGAGACAAATTGCCTTTTTCGGCAGCTGATATGCTCATTAACCATTACTGGACTCATTCGAAGTGCTTTCAGCACAACGTTCTCCTCGTGAGGCACCAGTCAGCTCAGGCAAATGGAGCAGTACATCTCCCATAATCACAGAGCATACTTAAATCCTCGCATTTACAGCGCAGACACTGCCATCATCTCACTCTCACACACAAAAACAGCAAGATCTAGCCTTGCTGGAACAATCGGAATGAAGAAATCACAGTGTGAAATAAGGTGCCTCCTGTTTGATTTTGTGAACATAAAACCTACAAATCCACTCCGGGAAGCTGGCTCTCGTTAGTCAACAAGCGCCGCCCTTTCAAGCTGCCGCTCTCAACAGGGACAATGGCGCATCTGGGGAGGGTTAAAAGCAGAAGCTCTCTTTGAACCAAATTACCCAAAAAAGAAAAAAAAAGAGAGAGGCCTTGCAATGTCAATGCATTAATTAAACCCAAAGGTGCTTTGCAGACTTGTAGCGCAAGCTACATTAGAGGAAAGAGTGGAAAGAGTATATTTAATGACCTACACTTCACTTTTTCTCTCACCGCCTGACTAATTGCAGGCAGGAAGGAATCATTTCCAGCTCACAGCCGGTAAACAAAACACGCTCCTGCCCGTGTTCTTTAGTTAAAGTGCGACAGGGCTGTATTCAAGAACACAGGTGCAACCCAGTCAAGCAGCAGAGACCACTGGAGTCGGTTCCCTCGGTGCCTGGCTTCTCTACTGGGCTTATCGGGACTGAGCTGGTTCCTCAATACTTGGCCTTTGAGAGGCAATTAACCCCAATGCCTTTATCTGATAATCAGAGAGATGACTGGATGCGGCAGACTCGTCCCTCTAGGTTGTGTGTCTACACCCAGCTGTGCCTCACAGGCAGGATAGCCTAGCCTACCTGGGCCCGTTGCTATGGAGACGGATTAGGTCAGGGCTCGGGCTGAGTGATTGCGCTTGGGGCTGTCTTGCAGTGAGTCTGTGAGCATGTGTGCCCACTTTATCAGTCCTCAGCAGGCTGACCTTATCACCCAGCATTGCTATCGATACCAGGCCAAAAGTGGAGGGGGGGGGAGGGGGGTTGGCGGGGGGCTGATAGGCAGACTCACAAAGTGAGCTTGAGAGACCATAAGTCAAGGTGTGTGAAAGAGAGGGGAAGAGAGAGCGAGCGAGAGCAAGAGAGAGAAAGAGAGGCAGAGAGAGAGAGAGAGAGACTACAGATATTACTTGAGCTTTAACTCTTTAGGGGCGAATTCTGCACAGGTTCCCACAAATACAGTCTGAGAGACAATATGAATCTCCGGCTGCGATAGGAGGCACTTTTCTCTAGGAACCCGTTTTAGCTAACACCTTGGAGAACCCTGCCTAGACCACAGGACACTGTAAACTTGCTAAGCCAGCTTTGTTTGGAATGGTTTCAGTAAACCCCTTGTTAAAAAGCCCACTGTACTAGCCTATAGTCAATTGTTACTGTAGCATGCTATTGTTATCAGCCATAAGAAACATTATTTCAGTTTTTAGTGCCTCTGGGAAAACATTATAAAATACTGAAGTTAAACCAGTTTTTGTGTGTCTATACTGTAAGCAAGGCTTTTATCCACTTTAAAAGGGATAGGCATCCAGGGAATGCAACACAAAAGGAAAGCTTGCAAAACATTGCTGTTTAAATGACAGTTGGATATCTGGACTGTTAGCTTGCTTGCTTATTAAGATGCTTGCTAAGTTATTAGCATGTTAGCATTGCAATGGGTTAGGTAATGCTAGAAAGAGCACAAAATGCTGCAAATATACAGAATGCTTTATTCTTTAATTAATTTATTCTTTCTTATAATTTGCTTTTACATATTATGATTGTGATGTACTTGTACTGAATAAGAGGATATACAAAACTAAGTGCACTGTATCAATAATAATTGATAGTTAAATACAACAATGTCCTATCAGACTCTTCTAGGCTTAGCCTTAAACATTAAAAAAAAAATAATTCAGAAACAGAGATGAGTAATTGCTTTTCAAACAAAGGAAGCGACAACACATACGGCAGAGGATGATGTATTATAGCACTTAAATGAGGACACCATATGTGGCGCGCACATAAAAGTAAAAAAAACACCCCAGCACTGTGCGGGTGGATTTCCTGGTTTGTATTTTTAATAGGCTCTGCAGTAATGTGTGTTTAGTAGAGTGCCCTAGTTCCTTACTCATTACTGTATTAAAGTTGAACCATCGGGACCACTAAAACACTCAGAGGAAATAACAACTCTCAGCAAAGAAAGCCTGTGTTAAGCCTCAACCTAAAAACAATTCTGACACATGCTCACCAAGCACCGTGACTGAAAGGGGGCCAAGCATCACGGTTATCAGATTGCTTAAAGTCATACCATTGTGAGCTGTTGAGTAGGTTTGTATGATTTGGGAGAGACCTGCCTTGTGCTCCAGCTTTGACAGTCTCTGTCATTTCTGAGAAGCTCAATTAAAAAGCCTTGCTCATGTGGGCCTTTTATGGGTTATCAATGGGTATACGGGACGGACACTGAGAGCAGATAGATGAGGCGGCATTGGTGCTGTGCCAAGGCAACCTATTTACAGCAATGGAGGATAGCTATTCATATTCATTAAGAAAACCTCTGGCCACTGCGCAGATTTCAACTGGACTTTTTCTGTGCTTCATCAAGCGCTTGATATGACATAAGGAAATGGGAAAAATGAGCCACAGAGGACAGCAGGTGATATCATCTAGACTTAGCAGAGGGAGATTAGGGTTCCTCAAAGCTGATTTGGTTGCTATATGGATATGAGGCTATATGTAAAGCCGTATGCAGATGCTAAGATAATATCCTAATCTGACCTAGAAAGCATTGACAGTGCTCTTGCGCGCTCAAGCTTTTTAAGCGAACAAGCACAATGGGGCGATGTGAACTGCGCAGGAGTGATGGTCAGAGTCTCTACACAACAAGCTAGATTCTGATTATATCCACCACACTAAGTGTCATCTATCAATCAAGCTCAACAATGAGAGTCCAAACTGCTGTAATAATAATAATAATAATAATAATAATCTTTATTTCTAGAGCACTTTCCATACCAGTCGCAGCTCAAAGTACTTTACAGACAGTTTTCATTAGTAATAACAAACACAAAATTCCAATTTATAGGTACTACATTTTAATTAGACGCCAAGCTCAAGAAATATGTTTTTATTGTTTTTTAAAAGTGAGCACTGATCTTGACAGTCTACTAAAAAAATTGTAATGGAGTTCCACAGTTTAGAAGCAGAATACCTGAAAGAGGTCTCTCCATATTTTCTGTATCTACAAAAGGTATGTGCAGAAGGTCAGCATCTGCAGATCTAAGATCTCAAGTTGAAACATAAACAGAGAGACGTTCTGTAATGTAAGCTGATGTTAGATTATTTAGAGCTTTATAGACTGGTAGCTGTCTATTGTAAAAGAAACAGAGAGCCAGTGCCGCTCTTTTAAAGCAGGACTGATATGACCTCTTTTTCTTGTTATTGTTAAGATCCTAGCTGCTGCGTTCTAGCTGCTGAGTTACAGGGGATTGACTGTTTTCTAAGGAACCCAGTAAGTAGAGCATTAAAGTAATCAGCTCCGCTTGTAACAAACGGATGAACGAGTTTCTCTGTGTCACTCTGGGATAGAAAAGGCCGAACTTTGGCAATGACCTGCCTTTGCCACTAGATTCTGCATTCGCTCAGAATTGGGACGGACCACTCTAAACGCTTCGGGATGAGGTGGAGGCTGCCAGTTTGCATCCCTTCTTTGCTTCCTCAATGCTACCACCTTGGCGGCAGAGGCTGGCTGGTCCGGATGAAGCTGGCACCAAGAGAGCTTTGGAGCAGAGGCTGCTGGAATGAATCATAGGTGGTGTTGCTGCAATCAGCTTGAATTAAGGGTGACAGAACACTCGTTGCCTAGACAAAATCCAGAGCAGTGGATTCTCCATGCCACCCTGTCAAAGTGAGTTACTGCATCGGCTCAGGCTGCTCACGGCAACAGGAAGGAACTTCTTGCTCCTTGTGAATGAGGCAAAGCACGCTACAGAACACAGGGAGTGAGGGGACAAGGCCTAGCTAATTTCATTCTGACTTCCTGGCAGCCAGACACAAGGCCAAGGGTGCGCACGCTATGCTTTGCTCCAATATGACACCTGAGGCAGCTCTGCAAGATATACACAAAGTCCTGTGAAGAGTTATCAATCAATGTCTTCCAAATAAAAGAGAGATATACATGTCTTTATACAAAAAAGTCTCAAGAGACAAAACCCATCACATGAAGTAATATTAAAAGCTTGACAACACAGCAATGAGGGGCCTATTAATTGAACATCTGCTCTATTCCTTTGAATACTCAGTTTTCCCAACTCTTCCCCAACCTCACTTGTTTTATAAACAACAATGGCCATCATGTTAGACATAAGGAAGCACAGTAGATTCCCCTAAAGGTTAGACCACTTTGGCTAGAAAGCCTGCATACAAAAAAGCTATCTCCTAGCGCTTGTAAGCTTTAAGTTTGAAGGGGCTCGTTATGATGTAGATGGGAAAAAAGTTTAAAAAGAATTAGAGGAGTCAGCTGAGTCTGACTGGGATGCAACACACACATTGAAAAGTGTGCAGATTATTTCAGCCTGAAGCGCTTCAAAAATCCTGATGTGCACGAGTAGTCAGGAGTTCTCTGGTTCATGCTCCCTCCATCAGAAAACATTCAAGATACATAAAATACTTATAAATCATACACATTACTTAGTATTTAGTCTTAAGCATTCATAAATTATACCTGTCTTGTAAGTGAGTTATGCACAGTATATCCAAGACGTGGAATAAGGCAGCAAAACTTCTAAAGGCTCATTCATGCTCAACGTTAAATATAGATATGGATAGGAATGGAGCCTTCCGTCTCCATGTATGAACATATTTGTGTGCTTTCTCTGAGAACTGAATTTAACATATAGGGGGGAAAACAAAACATGGTCTGTGCACACTTGCATATTTTTTATGTTAAATGTTTTCTTTTTTTTGTGCACTTCGACTTGCAGACAAAAATACCATATCCTCTTCACTTATTTTCACTTAGAATATCAACAAAACGTGTGATTTGACCAGAGGTGTTTTGCATATAACCGTATATATGAGGTTCCACAGTAATTCAGCAATTAGCATTTTGCAAACTGCATGCCTAAATTATCACACACTTGCCTCAAACCTTGTTAAGTTAAGCAGGCTGAAAGTGAACTGTGATAGCTGGGAAAAAGGGAGGAGAGGAATGCTAATGCAGAGTAATTAGGCGGCTGGCCTCCTTTTGGTCTAATCCATACAGGTAGCGTCGAGATGAGTGGAGGCTGCATCTCATCAGCGCCTGGTTAACCCCTACTCAGCCGTCAACTGGTGGTGATTCAAGATATGAGCCTCACTGCATAAAGAGGCCCCATAAATCAGCCTTTTTTCCACAACAGACATGCTCCAGGTATAATACGGAGGGAGATAGGAGCATGATATATTAGGCTTTTTGCGCTGTCTAACAGGGTCACAGGGAGTCATTGAAATAGCAGCTAGAATTTAGCCATTAGGGTGGAAATGTCATGGGAGATGACTTTAGCAGGCAGTACGTGATAAGGTGAAAAGTCTTATTCTTCTATAGCAAAAGTGCTGATGGGGTGCCAGCACGCCTCCTGTGATGCAACAGTCAGTTTTATTGTTTTCTTGTCAAAAACGTGTGAATTCTCAACAGGATAGTGAAGGGCAGCAGGGAAAGAGTGTTTTGCTACTCATGCTTTAAAGGTCAGAATGACAATCCTCCAAGGTTCTGATGCTACAGTTATGGAAAACCCTGCAAGCGTACATCCCAGGGCAATGACTAGTTTGAAAAAGTAACTTGTTGGTTGCTCAGAGCCAGTCTTAATTTATCCTCGCGAGAACCCGGCAGACACGAGTTAATGTGATCTAAACCGTTAGACCCTTATAGGCATACAGTGAAGATGGCGAGCAGAGACAAAGCTTGCAGGCCCCACTGACCAAAGGAGAAAGAGATGGACTAAGATCATGCTCGGGATATGTTCGCCCTCACCTGCAACAACTTGATCTCCAGCTGTCGCCTAAAGCACTGCTGCTGCCTAACTGCTGCGACTACCGCTCAGACTACCTCTACGATCTTGTTTACAGCTGGGGTTGAGATGCACCCCTGATCTGGAGCTAGGCAGATGTCCTGAGGCACCTGCTGATGCACTGTCTGTGAAAAGAGAAATCGACTCATGCTGCAGATGATGGAGACATAGTTGGGTCACTTTTTGATAACAGGTGTAAACGTGTAAGAGGTATCTGATGGCTATGCAATCATGTCTCTCTAGACACTGATATTTATTTATTTTTTAATATCAGACATAAAAGCATGTAGAAAGTATATACAAAATTCAAACTAAGATACAGACAAAGCATGTAGTGCTGGCTTTGAATCCAGACACTGCACTTTCCACAAGCTCTGCTTCTCCAAGCAGTGCAGGTCAGATAACTTGTTCTACTGGACTGTTAACAATCTTCGCTGCCTGCCCAGCCAACTGTATGACTCCCTGCTCTTGCATGAGACCTGTTCTCCATGTGCGCTGTCGGCTAGGCTCCAGACGCTGGTCTCCCTGGTGACACTCTTGACATGCCTTTTTTCTCCATAGCATGTTGTCAAACAGCGGGAAACACTGTAATCGCCTCTTACACACATCCAATGAGCGAGCTGATAATCGAGCTTTCTCTGTGTGTGTGTGTGTGTGTGTGTGTGTGTGTGTGTGTATGGGTGACAAAGAAAGCTATTAAACAGGCACAAAGAACCAATTCAGTCTCATCGCTCTGCTGTGCAAATACTTAGCATGAGCTTTTGGCTACTTGTTATGCGATTGCATTAATGTCATACCGATATTACGCAAGATAAAACATGGCCGTAAGGAACTATGAACAAATGCAGCATAACAGTGGCAAAGCATTAATCAAACAGCGGAAAGCAACCTTAAAGGCCTTCACACAGCAGACGTGATTTATTTGTGTGTTTTTTGGACAACGGTAAATTAATTTGTGCACAACTGATATCCTGCACACGAAATGCAAAAATGTGACGCTGTTTTATTTCAAACTTTTACCCATTTTCCGCAACAGGAACCCTCTGACCAATCACAGTGATCTCTGTTGTTAATGTGGTAACGACCAAGCAACACCTTTTTAATTGTTTTTTTTTTTTTGCTTCTCATCTTCTTCCTCACAGATACTGTTAACCAGGCACAAACGTTCACATCTAGTATGTACAGTTTAAAATAATCATGTCCAAATATTTCACATATAGTATAATAATCATGTCCAAATATTTCACATATAGTATAATAATCATGTCCAAACATTTCACATATAGTATAATAATCATGTCCAAACATTTCACATATAGTATAATAATCATGTCCAAATATTTCACATATAGTATAATAATCATGTCCAAACATTTCACATATAGTATAATAATCATGTCCAAACATTTCACATATAGTATAATAATCATGTCCAAATATTTCACATATAGTATAATAATCATGTCCAAATATTTCACATATAGTATAATAATCATGTCCAAATATTTCACATATAGTATAATAATCATGTCCAAACATTTCACATATAGTATAATAATCATGTCCAAATATTTCACATATAGTATAATAATCATGTCCAAATATTTCACATATAGTATAATAATCATGTCCAAACATTTCACATATAGTATAATAATCATGTCCAAACATTTCACATATAGTATAATAATCATGTCCAAATATTTCACATATAGTATAATAATCATGTCCAAATATTTCACATATAGTATAATAATCATGTCCAAATATTTCACATATAGTATAATAATCATGTCCAAACATTTCACATATAGTATAATAATCATGTCCAAATATTTCACATATAGTATAATAATCATGTCCAAATATTTCACATATAGTATAAGCAACATAAGAGCGGCGAAAAAAGCCCCTTAAGAACAGGGAAAATCAATTAGCATTAATTTTTTTTTCTTATTTCTTATTGCTTATTTCTAATAATACGAAATGGAGCCATGTTTCTCAGTCAATGTAATCACTAGACTCACAGCTGAGTTTTAAAATGGTAAGCAAGTGTGTTTACAAGAAGCATGTTAGCTAGCTAGTCATAACAGATAAACCAGCTAAAGTTTATGGAATGTTATTTTAAAGGAATGTGATATAACCAGGACCTAAAATAACCAGGACCTAAAATAGATGCTTGACGAGGACAAGTACAAGTTTGTGTTAAACTAAAGGTAATGATCATTTCAGCATATATTTATTAAATGTGAATATTTCTCAGAATAATAGTGTAATGACTTTTGCATGTGCAGCAGACCTGAGAGTTCAGTGATAGCAGCTGAGCTGATCCTCCAGAACGATTCTGAAACCTCCACAATCTGGTCAAGTCAACTAGATGAAACTAACCTCATACAGACTAGCTGCTAACTTAAGCTGGGTCAGCTACTGCACTAGTCAGCATACTTGCTACCCAAACTATATTCTTACCATCTCAGGTTTTATAATCTCTTTTATTTACACCCTGCATTTACTGTGTGCAGAGTTCTGTTACGTCCATCAGAGTGAAAGTACTACTTTAATGAAAGGTTTCTTTTTTAAAACTCAATTCCACTGCGAGCTGCAGGAGAGCGGCACTCCAGTAATGATAATACATTATTGTAGGAAACTGACAGGTCAGGTAAAACACATAAGGTTGGAATTTGAATCAATTTGCAGTTCATGCTGACTCGAGTCTTCAAATCAAATCACAACAGAAAACATAATAATAACTTAATTTAACAATGAATTAATAAATTAATGTTAATGTATAAACTGTCAAGTGTCCAGCCTTGTACTGATCGAGTAGCACATTTCTCTTTAAAAGTTCACCAGTTTTCAACAGTGTCATACTACTAATATTTTATTTGATATTAACAGACATGTTTTTTTTTAACTCTTTTTGAGGAAACATATTGGAGACATCTAATCTTGGGCAATAAAAAAATAATCCCTCTTGAGGAAGATGTTTAATTCTCTATCTTAAACTAGAAGACTGGCTTGACATAGTTGTGGTGTGGTGATGGCTATGAGCTGGTCTGGGTCAGTCCCAGATTAAATCAATGGAGCAGCATGAAGGCCAAAGCTTTCGAGATTCAAGGCGTTCTACCTCAATACAGTATCCCGGTGGTGGTTACTCTATAGAAACAGAAAGCATCCTGCACGTTCCTTCCCAGACTGTGTGCAGTGTCAAGAGTCAAACATCAGTGGTTACTGAAGTGAACTAGTTGTCAGATCAGTAAAGTAGAGTTACAGTATGTTTTTTTGTGAGCCATTGATTCTGTCATCACAACACTCAGCAAATGGTTCTGCAAATGCACAGTGTGTACAGTGCTGCCACTTACTGTAAGAGTCAACGCTAACCAGCAAACCAAAACAGAAAAAGCCAAGAGGAGGAAAACATTTTCAGTACCAGTTAAAATATTAGATATTAGATATTTTTTATTTCTACTGCTTTGTATCTTACAACAATAACAAAAACATCCTACATTAAACAGAAATATTAGTCTTCTGACAAAGTCAAATAACACAGCTGACTGGCTCACACACATTAACAAGCTCAGAAATTAGACTAATTACTACACACAGTAAAACACACTCGTTAATTAGGATAAAGTAATAATAATGGTTCAACATTTTCTGACATTTACATTTCACAAGTGCCATGTTTTTGTTGATTAAGTGAAAATATGTTCATAGATGTTTAACACGGACCAAACATTAGAGGACAATTTCTATTATTCCCTAATTTTAATATACAAAAATGTACATTATACAGTAAGATATAAATTCTGCACAGGCCACAATTTATGTTTCAATAGTTTTGTCAGTTCTAACATTGTAATCCTGAGAAGTTTGCTCTAAACTTGATGGATGGATGTAAATTAGTTGGTTCCAATGATCACACTGAACAATGAGTTCCATGAGTCCAAATATGGAATTAGGAATGAATTCTGCATTTTAAAACTCATTTTATTTACTTACATCGTTTCACCGGGGCAACTAAACCTGACTGTGCATAATCAACATCACTACATAAAAATGCATTTCAAGAATTAAAGCATTAGTCCTATGATTGAACTTTAAGACTACACTATTTTCTTTGAGTCACAAGTTCAGCTAGTTATGCTGACATACAGTATTTTATTCTAATAATAATAATAATAATAATAATAGCATAAACAATTAAAATCCTACCTAGCTAAATCCTGTGTGTCGTCCTGTGAACAGTGTTTGGAGAGTGTTGACACCCACTTCCCATAAAAACAGGTACAGACCACTGAACTCTACACTAGTTTTTTCAATCTAAACTTTTTACTGCTACTGCAAGGCAGTGTTACACAGTGAGCCTCCAATTTATCCAGCAGTTGGTGGTTTGTTTTTATGAATCTACTCACTATACAAAGTATTTGCCCATCTTGACTGTTGTTTTGGCAGTCATCATTAGCTGGATTAAGTGAAATAAGTATTCGGCCCATGCAAATGCGCATGTGGCCCTGCAGGGTCCTGTGCTGGAACATGATCAAGCGCATTCCCAACTCATTATCTCCCAAACATCTGCCCAGAGTCGCTGCTGCGAAACTCCAAAATGAACAAAATCGTTTGATTAACGATTCAGAGCGGTCCTCCTGAAGCACAGGCCATGCTGGTCATCAGCAGCGGGCCTGGTTCACAGCATAATGAACGGTGGTGGTCTGTTTGCTCGGGCCGTGCTTGGGCCTGAGCCTGGCGCAATGCAAATCACACAACCTGCAAAGTCAGCCCCGAGGAAGAAAACTACCTGGAAGAGAGACAGAATGCTAATGTGGCAGAATGCTAATGCATTAATATGTTAATGTGCCGAATATTCAAGGCCCTCTCGTTTGCCACACCGCTGAAGAAGGAGCAACTCACTGGCATCAAATGAGAGCACTACTATAAAGTCTAAAACATCAACGTCATTCTGCAGGACTTTGTGAGCGCTGATTAGCAGCAACTTAACATATTCGGTCCATCTTCGCCACCCATACATTTCTGCTATTTAAATGGAGCAACTAGCGAAGCGCTTCCTCGGTGTGAATGCAGAGAGTTCGGCACTTTTTTGCAGCATAATTGATTTCAGTTGAAGTGTGTCAATTTGCTCTCCTCTGAAGTTAAAATCAGATTTAGTTAGACTGAAAATCTTCAATGCATTGGTAGACCTTTTGTGGCTAATCTGACTTGCGTTAGGGCATAATTGGACTGCCACAGTAGCTGACCTCAATTTCTCACTACTTAAAAGGTCAAGCACCAAGAAGGAGGGGGCTTCCTCTTAGTGCTCTAGTCTCTACATGGCTATCTGCAGCAGCCCAGTGAGGGCCAAAGTGCCGACTTAGAAAATCAATTATACATTCGCATTTAGTTATTAAGAAAATAGTCTTTATTCAGCAGAACAATGTAGGCCAGGCTTTGTCTAATTGTGAAGCTAAACAAAGAACGAGTTACACTTTTTAGTTCATTCCACTGACTCTGTAGGTGTATTTAAGTTGACTTGTAATCAATATTAGATTCCACTGTATGTTGCTTGTCATTTTATATGAGAAACTGATTATATATGAAGGTGGGTAATGTGACAGTATGCTTATTGTTATTTTGCATGCTTGTTATTGACTTTTTTCTCATATTACAGTGCAACTCTTCATCTTGATGCTACAGAGACTCAGCATCACCTCTTGAGGTACTATAAGAAGTGGTTTTATGAGACAGGAAGGCTAGGGCTAGCTGGTTAGCATGATATTTCCAGTAGATGTCTTTGACATACCATCAAAACAGTTACTTCTTCACATTTTGCTGATAACGTAGTTCATTTTGGAATGTTTTATACTATAAATTGCATGTATTGCTCCTTTAAAGAAACTGGTTGCAATTAATGTTTCTTTCAATCCAAGTAATCACATTTACATTCAGTGACACTGATTTCTGGACCCAGAGGAATGAAAGACAAAAAAACCTATGGATGTTTTTTGTTTGTTTGTTTTTTTAATATAAAGACTCTTAAAGTACTATTTATTTGATGGTGACATTTTTGGTGAACTCCACACATACACACACACACACACACACAGTTGGTTTTAGCAAACTTGTGTTTTTTAAGATCTTCATGACCATAAACCCCTTTTACAAAACCCTTCAACCGTCAACTATTCAACAAACAAATACCATGCCATAATGTTACAGCTAACAACACAGTGAGTAATGTATCTAACATTAGCTGGGTTTTTAGTTAAATTACTCGAAGCTTTTCAACTGTCTATGAAGCTGAAGTCGTGAGTTGTGTCGGAAATATAAATCATTCTCTCTGTAAATTGTGGCAGCAAACATCATATTTACAGCTGGTAAACTCACGTTTACACAAGTGAAAAAAGGCTGCACTTGTGAATGTGAAACAATATACCTGATACACTTCTGTTAGATCTATGCGCTTTTTTAACCCAGCAAAATAAAAGCAGGATGCGTATTCTTTGGATCTCTATGCTTCGTTTGGTGGGCACATCAAACAAGGCCCCGAATGGAAGTCGTATTTGCTAGGTAATCATCTGGCATACACAACATTCCTATGAGCACCCAAATGCAGACTACTTGCACAAGGTTCTCATTTCCACCTTCATTCCAGCACGTCAGTCTACCTGTTCAGCTTTTTGTTTAAACTTTCCCATTCCACCTTAAATGGTGCAGGAGTTACAGTCCAGCACCTCAGGCTGGCACACACTGCTTCACGGATGGATTTTTAAATAAGCAATAAAAAGGACTTTTGTAGTTCTGTTTTACTTTCAGCCTCTGTATATGCTGTAGGTTAAAAAGCTAGTACAGTGCAAGCTAAGCCAAGGTACACAGACCCTAATACCACTACTAAATTACTAAGATAACACTAAGATAACAGAATCTTCAAAGCTTTGACAACAAACCACGTTGATTACAGCTCTACATGTTCACTCAATGAATGTATAGCTGAACAGGAGCCAAACATGAAATACTTATGTAATATATATTTATATGATCTATTTATATTTCTATAATATTGCCTGATATATAGTTCTTGTCTGATCCAAGACCTCCATTTTTCGTCTTTGTTCTTCAGATTTTTTTTCCCTCTTTGGCTGTTTCTTTGACCTTTCTCTCCCCATCTCTCATTTTGCCTATCTCTCAAGTTGACAAAAGGCAAATTGGATTAAACTGTGTCCTGTGTCTCCAATTACATTACTCTGTAATGGAAACTGGATTACATGATGTAGTTCAATGTACCTTAACAGAAGTGAAGAGGTTCCAATATCTGCATGGGTTTATTGACCTTCACGACCATCAGCTGAGACCTATTTATCTATGCGACTCTGACAAGAGAGGACCTCTCGTAAAACGCAATCGTGCTTTCCAAAAGTGCACGTCCATTACAGAGAAAGGATATCAGACTGGAAAATAACTACTCCAGTAAATACGACTCATACTTCCCAGACATAAAACTCTTCTCATGAAATACAGCATTTTTATTCCCATCCTTTTCTCTCCTTTCTACCTTCTTTATACATTACAACCTGTAATGTCCACAGACAGGGAAGGGCGAGCAATTAAGGAATTCATTTTAAAATGGTCCTCCGTCTGATGTTCCTAATAGGATTGTATTTAAACCCTGGTATGTGTTTTTTTAAGAAGCATTTACAGTTTGCATTGCCTTTGCGCTGAACTTTAATTACCAATCCCATTAGCCCTAAAAACAGTAAATTACACCAGTAATTTGATAAACAGATGGCATGACTCCCTATCTACCCAGCCACTCCACTCCGAATGTGCAAAACATCATTACCTTCAGTTTTTGAGCTGTAGCCCTTCAGAAGCGAGCGCATTAGCAAATGGATCTTTGATCATTCAGCTGCTTGTCCTTGAGTTCACAGCAACAACAGCTTTATTCTATATTCACACCATATGGGCTGATTTGCTTTGCAGTACAGCAAAGAAATAATATTTTGGATGTGTCAATGATAAGGAGAGAAATATCTTTCTTCGGTTTTATATGTGGCCGGGCTTCCGAAGTATACAGTACATTATCGATGAAGGACAGGAACGTTATACAAGGTTATACAAGTACATCCACCACACCAATAGCTGCAGACACACTGTAAACAAAGAACCGGGTGTTTTTCTGCAGGTAACGGAGCATGCTACACTACTATTAATAGGACTGAATGGGTGCAGTTTGACTACCAGCTTTCCTCCTAGAAATGTTTGATTTGTATTTAGGCTTTGCCAGTTCAAGAAACGTTTTAGGTACCACTGGTACATGTAGCTAGAACAGACACAACACATCAGTACAGCCATAATTATAATTATGCTATAATCGATAGTGAAAGAGGGCGCATAACTAACATGGGGTTAACTTTGACGTGGATTTTTTTAACATCATCTGTGAATTTGAAAAGTAATATTTACCTGGAAGACTGTTTTCATACCATAAGCACATAACATCCATTTACAGTAACATCCATTTACAGTTGTTGAGCACCCCTAGTCAAATTAGTTAATGTTTGTTGATTATCTATGTTAAAAAAACATTATACATCCTCCACAGAGATCACAACTTTTATTAAATTAAACAGTGGTCTGCATAGAAGAATCTTAACTATAAGTAAATGCAATCTATTATTCTTCTTGAATTACACAATTTCTATGTAGTTAATATATTGGGGGGAAAAAAACACCTCTATCCAGTCACTGCACTCTGAATGTGCAAAACAACATTTACTTCCGTTTTAGACCTGTGGCCCTTCAGAAGCAAGTGCATTAGCATATGGACCTCTGATCATTCAGCAGCTTGAATATAAAATGTATAAAAACATTTCATGCTTTAATAAGTTAAACTCCACTAGTTAACAGTAACTGGGCATTAAAATGTGTAGAAGTTTTGTTTACTTTTAAAAACAAAACATATCACATATCCGGGGCGGCCAAACATTTACATATAATTGCTAATTCAAACAAACTACAAAATGAACACATACCATAAATGTCACAAAGGAGTGTGTGCACCTGCATTGTACAATTGCAAGAGCTTAAAATAAGTAACAAATGTTATTTAATGTATTGAGATATATGGCATCACTGTAAGCAATTCTGATAGTACTGCTATCTAGTGGTCGGGGGCTTTAAACACAACAAACAATGAACCACTTTCTGCCACCAATGTTAATTATTCACTGAAAATGAATGAATTCTGTGTTTTTGAGAATTGATACAAAAAACATATCACGGCTACGACAGTGTCCAGGGAACGCTGATCAGAAAGAACATGATCAGGACTGATTAAACACAGACAACTTCCTGTCTTCTTGTTTTTGTCAGTTTACAAAGCTCTTAATCATGAAACAAGTTTCTCTTCATTTGGATATGGAGCCTTTCAAATGCTAGCAACTTTTGAATTGTGTCTGAGAGAAAAAGAGCACAGCAGTAGCGCTGCGAAGGCGCCTGTAATTTGTGGTCACCCCCACAGAATGTTTTTTTATTCTATGTGGTGAGACTGTGCAGGACAATGCCAAATCAATACCCTAACCCCATGTAATCCTATAGATTCTTCCAAGTCCACTGCACCGTATAGAGCCACTGAAAAACAGCAGCACTGAGTAAACTATGACTTTACATTACACTAAAGAATTTTGTCAGTCAGTGTTTAAAATATTGTTTTAACAGTATAATCCCATTTGAGACACAGCCATGTTGCACACTGTTGTAACCAGCTGCACTACCACTAAATCAGTCATTTTCTTATTGTTTACAAGAATCTATAATAATAAATATAAATCTGTTTCTGATTTTGTGAGTAGTTATGTTTTTTTGGCAGTGATAATATCAATGCATACTGTGTCATGACATCACATGCTTCAGTCCTATCCAATTGTTAAGTCTGATGTAATGTTGTAATGTAAGTTGATGTAATAATCATTTCTGTGCCCGCAGATCCCAAAATTAATGAACAATCACAGAACCTGTAAACCTTTTGACATTCCAATCTGCTTGTTGTCCAGGTCCAGGCTTCTACTGATGAAAATTCACTTCCCCTCCTTACCATTTAAAGCCACGTACCTTTTATTGTTATGCAATATTCATGTTTCTGTAATATCTCATCTTTTTTAATGAAACTAAATCTACCTGCTGACCTTTATTGAATAGATGCACCGTCTGCAGTCCAAAAGCTGATGAGCGCAGACAGTAGAATAAGGGTCTCACAGTCTGAATGATGGATTAGACCTGCCACACAGCAGTGTCCAGAGGCAAAGGGCCAATCGGTCCACCAGCAGCACGCTGCTATCGTCTCTCCTCTCTTTATCTCTTATTCGTCTGTTCGTCATCACCAGCAACATGCATGGAGCAGTCAAAAATGTGGAAACACCTACACAAAAGTTTCTTATTTTACACTTGGAGTTCTCTCCCAGCTTCATGTATAGTCACTTGTAGCCTGAGTGATAAAGTTGAGCATGTTGAATTGTTTGCTTTAAACATTTATTTAAAATTGCACATTTCTGAAATGGTAACTACAGGTGGAAAATAAAATTAAGTACAAACAGAAGACTTAAATAAGTTAAATGTTTAAATTAGCCTTTAAAACATTGTCATTTTCTGTAGTGCAGTATTGCATCGATAGAAAAGAAATATGCAGTTATGAGGTTTTGATAGGACAACAGTGATATTGGTCTTTTTAAACTGACACACAAACATTAGACACACAAATCTTTGCATTAAGCTAGTACAGGTGAATAAAGTATTGTTAAAGTATGTTCTAAATGTTTTCTCCTTTGTCTCCTGCTCTTCTGCCCCTGACCCACTCCGTTGAGTCACAGTAGCTCCCCTGGGTAGTTTTCCCCTCGAAGGACAAACTATTACATGGTCAGAGTTGAGAGTGCTGTCTTGCCAAAATCAATCCCCCCTTTATTTTTTCTTAGGAGAGCCACAGGAGCTGTGTTGTTTGGTTCACAGTTCCATTCTTCCTCCCCCAATGATGAGCCAATGATTGAGCGTCAAAAGAATAAAAGCATAAAAGAAGATAAAAATATAAAAATATATAATGAAAGAAAGCACAGTGCGTGGCGCTGGGTGTAGGTTTTACTTTGTGTAAGACGGGCATGTTTATCTCGGCTTTACAGCGTGACACAGAGCAAAGTGTCCTTGAGAGGAACAATACCCAATAGCAGCACGATCAATATAATAAGTCCAGTTCCCCCAGAAACGGGTTGTGCCTCGGTCACCGCTGAGCGTGAAGCAGCTCACAGACTGAATGTGTTACTGGATACTCGCGCCATCTGTGATTTGTGATTAATTGCTCCATGTACAGCAAGTACATGGATATCAAGCAAACTGCACCAGAAAGACGACAAACAAGAATATGAACGGGTCTGGTTGCACGCAACTACTGAATAACCATTAGATTACATGTAATGAAGTGGCCAATATGTTGGTTTATATAACAGGTTTCACTCAAAACAGGCCTTGCCATGGTCGACCAAAAACTTGAGTGCACGTGCTCAGCGTCATATCCAGAGGCTGGCTTTTGAAAATAGATGTATGAGTGCTGCCAGCATTGCTGCAGAGGTTAAAGGGGTAGGGGGTCAGCCTGTGCTCAGATCATACACCTCACACTATCAAACTGGTCTGCATGGCTGCCGTCCTAGAACGAAGTCTCTGATAAACAAGAATGCACTCAAACAGTGTGCTGAAGTCAAATAGACTCTGGACATGGTCTTGGTCAAGATAAAATTTATTCCAGTAATCCAAGTTTATCTTGGTGTGTACACACTGTTCTTCTACAATTACAGACTGTACTCCATCTAATACAGACATCCAAGAGAACAACTAAAACAACCCATGCGATTTCAATGAACGGAAGTTGATAAAAATTGTGTAGAGACAATGATGCAAAACAAGTCAATAGAAACCAAAATCATCAGCCAATTCAGGGCTGTATTCAAAATTGCATCGAAAACATCAATTTGCAACTCATAACGTGAGTCTGTAGTGTGCATGGCTCCCATGTGCCTATATGTACCCCCAACGTCCTGATGAGATCTCAACTTGGCGGCTGATAAATAACTTCACAGAGGCTCAGGTCTGTGGGGCATGGAGGCAACTCAGTGGCATCTATGACTTCATCAGCCAGGAAGAGCCCACACTTACTGACAGCCATTGTCCTGCACAAGGAGAAACCCAGAACTCACTGTATCAATGTAAGATCTGACAATGACAATGAAGATTTCATCCCAGTAGCTAAGAGCATTCAGGGTACTGTTGGCTGTCACATGGAGGTTTCAATCCAAGCATATGTCTCCCCAGACCACTACTGACCCACCGCCAAACCCGTCTCCACAGTGTCTCCAGACTCTGTCATGTCTATCACATGTTCTCAGTGTGAAACTGCGGTCATCGGTGAAGAGAACTGGGTGCCAATAGCAGAACTGCCAATTCTGGTGTTCCCTAATAAATGCCAGTCAAGCTGCACGCTGCTGGGCTGTAAGCACAGGACAACAGGGCACTAGAGGACATTGTGCCCTCATGCCACCCTATGGAGTCTGTTTTAGACAGTTTGGTCAGAAACATGCATGCTGGGGCCTGCTGGAGGTCATTCTGTAGGGTGCTGACAGTACTCATCCTGTTTCTCCTCGCACAAAGAAGCAGACACTGGTCCTGCTGCTGGGTTGATGCCCTTTTACGTCCCAGCTCTTGTAACAGCCTGCGTCCTGGTATCTCATTCATGCTCATGAGACTGTGGTGGGAGACCGAGCAAACCTACTAGCAACGGCAGGTATTGACGTGCTATTCTGGAGTAGCTGGACTACCTGTACAACCTGAATGGGCTGCAGGTACTACCTCATGTTTACCAGTAGTGACAAGGACCCTGGCAAAAATGCAATAGAAGAATCAGTCAGGATGTGGTCACCACCTGTAAAACCAATCCCTTGTTGCAGGGTCACCTTGTTGTTGCCTCCCCAGTGCACTTGATGTCACTTCCATTTGCACCACAGCAGGTAAAATTGATGCACAATCGCTTGTGCTTTCTAACTGATTTTAAATGACTTGGTGTTATATACACACAGATGCATACCTACATATAATCATGTTGCATGTAAGCTTAATAAGTAGCATTACATTTAAACTCCTCAATAAGGAGTATTTAAGTCGTCACTCAAGCTTTTGCTTCCCTCTAGCTATCATTATAGTGGTACGGCCTAGGTCCAGCCACAGCCACGTCTCTCTCTCTCTCTCTCTCTCTCTCTCTCTCTCTCAGTCCTGAGTTCTGCTTAGAGACATCATAACGGAAGAACATGACTGGGGAATTCATAGGGTTTTTGTGAAACAAGTGCAGAGAAAGCGCTGAGGGTTGGAGGCTTATTACAAAACCCATTAGCCGAATCCCAGAGCAGATACGGAGTGCGGGCAAAAACATCGGTGCGATCTGGTGCACAGCTGTCCCTCAGCAGACCCTCATGCTCTGCGACAGCACCCAGGTCCAAATTACATTAATATCACAAATTGGAGTCAGGGGGTACAAACAGGCATGAAAAATGAGGATTTGTTTAACTGGAGTTTGTCAGTGGCATGCAAATTGATCTATTGTACTCTCGTTTTTTTCCCTCCTCATCTCCCTTTCTCACTCAAACAGAACAGCCACTCACAGTTGAATGTGGCATAAAAGACACTGTGTGAATGGCATGACATTTCAACCTCTCGCTGAAGAATACTCCACAAAGAGCCAGGCAGCGATTTTATCCTAATGATGGATTTTAACACAGCAAGATAAACGGCGTAGTCTAATGGCTCTGCTAACAGAGGCTATAGGGCAAGTTTAACCAGGATGACCAAGGATATCAATTTACCAACAACAAATACCAAATCTCTATTTTCACTCCCAATTTTGCACCTCTGACTTTAAGTCATTCAGTAATGGAAGGTGCTCTGAGGCTTAGCCACCACAGGTGCAAGGCCAAAAGCAAAGTACAAAGTTCTGCTCAAGAAAATGCTTCCACCACAGACACTGCACACAAACAAACTCAGATAACTCTAAAATAGCAAGGATGGTGTTCAAGTAAGGGCACCATGAAGGAAGTCACTGCTGTCTAAAAGGAACATTGCAAACCATCTCAACTCAAGGCCATCAGGATGTTCTACAAAACTTGTAGGAAAATGTTCTATGGACAGGTGAGACAAAGGTGGAACTGTTAAGCACTATGGCACTGTGCTATGTTTGGAGAAAAAAGAACACTGCACATCAACACCAAAACCTCATCCCACCTCATGGTGGAGAGAGCATCTTGGTTTGAAGTTGCTTTGCTACCTCAGGGCCTTCATTTGAGAAACAATGAACTCACAGGTGTATTGAAACGTTTTATGGGCTAATGCAATGTTGGCAGTCCATGACCTCAAGCTGTTGAGTAATACAACAAGACAATAAGCATTCAAGCACTTCAACAAAAGAATGGTTGAAATAGAAGAAGATTTGTGTTTTGCAATGTCCAAGTCAGAATACTGATATTAACCATATCGAGAACACAGAAAATAGAATACCACACAAAGCTTCAGTACTACAAACTAAAACGGATATAATAAATATTACTGTTGCCAACTAGGACACACATGCATTGTAACTCCTCAGGTGGCAGATTTAAATAAGTGACTTTCTTTTCTTTCCAGTTCATGTGGGTTTGTATCAAATTCAGATGAACAGCATCACAGACATACAAAAAAGTATGTCATTTGCCAGTTGTTACTATGAAAATACAAAACACTGATTCAGTATTACAAGATGCACAATCAGAACATGGGCTTAGAAACTGAATTTGACCTCTACTAAAAGCATGAACTGCTCAACATGGCTTAGATTCACAGTTGAAATTCACATAAAACAACATGCACGTACTATCTCATAACAAAAACTAATACTGCCTTTGATGCACAATTGAAGAACTAATTACAGTAATTACAGTACAGTCAAGGAAATACATTAAGACCTTTCCTCTTTGTGCTTTGCATGATCATGTCGTTTTTGACAGTACTATCAACCATTATTAATCACCCGATTTAGCCCCACCTCAGCTAGCAACGTATTCCACCCAAAAAAATACATTGATGAGTTAGAACAGGAGGTAATGGGTGAGGAAACATGGCCACCATCATTCAGCATATCAAAGAAGCCCAGGATTGTTTCAGAAATCAATTGATAGATTTACAATATCTCTCTTCAAACATTATCAACACAGAAAGTTGCAACAAGAACCTTCAAATGTGTGTTCAGCACCAGAGACAGCACACTGCACATGTTGTTCAATGTGTTTGTTGTTGCAACTTTGGAGCATTTCCATTGGTCCATCAATCATTTTCACACAAACGGCAGCTACACACACACACACATATATATATATGTGTGTGCTACACAGCAATACAAAATAGATCCTGATGTACCTGGTGGGCTATGCATCATTACTGGTTCCATAAAAGTTATTTTATGACAGGTCTGTTAATGCATTTGAGCCTATAAAGTCATGATGAAAGGGGGTAATTAATAGCCTTAGATGCTAGACGGCAACTGTGTGTTTTTAGTAACTGATTTTTTGGATGTCTTTACTGTAGTTTTAATGTGTTACAGTCAAAAAAGGGAGTATCCAAAGATAAGACGGGTACTGTTTTAAACATATTCATGAGAGCAGATATATCTTTGTAATGGCCTTAATGTGTCATGTTTTGACTGACAGAAAAACAGTGACACTGACAGCTTTGTAAATGGCACCTATGTAGTTTTCACAATGTGTCTTAAGCTGAAAGACAAATGGAGGCTCTGCACCTCCATATGGTACAACCTTCCCAACATTCATTCATTCAGCATTGCATCAATCACTCTGTGAAATACAGACAAGAAATTCAGTTCAGAAGACTGAATGAGCATTGTGCTTCATGCAGTCCAGCAAGGTAGCAAAACAAACCTAGTGTACGACTGCGTTCCCGGCACCTCTACAGGAGCTTCCTCCCACTGAGCCCTCCAATCTGTTCAAATGCACCGCCTTCCATCAGCTCAGAGCGCTGCCACCCGAAATAGATCAGCGCCGGCCCTACTCACCAACACTTTTCCTCCAGGCCTGGATGATATGACACTGCTTTCACAATATGAAATTAGGTATTTTACCCTCAGCGGTTGCCAGTTATCACCAACAAGACCCCTCAAAAAGAGTAATTAGAATTTAACTACCTCTTAAGGTAACATTCTCTTAAATGATTCTCTCAAATTGTTATCATGTTCTAAACTTTGTACCATATATTGGCTGCTTCCATTATTTTCTGCATCTTACAATCTGCATAATCCAAAATAATGTGTCTAAGCGTGTGGCCAGTCCAATGTTCTGAAAACAGCAGCTGTTTTATTTGATAAAAGCATTTAGAATTTATGGTTAAGAGTACTTGGGCTCCATATGTTACAGTCAAAAACATTTCCAGATGATGTCATACATTCACAAACCTGCAGGGATTCTCCACCATGCTTGACCGTTGGTTGAAGATACAGTTCAGTTACTGCTTTCTGTTGCTTACAAAAGATCTCAAATCTAGGCTTATGAGCAAAAGCTTTTTGACAGCTACACATCCTTACTGAGCAGTCCTCGCACAGTAGAGGGATATTTTCAGTTCTCAGATCAATTGTTTTTCTAGCTCTCAAAAATAAAAGCTCTGGTTACCTGTTTGATGACAGCTTTGGTGGTCCACCAGTTCCACCAGTGTATCTTAAGAGTTCGGTTTTCTCTGTATCTTTTAATCATTATTTGGAAACTAGCTGAGTAATTGTGTTATTAGCACACTGTGGGACAATATACAACAATATTCAAGCATTTGCTACTGATGCTGGATTAAGGAACAAAACAGTATAATCATGAATCAATAATTATGTTGAAATCTCTCACAAGCGCAGCACTGCAATTAAGAAACTCTGATAAATATCATCAACTTTACATGAAAAGTGATTAGAGATAAGAAGCAGGATGTGCAGAGCTGTTTTGGCTTTTTTCTGCTTTTGCATCATCAGTGGAGAAGAGCATCGGGCAGGAGATCGGCTCAGAGCTGTTGAGGAAGATGGCAGAGAGGAGCATGTGAGTAGAGAGCCCTTTCCTCAACCCCTTGTAACCTTTAAAGGAATGTGTTTAGCAGGCCATCTGGTGTGCGTGTGAGTTTGTTGGGGCTGTAACAGGCTGGTGTCCTTCATTGCTCTCTTTTGACCACTTCTAGTCACAATAGATCCACAGCAGAGTCTGCGATTGCATGTGCTGGGATGAAAAATTAATAAAGGCTCTGAATAAGAACTTTCTTTTTTTTTCTCCCCCAATCTCTCCCTCCTTCATCTGTCTCTCCCGGAATAGTGGTTCGACCTTGCTGGGAATAGCAGCTGCTGAAACATGAAAACAGTGACGCGAAGACTTTGTGGAAAGCTGCCTCATAAAAGGAGCACACTCTGGAAAAGTGTGAAAGTTACTCACCTCCCTGTTTATAAAAGTCACTCCTTACTCCTCACACCAGCTCAAACTCCACGCAGAGACATCACTGGACACCGCAGTCTGAACCACACTGCCCTTACAATCCTTCAAGGGTTTCACATGGTGGCTTGGAACTGGGTATAAATAATCAATGAGCAGATTTCCTGACGATTGCCAAGCATGAGAGCGTAAAACTTACTGATGGATATAAAGTCGTATGCAAATTCTTCAAACAAATAACGATTTTCTAAGAATAACTAAGTTTATACATCCTCTACAGGAAACAAGAACTTAAACATGGCAGTTCTGCATAGTCTATTGTACTGATTTCTATTTATTTACTGAGTATTGTAGAGTATTTTCCTTCTGATAGTGATACCTGATCATTAAAATAGGTAGATGTCGATATTAACTCTTATCGATATTGATAAAATTATATTTGTAAAATATTTTATTTAGGTAAAGTCTACATTCTTTGTCACAAATAAAACATACTCCGCTGAATGGCATTTATTAAAAAAATCCTTATAGTTTAATAGGAGATATTATTTTATGTGTTCAAACCTATGTTTGCTATTCATGTAGTGGATTGTGTTTTTAAGTTTTTAGCTGATTTCCGTCACTATTGAAAAGTGTTAGAATAACGTACCATGCTACTGTAAATGAATTACATTTGTCTGTATAGCACTAATGTAACACAGTACTGACTCTAAATTTAGTTCTTGAATTCCAGTAACTAGCTATGAACAGGAGGTAATGTGAACACTGGCCGTGCAAAACAGGTGAAGTAGTAAAGTTCAACTTTATGCAAATTAGGAGCTCAATAGGAACTGAGCAGGCTGGCAGGCGCTTTCCATCCCTTTTTGGTTCCTGGATATCCTACTAGAGTAGAAGGAATGCTGGTGTTGTTTTTGCCATAACAGACAGTGGTTGCAAAGACGCGGCACTGTTTACTTTACTGAAAAGCATAAAAAAGAACTTGTGTATACGTCCCTTATTAGGATAGAGATTTTTGCTGATATGTGGGCACATGCAACAATCTTAATGATATAGGTTATTGTTGTAACGGCCAATGAAACAAAGTACTCTCCACTAGAAGTGAATGGGCAAAGTAATGCATTACTTAAAAAAAATTGTAGTGTGTAAAACATTGTGTGTAATAACACTGCTGATAAAATGGCACAGTTTTGGTACTGTTGTGAATAAAATTAACATTATTAAATGCAAATCAGGTAAAAGTCGGTAGGATGATCCACATGCTGCTTGGGGACATGAGTATATTTTACTGTTTTGTGATTAGATATGTGTTGGTATTTGATATACCATGATATTAAACATGCACAGTAAACAAGCTGCACTTCCACCAGATTTTCAGCAGACTGCTTACGGGCTATTCATTCGGGAGTTATTCATTAAAAGATTTAATGTAAAATTGGTACATACCAAAAAACAACATATAATGAAAAATCTTGTATTCCTATTAGCATTAAAAAGCATAAATGTGATTTTGAATAAACAGAGGCTCATTGAAAAGATTTCTACTGTTACATAATGACAGGCACATCATATCACATCATATAATCATATAATATTTATTTTTTCTCAAAATATAATAAAACACACTTTTATTAATTAAAAAATAACAGCAATTAACAGTGATTACTGATTGAATGAAAGGAGAACTAGATTGTAATAAGCTTTCTGGTCATATTGTCCGGCCCTACTCTAGACAGATATTGATTATTATCAAAGATGTGGCTGGAGGGCTTTAATCATCCTGCACGCCAATCTCTCTCATCATAAAAGACAGGCAGAGACAATGACTGCTGACGTGAGCCATTATGCAGGCTCTAGAGACTGACCTCACCGGGGAGACAGACATGGAACAAATTCTTTCAGCAGTCTGGCATTCTGAAAAAGAGGTTTATGCCCAATTCAGAAAACAACTCCAATGTAACAAATTCCAAGCTTAGTAAAGCATCTCCCCTCTCGTACATTAGCCGGGGGTAGCAGGGTTGATTGTGCATGCGAAAGTGCAGTCATGGTCACTGGACAGCAACCACAGAATGATTAGACCGGACACGTCTTTGAACAGGTTATATTTTACAATATACATAAGGTTAACAGGCTCGCCTCTTCTTAACAATCAGTTTGACGCATACATTTAAGTCTAATCTTGGAAGAATGCTGCTCGATGCAGACGCTAAGGCCGATACTACAACAGGTGTACTCTCACCTTCTATAAACACACCAGCCTCCACAGCAGCTGTCTGGATTTGAATGAAACTACCAGAATGTGGCGCAGGTTCATTGTGGACCAGAGCGGATCGAAGAGGTACTCTGCATGAATGCTGGAGAAGTGCTGGACAGACGGCTGTGAATTCCGCCTCATCACAGCACTGTGATTTGATATGCCAGCGCTAAATTACTCGCTTACGTTTAAAACTGCTTCTACCTCAAATTGGATGGCTGATTCCATTTTGGTGGTGCAACAAAACTGGCCAACACGTTCGCCTATAAATTGAGGATGCACAGCAGACGTACATAAATTGTCCTTGTCGCAACAACCCTGCATTCCCATTAAAGGCTTATTGAGGATTTAAACGTGAACCCTTCTGCCAACTTATGTCAACCTGCTGTCTTACAGTAATTGAGCGACCAAAAAGCATTAGCATGTTCATAATGACAAAATGGAACGTACGTTTGAATAAAAACAAACATAGTTTATGTATAGGGTTACGCAAAGCTACAACAAAGCTCTCCATAGCCTTTATAAGTGCACAGTGTTTACTCTGCACAATGGTAAATTAACGTTCATTTGCTAAAATATTAATTTCAATTATTACATATATTCAGGTTATTATTCAATTTTAGTTAATAATTAATTAAGGATGCGCTTTAGTACGCACATAATATGACACTCTGGACTGCATTTATTTTTTAGCCTACTGTTTGAGTTTAAAATTGGCTTATGATCCAACTCGGATGATTGGATGATTTGTTTACCGGTTACTATGTATTCAAATCACTTCATTAAAGGCACACAGTCACATCACACTAAAACCACTTAATGTCCGCTTTATCAGGAGCACTTTGTAGTTCTACAATTACAGACGGTAGTCCATCTGTAGCTTTGTATATTTTGGTTGCCCCAGGACCCCCACAGAACCACCATAGGGCAGGTATTATTTGGGTGGTGGATCATTCTCAGCACTGCACTGACAATGATGCAGTGGTGGAGTGTTACTGTGTGTTGTGCCGGTGTGAGTGGATCAGACTCAGCAGTGCTAAGCACCAATATTGCACTAAGAATCGTCCACTGACCAAAAGTATACTGCCAGCAGTCTCTGGTCAGTGTCACTGCAGTGCTGAGAATGATCCATCCCTCAAATAATACCTGCTCTGAAGTGGTCTTGTGAGGGTCCTGACCATTGAAGAACAGGGTGAAAAGGGACAAACAAAGCATACAGAGAGACAGATGAACCACATGCTGTAATTGTAGAACTAAAAAAATTATAAAAAGGCTTTGATTGTTTTAATGCTTTCTTTCTCCTTTAAGTGGACTGATGTTTGTTTTAAGCCAGAAATAGCAACCTAACTGACTTGAGGATAAGAAACAATGTGGGAATGATTTAATACATGATATTCATGGCAAGTGGCAAAAACCAGCCTTTAGCCATGCACACTCATTTCACAGCCAGGTTTAGATGAAAGGTGGCTAGTTTAAACACTGGTGTGACAGATATTACATGGTTAAAGCTTTCTGTTAAAACAATCTACACTGCAGACACCCAGAGCTCAAAAAAGAAACCAAAAACTGGAATTGGGTCAAGCTTATTTTAGCCGATAACACCCCAGACTACTTAATACCTCTAATAGTAAATAATGAAGCATTTTATCACCTGAAGTTTTTGGTGTTTATTTCAAGGCTTTATATGACTTCCCAGGGAATCCTGCAAATAGTGGACAATCTCGTAATAGAAAACGTTTAAGACCACTTTGCCATACAACACTCTCCATGTACCTCTCCAAAACAAATTGATGTTTTAAAAAATACCAACACTATCATAAAACAAAGTTTCAGATTTTAAACATTTGTGCATTTGAAACCAATGTATGTATTACTTTTCTGTAGTAGCTTTTAGAGGCATTAAATTCAGATGTCCTAACACTACCACTGTGAACAACTCTGACTCATTCAGAACAGAGTATTTCACACAAAAGCACTCAATGACTTTAAAATTTTCAGCATAATTTAGTAGTTAAGATGCAAACAAAATGGTGGACTGTTGTTTTAAGTGACCCTGATACACCACTCCCACTTTTGGCTGATGGATGCAATCAGGTAGTGGTTTGTGTGGTGTGTTGCGATGTGTTTGAAAGCGTCTGAATATCTACTCTGCTCAAGAGAAACTTGAACTGACTCCAGTTCACCCCTCACATAAAATGGTGAACAGAAAAAAAGGGGAAGGGGGATGAGTAATTCTCTCAGAGAGTCAGAGAAGGGGGAGGAGAGGGGTCTATTGACGATGGTGAGGATGATGTGTAATGACATCATATGTAAAGGTCAGCAGCAGCAGCATGCTTTGTAAATGCTTGCAGTGTCAGTCATGGTGGCAAGGGAGCGTCGCCGCCAGTCCTTGCTACAGCTGAATGCGAATCCATCACTACTGTCTCGAGGTGGTCACCCCGGACCGCCTCACTATTTTTTCTGCCAGGCAGATTGTACTTGCGTCAGATGTGGCCACAGCTTTACACCATAAACATATCTCCAAGTATGTAAATCTAAAAGACAACACAACCAGCCATGAAAACTGTCCTGGAGCCAGACCTCTAAAAAACGCTGGGTCACAATTTATTAAAAGCAAAAAAATAAAAAAAAATAAAGAAAAACAAAAGACAAAAAATGAAAAAGATGTCACTTAGTAAAAGCATGTTAGTTTTGTTTTTTGGTTTTTTAGACAATGTTGCTTTTACGGTCTTTGGCAGTCTGGCCCATCTTACATGAACTGGGCGTCTGGCTCAATTTTCTGTTATCACTACTGGGTTGGACTTGCCATCTGTAATCTTTATGAGGCCACACAAGGATCTAAATGTAAGGTCCTAAACAAGACCTAGAAATGATGATTTTCACCTGGAAGAGATTAATCTTCCATTTAATAAGAGCTTTAATATTGGGTGACACTTTTCTTATCACATCAAGCCTAATTCCTGCTACGTTTTTATTGCTTATCTCTTCATGCATTATGCATGAATATTACCATAATGTTACAATGGATATTAAGTATGATCTGCTGACTCATTTAAAAAGATATAGAGGGAGTGATGACTGAAAGAACAAAGAAAAAAAGAAGGGTTTTTTCCTGAAAGAGACCACCGTGGTGAACGTATCCAGTGTGGCCAGTGTCACAATGTGTGGCCTTCCGCTGAACATTCAGGGTTTTCACAAGAAAAGCTCGAAGGCTCACTGTGAGAGAAGTCACTTGGGGGAACCAGTGATTGACAGTTGCACACAAGCACTGAGCTATTCCCCCTCGACCTGTTCCGCATCGGCTTTCTCCCAGCCTCTTCTCTTCTCCACCACCCGCTTCCTTTTTCTTTACTCTCTGCACCGTTCTGCTCTCCAGCCGCCTTTTCCTCTCTACTTCTCTCTTCCTTCAATGTTCCTACAGTTTCCTCCAGTCTTTTCTTCAGTTAGTTTTTCACAAACCTGCCCTCACTGCAGGCTTTCATAATACTGCATAGCTTTCATAATTGCTTGTATCAATATTTCTTCTGGTTAAATACAGTCGTCAGCCTATACAAAGCTGCAGTCTGTTATTAGCTCTTGTATCGTTTTCTTGCAATTAAATGTACTTTTGTATTCTTAAAATACTTGAGCAAACATCCTCGAAAACCAAGACCAGGATCACACTTGGGCATCTATAAAAAGAACATTGAACTTTGCAACAAGTCAACAAAGCAGGACACAGATTGAAACACACATAAACACAAATAAAAAAATAGAATTGCAAAGTTCACGAAAGAACTTTGGAGCTGCTATGAAACCAAGTAGTTGCCAAGATGTTGCTATGGAATCCCAACACCTTATTTCTCAGGTGTTGCTATGGTGTTGCTAAGTTATCCCAGGTATCCCAAGATGTTCTGAGACCATTCCCATTTGAGAATGCCTGCTGCTCTTTAATTAGTGTGTACATTTCATAATGAATGAACCAAAAGTAACCTCTGATTCTACTGTCATTAAAAGTGAAGTATGTTTTTTTGCTATGTACAGTGTGAGAGAATCCTTGGTGACATTATTTTTGGCAGTTAGACTGGAATTTTTTCAACAACCTGCTACTTGTTTTTTAAGGGTATTTGAACAAACTCTGAATTCAAACTGCACACGCGATTCTAACACAGCCCCAAATGCAGAAGCACACTATTCCCTTTTACGCTCTACAATCCAAGTTTTGTGAGTATAGTTTGAACACTGCAACCTATGCAGAAAGTAAAGTAAGCAGAATAATACAACAAAACAGTAGGATGGCTGTGCCTGAAACATAATAAATGCTGCTTACTCGCACACTACTTTGAGGCAGCAACGCACCCAGTCTTGTCCGATTCCTAAAGTTTGTATAAAATACTGCCTGCCAAGGCTCCTCTTGTTCAGCCGTTTTTTCTGAAGGCAGGGTAAATGTATCCTTCACAGCCTTACGTGTCCTATAATACTTCGTGTCAGCGCTGATGTGCTTAGGAAAAAAATAACAGAGAACATGAGAACTGACAGCGCAGCCTTCTAAGGCACAACTTGTGAGACAGCGAAGGCAGCAAGGGACTAAGGCACCTGCCATCAGTTACGTATGCAGCCTTAATTCAGGCTTTAGGACGGATGCTCCTACTGTTTTGAGCTATGCAACATACTTTTGTTCATTTTTTCAAATAACATTTATTGCTTTGCACTATCACAAACAACATAAGTAGGTCTATTCCAAATCACCTGACAATTCAATGCAATTTGAGGCAAATGTGAGGATTCAGAGTTGGCACTGGGGCTGCAACTACTGAACAGTTTAAACAGTTTCAAGAAATAGCTTGATTATTCAGATAACAATAAGAAAAATGTGTTTATTTTTAATAATTGATAAACCTTAAAAAATGCTACAGCCATACAGCTAGCTATACCAGGCCGCAGCTTTACCCTGGGCAAGCAACAGATCATTTGTTGCCACACTGTGATATATACATGGCAATTTTACTGTAAGTGTTTTGCAGTGTTTTAGCGCCACTGCTGTATATGTTAGTGGAACAGATGAGAGCCAAATATTGATGTAGCGCCATCAATGGCTAAATCATGGGCTCTGGAGCAGGGGGCCGGACCCCCACGCAGGGCTCATTAGCAGTGCAGGTTCACTGCACCACACATTAACTGGCCCCCGTGCTTTAGTTTTTGTACCTGGGCCATGGGCCAGCTAACATGATGAGTATGATGGGGGGCAGGGAAAACATTGGCCACGTTCCTGGTGGCCAGGCCAGCACTGCCTATATGCTCTCATGCAGCCAGGAGAGGAGGCGGGCCACCTACTCCCTGCTGAGTAGCTTGTGAAAGGTTTGGGTCTGGAGGAGAAAACTTTCTGGCTAAAAGAACCATTACTTCAAATGTAGTCGACAAGCCAAGGCACGTTCGCATCTTTAGTTTTGCACTGGAGATACAAGGCTAATGTAGCTAAGTGGTAATGAAAGCTTAAACTCTGCCAAACTGCATTGTACACACTAGACTCAGCACTTCTCTTTTTGTTGCAGTACTGATACTGAATCCATTAGTATTGGCGTAGGTGAAGACTTTTTTAAAGAGTTAGATGGGACTAGTACTAAGAGCTAGTATTATGCAAGTGCTTTATTAGCTCTTGTAGCTAACAAGCTAACTGGAAACTTGTCATACAATTCAAAGTTACTAGCTACAAAGTCACAGAGTAAAAAAACATTGATGAGGTTAGCAGAGAAGGAGAATGTTTCAGCTCTACTCATAACTCATGACAGTATTATATGGCTACTGATGTTATAAGATGATCCACTCTGGTTTGTTTTGTAGTGTTGTTAGCAATTCTGTACTCCTTTCAGGCTCGGGCAGTCAAGGTATTAGATTGGATTTATTTATCTTTCCCCCACAGATATCCAACAGATCTGCCATTTTCTGGAGATATCAGCCCAGGATCGACACTGGGTCCGGGTATACTTTAATTGGTTCAAGTTAGATAAAAGTAATTCTTGTATTTTTAATTAGCCTTTTTACTGTATCCTAGCAAGCCACTAAGAACATATTCTTATGTAAATTAAGGCTACACATGAAAATTACCCAGTGCAAATTGGTGGGTAACATTCCATATAGAAGTACACCGATATGGGAATTGTGGGCTGATGTTAATGTTCTATGCTTTTCATGCACATATCTGCTGCTGATGCCAAAACAAACATTTATAAAATGTGGAAATTATGACCAAATCCAAGTGGATTTAACATTACACACAACATAGCATTTATTTTAATAAGATTACCAATGCAGTAAAGTAATACCTGCCCAATCTCAGCAGTTATCTGTTGATATGGTCCTGATATGATTATGCGTCCCTATTTGAAATGCAAAATTAAAGAAAAAACTTCAGGCATCTAACATATCTTGGCTGACTAATTGCATTTGGGATACATTGGGAAATTGTGCAAATTTGATTTGGGTTGCCAAACTATTCCTCCGAGGTTAAGTTTGGCTTTAGTTGAGAACACTGCCATGGCCAAGCTTACGTAAAGAACAGACGTGCAGTTTCCACTGGGTCTTTTTGCTCACCAGCTCTCCCTCGGACTTCATTTCCACAGCCGTGTCTCTGGCTGGCAGGGTTACTCATACAAACACAGAGAGCGGCTTGCTCTCATGACCACCGCCTCACCACCAGCTAACAGACCACTGGGGACAAGTTGATGAGATCGTTCTCGCAGGCTAGCAGGATGGATGGACTTCCAGACATTAGAACAAAAGGGCTTCGGCAAACACCGTGTAGAAAATAAGTTTCTGCCTGTTTACCGGCAGGGAAGCGCCTCTGTGGGGAAGTGGCAGGACACCAGGAACAGACACTCCACACATTCAACCAGCAGCAACAGAGCATGTCAAACCACAGGAGCTTTTTGGAGGTGAAGGAAGGAGCTGTCCCCTGGTGAGAACCTACCTCCACAACCATCACCCCTCAAAAAAAAAAACAACACAACAACAATAACTTGCCCCTTTGCCAGTCGCACAGCAAACATTATAATATTTGTATTAGTCTCATGCTGTACTAGCTTGGCAGGCAGGTAAGTAAAAAAACATGAACATACTGTACTGTTCTAAACTAAAAGTTAATGATGTAACAGACATTTTTAAGTATATAACTTAAGTCAAACCCTGGACTCCCCTTAAACAGACACTTACAGCACAGCACATTTACAGAGGATCTAACATGTCTCTAAATGAAACTGGGAAACGTTTAAATATCTGCAGTGCCAGTGTTTTACTTTTAATCAAAACGGTTATGGTTAAGCATAAAGTGAGTGCTAATGTGCTTCAAGTCTGTTTTGAGCAGCATGACACCAGAAGCATGTACAAAACATTCCCGCAACACTTCTCACTTCAGAGTCTCGACTGGGCTAGAAACCAAGAGAACAAAGAGAAAGGGGCTTTTTCAGGCATATTAAAGCATTTAAGCATGTTAAAGCAAGATCAATCACAGCAAATTCCATGAAATTCTTATTTTACATGATACAGAAATACAAAAGGTAAGTTTTATATGTTCCATTATTCACCTCTCAAAAATCAAGAGCCACTACTAGCCAAAAATTGGTTAAAAATCCTAGAATATGTTACCCAATAGAACTAGTTTCGCTAGCCTTAATATGTTTGAAGTTATGTCCTCTACAGGCATGTACCATGACCAAAATAATTACCTAACCTTTTATCACAGTTCATGATATCAGCAAAATAATGTATTAAAAAAACGATAAAGTAAATATATTTTTCCGTATTATTTTTTGTACTAATGTCCAAAGGTTCACAAGGTCTTTATTTATTCCATCCAGGCCAGTGAGAAGACACTTGGTATTATTGGGAGGATTGGGGTATTTTTATATATTATGCAAGATATTTTAGAGTGTTAAAAAACAGACATGGATATGAAATAACTGTTATGTATGAATTATTACAGGTCTTTCACTCATTTTTAGTGTTTGGACGGCTGTGAGGGAGCTATAGCCTCTTGACATTGACTCTCCCCACTTGTCAGACTAAATTTGTACCCCTGTCTGGTTCTCTACAGAGAACACCAAGTCCTGAGACCTTTACAGAGGTTTACACACAAACAGCTATTGTATATCAGCACACGTCTACTAAAAATAAAAATACTTGAACAGACTATTGGACAATAGTCACTATTAAAAAGGGAGGAAAGAAAATATCAATGCCCTTAAGTATGATGACACAGTTTTGTGATACTGCATTGATGCTCAAAAACACAGTATAGATTTTTTAATTAACAGTTTAGATGCAATGATTTAAGGCAGACAGTTGCTAGTTTTGTGTTGTGTTTAAAGCTCTGACTGCTAGACAGTAATGCTGTAATCCATCTTCAGCCACTACAACATAAACAAGTAAAGGTGCACTGCTAATGTTAGTATTGGTAAAATATATATATATTTTTTTTTAATATGACTTTAGGAAAACTGTCATAGTTTCGTTACATGTCATGGGTTTTTTATCAACATGTTTACAGTATAATTACCATACATGTCGCATGGTCACACGGTCAAGTTCTTGTTAACACACATCCCTATTATTTAAGTACTCTGTTTGACTGAGGCAACAAAAACTGGAAAAGGACATCCTTAGATGTTCCTATGCCAGCGGAGTTTTTTGGGGCTACTTTGGAGCTAGTTTTTAGTTTACAACTGTATTCTACAGTGTTTAGTACACCAATGGGACACAGCACCTGTGTCAACACCATGTGGACATGACAGCCATTATTCAACAGCCAAGAAAAGATGTCTCTTCATTCTCTCTCTCTCTCTCTCTCTCTCTCTCTCTCTCTCCTCCTGGGTAAAAGGCCTTCCCTTAAAATCATTTAACACTCTAGTGAGCATAGTGCATGAAAGTGCTCCCAACTGTCATGCAAGGGAGGGAGGAAGGGTGAGATGGAGGTATAAGAGTAAAGAGATTGAGGGAGACAAGAGAAAGAGATTTAAATTCCGGGCTGGGAGGATGGCTCTTTCACGCTCTGAGACTTGTTTGGGACGGTGGGTTTCTGACGCATGTTTTTCGGCGCCTGCCAGATCACATCGTTTTCAAAGTACATGGTTTGTGTAGTTGGGAAAGTGCTGGGCTGTGATTTGGTGTAAGTGGTCTTATGCTCTTAAAGGAGCTGAGAGCTTCTCTCAAACACACAGGAAGGATCTAAGTACATTTGGGGTTGAGGATGGTTAAAAGCTCTGCTGATACACTCGGTGACTAAAGGACACTAATGGTATATATTGCAGTGCTCTTGCTTTTATGAGAAACCATGGTTTAGGGTTGGGCAATAAGACTGCCTGTTATGATTATTGTGGTAATTTATTATACAATTAGTTTTTCTCTGTTCTGAGTATGCCGTGGCTAACTGTATCCATAAAAAGACACATTTAGACCAATTACAGAGACCATTCTGTCTGTTCTAGCTTTGCTAAGTGAAAGAAACACTAAAAAGTGTGATACAGCCTCATGTATTATGAAAATATATTCAATATGTTTGCCATATAACCCACTTCTGGACCAACAGTCTTCCAAACTCTACTTAGGTACACCAGAGACATTAGAAAGGAGGAGGAGACATTTCACTGTTCAGAAAATAAATGAGGAAGCCCCTAACTGTTTGCTGAAGCCAATCAGCTTGCTGGTTTATCTCCAAGCAGGATGTAACATTTCAGCCAAAAGTTACAAACTATTTATTTTGTTTTTCGTGCAATTTTGTGCCATTTCAAATGTATTTTGAGAAGTAAAATTAATAATGTGTTTTAGTTTGGGGTTTATAGGGCTCTCTGCATTCAAGGAGATGGGAGCCTGGTCATGTATGTTTGCAAAATAACTGGCCTCCAGACTTTGGGTAGAGTTAACCTATTCAGATTGAATTCATTTACCCGGGAGACATCTGTAATAAAATGTTTATACGTCTCATCAGTGATAAAACTCTCAGATCTGTACGGTTATAACTTACTGCAGGTCTAGTGAATTTTTTAGTGAGCACTTCGGGGCGTGTTTCATATGGTTATGCATCCTAAGAGATGAAATACAGAAATTAGCAGGTCAAAAAAATGTATTCTGTTGAAATCTGGCTGAACTAAAACATTCACAATTATGAAAGACAAAAAAGGGCAAAGACTTCAATCCTGGGCTTCAGATATAAATTCAACAGTTAAACACAGAGTTAGCACATGACTATGGGGTTTAAATACCATATCGTGTCATACATTACCAACTATGGTAATGTATGACTTTTTTTTTTTAAAAAAAAGAAGACATGGTACGCAAAACTGTATTTTCCCTGCATGGGCATTAATTATCATCGTATCTACGACCCTAGAAACCCTATTCCTCTTTTACCAAAAACATGATTCTACATGCTGTTATGCTTTGCTGCTTGATGTCCACTTTTACAGTCCTACTTAGCCTGCCTTTATACATTCAGCTCCAAATCTATCATTTCATATATAGACGTTTCTGATGGACAGCATGAAACAGCAAACTAATGTCACATATCACCAATACTACATTTCAGAGGTATTGACTGATTCAGTTTTGTGGATGCTAACAGGTGTTCTGTGGGTTGTGAGCACAAAGCTAATAGGCTTATATAATACTCAAAGCCTTTAAAATCTTTAGGCAACTAGAGAGTATGTCACCTCAGTGTCTGTTACAAGCTTCAAATGTGTGTGTTTGAGCCATAGAGCTGGTATAAACTGCAAATGTACATTGGTGACAAAACATTGAAAATTCCATTAGGATGCTAGTGGAAATCTTAGTGGTGGTAAATGTGTTAAAGAAAGCTTATTACAAAATAAATGTAAATGTTTCTGCTGGGACATGCTCATGATTTAGTTACCGTCTTGTACTCAGCATAAGTCAGGTGTGTACGGTCTCATTATACTCTGGTCTGCTGCAGACATTTTGACCACACTCTCTACACCAACTTTTAAAACCTAATAAAAACCTAATAAAGCTGAAGGTCCTTACATACAAAACAATACAAAGAGCCAAATTAAATTCTTTTTTAATACTCTACATTTTCTTACAGTTCAAAATATGTCTTTCTAAAGGAACTGCAATGTTAGTTCCTCTGTGTGCTACAGACAGAATCTTTCACACCCTCAGATATGTGGTTGTGCTTAGATAAGCAGAAAATGATGACAGGAATTTGACAATAATTCTAGCATTAGCCTATTGTCTAATCAAACGAGATTCCTCTTCTCCCCTGAAACACAGCAATAAACCTCGGGACACATTCCGTGAACAAACTAGTGGAAGCGCTCTAATTGGAAGAGAAAAGGGGATGAAAACCTGGGTCTGCTGCCAGTGGCATACATGAAGCAGTAAGATGAGCTGAGCTGAGGGAGTTTACCTCCTCATTGGCGAGGGGAAAGTCGCTTGCATAATTCCACAGCGCAGCGTAGCAAACAGGGTGTGAATATTGGCTGACGATCTAGGCTGCCTGCCTTCAGGAGCTCAAACAACTACCGGCAATGTTTTGCATGCTAGATGAGGCTCTCTGTATCCACGCTATAGAAAGTATAGAAAGAAAGCAGCGTGTAAGATGCGGGGGGGGGATCCATTAGCAAAAATAGAACATGGTATATTGAACCATGCTTTCATTATTGAACAGATCACCTGAAACTACAAGTTGCTGTGTTTTCGTTCACTTAGAATAAGCCCTTCAAATCTACATAGCAGGTCCTCTTTCAGTGGTTGTTGCCATGTGTTGCAACATTGCAGTGATAGCCCAGAACAAACAAGCCATACACTGGCTGTAGAGAGCGTCTTTAAACTCTAACCTTTTTGCATTGAAACAACTGCTGGAATTTGGTGTCACCAGTTGGAAGATGGAGAAAGAAGAAGAATGCTTGTCCAAATGCTATTAAGTGCACTAAATGTGCACTGCATCAGCCATCAGAATGTTATTTATGGTGAAATGGGAAAAATGGTGAATGTTCTTATCATAAAATGTTGCCAGCATTAAATAATTGGGGGGGTTGGGGTATGTTACTACATTGTACTAATGATAAGAGCATGCTAGGTAGGATGACTGCAGGGAAAAGAAAGCACAGAAGAAAAAGTTTGACAAATGAATGCGTGTATTTATTATACAGTACAAACAGAAACACAAGAAAAGCAACAAAGTCTGAATCCTTGCTGTAAAAGAAGATAAAACAGGCACAGGCACTGAGATAACAACAGAAAATCCTGATGGCCACCAAAGGTTCTGGGTAAGGGATGGGTGGGTGAGGGGGATCAGTAGGGTCAATATGCAACCTCACCACTAGAGGGTTCCCACTGCTCCTTAGATCGATCACAGGACCATGCAAGAAATGAAAATAATGAAGTTTTTCCCCTGAGTGGAATTAATAAGATTAGTGTGGCCTATTGTATTAGACACGATTCATTTGTACATAAACATTTAGCAACTACTTCAACTACATCTGCTGTTAAATGTCTCAACCTTCAAAGAATTAAATCCTTCATTTATCCTGTGTTGTTACTGTTCCATTAAGAAATGTAAATGATCTCTTTTCAGTCTAACTGTCCTAAATTGTGCCTCTATGTAGAGGCAGTCTAGGCTGCTAACACACCTTATAACATTAGTGTAAATGGGTTAATCTGAGCTAATCTGCGGCATGCTTAATCGGTGGACATATTCAAATGTGTCCTTTCTAGTGTCAAACACAACATTCAACACTGTTAGTTTGCTGTCTAACACGGTCTGTTTGGATGAGGGAGTGAATAATATGTTTTGAATGCAACATTCATGTACCAGATTAAACTCAATTTACAAACTGAAGAATATTACTGTTTTTAAACAACAAAATGATATTGTAAAACATCGTAATGTTAAGATGCTCTTTTACCCATATTGTGCAGGGCTATGCTAAACTTGCTGAGCTGGGAAGGGAAGGGAAGGGATATGAAGCTACAGAGGAGCAAATGAGGAGCATTTTTCAAGGAGAAAAAGCTCCAGCTCGTAAGGGAAATATGATGCAGTTGTAACAGCCCCGTTTTGCTCTCTGGAGCTGAATGGAACACTGTGGTGTGATGTATGGGGTTCATGCCTCACAGCTCCTGAGCGTGTGCACTAGTGTGGCTTCTCTGCTGGCTCGTCCTAATGACTGACATGGAAAAAGGAGAGGAAGCACAATGCTAATGGCTGTCTCCATCTCTCACACTCCCTCTCTCTTACTCTCTGTCACTTAGATAATGACGCTGAGGGCCAGCTGGTTGAAGACGGTGGACATCCGTATCAGTCTGAGGGCTGTCGGATGTGTGCGTGTGTGTGTATGCGTGTGTGCGTGTGTGTAAGAACTGAGCAGGGCTCTGAGGAGGGAGTGATTAAGATGAGACAAGGCACACACTAGAGGGATGGACACTACTAATCACAGCTCATTAAGTACCACAGACAAGCTCAGCGCTCCGAATCAGACCGCACACACATACTAAGGATGAGCCAGAATTTTCTAATATTTAAATAGTTAAAAAAAAAAGACTTTAATATGGAAATGAGCTTGTCAGTATTCTTCTAAATTCTTATAAAGACTTGAGATGTTTAAACTTGATTTTTCTACAGAGGTCAGTGAAGACTTGGGGTAGATTCCCTTAGATTTCCTTATTTGTTTACAAAGATTCAGTGTTTTAAAAAAATATATGTTCCCTATCAGGCCGTCTGGCTTGGCACTACATTGTTCTGCTTAAAATATCATAACATATTTTATTTAAGTGTATACTGTATGTATTGTTTGTCAGCCAGTCAGTGACTCAGTAAAATACGGTGAATCCCACAGGCTGGCCCACCAGGCAGAAAAATATTATATTATGTCATCATGTATCTCATATTATAGCAGACAGGTATGACAAGATCACATTCTGAGAAACCATAAGAAAAACATCAGAAAAAAAAAATTAACCTGAAAGAAGGTTAAAATCTAGAAAACTAAAGCCTAGAAAACCTACAAGAAACAACACATTTACTTGCTGAAGATGGAGTGAACATTAAAAGTGTCTCCCAGCTGGAATCTGACAGGTCCTCATTAGAGAGGCTGGGTTACAGACTGGCAGGAAATTATCATCTGTATTCCACACCATGGATGAAATGCATCCACACACCGCTTAACGCAATTTGTGCTGTACTGTCCTGGAAACATTTTCCGTTCTGGCAATGTTTCCAGGACAGTGGATAAAAACTGACAGTCACCTGTCCTAGACTGTGCACAGGTAGCATCCAGCACAGACACGATCCATGTCTTATAATTCATTAATGCATGCATGTAACATAATTGCTACTACTTCTATTATTATTATAATTATTATTATTATTACTACATTTTTCAGAGCACACACAAAAAGAAGAACTTGACCATAAGGGAATCGCACATTTACACAAATGTTCACACAGACTCACATGTAGACTCACATGGAGAGCCTTATATGTATGTCTAAGTTAAAAATGTGCTAAATTTACATAAATTTACAAGACATATTCGCATGCCCCTCCAAGCATTTTATTTGCTAACTAGTAGGTAACTTGTAGTTCTAGTAGGTTACTAGTAGTTCTGTAAATCTCTGGAAACAAAACATTATAAACAATTTTTTGTTTTTGGTTTGATTCAAAATTATTTTTAAAACTCACTACATAGATGTGACTAGATGAACTATTTACATGAATAAAAAGTGCACCAAACACCAATTATAATGTATTCTAAAATTCCAGAATCAATGCAGCTGAATCATTGCTTTTGGCATTATAACGCAATGATGCATTCTTACACTCAGTAAGTATTCTTTTCATTTCTGCAGTTCTGTACGGGCATGTATTATATCATAATAATGGGTGCTGCAGTGTCATGGGTACATATAATAATGACTCAGTGCTGGCCTACTTTCAGTGCCCTGGCCCAGTACTTGAAGCTGAGAGAAATGTTGCTAGCTTACAGTTCACTCTGCAAGTTACATCCATCAGAAACTCTTTGGCCCTGTGTGCACTCTGCTGATAGAGCCCTCAGATCCTCCAGCCTCACTGAGCACACTATTAGTCCAGATTAAGATAAACGGAGACAAACTTTTGACAGATGCTGTTTTGCTCCTTGGACAGCTTTGCATGAACCACTGTAACGAGCTTTCCAGCCTTGAGTAAGGCGACATATCGCTATCCCTCTGGGTCAGGAGCTTTCAGGGACACACCTCACAAGCAAGCAGCTTCAAAAACTTATTCACACACCCACACCCGAACACACCTGGTTGATGATGTAGATGCCGTAGTCGATCTTCTGCCGCCGTAGGATGGGGTGTAGGTAGTGCAGCCAGTATTTCAGGTGGTGGTCTCTGTGTCGGAAGGGGATGATAATGGCCACCTTCTGCTTGGGTCGACAGTCCAGGGGTGTGTACTTGCCCCCCTCCGTTACGTTAGGGTTCTCTCTCTGCACCTTCTCCATGGTCATCTGAGAGCTGAACTCTATCAGGAGACGGCCCACTGCAGAGGAGAAGCACACATTTAACAAAGCCTCACTTTATACATTCATGCAGAAGGAAATGATAAAAATATAATTTAATCCCTAAAAATTAAAAATGTCATAATTTCTAAGACCAGCGTTGGGTATTCTCCTGTGCACAGTTTTAGGCCATATACCGCTGAAGTTAAGCACCATTTTGTCGTTGGTGTCATGTCCATATTAGGAGCTCTGGTCAAATAAATATTTATGGATTTTTGTTTTTTTAATTGGGCATGACTGCTGGTTGACAAGACAACTTTACTGGTCTATACATCAAGCAATAGATGTTAAATGGGTAAGATCTTGTTTAGAAAATGTTCAGATATGATCAGATGTAAAAGCTGATTGGTTTAGCTCGTTGTAAAATACCCACACACTTACACTCATCTTACCTCAACTGAGGTTTGCATTATTGCACACGTACATTGCTAGCATGAGTGGATTTGGATAGGAAAAGGGCAAAAGGCATGTATATAAAATTAAAAGGCCGATACATACCAAACATATTTATATAGTTATAATTAACAATGTTAACAATGTTATCATAATGACAACAGAAACTACCCAAACGAATCTGATCAAAAGCTTACATACCCTAGTCCTTAATACCGTGTATTACCTCCTTTAACATCAGTAACAGCTTGAAGTCTTTTGTGGTAGTTGTGGATGAGGCACTTTATTTACTCAGATGGTAAAGCTGCCCATTCTTCTTGGCAAAATGCCGCCGGTTCCTGTAAATTCTTGGGCTCTCTTGCATGAACTGCACGTTTGGGATCTCCCCAAAGTGGCTCAATGACACTGAGATCAGGAGACTGAGATAGCCACTCCAGAACCTTCACTTTGTTCTGCTGTAGCTAATGACAGGTTGACTTGGCCTTGTGTTTTGGATCATTGTCATGTTGGAACTTCCAAGTGCGTCCCACGCACAGCTTCTGGGTTGACTGGCATTGGGGTAGTAGGGGCTTTCTTCTGGCGACTCGATGTAGCCCATTTTTCTTTAAGTGTCTCTCTATTGTGCATCTTGAAACAGCCTTGAAACAACTTTTTTTCAGCATTCTCAGTTACTTGGATATCTTTTTTTTTATCCTTTTCCTGTTTTATAAAGTTCAGCTATCTTTTCCCACAGATCCTTTGAGAATTATTTTGCTTTGCCCATGTCTGGTGATCCAACAACATCAGTGGCACCACCAAATGAAACATGCAGGGGTCTGTCAGGAGCCCCGTAACTTACTGACTCTTTATAGACACACATTGATTTACAAGCAAACAGATCACAGGTGAGGATGGTTACCTTTAAGTAGCCATTTAAACCGGTGTGTGTCAACTTGTGTGTATGTTATCATTCCACAACTTCCAGGGTATCATTTGGGTAGTTTCTGTTGTCATTATGATAAAAAAAGGCAAAAACAATTGTTTGATGATAAATGGCTTGACCCAATCACTTACCATAAATAAATGAAAAGTTGTTGTATCATCATTATTATTCTTGGATAAAATATTTTTAAAAAATCACAAATTCTGCCAAGGTATGTAAACTTATGAGCACAACTATATATGTGGTTCTGATAAGAGGGTTCACATGACAGCAATGATCATGCAACCAATAAAAGACATGTTCCTCTCCTGTCCACGAGTCACTAGCTTATGGTTGATCCACGGATATTAAGCAGAAACAAACCACTAGAGCTTAAGCTATCAGTGTGATTGATTACAATTTGATTATATGTCCTCACATACTTTCCATAAGTGTCACAGTATCCACTATCTAGCTGGTTGGGAAGTTTTCAGTGAAGTCAAAAAGTCTTTGGCTCAATTACTGTTGTGCTGCACAGAAAGATGCTGAAAGAGGTGTTGTTACTGCATTAGGCCAACACAAGTTGCTTTTGGACAAAAGTGTCAGCTAAATCAGAAACCGTAAACTCAAAGCCCCCTCCTAATTTGCCCTACAATGCCCAGAATACCACTGGGCTTCTCATGTTCTCATTAGTGGAGGTGTCTAAGTCGTTAAATATTCATAGAGAAGACAGGTCGGAGCTGCATGGCTGTGCTGGGATGGTAATGGGATCTTGCTCTCAGCCTTTTCTATAAACATCATTTTCTAACATGGGCAGGAGCAAAGCTTAAAAAAAAAATCACATGAAATTATAAGCAGGAATAAATACAGTATTATCTCTAGACTAGACTTAAGATGCTGCGACTATATTTAGTAGGCTCTCCACTTATTGGTCACTTTGGAAGGATCACCTACTTTAGAGGTACAATGCCCGGAACTTCGGCCCATCTATTGTATTGCACTCAGTAATCAAATTTCTCACTCAGTACGCTCTGGTCAGTGTTTGACCACAGGACCACTGTTCAGATATTTTTCGGGTGGTTGATTATTCTCTGCACCTCTGACATGGTAGCTACATGGTGTGTCCAACACACACAAATATGCAGTCAAGAGCAGCCAAAGAGTAATGTGTGGCTAAAGCAGAAACCCAGTTTCCAGTTATTTATTTTGTAATCACTGATTAACTGACCTTTTGATGCAAGTGTGTGTTATACTTGCCAGTGACTGCAGAACACAAGAGTGAAAAGTGAATGGATTCAGAGTTCTACTCCAGAGGAAGGCAATGAGTTTTGTTGACTAGATAGCACTTATGTTACATAAAATGTTACACAGTTACATTCAGCCCCGCCCTAATGAGAATCTACTACATAGCTTCTCATTATGTAGTAGATTAGTTCATATTCAGACGTTACACAATCCCTCCGCTCTGAAATAGAGCTCCTCTGTTCCAGGCTAAGACAACCTTACCGAAACCTGTCCAACACATCCCAAGTAGTATCTCAGCCACCATCCCAGCGCTATTGGTCTGAACACAGCAGACAGGACCATCTGGCCTAGCATGACAAAAATACTGTCTCTGTCCAAAGAAAAACATGTATCTCCAAAATAGCAACTTTACAGGAGAGGCCAAAAATGTTTATTTTGGAGCTTTTCTATTGGTCCACATGTAAACGTCAGCTGTCGTGTCGAAAAATGAGAATAGTCAAAAATAAAGACACACGTTTTCTTTGGATTGTGAAGATATACAAATGTACACACACAACCAGAACACAGCTTGACAAGTGCAGGTTGGGTGAAAATTTCCTTAATGGAGTTGCCTGTGTGAGTAGTGGTTTGGCGTACGAGCTTCTGTTTGCTACCCACCCACATCATTAAAATAAGCCGCGCCAGGGCAGCCAGGTCAGTTTGCAGGAGACTGCTTGTAGATGTAATTGAGTTTCTTTTTCCCTTTTTTACTGTCTGGCCCTGAGATAAAGCAGCTTCTCCTATGAGGACCCTTCTCCAGCCGGGCTTCTCTCGCTCGCTCTCACATCACGACAGTGTTCACAGTACGATGTTTATAATCACATTACTTGCCTTTATGTTCCACCATTGACCATCTCAGCCTCTACTGAGCGCTTCCATAAATATGATGTAATTGCTTGTTCCTCGCAGACCTGGCAAGAATGTACAGGAAGTGGACTGTTGTGTACACTTTTATGAGATGTGGCAGTAGCCAAACTAATTACAAGCCTTTCCTCCGTCTCTCAATACACTGAGCGTACGAATCCGCTGAGCTCTGTCCTCTATCTTTCCAAAGGTCCCTTTGAAGTGATCTCTCCATAGAGGCTGATAGATTTAGCCGGTTTTAATTAGCGGCATCGGATTAAATAAAAAGAAAGAAAGAAAGAAAGAGAGAAAGCCTCAGAGTCAAGTGATGGCACGAAGGGGAACTGATGGATCATAGAAGGCTGATCTAAGATCAGTTATCTGTGGAGCCACATAGTAATGACAGAATGTATGGTACAAGTCAAGGACCTGATTGGACGTGCAGTACTGAGCAAAAAGCCTTCAAATAATACTAATAAAAATGCTATGTTATTTACACCAGCAGAAAACCTTTTACATGTATAAAAACTAAAATAATAAACATTAAAATGTAATGAAAACAATTTTCTTGACTGTAAGACTTTTGCAGAGTACTGCATGTTTTTCATATTTTTAAACTTATGCTCTTGGGATGGTGAAGCTGCCTGGTGAGTTGTTACACTCAAATCAAGAAAATGCAGATTAAACTGCAAAATATACGCCTCTGTATACAGTTATTTGCGAAACAAACTGTTTACATTTTAAACAATCTTTTTAAAATAACCTCAAAGTTGTGTCACTATGCTTTAGACTGTGTCATAGAAACATAGTCATGCACAAATTAGACACAAACAAGTGGGCAGTGTTCAAATATAGTCTTCAATTATGCACAGTCCTCGTGATAAGAATTCTGCTCACAACATATAAGATCCTGGCTAAATAAGTACTGACTCAAGTCTAAAAGACAACAATTGAAGTCTGAGGTACTGAAGTCCAGCAACAGGCTTTAAAGGGACAGAAATGTGAAATTATACCTGTCCCGTTGTGTTTGGATCTTTAGCTTATTTGGTTAACGTTAGCTTAGCCTACAGACCCAAACAGTGCCACACACTACAGTACAATTTTGAGTTTTAACTCTAGTTCTGTGGTGTTTGTGGTTGTAGCATTTTGGCTATGTTCCAATATATAAACAAATAGAATGTGCTGAACTTACTGTTCAGATGTGGAATAGAAATTTGACAAGTCATTGTTTTTAAATATAGCATAATTTATAAATACCATGGTATAGGTTATGAAAGTGATACCACTTTAGCAGAAACCCCTGGCCTAAGCAGGTTTTCTCTATAAAACAAATATGGCTTCTTAAAAGTTACCACTCCTGCACATTGAGCTGTCATTATACAACAGGGAACCACGGCAAAATACCCTACACAAACTAGCAAGCAGTTACAGTTTAAGCAGCCGATGGTGTCATATAACTGGGCTGAACCCACTTTAAACTGACTTTATTTCAGTGCACAAGAGTGTTAGTTTGTAAACTGTATGTAGCAATATTCAAATTTCAACACTAACAACCTCTTAACTCAAAGGATCTTTTAGCACTTAAAGTGCACAAATTGCATACGGTTTCAAACAATTTTCTTTATCTCAAGATGCAATATTAGCAATTTTCATTTTTCACACAAGCAAAACTAGCTTAGAGCTGCTAATATGGACATGACAGAAACCAGAGAAAAACACAAGACTTCTGGGCTTATTTTTATGTATGCCTTGCTAAAAGTTCATTCTTCATTACTTTGTTACTGTTCTCCTCAAAGGAGGAACCAAGATGCCACAACCTGTTGTATTCATACTCCAAACTATAGGGGGCACAGTCACTCCATCTGTTTCTGTCCTTACAAGCTTAAAAAAAAAAACACTGCAAGTTCAGTTTCAAACTTCATCACTTTACTCTTTCCAGCAGTAACCATTGATTATTGGCACAAAACGATAGACAGTAAGTCACTGTTTATTATTTGAGGTACAAATTGGTATTATAGGTTATTTTTAGTAGAACTTTAACTATAAATCTAACAGTATCAAATCCATATGTGCTCTCTAAAAACTTTGATGTGCTAAAACAAGGAACATACAACTAAAGAAAAATTTTCTAAGAGTGCATGTTTCCAAAAATGTGTAGTGTACATACAGGAGAACTGATCTTGGATCAGCTTATCCTCCTCTGAGGAGTTGGATACATACAGTCCAGTTTCTAAAAACACCTGCTCGCGGCTTGCGTGTTCTTGAACACAACGTTCTATCTGCTCACGCTGCACAGAGAGAGGGCATTGATGAAAGCAGGGAGGAGGGGTAGGGGTTGAAGGGGGTAGACAAACAGCTGCCTGCAGTCATTCAGCTGCCAGCACACACGTGTCATGCCAACAACTTATTACAGAAGCTCCATCAGCATGAGTGTTTAAAAATAGAACTTCTGAGCTCTGCTTTGGTTTTGATGTTTGATGTGCTGCTGTAATAATATCCAGGTACCTGAGGGAGAAGGCCCCAAACGTGCTGGACTGTAGTGCTGTAGTCGAGAGAACCTGCGTTCATCACATAGAGTGTTTATAACCTGTGCCTTTTGGCTACCTGAGAATTCCCACTGTCTCTCAGCCCACGAGCCAGCAGGTTATGCAAGACCAATACAGATGATAGAGAGCAAGAAAGAAAGAAAGAGAGAGAAAGAGGGAGATGAACAGACTGTAAAGAGGGAGTGCGTGAGAAACAGACTGTCAAAAAGCTACACTACTTCTACGTGGCTTGCACTCAGTCCAGTGACAACACAGAGCAGGTCTCAAGGTGCAGGGAGAGATTAATTGTATCTAAAAATCTATTTAACTCAAAGCAAAGGACAAGCCCAATCCAATCCACTGGCACTATAATATATATATATATATATATATATATATATATATATATATATATATATATATATATATATATATATACATACATACATACATACATACATACATACACACACACACACACACACACCTATTTCTAGACATTTCCTAATTGTTGTAGTGATTTTAGTCATTCAATTTTAGCATATTGCTGGATAATTTTATGCTAATACACTGAGGTCATTTGAATTAGTATACTTGCTTCAAAACTAGAAATGTCTAGAAACTAGAAATAAGTTATAATAATATTAGATTAAAACAATCTCAAAAAGAGACTGTTAAACAGGTATTTGAAATGGTCATCCATATGACACGTAATATTGGCTCTCTCGTTTATGCCAGCAGCTGACCCATGGGACCAAAACATGAAGAAAATATGCTTCTTCAAATAAGCCTAACGGAGACTGTGTTACTCACTGGGCATTTTGCATTATTTACAAGTTAGCAAGCCAGCGTGAGTGAGTAAACCCAAATGCACCCACTTGAAAAAGTACACAATTTTATTAGGAAGGCTAAGAGAAGTTGTTTGCTGAAAGCAACATGGTAATGGCCTTGTTCACATCAGTGGGGCGGCTGCAAACACCTGCACAGCACATGCACTCCAGCAGCAGCGATATGACTGGAACCAAAGCAATTGACCCTTAACATTCGGTGGCGGGCGATTATGATGCACGATCCCACAACAACTAGAACAATGAGCCATGTCCAGTCGGCTCATTCTAATTCAGGAGGTGGAGCTCCATAATGCAATGTAGGGCCGAATGTGCCTGCGAGAATGTCCACTGAGGCAAGAGAGAGCGATGGAGGCAAAAAACAAGAGGATGAGCAGATGGAGGAGGGCTGGAACACAATGCTGCACCCCAAGCTCCATTAGAAAAAAGGGAGAGAAGAAAGGAGGGCGGTACCAACGAAAAGCGTGAGAGAGACAGAAAGAGTAGGAGGAGAGAGAATGAGAAGGAGACGGTGAGTGATGAAAAAAAGGAAGTGGTGGAGAATTAGCAAAGCAGATGGAGAGAGCATAAATCAGAGGGAGCAACTGAAGGACAAAGAGAGAGAGAGAGAGAGAGAGAAAGAGAGGAAAAAAAAACAGAGAGAGAGAGAGAAAGAGTCAGAGCATGCTGAGGCGTGATGAATGTGTGGTTTTAGCTCGGCTAAGGCTGCCAGTGGAACCACAGCTCTGAACAGTGAGTTTGCAGTGCTGCAGCCCAGAAACCGCTGGGACCAGCTTATCACCTCTTAATCTGCCCTTCAGCCCAGGCCCGGGTCACTGCAGGCCAGTGTGCCCTGAAGCCAGCAGCTGCCTCCCTCACCACGCGCACAGCTCTAAAACAACAGCCACGTTCTACTACCATCGCCTGCTGCAGGCATGTTGAGCTGCTCTGGCTGACTCTCCTCCTGCTAGAACGCTGGAAGGAAGGTTATGCTTAAACATGCTAGCATGCTTATAGAATCTCTCTCTCTCTCTCCATGCTAAAGGAAGGTATACACTAGGGCTGCATTCAACATAATTATACAGCAGTACATCATACAATAGCCTTAGGAGACACACATTTCCATGCAGTGAGTACTGTATAGATAACTGTACATGTTTGCTCTGCATTTTAATGGATGAGTGAAACTGAAACGTGTTCTATTTGTTATTTTATTATTATTTGGTTTGATCCTATCTATTTTCACTACCGTTCCTTTTTTCCACATCAAACAACAGAGTTAATTCATAAAGGTACATAACACTGTTAGTTGTTCGAGTTTGGTTTGACTTCCACAAACATGGTTTAGTTTGCGCTTGCAGCCTGTGAGTAGCGCTTAGGTGCCGGCATTCTGGTCATGTGTTTATAGAGCTACTGAGGTGCTGTTAAATCAAATGTTACTGTGCTGTATGTGATCTGCGACACATTTTGTTGTTCACTGATGATTTTACAGCCATAGGCTCCAATCACACATGTGCTCAAATGCTGACCAGTGCAGAACTACAGAAAGGTCCCGGCTGAAAAACAGACCAGAATGCCTTCTATGCTGGTCTAAGCTGGGTAATAGGGGTTTGTGGGCTATGCTGGTCACTCAGTATAGTCATGGGTCATGGGCTCGTTTTGTCCATTTTTTACATAACTTGAAAATGCCTCTTGCCCTTTACATTATCTGTAAATTTCATGATGAATGAAAAAATAAGCTGCAATTATTTGGAAAAAAGGCTGGTTCCACTGGCCTCTTAAAAGTAATGCATGATGTTCTTCTCCTGTAAAGTTATAATTTTTGTCATTTTTGACCACAGAACCGCATGATATTTTGTTCCCACAGCAGTGATGTGCTAATTTAGCTGGTGATCAGCATATTATATCCATGGCTGCTGACCAGCATATCAGCATCCAGAACACAACATTATACTGGTCTGGAGTTCTTTGTCACTTTGCCCTGACCAGCTCCTCTGCCCTTTTTTTTAACTTACCTTGATTCTACGATAGGCGACACGCCAGGAATCTTTACATCATGTAGGGGGCATGATTGAAGGTCTTTACCCGTTTAAAGGGGATGTATTGTGCTATTTTATTTTTCACTATCTTTATGGATTGCCTCTGGGGGCAGAACCTGTAGCAGGATGTGCTACCGCTTTGCCAATTGACCCATCAGAACAGTGTAGGCGAGCTAACTGATCAGAGCAGGCTTGGCTCATAGGGAGGCGGGACTTAGACACAGGAGCTCAAACAGAGTGTTTCAGAATGAGGGTAAAAACGGACGTATAGTATGAGAAACAATTATGTGCGTTGTGAAAACTGAAGCATGTAAATCTTTTCTAGTAGAAAAAATGATGAACACTAAAAGCATGTAATGGAAAAGCATAATGAGATCCTTTATGTTGTCATTTATCAAAACAATCTTTTCTAGTATTAGTGTGTAGGTCACAATGTCTTGGTTCAGGTTATCTGTCATCATTTAGTCAGCTTGCTCAGAAATTATCTTGGCTGCCAGTGCTGCAGGACATGCAGAAGAAGAACAAATTGTCTAAACAAATTTGCCCGGTATTACACTGACCAAAATTACTATTATTATATATATAGTGTGTTTTATCATTTTGTTCTTGTATCATGGTATTTGTTGTATCATACTGCTGATTCGCAATTTGTCCCCAACATGATGCTGTCGCAGAGATGAATCTTAAATCGCAAAACAATTCTTTAAGCCTGTTTTATACCAGATGCTAAACAATGGCAAGCCTGAACAGTGCAGTGTTTGCTGTTTCATACTGGATAAGACTTCACATGCCATGTTTTCTCTCCTCATTCCTTTTTTCCAGGAATAGAAAAGTTAATATAGCCTGCAGATGACATTTCAGCATAGCTTTTGGCTATTAGTTGTTTAATAAAGGTTTTGGTTGGCTGACTCCATAGCTATCTAGAACCTTCGCAAACTTGCTGCTACAACTTAAAATGTAGCTATTTTTTGTTTTTACCATAGCCTAGACAGACAGACAGACAGACAGACAGACAGACAGACAGACAGATACTTTATTGATCCCGAAGGAAATTTAGCAGCCAGTTACACAGTACAAAACAAAGTAAAAAACACAGTACAAAAAAGAAAAAAAAAAATCACACTGTATAACAAGGACAATGTTTTTTTTTTTTTTACTGTTTTTAGATAGAAACTGCCAGAATGCTGCCTGTGGACTGGAAAATAGACTAGACTAATCTAAATAGAAATATGATTTTTGTACTACAGCATTGTGTAATGCACATATTGTAGGTGGCACATCATGGTTACCACACCTGGTATAAAATGACCTTCCAAACAAAGGAGGCAGCTGGAAGTTGGATATGGAAAAAATGTCAACATGCTTTTAAAAGTTTCCCAAAATAAGATACAAGTATTGCAATACACCACAGAATGCACTGAATGTCCTTCATACATTTATTTGTTAGTACCACAAAAGACAGAACACCATATGATAAAGGAAGATTAAGAGGTCTCATATATACTGCTAGTTAGATTAACTGATTAAACCAGTAACCAGTAGATTAACATTCTTAGAACAGTTAATGGGATGTTTTACTGGCAGCAAATTCAGTGCTCATGCCCAAGTTCTGGAACTGTTTGAACCTTTGGACCAGTATCTCTGAATGCGCCTCAAAAGCCACCAATAGGAGCACAGCGTGGGAACAGCAACCCAAGAAGACTACTGATATTATATTGCACTGCCTCTTGCCAGAGAATCTTTTTCATATAATCTGGCATGCGCTGCATGTGAACATGGACGCTATCTGCCACATGATTTGGCCAAGGTTTAATAGCATCATCACGTACAGTGTGACATGCAATAAAGCTCTGTCATCACAGTTTGTACAGGGCTTAGGAGGATATGAGGGGCGCAAGGGTGCCAATCTGTGAAGCTATTCCCCAAAACAGAAGGTTCGGATTTCTGCAACGTGCTGAAATGGCCTTTTTCCTTACCCAGTCCAGAGAGAGCTGCGAGTTTCATCCTTTCTGCACGGCACTGAAGAGAACTGCCTCTCATGCTCTCCATCAATTTGAGACATTGAAGTTTCACTTACTCGCCAAAACTCCGCTCGCCAGGCCATAGCAATGTAAATCTCACATAGAGCAATACCCACAGGCAACCAAACTCACCTATCATTGGAAGGACTCAGTAATTTGGAGTCTCTGTACACGGAGGCAGCCCAGGGGCAGCTAGCATTACAGTGTTTCGCAGGACACTGCTTTCGAAAAGGTGAGGTGATCGGGTTTCGCACTCACCAGCTCTGGCACTGAGGCTGGAGGACATAGCAGAGAACAGTGTGTGCCATTCATTATCCAAGAGCTAGATATGAAGATTCTAACGGATACTGGAGGCCTCTGACAGAGCAGGCCCATCATCACTAGTGCCAGCTGGTCATAAATTCAGGAGACACGCCAGCTCATAACGGGTGACGCAAATAAGCATGGACCGCATAAATAGGAGTTTTAAAAAAATAATTAGATACTTGACAATCCAACAATATGTTAGTGTTATAGTGATGCAATACAGCACAGTGCTAGAACATTAAGCAAACTATGAGTGTGTAAATAGGACTGTTTGACTGGATTATTATACTCACTAATAGAAATTAAAATGTTTCTCTATTGGTAGGCCTGATGCTACAGATGCCACAGTTCACAATTATCAAAGTTTATGTAAAAACAAGCTAAATTATCAATAACAACAAAGGAATTAGGAATTAGGAATTATGAGCAAATTTTGCTTCTGAACATTTCATATAAACATGTAGAAACCCAACTATCACTGCTTTTAACTATGCAATTGTAAACCTAAAGACATACAATACAATACAATTGATATGAAATAATTACAGTGTTCAGAAGTTAAGTGTTATATCAGGTTATGTGTTTCTTTGTTCATTATTATCTTATGATTAAATTAATAGAGGGATAAAATGGGTGGAAAAATGAGAACTCCTCAGAACAAACCTGCAGTGAGAGCACTGGTGACAACACAAAAGACTAGACAAAGAAAAGGGTAAGAAGGTGTTGCTGAGGAACATGATGTATGGAACATGCTAGCTTGATCATCTGGAAGGTTGTGCTGTTTTATTCCAGAAGCTTGAAAGTTTGTGATTAAAATGGAAGTTCCACCAGAAGGACCGTAATTCTATATCATCCATCATTCCTGAGCAATTGATGACCTACACCTGTTCTTAAAACGACTCAACTTGCTATTCTGCTGCTTTCAGATACATCGTGTCAATGTTTCTCTTCTTCCTCCTTCCCCCCACAATCAGTTTACTCCCTTTCCAGGAGGTAGGCTTCACCCCTGCTGTCTTGACCTGGCAGGATCAGTGAGGGACTGGAATGAGGACAAGGCCTATGCCAAAGACTCTCATTTTTATAGAATTATTATCTTTTAATCCCATCAAGAATTAAAACGGTCTTTCTGTGGAGTCTGTTAGAACTAAATGGAAGACCTTACTTCATATATGCCTCACGATTTCAGATTTACCAATAAGACATGGCATGGTTTAAAGTTTTCAGAGGTGTCCTGGGCACAGGACAAATTAGGAGCTACAGTGCCAGAGTGAGGCAAACAATGCTGCATCCATTAGTTAGTTAGCATCTAATTTACCATAACAGAGAGCATAACGTCTTTTTCAGGGGCCCCTGAGAATTTTCATTTTGAGACATTCAGGGTGTCTAAGACATTCATTTTGAGGTCCCACAACCCCTGAGACTCCTTGTATTTTGGGCCTTGAGCTTAACTTTATCTGGGTTACGGTATTTGCTACAAATCATTTTAATGATGTCTAAAGATAAAGACTAAACAGGACTGTACAGCGTTTGCACTTTCTGCATACAAATAAGTGTTAATGCACTCACACATGCAATTCCTATCATTGTTTAACAAAGACTGCTGAGTCCTCCTTTTGATGTTGTGTTTGCCGTATCTCCAGTGTTAGCTGTAGCTCATCTGAAGGGGTAGCTTCCATTAAAAACCTTTCTAGACATGAAATCTGCTCGCTGAGCGAATATGTGACAATTTCTTCAGTTTTATTAAATTAAACACTGTTTACAGAAACCATTTTCTTTGTTAATCGCTCAATTTGCAAACATGTACAGCTGCGGCAAAGTTTCTCAAAAGACATATGATATGACATATGCTCCTCTTAGTGCTGAAACATTTCCTTCTGCACTACTGAAAAGTCTGTTAGTACAAGCACCACAGATGCTACAAAGTGGCCTGAAATAGAAGTTTGATTGGCATAGCAACAAAAGTAGGGAATGAAGCACATTCTCAGAACTGAAGTGCTTAATTATTTGAAAGTATTATAAGGTAAAATCATGAACACTGCTTAGGCATTGGGTCAGTTTCAACTCCTCAAAAAATCTAATAAAAAAACTGTGTAAAACCTTACTGTGTATATAAGCTCATGACAACTGACAGAATCCTACATAAGCGCTTATACATGCTAATTCCAATGGGGTCATGTGCTATAAAGCTTACATTAGTCATTATGACACCCATTTAAGGTTATACCAGTTGCCATGAGCTAACGTAGGTGTTATGTACCCTAATAAACAGAACCTTACTGTAAAACTGCCGACACCTGTTGTATGTATGTTTTTCCCGGCCCTACTGAAGGCAGGAGAAAAACACCTGAAAAAACAGGTGGGGTGGAAATGATTACTACTGAGTAGTGCTGGGCTGTATATACAGATGAGATGTAGGATGATTTACATCAGATTCACCACAATATAGTTTTATGTTGCGTAAAAATACTGTACCAGTCTCTTCTCTGACATGCTCTCCATTTAGATGGCGATAGAAACCATTTTACTTTGCGTTTTATTGTCACAGTCTGTTTTGATAAAAGTGCTTGTTTTTTAAACACCTCTGTGTCACTGCTGAGAACAGTCCACTTACCAGAAATATCCACCCAACTGCGTCCTGTGGAAAAAAATGCTGTGACCACAGATGAAGGACTAGAGGATGACCAATACAAACTGTGCAGCAACAGATGAGCTATCATCTCTGACTTTACATCAGCAAGGTGGACCAACAAGATAGGAGTGTCTAATAGAGTGGACAGTGACTGTGACACAGTGGTTAAGAACTCCACGGGCCGGTACTGTAGAAATATGGAGGTGGTTTTAATGTTATGGTAGATCAGCCTAGAAATACTAAGCTAAGATCTGTGGTTTATATTGCCCAGCCCCACCACTGAGATGTGCTTGCAAATGTCAATAGCATTTTCACTTATCAAAACTCTCTGCAGCAGTGGGTGCCCTGTGGCGCAGCGTGGACACAAATGAAAAACGAGGCAATATTGGCATGCTCGCGGGAAGCTGTCTCTGGGCTCTCTCTGGCTCAACTCACCAGCAACCAATCATTCAAAGCCATGTGCGATGCAGCCTTAAAGCCAAGTTATATTCACTATTTCAATCGCAACAGGTCTGATTCACGCAATTAATTACTAAGCATTGTGAAGCTCCTCTGTCAGTGATCTAAGACCACTGCTCTATCCTGCACCACCTGTTACATGCTGTGCAAATGACAACAAGAGAGAGAGCGAGAAAAAGAGAGAGAGCGAGAAAAAGAGAGAGAGAGAGAGAGAAAAAGAGAGAGAGAAAGAGAAAGAGAGAGAGAGGATGTCTTCCTCAAGTAATGATTATCAGGGATGCTCTTGTGATTCAAGTCCTTCACTCTCAGCCCACAGCCTAAGGATCCTCATCCTACTGCTGAGAGCCTGATGAAATAAATGACTTTTGAGGACTGCAACGAAATGCTGAGAATTTTGAGCAGTGACTGATTTCAGGCACTGGAAAGTGAGCTTATTAGAACGCAGTCATACTGTGCTGTGTTGGCTTGATTGCAGCATGTGAGTGTCTAAATTCCATTTAAACATAAAATCTCAATTAGAAATCGCTGCTGCAAATGGAAGCAATCAATCAAATGATACACAATCAGACTAAAACAGCAATATATTAGCGCTCCCTCCGGCAGCAAGAAGAAAAAATCAGACTGTGAACTGGGCCTGTAAGAGAGTCTGTGTGAACGGGAGCAACTCTCTGTAGCTGAAGGTGGCAACGATCTACAATGTAAAGCATATATATATATATATATATCAAAGGGAGGGAGTTTGATGCTAAACTTGAAACAATTCTTCAGACTGGTACGTAAACAGAGAGAACAGTGACGTGGGAGGAGGAGAGGCTGTGTAAAGTGTAAGTTCAGCAGGCTGCATCATGTTACATATTACATATTGCTCCTTTAAGCTAAACCAAGTGTGTAGAGGAACTATGCCACCATTAGCAACATGTAATGCACAAATTATAAAAATGAAAAAAATAACATTTGTAGATTAAATAATGTTTAGCAAAAATTAATTAAGAGCGCCTTCAAATCTGTTGTGTGTCAAATCTCTTGTGTATTCATAAATAATTTTTTTCTTGTTGGGAACACAAAAATAATGCTAGTGTACAAAAACGTTTGTCTGGTAGTGATCTAAAACGTTTGTCTGGTAGTGAAGATGGATAACTATGGATAACAATCGGCTCACCAATGGCCTGACACTGTGCAACTGCTGACACTCGACTTTGTGTACCCCAAGCTCTTCTATGCAATTTGTCAAAACTAGTGTAAATGCTGCTAACGTAACCCTGGTGCCCCAAACAAACAAAACAAGAGGAGGCCAGACTTCATCATTTCCTGTTTTTTTTCAGCCTAGGGGTACCAAACAACAGATATAGCAGCATATACTGATTTATGAGGAAAACCATATGCTAAAACTCTGCTGTTGTGAATCACCCAGAGATGGGGAACCGCGGGCTGGGACCTGGCACAGTTTGGTGGTTTCGGGTTTCTAACACTCCAACCAAACCTGCTTATTTGAGTTGAATCAGGTGCATTTCAGTAGGAAAGTCACCAAACTGTACAGGAATCTGACCCTCCAGAACTTGATTTCCCTACTCTTGCTGTATAAGCCCAAAAAAGTAATTCACAAGTCACAAGCATCGGGTCCTATTTGGTGGGTGTTTTTCAGATTGTGTTATAGGTCTTTACATATTTATGCCACATACGTTTGACTAGAGGTTTAGGTCTCAAATGCAAATACAACTTTATACTGATAAGCATATGACGACAACAGTAGATCATTTATAGACATTCTCGGAGGACAGTTCATTCATCAAGTTTCAACTGAGTTCTCTATGAAAGCTCCTCCATCACAAACTCACTAGCAATCATCAGATTCTGCAGCACAGCTGAAGTATTATGCTATTATACATTTCCACCAGAGGGGTCTCTAAATTCCCAAACGTACATAGCGCTGCTTTAATAGTGGATGAACAGTAAAAAGTGGGTGTCGAGAGCACGCACTTCGAAACAAGACAAACGAAGGTCAACTTTTCACGATAATCAGATTTTCCAGCCTTATGAAATTATAATGAGATTCAAACATTTTACGATAAGCTTGCACAGATTTGCTCAGAATCCGCAGGCTGTAACGTGAACGCCACAGCAACCTGCTCATCAAAAGCCTATTGAAACAAACAGCTCGGCTATTGAGCAGCTGCAGGTCTGAATAGATCTGCAGAGATGTGAGGAAGGATTAACTGGCCAAAAGCAGACAAAAGTGAGGAGCGGCGCAGGGTGTCAGGTGCATTCTGGGTAGGTTTTGGAAGTCGTATCCATTCAGCCCTCCGCCTCTGTCCTAGAGCAGGGCGTTTTTGCCCTGCTCTCTTCCAAAGCCGAGGCAACCGGATTCCATTTTGTCTGTGGCGCTTCTCAACGGATTCGATTCCCGAGCAGGCCGGAGTGCCGGCGCACAAAAGGAACAGCTGAAAGCGAGTCAGAGGGGAGATAGAAAGGCTCCTTTTGTCTGGGGCCGCCAGCTGCCATCTCCCCCGGTCAAGCCGGGCCTTTCATGTGGAGCCATGGAAGCCCAGCCAAACTGAGAGGGGGGGGCAGGTTCCCCTCCCTCATGCTCACCACCTTCCCAGCCACACCAGTCTCCTATCTCCCCCCACCGTAACAGAACAGGAGCCGGAAGCAGCAGCCTGAAACAGGACTAGTGTGTCTCTGCCAAGTACCACTTGCTGTGCAGCTCCTCTGAGCTCGAAATCAGCCACACTGCAAGCAAACTGGACTCTCGCTTGCTCTGCATGACACAGACACAATACCATGTTGCACTGATAGTGCCATATATTGTGATTGCAACATGATGTGAATGCTTGATGTGATGGTGTTAAACTATTTCAAGTAAAATTATTTGTTAGATCAGATGTTCAAACTGCAAGCAAATCAGGTTTGTTTCTCAGATTAGATCTTTTGACATGTCTGTGCTGAGATCAGATGGGATTTGTCCATCCAGACACCACCAACCTGTATACAAATCTTTATGCACTGCTGTGGCGACACCAGTAAATACTCAGCCATGCAGGTGATGTGACATTCATATGCGAAAGCAGGAGAGACAGAGCTACAGAATCATCTCGCCCTCCAAACAATCGTTCTGTGAAGTCGGTGTTTACAATTCTCTGACATTCTTCAAAGCATCTCCATCACTCTGCATTTGACATTGTTGTCGTCTGTGATGCAAAGGACATTTTGAAATCTGACTTAAATAGCCAGAACATCCAGGCTTAAATGCATCGCCATGCAGACTATCAACTGGTTACAATCTGGATACGCCAAAAAAACAGCTTTGGGCTGGCAGTACGAACAGCCTTAGTGTTTGTTTGAATGTTCATTTGCATATTGCAATGTCCTGCAATATAAGACATGTGCATGTCAATGGTGTGATAGCTTAAACCACATTAGAAAACATCAGGAAAAAAAATACTGTCATGTCTCATCATGGAAAACAGCCACTGACAAAAAGACATCAGGATAAACATTTGATTTCCTTCCACTCACTCTGTTTGCAATCATCTCAAAATGACTGAAAGACAGGGTCTAAATGTTTGGAGGAAACAAAAAAAAGAAGAAAAGGTAAAGCAAAAGAATAAACGCCCCTTCTCCCAAAGCCCCACTTTACGCGTTTGAGGGCGTATTACATTATTACATTTTTTCCTGAATCACAGCGAGTGCAGAGGCTTATCCAATATAGCAATAACACTGATTTACACAACACTGTATTTAAACAAAATCACATCATTCTATCGTTTTAAACAAACACATTTGTTTATTTCACAATTTCTATCCAGTAGATATCCACCTATGAGCACAGCCATTGGCTCCTGAGTTGTTAAAGGCTGCCTTTTTATTGGCTCCCTACGCTAATATCGGCATAACTTAGAGAGTACATAAAGTAAACGATATATAAGTAACGACTGATGTCTCATACCAAGCTCAAGTCTCTGCTTCCGCACTTTGCACATGTTTTATGAATCAGTTGCAGAGAAATTCTCACGTATTACAGCAGCAACTTTGACGAATAAGGGTCAACGTGCAGCCCTAGCTCACAGGTGCAAATAAGGGACAGCCAAAATCAGCAGACCACAGTACAGAGAGATGGCCACACATCCGCTCCGGTATCTGGCCTATCTACGGCTGGGTAGTTTAAGGCTATTAAACAATCCAGCCCCACGCCCGCAATCTCTCCGCTGTGCTCCTGCACAGACCGCAGGCAAAGCGCTGTGAAATTGGGCAGTTTCCTCTGGCTGCTTCTGGAGCGCCTCTCGCCAACGCCAGCCTCCTCCCCTCATACCTCAAGGGCAGAAGCTATTGCAGGAATAACATCAGAGAAAATGTTGTTGATGAAAAAAGGTGTTTGCAGTAATGAGCACTTGATGCTAATGTGACGAAAGCCCCTCCCAATCACGCTCTTCAAACATCAACCCCTCAATCAGCAAACTGAAGTACCTAACCCTAATGACAAGAGGCAGAACGTAATATTAGTTACTGTCCTTGAACATACTTTTCATGGTTCATGTCCTACTTTTTGAAGGATTTTATAACAGTCCTGTTGTTGCCCAGTGTTTTCATCTCGGAGTCTCTGAGGAAACAAAATCTTTTTACCCCTTTATTTCTGCTCTTTCTTCAGGATTCTTTCCCGGCTTATTTACACCTCATTTGGCAATTGTAGTGCTCCAAAACAATTTTGTGTAGGCTGACTATTTCTTATTGGCCATAATAACACCCACCCATCCTTTTAAGAATAGAACCACTTTTAAGTCTCTTGATAGTTATCCTCCATGTGCTGATTCTGCCAGAAACATTTTTGCACCTTTTAAAAACCCACTATTGCATACATACTTCAATGAATTCCTGGATGAGCTGTTTCAGCTCTGCTCAAGTACATCTGCCCTTAAGATGAACACACACATACTTTAGCATTAAAAGAGAGTTCCACAGATTTTTCAATACATAACTAAACAGTTAAGACGTAAACAAAGACATTCAAAGTGATTTGCAGTGAAGTGCTTCATTCCACTGTTTACAGTGGCAGTGATAGGAACCAGACACCTGAATTGCCTCTAAAAGCTGAACCAAAGAAAGTTATTACAAGGAATTATACCGTCGCTGTCCAAAGAAAAACCTGCATCTCCATTTTTGTCGATTGTGATTTTTCTATATCTTTTGAACGCAGCAGCTGCCGCTTACATTGACTGAAAGTTAATGGACCAATGGAAATGCCCCACAACAAAAAGTTAGCATGCCAGTATTTCTTTACTCCTCTGACTTGTTTCTTCACGCTGACCTGTAGTAAGACAGAGTGCCCGCTGGTCCAAAAAAACATGGTAATAAGAAAGAGGGATGCTGCTGCTGCAGCCATCAGGTTGAACAAAAGCAACAGATCATATATCACAATAACATTGGCTCAAAATGTACTAGCGCTCTATAATCATGTTACCAAGACGCTAACAAACACAAGCCCAACAACATCAAAAATACAACAATAACAATAACAACCCCTTGGCACCATTTTACATCAAAATGTACACTATACAAGATTTCTGAAATGCTCTGCAGTACTTGAGCCTTAACTTCCTCTTAACAAACCATTTATCTTTCTTTTAACTGTAACCAATGTAGTCCAGCAGCTGGGGGGTTAAACTGGGCTGGAGTAAACCGGAGCTGAGCTTCAGCTGCTTTGGTTCTGCCAAACTCAGTACTTTTTGGTAAATTCCAGCAATTTGAAGATGTTTTAACTTGATAAACAGGTTTGTTTGAATTTGGTTACCCCTCAATGATTAGCACAGAGTTTGCAGAGCCACATAACCTACAGCTGTCACTGATAAGGTGAGAAAATCAAACATTTGTTCATACTGTAAGTCTACAGTATGTACTCTATGGCACATATTTGCGCTTAGCCAACTAGCTAACTGTGTTTGTTGATTAATATTGCTTATCAGAGTTTATCAAGTTTATTACTCATGTTTGGTAGGAAGGCTGTTTTTTATGGATCTAATATACTTATTGGTGATTTCTTTAAAACAGGATGCACCTGATCTGAGCATATGGTTTAAATGACATGAAGAATGATTATTATTACATTTGGAATCGTTACCTGTAACCATTTGTCTAAAGACATAGTTTGACTTGACGCTTGCATTTGGACTGTCTCTGCCCCCTTTAGACTCGGTCTCGATTAGTCATGGTCTTGGATTTGTCTTGGACTTTATTTCATAGACACTCAAAAATAACTCTGTGCACTAAGTAAACATGGCAAACCTGACAGTAAGCTGTCTGAGTCACTGCACTGTATTTAGCATTATGCTGTTTAAAAGCTGAAGGTGTAAAGAAACGAGAGAATCAATAATTGATTAAAGCTTTAAATATAGCAGTTCACAGATAGCCATTATCAGAGTTTGAGCGTTCCATGCAATAAATTGCAACTAAATAGCCTTTCTGTTTGATCACAATAACAGGCACTCACTGTACTCACAAAAAAAGTACCATTAATCAAAGCTGTGGAGGGTTTCTTTCTGCTTCCACTTTCACCCTTTCCATCGATACCCTTCCTGTAGTTTCAAAAGAAAACTTCTCGAGTCGAAAAGCCTTTTTTCAGTTCTTAACAATCATTCTTGAATCTAAACAAGCCCCATTATGGATTTTTCAAAAACTTCTGGTTCCTAACTGCAGAGGCCTGCATTGGGCGTTCTGACTTGACTAAGAGCTAGGAGGGGGCCAGTTTATATTTTGTTGTTTTCAGCTTAAGGAAACTTTGGGTCCTTCAACATCTCAAACAGCATTTGAACAATAACTGTGTAGAGGCTTCTTCAACAAGAGGAAAAGCAATGCTGCTTCTCGATTGCAAAGCAAGCAGCACCAGCATTTAAGCTCTCAGCAACTGTGGAAAGCTGCACCTGATGCGTGTTAATGGGCGGAACTAAACTGACAGTATTAAAATGACTATAGCCGTAATCAGAAAACTGGCTTTTTGCCTTGTTTACTCTTCAGAAACAAAAACATGAGGTTGTCTCCAGCTAGGTCTCAGCTTTTGATGGACAGTTCAAAGTCAGTGATTCCATAAGCAAGCTACTCATTTCACAGTGATATTGTGCAAAGGCAACTTCTTCAACAGATTATTTTGTATAAATAACCATTTCCAGAGGCTGAGAATATGAAACCGTAATCATATTTTAAGCTCGACTGTACTGTGGGCTGTGCACTTTCACCTTAATCAGCACTTGTGCAACTGGGAGATAAAAACTAAAATGGATACAAGCTGTCATGTCTTCGGTTTGAGACAGGCCGTTTTTATTATTATTATATTAACTTTGCCATCCCAGAACAACATATTTCCCAAAAATATGCCATGCCCCTGCGCCAAACGCTCGGGATGATAATTAATAATTAGTGAGCCTAGCTTTGGCAAAGCTTTATGTACAGCAATAATCTCTGCTCCCAGAAGGTACTGTAATGGCTTCCTAGAAAGCTGGCATTGTGTGTTGCTTTGCATGTCCTTTCCATGGATAATGGGGCTGTTAATTCTTTTCACAGATCTGTGTTCGTGCTCCTTGGTGGCGTTCCGCTCACAGTTCTCTTTAAGCGACTTATTGGACTTCCTGGGAAATCAACCAGCTCTGCTTCGCTGACAGGAAATCAAAACTCAGAAATGTAATGATCCAGTAAAACCTTGTTAGGAATCAATCAGTCGACAAGATGTTTCTGGGACCTGGGGTGGGGGTTATTATAGGGGCCCGTATGGCATTAGCATTTCTTGCTTACTAGATTAATTACACGTTTATGGCCATTAACCACTTTTAATGAACTGCTCTATTGGTTTATTTTAGTTGACAGATTCAGCTTCAAACTGAAACACTATCAACCGCACAGGTGAACATGTCTCACAGAATCAGGCCAAGATTTATTCGCAGAATCTTGTGCTCAGTAAGGCTGGGTATCAAACTCTGATACTTTTAGGGTACAAACAGAATACAACATTATCATTTATAACAATAAATATTATCAGTAAATGTATAACACTATTGTTTTTGCGCAGTTGTAGAAGGCTTTAGGCTCTGCCCTTCTGTACTGCAGTCCGACCTCAGATAAAGGCTGGGGTTCATTGCCGGGATCCAGTGCGGTTGGCAATGAAGCCATGCGGTTGGAGGACTCGTCTCTATATGGCTCGACCTTATCGCTCAGCGGCTGTACCAAAGCCTGGGGTTTAACTGAACCGCATGCACACACTCTCTCCTGCCAACTGGAGGGATATCTGAGCAGAAGGCCTGTAGCAGCAGATGATTTTGATTGAAAGCCCCAAACTAGACCTTTGGTACCAAGCAGAAGCTGTGATCAGGGTCCAAGGACAGGATTTTTCTGAAGCTCAAGCGAGAGTGGCAAGTTTGTTATTGAACAAGGGACAAAATTTCAGAACAGTCCCAAACATAATTAGATACAGTACAGCTGGTTCGGCCAAACCTGAAGTGAATTTGAACAGCAATTAGAGGCAAACCCAATCTACACTGATTGGAGCCTAAGCAATTAGTCATGTCCTAGCTACTACTGAAGTGAACCAAAACAGAGCCAGGCTGTGGAGTTGGATCAGTCTTGAAAGAAAAACAGTCTGTTCAACCCATTCGCTCCTTTTTTGTCAACAGCACAATGAAAAAAAAAACATCAGAGTAATGATAAATAATAACCCAACCAAAGAAATCTTGGAGAGCTCGCTACAAATGCCAGCTGCAATGCTTTTTTGAGACAGGAAGGCTAAAGAAATTCTAAGCAGTGCACTAGTTCAGAAAAGCTCAGGCTTTCTCGGCATGTGAAAACAAAGCTTTTGAACCTGGTCTCCAGAGGCTGTGACTACATGATCAATACTTTTGCTGTTACTGCTGAAGTAAGTTCTGCTGGGATGTACGCGGGGAGTGACCTACTTCCTCCAGACAAATATACCCCTTACGCCTCATCCCGCTTCAGCAGGCAAATGGACCCGGCTACCTCTGAATGCTCCTGTAACAAAGTCCATAGGGGTCGTTCTGATTTCAGCTAAGCTCCTCTGACTGCATATATAAAGGTGCAACGCTGTCAGCATATTAAAATTGGACTCATTTGCCAGTCCATGAATCCAAAAAACATTCACAGATGACGTTAGACGGCAATTCTTTGTCTTGTACTTGTTTAAAAAAATAACCAAGGTTTAGAAACCTTATGACATGGAAGAAAACATTGCTTTACAAATCTTTTGTGGCTTTAAGGCAAGCCTTCAGCTCAGAACATTTTAGGGACAATAGGAGAGGGAGAAAAAAAAGCTGGGTAATAGATTTCATTAACTGAATTAAATCAAATTTGCAGTGCTGTTTTGCAGTATGATGCAATTATGGCAGTGTCTAAGTTATAAGATGGCAATTACTGCAGTATCTAGGTTACAGTATATGAAGGCAATTATTGCAGCATCAACAGTATACGACAGCAATTATGGCAGTGGCCGAGACACTTCCAGCAAACTTATACTGGGATTTTCCGCTCGCGCCATTATCTCAGCACAGCCGACCAGACAGCAATCACACCACCACTTTTCAGAGTCTTGACCCAGCTCTGGGTACCATGTCAAGCCACTACTAAAGTTCAGTCTTGACCAGCTTCATTACATTGACACAAATTTTCTATGATTTATGAGGAGTCCAGGAAACATTGGATGCCTTTCACTATTCTGCCCAAATCAAATTACCTAGAGGTGCTCATCTGTGGCTGAAAATAACTACCTCTGGCAATTTCAGAGTGCAGGCAACACTTAAAATCTGAGGTTAGGGGTTGATGGAACACGAAACCACCGCTTATTGAACACCTTTCTTCTCAGAGTAAACACAGAGAATAAACAAGGACAAATGGCTCTGCTTTAAGTTTGCAAGACGGAAACTAAATGAGCACACTACAAAATGCCGCCCTAGAACTAAACTTGGTGAATCAAGGTCTTGCAAAGTCACATCCTCCAAATGTGCATACTGCGGGACGCTTTAATTAGTGTACAGCAAACTCTGTATGGAAACAGTTTGGATCCCCCCTCCCCTCTCCCTGATTATGCTGCAGCAGAGAATCTACCCATCAGACGCCAGCACCATCTGTCAAAAATATTAAGAACTGATTTCAAAGGAGACAATATCCCCAAGTGTCAGACACGACTGTCAGCAATCGTAATTTTAGATATCATCATACAGTGCATTAGTCAGAACAGGGAGAGTTACAAACCGAGATATAAAAACACCTAACCAAACACTGACAAACATTCTGAGCAACAAATATTGTACCAGAGACGACCTGGCAAATTCTGACAAGTCAGATTTTAGGATTTGGCCACGTTTCTTATTTTTCAGGTCAGGAGGAGAACAGCATGCAGCAATCCATGCTGCAAAAGAAAGTGCCTTTCGACAGTGGAAGTACTACATGAGCTCTTCAAAGATTATCTTCACTCTCTACAAATCAAGTGTATAATAAAGCATGTTTTTCAGGAGAAACATCTGAAATTCATTACGCTGTCCAACATTCCTAGACAGATAATTATAAAAAACGTCCTTGAGACAGACCTTTACATTTCACATTACGTCACTCTAAATGACTTTTATTTCCCACCAGTTGACAAAGTAGTAAACGTATCTCAACCAATTGACAACATATAGGAGGGAAAGTTGTGTAAATGGAATTTATGTAAAAGACTGAATTATGTAAAAGATCTCAAGGCCACAACATCTCTTGATCTCTGGTGACTAGGCTATCGCACAGAAAAGATAAATGCAGCTCTGCGGCACCAAAATTAGACGTAACCTTTGTTACATTATCCTTTGTGTGCTTTTCCCCACCATCACTTCCAATATATATTTTATATATATATTACTTCCAATATATATATATATATATATATATATATATATATATATATATATATATATATATATATATATATATATATATATATATATATATATATATATACATACATATACACACATATATTACTTCCAATATATATTAGAGTTTGCAAAGAAAACATGTGAGCGCAATACCAGTAGCTGAAGTTCACCCTACTACAAATGCGGAAACGCTGTGGTGAAGCTCGAGGCACTTACAGAAAGCTTTTCCAATTGCATTAAAACCTTACAGCATGGGCTCTCTCTTGGCAGACTAGCAATGTAACTGCTCAGTATTACTAGACGTCCTAGGTGCATCTATACGGAATGCAAGAACAATCTTGTCCATTCCCATTGTAGCGTCTCAATTTTTTAAGACTCTCTTATTGAACAGTACTAAAAGCCATCCATTTAATACAAAGATTGCCTCCTCTTAAGAAAAAAAATGTACTGACTCACAAAAGTTTTTCACAGGACTCACTGCAAACGTAGACGTGATAATCTCTGATATGCTGTGGACACCCAAGCACAATAGTTCCTTGTTGAGTTGTACCAAACTATTTAATTTACAGGAAAGGTAGGCAACCTTGCAGCAAAGTAAAACTACACTGAACCACTGAGTCAATATGGAGGTGTTTTTCTTCAACCCAAAAAGAGTCCAAGGCAATACTATTACTGCTGAGAGCTTAACAAAAAGAGCCCAGCCTAGTAAATCAAGTGTGGCATTTATTTTCTTTCCAGAAAGAGAACGGCCATTTCCATTTGCAGCAGAGGCAGAGGTGGAGGCAGCAGGGAGGAACGTAGCATCTCTGATCGTCTCTCACCTGACACAAGCCAGCAGAGTAGGAGTAGATGAGCTTCACAAACCTTCAGTGACCTACAGTGTCCACTGATCTCTCTAGATACTATTTCTGAATATAGAGCGTACTCAACAGAGCATCAATTATCATACATCACAGGGCTGTTTCTTAATTCTGATTACTTCAAGGTTTTTGTAATGATGTCTCAGTGTGCAATATGAAACTCTCTAACCATTCGTTAAATAGTATATTGCTTTTGCTCACAGCACTCATCCTGGGTGATCTTATCATAAGTGGACAGCGTAAAATATAAATGCAAAATACAAAAACCGGGTCAGATGCATCACAGAAACACATAACATTTATAGCGTGTCCCAAGGCATCTCAACAATGTAGGACCACCTAATCAACTTGGTTATCATACCAGAGACAACAGAAGCTGCATAGCTTCTTTCTCTGTCTGCTCTCCTTTCAAAACCACTAGAGGTCAGTCTGAGTCAAGACCGATGCCTGGACACACCAAGACCAGGACCAGTAGTGGCTGAGACTGAGACTAATATTTTGTCCATATATGTTGTAACTTTTGGAAGCAAACAATGACGAGTGCTTCTCTAAAAGGCATTCATAATGACCACCTAAAGACAGCAGCATAAAGAGCAGACAACATACATCCGTACTTCTGTTTACACTTACTCGCCCACTCATCTTGAGAACAATTTCAAAGTCCACTTTTTTAAACCTCATGTTGCTTCTGTTAAATATGCAGCCTTACCCCACAGGCTTATTTCACTCAGCCACTATTTTGCAAACTTGCGGAAAATGAGGCGGGAGGATTATCGGAGGTGTTGTAAAAACAGCACGGAGCAGTACTGAAATAAAGCAAAAACAAGTGGAGGTGATGATGCTAATATAGTATGTTGTTGTGTACCAGGCTGTATTTTTTTATTAAACACAAGAACTTGATCATGCCTTGTCTATCTAGCAATTTCCAAGTAACTTATGGCGAAAGGACAAGATAAAGGGAGACGTTGGCCCCTATTCTCAGGCAATGTTTCACAATCTAATGTTAGCTAAGCTAAAAAAAATAATGACAAAAACATTTGAGTCTAATTTAGCAAACAATAGCGACCAGCATGATATAAACCTATAGCCTGTAAATGGGTCTGTCAGCTAAAAGTTGGTACCTTTTCCCATAGCAAAGTTTAAAAGCTGCAAGTTACATACCTCGTAATATTTTGTTTATCTATGTATATAAACTACAAACTAGCCTTGGTCAGGCCAAACATATTCATTACCTTGAGCTAATAATATATGACAAATATAAGTAGCTGATGTTACTTTCATATCTGTAATGGGTTTGGGCTGGTCTGTATATCGATTTGTAAATGTATATCTATATATTTTCAGACAAGATACAAAATAAGACACTACCACTTATATCAATATAGTCTGATGTAGTGTTAAAATGTATGACTCATGTCTTCTGTAAAGCCAGTGGGGTTTACATGCTAAGACTATTAGATAGTGTTGGTTTATTTGAATATTGCTGAAAATATCTTTGAGAAGTGTCCAGGCAGTCATCCTAGTTTGGGGTTTGTCTTACTATAGGTGTATGACTGGGCTCTCACAGTTAATTATCCTCATAAATGGTTTAATATTTATTTAGCACTCAACACAGTTTGTCAACAAACATTGGAGCATTGAAATAAGGGTGTGCCAGTTGCCATGTTTGCTAGACTGTACATGCTCGGCAGCATCCTCTGCAAGGAGGGGTTTTGCAGGAGGGGTTTTGGAGGCAGGGCTGGAGCAACGCAGAGGGGGTTGGGCCTGGAAGTTATCAACTTTCTACTGCTTCTCAATCCTCTTTTCTGTGGCTTTGAACAACACAGAGCGCTGTGTTAGACGCTTTAATGATTGTAGGTTTGTCTAATAACAGTTGATCGCTGCTCAAAAGAGTTTGCCAAAATTCCCCTCCCGAATCCCTAGC